>OY728137.1:59575000-60920000 GCA_963277665.1 Viscum album | reverse complement strand
TAATAACTAATAAATAAATATAAATACTAAATAATAAATAATAAATAATAAATAATAAATAATAAATAACTAGTTACAAATAATAGATAATAAATAAATTAATGTATATTATAAATAATAAATAATAAATAATAAATAATAAAGGAAACACATGAAAAAGTATGAAAAGACGTGATAAGGGATGAAAAATCATGAAAACGCATGAAAAAGGATGGAGAAGCATATGAAGAATGAGGCATTCGAAAAAATGAGAACGCATGAAAACTCGGGACAACTCTGGAAAACTCCTTAATAATTCAACATAATCATCATAATAACCCATAAAAAATCATTGATAAAGATAAAAAGTCGTGGAAACCCAAATAAACAGTAATAAATGGAGCTACCGTTAAAACCCGTCAAAACGGTCATAAAGAGACAAAAACATTGGACTCACATTAACGGAGATAACTTATGATCCGAGAGTCCGTTTTAGATCCGCGACCTGTCAAATCAAAGATCCTGAAACACTCTTCAACCTGAAAGGTGAAAGATTCTGAATGGACAGACGGATCGGAAGTTATGACCATTTAAAAAAAGCTGACGAAGAACGGGTGCTAGAAACGAGACACTGAAAAACATAACAAACCCGATACCCACTAAAAAGGCCATAACATATGATCTATGAGTGCATGTGGGTGCCGCTACCAGTCAAACTGAAGCTCATGGAATGATCTATGATTTGGCAGGTGGAGGAGGCCAAACTGACACGCGGATCGAAAGTTAGGTCTGTTTGAAGACAAGTTTGACGGGACACCAGTGACGGAAATGGGGTTTTGGAGGCCTTCGGAGGGGGTTTTGGGGTCGAAAAACCCGACAGAAGCTTGCTTGTGTTGCATCGGTGCGTATCTCTCTTTGTTGGCTTCGATTTGATATGTGGTAGAGCCCAAACGAACACCCGGAGCAAAAGTTATGTCCGTTTGAAGTTGGAGAACTTTTTTCAACTTTTTTATAACTCTAATATCTTCCACACCTTAGACCGTCTCACAGTTTTGATTATATGTGCCTCTAGATCTCTTCATGAGCTTCGATTTGACTGGTCATGGCGCTTCAACGGACGCCCGGATCAAAAGTTATGGTCGTTTTAGTGATTTCGGGGTTTCTCACGTTTTTTTATTTTTTTCATTTCATTTAGCGGCGGTTTTACCGAAACCGCCGCTATTTCGCGGCGGTTTTTTAAAAAACTGCCTCTAATCCTCGAATAAAATTAAAATAAAAACAAATTAAAGAAATAAAAATTTTCCATTTAGCGGCGGTTTTTTCGCTGCGGTTCATAGAACCGCCGCGAAATGCCGGCCCGAAAATGCGTTTCGCGGCGGTTTTTAAAACCGCCGTGAAAAAACCGCCGCTAAACAGTGGTTTTCTTGTAGTGAAGGATAGCGCTAAAGCACTGATGGGTGAAGTGGAGGATACGCTCAGCAATGAGGGTACTCTTTTGGGAAGTGGGGGTGTATCGGTGTTCAAGCCCAGCGATATCCCGCCACATGGAAATGAGCTCAGAGCACTTGGGGTGGGTCAGGGTGGAGACAGGGGGTGGGGTGATGGGATGAGAATAGAAATTTCACCCTCATCCAAACTCAGTCATAGTAATGGAGAAAGGTCACTCGTCTAGCAGAAATCATACAATCGGGACCGCATTTCCAAGCATCTCTCGGTACTCGGTCTCATCAAACTCGTTGAAAGCAGAAAACTCCAAAAATAAATCTCTAAAAATAGGACTACTAACCTAGAAGATTGTGAGTAACAGAGTGTGCCTGAGGAGATCCTCTAACTCACCCAAAATACCCTACTACTGAGGGATGCTACTATCGAGATAACGGCTGCTCAATGGGATCGGGCGGCGAGAGAAGCGTTAAACTCTTTCATGCGCCAAGTCTGCGACCGAGAACACCATGAAAGGGTAGGGAACACCTGTAGGGGCCATCCTAGGTGGTACAACAGTAGGGGATAGCTCTGAGGGTAGAGCGACTGTAGTAGATGGAGTCCCGCTGAATAGGGTTGATGATGATGGACCAGCTGCCACTTAAGAGGGCGCGGGAGGTGTGATAGCCGGTGGAGAAGAAATGATGGTGCTCGGAGGTGATATGTGGGATGGTGGAGGTGTGGCGGTACTAGGACCAGCCTCTGCAGAAGGGGAGGGTGGTGGAAGGATGGCCAGTGGAGGAGGCCGGTACACCAGATAGTCCAGAGATGGAATTACTGCGGGTCGGAGTCGTATCTGACAAAAAGTGGGCCTCTCACCCTCAGTGGGAGAGGCAGGCTGCTTCCCACGTGAAGAGTCTCTATCTGCCATATCCTGAAAAAGGAAAAAAACCCAAACAAAATAAAAATAAAAGAAAAAGGAAAAGAAGAAAAATGTGAGAAAACTGAAAAATAAAAAGGTACACAATGTGTATATCCAGAGTACATGACGTGTAGTGCAAGCAGGTTAGCATCTCGTGTGTCTCTAGATAGACAAGTCGAGGGAGCATGGAATAGACTAGTGAAGGATACACAACATATACCAATCATACATGCCATGTATATGTAAAGTGCTCCTGGTCATGTGGTTCCAAAAACACAGCCACCATCTGAACAGAGCTAAAAACATAGTAC
This sequence comes from Viscum album, assembly GCA_963277665.1. Lineage (NCBI taxonomy): Eukaryota > Viridiplantae > Streptophyta > Magnoliopsida > Santalales > Viscaceae > Viscum > Viscum album. The sequence goes on along the minus strand of OY728137.1, from coordinate 60,917,366 downwards.
ACGCCGTGTGAAGGAACAACACGACGTGGGTAAGAACATAGGTCATACGGCAATGTGAAGTGCTAGACACAGGCTGGCTAAGGGAAATGGTATACATGGCATATATCTAATAGAGACATCATGTATAGAAACATGGTGTGCCTGGCCATGTGAATAAGGTACCTGGGCCCAATGTGGACTAGTACACAGTGTGTACCGAACATACACACTGTGTATTTTCAAATTGCAAAGTATTCAGTGTGTGTCCATGTACAAAAGTACATGGTGTGGGTTATTCAAATCGTGCTTCTGTATCGCGGAATCCTAATGGTCATCCGATCCACTAATCACCCTAAATGCCTATGAAAACGGGAAATAAAGGGTGTAGAATGGTGTACCTACACCGAGGATCACAATTTAGTAGAAATCAGAATCCAAAACGCATGAAATCTACAGATTTGGAATTGGGGAGGCCGAACAGTGTGTGGGAGAAGAAATGGAGAGAAGTTGGGTTCTGCGAGACATAGGCTCAAGCCGGGTGAGGTGCAGCTTATATAGCCGAGGTACACGACGTGTATCAGTGGTTACACACCATTTACCACAATTTTTTTTAATAAAACAGATATATAATTAATATAGTAAACTTTATAATAATTAATATTAATAATTAAAATAAAATAAATATATATATATATATACATAATTTATCAAAAATAAAACTAAACAAGTAATGTATCGGGAAATACCTTCCATGTGTTCTAAAATTGGAAAAGGAGAAGTACAACCTTTGGTCTGGTGCTTGGGTTGAGTTTCGAATCGGTGATCAGTCGTTCCAAACAGATGCCCTCAAACACTGGAGAAAAGGTTGTACTACTGCTCTAATCTATTATTTATATATATTTAATGTACAATGCATATACTATATGGGAGGAAGGAAATGCACAATGTGCGGTTTTTAATTATACCAAAAGGGATGAAGCAGTGAGATTAGCCGAGTTCGAACCTGGGTCTTTTGGATCCAAGGCCAAGACTCTGCCAATCTTCCAACTTCACCTGCATGTATTTCTTTATGTTGAAAACCCTTTCAGTTTAGTAATGAAAACATGGCACACACGTTGTATATCAAAATACATGTTATGTAGTTTTATTAAAAGGACAAATGATGGAAACGGGGCAGTTGTTAGGATTTGAACCCAAGTTTTTTGGAACCGGGTTACGACCCTGGCCAACTGGTCCATCCCCATTATAGGTTTTCTTATAAGCAAATATATACATACACTATGAAAAATAAAATATATTCCATGTAAGAAAAAATGATATAAAAATGAGGAAACCTATGCCGAAGGTACCTTAGGAGGGATTTGAATAGATGATGGCTCGGATAAACTCCAGTGACCTTACCATCGGCACATGCATCATCCCTATTTATTACTTGGTTAAAATATATATTTATAATAGTTAAAAGATAAAAGAAAATGAAAAATTACATGCCATGTAGATAAGTGGAACACGGCGTGTATCCACTGGGTTGCCTCCCAAGAATCACCTTTGTTTCTAGGTCATTGGATCGATCGACTTACCTATGCTTACCTTAGAAGTACGGTGGACAGCATTCCCACCATGTGTTCCATGTGATGGTAAGTCTTAATCCACTGTTTGTTCACCATTAACGGTTGACCATCCTCTCCAAAAATTCCCACTTCTCCATGATGGAATACTCATATGACTCGGAATGGTCCCAACCATCTTAACTTTAACTTCCCTAGTATTACCAAATTTTAGACTTTAAAAGGAGTACCTGGTCACCGGGTTGAAAAGTTTTTCATGAAATCATCCGGTTGTGGATTGCTCTTGTCTTCTCCTTGTACAGCTTGAAATTCTCATATTCCTCTAATCGGATTTCATCATGTTCTGAAAGTTGGAACTTATGCTTCTCTTCATTTGCCTTCATATCAAAATTCAAGGCCTTGAAATCCCAGTAGGCTTTGTGCTCTAGCTCCAATGGCAGATGGCATGGCTTGTTATAGATGAGACAAAATGGGTACATCCCTAGTGGTGTTTTGGAAGCAGTCTGATATTCCAACAATGCATCATCTAGCTTCTTGGACCAGTCTTTCTTTGAATTTTTCACTATTTTCTCTAGAATCTTACTGAGCACACAGTTGGGGAGCTCCACTTGTCCACTGGTCTGGGGATGATATGGTGTCCCCATATGATATTTCACTCCATACTTCAATAGTACTCCTTTCATCAATGTGTTATCGAAGTGGGTCCCTTTATCGCTGATGAGTGCACGGGGAATGTCGAACCTACTAAAAATATGTTTCCTTCAAAAGCCAATGTCTACCTTGGCCATGTTGTGTGTTGTAGTAGTGGCTTTCACCCATTTGGAGACGTAGTCGACACAGACCAGGATGTAAGTGTTGCTGAAAGATGGGGGAAATGGTCCCATGAAATCTATGCCTCAGACATAGAATATCTCGATCTCCAGGATGGGGTGTTGGGGAATCTCATCTCTACACCCCACATTACCTGTCCTCTAGCATCTATCATAACTGGAAACAAAGGCTCATGAATCATTATGCATGGTGGGATAGAAAAACCCAGACTGCAGGATCTTTGCTATAGTACGGTTAGGCCCATGATGTCTCCCAACTGGCGAGGTATGATATAATTCCAGGACTCCATGAACTTCAGTTTGCGGGATGCAATGACGGATCACCCCATCTCCACAGGATCAGAATATAAGATTATCTTCCCAGAAGTACCTCTTGACATCATATAGAAATCTCCTCTTTTAATGGAAGTAGAGGTCGGGGTGAACAGAACCTGTAACCAGAAAATTAAAAATATCAGTATACCAAGTTTGTGTGTTTCTTCGACTAAAAAGAGGTGATCATCATGAAAATCCTCCTTAATCTCTCGATCTTCCTCCTTCTCCAAATGAGGTAGCTCTAGGCATGAGAGATGATCAATAACCACATTCTCGCTCTCTTTCTTATCTAGGATCTCTAGATAAAATTCTTATAGGAGGAGGACCCATCAGATTAGTCGTGGTTTCACGTCCTTCTTGTTTAGCAGGTACATAAGTGCTTCATGGTCAGTATAAACAATAAATTTAGATAGCATTAACTAAGAACAGAACTTGTCGAAAGCGAACATGACTAACAGTATATCCTTTTATGTGGTGTTGTAGTTAATCCATGCCTCGCTGATCATCCTGCTAGCATAATAGATAGAGTGGAAAATTTGGTAAATCCACTGACCCCGGACAACTACCACTACGTAGTCACTGGCATCACACATTAATTCAAATTTTTCCTCCCAATTGGGAGCAACCATTACTGGAGCTTCCACTAGGCACTAATTTAGGTGCTCAAAAGCTGGGGTGCATGGCTCATCAAACTCAAATATGGAATCCTTGGTCAGAAGGTTGGTGAGGGTTGGGCTATCTTTGAGAAGTCACGGACAAACCACTTATAGAAACTTTCATGCCCCATGAAGCTTTGGATGGCTTTTATGGAAGTCGGAATAGGAAATCATAAAATTACTTCTATCTTTGTCGGGTCCACCTCTATCCCCTTTGCCGAGATTCTGTGACCATGGAAAATGCCACTTTGCACCATGAAATGACACTTTTCTCAGTTCAAAACTAGGTTAGTGTTCTCACACTATTCCAGAACTATCTCCAGGTGCCGCAAGAAAGTGGTGAATGATTTTTTTTAAACGGAAAAATCATCCATGAATACCTCCAGGATCTGTTCTTCCATGTCATGGAAGAAAGCCAGCATATAGTGTTGGAAAGTGGCAGGGGAATTGCACATTCCAAAGTACATCCTTCGGTAAGCAAACGTACCATAGGGAAAAGTAAATGTGTTCTTCTCTTGATTCTCTAGAGCAATGAAAATCTTATTATAGCTGGAATAGCCATCGAGGAAGCAGTAAAAGTTGTGCCCCACTAGTCTCTCTAGCATCTGATCCATGAAGGGTAGGGGAAATGATCTTTCCTCCTGGCATCATTCATTTTCCTATAATCCACATAGACTCTCCATCCCGTGACAGTGCATGTGGGGATGATCTCGTTCTTATCATTTTAAATCATAGTGATACCCCCCTTTTTGGGTACCACTTGTAGGGGACTCACCCAAGGACTACCCAAGATGGGATAAATTATGCATGAATCCAACAACGTAGTTACCTCGTTCTTCACAACTTCCTTCATGTGGGGTTCAGGCGTCACTGTGGTTGTCAAGATTTCTTCACACCTTCTTCAAGTAGCACCTTGCGGGTAAAAATGGTAGGGTTGATGCCTTTCAAATCTGCAACTATCCAACCAATGGCATTCTTACACTATTTCAAAACCTACAGAAGTGCATCCTCCTGCTCATGTGATAGTGATTCAATAAATATTATAGGCAATGTAGAAGACGGAAGAGGCTTTAGTTCTAGTTCAGGTGCCTTTATAATTGAAGGTATAAGTGGTTTCACCTTTTCCTACTTCAGAATATTGGGTATAATTGCACGTTTCCAGTAGCGGGCACCCTGGACTTCTAGAAATTGCATGTCCTCTCATGCTTCGTCAACTAGAATGTTGGGAATAATCAAATCATATGATGTAAAAGAACATACCATATTATCCCCTTGTTCGCTCAAGTGATCATCCATGGTGGTCACTGCATAACACCCCTCATGCTCTAACAACAATACATGCTTGATGTATTTGAGAACATTGTAGTAGACTCTATCATCTCATACCTGGAAAATTATCCCCCCTGGTGTATGTCGATCAATACCTTCCCAGTGGCCAAGAAAGGCCTTCCCAAAATGAGAGGTGCCTCCTCTTCTTCCTCCTTGTCGAGGATGATGAAATATGTGGGAAGGATTAGCCTAACCACCTTGACCAGCATGTCCTTCAGTATCCCCTTCATATATTTGATGGATCAGTCGGCAAGTTGAAGGGATACTCGGGTAGTATTTAGATCATTGAGCCCTAGATTCTTAAAAACTCCGAGGGGAATGAGGTTGACACTAGCCCCTAAGTCGCTGAGGGCCTTCCCAAACTCACATGGTCCAATAGTGCATGGAATGGTGAAGCTACCTGGATCCTGGAGTTTGGGAGGAATCGAATGTTGGATGATTTCTGAACACTCCTTAGTCAATGCAATGGTGATGAGATCCTCCATCTTTCTTTTTTTTGTAGAGTATTTCCTTCATGAATTTCACATAAGTGGGCATCTGTATAAATGCCTCTGCTAATGGAATATTTATGTGAAGCTACTTGAACATGTATATGAATTTTCCAAACTTGTGGTCCAAATTTCTCTACTTCATCCTCTACAGGAAGGGTAAGGTTGGGTCGAAGGGTTTTACAACCTTCTTTCCTCTACTATGTGAAGCCTCCTTCAGTGGGATTTTAGATGAGGAGGGTTCTGTAACTTTACCTTTGTCATTAGAGGGGGGTGTAGGTTCACCTGGATATGCTGGTTGGTTTTATTGTAGCTCCCTTCCACTCTGTAGTGTGATGGCATGGGCCTCCTCCCTCAGGTTCTTCTCAGAGTTACCCAGTAGTGTACCGGGTTGCCTCCCCGAGAGTTGGTTTTCCAGCTGTCCAATTTCGTTCTTCGGGCCTCGAATTGAAGCCTCCTGATTCTAGAATCTAGTCTCAGTAGTAGATATAAATTTTTTCATGAGATTTGTCTAACCTTGAGGTATTATCCTACTGAGGTGGTTGTGCAGCTGGTGGAGGTGGTGGCTGTTGTGGCTGATGCTGGTGAAGGTTTTGATACCCTTACTACCAATACGAGCCCTATTGGGGTTATTGTTTCCTCGGGTACTGGTTCTGATAAAGAGTCTGGCTGTATCCGAGTAGTCACTGGGGTAGAGGATTCTACTATTGTTGGCCCCAGGCTGTATTCTGTTGATCACACCATGTCAGGTTCTGGTACTGCTGGTACTGGTTTCAGCCTCAGTTTTGGGCAACATATCTCACCTCACTCGTTGAAGGGCCGCCTGCAGAACCTGGGCATTCTCCCATGATGTGGTTATCACCACATTTGTTGTATACCAGATGGTTTGCCACATGTACTTAGGATGCCCCCTTTAGATTGAGCTCGTAGATCTTTTTAGACATAGTGTTCAACTAGGCAGCTAGCATAAATGTGGCATCAATATTATGCATACCTAGTTTTTGTGTGCCCTGCTCAGAGTTCCACTAGAAGCTATTGGCAGACATGTCTTCTAGTAGTTCAAAAAGTTCTTCAGGGGACTTCATCATAATTGTACCCCTAGCAACAATATCTACCATGGACTTTTTATTCTTTGTCAGTCCTTCGTAAAAGGGTTTGACTTGTATCTAAAGTGGAAGTATGTGGTGTGGGCATTTGCGCAAAATCTCCTTGAAGCGCTCCCATGATTCGTACAATGACTATGATTCATGCTGCTGGAAGTTGTGTATGTCATTCCATATAGTCACCATCTTCGAGGGTGGGAAGTATTTAGATAGGAACATGTGGGAAATCTCCTCCCAGGCAAGGATAGATCATTACAGCAAACCTTTAATCCAGTCTTTCACCTTATCCCTTAGAGAGAAGGGGAAGATATGAAGACAAATGGAATCAGTGGACACTCTAGGCTAGTGGAACGTATCACAGACCTCTAGAAAATTGGAGATATGGGCATTGGGGTCCTCGCTGGGCAAGCCGCCGAACTGAGCAGTATTCTGGATTAGCTTCATAATGGCAGGATTTATCTCAAAGTGTTTGGCCTACATCGATGGACGGACAATGCCTGTTTCATCTCCGTGAATAGACGGCAGGCCGTACTCCATAATAGTATGGCGTGGAGGTGGCTTCTGAGGGAGTGGATTTGGCATGTATTGTTATTCATGAGGGGTGAAGTACGGGCCCTAACCTTGCTATAAAAATGCCATCCATTCCTGTTCGAACTGTTGGATATGATGTGGTCCATACCCTAGAGAAAGTGGAGCTTGCTAGTTCCAGTTGTCATCTGGACCAAATGACTATCTAGATCTTTGGACAGTAGTTGGATTTCCTTCTTCATTTTGTGCCATTGGATTGTTTTGGTTTTGCTCGGTCGTGAGTGCTCATTGGCGCCTTAAGAGTATTCATTCAATTTCTGGGTCAATTAGGAAAAACCCTAATGACTCCGCATTCTTGGAATGAGTGAGGTAGCCACTCATACACCTATAAACCTACACAATACTAAACACACCAAGCATAAACAAGGAAGAAGAAATATAATCAAAAAAATAGATTAGAAAATAGATTTTTGGGAATTTCTTATTTTTATTTCCACAAATATTTGATTCAAACTTTAATTAAAACAAGGAAAAAATTAACTTTTATTTGTTCCCTAGTAACGACGCCAAAATTTGGTAGGTTGTTTTACCGAAGGTATGTTATCAGTGTCCCAAATTGTTTTACCCTAACAAGTATAGTACAAGTAAGGGGTTGATCCATAGGGAAAAAGAAATTATTTTTGTCTTGCTTATATAGTTTTTATTTTTTTCTTAGTGAATTGTAATGAATTTAGAGTTTATTTTTAATGTTTGGATAAAAAAGGTAACTATATTTATGTTTCATTAGAAAATTACATGATGGATAAATGAAAATACAGGAAATAGGTTTTGATGCAAATATGGAGGAAAATGTGTTGGGGCTGTGGATTCTTTTATAGGTTGTTTATTAAATAAAATTTATTATGAGGTTGTGTTGTTAATAATAAACCAACTCTCTGGGTTTCAATTTATAACAAGGTTTCCTTGGTCTGATAAACTTATGTCTTGAGTTGAGGAAACTGACTCCTTGGTCTGGTTGTCAGTGTTTTACAGTTCTTCATTTGGCTTAGTCTATTTTTGAGTTGATGAATACTTCCAATGATCATCAAAGTATTTATTGTTATTCTTCTTTTGAATCCCTGAAAATTCTACCCTTGGTATAGCTCAGAATTTTAAGTGATAAAATGAAGTGATTAAAGAGGAATAAGAAGATGTTAATAGAAAAAACACATTCATAACAAATAATATAAATTACAACTCTTTCATCTCCCACAACCCCAACACACTAGGTATTTAGTTACACATAGAAGAAAAGATAAAAAAGAACTGTCGATACCTGATGTGATCATCATAGAAACTTTGAGGAGAGATTGGCTCTTTGGTGGAATGGTAGAATAGTGAAGTAGTTGAATAATGGTAGCATGGCATCAGAGCTTCTTTCCTTTGGACCTTCACCCCTCTATTTTTCTCCCCTTTTTGAACTAGAGGCCAAGGACTCTATTTATAGAAAATACAAGTACACGATGTATGAAAAAATTACATAGAGTGTACTTTTATTAATGCACTTTTTCCATCTTTTTCTTCCCTGGTAGGTGTCCTAACACGTTGTCTTTGATTTGGAACATGGTGTCGCCTGGTAGGTGGATATACACGGCATGTAGCGCCACCATACATAGCGTGTATGATCTTTTATTGTCCACTAACTTCTTCTAGAAGGGAAGACATGGCTTATAGATAATGTACAAGGCGTGTAAATGTCAGTCAGCCACATGGGCATATAGACTTCTTCTCAACCACCAACTGCTTCTAGAAGACTATACATAGTGTGTAAATTTTATACACAGTGTGTACATGCTTCTCGTAACTTGGGTATGTACTTGTCCTATCCATTCTATGTCTGAGTCTGAATATACACGGCGTGTATATATACACACACACAGTGTAGTTGTAAATTTTACTCAGTTTTCCCTCGATTTGTGTGTTTGGTCATAAATCACCTGAAAATGAACAAGAACACCAAAATCAAAGTATTTGTTTACTATGTACTAGGTATTTTCCAAAGACATGTTCTTATTTTCAATAAAGTATGTGGAAAAGTATAGAAAAATCAGGTGCATGAATACTCCCATCAGAACCTCAAATACTTTAGACATTGATGAATCTGGGAAACCAATTAATCAAAAGATCTTTATATGGGTGATTGTAACATTACTATACTTAATCGCTAGTCATCTGTATTTAATTTTTTATTTGTGCTTATGTTCTTAATATCAGGAAAATAAAAAAGTGTCCCATATTAAAACTATAAAACAATTTTTTTCATTATCTTAAGAAAACTATGGATTTAGGCTTGTTTTACTCTTTTGGAAGTTATTTTGAAATAAAAAGTTTTTTGAATGCTAAATTTGGTGGATGCTTAATGGATAGGAAAAGTATGTCCATAAATTATAATTTATTAGGAAAATATTTATTTTATCATTGTTTTAAAAACTATACTCAATATCTCTTTCCACTACTGAAGTTGAATATGTGGCAACTATAAGTTGTTGTACTCATGTTTTGTGGATGAAACCTACACTCACTGACTATGGAATGAGTTTTACTACAACTCAAATATTATGTGTTAACAAAATTGCTGTTTATTTAAGTAAAAACTCATCACATTAATCATAATCATAGAACATGGATATAAGACACCATTTCCTTCAAGATCACACACATAAAAGAAATATAATATCACAATTCATCATTACGCTAGAACAACTTGTTGATATTTGTACTAAACCCCTTAGTTGAAATAGATTTTAATATATTATATGGAAGCTAGGAGTGATAAATATCAAATTATCACTCATATTTACTTCCATTTTACCAATCTTCATACATCAATATACTTCTTTTCAAAGGGGGAGTATATATGTTTTGGTTTTCTAAAAACATTATTTTTCTCAAAATGCTAATTTTAAAGTTTTTTTAAAAATTATTCAAAATCACTAATCCATATAACTTTTCAAAAATTTCTATAATATCTAAAAATTAGTATTTTAAATATTTTATTTTTTCAAAAACTATAGTTTTAACAATATATTCTTATTATAAAACTTTTATTTTCTAAAAAAAGAATAATTTTCTATTGAAATAAATTTCTATTGGAATTTCATATCTTCATTCCAAAAGATAATTAATAATCTTAAATTTTAAATATTTCACGTTTAACTATTTTTTTTTACATTTTGATTTATTTGTTTATATTTTATAAACATTCAAAATTTTAGAAAAAATCTTAATGTTTTTTAACCACTAGACAATTTCTTAGTCTGACAGTAGTTTCAAAAACATTAATAGTTCATATTATATTTTAATTATTTGAAGATATTTTCTCAACCATTGGATTATATTTTAATTTTAATCTAGATCGTTGGATATAAAGAATTCAAACTGTCCCCATGTTCCTATAAATAGATGAGTAGGTCACCATGTCCCACATCAGATTTTATCAAATCTATTTAATTTGAACCTTCCCCCATTCCTATAAATAGATGAGTGGGTTATCATATCCCACATTATATTTCGGAGTATTTGATGGCTCTCGACTCTCAAATTTCTGGTCAGTATGATACTTTTTCATTTGTTTGAACAAATATTGCTTCATATAATCAAGCCTATTTATTCAGTTCAGTTAACAACATGATGATTTGAAATATATTTTGAATCAATAGTTAGTAAAACAAAGGTTAATAAAAAATAAATGGTATAAAAACATAGATTCATTTCTGAAATAGATTATTCTTTTTTAAGTATTGAAAAAGGTATGTGTAGAAAAGGGATATTTTGATATTCATTACCCGAAAATTGTTATAGAATTTTATCCAACTGTTTAATTTAGTAAAGAATGTGATTTAAAAGTTATTACTTTTAATATGTTTGGTCAGAAGTGTAAATTAAATATTTAATAAGTTTTGGATTTGGTTGAAGTCTCTTTGGAAGGTGATACATATCTTGTTACACACAATTTTCCAGAAAAATTGGGTACTTTTGAGAAAGATAAGGATGAATCATCTCTATTTCTATCTTTTGAGAAAGTGAGGAGAGTATTTTATCTCAAACCAAATGAAAGAGTGATCTCTTTATTGATTCAAGGTTATTTGATACCAAGGAAGGGTGATTGAGACACACTAAAAGTAATATATATTTTAGTTATAAATTACTTGATGAATATTAGGAGAACTAACTTTCCCAAATATTTTTTCTTACTAGTAGAGGTAATAAATAATATTTAGTTGAAATTAAATATTTTTCAATTTCCTTGCTTCATAAATAAGATGTTTTTAAATTTCATGGTAGTGATGCAAATTAGAAATCAGTCACTTTCAATGAGAGAAAAGATCTATTTAATTATTGAGGAGATAATTTATAAAATGAAAATTGTTTTGATTTAAATCTCAATAAATTTATGGAAAAATTGGATAAATTCGCATCGAAAATTTATTTTCAAACACTCAAATAGAGGATTTAGGAGAATATAAAATTAGTTTCATCTCTTTATAATCAAAAAAATGGATGTCAAAACAATGACTGGTGAATATTATAATGAAATCATGATGAAAAGTGATGAAAATAAAGAAACGGGTCTAGAGTTTGGACTATAAAAAAAATGTATTAGCTTTGAAATAACGAATTTATAAGTAGATAAATGATAATTAAAAATAGAAAATAAAATAAAATACTTCAAGACAATAGATCTATTGAAAGTATCATGAGGGGTGTTGAGATGGAACATGTAGATATTCCTTCTACTGGTCAGTAAGGACAAAGGGTTCCTTCAATATATCCTTTATTAATAGCTCAAACAATTTATCCTCTGGTTTAAATTTCTCAATATGATTTGATTATTATCCCTACGACATTATCTGTACAAGAAGTGGTGGGAACTTCTCAAGTTCCAGTTGTAATTGAGAAAGGAAATGAAAAAGTATGTGATGATTGAAAATAATTTCTAGAAAAAGTTGTATAAATAAATAAATCAATGAATAAATGAGTAAAATATGACTTAAGATGTAAATATTCATTAGTGATACAATTATAAGATGAAATGGAAGAACAGAGTTCTAAATAAACTTACCTAGAAGAGGAATTTGAAGAAAAATAGGATATAGAAGAAGTGAAAGAGTTCTAAGAATCATATTCCTTTAAAAATCAATCAGAAAAGGTTGTTGGTCTTATAAAACAAAAATAATTTAGTTAAAATGAATTAAAAATCAGATGTTTCATACCATATTATCAGAAAGAAAATATTCCCATAAAAATATAGATGTAATGCAAGTTTTGGATACTTTTAATACCAAATAAAAATAAAAATAAAATTTGGAAGTTACTTTAGGAACACTAAGGTGATGTGTGTCTGATGTCTCATCATACACAACAGATTCGGAGGAAACACATTCAGATCAGAGATATGGAATCAAGTTTTACAGATTTCAAGGACTCTTTAAAGACATTGTTTTATACCTATTCACTCCTTCTGAACATTGAATCACATTGAAAAAAAATTAGAATATTTTACATGTCTTATAAAAATCAGAAGAATTAAATTAGTTGGTTGATCCAGTTCTATAGAATTGAGTATAATTTAAAGAATTCAAAATAGGTTCAAAAGATGAATTAATAAGATTTAAACAAATTGTTATATGGCTAAAATATTCTGAGAGTTATGGATATTCATGATGAAAAACTTTATTTTCTTGAGAAGTATGTTGTGGAAATCGATGATTCTTTTCAAAAGATATTCTCAAATGTTGATGAAAATATCAAGGTTTTGGATAATTTCAAAAACAAAATATCGGAGCCTCAATATCGAGATATATTGGAATTGAATCAGAATAGTACATTTTCAGAATAATATGTTAAATAGTTGAAAGTTTAATGTTATGAAAATAAGATTTTGAAACAATAAGTTGGTAGGATAAAACAAGAAGTTTGGAGATTCAAAGTAGTTGAAGTCAAATAAGCAAAGCTAGAGTATAAATAACAAGAAATAGAAAAGTTTCATAAGGAGTTTGATAAGATGAAAGTTATTTTAAAAAAGATCTATAAGAAAGAATAATTTCTTTTTTGATCTCTTAAAACTTATTTTAATATTCAACATTATTTTTTAATTAATGATACTGAATGTAATTCCATTCATGTATTTTAATGCATGTTTTCCAAAAATAGTTGGATGAATGTTCACTATACTTTCTTTTGGATTAAGGTTTTTCTTTCATAAATTTTTTCATAGAACTATTATATTTAACATTTAAATTAATTTCTATCACTATGTTTCTTTTTGAAAATCACAAAGGGGGAAAGGATTTAGAGAATTTATTGAAGGATATATGTTTAGAGAAGTGTTTAAAGAAGTTTTCCAGAGAAATTATTTTATTCAAGGGTATTTTTTACTTTGAAAAAACACATCTTGTATTTCTTCTACATATATTTTTATTAACTATAAATAATTCATAGATAATGGGGGATAAGATATGTGTTTCCTAATTAATAAAGGGATTGTAAGTGCTTCAAATTTATTTGTTTCTTTCTTTAAGTGCTATGTTTTGTTCTTTTCAAAAAGTATGATATTTTTTATTTGATAGTTTACTTTTTACCCTCTATATACTTAGTTTTTAAAATCACAATACATTTTTAAAAATATTTTTTACAAACTTTATATTTCCCAAGTCTTAAACCATTTTTTTGAAAACATATTATTTTACTAAACATAGAAATACTAATTGAATAAATAAATATAAACTTTCCATACAAGTTTGATTCATAAAACTGAGAGAATACTAATCTATCAGACTAATAAAAGCATAATCCATCAGATTGACAAAAGTCCAGTCCATCAGATTGATAGAAGTTCGGTCCATCATATTGACATAAGTCTAGTCCATCGGATTACCGATATCTAGTCTATCGATATGATTATATCTTTCTTATTTTTATGACTATATATTTGATATTGATGTGAAAATGTCTAATCAATAGGTATGAAATTATTTAGTCTACCAAAGTGAAAATATTTGATCCATCGGTATGAATGTTTTTAGACTATCGGTATGACAATATTTGATATATCGGTGTGACATTTTTTAGTCTATCCATATGATGTTTCATATTCTATCGATATGACAAGTTTATTACATTGGAATAATATATTCTATTATATGGGAATAATAATTTTATAATCATTGTTATAATTATTACTACTTATTGGAATACATTGTACTGACATTGTAATGGTGCTATCAAAATGACATCAGATGGAGACATTTTACTAAGATGTCTAGTGAAGATCATCTGAGACCATTGAAAAAAATACAAGATTCACATAAATGTAACCATTGGAGGTATTACAATAAATAGGAGTTCATTTGAGGAGTTAGGAGATAAAACATTTTCAAATCAATAAGTCTGATATTTTTCTCGGTTTGAACAACTTGTTCTTATGCTTAGTAATTTTTCATGGAGTTTTTATTCAAAATAATCCTTGTGAGGGTTTTAAATTCCTTATGAATTTTTTCTATTGTATTTATCACAAACACAGCTGGAGTTCCATCCAACCCGACACCCAACCCATTCCATGACATGGCCCAAAAGGAATCCCTAATCCCCATAGGCTAGTAGAAAGTGCCTGGGTATCAACATTGCAACATGGGAACAATTTTACCCATGTAAATAATCACTACCAACCAACTATAATAAATAAACCAAAACTAAACAATCATAACCATACATGGAAAAACAATTTCCATATTCAATTTTACAACCTTTAAACAAAACCCAAATATGATACAACAAAAAGGGAACAAGACACAGCCCCAAAAAACCGCCACGCAACAAGAGGAGCACCATCCTCAATCTACCACAACAACCCTTGCAAGTGAAAACCACTAGCATCATGGACCACAATCTCTAAATATATTACCTTTATCTTTATCAAAAATAATCAAGTTTACTTACACCCAAGGGTGTAAGTATGGTGTGATCCAAAGCCTGGTAGGATGCCACCCAAAAAAAGAGATTAAATTCTATAAAAATGATATGATAAATTAACATTCAAGTTTTATAAAATAAAAACTAGATACATTTTTATGAAAAAAAATTACAAGAAAACATGCCTTCTTTTTAAATAAATGACAAATTATTTCATATGTAAATAGTGAGTACAATATCAAAAAATATCACTAAGTCATGAGAGATCCCTATAGGCTCTAACTTTAGTGGGACCCTAGGGACATCTTATCTCGGTGAAAAGTTGAATAGTAACCACACCAACAATGTTCTCATGCATGATCCACTAAAGAGGAGAAACATCCAAAATTCTATAGGTCTCTAATCATCATGAAGTTTTTAGTTACTGTTGTAATCATCAATCCCGCTAGATGAATCTAGGAAACTCCACTTTCGATTCATCTAGCATACTAGTCCTAGTCCAACCACCTAGATAACTAGGATTTACTTTATTATCAATTACCATTTCACATGTCATATAGGTCATCACATTCACATGCACACACAAACAAGATGAATACATATATGAAATTATAATTTTTCATATGCCAAAACCTCTTTAAATTTCATATACACACCAAATCTACTTAAAATATTTTCCATGCCACTTGTACATTTTATCAAACTACTTATATAATCTATAAAACATATTAAATATTCAAAACAAGGGTATACACTTGAAATAAAACCAATAACTCATTTTGAAAAAAACACTTTCAAGCCTTATGAATATAAAAACCCTTAAAAACACCTTTTCACCACACAAATAAATAATATAACATATCTAAACACTCAAGAAAGCATATCAAAATCATCAATCAATGTTTAAGCATAGAACCACCTACCTCAAGTGTAGAAATTTCTAAAAATGGTGTTAAACCACAACTGCACATCAAGAAAACCCTATAAAGGAATGATTGAACCAAAAATATTAATATCGAACCTTTAAGAACAATATACAACCCTAAATTGGCCACCAATCCTTATAGAGGTATGAAATCCCAAGGAATAAGGAGAAAACCCCTAGAAAATAGAAATAAATCAAGAAATGAAGGACTTAATTGAAGTTTCATGGAGATTTTCCACCAAAATTACCCCAAAAATGGAGGTCCAAGGGAGAAATAGGTCTTAGTGGAGGCTTCTACGGAGGAGAAACCTGAGTGGGGAGGATTTTTGGGGTTCAGGGTTAAAAATCAGTGGTAGAAAAAACATAAAGATCAAATTTTTAATGACCTGGACAGGTCGCATGGTTTTCCTGTTTGGTTTTCCAGACTACATGGCAATTGTTCTTGCCTTACTGTCTAAGCAGGACCTGTAACACAATTACTCTATGTGGTTTACAAACCGTGTTCTAATTTTGTGATAAGCCTCTATCCGAAAACACAACTTGGTCACATAGTTACCTAGGTAGGGGCACACGGTTTAGAAAACCATGTGCCAGCCATGTCACCATGTTGTTAATCCCAAAAACAACATTTTTCACCAAAACAACACCTAGGAAAGCCAAGGGATAAATGTGGGATCAAAAATAAAGAGAAAAATACCTTGAAATGAAATCATGGATGTGACAATTCTCCCCACCATGAAAACTTTCCATCCCTGAAAACTCAACCCAAAGCTTGATCAGAGAATAAAAACTGATAATCCTGCTCAACCCATGAATTTCACTCCCAAGTCTCATGCATATAATTTCCATGCTACCAAATAACATGGACTAAGGGAATTTATTTCCCACGAAGAACTTTAAATTTAGAATACACAATCTATACTGGCCACTCAAACACAGACAAATCAGGCTCCAACTCTAATTCTTCCCAATTCAACACATGTGATGGGTTTGGGTTATAATTTTTGAAATGGGACACATGAAACATGTCATGAATTTAAGTCAACTGTTAAGTCAAGTCAAACCTATATTCCACCTTACCAATCCTCTCAGTTATTTCAAATGGTTTGACATACCTTGGTATTAGCTTCCCTTCCTTACCCAAACAATGATGACCTAAGAGATGTTTCACCTTTAAGAACACCTGATAACCGGCATAAAACTCCAAGGCTTGATGCCATTGATCAGCATAATATTTTTGGTGACTCTGGGATATCAAAAATGTTGCATGATAAACTTGAGTTTATTATAAGTCTCTTACAGAAGGATTGGTCCCAACAATGAGGTCTCACCCACCTCATCCCAACAAAAGGCGACCAACACAACTGACTATAAAGATACTCAAAGGGAACTATTTTAATTTAGGATCGGTAACTGTTGTTATATAAAAACTCAACCAATCCCAAATATCAATCCCACAAACCCCCAAAATCCAACACACATGCCCAGATCTTTTCCTCCAAAATCTGATTCTCCCTTTCTGTTTGACCATCCTTTTAAGGATGGTATGTCGTACCCAACTTGACATGTGACCCCATTGCCTTATGAAGGGCTTCCCAAAAACAAGAGGTAAAATGGGGGTCCCTGTTAGAATATATTGTTGATTCCACACCATGAATCATCACTATTTACTGGACATACAACTGGCCCCCAACTCACCCACTTTGGTTGAATCTTTGATCAGAATAAAATGGGTTGTTTTGGTTAGATGATCAATCACTACCCATATAAAATTCCTCCCCCAGGGTGTACGAGGAGAGATATAATGAAGACCATGGTCGTCTAATCCCACTTCTAGGTAGTAATGGTTAGTGGATGAAGAAAACTTGAGGGCCTTAAGTTATCTGCCTTTACCTGCTGACATGTATAACACCTCGATATGAAGTCAGTTATATCATGCCTCATTACTAGCCACCAAAACGGCCAATGTATATCTTAGAACATTTTTTGTGGCACCAAGATGAATGGACCACTAAGACTAGTGTAAATACTGCATCACCGCCTTCCATATGGATAATGGCACCATGAAGATACCCTTAAAGAAAGAAACTTCCTTAGGGGAAAACAACCAATCACAAGGTGTCTCCAAACCATGAAGGAACAACATAGAGTACATGCACAACTCATCACCAGGATTCTCCGGCTGAATAAACTCCAAAAGAGAAGGAGTCATCTCAACACTAGCCAAGAACACACCTCCAATGTGCTCCTTGGTCTCCCAATGAAACTGAGAAAAATGGATTATTAACATCCACTCATCATTGGAATTATTCAAATATTTCAATTGAACTTTTCTACTCAAAGAATTTACCAAAACATTACCATTTAGTATGGTATAAACTATATTAATTTTGAACCCCTGAAGGTAATCAACCCAATGAAACTGCCTTAGATTCAAAACCATTTGGGATAAAATGTAGGCCAAGATTTTATGCTCTAAATAAACTAAAAATTTCTCTCAAAAAGATAATGGTGTCACGTTTTTGAGTTATGCATCACTGCTGCTAACTCTAATTCAAGGGTGGGATAATTTTTCTCATGTGGTTGGAGTTGGCGAGAACCATATGCCACCAAGTTATCATTATTTATAAGCACACCCCCAAGACCCATAACTGAGGCATCACAATAAACCACATACCCCTTTCCATATTTAGGCAAGATAAAAATGGGAGTAGTGGTCAATCGATGCTTAAGCTCCTCGAAGGATGTATGATATTCTGGGATCCATTAGAATTTCACCCATTTTTATGTGAGAATCATCATAGGTGAAGAAAGTCGAGAGAAATTCGGGATGAATCACCTATAATAACATGTCGGGCCCAAAAATATTTTGATCTCAAAAACATTCTTCAGGTTCTCCCATGACATAACTACATTGAATTTCGTGGGGTCCACTGAAACCCCACGCTCTGATATCATGTGGCCCACATACTTCACCTCTTTAATTCAGAAGGTTCATTTAGAAAACATGGTATGTAGATCATGATATTGAAGTGTTCCCAACATGATCATAAAATGATTGTCATTATCCTCCTCAGATCTAGAATAAACTATGATGTCTTCCTTGAAAACCACAAAAAATGAAGCAAGATACGGGTTGAACACCATGTTCATAAGCTCCATGAAAATAGCTGGAGCATTTTTCAACCTAAAAGGAGTGAACAAATACTCAAAATGGCTATATCTTCTTTGGGATTTTTTTTGGGGATGTCCACCTCTGTCACCCAGACATGGTTTCAACTAAAATGCAATTCAATTTTAGAAAACCACATTTCTCCATTAAGTTGTGCCAAAATTTCATCAATTCGTGGAAAAGGGTAATTGTTCTTGATGGTTACCTTATATAACTTCTAGTAATCAATGCATAACTAGGGATATCCATTAGCTTTGTTTACTAACAGAATTGGGATGGCCCAAAGAGAGATGCTCGGGTGAATGAATCCTTTTAATTCCAAATCATCCATTCATACCATTAATTCCCTAAACTCGGTGGGGGCATATGGTACGAGGGAATAGATATTGGTTGTGTTCTTAACACCAAACCTATAGATAACTTTACATACCACTCTAGAGGAAATCCTGAAATGTTGTTTAGAAACACCTCTGAGAACTCATCTTCCACAGAAGGAAGTACACCCCCAAGAATACCCCCATCATCCTCTAACAAGAGTGATGATAATTAAAAAATAAGACTTCCTAACTCAAAAAGTGGAGGTCTAGCATGACCCGACCGAGGATCCCATTCACCATGAAAGACCTGGGTAATCCCATCATGTGTTGTAAAACTCACTCACCTCCAATAAAAATTGATGTGTTCCTAAAAGTGCACCATCCAATCCATACCGAGGATCACATGAAAGAGTCCCTTTTTTAAAACTTGGAAATACCATTCTAGCTCGACCCCTGACATGGTGAATTCACAAGACGGACACCTGAAATCCTACTCTTTCTCCTTACCTAATGGTGTTACTAAATCCATTGCATATGTCATAATCTTAGTTGATAGACCTAAATAATACACAAGATAGGAAGAGATAAATAAAACAGAAAAACCAATATCAAATATAACAATTGCTAAGGATAATGCAATAATAGCGGTACCTTGAATAGTCTTAGGACCTACATATGACTCTACCAGTGCTTGATCCACCACATGAAGCTTCCTTGTATTAGCATGAGCCTAATTATAACCACTAACCTGCAGCTCTGCCCTGAACTGAATCTGACTAGAAAATGATCTATCACTATTATCACAACCACTAAACTGAGAACACACTATCCTTGATAGCTTTGAATGGGATTAGATCCCCACTAGAAGCCACAGATCCTACTCCACTATGATAAGAACATGTGGCTCTATATAATATTTGTAATTTCCCCATCTCTCTATATCAGTGATAAGGTTTGTGAGGAGATGTGCACAAGGGTCATATGTTCCTTTCCTTCCCACACTATTGGAACACAACAAACCCTCCATCAGAATCCATAGATGAAGGATGATGGGAAGGGTGACCTGAACTATGACATCCCTTCTTCCCCTGATCATCTTGATTCCTCTTATTTTCTAATAAGCTAAAAATTCCCCCAACTGACACTAGTACATGGAGACCTAGCTGGTTACTATGATTAATCTCTTTTTTTCATGAGTTTTAAATGAGCTCAGGTGCTAACAGAACTATCTCAGAAAATCGATTAACATATCCTATCATAGTCCAGTCTCCCTGGGTAAGGTCCATAAACTCACAGGATCTGGTGTATTGCAAGACCTAAAGATAGTACTTCTTGTATAAAATGACCTTGTGTTCTTTCCAACCCATATTATTGTGCTTTCCATATTGCACCAATGATCCCCACCACTTCCAACTAGGACCTCCCAAGATGAATGAGTCATATTTAAACTTCACAACATCAGGAGTATAGAGGAGCTTGAACATTCACTCTATCTTCTCAAGACACTCCCCTGCTTCCTGAGGTTCAGAGATTACTTAGAAAGTAGAATTCTAGTTCCTAATAAACTCTTAAGATTTTTCCTTTATAGGACATGGTTCATCTTCTCAAACTAAAGCAGGACTGAAGCCCGCTCCTCGTCCCAAATCTTGGACAACCCGAACCATAACTTCTACTAGTCTCTGATCAATTGGTGAGGGATAAATCTATCCAGCCTCTTCCTAGGATTTCATATGAATTCTTTGTGGATTCATCTTACAATAAGAATAAATAATCATAAATTAAACCATCAATGCAACCATTTAGAAAATTTTCATCAATAACAACAAATATAAAACACTTGCACAGATCAAAAGACAATCAAATCCATTTCAATAACAATCCAAAAAACCAAAACACTCCACCCCAACCCAGTGTCCATATACAGTCTAAAATATATAAATATCACTTGGAGGAGAAGAAAAATAAAATCCCACATCCCATATAGATAAGAGATATGTCACAATGTGTGCTAGCCAAGCACCCTACTCACAACTATAATATCATGTCCTGATAATCCTAGCTATATTCTATCCAAACCAATCCCAAATATCATGACTTGAAATAGAATAACCTCCTCTGATACCATTTTATCCTAAACCAATTTGGAGTTCCAACCAACCCAACACTTCACCCATTCCATGACATAGACCGAAGGGCGTCCCCAATCCCCACAGGTTGGAAACAAGTTCCTGGGTATCAACAATGAAACTTTGGAATTATTTCACCCATGTAAATAATCACAACCAACCATCTATAATAAATAAATCAAAACTGATCAGTCATAACCAGACATGGAATACCAATTTTTGATTTCACGTTTAGAACATTTAAATAAATCCCAAAGAGGTTAAAAAAATAGAACAAGACACAACCCTGAAAACCACCATGCAACAAGAGGAGAACCATCATCAAGACACCACCACAACACCTGCAAGGGAAAACCACTAACACCCTGAACCACCATGTCCAAACATCTTACCTTTACCTGTGTAAAACATAACCAAGTCTACTTACACCCAAGGGTGTAAGTAGGGTGTGATCCAAATCCCAGTAGAATTCCACCCAACATAAGATATTAAATTCTATAACTATTATAAGATAAATTAACATGCATGTTTTATAAAAGAAAAACTAGACACATTTTTATAAAAAACATTTAAAAATAAAAAAATTACTTCTCTTTAAATAACTGAAAAAGTATATTTTATGCGGACGATGAGTACAATATCATAAAAGAGAACTAAATAATAGGATATCATTATAGTATATATCTCTAGTGGGACCCTAGGGACAACGTATCTCATTGAAAATTGGTATAGTAACCACACCAACAGTGTTCCCATGCACAAGACACAAGATAGGAGAAATATCCAAAATTTTAGTGGTCTCCAATCATCATCTAGTATTTAGTTATTGTTATAATCATCAATCATACTAAATGAATCCAGGAAAAGCCACTTTTGATTCATCTAGAATTCTAGTCCTAGTTTGTCCACCTAGATACCTAGGATTCCCATCATGCCCAATTACCATTTTACATGTCACATATGTCACCTCATTCACATGTACACACAAACAAGATGAATGTATATATGAAACCACCATTTTCTATAGTCCAAAACATTTTTCAATTTCATACGCAAACCAAATCTGCCTAAAAATAGTTTTCACACCACTTACACATTTCATCAAACCACTTGAACAATTTATAAACACATTAAAGATTCACAATAAGGGTACATGTTTGAAATACAACCAATTTCATTTTTAAAACCTACATTCAAGCCATACGCATATCAAAACCCTTCAAAAACACCTTTTTCACAACACACATAAATCATAGAACATATCTAAACACTCATGAAATCATATCAAAATCATCAAAAAATGTTTAAGCATAGAACAAATAACCTCAAGTGTATAAATTTCAGGAAAATGGTGCTAAAATACAACCACACCACAAGAGAACACTATAAAGTAAATATTGAACCAACAATATCAAGACCGAACCTTGAAGAACAATATCCAACCCTAAATATGTCACCCATCCTTCTGAAGGTATGAAACCCCAAGGAAGAAGGATAAAACCCTAGAAAAGATAAATAAATAAAGAAATTAAGGACGTACATCAAGTTTCATGGATATTTACCACCAAAATCACCCAAAAAAATGAAGGTCCGAGGGAGCAAGAGGGTTGGGGGGAGGCTCCTAGGGTGCATGAACCCGATTTGGGAGGATTTTGGGAGACAAGGGTTAAAAATTGGGGGGAGAAAAAATATCAAAATATAATTTTTAAGAACCTGGATAGGCCACATGGTTTTCCAGATCTTATAGAAATAGTGCACCCCTTACTATCCAATTAGGACATGTTACATAGTTATCTCACACAGTTTAAAAATCGTGTGATAATCCTCTATCCAAAAACACCACTTTGACACACAGTTACCTGTGCAAGGGCGTACGGTTTTCCAAACCATGTGCCAACCATGTGCACCATGATGTAAATCCCAAAAACATCCTTTTCCACTAAAAAACCAGAAAAATCAAAGGGATAACTGTGGGATCAAAATTAAAAAAAATATATTTTTTGAAATGAAATCATAGATGTGACAGTATTCACTTGTTCTTCTCAATGTTTATATTGAGGTATTCTAGGGATAGGAAGATAGGTGATACCAATCATCGTATCTAGGGATTACAATGTTTTGGAAGATATAGATATTATGATCCTTGTATCGAGAGTATTCCTAGTATGGAAATGCATACCTTGTAGTTAGGTTGAAAATGGTGGATATATTAAGTCAGGATATCTGAATTCTTTAACTCTTAAGGTTAAAGAGTATAATATGTTTTATAAATCTTGTAAGTCATTTATTATAATATTTTAAATTACTTTTTTAAACAAGTTTTATATTCCACTATAAAATTTATATTAGAATTTTTTTTACTAACTCATTATAATGTCAGTTTTATTGGAATTTCCATGAGCCTGATTAATAACTCTGATTTATTGGATGACTTATAAGTCTGATACATATACTCTGATCATCAGATGGTTTCTATGTTTGATATTTTTAACAAAAAAGGTTTTGTGTTTTAATTTTAGTTTAATTTTTAAACTACAATTCACCCCCCCCTCTTGTAGCCATCATATACTCTTACGATCCAACACATGTCATTGAAATAACTGAAATAAATGGTTTAATGATAAGGTTTTAAACATAGAAAGAGTTCTTAAGAAATTAAATAATTGAAAAAAAATATTATACAGGAGATGAAGAACATATGTGATGATTCAGACTCGAGGTAAGGGACACTTCATATTAAATCATCGTTTTAAATGTTTTAAAATTTTAATTTATAAATCATATTCTTTCATGTACATATTCTTAAAATTATTTTATGGATGAATTTATATAGACATAAATAAATTATGAAAGATATTTTATGTTTATTTTTTCATTTTTTTAAAGGATTTTTAAAGCAATATTTTTACGTACTTTATATGGAATGTTTTGAAAGTCTTTACCAAATTATAAAAGGAATATTCTATTTTAATGTATATTATGTCAACAAATTTTCACACTTACACAATCATTATTTGATATTTGAAATAGATGATAATATTCCATGTTTTCATTAAAGAAAAACACTCTTTCCCTTTTTCCTACAAATTTTATTCTTTAAAATTTGGTTTTAAAGAAAATAGACATACTAATATCCAAAAATGTTTTATTTATGGGTTCAAAAGTATTTTTTTATGATTTTGATGATGGAAATGAAATATTTTATGTGATTATTGAATGTTATGGTAATTGAAAATTATCTATGAATGGATGGTGAGCCTAATATAGCTCAAATAATGTGTGAGCCTAATATATCTCTCCAATGTAGGGGTAATGGTTATGTTCTCTAGATAATTATGTTGTAATTTGACTATATTGGTTATTCCACTTTTAAGAGTTCTTATAAAGGGTTAATTAATATGATTTTTTGAAGAAAATAAATGAATTTTCTATGCTTTATAATGAATTTTCATGGAAATATTTTGATTTCATAAGGAAATATATTTTTCATAAAGGAATGATTATTCTTTTATGGGTAAAATGGTATGTTTTTTAGAAATCATTTGTAATTTGTTCTCATCTTTTATAATAAACCCTCTTGATTGTGATTTTTTCCTTTATGTTTTATTATAATTTATTTTATGAAGAAAAATTATATTAAATATAAGTTCATTGGTTAGTAAATGATAAATTATCTCAATGTTTAAGATCAAATGATTTTGAAATGGTCTAATGAGTTTTTTTCTCCTTTTTTATATGTCCCTTACTATACTTTTTCTGTTAATCCCCCATTTTTAAATTTTTTTTCATAGGTTTTAAGGATAAGTAAGAACAAATAAGAAGTAATATTGAGTTTCATGAAAAATTTCAAGAAAAGAAAACATTTTTCATTATAAAAGTTTTATATTTTAGAAAAAAATAGATACATAGTGATAGTTTCAAATTTGTAATATATGGGTTTGTTATGTAAGACTTATGACCTAGTTCTATACAACTATAAACTGAAAATATCCTCAAAATGTAAAATTTATTTTTTTATAAAGATTCAATTTAATGATTGATTAAGTTTGGGTCCTTATATTTGGTTTTATATGGTGGTTTAGATAATTTTAGAGGTTAAGATAATCTAAGTAAGTACCCTTAATAGATTTTAATTTATTTTTATCATGATATAAGTTTTTTATATTACCATGTTACTTTACTTAAACTGTAACTATTCATATTGGGTTTCCATAGAGGAAATAGGGAAGCTGAAGTAGTAAGGCACCAAAAGGAAAATATCCTTCCAAATCAACAGCCTAGAATGGTTGGAATTGGAATTGGAATAGAGTTTATTTTACTATGATGTATAAGTTGACACACGATATAATTTTTAGTGGTATCTATGAAACAAAGCAACCACATTAACCACATAGGAACATGTTTACAGTGTAACATTTCATGGAATAGGATGATCTAAAATTCAATGGATCATCTGACCTTGTGATATCTGAAGGATGGGTAAAATACTTAGAGAAGATATTTTAAGGAATGGGTTGTTTTGATCAAAAAAATTAAACTCTTTTTATTTAAACATTTTAAGGTGAAGTTGGCCAATTGTGGTCAATGGTTAAGAATATCATAGAAAAAGAAGAGATTGATGCCTTAGAATTGAATGAATTTAAGAATATTTTCCTTGAAATATATTTTCCTAATTCTATTTAACTTAGAATTGAAAAACAATTATTGGAATTTATATAGAAGAAGGATGATTTAGTGGTCCTTTATGAGGAAAAAATAACTTGATTGGAATTATATGCTCCAAATTTTATCCAGTATATTTATAGTAAAATTATTCAATTTTAATCACAATTAAAGATAATATATTGAAAGGGTTTATCTTCTTGTGAATTCAAATACTATGAGAAACTTTTTGATGAACTGAGAAGGAAAAAATGGAATTTTAAAATGATCATATATTCCATGAAAACAAGTAAAAATAGTTTAGATGGAATATAATGGGGAAGAATCCATCAATGAAATCTGATGGTAAAAAACCATTTTCCATCCAGTGATATGTGTGGTAAAAAATAACACTCGAGAATTCCATATAAAAACTGGGAAGTGTTTCTAAGGTGGAAAATTTTTACATGTGGATTGTGATGGAAAAGAAAATGATCATAAAAATAATGAAAATTTGGAAGTAATATTATTTAATCATAATGATATGGGAGATTAATTGTCCAACTATTAGAATGGAGGATATAAATCATCAATACCCTAAATAATAAGGTGTGGATAACTCATTCATGACTACTTTGGAAGATATTAGATAATATAATTATGTGGTTTCAGGTATATTAGTTGTTTATTTAGATTATACCAATGTATTGTTTGATTTAATGTCTACACACTCGTTTATTTCTAAGAAAGTTTTTAATAAATTATAAATTTCACCTCCAGAGATGAAGATGTAACTTTTATTAAAACACTTGGGAGAATTATTAAGGAAAACTAAATTTTGAGAATATTATTATTTTATCTATGGAAATGATTTACCTATAAGAATTTTTGTCTTTCCCCTTGTATAGTTTGATGTTATTATGGGTATGGATTGGATTTCTTTTTATCATGATAAGATATATTATAGATATAAATAAGTTTTTTTTTGTAATGAGTTTCATTTTTTATACAAGAATAAATTCATACATTTGATAACACATCAATAATCTAAAAATTGATTAAAGATACTAGTGAAATCTATAATGCTCATGTTGTTGAAAAGAATGAAATATTTCAAATTAGTGATGTTCTGGTTGTAAAATAAATATATAGATGTATATCCTAATTATTTTTCAAGATTTATTCCAGATTATAAGATTGATTTTATTGTTGACATAGTTCCTGATGCTAAGAAAATTTCAAAATACCCTTATCTAATGGATGAAGTATAAATTTTAGAATTTAAAAGGTATTTGAAAAAGCTTTTATATAAATTTTTCATTCATCCCAGTATAACACAATTGGGAACCCCTTTTTTAATAGTTAAAAAAATATAGTTATATGAGTATTTTCATTGATTTTAGAGCTTTAAATAACAATATTGTTAAGAATAAGTATTTTTACCTCATATATATGACTTGTTTGATTAGCACTAGGGAGATCAGTACTTTTAGAAGGTTAATCTAATATATGGGTACCATCAGATGAAGGTGAAGGATATAAAGACATTCCAAAAACATCATTTAATACCAGTTATGGGAATTATGAGTTTTTGGTTATTCTATTTGTGTTTAAAAATGGTCTAGATACATTTATAGACCATATAAATAGAGCTTTCCATGATTTTTGGAAAAGTTGGTGGTTTTTTTGTGGATGTTATCCTAATATATTCTAAAAGTTATGATGATCATGAGAAATATTTGAGATTTATTTTTAATACTTTGAAATAGTAGAATTTATATGAAAATATTAGTGAATTTTAATTCTAATTGTGATAGATTTCTATCCCTGTAAATATTAAAGATAAAGATTAACATTGATCCTACTAAACCTATAGTGTTTGATGGATGAATAAGGCATAAAAATGTAACTATGGTTTATTTTTTCTTATATTGGAAGGATGTTACTATAATTTTTTTGAAAATTGTGCATGATTATCAAGCCCATTGAATAAGTTAACATTCAAATGAGTTCGGTTCATTTGCATAAATAAATGTGATCGATGTTTCTAGAAATTGAAAAAAAAAATTATTTAATGATCCAGTGTTGGACCTACCATCATGAAATGCTGACTTTGTTATCTATAGTAATGTTTCACTAAAGGGACTCAGTTGTATCTTAATGCATAATGATTGGGTAATCACTTATGTATCATGTCAATTAAAACCCCTTGAGAAAAATTATTCCACACATGACCTTGAACTAGTGGTTGTAGTGTTTGATCTAAAAATTCAGAGACTTCATTTATGTTGAGTAAAGTGTGAAATATATACTCATCATAAAAGTTTAAAGTATATATTCACTTATAAATAATTAAAAATGAGATAAAGGATATGGTTAAAATTGATAAATGAATATGACTATAAAATTTATTACTATCTAGGTAAATAAAATAGAGTAACTAATGCTTTTAGTTAGAAATATAATGTTACATTAACCATGTTACATTTGAAATGTGACCCTTTGGTTAATGATTTGATAAATTTTGGATTTGAAAATGTGTATGTAGGAACTCCCTCTTCATTGTTTTAGGAGTTAATACAATCCAATCTGTCAGAAATAATTAAGAAACATAAGAAGAAGGATCATGTTTTATATGAAAATGTAGAATCTATTAAGAAGGTTAAGTTTCTAAATTTTAATGTTGATAATTAAGGGATTATCATATATTTTAAATAATTATTTGTTCCTTGTGATTTCTAAATAAAGAGATAATTATTGGGTGAAGTTCATAGTTTTTAGTTTTCCATTCATCCTAGAAATACTAAGATGTATAGATACCTTATGAAGTATTACTAGTGGGATGGAATGAATAGAGATATTGTTGACTTTGCCATAAAATGTTTGACTTATCAATGAGTTAAAGTATAATGAAATTTTAGAAAAGGGATGATTCAACATTTTTTTATTAAGGAGTGGAAATGGTAAAATATATCCATGGATTTCATGGTGATATTTCCAAATAAATCTTGAGTTAATAATATGATTTGGGTTATTTTTGATCGATTGAATACATATATGAATTTATTTTCTATTTGAGATACTACGTATTTATATAATATTTATCAATTATATCTTAAGGTTATAACCAGGTCACATGGAATTCCTATCTCTATTGTATTTGAAAGTGGTCCAATATTTAATTCTAAATTCTAGAAATGTCTTTATAAGTCATTAGGTATTTAATTAAATTTCAATACAACCGTTCATCAATAATCTAATAGAAATTTGGAGTGAAAAATTCAGAAATTAGAGGATATGTTTAGATATTGTTCAAGGATTGTTAGGGAATTTGGGATCAACATCATACTTTAGTTTAATTTTCTTATAAAAATAGTTTTCATTCAAGTATATAGATGGAACCTTTTAGGGAATTATATATAAAGTGGTGTCATACTGCAGTTTGTTGGGACGAAGATGGGGAAGAGAATTTATTGGGACCATAATTGGTAGAATAAATGGTTTAGAAGGTGAAGATAAATCAGAAACATTTGAGGATAGCTCAAAGTAGGAAGAAAATTTATGGATAAAACTGGAGGAAATATATTTCATTTAATGTAAGAAGTCATGTTTTTATTAGATTATCTCTATTTAAAAGTGTTATACATTTTGGTAAAAAGGGAAAGTTAAGTCTACTGTTCATTGAACCTTATGAAATCCTATATAAATTTAGAATAGTGTACTACCAATTTTCATTACCTATGATCTTATCACAATTACATGATGTGTTTTTTGTTTTATTCTTAAGGAAATATGTGTTGGATGTAACTTATATTTGGAGCCCTGGAGTAGTTCATTTGGAAGGAAAAGTTTCTTATAAGGAATAACCAGTATAGATTCTGGACCATATATAGAAAGTGTTTCAATATAAATTGATTTAATAGGTTAATTTTTTATGGAAACCCCATATTATTAAAGAATCTATATAGGAATCTAAAAATTCTATTAAGGAAAAATAACTTCACTTATATAAGTAATTAATAAAATTGTGAAGATGAAATTACCAAAATATGGGAAGAATGTAACAACCTAGTTAATGTTATAATAAATTATTTTCATATTTGGTTAATATTCTTTAATTTTATTTTATAGTTTTATATTCACTATAGCAATATTTAGAATTTTTTCTTCCAAAATGGAAAAAATTATTTCTAACCAAATTGGGTTTTCATGCATTATATGGTCTTATTTAGAAAATTTATTTACAAATTATAGAATTTTAAATTGATAACAATGATATAATTTTTTACTTCCACATTTCAAAACTAACTTATGAATAATTTTTGATAATTTTTTGAGAAGTTTTATTTTTTTAATGAATAAAAGAAAATACTAATTTTTACTAAAAACTAACTTTTCTTTTCAAGTATTTACAAAGTCACATTCTATTTTGGATTAGTTTTAAAATATAATATTTTATTTTTATTAAAATTAGTATAATAAATGTTATTATAACCAACATTATACTTTAATTTTTTATAAAAATATTTTTATACATAAAAGTCATTTTTCTGAAAAAGTATTTTTCATCGTGTTTTGTGAGTTTAATTTCAAATAAAATTATACCAATTCTATGAATTTCATTCGACAAAATGGATTACATATTTTTAATATAAATTATTAATATATTTTAATATGTTTAACTTAATTCTTCATCATAATGAATATTAAAAATAAAAAAAAATTACTATAGTTAAGCTTAAAATAGGTTTACCAAAGGGTTAAACTAAAAATATAATGGTTAAAATTACAAAAAAAAACTTTCTTTTATCCTATTGGGTGAGTTTTTTTACTTGATATATTTTTAATGAGTTAAAAACTATTTTTTATTTTTTATTTTAAATTTTGGAACCCAAGATTGTGTTTTGAGAAGATAAGTTAAATTTTATTCAAATTAAAAAAAATGGTTATTTCCATTTAATGGAATTTTTGGAATATTGCATTCAGTTTTTGCATTATATAAAAGTATAAAAGAAATTATTTATTTATTATTTAACCAAAAACTTATGTAAACCAATATTTTACTTTATTTCAAGGTAAAAATATTTTTACGCTTAAATAGGGTATTTTCCTAAAACTCTTTTTCATGAATTTTTTTATATTAAAAGTAATTTCATACTCCTATATAATTTGAACCTAATAAAACGTATTAAAAAATTTGAATAATTTTTTACAAAAAAAATTATAATGAACCGTTTATTTTTTTCATATAATTTTTTCATCACGGTAAAAAGTTATGTGATCATGGTTAAGGTTAAAATGAGTTTAAATTGGTTTAACTAGGATATAAGGCTTAAACTATATCTGATACTTTTTTAAATATTATTGGTTGAGTTTATTTAAACCCTATTACATAATATATCTTAATTTATAGTTATTTGGTTCCAATTTACATGATTATGATATGTATATATATATATATATATTATTTGATCTTTTAAGAAATTCCAAGTGTGTCAGCCCCCTCACTTATATGGGGAACCTCCTCTCCTCTCTTCAGCACACATTGTGAGCACTTTATTTTGCACAATAACTATAAAAATAACATCATAAAATCCCTAAATATTTTCTATATTCCCTTTTTTTATCAAAAAACTATCCTAAGAAGGCTTTTGGTATAAACCAAAAGAGGTTATTTGGAGAAGAGGTATAGTTCTTAATCAAGCATTTTCATTTTATTTATTTTTCTACATACATAAAATATTATTCAACCATGAATAAATAATAAAAATAGTATCATACTTATATTGAGATTTTATTATGTTATTTTATAACCTATATCCATCTTATATTCTATAAAATGGGAAAATAATCCATTATTTGTGTTTATAGAGGACTGTCACTTCATGAACTGACGTAATTCATTTTCCATCATCACCTATAATGGCTAATTATAATGAAATATTTGATATATATATATATATATATTACATTCATGAAATAATTATAATTCTATAAAGATAAGATATCTTCTATTTTTTTACCTTACCATCCATTTAAAAATGATAACGTTGTCTGTGGGTACATGTAGATTACCACCTCCATGAAGTGATGAGATTCACCTTTTCATCACTAAATCACATTAATTATATATATAACTATATTAAATATATAATAATATATTTATGATATAATAAGAATTATGTAAACATAAAATTATAATTACATTCTTCTCCTCATATTCTTTGAAAAATGAAAACATTACATATGCGTACGTATGACCTACTGTCTTCGTGCTTCTAATATAATTAATTTTTCATACCCATATTTCATGGTTGGTCTTAAAGTTATAATTTATCTATAAAAATAAAAAATATTTCATGTTTATTATTTTATAATATTGACCTATTTGACCATATTCAACCTATCAAATTCATTTTGTACATATGAGTCCAATATTATCAAAACACTTAATGTAAATTTAAATGACTAAGTAATTGAATATTTCATTCAGTTATATGAAATAATTGGTTAAATGAAAAGGTATTAAAACTGTAAAATGTTAAAAAGAAGGTAAATAATAGATTATAGTTTATTATAACAGAGATAAATAATTTAAGTGATGATTTTGACTCAAAGTAAGGGGTATTATACCTTAAAACCAGATTTTAAATGTTTTAAATATTTATTTTCTAACGCTATTTATTACATGTCTATTTTATTAAAATTATTTTATAGTTAAATTTATATGGGAATAAATGAATTATAAAGTACATTTTATTTAACTTTTGTCGTTATTTCAAAGGTTTTCAAAAGGAATATTTTTTTTGTATTTTAAATGGAACTTTTTGACTTTCTTTACAAAAATGGAAAAAGGAATGTTCTATTTTATTGTATCTGACGTCAATGGATTTTTTTAACATAACAAAAATTATTTTATCTTTAGATTCCTTTTTAATATTTCTTGTTTTATTCAAATAAAAACGCTTCTTCCCTTTATTCTAGGAATTTCATTTTTGAAAATTTATTTTCAAAGAAAAGGGATATATCAATATCAAAAAATGATTTTCTTATGGGTTAAAAATTATTTATTTTATGATTTTGATAATAGAAATGAAAATTTTTATGTTAATTCATTTATGTTATGGTCCATGGATATTTTTTATGAATGACATGTGAGCCCGAAATAGCTCAAATTATGGGTGAGCCTAATATATCTCTTTAATTCATTAGGTAATGATTATGTTCTCTAAAGAATTATGTTATAATTTAATCATACTGGTTATTCCATTTTAATGGTTCATGTAAGGGTTATATAAAGATGATGTCCCAATTCACCTGCATGACTTTTTTATTCTTTATAATGATTTTTCATGTGAATATTTTGAATTTATAAGTTAATATATTTTGTTTAAAGAAAATATTATACCCTTTAAGGGTAAAAATGTTTGTTTTAAAGAAACTTTTCTTCATAGATTCTCGTTTTTTCTAAGAAATAATCATGATTATGATTTTTACGTTATGTTTTCTTATAAAGTGTTTCATAAAAAACTTGTTTAGTAAATTTGATTTCATGGGATTGTAAACTATTATTTGAGCACACATGTTATGATAACATGGTTTTGAAGTGGACTAATAGGTTCATTTATACTTACTTATATGTTCCTTAATAATATTTTTTTTCTCATCCCATATTTTTAAAAGTTTTTCATAGGTTTAAAGTATGAGTTAAAAAATAAGAATTCATGTTGAAAGTAAAGAAGATTTTTCCTAAAAATATAACCTTTTTCATTATATTGTGTAAAAAATGGATTCTTAGTGTAATTATCCAATCTTAAATATATTGGTTAATTATGTAATGGTTATGATCAAATTCTCTAAAATTATAAACTTAAAATATCCTTGAAATGAAATAAAGTGAATTATTTTCTAAAGATTCAATTTATGGATTGTTTAAGGTCAGATCCTTATATTGTAAAATTTTTAATTGATCAAATATGTATTCTAAGGGAAA
Source organism: Viscum album (assembly GCA_963277665.1). Taxonomy (NCBI): domain Eukaryota; kingdom Viridiplantae; phylum Streptophyta; class Magnoliopsida; order Santalales; family Viscaceae; genus Viscum; species Viscum album. The sequence goes on along the minus strand of OY728137.1, from coordinate 60,883,446 downwards.
AATTATGAAATATAAAATATTATTTTGAACATATAAATTTTATTTTAAATATTTTATGACTTAATAAACATTTAATTAGAATTTAAAAAATATTTTTGGTTGTTTAATTTTATTAAATATTTTCATGTTGAAATTTGGTTTTAAATTTATTTTAATGTCACAAAAAATTTATTTTTTACAAGTAAATTAATTAATATCATGAAAATTGGTAAGCATAAAAAATTCATCTTATATATAATTTTTATATTTAAAAACACTATTTTAATTAAAATAAATTTTTATATGTTATGTGTGTAAAATTTAAAATCCAATTTTCTCATATTTATAAAAATAATTAGGATAAATGGATCCAAAATTCAGAATAATAATTTAAAAATTTTGTAATAAGGGTCTAATTATATTTTTAGTCATGGAATAATTGACATAATTATTATATAATTAAGAGTAATAAGTGTTTAAATGACTAATCTAAGGTGGATCGAATTTTTCTAAATTAAAAAAAAGTATACCTTCTAAAAATAAATTTATAGGATTTAAAGTCTTACCTACCTGTCTTGTTTACATTATCTCACCTAACTCACATAGATTTCATTCCATTCCATTCTTACCCCTTACTCAACATTATTTTCCATGTAAAACCCCCTCTTCTTCTCTTATAAAAGGGGTATCACTTCAAACCATTAAATACTCCAATAATATTTTTAAATTTCCCTGACACCCTACCAAAATTTCCCCTCCTTTAAGTCTTTTACATGCCCTAATTCCCCTGGTCACCCAAATTATCTGAATTTCATTAAATATAATGCCTTCTTCAAGAGGAAGTCTAAGGTTTCAACGTAAGTATCACATCATTCTTAAATTTTATTTTTTATTATTTTATTTATAATTTGTCCATAATCTTGGTATAATAATAAAATAAGCATAATTAGTGAGTTGAAATGGTATTTTAATAATTTTATATACATTATTTATTCTATTTCATCTACTAATAAAAACAAGAATCATCGTTAGTTCATGTGCATGTATTAATGCCTCCATGAAGTGACGCTTTATGTTTTTTCATCACCACCCATCATAGAGAGTCTTAATGAAGGTATTTATGAATAAATATGATTTATATAATATATTTATCATTATTAAACAATCAAATACTATATATATTTATCCCTTTCATTTTTTAAATAACAGAATCACTAATCATGTGTTGTGTGGACAACCACCTCTATGAATAAATGTGTTTCCTTTTCATTAACTTATAAAAATGGATGGTTTTAGTTTATAGAGGATGATAATATAATATAATATATATATATAAGTAATATATAACAATAATATAATTCTTTTTGTATAACTAAAATCTTAATAATTGTTATATGGTAATATTTCAATGTCGGTAAATAACCCAAAACTAGTTCATTGTCATTTTTAATTTCATGAAACGTGAATAAAATTACCATTTAATGGTATTATAATATTATAATTATTTTATAAAAAAATTCTAGTGCCTTTAAGGTCTTTTAAATGATGATTTGTGGGAGAAAAAGGAACATCAACACTACTTTTACAAACTGAGCGTAAAACAGTTGAGATTATTAACACCTAATGTTAAAAAGAGATTACAAAAATATAATGCATGAAGATAATTTTTTTAATAAATTTTATAAATGGAAATTTATATGAATAAGGATATAAAAATTCTAATTAAGATATTTATCTTTATGATATAGATGGTTAATAAACTTCTATAGAAATCAAGGGTAAAGGTAAGGGACTTGGTAACTCATACTCCTTTTTTCAGTTTTACAATTTCTTTTTTCAACATTTTTATCCAAATACTTTAACTTTTAAATGATTCTATCTTCATAATTATGGGGAATAATATTTTTTGAATAAATTCCATTTCCATGAAATCTTTTCTTTTTGTTTTTCTTAAAAATAAAGAATGCTTTATGAAAATGGACTCATAAATATGACTTTTACAATGATGAATACAAAATGTTTTCAAACATATATTTTTAGGATTTGGTTTTCATAATATTTAAAATGATCTACCTTTATTAGAGTTATGTTTCATGTTTCACCCTATATTATTCTTTTATTATGTGATTACTTTGGGTGATCAATTTTTAAATATTAAATTATTTAATTGAATATTTGATTTGGATATTTTATAAAACCCATATTATTTCCATGGTTTCCTTATAAGAATTTAATTTTTTCCATTTGTATGTTCTATGAAACCTATTTTATTTCAATGGGTTCTTTATATAATTATTAAAAAATATCATAATACACATTTTCTTTCTATGGTTTATTTTATGATGTTATGATTATTTTAATGTAGCACACAAATATATAGATTATAAGATGGATGTGGATGGTATATATCTCCAATTAATTGGGTAAAGGATTATATCTAATGATATGGAAATGTTTTGTTAATTGTTTAATCAGTGGCTAGGTTCACAAAAGGTGAGTGTGATGACCTTTAGCTCTACTTTGAATTATACTTGTTAATGGGTTAGTAAGTATCCAAGTTCACAAATATAATAAATCCTATGTTTATGTTTGTGAAACTTTATTTTATATGTTTCATGGCCTATTTTATATGCTTCATGTTTTAATTTATCATTCCATGGTAAAAGTGTTATAATTTGAGATGTTATATATGTCTTTCATGCTTATGATTAACTCTTAATGTTTTATGTTCTTTTAAACTAGATATTTTTTCTTATTTATTATTTTTCATTTGTTTATGATCTAACCATTTTGGCCTTTATTATATTGTCCATTATTGGGTGTTTGATCTCACCCATTCTTATGTTTTCCCTTCCCAAAGATTTGAAGTGAATTATGTCCCATGTAATGTCTAAGAAAAGATTTAGATCATGAAGAAATTCTTACATTGTGTCAAATAATTGTTTTTACATTTATAGTATCCAAGACACTAAACCTTCAAATCCATAGGTTGTGTGACTGTTTTTGGATGTAATAATTAAAACATGTTATCAATGTATTATTAATATATATTTAGATTTGGTTACTTCAGTTTGTATCAGGGAAAGGTTTTGTTATTTTGGAGACAAGGATGAGAATACATTAGTGAGAACCCTTACAATAAGACTATGTATAAGATAATATCATTAGTTATTATAAGAAAAGGGGTGTGGTTTTCCTATAAGTACATTTCTTTCTAGATACTAAAAGTGGATATGGCTTTCACACAGATACATATGGAGGTAATAACCCTGAAAGGAGTTGGTCAAGTATATCTCATCCATTATTATAGTTCACAGTGAATGGTTCCTTACTATGCACCTAGTTTGAAACTCTTGAGTAATATTATTTGGTTAGTTCAAATTTTATTTATGAACCATTAATAATTATTTAATTATCATCTTATCTAGTGTTATTAAGGAAAATATAGTAAGAAAATAATCATGGATAACCACGATTAAAACTTAGGGAGTTGTAACAGAAGAATATACTCAGTAATTTTGAGTTATTTATTCTATTATAATTTTTTTCATTATACATTTACTAATATAAGTATCATATTACACATATTTATGAATTATTCAGCCCACTCAACGGAGTTCCATTCATCTCAAAGATTGAACTTTGGTTCGGATATCATCAACTGAGGGTAAAGTGATGATATTCCAAATACAGCATTCTATAAAAGGTATCAAAACTAGGAGTTTAAGGTTATCTAATTTTGATATACCAATTCCTATAATATATTTGTGGATATTATGAATAAAATCATTAGATATTACCTATAACAATTTTAATTGGTCTTTATAGACAATATCATTATTTATTCCAAAATCAATAAAGATCAGGAAGATCACTTAAGAACATTGTTGAAGGACCTAAGAAAGGAGAGATTGTATTACAAAATCATCAAATGTAAAATTTGGATACTTTATGTATAATTATTGGTTCATGTCATCATATAAAAGTTATATCTATATATCCGTCAAAGGATGAGGTTATTGAGCAATGGACAAGACCAACCATTGTGATTGAAATACATACTTTTCTTCGGTTAGTTGGATATTATTAATTCAATGTAAGAAATTTATCATTGCTATCAAACACATTAACCAAGTTAACATTTAAAGGAGATAGGTTCCTCTAGATGAAATAATGTGAGGAAAACTTTAAGGATCTTAAGAAAAGTTTGGTCACTACCCTTGTTCTTACATTACCCTATAGTAATAAACAGTTTTTAATTTATAGTAATTCATTAATAAAATGATTTGGATGCATCCTCATGAAAAATTAAAAGGCAATAGTTTATTCCTCCCACAAATTAAAAACTCATGAGAAAATATTCCCAATACATGATTTAGAATTAGTGGTGGTGATATTTACATTGAAAATTTGGTGGCATTACCTTTATGGTTAGAAATGTGAAATATAAAATAATCATAAAATATTGAAATATATATTCATATATTTGAAGATAAACATGAACTAATGGATATGTTTAGAGTTAATAAAATATTATGAATGCTAAATACATTAGCACACTTGAAAGAAAACAAGGTGGGTGTTTCTCTGAGTAGAAAGGATAATTCTACTCTATCCATGACGAGGATTGAAAAAACCCAATACTCAAGGATTTATAGATGATGAATTTTGAAATAATAATGGTATGAGATAAATATTATCTTACCCAATTAACTAATTGAACATCTATTCATGTGAATTTAAAATAATCTCATAAAGATGGAGTAGATATATAGAAAAAACATAGTGAATATTATAGAGTGAAACTTTTTTAAATAAGGAGTTATAAGGTTTGAAACTAGGAAATGTGCCATATATATATCAAAAATAAATAATGAGAACTGGGATGAGAAAAATTTATCATCCTTCTCTATCCATCCTAGAGGCATAGAGATGTATATAGATATGAAACAAAATTTATGGTGGGATAACTTGAAGGGAAATCATGGAGTATATATCTCAATGTTTGGTATGTCGGTGAGATAAATCTAAATGATGTAATACTAAAGAGATGATTCAAACACTACTCATACCTATATGAAAATGGAAAAATCACTATGTTATTATTTATAAAAATCCCTAAAAAATATAAATGTCATAATTATATATGGAATGTAGTAAATTTACTTCCAAATTCATCACATTTTATTTCCATTAAAGAATATTTCTCCCTTGGGGAATCATTTTTAAATAATTATAAATAGAGATGATATTTAGCACTACATATCATCCTCAGATAGATGGTCAGTTTGATAGGAAAATAAAAACTCTATAGGATGTTATGAGATCTTGTTTGATGGATTTTCAAGGATGTTTGGATCAACACCTACCCATGGTAGAGTTCTCCAATAATAATAGTTTTCATTCTAGAAATAAAATGGAACCATATGGGGACATTTATGGGAATAGATGTATGAATCCAACTGTTTGGATGAAATTAGGGAATGAAAGCTGATAGAGCTTGACCTTTTATAATAAATGATGAAGAAGGTCCAAACCATTTGCTGACATATTAAACTCGTAAAAAATCCACAAAAGTGATGTGCAGAAAATCATTAAAGAGATGTGTAATTTGAATTCAGTGATAAGTTAATTCTTATAATATATCATTAGAAGTGAGTCATGAGATTTTGGGATAAAGGGAAGTTTATCCCAAGATACATTGGTCCTTTTGAGTTCCTTGTTCATGTTAGAGTCTTGGCTTATTTCTCATCACTCCCTCCTCACCTCTCCCAAGTGCATTATGTCTTCTATGTATCATTTTTTAGGATTTACATACTTGATCCATAATATATAATAAACTCATAAGTTTTACAACTGGAACATGATCTCTCATGTGAAGATGAAGCCATTTATATCTTAGACTAAAGAGGAAAGATTTTGTGAAACAAACCCACCCATCTAGTCAATCTTCTATGGTGGAACTATAAGTTTGGGGAGGATACATGGGAACTTGGGGATGTGAAGAGAGATAAGTGCCCTAATTTTTCTTCCTTATTGTAACAAAAATTTCAAGGATGAAATTCTTTTAAGGGGGTAGAATTTAACAACCCATAATTTTAGTAATTACTTTTCTTTAATTAAGTATCATGGGAGTGGATTGTCTAGCGCACAACACTAAGCTAAAATAATTAATTTAATTACCATTATAGTTATTAAATTAGTGTTTATCACTAAAAATCACTAATTTATAAAAACTATATTAAAGGTTATAATAAAACAATGGTCATTTTATACCTATAAATATATATTTCTTAAAATTATTTTATTTGTGCTTATTTAAAATTTAGTTTTACCAATTTTATAAATTTAATTTTAAAAAATGAATATCATATATGGATTAATAATAATAATATAATCTTAATATTAGTTTTTGGAATTTTTTTAAAATTATTGATTTTTAGGTGAAAAGTGAAGAAATACATTTTTTATAAATTGTCAACTTTTATCACTTTATCAGTATATGTCAAAGAATTAAAAGTTTATAAAATATTTTTATTTATATAATTTATATTTTAATGGTATAATTACTAAATCTAAAAGATTATTTTGAACTTATATATTCTACTTCAAATATTTTGGAACATAAGAAACATTTTACTATAATTTAAAATTTGTTTTCAATTGTTTCTTTTAATTAAAAATTTTTATGGTGAAATTTATTTTTTTATTTATTTAAAAAAAATCATTTTAATTATTTTATAAAAAATTAATTACTATCAAGAACACTATTACGCAAAAAAAAATTTATATTATACATAATTTTAATGTTTAAAAACACTATTTTAATTAAAACTGGTTTTTATGTGTTATATGTGTTTAATTTAAAATAATATTTTATCATATTTATGAAATTAATTAGGTTAAATAGAGATAAAATTCTGAATCATAATCTAAAAAAATTTCAATTATTTTATACTTATATTTTTAGTAATAAAATAATTGATATGGTTTATATTTAATTAAGAGTAATAAGTGTTTAAATGACTAATCAATGATCGCTCAAATTTTCTTAAATTAACATGACCTTTAAATCTTTTTAAAATAAATTGTTATACTTTAAAGCAATAAATAAATGTATTACCAATATTCTCCCACATAAATCACCTAAATTGCATTCCATTCCATTCTAACAACTTTCTTGACATTATTTTCCATGGAAAGTCACTCTTCTTCAATTATAAATGGGGAATCATTTCCAACTATTCAATAATATAATACTATTTCAAAATTTCACAGAAACCCTTACCAAATTTTCCATACTTTAATTCATTTACACACCCTAATTCCAATTTTCACCTGAAATTATCCTATGTCCCTCAAATCAAAGGCCTTCATCAAGTGGAAGTTTAAGGTATCAATGTATGTATCACATCTTTCTTAACATTTCATTCTTATTATTTCCTTTCTAAAACAAACATAATAATAGTATAATAATAACATGATAATAATTAGTGTTCTTATATGTTATTATAATAATGGTAAAACCATTATTTATTCTCTTTCATCTTTAAATAAAAACAATAATTGTCTTTGGTGTGTTGTGTGCAAATTACCACATCCATGAAGTGACACTTTCAATTTTTCATCTCCATCCCCCATGATTTTATTAATTATTATATTTATGAATAAATATTATGTATATAATTTATTTATTATTCTTAAATTATCACTTACTATCCACAATCACCCCTCTTATTTGTTGGGTAATGAAAATTCTAATTGTGTGTTTTTCGAACTACCACCTCCATGAATAAACACTTCTCCTTTTTCTTTACTTACAAACATGGATAGTTTTAGTTTATATTGTATTATTATTTAGTATATATATATCTATTATATATCATTAATATTGTATTTTTTATAACACAAAAATTGATGTTCGTTATAAGGTAATCCATCAATATCGCTAAATAACCTAAAACTAGTTCAATACTATTTTAATTTTTATGATACACAACTAAAAAACCCATGTAATGGTATTATAAATTTATAAGTATTTATAAAAATAAATTATAATACCTTTCATGGTTTTTAAATGATTATAATTTTGAGGAATATGTCGATTAAAACCACTTTTATGAACCTTTTTCAAAATGGTCAATATTATTAACTCTTGTTATTGAAAAGAGATTACAATAATCTAATACCTGAAGATAATTATTATTAATTAAGATCCTAAATGTAAGTGTATATTAATAATGTTAAAAAAAGTTAATTAAAATTTTTATCTTTATGATATAATAGGTCACATCAATGGAAATAATGGGCAATGGTAAGGTACTTGGTAACTCAACCCCTTTTCTTTGAGTTATAGAGTTTCTTATTTGAACTTCATCTTTCCAAGTCTTTTCATTTTAAATTATTATATTTTTACTTGTGGTTAAAAAGTGTTTTTTAATAAATTAATTTTTCTTATATGTTTTTATTTTCATTTTTCAAAAAAAAACAATACTTTTTTAAAAGATATTCATAACTATGAATTTTATAATGATGAATAAAAAATGTTTTCAAAAAAATATTTTCATGATTTTTTTTCATCCTCTTAAAAATTATCTAAATCAATTGTAATTACATTTCATGTTTCACCGTATATTATTCTTTTGTTATGTGATTATTTTGGGTGATCACATTTTCAGTATCAAGAAATTGAATTCATGATTATATTTGGATGTTTTATAAAAAACATATTATTTTAATGGGTTCCTTATAAATATTTAATTATTTCCATTTGGGTGTTATATGAAAAACATTTTATTTTTATGGGTTCTTTATATGATGATTTGGAAATGTAATGAAACTCATTTTCTTTCTATCGGTTATTTTATAATGTGATGATTATGTTCAAGTGGAATATAAATATATGGATTATGAGAAAAGTGGGACCTATATATCCCTGTAATTAATATGTTAAACACTTATATCTCATTAGATAGAAATGTTATATGAACAAGTTAAAAAGTACCTAGTTTCAGAAAGGGTGACTTTGATATTGTTTAGATCTACTCACAATTTTACAAGTGAATGGATTAGTGGGTATCAATGTTCAAAAATATTATAAGTCCAATTTTTATGATGGTTTCACTTTATTTTCTAGGTTACATGTACCATTCTATATTTTTCAATCCATACTTTCTCATTTGATGTTAAAAAAAATTTAAGATTTTATGTCTGTCTAACATGCATATGGTTAACACTTAATGTTTTGTATTCTTTTAAATTAGATATTTTTCATTATTCATGATTTTCCTCATGTTTAAGATCTAACCACTATAGACTTATCTTTTTTATCCCTTACTGATCATTTGATCTCACCCCTTCTTATGTTTTCCCTTCCCAAATATTTGAGGAGGATTATGTCTCATGGAATTTCTATAAGTGTTTAGATTATAGATAAATGCTCACTATGTGTGAAATAAGTGTTTTTAAATTCCTAGTCTTCAGGAAACTAAAAATTTAGGTCCTTGGTTTATGTGAATATTTATGAATGTAATAACTACACAACATTATAAATGTATTATTTATATATAATTTACTTGGGTTACTTTAGTGTGCGTTTGTGTGTGTGTGAACTCTATAGTGGGTGTTTTGGCATGAATGTTTCCTTTTGATATTGGGTATGGGAGAAAGGATGTTCCCAATGAGAAATGACCTATTTGAGACCACATTTAGTGGATAGGTTTGATAAAACTGAGCATGTAGTGGAATCCCTGAAATACAAGATTTAAAAAAAATCCCAGATGAATGACATGAACTTTTCGTCATTGATGAATCATTGCCCTATTTATACTAAGGATATCATGTGAATAAGATTAAGAACAAAATTAAAACCATAAAATACATGTTTTATATTTTAATTCATTACCAACATCTTCTCTATGTTGTAAATTTCTTCTTATAAAATATGAATCTTAATTCCTATAGATCATCCACATGTACATAAAAAATCTTTGGGAGTGTTTTTCATCAAAATTTGGGTGTTAGTGTGGAGTTTTGATGATGACTTCAACAATCTGACGGTCACTGCAATGTCTTTCTTATGATGCAAGATATGGATCTTGATCTGAACTCCATGGATCTAGATCCTCTATCTCTAGAAAATGGGAGAGATAAGAAGAGATATAAAGCCCATGAATATTCATAAGGGAATTCATCTCTTCTTATATTTATAGGGTGTTAAGAAAATACTTGGTAATGCCTTCCCAGCCACCTAATAATTAACACTCTATATGTACAATATTTTGACTACTAATCTAAGTCATAAATATCATTTATTATTATTATTATTCTCACTTTCCAATAATATAATACATATATTACATGATAAAAATTGAGTCATTAACTCAACTTTCTATTCCCATAAATATTAAATAAAACCTAAATAAAAATATTCATTCAATTAACATTTTTCATGTATTTACTCAAAAACATGGAAATAAATTTAATAAATAAATTCAAGGCTAATTATTCATAACTATAATAATATGAATTTATTTATTACTTTTGTGGTTGTATCTCCTTAGAAAAAACTCAGACCCCAGTGGTAGGTCCCACCAAGTCCAAAACATATATTCAACTGAATAGGGAATATTATTGAATATGATATTGTGTGTGACCCTCTAGGCCCTTATCTCGATAATTGTGAATACTCTTAACATACCAAGAGTAGTATATAGCAACACATCATGGCGCCTAAAGAGATAAGGATTGTCACAATAGTGAAAAAAACTACGAACATGCACTATATAATATAATCTCTTTCTCTTTAATATATCATAAAGAAATATGTGCACTTGTGTCATCACCCTTTTCATTTTTGATTATTTTTTTATCTAAATTGATGGATTTACCATGGACTGCCATGTCCATGAAGTTATCATGGTACTACCATCCTGATCAACATTGCTCGAGATATATAACTTCCTTAACCTAGAAGAGACAAATTCTTTCTTGGCCATTCAACCAATTTCATGCCACCAATGACACCCAACATAAACTACCTCACTACAATTTCATTATCATGGTTTTCTCCTTACATAAAAGTATGTGATTAAATGGAATACATTGGAAATGATCTCAAGTCAGGATACCATTACACATGTCCATAGATAGGAAAAACCAATGACAACTGAAACATGTGGTGTTCCTATTGGCGAGTTAGTCCTAAAGATCTTACTACTATAGATCACCAAGTTCAAACTTCATGAGATGAAGTCTCAATGATTATGATCCCCCATCACCTGATATTCAAACATTTACTATGTCTAGTTAGTACAATGCATCTAGACCATAGGACCTTTGTTTAAGATTAATGTCATGATATATCAAGGTTCTCATTATAGAACGGGATCTACTATAACCTTTTGATATGAAAATTAATCTATGGAAATTACCATTAAATAGTGGACACATAAAAGTCTACACTATAATGGTAAGAATACTTCATGTATAAATAATTGTATATACGATATGGTAATCAAAAGTAAGGAATAGTTGGGTCTTGGTCACCCATTATTTCAACACTCCAACTTGCACTAGAACCAACTTTCTACCCATTCTTGTTAACACTCACATGATTAAGATCATGTTTCTGCTGATTCATGGCTTTATCTTTTGGGTCTTCTACATTTCTTCCATGTGGCTATTATACTAAATGAAACCTCATCTCCCTGAGTAAAACTTCTCAATAGATGGTATCCCTGAGTATATTCATTTTTTCCACTATCATTACTTGACATATTGTTTGTAATAATATCATAATTTACATTATGATAATACTTTACTTACTAGGTGTGTTTCCAAGAATAAGAACAAACCATTGTGTATAATTGCTTCTTAACCACCTTAGAAGCTGAAACGTACTTGGTATTTGTATGTATAGCTACTAATAGCATATATTATCTTATATCACTCATCACCTTAGAATAAATTTGATATAAGATCTCATTGTTCTAAGAAAAAATAGTTTGTGCTCCCTAAAAACTAGTATCCATTCTTCTCCACTTACCAGGTACATATCTTCTATACCTTTTGAAGTACAAATAGATAGTTATGACTGTTTCACTTATAGTGATCCTTGGTATTACTTATATCAGCCTACTGTAAAGTATATCTTGGAAATATAAATTCTTATACATATCATGACATGCGTGATTAATCCATCACTTGAGTGTATGGATTTAACTCACCACATTAATATCCCCCCTATCCTAGACATGTCAACCTGGAGAGATATTTGGCATGTGACATTGGTAACAATTCATATCTTGAATTATTTCATCTTTTATTTTTCAATACCATGTCACTATATGTATGATTGACTAGGTATAAGCAACCTTTAGATCCACCTTTGTAGATCTTGTTCCCTATAACTTAGATTGTTACTTTAAGTCAATCACTGGAGAATAAATTTTATTTTGGTCTTAACTAACATGAAGACCAATCATTTTTTCATATATTGTAGAACATATTTTACTTGTAAAAACTTGTCCCTCCCACTAACCTTCAGTAGACGCATGGAAAAAATTTATTGAAAATATATATTCTATAATCATGTTTCTTACTTAAAAACTAAACCGGATTTTAGTAACTTTCAACCTTTATAGAATTTTGTTACATGATCATCCCTTTCTAGTTGTGTCGTATAAACGTCTTCCATGATTGGGGTCATTACATCTAATAATCCATATAATGATCATATAAATTAGATATAATAAGTAAAATTATAATGGATATAGGAAAAATGACTTGGTATAACCAATTGAACCTTATTGGTACTGTGATTTTACCATCCATGTATCATCGTACTTGAACACCCAACAAAGTATTCATTATAATTATATTCCTTTTCACTTTTATACATGGAATCCATTTATTTAATTTTAATTATTATTTTCAATCTTAGTTAATTATCATATACTAATTACCTGTAGAAATATTATTCGCAGTGAATAATATATCCCTAGCCACAATGAATATAGAAAACATCACCATGGTTTTATCCTTCCTACACAGTATGTGTATCTGGTACATACTTTTTTCACATGCACTTATGGAACTAGTTCATATGCCAACTACATGTGCATATATATCATTATCTAAAACAATTTCAATCTTTATCCCACTATCTTTAGAGATTATCACCCTTATATAAATGTATTCAATCCCTTTACTACTACTTATCTATCTTAGGGAGTTATGTAATATCATAAGAAATCATTAGTAAAATTACGATAGATGCACAATGTGTTAATACTTGATGCAAGTTTTTTATATCCTAACAAACCCTTTGCATCTAAACACATGTTATTTATGACATAATGGATTTCCATTGTACTATTACTCATATGATATCAATTTTCAATATTAGTTGTCATATGATTATTTGATATCATCATTATTTGTAAAGAATGTCATAAAATATAATGGAAGTTTCTCCAAGTTACAATATCAATACTACATACATCATAACACTGATGTATAAAATGTGCATTTAGGAATTACTCAGTGCTACATTTTTTTATCAATATTTATATGTAAGACTTAATCATCAATCCTTATCATTAACATCAATGTCATGATGCAGATAAGGTAATGTGTGTTTAGTAATTACTCCACGCTACATTATCATGATCGACGGATGCTTGGTCAAGATATTCTTTAACATGTCAGCCCGAAGCAACTCATATCTTCTAACCATGAATAAATACCATACTCCACTTTACTATTACTTAATAACTTAAAGGAATATCATCAAGTATATTTATACCAATAGCTTACCCTTGGAATAGTTCATGCTCTTTAGCTGAAATAATTCTGAAAGCTTTGTAGTAAACCTTTATTTCTAAAGGTTTCTTTTTCCAAACTAAATATATCGATAATACTAATGGTGTTTATCTTTACCGATCCTAAATACCAATCTAGAAATATCATTGACATATACTTTAAGTTTTATTGGACAGGGATTTATCTTGCCGCAACTAGGTAAATTAAGTCTTATATCTTATATTCATCAAGATATTGCCTATGATTCATGTACCACTAAACTATTTCTTGAGTATTCCTCACCAAAAAACAAAATTCATTACAAAACCTAGAATAATGTCTCCTTGTGTCCAAAGGACACAAGTGATAAATGTTTTGTTTATACTCAATGAAAGTTCAACTTCTACCATTAACTTGGAAATTTGAAGTCATGTACTTCTTACCACTGACATAGGAATCCCCCTTTATCAACTACTTGAAGAATAAACCTAAATTATATTTATGTTTCTATACTTTCTTACTGTATTTAAATACACATATGTGATAAGAATTAGTATTAAATACCCAAGAAGTAAAACTGAAACATTACATTTTACTTTTATGAATAAACCTGAAGAAGAAGTTGTAAATTTATTATTTAATTTAGTTAATTGAATTTAAACATCCATTTTTTTATTTTAATATATGAAAAGAAAATTACCTATGTTAATACCTCTTTCAATAAAGGGTGTTGAAAATGTTCTTCTGGCATTACTTTTCAATATCCTTTTTTCCTGCCTTTAAATTTGTTCACTATAAGAATTAAAGATTAATCTGTCTTTTATATTCTTATTTACTTGGAAATCCTTACCTAAATAAATAATGAATAATTTACTCTATACTATTTGTTTTGTAACTTCAAATTAAAATTGAGTAAATCAGTGAAAGTTATATGAGAAAAAGATCCATTAAAATATCATGATCCATCTTTGAATTTACACATATCGTTTTACTCGTCACCTTATTCATATATGTACTTAACTTTCACTTTGTATACTTATCATATATGAGTATAGATGTTATATCATGCATGTCCTAATGTAGTGACCACAACTATCATCATATATTGATGATAGCATAACAGCATAACCATCATATGCTCTATACATAGGTCCCATGTAATCAATTTCTCACCCTTGCTTCTTGAGATGACTTAACAGGTGTTGGGGACACTGATAGCTTGAGTTTCTTATATCATAATACTATACATAAGAGCTTTTACTATTCTTGGATACTCGTTTCAATGTGGACATTTACTTTTTCCATTTTATATAATAATTATTTTTTACGGTATAACTTACCATTTTATAAAAATGTAAACTTTAGCATATTAGTACTTTTTTATCTGATTACCATTTTAGACATTTTGATTGATTAATTAAATGTCTCCCACTATTTTATCAAATTTTAGGAACCCTCCATGATAGAATTGGAATACTCTTCTTCTTGAGTATTCTAGTGGAAAGGATACATGAACCACCCCTCATAGTCTACAATCTATGGATACGCCATCACTTGGAGGGTTCAAGGTAGGATTTTTACTAGCCAACTATATTAGCTCATGGTTCCTTTATTTGTTGGGTGAAGTCCCAGGTTCAAAAAAACATTACTTAATTTACTCAACGCTAGCCTCTAAAATGATATAAAGTTGTATATATATAATCTTTAATTTTAATTTAGTTAAGTAAACCCACCACTCTCATAAGAACTCCATGGTGGTAAGAGGCACCCTCAGTTCTGGCATGATCGGCACCCCAAACACCCATGTTTTTTCTAATTTGAATTATGGAAGGTGGTTTAGACTTAATATTTTTTGAGGGTTTTTTGTGTAATTAATGTGATGAAATAAATCATTTTCTAACTTATTATCACATACTATATGATCTCACTCACAAATTCCCATGCTATAAATATAAAATTCATCACATCACATGTTCATTTTATCTATGCATGTATGTTTATTGTTCTTTGTCATCGAGCTTAAACTAAAAATTCACAAAATAATAAACCATGAAAAAATAAAGCGATGAACTAATAATGATTCGATCTTAATAGTTGATTAATTGAGTGAATAATGGTTCAACATAGACCCTAGGGGATATACCTTGAGTCATGTAGCTTGAGACTTGAGTTTCAGCACCTCTTATCCAATGTATCAAACTCATGTCTGGTGTGTCGCCATAACATGGCATGAAATGCATCTCTCCTCATTTCGTCGTAATACAACAATACTCGCTCGCAATCAAGGGGATATGGGGAGTATAAAATATAACTCTAATAAAATGGGAACGCATGAACTTATACATAAAATGACACTGAAATGATATACTGATTGCCTTTTTATTGAAACCACTTATTCCAAACCATTTAAATAATTAAATATATAAATAAAAACACAACAAACATGCATTGGGAGGTCTTAGGATCATGATAAGTCTAATACGTTTGAAATTTCATATTTTATGTTAAATATAGAAATAAAATTAAACTTACATTAAATATTTGTTGAGAACATTTTTTATTGAATTAAAATTTCACTCTAATTTGAATTCAATAATATTCTACGTTCTGTCTTGATTAATTAATCTAATTTTTAAAATAAAAATTAAATTAATTAATTATTTTAATTTAACACCAAATTAAATTAATTTAATCCAAAATTAATCAAAAATTAGTATTTAATTAATTTAATTTGAAATTTAAATTATTTAATTAATTTAATTAATTTTTTTCATTTAAAATTAATCAGGACATGAAAAACCCCAGGCAGGGCCTATGTAGGTCTGATCGAACCTGTGCAGACCCATTTTGGACTATGTAGACCCCGTACAGGGGTGTGCTGGGTCAGGAAGGTCTATTCATGCCTGATTTAGACTAGGTTGATCGGCCTAAGGCCTGTTTCGAGGAAAAGAAGACTAGGAAGGAGTTACCACTCTGCTTGGAGGATCGAGTGGCGGATGGAGTACAGGGAAGCCCGAAGTCCCAACAGTAGGAGGCGGTGGATCTGGATCTGTCCAGAGGCATTTTGGGACAGGGCCAGCCCCAGCACCATAAGAAGGTATCTCCAGGTCTAGATATGCCATAACTAGCCGGACAGAGGTGGGGCACCAGGAATAGGTTCTATCTGGGAGAGCCCTGGCTCAAATCTGTCAGTCGTGGGAGGGATCAGCTGTCGGTGGGCTTTTGTGGTCGGGTGATTTGAGCATAGGAGCCACCGGTTCTAGATCCAATAGTGGAATCCAAGGGAAGTGGAGGTTGGATAGGGTCTCGAACCATGGTGGAAAAGATGGATGTGGTGGATTCTAGGTGGAAGAGGTGCAGGCTAGGTGGTTTGGAAATCTGCAAGAGGCGGCTTCGGTGAGAGGTTCACCCACTGGTTCTCCTGGTTAGGGGAGGGAGGAGACTAGTGGACAAGGTTTTTTATCATGGATGTGTGGTCTTCTACTGTTCAAGTTTCCATGAGGTGCTCGAGGGGAGGAACACTACTATAGGGAAGCTACCATAGCAAGTAGGAAACGAGGATGGTGCCGCCCGGGGGTGCCGACTAAGTGTGGAGGAGCCGCGGGGCTGGCCGGCGCAAGATGGTGGTCCGAAAGCTGTAAGGTACTCAGTAGGTCGATCAAGTAGTCCTGAATCGTGGGAGGATATATGAGACTCAATGGGTAGGGTGGTCTGGCAAAGCCAGATTTGGCCCACAAAGGCGACAGCTCAATGGGGCATGACTAAGAGGGGATGCGGAGCTCGACGATGGCCATGGTGCGAACACAATAGTAGAGGAAGGCTACATGATGGTGGATGGTGGAGATCGACTAGAGGATGTGGGCTCGGATGAAATGCATCACAATATAGGAGGTTGTGGATTTGCACTGCCATTCAAGGGAGGCGACAGCACTAGAAGCCTACGGAACTAGTTACTACCCACATGCCTGAACGGATCATCTAAATAATGACTTTTCCCCACATACCAACACATTTTCCTTCCAATTTTCTTTTTACTCACTTGCACACACCCTGGGAAAATTCCCAAATGTTCATCCATCCTAATCACTACTCTAGGATAAGCACTTTTAATTGTGGAGTTATAATCGGGTAGGCTCTTGAAAAGAAAGGTGCACCTTGTTGACATGTGTCATATCATTTTTTTATTTAACCATTTATCATTATGGGGTGTTACAATCACCCCCTTTAGAGAATAATATCCTCATTGTGGACCCTATATCTCAACCTAGGTAGATCACCGCACTTAAGGTTGGGTTCCTCCTCTAATTCCAATTGAATGTATCGGGTACACAACGGAAGCCACAAAATATGGGATTTTAAAAAAAATCACTGAAAAACAACATGAAATCATTGTTATCAATGAATCATTGGCCAGTGTATGCCGATAATCTTTCATGAAGAAGAAGAATCACAAAATTAAAACCATAAAATTCCATATTAAAACCAATAATGATAGCTCGACGTCTGCTCATCGTTGATGATCACTGCTCAAATAATCTAAAGCTAAATTCCTCTATATCTTCTACATTCACTTTAAAAATATTCAGAAGCATCGATCATTGAAATCTAGGCGTTGGAATAGAGATATAATGATGCATTCAACCTCTTAATATCACTGCATTGCCTTGCTTATGATATAATATAAGGAGCTCGATCTGAACTCCTTAGATCCAGAGCCTCTCTCTCTATAACAAGGGGGAGATAAGAAGAGAGATAAATCCCATGAATATTCGCAATGGAATTCCTCTCTTCATCCATTTATAGGGTGTTAATAAAATACTAGGTAATTCTTTCCCAGCCCCCATATAATTAACACTATATAAACAATATTTTGACTATTAAACTGAGTCATAAAAGTCATTTATTATTATTATCACTTTCCTGTAATATAATAAATATATTATGTGATAATAATTGAGTCATTAACTCGACTCACCATTCCAACAAATATTAAATGAACCTTGAATACTAATATTCATTCAATTAATAATTTTCATGTTTTTACTGAAAAACTTGTAAATACATTTAATAAATAAATTCAATTATAATTATTCTTAACAGGAATAATATGAATTTATTTATTAATTTGGTCATTTTATCTCCTTAAAAAAACCCAGACCCCATTTCTAGGGCCCAACATGTCCAAAACTCATATTCAACTGAATAGGGTAGATTCTTGAATACACTATTGTGTGTGACCCTCTAGGACCTTGTCTTGATAGAAGTGAATATTATTCATAGAACAAGAGTGGGATCTAGAAACCCATCATGGCCCCTAAAGAGATAATTATTGTCACAGTAGCGACAACCAACCTATGAACACACATTGTGTAATATAATCTCTTTGTCTTTAATATCTCATAAAGTAGGATTCACACCCATGTCATCACCCTTTTCTTGATTCACTATTTGTTGATCTAACTAGACATAATTACCTTGGACTACCATGGCCATGTGTTTATCAAAGTACTACCATCCTAATCAACATGAGCTGAGATATATAACCTCCTTAACCTAGAAGCCACAAATCATTTCTTGGCCATTTAACCAATTTCATGCCACTAATGACGCACCCAATACAAACTAACTCACCACAATTTCATCATCATGATTTTCACCTTGCATTAAAGTACATGATCAAATATCCCACTTTGGCAATGATATCAATTCAGGAGACCATTACACATGTTTGTAGATATGAACAACAATGACACTCGAAACATATGGTGTTATTATTGGAAGGCCATTCCTCATGATCTCACTACTAGATATCCCCAAGTGCGAACTTCGTGAGAAGAAGTGTCAATGCTTATAAGTCTCCATGACCTAATAGTCAAACATCCACAATGTCCAAGAAGTATGATGCATCTAGACCATAGGACCTTTTTTTATGATTAAGGTCATGTTATCTCAAGGTTATCATTATATCCTGGGATCTTCATTAACCTTTTGATATGAAAATTAATCTATGGGCATTACCATTAAATAGTGTATACAGGAATGTCTACACTATAATGGTAAGAATGAATCATGTATAAATAATTTTATAAACAATATGGTAATAAAAAGTACTAAATAGTTGGGTTTAGGGAACCCACTATTTCAACAAGGTGGGAGAATCTAGTTCCTTGAGATACAGATCAAGATATTCGAAATAAAATTCATTTATGTGAGGGTGACCTAAGATAGGTTTTATCTCAGACTTGTGAATCCCTTAGAGACATGAGGAATGGGTATATTCCTTATGTTTGTGATCAATGTATAGGAGGTGTTGTCAGGTATACGGTATTGTCATGAAGATGTTTTGGGATTATTGGATATAAATATCTTTAGTATATTTGGTATTGAAGTTTGGTTTATATGGGAAAGATTAGAAGGATTCCTAACTGGGTTGATTCCAAGTACATTCCTAGGGAAGATATGGATTGTTATCCTATATGACTAGATATGGGATTATTATATTGTGGTTGGATTATTTTGATTTTAGAAAAACACCCATGTGGTTGGTGATCATATGGTTAGCCTTGTCATGAGTGAAATGTTAAGCCCCTTAGAAACAAAAGAACTGATGTGATTCTGAGTAGATGATATTTACATGACGTGAGGATGGTTTGTAATTTAAACATGTAAGACTAGGTTTGATGATGTGTGACTTAAGGGAAAAGTATTCAGGTTGTGTGATTAGGTAGTACTATAGCATACACCTATAGTATTTGTGATTCATTGAATGGCCTTGAGTAATCCAAAGACTGATGAATGTTTTGAAATTCTTACAACTAATTTGTTTGGGGTGTTGGGTGAGTGTGAGAGGTTTTTCTTCTTTAATGAATGATTACATCATGGATTTATGGTTTCAGGAGTTGATATGATGGGTGAGTGTGTCTTGGGAGGATCGACATGTGTCACGTTATGGAACCTATTGAGATTCCACTTGAGGAGTAGTATAATAAAATCCATGTGGTGGGAAGTGCACCAATGGTCGTTAGTGCTTGTGACACTCATTATGGATAAATTTAAATGGATATCAATGATGAAATTCTTGGTGATTTGGGAATGTTTAGTGGTTTATGGTTCATGTTAACACTCAAGTATGAGTGGGATGATTGTTTCTAATAAATATAAGCAACAATTTATGTAGTGTGGGACACAAAGATTGGTATTTTTATTCAATAGAGTGAAGGTGGGGATACTTTTATGTTGGAGAGCATATTATCAATCATGAATATGTGACCATCATGTTGGTTAGGTCATTGGTGTGATGTAATTGATTATTGGATGATCTAGTTGGATTTTGGATTCCATTTTATAGGTAGATCCAGTTTTATATGGTTCTTTAGAGAATAATTATTTTATATTTGGTTATTTTATTGGACGGATTATGTGCATTATCATTGGTCTTGGGATGGTTTTGGATGTGACATAATGGTGAACCGAATTGGAGACATGTCAATACTCATAAGGGGGGTATGATAGAGGATTTAGTTGGTTGAGGATCTCACTATGGAATTATACCAAGTTTAAGGTTTATAATTTAGTGTGGGTGTTTAGGAAATCTCAAGATTCCTTTTATAGTAAAGGTGACATGATAAAATGATAAGATAGCACATTTACAGGTGTGGTCAGGCGTTTTTGGGATAGGTCAGCTAGTGAAAGTATAAAATATGTTTTTAAAATAGATTGTGTGTGCTGATATGAAAATTACACTAAACTCATTGTTGTACCCCTAAGAATATATTTTTAGAAGCCATTCTGGATGGTGGGGAGAACCATGTCTCAATATCCAAGCCTTATAAGGAGATGTTTATGGTGGGGAGAACCATAAACATGGGATTATATCAGTTCATAAAACCCTAATGTATTAGGATATATATTTATAATTGAGAATCTTATTATTATTGTTAATGATAATGAGATGGTGGATAGGTTTTTTATTAATAGTGCACCCTCATGTTTAGAGTTGTGCTGCTAAAATTTGTTTATTGTTCGAGGATAGATCGTGGTGAGTTGATCATGGACTAATGAACTGGGTAAGTTGGGGTTGACGGTTGAGAGACCACTAAGGCCTATTGAGGATGATAATTTTCATGGTAAGGTGGTTTTCAAACCCTCTGTCCTTATGGGTTATTCATTTTAAGGTAAATTTGAATCTTTGATTTTAGAGTTGGGGTATTTTTGTAAAATGGGATTTTGATTGGAATTATGAGAATTTGAGCATATAGGGAGATGCTTTTGGATATGGATCAAGGCATGTGTATTGCCTTAGGTTCTAAAGTGAGTATTGAAAGAGTCTGGGTAAATTATAGATTCTTGTAATTGGATTTACCCTACCACATGGTTAGGGGAAACCATGTGAGTAATGTGTGTGAGGTGCTTTTTTCTAAGGGGGTTTCACATGGTTTGTGGAAGATTATAGAGAAACCATTTCAAAACTACAATTAGATTTCTTTGAGTTAGTATCATAGTTATTTCATTATTTAGTAAACCATGTGGATAAACTATGTGAGATTTATAGATAGGGATAGTAAAGGATATATGGTGTCAACACTATTAGTAAATTGTGCAGTCAAACCATGCTAGGAGGTGTGGTTGGGGATAGTGTAAGCCCCATGGTTGGAACACAATTTATTAAACTATGTGGTAACCATGTGACTTCCAAGATTTTCTTTGAAGTGGTAAAATTACCATTTTACCCCTCAATATTTTAATCCCTAACCCTATCCTTATCTTCTCTATCATACGCTGGACCAGTGATGTCATGATCCCCCTTCTCCTTTAATCCTCTTCAGAATGAGGTCATTCCTTGGAATTTCTTATGGAAATTAAGGTGAGTTTTATTCTCCTTCACCTACCATTATAGTTCCCCTTGTTCTTCCTTTGATTATGGTTCTTTGGATTAGGGTTTTAAGTGACGATTCCACCAAATCATGGTGGAATAATCATGATATGATGGAAATTGTTCATGATGTATCTAGAGGATTTTCTAATATGACATCAACATACCTTTAATTCTATTTAAATGAAGGTAAATATCCCTATTCATTTATCTTGGTATTTTGATTAAAATTAAATTAAATTGGATATTTATTTTATTTTGGTTTCTAGGTATTTTATTGGTTATGGGATCAAGAGTGTGTTGGTAGTGGAACTCACCATGTTCCATGAGGATTCAGTGAGCGGATATTTCCCAATGATATTTTTTGTATTTATTCCTATTTAAATTAAATTAACATAAATTGATAAATTAATTATAAATTTTTATAGTTAATTAAATTTTATATTATGTCTTGAGATATAAACTTGGGAGATGATATGATGCTTATAATAACTTTGGAGAGAGTCTTTAGGATGAGATTAAAAGAAATCTATCCATTCATGATGTTGGTGATCTATGGACATATCCCCTTAGTAAATATATATTTTTATATAAAATATGATATTTTTTCTCACAATTAGAGTTGATAGAACCTTTTTATTAAATAAATAATTTTATTAAATTAAAACACTCATGGATAGATAGAGTTTCAAGGGACACGGTGGACCCTTGGGAACTAGTTTGATTCCCCGACCACTAATAAACAAGGTATTGACCAAAATTGTGTGTAATGAGATTAATAGAATATAGAGGGGTAGTATTGATATGTATGATCATAGAGGATAGTTTAATGGGTGACTTTAGATCCCTAGACTAGGGGAGACTATTATACTGAGGATAATTGGATGATTCTTCCATGATGGGACCTTAAGACACCTTATATCCTGAATATAGTTGATTAGGGAGTGGACTATATGTCCTTTCCCCCTATAGTATGTTAGAAACTAGGTGGGTATTCTCTAGGTACATTTTTAATAGATTGAGTGAGAATATGGACTTGAGAAGACTCAAAAATTGGTATTGTATTATGCTATCACTCTAAAGTGATGCATGTATGGTTTCCCCATATTGACAATGAGTGTGTGATATGACTATGATAATGTTTATGCATGATATTCCCTCTATGTAACTGTATTGGATAGAGAGTTAAGATTGAGATTGAGGAACCCATCCTATGTGTTGGGAATGTGGCATTGCCTATGGAGCCTTGGTGGATGTTGTATCCTTATACTGGCCTTGGAGAGTGGTAGTTCAGAGGATCTTCCACTATCAATTCTAAGTGGCACCTGAGAACTCAAGAGTTAATAGTTTTTCTCAAGATTGATCATTTTTTCAAATAACCTAGGAGATGTGTGATGATCCTAGATTATAGTTATCCATTATAATAATATTTATGTGAGATGTTACAGGATGGATGCTAGACCCTCGATTATTGTTATTAATATGAGATATTTGTTAGTGGGTGTTGACCCTAGATAGTGATTTGATGAAATTCCTAAGATACTCTCTAGGATATTACTATTGAGACCAGTATAAAAATATTCCTAGTATGTTCCTAGAATATATTAATTTAACCTAATATGATATGAGATTATTAGGATGCTTAGGATCTTTCTATTGATCTTGAGGATTTTATATGAGATTCCTACATTTATTAGGATCTATCGTTATGCCTGATGATATATAATGAGATGCTTAGGATACCAAGGACAGGGTTGATGCATATAATGACTTTTTATATGCCTAGTTTTCCTAGGATATGGTATTATACTTTATGATATTTTATGATATACCTAGTATTTCTAGGATTTGGACATTACACTTGATGAATTATAAGATTCCAAGGATATTTAGGATCTATTTTTATTCTTAATGAAGATATTATATGAGATTATTATGATTTATAAGATCTATCCATTCATCCTAATACTATGAGATTACTAGAATGTTCTCAGTATTTTGTGATTACTGGTTATTATGATGATTTTCCTAGGATTATCCCTAGGATTTGTTTGTTAATCTTAATACTATAATTTTCTTGGGATGATTCCTAAGGACATAAAATAGCACCTAGTATTATGAGATAACCAGTATGATTCCAAGTATTTATTGTTCATGCTTGATGTGTTCCTATTCATGAGATTCTAGGAATGGACATGTATCCTCCCAATGATCATGTAACATGCATAGAGACAAATATAATTGGCCGGAATAGGTATGGTGGATCTCATGTGTCACCAAATAACCCAAGGATTGATGATATTGTTTATTTAAATTTTTTCATCTATTTATTTTGACCATATCACATGTACATAAACTTATTTCTAGTTATGTTAATAACCTCATTGGTGGTTTCCTACTAAGTTGTACTCACACCCAACTTAGGCATCCACGGAACATGGTTACCTAATAATGAATAAATGTTTAAAGGTTTAGGTGGGGAAGAGGCATAGTAATCCATGATCAATCAAGATAACTCAGAAAAGTTTTGGATACTCAGATAAGGTGAGAAACATTGAAAGTACTAAGGCCTCTTCAATATTTTTATTCTTTTTTTAACTTTTTACTTGTTTTTTTCCTATTGGGTGACCAGTTGTTTCATATTAATATATTCTCAAATTTAATTTTGTATAGCATGGTTTCAAATTATTTATTATTTATACTCTTTTTATTTTTGTTATAGATTATCTTCAGTCATTTTATACTATTTTTTATACTCTCATAAAAGGGTATAGTCTTTCCACAGTTACACCTTATATCATCTCTATTGGTTAGTAGCCTCAAAAATACATTTATTTGTGTCTAAGGTCCTGTATCACCTTCAGTCTGGACATTGATGAGTGGAATGGGTCAGGGAATTACATTAACTTCTCTATGCCATTCATATATAATTATATAACTAATAAAAAACTTTATCATTTACCCTATACAATTTCCATAACACTAATATCTATATCACATACAAGTGTTCATTATTATACTATTCATATTTAATATATTTATTATTTTATTTTTCATAATAAGATATTGAATGACATTAATGAAGTAGTTTCTCTTTAAATCAAAAAAAATGTGTTAGTTTTTTATTATTATAAATTACTAGACATTCACACTCTATAAAATGGTCTTATGAATTCATTATAATAAAAATAAGTACTACAAAATCATATTTCATTCATTGATTATATTTATTAATTTTTCAGCATATATATTAAAATTCTTCATGACGCATATATTCCCAAAAATTGTATTCTTTTAAATGTTTTTTAAATATTATCATTTTTAATACATTTTTTTTAGTCCAAAAGTGTGTTATTTTATTTTTTTTAAAATGGATAAACTATTTATTATTCTCAATATAGCCAACTAATTATGTTTAATGGATTTAGAAAAGTAACCATACATTCTATATAATCTCATTTTAAATTTATTATTTTAATGTCTTAAGGAGATATTCCCTAAATCCTTTAATATATATAATTAGGTTTTAGACATTTCATATTAAATGATTAGTGAAAGTTGTATGGTACAACATGTATCCATGGAATATCATTCTCTGTGATATGTGTGATATGATATTCACTACCTTGGATTAATATTTTATACAAAGAAAGTGGAATGTTTAATAATTATGCATCAAAATAACTCCCATTGGCTATCATTAAGTAATTAATTTCATAATATGAAACATATTGATGTTTCATTCATATGATTAATTCACAACATTACAATGAATTGATCTTTTGTTTTGTAATGCATTCATAAATACAAGGATTTCCTAGAAGAGTCTCAAAGGATATATTGATGAGCCTATTTTCATATGATGGTTGTAATCTTTCTCAAGAATTATTATCTAAAATCCCTCTTTATTATAGCTCCCTTCCTCTTAATCCATAACCTTTATAAGGCACTATCATCTTTTCGGTGATTAGAGTATCATGCTCAAGCTTCAAGAGATTCATCGAGGCTCATTGATATCTTCCGAGGTGGGATGATATTAAATTACCTCTTTCTTTGTCTTCATTGTCCAAAGATAATGAAGAAGGATATTGTGGCACTATGGTGTACTATATACATACATTTGTTTCTTTGTTTTATAGTATAAAGGTTTCATTTATCAAAGCATGGTATTACTTGATTTCAGTTTCTAATTTTTTTTACCTTGTACAAGTGTTATAAATACCTTAGAAACAATAAAATGTTACACGAAAAAAATAAAGTTATGTCAAAAATTTTATTTTTTACTACTAAGATTAATATCCATAAGTTTATCTAAATTATAAAGTGCTTATTTTATATTTATTTATAAATTGTTCATGAATAGTCTATCTCATGTTTAAAAGATTAAATTATTCATTTATATATTTATTCCCTATTTAATTCATAAATATAATTTTTATATTATGAATATATTTATTCTTATTTTAATTTTTAAAATAATTATAGATATTATCATACATGAATATAAGAAGTTAAATGTATGGTATGATAATGGGATTAGTTCTCTTCTACCTAAAATTAAGATTGTACCAAGTTATACGCTTAAATTAAGTAATTAACATTGATTTTTACATTTTAGGTGTTAGATTTTTATTGAAATTTTGATCTTTATTGAGTAAAGTATCAATGGGTAAAGTGATTTTGGGTTATCCTTCCTATAAACCTAGAGGATCATGCCTTATTCTAGAAAATTTTGGATTGACTATCTTTGGATCTAGGCTTACTCATGTGGATATTTTTTATCTTACATAATTCTAGTAATTTACATGATAGTATTTAATGTACTTTATTCATAGGATTAATTTGGATATGTATAGATATAGTTGGTATTGTATTTGAGTTATTAACACATTATTTTAGATGAATAAATAGTTTCACATCAATATGATTTAAACATTATGATTTAGTGGAAAGAATAGGATTAAAAAATAAATCATTAGAAGAACGAAAACAAAAAGGAAATGAAATAAGATAAGTTGGTGAGATTAAATCACCTTAAAAATATGAAGTGTTGGATAACTTATAAATTAGAACTTATGAAGACCTCGATTATCCAACCAGGTAGGTCATTCCAAATCTAGGTGCCCTAATATTATCATGTGTATGTAAATAGAGTAATGGGTGAATCTAATAGTATTAGGTTCCTATTCTTGGTGTTTTATCTGAGTTTCACTTAGCTATGAGACCCTAATAATATTATGTTACTGGAGGAATATATTTGAGTTTATCCATATGATATATTGGGAAAATATTCATCTGCTCAAATATCCAAGAGTGATATATGATATTATTGGGATTATTCCCTACTTAAATGACTAATTTGTGAGAGAAATTACAAATTTTATTTATTACACATTGAAATATTTATCTTGGACAACTAACATATATTATGAGTTTAAAATGGGTCATAATATTAGTGGGAGAACAATTAATAAATTTCCTTATCAAATGTATGTAAAAATGATACTTTTCTCATAAAATATTATTTTATAGATGTATAGTATCATCAAAATAAAACTATAATTTGAAAAAATCCTTAAAAGGGAGAGTGTTTTTTATAAGAAACTCTTAATATAAGTAACTTAAGAAAATTTAATGAGTAAGAGAATATGTTTTAGAGAAAATCACCTTGAGTAACCAAGTGTTGAATTTTTTCCACAGGTGAATCTAGATGCTTATGAGAAGAATATATAGATTCAATTGAAGTTTAAAAGGTATTTATGCATGATGAGCTAATAAAACTTAGTCTCCACACATATATAGTCAATATGATTATGTATCTTAAAAACTTGGTGAGACTAGAGGTTTAATTCATTATTTTTCTGATTATAAAATCCTTTTTATTATCATTTATGGAAATGTTCTTACAATCTAAATGGGTTTAAGAAATTTTTATAAAATATTCTCAAAGTGTTGAGAATAGATAAACAGGGTATATTGTGTATAGGTTATAGTTCTTTATAGATAGTACAAGTGGGTAAAACATAGAACCTGAATAATAAATATTAGTTTGAGAGTACAACAATATATCTTTAAATATCCAAGGATATTTAATGGATATAATACCAAGTTTATACTTTAAAAATGTTTTAAATATATATGAGTTCAAAATAAAGGTAATAATTGATAGACCTTGTTATTTTCATTCAATTCAAGAATCAAAGAGTTGGTAAATAAAATATTTTCATGTAAAGGAATATGTCAAGCTCATATAGATCATAGTAAAGAATGTGTATAGTCATCGTGTTTTTTTTATGATAAGATAAGTTGTTAGTTAAAAAAATTGTGAATAATATGTGATATCAGACTATATACAAATGGTTTATGATTCATTGAGTTTTATAGCATTATTTTAAAATGAGAAAAAGGATAAAAATGTTTTATTTAGGATTAAAGTGTTTATATAGATGTTTTTTAAAATATTGGTAATAGATATTACACCACTATTAGTGGTATATTTTAAATCATAATTTTATTTTCATGAAAATGATCCAAACACGTATAATTCCATGTATTATATTGAAAATATAGTTTTTTATTAAATATTCCCACGAAATAAATAAGATTTATTTCCTTAACATAAAAAATAATTATGTATTTTAGCATGATATTATTAATATAATATATTTTCAAAGAGTTTAATGTGAGTATGTTTGAACTTGTAGAAGGTCAAAGTTAACAAATAAATGATCAAAATAGTCACAACTTAAATTTAATTTCACTTAATATCCTAAGTGAGATTATGATATTTTGGTAAAGAGAAATGTAAATAGTTACATTTAGTTACCATTAAAAATTTAATATCACTATATCCTAATGTAATTTAGGATATGTTGGTAATGTAATTATGTAAAGTGTTACAGAAGTTATAAAAATATTTCAAAGAAAATTTTGATAGAACAGGTTCCAATAATGATGATTATACACTTATAAAGGGTTCTAATTATACTATAGAATTTATTAACATCATATCATTGGATGTTATGGAGTTAAGGATCTTGAATATTTTCAAGGAGTTGAGCTTTAGGAATATGATTCATAAATCAAGCCATTATTCAAACTTGATTGATCCATAGATGTTACTAAATAAAGATTTTAGTGGGAAGGTTTTATTAGGTGATCACATAGATATGTGGAAATAATTAAATAGATATTTAATGAGTTTAACCAAACCATTGAAATTTAATAAAACATAAGGATGGTATGGAATTTTATAACATATGATATGTTAAAAATGGGATTATGTATGGTTTTATGGTATTATTAAAAGTATTTTAAGAATATAAAATGTATCATGTTATGAAAAAAATTAATATTTCCTTTATAATTCATCTATATTGATTTCATATACATAAATACTAATATAAGTAATGTGAAGTGAAATGATAATTGATATCTCAAGGTATGAATTTGAGTTATCTCTAGTTGATGTTATTCAAGGTGTGTTATAGGTTGTTATGAAATACTAATGTTATAATTATTATGATTGTTTTATCTAGATATGGAATATGCTCATGTGGGAAAAAATGATTTTTATATGCTGGATAACCCAAAAAGTATGCCACATAGAGTTTCATACACTATGCCTTTGATATACTAGGGATGCATGGAACATATTTAAATTACCCACTACTAAAGGTTGATGATATACCTAGAATAAGAACCTTTATAATTTTATACATTTATTATAAAATCTGTATAGATTAGATAATCATGGGGTGGTTGGGTACGTTGTTGATCATGTCTTCAGTTGAAGTTCAACCAAGATATTATTTATCATATTATATGATGGGTATGACATATGGTCCCTCGATTGAGATAGATTGAGAGTGTTTGAAACCATGCATAGATAGTCAATATAATGTTCTTCTATTTGAGTGAGGTAAATATGTTGTTCTCGTCCATAAATGTGAGTGACATATGATATATTCATTGATCTAGTCAATCTATACTTGAACTATTGAGAACATATGACATGGATATATGGGATTTCCATACTCTATACCCCATGTCCACTTGATGTCTTGTCTAATGGTATTATATGAGAATAATTATTATATTAGATGAATCCCATGTAAATATGTGTGTTTATACATGTGTTTGATAGATATCATGCCAAATCCATTTATAGCTTGAATATCATTGATATTTTTCTAGAAGATACTCTTTGTTTAAATTTATGAATCTTGTAATTTTTATTTGTTGTAAATTCTAAAAAGTCATGTGGGGAAAACCCATGTGATTGAATGAATGGGGTCGGAGTTTAACTCAAAGATATTTGGTAAAAGTGTTTTAGAGTCTATCCAAAAGAGTTTTAGATGGACATTCATATGGTATTACATATGATGTAATAAAAGGTGAAGTTAATGATAGTTTTCCATATGTTTTTTGGAAGATATATAAAAGGGGTTTTGGATTTGGTTTCACAAGTCTTTTTATACCATATAGTATAAGGATAAATGGACATAAGTTCATGAGGCTTTAGCATATATAAGATGTTGAAGGAGACATTCCCTAAAGACTTTGACACATATGATGATTTTTTTCATATCATATTATATGATTAGTTAAAGTTTCATGGTATGAATTGAATGCATAAAATATCATTTACAATGATATGTTTGGTATTATATTCATTATCTTAGATTATTATTTCATTTAAAGGAAGTGGAATGTTTAATAGTTAAACATTTGAATATCACCCACTGGAAATCATTAAGTAATTTGTTTTATAAGATGAAATTCATGGGGGGTTCCATTCATATGATGAATGCATAACAGTACAAGGAATTACTCATTAATTATATGAGTAAATGTATCCAGTTACCAAGTGAGTCTGGAAGTATATATTAATGATCCTACTATCATATAATGGTTGAAATCTTTCTCATGTATTCATGGTTGAAACCCCTTCAATCTTGTATCTCTCTTCCACTTCACACTTAGCCTTCATGAGGCATTATCATTTCATGCGTGAAAAGAGTATCTTTCAAAGGTATTGAGTAATTTAGCACTACCAATTAATACCTTCATAGGGGGGATTCTATTTAGCTTCCTCTTTTTTGATCTTCATCAGCTACATGAAATGAAGATGTATGTTGTGATGCTATGGTGTATGGTACACATATAGTTTTTTCTTCATTTTAAAATTGCATGGTTTCATTTATCAAAGAACTGTGTTACTATATATGGGTTTCTAATTAGTTTCCTCAAAATTGTATAATTTTAATCCTTACATTATAAAACTAGAAATATTCCATAAAAAATAAATATATTTATATCAATATTATTATGTTTTTAATACTAAGATCAAATGTTAAACATTTTTATTTGTATATTAATTTATCTAAAAACATCATTTTTTACTTTTATAAATGTATTACATGTAACTATATTTGTATAAACCAAATTTGAGTTCCCAAAAAAATTGTGTTTGAAAATAAAAAATCATCATGTTTCCAAACATTTTTTTATATATTTAATGTTATCATCTTTTGTTTTAATTTTTATTAGAGTCATCTTTTATATAAGAAAAAAATATTAAAAAATCATCACAATTTTTATTGATCCATGGATTTATAATTAGTGATATAGAATTTACACCCATAATCACCAAAATCATAGAAATGTTATTTTCTGTAGCTTTTAATACAGGTGAAAATTCAGTTTAAAGGGTTAGTTTTCACTTAACCCAAAACCGAACACATCCCATTTAAATAAATAGAATAAATCATCGAACCCAAAATCGGACCTCCAAACATATTTAATAAAACCAAATTGGAACTCAACTAGAGTAAACCCATATAAAAACAAAATAAAACTAATAAAATCTATGGTAGGGGTGGATAAAACACCATACCTCCAGATTCTAAGGATGCTATTAGACTGACTAGTTTATGGGTTGTGCCTATTAAATTTATATAATATCTATAGATATATTTTTATTTCAAAAAAATAAATAGACTATACATGTTATGATGGGTCAATAAAAACTGAACCTAAATATTATTCAGGTCAAATAGGTTGACATTATTACAACCTAAACCTATGTAAGACTTAGATTCATGGTTCAAGTTCATAGATCGGGTTAGAAATTGTAACCTTTCTTTTTAAACCATTATAATTTTTATGTGAACTTAAATGGGTTATATAATACATTAGGATGTTCCCAAATCATATTCAATGATATCCATGAGATATACATCGTAGCATAAAATACACTTGGACCATAAAGGAGGATTTTGAAGCCTCTTTTACCTATTTAGTGTTACATAGAAGGTCCATGTCCCTCCCACATGGTTCTTATTTGACTTTGATCCATTGGATTGATTATTTAATGCATTGAACATAATTTATTGAAGTGTTAAATAAATAAAACTCCCAAAACTTAAAACATGTGGGTAAGAACATAATATACATGATATAGTCAATTCTATTCATTCAATAAAGGGTATTCATATGGCTATAAAATGAGATGATATCCCACCATCTGGGATATGTGACACTCATCAAGTCATTATTAAGTTTTTATTTTATGTTTTCACTTTACCTTTCTTATTCATGGAACATTTGGGAGTCTAGGGACATAATTTTTAGGTTTTAGGGAAATTGTCTTGGGTGCATGGTTTGCACATGGTTAGTGAAAACCATGCACCTATGTTTTTCCAAGTGAATAGGGATTTCTAGTGGATTTTACATGGTTAAAACAAGGTTAGGAAAATCATATGGGGCCTCTAGGAAACTTGGGAGATATATTTTGTGTGTAGGGGTGACTCAAATAGTTAGTGCATGGTTAGTGAAAATAATGCTAATAAACCTTTCAAAATATATAGGTGAGTAAAGTGGGTCACATATAATTGGTGCAAGGTTTTCTACACTGGTTTTCCAAACCATATGACTTTCCCAGTTTTCCAAAAAATCAAAAATTATTGATATACCCCTCTTGATTTTCAACTCCCTCCTCCCTCTTTTTCTCCCCTCCATTCGACCTGAACATTCACCACCCATGATCCTTTTTCCCCCTCACTCCATTAGTTATTTCCCTTTGGTATTAATGTATTTATTCAAGGCTAGTAAGAATTTTTATTATTTTTCCTCTTCTATATTCTTATATTCATATGATATTTCATTTTTCTTTCAGTATTGGAATCATAGTTTGTTGTGGGGATAAAAAAATTGGGTTAAAAATGGATTATTAATGAAATTTCATGGTTTTTAAGGCTTTTAAGGATCCCTCCTTTATTTTTCTTATGGTTTTAAGTAAATTTTATTATCTTATATTAAGTTCTGGTTTATGTGTATTCAAGTTTATCATTGATTATTTATGTCTAAAATGGTGATTTCCAATGGTTTTCTTTAAAAATTGGTTTTTCATGCAAGGTATTTAAGAAAATGTTTTAAAGAGATTGATTCATTTAAAATGGATTTTTGTGACCATGTTTTCAATTTTATTTGTTATTATTAATAGTTATTACTATTGTGTGGAATAGATTTTCATTATGTGTTAGTGTGATGAGAATATTGGATATAGTCTAAAGTCATTTTAAATGGTTGTGAATTGATATGATAAATATTGGAATTCATATGTTTTGGATATTTAAAGTAATAGTTGTGTAAGTATCATTCAAATGTCTTTGTATGAATCATCTACTATGCAATGTAAGGATAATATATGTCTTGTGTAACCATCATCCTATGTAGATAAGTGTAAAAATGAAAAATTCTTGTTCTATGTAAAAATAATTTAGGCTTGAATAAACATCAATCTGCCTCTATATAAGCATCATCTGGATGTGTGGACATGAATCCTTGTTTCTGTAAACATCATTCCCTTAGCTATGTAATCATTATCCATTGTTGTGTAAACATAAATTTGTCTCTGTGTAGAAATTATTTAGTTATATCTAGAGATGAAATTATCTATATTATCATGAATTCTAACTGTGTAGCCATGATATTTTGTCTTTATAACCATCAGGACTTAATGAAATTTTGGATTTATGCAAACTATTAGATGAAGTTTCCATATTTTATAATTTTAAGATAAAATTAATTATGATGATTCCTAAGATGATATTATTTGTGTGAGAAATCACAAAATTAATTTTTATTAAAGCATAAATTGAGAGGAGAATTCATGGGGAAATTTATGAATAGTGAGTGATTCTTGGAGTTAGAAAGTGAATTTATTTTTAGGAATAAATCTAAAAATAATTGTGATGATGTTTTGTTACCCCAACTAGGTTACATAACCTAAGAGGGGGTGAATTAGGTTATAAAATATTAAAACAACTACCCCTTTGAATCTTGTTTCATCATTAAACAAAACACTTTTATATCCTTTTCACAAAGCAATGTATAAGAAGAATTGGAAACATGAATGTGACGTAGAAATTTTACTTGGTTCGCCCACACTGAGCTATGTACAAGGAGTATACACAGTAAATATTTCTATGAACCAAATACACTAATACACAATATAATTACAAATTTTGGATTAGACTCATCGTCCCTCCTAGTTCAAAACCAATCAGAATTTAAAAGCTCACTTCTCTCTCTACTTAATTTTTCTCACTATTCCTTCATAAGATTATTCTTTTGATGACTTGAATAAATATTTATTACACATAATTTATTTCATCATGAATCTCTAATTTTATCCACTTTATCAATACCTCTTTTCTATAAAATTTCTGGTAAAATTATTCTAGTTCTCATAAGTTTCACTTTCATGAAAATATTCCTCTACCTTTATTAAAATCCAGAATCCTTCACAAAACATAACTTTCATGAATCTCAAAACCTTTCACTAATATCTCTAAAATTTCATGAAACTATCTTAGTCATATTTATATAAGTTTTTTATTTATGTAACCGACGTTCTTATGAAACATGCACAAAAGAAAATCCATCATGAAACTATTTTTAAAATTTAGAGCATTTGAATATTTATTAATTCTTATTCACCACAAAGGATGGGGTAATTGGATATTTATATATAGTTACAACCATTCATGAAAAATTATTACTCACCAACACTTTATTATGATACTCTTAAATCTTTTCATGAAACTCATTGTCTTCATAAAACTTACCGAGAAATTTTCATAGTAGTGAAACTAACTTTAATTCCTGAAAAAATATTTCATGAATTACTTATATTTCAAAAAAATAACCTATCTTTGTAGAATTTCATTAATTTTCAATATTTTAATGATGTAGTCTAGAAAATCTATCT
Organism: Viscum album; assembly: GCA_963277665.1. Classification (NCBI taxonomy): domain Eukaryota; kingdom Viridiplantae; phylum Streptophyta; class Magnoliopsida; order Santalales; family Viscaceae; genus Viscum; species Viscum album. The sequence continues at coordinate 60,847,516 of OY728137.1, read as the reverse complement.
TTCATGAAACTTTACCCATCTTCCAAATCTTGGATGCAATACCCTAGAATTCCGAGTAAAAGTTTTTGAAAATTAAATGGGATTATTTCGAGACCAGGATTTGAGAAGACGCATAATTATGAGGCCTAGAGTGGTCAGAATGTATTTTTGAACTATTTTTTAGGTTCATTAAACAATCAAGTGAGCACATTTTTCTAACTTTTAAACTGGTTCCTGAATCAAAAATATGAGGGCACCATTGAACTCAGAGCATCAGGATTCACCTAGAAAGGGCCAAACATTTCCCAGCACGGGCCAACAGTGGATGTTAGTTTTTTACCATAAATAAAATAATTAAGTAACTATTATTTTATATTTAAATCCTTATAACTCCTAAATAGTAACTCTAATTGTAAATTTGATAGTATCATTGAGCTCGTGAAGGCGTGTTTCCCTTAATAGGAGCTTAACCTCGATCGGCATGGGTCGAGGGTGAAATATAGTTTTTAGACATTTTTTTAAGAAAAAATTAAATTAAATAAACTTAATTATTTTATTTTTATTTTGAACTTTCAAAATTGTTGCAGTGAAACGGTGTTATAACTCAAAGAAATTGAAACATTATTTCATAAATGAAATATTGTAATGGAACTGCAATGCAATGGTAACAGAAAATTGTTTCCTTCATTAATGTTTGAACTGAGGGTTGTGTCTTTGACATGTTGGTAGAAACACTCTGAATCTATGAAGGATCTTTGTTGACGAATGACGAATGATGATCTCCAATGACTTGATCACTCCCCCTCCTCTTCGAGAGATCCCTCCCTTGACAACGGATTGAGGACCTTTGAGGACGGATCACCTTCAGTGACAGATTATTCCTACGATTAAACTCCAACTAGGTAGGGTGTCTTGTGATAGATACTTGCTTCCCTGTTCTTTCTTTCAAAACAATGAATGTGGGTCATCCCACAAACTGGTTGATATGTGGGTCATTTGTTCTTGGGTGAGGGTTGTTTTATCTCAGAGATTTACATTAGGGTTATTTGTGGATAGAACCTTAATCTCCTATTCCCATGTTTCAAAAACTCTAATGCAGGGGAATCGGGCCGACACAAACAAGGTCCCGATTCCTCCGTCTTTCGGCATTCTTGTGATCTTCGTGACTTCGCCTCTGAATCGGTGGCAAGGAAACATCAAGTGTGTATTAGTGATGAAATAAACCCTAGAAGTTTAAAGGTGTATACGGTTCGAGAAGCAGACCATCGGAGCGAACCTGGTGGTCTGTGGAAGATACCGCCAATGAGTTGGTGCCGACGGCCCACGACGGTGGCTATGGGTGGGTGGAGGCGCAACGAGGCGGAGTCTGTGGATGGTTGGGGCTGTGGTGGTGCGGAAGGGGCCATAGAAACGCAGGCCAACGGCTGGTGGAGATGGATTCAACCACCTAGCCACATCGGAGATGCAACTTGTTGTTGTAGGGCGTGGCGTGCACTGGCACGTGGTCCAACAGGGATCGTGTGCTGGATAGGGGGTGGTCGGCCTCATCCGGCCACGTGGTGGTACAATCCAAATGCCTCCTTCCATCCAGGCTGAATAAGATCTGGTCTGTACAGTGGGCCGAAAGGAGGTGGATTGAGTCAGATTCGGACCGAGTTGGATCCGGACCAGGTCATATCCAGACCAGGTCGGGTCGGTCCAACCGGGTCGGCCTGAACCCGGACCCGACAAGTCCCTTTTTGTAAAAATGGTCATAACTTTCAAATTGTACACCTGATTGATGAGATGTTTGTGGTGTTGAAACCTTAAAAATGATGTGGTTATTTTATAATGATCTAAGAATTATTCCATGGATGTTGAAAATTGACAAATGGCTTGAGGGTTGGATTTTCTTGGAGTCAAGCGCACTTTGTGCGGGAATCATGCAGCTTGTTGAGACCTAAAGACTGGTGAAGAATAGGCCTAAGTTACCCTATTGGCCTATATGATAAGAATACCTATGTAGAATAACTAAAAGAGTCTCTAAATTAACTAGATCTAATTGGACATATGTGAACCATCTATAAGAAACACTCTATGGACCAGCTATGAAGGCCTAAGTGGGAAGCGGCTATGTGTGACCCAGAAGACCCACGGTGGGGAGCGGCTCTATGTGACCCAGAAGACCCACGATACTGATTAGGGATGAGTACCACAGTAGTCTAAGGTGTTCAATGTTATTAATGATAGTCTTTATTTCCATACTTTGGATTATACATGTGTGAGGTGACAGTACCTTGTGCATACTCTTCTTTGTGGTATTTCCCATGTGTTTTGGGGGTCCTTTCTTATTATTGTGTTACTCAACCCTGCATGGGCTCCGCCCGCACATGTTGTGTTTGGTGAAGATGACATGTGCTTCGATAGAGACCTTGGTGGCCTGGGAACAGGAAGTTCCTTGTGAGATACGATAGGAATGACACCCTTCTTCAACTTCTGGTAGCCACTCCTTTTTTACCCTATAGGGGAGGTTCTTCTACGGACCACCTTTCAGAAATATTTTGTACTTTCTTATTTTCATTTTTTCTTTTGTTGGGTTTTTATTCTAGCCCATTTGACTTACATCTTGTACCTTTACTCAGTGGTTATTTTAATGGCATTCATGTTTTTCCTTTTCAGCTTCTTAGGATGAGGTTATGTGTGTGTGCGTACAGGTACTCAGGAAAATACCTCCCACTCATGGGATATTGCCTTCGATGATGGTCTCCATCCCCTGGCCTTTGATAGTCAGGCTTGGGGTAGTCATGGAAGGGGCCCTAGGAGATAGGTTGTGACAAAGTGGTATCAAAGGAATTCAGTTCTACCTTAAAGACCCAGAGTCAATAGTTTTGTTTTGGGGAAATGGTGTTGAATTTTTTGAGTTTGACTTTAAGGTTTGGGGAGTCCAATGATGGTGCAGCGGATGATGTATCCATACACCAAGACCATGAATTATATTTTTCAATTTGTTATATGAAACCACTGTTTGCATGCATCATATAGGAATTGAGTGTTTCCTCATGTTCTTCTTGAATCAGAGTCATCTCACTAGGTATAATCTATTAACTGTGGTACATCTTGATCTATTTTAGGATGCCTCCATGCAGACAGCCATCCAGGATTCTGATGCATGATTGTGAGGACAGTGCGCCTAGAGTTGAGGCATTGGTTCATAGACCAGTTCTAGATATGGGCCCATCGGGTGGTACACCAGTGTTACCACCATCCATTGTTCAGTAGTTACTATCGGCGCTACTATTAGAGGATGCACGTAGGCTCAGTTCCTTTCACGAGTTCCAAAGGCAGATACGTCCCAGGTTCAGGGGTGATACTAACCCCCAGGTGGTAGAGGATTGGCTCGAGTCAGTTACCCAAGTCTTTTGACTAGTGAGGATTCCTCTTGACCAGATGGAAATCTTAGCTATGAGCCTTATTTAGGGCTCGGTAGGGAGATGGTGGAGCTTGACAATTCATACACATGATGAGGAGACCCTCGCCTGGACATACTTTGAGAACCTCTTTAGGATGGAGTTATTCCCAGAAATGTTTTTCTCTATGCACATATAGGAGCTACTGCACCTACAGCAGGGTAGCATGATAATAGTATAGTACTCAATGAGATTTACTGAAATTTCTCACTACTCTACATACATTGTGTGAGACCCGTTCTTTAGGGATCAAGCTTTTGACCAGGACCCCACTAAGAGATTAGGGTGTCCATGGTGTCTCTCAACATCCCTACTCAGGATGGGTATCTGGAGAAAGAAATACTTGTATATGGAATCCTCGTAGAGAAGGCGTCGACAGCTAGAGCCACTAGTAGACACCAGGCAGCAGAGTTTTCAGAAGTGGGAAGCAGGCAGAAAGCGTGGGGACCCAAGTGGCTCAGGCATTTCAGGGGATGACCCCAGGACTCAGGTTCGGTAGTGCAGGGATCCTAGAGTAGATGGAGTTAGCATGGGGCCAGGCTATGATTCTCATGTGGTGATAAGAGACACATGGATCATGATTGCCGGACTCGTCATACAGATGATCAACAGATGGTCGAGGGACAATTGAGGAAAAGGTAGAGGTTCGAGTGAGGAGGTTGCAGGGTGGCAGACATGTCATAGGAGTTGGTCGAGCAGTAGGTGGTGGGAAAAGGTTCTAGTTTCTACAACCACCACCCCTAGGTTGTCCTCTATGGGCTCTTGGAGATAGTGGATAGGGGCGGGATCAGCTTCAGACGATGGATGCTTGTGACCAAAGTGCTCTGGAGATGATTATAGGTACAATATATGTCTTCTACACCTTATCTTTAGTTCTTATAGACGCATGTTCTAGACACTCTTTTCATTTCCAAAAACCTTGTTCTGGGCTCAGAGATTTTGGTGGAGCCATTAGCTCGATATTTATGATTAGAGAATTTTACAAGAGGGGATTCTATGATTACACACTAGTTTCAGTAGTGTAAGATTACCCTTAGAGGTGAGAACTTCATTTGGGATCACCTATTAATGACTTCAAGGACTTACGATTTCATTGTTGCTATGGACTAGTTATCTACAGTCCATAATCAAATTGACTATTTTAGGTGCAGAGTGCGGTGTATCCACAAAGATAGAACTAGGTTCTCCTTTACCGGTGAAATGGGGATGCTTGCAGCACATGACATACTTTCTCAAAGAAGGGTTCAGCTGATCACAAACCAATTGGATAGCCTCATCCTTGGTGTGGTGGGAGAGGAGAGTCACTGGTTCCCTGTAGTAGTGGATGAGTGCAAGGATGTCTTCCTCAAGGATGTTCTAGTATTACCTTCTCATAGGGAGGGAAACTTCTGATTCGAACTATACCCTGGGACGACACTGATATCTACACCTTCCTATCTAATGGATCATGTAGAGCTCTGGGAGTTGAGGGTGCAGTTGGAGGACTTTCATTTTAAGGGGTTCGTATGGACCAATGTTTCATTATGGGAATCCCCGGTATTGTTTTTCAAGAAGGCAGATGTAATCTTGAGGCTATGTGTGGAATATCAGTGCCTGAATCTGGTGATTGTGAAGAATAAATATACACTTCCAAGGATTGATGACCTCTTCGATTAGAAGAAGTGGGTGAGTTGGTTCTCAAAGATAGACCTTGGTTCTGGCTATCATCAGCTCCGGGTATGAGATGAGGATGTACCGATGACAGCCTTTAGATTTTGGTATGCACACTATGAGTTCATAGTGATTCCATTCAGTTTTACCAACACCCCAACAATGTTCATGAGACTCATGAACAAGATCTTCCATCCTTATCTTGACTGGTTTGTCATGGTCTTCATTGATGACATCTTGGTGTACACAATGTCAGAGGAATAGGATGTGACACATATATGGATTGTCCTGGATATGCTCCGAGAGCACCATATTTATGGGAATCCCTTGATGTTTTAGTTCTAGATTCAGGAGGTCTTCCTTCTAGGACATGTCATCTCACAGGCTAGATTTGTAGTGGATCTGGTGAAGATAGAGGCAATACTTTCTTTGGAGCCACCCAGGAGCATGACTGAGGTGTAGAGTTTCTTAGGGTTGGCTAAATACTACCATAGGTCCATACCTAACTTTTCCAGGGTAGCATCACCCTTATCATCTTTGACACTGAAGGGACATCCCTTTGTGTGGACAAAAAAGTGCCAATAAAGTTTCCATGAGCTGAGACAGAGACTGACGAGTACCCCTGTCTTGCGACTACCATAGGAATACGTTGGATATGTAATTTTCTACAACACATCAGGGACTGTACTAGGATGTGTCCGAATGTAGTGGGAAGTGGAGATTTCCTATGGTTGTAAATAGTTGAGGAAACATGAAAAAACTATGTGACCCACGACCTTGAGCTAGTATTAGTAGTCTTTGCTCTGAATACGTGGTCGCACTACTTGATGGGTGATCGGTTTATGGTCTACTCTGACCACAAAAGTCCCAGGTATATCTTCTCCCAGAAGGATATGGACTTGAGGTAAAGTATATGGCTAGAGTTCCTCTAAGACTATGACTTTGATATATTCTATACTCCTGGGAAGGGGAACATGGTGTCAAATGCACTCAGAAGGAGATTTGGGTTGCAGTTTCAGAGTGAGGTGTCAGGGCAGTTGGTCGCAATGTGGATATCCTTTGTGGATGATGATGGAACAACCTAACTTTAGTCGATGATTGTCACTCCTCCAATCTTACAGCGAGTTAGGAAGGCCCAACTTGAAGATGTCGACTGTGAGGCCCGACATTCTCAGTTTCCTACAGCATAAGATCCTGATGGATTTTCAATAGGTGGGGATCACGTCATCCTTTTGAAAGGGCACACAATAGTACCAGCATCATTCTGAGAGGAGGTTTTGAGGGAGCCCATACCTATCTTTTGGTGGTACATCCTAGAGTGGAAATGATATACCAATATTTTTTATGTGAGTACTGGTGTCCAGGGATGAAGAAAGTGGTGGCAGAGTTTGTTTCATGGTGCCTCACTTGTTAGCAAGTGAAAGCAGAGCATCAGGTTCCAATAGGCTTGGCCCAGCCACTTGAGTTACTGGAGTGGAAGTGGGATGTTATCTCGATAGACTTCATTATGGGATTACCACACACATCCAAGTTCTAAGATACTACTTGGGTGATCATTGACTGACTCACAAAGTTGGCTCACTTCCTACCCATTCGAGATCAGGGTTAAGTAGAGAGCTTGGGATGCCTCAATGTGAAGGATATAGTTTTATTACATGAATTCCCATCTACAATAGTCTCATATCATGATGCATGCTTTACATCCTAGTTGTGGAAAGGATTGTAGGAGGCTTTTGGGACTCAGCTGTTCTTGAGCGCAGCCTTTAACTAATAGACTAATGGTCAGATTGAGTGGACCAAACCTTGGAGGACATGCTTCATGCTTTCATCCTTTATTTTGGTCATAGTTTGGAGAACCACCTACCACTGGTGGGGTTTTTTTACAACAAAAAAGACCACTCCACCATCGGTATGGCGCCATTCAAGGCACTGTATGGACAATGATGCAGGTCACTGTTATGCTGGATAGACCCAAGGGAGTCATCACTCGTGGGTCCAGAGATGGTACAGACTACCACTAAGAAAATGTAGGTCATCTGAGAGTGGATAAAGACTATATATATCTGACAGAAGTCATATGCTAATACGCGATGGAGACCCTTGGAGTTTATGGAGGGGGACCACATACTCCTACGAGTCTCTCCTCGACAAGGGATATGGAGATTTGGACGGGGTGGAAGTTATCTCTGAGGTTCATCAGACCTTTCCTAATACTACATAGAGTGGGTGAGGTGGCATAACACTTATCTCTACCACTGTAGTTAGAGAGGATTCATGATGAGTTCCACGTATCCCAGCTGAGGAGATATGTGCATGACCCTTCTCGCATCATCAACTACAATGAGCTGGAGATTGATGATGGGGTGACATTCGCGGAGTACCTGGTAGACATAGAGGATTGATAGGAGAGGATCTTTTGTGGATGGTCAATTCCTCTATTGTGTGTTCATTGGTAGCATGGGAATCTCTAGGAGAGCATGTGGGAGCGGGAGTCTCATATTCATGTTCAGTACCCCCTTCTGTTTGATTATCATTCGTTTTGGCTTATGAGGATGTAAATCCATAAAAGGGGGGACTAATGTAATACACCATAATTCTATGTAATTTTTTTTTTGAAAATTAAATAGGATTATTTTGAGACCAGGCTCTAAGATGGAATGTAATTATGAGGCCCAGAGGGGCCGGAATTTATTTTTGAACTATTTTTTAGGTTCATTAAATAATCATGTGAGCGGGTTTTCCTAACTTTTAAACTAGTGTTTGGGTCAAAAATCTTAGGGTTCCATTAAACACAGAGCTTTAGGATTCGCCTAGAAAGGGATTAACATTGTCCAGCGTGGGACAACAGTAAAAGTAAGTTCTTGGCTGTAAATAAAATAATTAAGTAACAATTATTTTATTTTAAAATCCTTATAACTCCTAAACGGTAACTTGTATTGGAAATAAAATACTACCATTTATTTCATGAGGTCATGTTTCACTTATGCAGATCCTAAACCCGACTGACGTAGGATGAGAGTGAAAGATAGTTTTCGGATTGTTTTAATAAAAATTAAAATAAAATAAACTTGATTGCTTTATTTTTATTTTGAACTTTCAAAATTTTTGCAGTGAAATGGCATTGTTACTCAATGAAACCGAAACATTATTTCATAAATGAAATAGTGTAATGGCACTAAAATGTAATGATAATGGAAAAGAATTTCCTCCTTTAATTTTTTAATCAGGGTGTGCATTTTTACACGTTGGGAGAAACAATCTAAATATCTGAAGGATCACCATTGACGGACAATGAACGATGATCACCCAAAACTTGAGCAATCCCCCTCCTCCTTGAGAGATCCCTCCCTCGATGATGGATTGAGGACCTTTACGAACGAATCACCTTTAGTGATGGATTCTTCCTACGATCGAACTCCATCCAGTTAGGGTGTCTTTTGATTGATACTTATTTCCCCAATATTTCATTCTAAACAATGAACATGGGTCAACCCAGAAATAGGTTTATCTACAAGTCATTTGTTCTTGTGGGAGGGTTGTTTTATCTTGAAGATTTGCATCAGGGTTATTTGTGGATAGAACCTTAATTTCTTCTTTCCATGTTTTAAAAACTCTAATGTGGAGGAATCAGACAGACATGAACAAGGCCTAGATTCCTCCATCTTTAGGAATCCTTTTGATCTTCATGACCGCACCTCTAAATCTACGACAAGGAAACCTTGAGGTATTATCAAGGAATAAGACAACCTAAGAAGTCTGGGGTGCAGATGGGCTAAAGGAGAGTCCGCCCAAATAGCGGGTCGGGTAAGACCCGGGTTGGGTTGATGGACCCAGGTTGGGTTAGTGGACTCAGGTCGGGTCAGTGGACCCTAGGCTAGGTTGGTGGATTCAGGTCGGTTCGGTGGACCCCAAGCTGGGTTAGGTTGGGTCGGTCTAACCAGGTCGGTCTGAACCCAGACCCGACCATCCCCTTTTTGGGAAAATGGTTATAACTTTCAAACCGTATGTCTGATTGACAAGCCTTTTGTAGCATTAGAACTCTCATGATTAGGAAGTTATTTTTGAATGATCTAAGGAGGATTTCATGGAATTTTAAATTCAATGAATGGATTGGGGAGTGGATTCTATCAAAAGGAAGCACCCTATGTTTGCGAATATTGCAGCTGGTTGAGACCTAAAGACTACTGACGAGTGGGTATAAGTGACCCTGCAGACCTATATGATAAGTAGACCTATATATACTATATACAAGAGGCTCTGTGTAGACCATCTATAAGCATCCCATTATAGACCAGCTATAAGCGGCCCTGTGTGTACCAGTTATGATGGCCAAAGTGGGGAGCAGCTCTGTGTGACCCAGCAGACCCATGGTGGGGAGTGGCTCTATGTGACTCGGCAGACCCACGGTACTCATCAGGGGTGAGTACCTCAAAAGTCCAAGGTGTCCAGTGTTACGACTGATAGTCTTGTTTTCCATACTTTATCTTATACCTATGTGATCTTACATTATATTATGCATACTATCCTTTTAGGTATTTCCCTTGTGTTTCGGAGTCCTTACTGAGTATTTTATTACTCACCCCTGCACAGGCTCTGCTCAAAAGTGTTCTATCTGGTGCAGATGACATGCACTTCGACAGAGACCTTTGTGGCTTAGTACTAGGTAGTGCTCAGTGAGATATGACTAGCGGGACACCCTTCTATGGTTTCTAATAGCCACTCCTTTCCTACCCTGTAATTGGGGTTCTTCTACCCCTAACCTTTAATAGATATTTTATAATTTCCTATTTTCAGTTTTCCTTTTGTAGGTTTTGTATTCTAACCCATTTGACATATATCTTGTACCTTTACTCAGTGGTTGTTTTAGTGGCATGCATGTTTTTTCCTTTTCATCTTTTTGGGATGTGGTTGTCTGTACATGAGTACAGGTACACAATAAAATGTCTCCTACTCATGGGTTAATTCATTCGATGCTGGTCTCCATCCCTTGGCCTTTGGGAGGCGGTCTTAAGGTAGTCACGATATGGGCCCCAGGGGATGTTTCATGACATTGGACCCCAAAAATGTGGAAAATACTAGTAAATTATTCCACATAGTACACACAATTTTATATACCACTTCAATAGATTCCATACCTATTTATTAGAGATTTTTTTTGACATACCTTTTCCAAAAACATGTTGGATCTTCATAACTGACCTTTCCAAGATTCTTTTTCAACAAACAAAATCAACCCAAAACACTGTAAACTCACATCGATGGATTTTTTCCCAACATATTGAAACTATTATCATATGTTCTCAAATATATCCAACACTCTAGGTTTATGATATTTAATATAATGGTCAATAATAATTTTATTTTGAAATACAAATAGGGGGTTCATGGATTTTAAAGAATATAAAAGGTAAAAATAGTCTAAGCACGTGATGATATTCTATGATTATATATCAAAAAATCATTTATGATTTATAATATGTTGTAAAAGACTATTTAAATTATGAGAAGAGGATATCAGTTATGGTATAGTTTGAAGCTAGGGTGATATTTATTTAACTATGAAGTGAAATGGTTATGTTGAAACTATATATTCATTGGGAAATTGAACAAATATAAATAAATAAAATTTCTATTTCTATTTTAAGTAGGTAAAAAGAGTTTTATTTAATGATATTAACATAGATGTTCAATGCTACCAGTTTGAGTAGAAATTTCAAATAGGTATTTATAGAAATAAAAATGTAGATTTCTTCCATGTGATATTTTTTTGAGAAGCAAACCAAAAGATCATGGGAAAACAAAAGAGATTATTATATGATCATGATTTTAGATGAAGGATAAAAAATATTATACTTTTTCCATTTTTTGATTCTAATGTTAATGAGATTATTTTAATGTTCTCAGCTATAGAGAGTATTTTTATGGTAATCATGAGTGTTGATAATAAGTTACGGGAAGAATAAAAATAATATCATTAAATACACACAATCTTAATGGTGAAAACTAAGTAATAACCGAGAGAAATTAAGATCATGAGAAGGAAATAATTATAATAATATTATCAAATAGAAAAAAATTAGAAGACTAAATCTAAGTGATCGCTTATAGGAAGAATACTTGCATACTTGAGTATTCAATATAATGATAATGGTCTTGATAGTTGAAGAACTAGAATGAGTTTCAATACTGGTGGATTTATTTGAGAGTATTGGTAGTTAAAGCTCTTTAATGAAGGTATATGATAATATCATTGATCTATTATGTTCATAGAGGAGGACTGTATTTAAGTGGTTCAAAATAAACTAAGAGCTAACAATGATCTTTCTTATTATGGATCTCAATTTCAAGTAGTGTGTAGTTTGAATCTGCATTCTCCAGTGGGGCTCAAGATTCATAATAATGTGTGACACAATGTTGGTGTGTGATGTATCATGTTAAATTATAACAACTACCAACACTCATTATAAATTTATAACAAGATTTATAGTGGAGAAACCATGGGTTGGGGTGACTAACCAACCATGACAAGGAGTAGGATTTTATAGCTGAACCTTTTAAATACTTATATGATATAATTTTTTCTTTCATATTAAATTTGATGTATGGGTGATTTATTTCAAAATGATTGTATCAAGGTAATAAACAAACATAGAGGTTGAGTTTGAGAAGAGAACTTGGAAAAAGAAAATCGGATCACTAATTTACCCCCTCCCCTCTTAATGAGATCATAGATCCAAGGTAACTTCAATTGATATCAGAGTTAGGTTCCCTATAAAATATATAATAACATAACGAGTTGTGGAGAACCTAGATTATTTAAATAGAAAATGTGTTCCAACATTTGATGGTAAGAACTATCATATCTGGAATAGTAGGATATTACCCTATCTTCTTTCTCTTGGCCTGGAAGTGTGATGTGTGACAATGGTAGTATTTTTACCCATTTTTGATGATGATTCAATGAAGTTTACTACAAAAAGTAATTTGTAAGTAAATATAAAATCCAAAAATTTTAAACTAATGTCTCTATCTGAAAATTTATCTACAAAAGTCATGGGGATTAAAACTACAAATGATATTTGGGATAAGATAAGAAGTAGAAACAAATAAAATGTTAAAGTGGAGGAATTAAATTTGTAGGTTAGGAGGGGAAAGTTTTAATAAATTAAAAGTACTGATGAGTAAGTTATATATGACAATTTTATAAGAGTAAATGTGATAGTCATCATTATCTAAGGATTTAGTGAGAAATTGGATGATTTTTTCATTATTGAGAAGCAGATGGTAAAATTTCTAGAGATATTTAATCCCAAGTTTATAGATTTGTGAGATAGGGAGGATCTATCTTTGGATTAAATTTACTACATTATTATAGAATATGAGAGGGAATGGTGATGAGTCTAATTTATATACCTATTTTCCTCATTAATTATATTGATTTAAATTTAAATTGTGTCTATTATTTTTCAAATTTTTTAATGGAATAAAAAATGTCTAATCGAGTTTTATAGTGTTTTTTTATTTTTATAGGAAAAAAAGATAAATCTAAAAAATACTATTAAATTAATAAAAATTATAGAAATTTCATTGAATTGTAAAAAAACTAATCCAACTCATAACCAGGGGTTGTATGAGAAAATACAACTAAATCATCCCACAAACTTAGCTCAACCATTGAACCTAGTTAAGTGTGGCTTCAGGTGGTTCAAGAAGAATTGCTTGATGTGGTTCAATTCTAAGAAATGAGTCAGAGTGGATTGCATGTCACATGTAAGCATTTTTTTTAGGACTGGTATTGGGAGGTGGTGGTGGTGCTCATCGGGACACCTCCCCTAATATCTAGTGTAATTAACCGACCCCCTCCCAACTAACTTTGGATGTGGGATTTGTTCATGAGTGGGGAACTTTATAGTTATTAAATGTTCATTCCTATAGTCAATACAAAATTTTTTTGCTACATAATCTTCCTTGGGTGTTGGGGTTTGTTTTCACCTATGTCATATCCCACCAACTTACACCTTAAGCTTCCATTATCCCATCTATGGAGTTTAAGCCATTTTATCTTGAAGGGGCGTTATTGAACATTCCACCACCTTGTTCTATATAATTGTGCAATCCTAGACCTATATAAAATAATTTTTCATCTTTGTTGGTTCTTAAGTAATTGTGTATTCTATAATAGGGTCTTAGAGGTATAATGAGTATTAAATTTGTAGTATATAGGTTTTTCTCATGTTATGGATACCTATAGAAGAATATGAAGACCTAAATTAACACAACTATGACATAGGGTGTCATGTTCATCGTGGATGGATGATTTCATAAATAATGGTTTTGTACTATAGGGGATGGTGTTGTTTTGCAATGTTCATGCATAGGGATGCTCCAAAAATTCATGATACCTAATTAAGACATGGATGCATTACTTTTTGTGTGACTAGATAAAAAGTAAGGGTTTCATTGTGTCTATGGAATATGGAATTATCATGTGTCTTGGAGGATCTTGATTTGAAAATGCCTCAAGGTTTTTCTCATAAGTGCTCCATGTTGATTTACTTAGACTACTTAATAGATGGATTCATTAAGGAAAGATTAAATATTGATATTATAGTTGATTTCTTTAGATTATAATAAAGATTTATGGATATTTAAAAATATTTCCCCCCCTTGTTTTTTTGATCTATTTTGATTAGGTTTGCATTGAAGTTTATTCCCCTACATTGTGGTGGTGCTCAAAAAAATAGAATTAACAATAGAGGAGGAAAGCCCAATAATATAGTGTATTTTTTCACTATATAAAAGATTCCATGTAAATGGATATATTAATTTGAACTCTTATATATTAGGAGTTTATAGAGATATTTCCAAGGAGACATAAACTCAAAAACTAAGGACTTTTATGGAAACAATTACCCCTTAGAATATAAGAGAAAAATAAACAATGAAGCCTAAACTGGAAGGGATCATATGAAAAATGTTTCGACAAGAAAGAGTGGATCGACCATCATGGGTAGTTATATAGTTATCTTTTATTTTTTTCTCTTTTTTTTTTTGTATAACCTTAAAATTTAAATTATAGTTTTAAATGGTAGTTTAGGTAGATATTTTATTATTTATAAATTATTTTTTTATTTTGGTATTCTATTCCCTTATTTTATAAATCATAACTCATTAATTTCCAATGAAAAACTAATCATGAGGGACTATAAAACTCATTGAAGATGGTGGTTCTGATTTAAAGGGATGTGTGTGTCATGATTTATGTTATTCTTCTCTTATGAATTTTTCTAGCCAATTATTATTACAATTCACCAAAAATAAATCATATTTAATAATCACCTAGTATGAGAGATGATGATTTAGTGAAGAAACCAAATGTAGTAGATGGTAGTCTGGGGAGAGATGTGACTTAACTCTACCTCCCACTTTTAATATAGAACTTGATTCACCTATGTTTTTTAAGACACTTCATCCAAATGGGTCGATGATCTTAGGTAGTTCAAGTTTGACCTAGTATAACAAGTTACCTTGATAAGTATTTTAATTATTGATTTGAAAAAAACTCTAAGTATAGTTGAGTGTTTTTATTTAAGGAAAACCATACCTAGAAATTAGTTATTCTCTCTTCATTGTCACTTTTTTAATTTAGTTTACTTTACATCTTAGTCCATTAACCTAGATTAATTTAGTTAATTAAATTTAATTTCATAATTAACTATGTAATTATGAATATTTGAAAATCATATTGAAGGATTTCATTAGGATTCCTTATTCTCTATTAGATCGACTAAATATTTACACTAAATTACTCTTTTATGTTTAGTATCAGTTCCAAGAAAAATATAAATTCTAAACATTTTCTGACTTAGTGAATTAACAATTACCTAAGGTTGGTCAATATTTTGGAGCCATTTCTGGGAAACAATGGAAACTAATACTAATTAAAAACCAATTTCTTATTTCAGGACTTTCCCATGATTATTTCTATTTATTGAATTTTATTTAGGACCTTCTAATTTAGTTTTTGTTTTTTTTATTTTCTATTTTATTTTCTTGGTTTATTCATAGTAGTGATTGTATGTGGAATAAATATTATAGAGGTATTGTGTACCACAATAAAATCAAACATATTTTCAAGAGGATTCAACCTTATGGGTGGGACCTTATTCATCATGGGGGGTCACAACAGAAAATATTATAAAATTATTCATACTCTTTTAGGTATGATGAATTCCAGCACTAGAAGTGGATTATCACTAATGAAAAATCCTATATGAGATCTTTCATTTATCAGATCAGCCAATTAAAACCATGGGGGTAGTACTATAAAGGAACACCTAAATTGAAAATTCCTCAAAAGTAGAGTTCACAAGAGGGTATGATGGACACATACAAGGAATTAACTACCAAAATTGTGAGAAAACTCAAAGGACATGAAGAAAAAGTTGGGGAACATGAAAAAACTACTCGATTCAAAATTGGATATACCTAGAATTTAGAAAAAAAAATTAAAATTTTGTAGTCCCATGTAAATAACTAATTTTTATACCTTACTATAAGAAATTAATAAAGAGATAATATGGTGGAAAAAAGACTATTATTGAGAAAAAGGATGAAGAAATAAAGTTCACTAAAATTTCTAGAATCTTTTGAGAATATATATCAATTGAATAGGATGACAGTAAGGAAGAAGAAAATTTTTCACTTTTGAGCATGAAAGAGGAAGAAGATAAAATCATAATAACTCTCATCAATGAAATGGTCAAGGAGATATAGGAGTAGCATCAGGATGAGGGAAGAACTAAAATGGATGAGTAATATTATTTGAGGCTTGATTAAATATTTAAATAAGAATAGGAACATGTCTTATAAGTTTATTAACACAACATAAAGGTGTTGGAGGAGGGTGATCTCTTTCATAACATTGAATTCATTAAGGGTAAATGTAACACCATGATATTTTGGAATGTATTTTTATTTAAATTAATAATATGTTCAAAATATTAATTCACATGAAACACCAAACTAAAACCAATTTCTTATAATTTAAAATAAAATCATTAAATTGGACCATTATAATATATTCGTTAAATTAGTATTTATAAAAGGAAGTAACCATAATACAGAATCTAGAAACAAAAAAGGAATGGAGATCAATAATATGAGCTTGGAATGGAGGTAGCTTCTCTAGGGTTTTCCCTAAACCAATCCTAATCTGAACACCAATAATTATGGTATGATCGAAATCATATATGACAGAAATTCAATCTCTTAGAAATTTCCATGAGATCCATGGTATTGGAATTACCACACATGATTGCTGCAAAAGATTACACTATGATTAGATATTATGAGATCTTGTGGGGATATAGAAATAGGAATTAGGATGATATAATCCTATAAAAATTAATTTTTTAAGTTATTTATCCCATTTACTTTATAGGAAAAGAATTTTTATTTACTAATGCATTAATAAAATTAACAATATCATTTATTCTTAAAATTTATTTTTCTAAAATTGGATATTTATACAATTTATTTAAAGAAACTATAGATATAATATATTTTTTATTTGAATAATATATTATCACAAAAAAAATATTTTGATTTATAGGAAATAAAAGTAAGAATAGTTAATTTTTAAAAAGGTTGTTTTCCTATAAAAACATTTTTCACACTATTTTTTTGTTTTTATTTAAAAGTTAAATTCCTAAATTTTAGAATTTGAATTTTAAAAAATTAATTTTTTTTTTAATTCATCATCTTGACATTATCTTAGGGTAAACTTTTTATATTTTTCAAAAATAATTGGTTTTTAGGTGAATAATGAAAAAAATACCAATTTTACTAATACCATAACTTTTAGGACATTATCATTAAAAATGAATGGCCCAAATGTTTTTTGAATTTTTTTATACTTTAAATATTTATAAATAAAAATAAATATTTTAATAATAATATGTTTAATATATAAAACTCATGTTTAATATTTTTTAAAATTAAGTAGTATTTTACTCTAAAAACTATTTTTATCCTCTTATATTGAAAATTTTATTTCATTACTTTGAGAAATTAAAAAAATTGATTTCATATGTTAGATAAATATTTTCATATTATTTAATAACTGAAATTTCATTTTTAGTAATAAAATCATAATTACTAAGATTAAAGTTAATGACTATGATAATGGTGAAAGTTTTATTTTCATAGAACTATTTTCTTAAGGTTGTGTAATTTTTATCTAATAAATTAAAATGATAGATTTTATATATATACTGTGATATTATGTTTTCACATGTATACAGATATTTTATCCCTAACTCAATTGGTAATTAATGTTATATAATATTAATAATACTTAATAGTGGAAACAACATATTTCTATAAAATAGTTTTCCCATATATTAAATGTTTTAATTTAAAATAAAATTTTCATTTTAAGAAATTGAATTACAATAAATTAAGTATAAATTTAGTTTCATCACACCCAAATTTGTTAAAAGTGGTTATCTTATATTCTTACTAAAACATAAATTTCTTTGTAAAAAAACTAGTTACTATGGTAAACACCAAAATGGTAATGTCTAAAAACTAGTAGTAAAAGAATCAAAAAATGATTAACAAATGTGTAAAAAAAATTAAGGATTTATAGACACAAAACCCACTTCATTAAATTATTTATCACCTTTGGATCCATTGATCTTTGAATAGTGTCATTCTATTGTTGAAAAATAATGGGTGTTAACATAAGTTTTATTTTCTCCACTTATAAAAGGAGATAACTTCCACCATTAAAATGATAAACTTTTCCTATGAAATTTTCTTGAAAATATACCTCATTTACCTCTACTAGAGGTCTATTTAATGTCAATAATCCCCTAGTATCTATATGTTATCCTAATCCCTTTAATTACAAGAATACATTCAAGAGAAATTTTAACCTCTCCACATGAGTAAGACTTAATCTTTAAACATTATTCTTGAAATTAATTTTATAAATATTATATATACATGAAACTATGATAAAATAAGTATGGTTAAGATGATAAAATTTTATTATACTAATTCAATATATATTTGCTACATTTCTCTAAAACCATTCGAAAAATGAAGATATTGTTAATAGTTTGTGCGGACTACCGCCTCAATGAATGGTGGGTTCTATTTTTCAAAAAAAATTACATGTCCAATATAAAATAGTTATTTAATGAAATAATATAATAATTAGAACATGATAAATATCCTAAAATGAGAGTTATTTTATTCTTATATCCCCTCCCATTTTATGAAAAATGAGAGCATTGTCCATGTATGTGCGGATTGCCTCCTCTATAGAATGAAACAGTTCATTTTCCATTGCCACATAACATGGATGACTTTAAAAATGTATCTAATGAATAAAAATTATATTTAAAAAAAATATTAATATTATTTAATGATGCTATTTTAAAATATATACGTAATTTTAATAATAAATATTTATAGTAAATTTAACTCAATTAAATGAATATACTGGGGAAACATTATTAATTAGAGTCTACTTTGTAAATATATGGAAATATATATTTTGTGCTAATGGAATAATAAAAGACATAAATATATAAAATTTTGGAGATTATGAAGCTA
The DNA here is from genome assembly GCA_963277665.1 of Viscum album. Classification (NCBI taxonomy): domain Eukaryota; kingdom Viridiplantae; phylum Streptophyta; class Magnoliopsida; order Santalales; family Viscaceae; genus Viscum; species Viscum album. Next base: position 60,828,815 of record OY728137.1, on the reverse strand, counting down.
TTTTAAAACACCTTTGACAATGGTTAACTGACCTAGAGAGTTACATTAAAATTGACTGAACCACCCCAAGTTACCAATATAATCTAAAACTATTTAATAAATGAACAAAAAATTATAATTAATATACCTTATAAAATAAAATATATATGGAAAAATTTATTAATAAAGTTTTAAATTAACATAATTTTATTATATAGGATATTATCTGACACGCAGAATGAATCTTGAACAAATTTAAGGATGTTTTTGTCTAAATTTTATTTCCTTGAGATATGATTCATTCTCATCACTTTTTTTTGTGGTGTATGTATTGGACATAGATTTATTTTAAAAAAATATTATATCAAAGGGATTTACAAATCCTTCACATGTTCTGCCTTCTGTGGATTTTCAATTCTGAAATATTTTGATGTTGTGAGGGGTTATTTGTCTCAAATTTAATTCCTTGACACATATTTCATATATTTCACCATGATATCTTTGATATGATCTAATTTCTACCTAATGAATGTATTTTTTTCATATTAATGAAATCTATATGGTTTTAAAATCCATATTGTGTTCTTTATTTAAATGTATTTTGATTCAAAGATAGAAAATTTGAAAGGGTTTTTGTTAACTCAACTCACTTCGTTGAGTTATAATGTGTCTTCCTAGACTAATTTCTTCAAATATCGGTTTCTTCAGCCCTAATATTTTATTTAATGGTACTTTATCATCCAATTTGGTGTAAAATTATCTTTTAATTCAAATATTTTACCTTGATAAAATTTCTTTATCAAAAATTATATCACTGTTGAAAATGATTATCATCCACTTTAATAACAATTTCCCTGCCTTATCAATATTTTTTCCCCTCTAATTTTATCCTTTATATGTGAAAACCAAATTATATTTCATCTCATGTGACCTTAAAATTTCTCACTTCCTCTTTTTAAAAGTATATTTTGTCATATGTTTTTACAATGTGGATTTCAACAAAGGTATTTTGAAATATTAATATGGTTTTACTTACATTATTATTTAATTTATCTTCCAATACACATTTTCTTAGTATAACATTTATAAAAAAATTCAAGACTCCATATTTAGGGATTCTTCTTTAATTTAAATGTTCTAAAAAAATTCACATCACCTTTTTAAAACAAGTCTTCTAAAAGTGACTTGTGAATTCTTCTTTTATGAAAATGTTAAAAATGTTTTCTAGAAACTCTTTTATAGTTTTATTCAATTTTTCTCTTCATAAAAAAAAGAGTTTTATTTCTTAGAATTTATTTTTAAAAAAATAACCTCTAAATTATCTTATACTATTTTTGGGATATTATATTCATGGAAATCCATTACTACTTTTTTCCTTCTTAATAATCCCATGTTTATAAACATGGTTCCTATTCCAATGTCTTTCCTATGTAAACTCCCTATATTCCCTTCCTTTTATTAAAGTGTGTTCATATAGATTCCATGAATATATTGATTAATGAATTATTAACTTAATTTTATACCCTATATCTATATGGTATAAATTGAATATGATTTATTATCTTGATTAATGGGTATTTACCTATAAAGTTACCAAATATATTTGGATACCCATTTATTTGACATGGTTTTATCATGTTATTATTATTGATGGAGTTATGAATGATTAATTTATGTGATTCCATATCAAAATTATATGAAATCCATTTTATTTCGATGGGTTTTCATGATGTGCTGAATGATCGATATCTTATTGCACACATATGTATGGATGATGATGAGTGGGTTCATATATCACCCTATAATACATTTTTTAAGGATTTATATCTCATTATATCAGGATATTAATCATGGAAATTTGTTTTTTCATAACATAAAGTGTAGAAATTTTGTTTTTTCAGAACACAAATCATGAACATTTTGTTTGTTCACAACATGAAGCAAGTGCATTTTGTGTGTTCACAATGTTATAATTTTCATATTCTTATGTTTTTTCCAAAGTTATTTGTAAAACTATATATCAAGGTAATGTTATATTTCCTTTACATAATTCTAATATTATGACCCCTAGCATATGTTTATTATATCATTATTCCACACTCTTTTTCCATGGTATATATTATTCTTATATGCCCTCTTATCATGACTCATGGAAAAATATTATGGTTCTATGTTCTTTTAAAAATATATTTCTCCACTACTCATGTTTGATCTTATATATATGATTTATCCCTTGATTTCATGATGATAATTTTTCCCCTACTGAACATTTGAGCTCACTCATTTCTTATGTTTTTTTCCTCGATTTTTGAAGATCATTAATACTTATGATAAGTCTATAAGGGATTCTAGTGTGGTTCAATTATGGAGAAATATTTACAGGTGTTTTAGAATATGTTACTTATATATCTAGTCCTAAAGGACACTAAACCTTCTATTATTAGGATTGTGATAAGATTTGTGAGTTTTAACATTTATCTTAGGGAAAAATGTAAAATAAATATAGGTTTATCTTTATTTGTATCATATCCAGTGATTAAAAAATGTTTTTTTAACACCAAACCCAAGAGTGCGGGTTTAGGGTGCCTCAGTTGGTATTGGAGGAAGGATTTGTTATTTTTTAGGATTATTTTAGTTCTTTTTAGAGAATAAGTTAAGATAAACTTAGTGAAAACCCTAGGGATATGTCTTAGGTATAGGTCTAAGTATAGGATAAAAACATAAAACATAGGTAAAGTAGAAATTTTATGCTTTTCCTGGAAATTAAATCTCTGTTCGGATACTACAAGTGGATGCATGCTCTAGAACAGAAGTACCTTGGGGTAGTAACCATAAAAAAGGGTGTGCTGTGTATTAACTAAATCATCACTTTTTGCACAACAAAGAGGTATAACTATAAACCAAGTTTAAAATTACTATGGGATATTCTCTAGTCAATAATTTTCACTTTATGATCAGTTATGAAGGTTTTATTATGTTTAGTAATTGGGATAAGAAGAATGAGGGAACTCAACTTAAGGAAATATAGATTGAACTGAGAGTGATTTAGGTTGAATAGAAATCTAATATAATAGTGATAAAATATTAAGGAATTTTAAGGTTGAATTTTCCTTTTAATTATCTTATAATTTTTATCTTATGGTGTAAATTATTAATCACTGACATTAACCCCTTTTGATTTTAATAATGGTGATTCTTGAAGGAACAAAGTTAACAATAGATTCCATGGACAATTTGAAGATTGTCCCCATGAGAAATCTAATGGGATAATATCTACAGTAATAAATCTCATGATTATTCCAAACCAAATATCAATAATAATGATTAACAACATTGATGTAGTAGAGTTTCCAAACACAACAAAGAAGAGAATGATGGAGTCTCATGGAAGTTTAGGTGCTAAACATGACTAAGGAAAGAATATTAAATTTCCTTCATGTAAAAAATGTAGTAATAATCATAAAGGGTGATATCTTAAAAGAATTGGGAGGTGTTTTTTGTTTGGAAAAGGAGGTAATAGAGCAACTAATTTTTGAGTAAAAGTGAATTGCTCTGTGGATATAATTAAAGTAAATAGAGTTCATCCAGAGGTATCACTACTAGTGTAATGTCTTAAATGTGGTTAAAAAGGTATTATCATAGTTAATTCACAAATCCAAGGGATGACAAAGATTATAGGCATCAAAAACTTCCAAGAAAATAGAAATACTATGAAACCAAAACTATGAAAGTGGGTTCTAAAAATGATATGGAATGAAGAAAATTGATCACCCACTCAAGAACTATGGGTGTTTTATTCGTATATTTTTAAATCCACTCATATGTTCTTGTAATATTTAATGGAAACATAAAATAATAACCTAATTTTCTATATGATTAATTATTAATAAAAAACTTATATTAGGATTATTATTAAATACCAATCATATAACTCCTCTCAAATATATTTTTAAAGGAATGTGCTTCCTATAAAATTATTGTATCCTTCCTTTAGTCAAATTTGATGTGATATTAGGAAAATATTATATCTCTTAATTTCATAGATAGTAAAATCATATATGAAAATAAACCCATTATAACCTATTAATACAAGTATGGAAGTAAACTCCCTATGAAAAACTACTCCCATTATATCGGTTTATTTATCAAAAATGATTAAAGAAAAACTCAGAAATAGTTATATTCAAATTATAAGGTAAAAGATAAGTTCAATAGTCATAGAAAGGATGGTGAGGATAAAATATAATTAGAAACTTAATTCAAAGTCATTTATATCTTATGAACACCCTTAACTATTTCATTAATTATGAATAATTTAAATTACAAGTATGCAAGGGGAGAATGTAACATCCTGATATTTTGGAATGTATTTTTATCTAAATTAATATTATGTTTGATAGATTTTTTCACCCACAACACCAAAATATATAGAAACTATGATTATTTGAAATAAAATTATTATATTAAACTGTAAAAATATAGCCATTAAATTAGTAGGTACAAAAATGCGTAAGCGTATTACAAAATCTATGAATAAAAATGAAAGAAATGGCATCGAGTAGTGAAAGTATCCCTTATGAAGCTCATTTGTCCAAGATTATAAAGGAGGTATCATCCCAGGGGTTTTCACTAAATCAATCCCAAGTCAAACTCAAAAAAAAATATGATATTATCAAAATCATATGCAAGATAAATTCAAGCTTTTGGAAATTTCCATGAGATCTATGTTAGCGGAATCACCACCTGAAAGTATCACCAGATCTTACCTTATTATTAGATCTTATAAAAATATATTTAGGGGCTATGTATATAGGAATTTTGATTATATAGTCATGTAAATATTAATTTTTTAAGTTAGTTATCAAATTTATTTTATAGAAAAAATGTTTATTTACTAATGTATTGATAAAATTAATAAGATCACTTTATTCTTAAAACTTATTTTTCTAAAATTGGATTTTTAGGTGAATTATTTAAAGAAACTAAATATATTATAGATAATATATTTTTTTATATTAATAATATATTAATACCAATCTAATTATAGATTTATAGTAAATTAAATTTAAAATGGTTAATATTTCAAAAGGTTATTTTCTTATGAAAATAGTGTTCACAATATATGTATGTTTTTATTTAAAATTTAAATTAATAAATTTTAAATTTAAATTTAAAAATATTAAATTTATTTTTTAATTTTAAAGTAAAAATTATATTAGGGTAAATTTTTGATAATTTTTTAAATTAATTGGTTTTTAGGTGAATAGTGAAAAATACTGATTTTACTAATACTTTCACTTTTATGACATTATCACAATAAAATAATGTATTAAAAAATTAAAATATTTTTTATATAAATTATATATTTATAAATTAAAAATAAATCATTAAAAAATAATATATTTATACTATAAAACCCAAGTATAAAATTTTGGAAACTTAATAAGTGTTTTACTCTAAAAATGGTTTTTATTCTCTTATATTAAAAATTAGAATTCATAACTTGTATAAATTAAATATAAAGAAAATAAATTTATTATTTTATATAAACATGTTAATCTTATGTAACAAGGTCAATTTCACTTTTAGTAATAGATTTTTTCTTACTAATATTAAAGTTAATGGCCATGATAATGGTAAAATGGTTATTTTCAAAGAACTGTATTATTGATTTTGTACAATTTTTATTTAATAAATTAAAATTATAAATTTTGTTTAAATAACTCTATATTTTTTTTAAAATGTATACAATATTATATCACGCATTTAATTGGTTTTTAATTTTATATAATATTAAGAAAACTTAATGGTGAAATAATATATTTCTACAAATCAATTTTTCTATATATTAAATGTTTTAACTTTAAAGTTAATTTTATAATTTTTTAAATTGAATTGTATTAAAATTATTATAATTTTATATTAATAAAATAATTTTTAAAAAAAATTATCTTCTATTTTTAGTAAAACATAAATTACTTAGTAATAAATTAATTACAATGGTAAAAACCAAAATAGTAATCTATAAAAATTTAATGTTAAAAGACTCAAAACATGTTTCAAAAATATTTAAAAATAATTGGTTGATGATTGATCTACCCAAACCCATATATAAAAAATTATTTCTCACTTTTTGAGCCATTTAACCTTGAATAGTGTCATTCCATTATTGAAAAATAATGGGTATTTACAAAAGTATCTTTTTCTCCCCTTATAAAAGGAGATCGCTTACACCATTTAAATACCAGACTTACCCTTTTAAATTTTATTGAAAATATACCCAATTTACCTCTCCTATAATTCTCATTCACATCCATAATCCCATAGTCTCTATAATTTATGTTAATCCCTCCATTTCTAAGAATAATTTCACGAGAAAGTTCAAGCTATCCATGTGTGTAATACTTACTCCCTGAACTTTTTTCTTGATATTAATCTTCTGAATATTTTATACAAATGAAATTATATAGTTAATATGATGAAATATTATTATAATAATGTAATTTAGCTTTTCCACCTACCTCCAAAACCATTGAAAAAATGAAACATCACCATGCATTCGTGCGGACTACTACCTCCTTGAACAAGGGGTTCTATTTTTCATAAAATTTTTACATGGATGATAAAAAAGAGTTATTTAATGAAAAAATATTATAATTATTACTTTATTAATGTTATAAAATGATTATTATTTGTTTCCCCTCCCATTCTATGAAAAATTAGAGCATCATCCATGTACATGCGGACTAACACCTCCACAGAACGACATGGATTATTTTCCATTTCCACCTAACATGGATGAATTAAAAAATATATATAATGTATAAAAATTATATCTATGATAATATTAATATTATTTAATGATAATATTTAACAATATATAGTTAATATTAATAATAAATTGATATAGTAAATTTAACCACATTTAATGAATTTATCAAGGCACCATTCTTTATTTGAGTCCATTTTGAAAACCTGTGGAACTATATATATTTTGTGCTAATATAATAATAAATGATATAGAAATATAAAATTATAGATATTAAAAATATATTTTACAATACCTTTTACAATGGTTAACATACCAATATAGTTACAAAGAAATATACATGACCACCTCAAGTAACTGACAAAAGTTAAAACTATTTAATAAATGAACAATAAATGATAATAAAAAATACCTTATAAAATGAAATGAAGTTGAAAAAAATTATTCATAAAGCTTTTAATGAACTTAATTTTATTATACAAGATTTTATGTGCATGCACATAATGAATTTGGACCTAAGGTAAGGGTTTTTTTATCTCAATTATGTTTCATTGAGATGTGATTCATGTTCACCACTTGTTCATTTTTGTGGTGTATGTATTAGAAATGAATTTATTTTTGTCTCAAATTTCATGAAATTCAATAGATTTAAAAATCCATCTTGTGTTATTCCTTACATGGATTTTCAATTTTAAATATTGTAATGTTGTAAAGGGTTCTTTTTCTCAAATTTAATTCCTTGAGAAATATTTCTCATTTGGAAACAGATATATCTTTGATATGGTGTGATGAATTATTAATGACTATCTTTTTCCATATTCATAAAATTCATGCGGTTTAATTATATATGGCATTTTCTTTCTTTAAATGGATTTTAATTCAAAAGTTACCAAATTTGTAAGGATTTTTGTTAACCTAACTCCCTTCATTGAGTTATAATGCATCTTATTGAAATGCTTTCTTCCAATATTGGTTTCATAAACCCAAATATTTTATATCAAGGTAAATTATCTTCATATATGGTGTAAAATTATATTTAAATTCAAATCTTTTACCCTGTTAAAATTTCTTTTCAAAAAATATTTCATTTTTTAGAATAATTCTCATCCCATTTAGTGATGGCCTCCCTTCCTTTTCCATATTTTATTTTCCCTCCAATTTTCTATTATATATATGGAATCCCAATTATGTGTTATCTCGTGTGACCTTCAAATTTCCCCTTCCCCTTTTCTAAATGAATTTTTTCCATCCCTTTTTATGATGTGGGTATCAACATAGGTATTTTAAAATATTAAAAAAAATTCATTCAATATTTATTTGATATATATTTCACTCTTCATTTCTTTAAGATAACCATTATTTCTTTTTCAAGGCACCATTATTTGGGATTATTAATTAAATTAAATGTCTTCAAAAAAATTCACATCACTTTCTCAAAAAAATATCTTTTCAAAGTAACCCATAACTTCATCTTTTATGACAATGTTAAAAAAATATATAAAACTCTTTTATGGTTTCACTTTAAATTTATCTTCATCACAAAAAGGGTTTATTTCTTTATAAATTATTTTTCATAAATTATTCTCTAAATTATATTATATTATTTTTGAGATATTAAACTCGTGTAAATCCATTATTTCTTTTGGATTTATTAATCATATAACATTTATAAATATGGTCATTCATCTAATCTGTTTCCTCTATTAACACTCTATATTTCCTTCCTTTGTTCACATGGATGTCATTCATAGATTGATTAGGTAATTACTGACTTAACCCTATAACCTTTTTATATAAAGTTTAGATACTATATGCTTTATTATGTTTTTTAAGGTTATTTTCCTAGAATGTTTCTGAATTTATTTTGATGATCATTTATTTTCCATAGTTTTATTATGTTATGATTATTGATGGAATCATAAATGATTTATTTATGTTATTCCATTTCAAAATTATATGGAACCCAATTTTTCTCATGGGTTTTCATGATATGTTGAATGATTGATATCTTATGGCACACATATATATGGTTGATGATAGGTGGGTTCCAATATCTCCCTCCAATGCATTAGTTAATGATTTATTTCTCATGAGATAATGATAGTAAGAATGGACTTATATCTCCCTAGAGAATCATAACTTCTCTCAAGGATATAAAATAAAAAAAATTATATGCTCAAACTACACTAAATAATTTTATAACATAGTATATTGATGATCTTTTTTGATCTACTAATAATTTTGTAGGAATGATTAAAATGTTTAGTAAAACATAGATAAATAAGAACATGAGATTAAATTTAGGTTTTATATTGATGAAATTATCATACCAAGCAATATAAATACAGTTTCATGACCCTAATGAAGTTATAGATTTAGGGTAATTATAGTTCTCTCATAATTAGATTAAATTGATCAACCTCTTAGAGTACTCACACTCTAAACTAGTTATTCCTCATTCTACTCTCATATACTTAGTTTTATCAATTAATTAGGTACCTAATACCATTTTTAAACATATACCTTCATTCTATGGATTGGTTATTCTTTGTAAATGGTGTCTAGTTGTTACCTTTAAATAGGAATACCCTTTATCGGACTAAATTGTCATGTGATTTAGAGAAGTATAAGACTAAAACAATTATAATGAATGAAAAAATACACTTGAATTTATAGACATGAATTCCTTTACTGGGTACAATCCCTTATCATTACATGCTTGGTACAAAGAATAGTTCCCCCAACATTATAGTCATGAGGGTATATGAAAATAAAATTCACCTATTATAGTAGTATAACTCTATAGAAGAATCACTTTCTTAATCTTTTCATTCCTCTTGAAGTTTAGTTTCAGTTCAAGTATCCCCCACCCCCTCATGAATAACATATTCCTCTTAATTTTATTCTTCTTGAGAGATTCCCACTATTTAAAATTTTGAATTCTCTTCTCTTACCACTTTGAAAAATTCTCCTTCTCCCTCCTATATTTTATAATTTTTTCAAGGTCATCAATTCCCTTATGTGTATTTTAAAAATATCTTATTATATGTTAATAAGAAGGCTTAGATGAGTCTCCATTATTTTTATTTCTTTCTATATATTGGTTAGTAAGTCAATGTTGGGTATTTCATTTGAGTGTGGTGATTTTATTAGCTTCATATCCTTGTTTTCTTATCTCCTTCTTAGTAGGCAAGGCCCTATGAACATTGTTTGGTTTTTCACTCCCTATAGTTCACATTTTTCTATGGATATCTTGAGAAAATAGGTCTTCTAAAATTTACAGTAACTTGAATCCTATAATGTGGATTTTTCCTTTGTGTCATAGATATAGAATGTCCATGGTGCAGTTATACCACCATAGCACAAGATCCTATTCCTTTATTTTTTAATAAACTTTAATTTATGGCACCTCCACATCATTATTGGTTCCAAAATAATGTGTCATAGAAATAGTAAAATAATAAGCAGCTATTTCTAAGTAAATATAAACCAAAACAGGACAAAACCACACTTAAGGGTATATTTTGTGAAGCCCAAACTCTTTTCGAACGATCATAACTCATAGATTTACCAACTAAGAAGTCCCCTTTAGGAATGTGTGAAGCCATGATGGTGTTCCTCCTAAAGTCTAAGAATTCCCCTCTGTAGATGAGTGAAGCTGTGATAGTGTTCTTACATGAGCCTGAGAAGTCTCATTCATGAATGCAAGAATCTGTGATGGTGTTCCTCTATGAGTACAAGAAGTACCCTTCCTGAATGTGTGAATCCATGATAGTTTTCCTTCACAAATCTGAAAACTTCATGACCATGTAAGAAATTGATGGTATTCCTTTGTGAGTCTGATAAATTCTCACCCATTCGTGAAGTCCACAAATTCTTTGAGAACAACTTTCCAATTTCATGAAACTCCTTACCTATAAATAACCCCACATTTAGATATTTTGGGGATGGTTACTCAACCATTCATCTTCTTAATTGCTCCCAATTTATGAACCTCCAAATAAACATGAACAATATAAAAAATGGATCATCCAAGGTACCTGGACTTCAAAAAACCCCCTTCTATGTGTTCTTAAAAGCCTCCACGCTAGGTGTAGATTCCTTTTGTGAAGGCCTATGACCTTCAGAAAGGAATAAGGCCCTCATAGTCTCTTGAGGATTTACATTGAATTCAGCCTCTACAAATCACTCTTCTTATGAATCAGGACTTCATCTTGAGGTAGGGATGACCTGTTTTCTAAATCCTTCTCCTTTGAAAATCCCAAGAACTTTGCAAAGCAACTATGCTTTGTGAAGCACCTCTCTGTGAGGACCTAAGATATGAAAAACCCATCTCTTGGGCCTTTCTATGTTTCCTCCATTCTTTTGACACCTCTTCACAAATATTGAGTGCTCAAATCCCCCACAACCATCTAGGATCAGTTTAGTTTCACCTTGAGTCCATATGTGACCTATTCCATCCTTTACTATGGCCCACTCTACTTCAAGTGCGTCCAAAGACTCCCACATACCGTGTTCTTCTCAATATAGTTAAGATAAATCATGGTTATTCTCAACATAGTAACACTAATGTCGACCCCATGATTGATCACTCATCCCCATCGTTACACCCTAGCATTGAAATGGTCATTCCCCTCCTAGAGATGCATGAGAGATGTTCACATAAGCCCAAGGGATGAGGACTGAGTCCCCCACATCTGATTTGTATGATGTAAAATTTCTTAGTCCAACATCTTAGTCATATGATGTTAAACTTCATGACAACATCCTTAGCAAATGATGTAAAACTATATCCTTACCATATTCCACAAGCACAGGAATCTCCATGGTTGAGTGGCATGGGATGACCTATTACTAGATGTCTTATGTATCACTCACATAGAATTAGATCCTCCTCATAGAGAATGAGATCCACCTTATATAGAATGAGATCCTATTTTTGAGTAGATTCCACATGCAATACCTACACACGTCATTGTTTCTCTTAGAATCACCCTAGCATCTATCCACCAGTGGACAAATGGGTTCACATGATTTTCAAATCTACTGATTCTTCTTGTTTCTCACACTAATCCTGACTCACATGCGCTTAGAGGATAGCAGTGATCATGACATTCACACTATCCTGAACCTATATGGGAATCCTCCTAAGTGTAATCCCCAACAACCATACCCACCCTATAGGAATTATCCTGAGTGTAATCCCCAACAACCATACTCACCCTATGAGACACTTTCACGTGTAAACCCCAACCACGTGCTCCTTTGAAAATACACCTTAGATGTAAGCCCCAACCCATTCTGAACTATGTGTTCCTTGATTCCCAACTGACTGGGATATGTAGGAAGCCTCCCTAAGGTCCAAACCCAACATCCATGCTCACCCAGATTTCCTCTGGGCTACATCCTAGTAAGATCATTCCCCTCACCTAAGATTTCACATATCCTCTAGGTCCATCAGGCTGATCAATGCGTAAGCCCCACATAAAATCCAATAAAAACAAATATCCATGTGAAGGGAATATTCAATATGTAAGTCACACACCATCCATCGTTGACACACCTTTTGTGACCTGAGTGTCCATACATTATGATGTTAAACTGCATGGATCTTTCCTATCACATAACCATAAACTACATCATTGAACTATGTGGGTTTTGATCCCTGTATTCTAAATAGGGTACATAGGATGCCTCCTTGAGGTTCAATACCAACCAAAGGTAAACTTACGTGCTATTTCTTAGAGATTTACCTATTTGATCCACCGCAAGGGGTATCCCAATCATCCTTCATGGTGTGATATGTTCACTTTATGGGACACCCCCCCAGATCCACCTCTATAGGGCATCATGAATCATCCATCAGTAAACTTCTTGGTGAAACATCTTCCCTTTTATGGATTCACCTTCTTAATACACCTATATAGGGTGTCTTAATAAATAAACTTGTCTCTTCAAGACATTAAAACCATGCCCTAATCCATCTCAAAAATATTTTTTGTTTAGTCTCCACAAGACATAGAATGTGTGATAAATACATAACCTATTCATAAGCATGAGATTCATAATGTGGAAGCCTTAGAAGATATTTTCCTAATGCATCATAAATCTCAGGAAAAACATGGTGTGTTTAAGGTGAAATACTAGTAAGATATACTCCCTTGTTATTAGATACCTCATGATCTACACAGGATGGATTGGGTTTCATGACTAATATTACTTCATGATATTCCCTCCTACGAGGAAGAATAAAGGTGATCAATGTTCCCAGCATCCCAAACTACCAACATTTACCAACATGACTACTCTCATGACTGAATGTTGATTCCCTATCAAGACCCTCTAGAATGCACATACATAATGAGTGTAATTAAATGGAATCCAAGAATAGATGGAACTAGGAAAGAGTTCCAAGAACATGACTTAACTCTATGTGGGAGACCTGGACTAGGCGAAAAGTTCCAAGGAGGAATCCATGGAAGGAGGAAATGACATCCCATCATCCCATTTTGATAAAGGAGCATATATCACCATTGAAAATGATTAAATACACCAACCTTTGGAAATAAGGAATGTGGGGTAACAAAGCAGCTAGCATGTGCACACCATGTTGCAGACATGCAGGTACACCCTATATAAAGCGTCAAAAATAGAAATAGTGAACCCAACATGAAACTCTTCTCCTCGACATGGGGAATATTAGTGTACAAGAAATTACCATATTATAATGTCACTAGATTCATACATATGGTTCCATGTCACACCAAGCAAATGGTGGGCCTAGCATGGAACTCACCAGAAATTAGGGCAGTAAACATTGGGAATTCCTCCATCTATGAGGTTTTCATCATATATTCCTATCTATATTTGGAATATTGGACAACGCTGGGAAATTGTACATCGATTTCCTTACACATATACCAACATTTTAATCCAACTTCATTAAAGGACTCTATCCACTAGAAATCAACCCCCCAATTCCCACATATGTTGGGGTAAGATAAATATTAATGTGGAAATCCCAAAATACACAAACTATGCCATGAATTCATCTATGACCCCATCTACTAGGCACCCATGCCCCATCTCACCCTCTGAAATCATCTAGATTAGGGTGATGGAAACCCTTGTACATTGGAACGAGTAGGAAGGGTTAATTACCATAAGGGATATGGCCCTCTAGGACCAATATGCCATATTTCCTCACTGAAAATGCCACCCCCAAGGGCCACATAGGGAGAAACCACTCCCTGTTCCAAGAGAAAATCGCTTTAGGAGTCTCTCCCTAGAGTGATCTTATGACTCATTTCCCTATGATGAGGAGGTGGGGTATTCTAGACTCACCCTAACTGTGAATACTACCTAGGATTCTCCAATAAGGGATCTTACTAGGCCATATCAGCTTCAGTAAGGACTGGTCTTCATACCAAATAATAAGTGTACCTTACCCCTGCTCTACCAGCCTCGATCCAGATAACCCAATGTCAACATCGGGCATAAGATCATGACAATTACAAACAAGTGGAATTGTATTCCATGGCTCTAGTGGCCCCTACCACCTCCAGTTCATTCTGTTAGATCCCTACAATAGATGAGTAAGTATCCATCTTCACACGGTTGGTATTTATACCTTAGTCACCTCATAGGCAAGATGGTTTGACTCTGTCAATCTTTGGTGCCCCCAGTGGCCATTACAGGCTGGCCCATGATGATGAGATTCTATGTGGAGGTCCTCCCTACACCATCACCATCCAAATAATAGGTCTTCCTCACACAAATAATCAACATGGAGGTCCTCCCCATGTTCCCACTGATCAAAGAAGATGTACTCTTGAATTTATCGACAATAATTACAAAGGTCATCCATGTACATTTTCTTTCCAACACGAAGGTACTCCCTATATCCTAGCTAACAAATGTGATGGTCCTCCTCATACCATGTATATCTCAAGCATTGTTCTTCCCTTCTCCAACATCAATCAAAGAATAGGTCTTCCCTGCTTCATCGGTAACCAGTATGGAGATCCTCCCCATGCTATCACTTTCATCCAATATGGAGGCCCTCCATATGTCACTGCCAACCAGAGTGGTGGTCTTCCCCACTCCTTTAATATTCAACATTGATTCCCTCTCCTTGTTTCCACCAACTAAAGTATAGGTCCTCCCCTCATTTTCAGCATCCAGTATCGAGGTATTCTTTGTATTCTCACTCCTCATCATGATGGTCATCCCCATGCCCATTAAAATAATTTTGAATGTCCTATTCATGCTCTAACCCGCCATTATGGAGGTCCTCCCAATTCAATTACTACCATTTCACATAGAGGTCCTCCCCATGTCCCCACCGACCAAATAAAAGGTCATCCCCTCATAGTTGACAACTAAATTTGAGGTCCTCCCCACTCCTTCACCAGTCAATGTAGAGGTCCTCCCCACACTGAAAACAACCAATATATAGGTCATACTATATCCCAACTAACAAAAGTAGAGGTACTCCCAACACTACCACCCATAAACATAGAGTTCCTCCCCATGACTAAGAATTACCCTACCTTGAAGAACTGTACTGAGGTATAAGGACAAACTACCACCGCTGAAGGTAAAATCATGGGAAGTGTTAAGTCATCATCAACCATGTAAACCTCTCAGATTCCAAGGGGGGATGAAACTCAATGATGGATCCTTCACCCAAGTCGTCAGCATCAGAGTCTCGGGAAGGAACTCATATGGTGAGGTTCTCCATCCAAGAAGGTGAAATCCACAAGATTCTTAAATCCCTCCATAGGTACATGTTGGTGGAGGAATATTTGGACCCCTTCTAGGGGCTCACAGTGTAGTAATCTTTTCCATTGTCAGTTTCCACATCTATCTATAAAGAACTATTCTATAATTGGATTGATGAAAAGTATCGAGTTGATCCATCGATGAGCATCACTACCCTAGCACATGAGAAAGTGGTGAACACCCAATACTATAAGGATGTGATGATGTAATTGGTACCACCCTCAAGAGATGACCCAGCATGCAGTGACTAGGTAACTCAAGTAGAAACTCCTCCACCAGCCAGCCCGCCACCACACAAATCTACATTAGTGTCATCACTAATTTATTCACCATGACGATCAAAGCTTGGTTTGACCAATAACAGTACTCTGCCTTTGATCAAGAAATCATTTTGGATACACTAGTTGTTGATCACTTTTCAGTGGTGTTTTAGCCAAATGTGACTTCTAGAATCAATATTCTAGATTCCCTCACCAAGTTCCAGGACACGTGTTTATGCTGGACCATCTGGGTGATGCTTCATCTCGTCCATGTCCATCAGTTGGTATATCCAGAAAGCTGGGAGCACTTTTACGACATTGATTAGAAATTCCAAATAGTTGAGTTGGATGTACTCCCAGTGGCTCTACACCCTGTGTCACTAGGCTACCACTGAACCCTCAAATAGAGATGCATAAAGAGCCTCATTTTTCTCTTAAGGATCGTGTAAGAGGCATCTTATCAGGTGTAGACCTAGGTATGGGGGCAGTATGTCACTCTCCACTTCATCCTCATCCTATGATATCTTGGACTAACCATTGATATTGAGGATTTCCCTTTGAGTATAGTTATAGTAATCATGGTCATCCCAAACCTATCAGAAAACCAAAATAATAGGGGCTCTGATGCAGAGTGTGGTGAGGAAAACCCACCTACTAGGGCAAAAAAAATATCAAAAATACTTTCATATAGGTGTCTTCACATGCCTAAAAATGTGGACACTCGGCCTCCGGGATCCCTCTGTATCATTTACCACCCATCAAAACATTGAAAAGTGAAAGGGATGTATCAATCCCTCTGATACATCTAATATTTCGTAGAATACAAAGTTCGGTCTCAATGTTGTTTCCTTACTATATAAGGTCACATAGAAAAGGATTATCATTAACGAGCTCCATGATGAGCAGCAAACAGATTATGGTTCCACCATATGAGATCCCATTACTCCCTCAGTGGGTTAGCAGCAAGTCCCATATGGCTACTTTCCCCTAGTCGAGCTCAGTAATCATGTTTATCTAAATAGAGTAGAAGTAGGATTTCATGGGAAATCGCATATATATGAGTCACTAAATCTGCTTGAGCAACATGATCATCTTGCTCGGGACCCAGATCGAGCCACTCCATAATCCTTTGATCCTACTTACCAAGTCAACGATCATGTCAATGCACTGGTTGTTAAGAATCCTAACCAAGATATAGATCCTCATCAAAATGATTTGATGTCCTCTCTCACCACTTACCTCAATGTCATGGAAACACGATAAGTGGAGATCCCACCTACCTGTAAGTTTTACACTTAATGGGTGGGTAACATTCGAGCACCCCCAAATTTTGGGAACCCTAAATTTTCCCCATTCAACAGGATGGGTGACTCACTACAATATTTGACCTACTTCATCTCAAGGTGTGGACCCATGTTGGGAACCCCAGAGAAACAGAATTTTTCCAATCCCAAATGTTTCATCCAGAAATTGGAAGGACCTATATTCATATGGTATATCTATCTACCTATAGGATACATCACTGGTATGAAAAAACTTTGTAGATAATTCCTCTATCAGTTTACCTTCAACACGTGCAAGACAAACATTTTTGACCTCTTAGAGTACAAGAATGTTTCTGATGAGCGAGTCACATATTTAATTTCTCAATACAAAGTCATCACATACTCACTGGACTTGTCGTTGATTCAAGAAATGTTGTTGATTATGTGTGTGTGGAATGTTAAGACTGATTTGGTCCCTACCATCATTGCTTAGAACTTACCAGGTAGGTTTTAGGATTTTTCTAAGAAGTGACAATTTCTGGAGGAAGCCTTGTAGTAGGCTAATAAATCATGTCTATTTACTCATCCATCTAATCTGAGAAGATCTTCCAAAGTAGAGATGGTTACCATGGTACAGGTTGATTCCCTTGAGATTTTAGAGTTTTGTCCCTTTTTCCAATATATCCTCTCAGAGTTATTATCCTCATAAATCCTAGCCTCACCCAATGCAAAATCGATAGGCACCACCCCCACCAAGAACATCCACCTAGAGAATAGGATGTGGCTTCAACCCCTCTTCAGGTCTAGACTCCTAGATTTCACTTATTAGACAAGAGGAACTGGTCTTTTTTTTTAAGTATTCATAGGTTATTGGTTATTTCCTTAGTACCCTATAACAGAGGATTCTAAAGATACAATAGTACAAGAATCCCCATGAAGTTGAGCATACTAATCACCCAGACCATTTCCCTTACCACAAGATGCTTGGATATACCATCAAATAATGTTATGTGTTTAATGATTAGCTCCAAGACCAAGTGGATAACGGTTTGGTAAAATTAGGAAATGAATCACCATCAGTGGCACATATCTCCACCAAGCCTGACAGTGATAATGAGGATTTAGGTGAATGGAAGTAGTTTTACAATAGTGGGACCAAAAATTATGACAATTGGTTGGTCTGTAGAGTAGTTTCTTACACCCATAGTGTCATTTTTTCCTATTTAGTAAGTAAATATCCTCATATGGTTTCCTTGAATTATCCATCCACTACTTCTACATCTATGTTTCATCCTTATAAGTATCAAAAGAGAAGGGGATTATTGTGCAAGGTAAATCAAATTCCACCTTCAGTGTCGACTACATCCTCTTCTCTCAGTGATTTCATGATTACAGAGTTTGGAATCACCCCCACGGTCAGCCCCGCATTGGAATACCCCTCTGACGATGAGTAGGAGTATGACTCTGTAAATGTTATCAATTAAATAGATCATTTCAGACTCCCAAATTATGTGGAATTCCCTGAAAATCCTCCAGATGCCTCTGAATGATGCCATCAAATACATGGTTGAAGGAATGGAAGAAGACAGGATACTCAGGTCAGTGCTTTAAATTGAGTCATTCATGCCACTGAGACCAATCAAAAGGTCATGTGCTGAGTGAAGCAAGCATGTTCATCCCATCCTACTTCATCAGAAATGCCTCCACAACTGACTATTCCAACTGATAGGGAATATCAGTCATGATTGCATTGTGATCACCCATGTCCAACAAAATGTAGGACTCATCTAGCTGATAGTGATTCTGGGTGAGTTAGCTGATGATCAGTGGGATATTTCTAGCACTAGTAAGAACCCAGTGGTACCGCCATCAATTCCCATCATTCATACTTCAAAATTGCATCCCTTATAGGGATAAATGTGAATCTATAATGTAAGTATGATGTGATGATCCAAATTACTATCATACCTGCAAGGATCTCGATCTACGAGGCCCTCCTATTGTCAAAATAAATATGTGAGGTCCTTGAAGAATCCCTAAAAATACCCCTCTAAGAAAGAATCCTACTATACAGGGGAGGTAAAAAAAGAAGAATGCAAAGTGATCATCTTATTATCTATAGAGGATGAATGCACTCTCATGCAGGGGAACATTCACCCATTTTATATCATAGACCACTTCAATGGTGTATAGATTCACCACATATTGGAGTACATGGGTTATGGGATCAATCTCATTCCAACCAAGATACTCCACAATATGGGACTGACTGAAGCATATTTTATTCCCTATAACCTAAATATTCTAGGTTATGATAGGATCAAGTAGAGACCATGTGATATGATTCAATTTAAGACCCAGTTCTGAGGCTTGGTAGCATGTTTTCAATTCATGGTTGTCTCATAAGATACTACCTAAAATGAATTAATGAGTATGATATGGATTCATATACAATAAATGGTTCCCTATTCATACCACTAGTTCATCAAGTACTCCCTTAATGGTTTATTTGGTGTGATTCATAGTGATGTGTCCCCCTTTAACTTCGGTGAATCCCTCTATCTAGATGTTGGATATTACAAGAGAGAGGGTAAGTGAGCTCAAACCAATGAGTTTGAGCACGCAAATATTATATCCAGTACATGTATAGACTTAGATGATTCTTTCATCCTCTTGATTCATCGATTGTATGACATGATGTTAGGTTTGGGATGTTTCTATGTTGTTTCTAAGAGAAGAAAGTGGGGTGTCCATAAAACAGAGAAACTTTAGAAGATTACCTTGTGCTTATACATAGTCTAGACTCGGGTGATACCAGAGGCCCCTACCCCTGTGAAGTATCAAGAGGTTCTCCCTATGTCCACTATTCCATATAACTCTTGAATGTTCTGCAGAGCATGGTTGAATCTCTGGAATCTAACCCACCACCATTTCTTTGAAATCAAGAATGGTCCTCACAATCAAAGTCTTGATATGATTGGATAGACTTCTTTATCCACCATGGTCTTAGCAGAATCAAAACCCCCCAGCAAGTATTTTGTATTCATCCAAGAAGGAATTAGTGCTCCTCCAAAATTAGTTGGCCTGGATGAGCCTCCTACCACAAATTCTCCTACCTTAGATGATTAAAAGGACCTGGAATATGCTTCTCTCATATTTGAAGAGGGTGTCTCCCCCATCAACGATGAGTTGGTTCAGGTGATTCTTAGTATCAAGGCAGATCTGAGGCCAACATCAATTAGTGCATCTATGACCCCAGAGGAGCAGCAGTAGTTCATGGATTTCATGAAGCAATATCATGATTTTTTCACTTATATCTATGATAACATGTCAGGGATAGACCCTCAGGTCATCGTCCACTGTCTTGGTTTCCCAGTAAGTCACCATGGATTCAAGTAGCCTCCCAGTAAAATGAACCCTTCCTATAGTTCCATGTCTGAGGCCAAAGTTGACAATATTATCAAGGATAACTTTATTAGGGAAGTTTAGTACCCCAAATGGCATTCCAAAATCATTCCCTTTGGGAAAAATAATGAGCATATCAGATTTTGTATTGACTTCCCATATCTGAACCACCATTGCCCGAAGGATGATTTTCCCATTCTAGAGATGGAGTAGTTGATCAATTCCATAGTTGGATTTCAGGATCTCTCATTCATGGAAGGATACTATGGATACAACTAGATCTAGATATCCCATGAGGATGAGGATTCAACCACCTTTATAGTGTTTTAATGTACCTTTTTCTATTAGGTAATGTCTTTTAGTCTGAAGAATGCAGGATCCACATATCAGTGGCCATTGCACAACATCTTCAACCCAAACTTTGGGATGTAAGTATAATTCTATGTGGAAAACTTGGTAGTCAAATCCTGCTAGATTCAAGACCACATCAGAGATCTTGTGAAAGTGTTTAGCTTCATCTTCTCCTAGAATTTGAAGATGAACCCCTTGAGTTGTGCATCTAGGGTTACCTCTAGGAAGTTTCTCGACTTCATCGTCTGATATAGAGGCATTGAGATCGACCTAGGGAATATAGATTCCATCATCTATATTCCTCGACTAAGCAACCTTTTGGAGATACGATGCCTTCAAGTCCACTTATCTTACTTACACAAATTCATCAAAAATTTGGATGAAAATTGTAATACCTTTTCCAAGATCATGAAAAAAGGATCTTCCTACTAGTGGGATGAAGAGTGTTAGACCGACTTTTAGGAAATCAAGGAGTATCTCCTACAACCTATGGTTATAAGGACACCTTTCTTTGGAAAGCCTCTAGTCCTCTATGTGATTGTCCAGGAATGTTACCTTGGAACCTTTATTTCCCAGAAGAGCAATAAGGGTAGAGAAAATAGTTTATACAATCTCATTCTCACACTCCTCCATAGACAGTCCAAATAATATCCTATCAAGAAGATCTGTCTTATACTGGTTTTCACAGTGTAGAAATTGTGGCACTATCTGCAGCATCATGATATATAGGTGTCATCCCTAGTAGAACCAGTAAATTATATCCTGAATTGGATGATATTGAAAAGATGGATAACATGTTGGGAAATGATCCTTTAGTAGTTTGACATCAAGTTCATCCTATTTAAATATGTTAAGGGTCAAGTGTTGGCCGAATTTTTGGTTACTCATCCATCTTATGAAGAATTACCTATGGATTTCAATTTCCCAAATAAA
Organism: Viscum album; assembly: GCA_963277665.1. NCBI lineage: Eukaryota > Viridiplantae > Streptophyta > Magnoliopsida > Santalales > Viscaceae > Viscum > Viscum album. The sequence goes on along the minus strand of OY728137.1, from coordinate 60,807,069 downwards.
TACATCCTTTTAAGTGGGTTAGGTTATTACATACTAGAATATGCATTTAGATGGTGCCTCCTTGAGCCCAACTGGTAGAAGGCTCAATGATTTTGAACATAACAAAGTAGGCCTGAGGATTTTTTTTATCACTCTATAATAGTTTTTCATTTCATACTCATCCCTACTATTAGAAGGCTACACCAACAATGAGACAGATTATTAGGCTCTCATTTCTAGACTCAAACTAGACCTTAAGATTTATTCCTCCCATTTTAATGTGAAGAGAGATTCCAAGTTAGTCATTAGATAGATTAGTGTTGATTATGTTTTCAGAAATCTAGATCTCATGCCCTAGTTGGAGAGAACTTACCAATTAATGGTCTAGTTCCCTTCTCAGTTGGACATTGCTCATGTTCCTCGATCATAGAATGGTGAAGCTAATGATATATGAATTTTAGCTTCATCTCTTTTAGAGACAGACTAGAATGACCTATTCATTCTTGTGGTGTGTTGAAGGGTCATTGCCTCTCATTCTAGATGATGATGATAGCCTATAGGTAAACTAGCTCATCAGAGGTTTTTCCACATTAGGACCCCCAGGGTTCCACCATAGTGGAAGAAACCTCCAATTGGATAACTCCTTTCATAGAGTATCTTTAGCGTGGCATTCTCCCATCAGATCAAGCCGAGAGTGAGAAAATACATCGGCGTGCAGCGTAGTTCACCCTCTGGAATAGTCTTAACCTCAAATAAACTTTCTACATATGTGGATTTGATGGAATTATCCTCTATTTAATCTAATGAGATGATATTCCCTAGGTTATGTAATAAGTTAATGTTGAGTCCAATGATGCCCAATAGACTAGGTTAAAGCTCTCCCACCAAATTTGAATGTTGGGATACTTTTGGCCCACCATGGTTCATGATTTAATTGAGTACACCAAGTGGTGTCATGCTTATTAGATCCATGCCAAATTTGTACATCAACTGTCAGAGCTTATCCATACCACAAAGTATTATCATCACTTTTCATTTTGGGGACTCAATGTTGTGGGACCATATCCACTAGTGATATCTCAATAGTGCAGGTTCATTCTGAATGTGGAATATTTCTTCTCCAAGTTAGCATAAGAAATTACCCTCAAGGAATTCAAGGCATCATCCATGAATTAATTCATGATCTCCCACATCATTCATTAATTTGGAGTTCCTCACACCATTCTCACCAATAATGGTACCAAATTCTGGGTTGTAGAGCTGAAGAAGTTGTCCACCAAGTACAACATTCGGTCTAATCATAATTCACACTATTACGCACATAAAAATGGATATATTGAGGAATTAAATATGACATCCTCTAATATTCCGTAGAAGATGGTGGGCTAGAACAAGATATGTTGGTCGGACATTCTCTTCAATGACGTTTGGGCCTATCAAATGACAAATCAAAATTCCACCCAGGTGACCCCATATTCCTCAGTGTATGGAATAGAGGTAGTTCTTCCCATTTATATTCGTCTACCATCACTCTAAACAGTTGTCTATAATAATAAGAAATCATAAAAAATGGAATAATTTTGTCTATATGATATGTAATCCCTATAAAATAATAGGTTTCATGCCTTATATAATCTAGAGGCACCAGAACAAGATAGAGAAAGTGTTCAAAAAAAGATTCACCTCTTCTCCTTCCTACAAGATAATATGGTTCTATATCTTAGAATTACAATGATACCTAGAAAGAGGGAACCAAATTTTTATCCCAAATGGGAAGGAATGTATATCATTAATAAGGTATATTCCAATGGTGTATACTCTTTGATCACCATAGATAAAGAGCATATCACTCCTCCCAATAACACCAAGTTCTTCAAGTAGTACTTTGCATAAAAGAGATCCCTAAGTCCAAAATCCTTGACCTTAAATTGAGAATCAAAGTCCTAGAATAATTACTTTAAAATATTTTCTATTCTCCCTAGGAATGTTTCGTGTGGCATGGGGCTCTTTGGTTCTCATTCAAGTCGGGTTACTCCTATCATACCCCACATGTCCCTTTTGGTTGAGATGCTCCCTTCACTGGTCTTAACTCGATGACCATAAACTATGAGTCTATGTCCCAATAATATGATGATAGATTGAGAACTTTTTCTAAACTATATAACCTTAAAATAAGAGCCTATGGTCTAGGAAACACGACATTAAACTATTTACATCAAGTCCAAGCATCACAACTTTAAACTGAATGTGGTATTCTCTCAAGACTTCATTTTGTGGTGTTGGGAATCCTTAGACCCCATCCACATTAGGTTTTTCACGACACTACCCTACACATTTCCGTTTGAGGCACTCCTCCTCCCTTTGGTCTTAACTCCATGACCTTAAACTGAGAGCCTGTGTTCCAAGAAAAATGATTAAACTATTTAAAGAAGTTCCATACGTCATGAACTTAAACTATATAAATCCCCTATAATCTTAGTTATATGAATTTAAACTAAAAATCCTTAAATCCTCAAATCATGCTGTTGAATTTTGACTTTACCCCAAGTGAAATCAGGATTCCTCTGAATAATATATTATCTTTACCCTATTTCTAAAAAATAGGATAACTCATGATAATAGGGGGATGCCTCAAATTCCCCCACTAGTGAGGATCACCCCTACTGGTTTTAGTATCTTACAATTCCATGTTCTAGAACTATGAGTGTCTTGATTCTCATCCTCATGTGATACATATTGATGCTCATACTTATCATCTCTCGGCCCTATCGCAAATTTTTATTTTTCTTTTCACGTCCTACTTTAATGGTGTTAAACTGCATAAAAAAAATTTCTTCATCATACAACGTTAAATTATGTGTCTACATCCCAAGAATAGGAAGTTAAACTGGTAACTAGGTCTAAACTCTATGACCTTAAACTAAGAGCCTATGGTCTATGCATCATGTCCTTAAACTATGTGCAAGTTTCCTCTCCAGACTATGTAGTGTAATGTCAGGCCTTATTGGCCCTCATTAACACTGGGTTTTTCATTCCACCACACAACACATATCCATTTGGGATACCCAATTCCATTTTTCCAAACTCAATGACCATAAATAAGGAGCCTAACATCCTTAATTAATAATGTTAAATGGTTACTCTACCCCATAAAAAATCAGGATGCCTCTGAATACGAGATGATGTTTACCCCATTTTAAATCAAGACTCCTCATATGATATATATGGGATTTTTAAAAAATGTTACCCCATTCCATAAACATGGTATACCCCGCAATAACCATGGGATATCTCAGATTACCTCACAAGAGAGGATCACCCCTACCGATGTTGGTCTATTACCACACCTTGTTCTAGAACTACGTGTGGCCTGATTCCCATCCTCATGAGATGCATAGCAATGCCTAGAATTCTCATCTCTGGGACTAAATACAAATTTCATAAACCATTTGACCCTATGGCACCATTTTTGGTGTTTGATCCCCTTTGGCTCCATTCAAATTGGGTATTCACTCCCCCTGTACCACATAGGTGGTTGTAGTTCCCACATTAGTCCAAGAAATATGACATTAATTTTTTTATCCACTTTTTATGGTCCAATCATTATGACCATAAACTATTTACTATTTTTTCCTAAAACTTATGTGGTACAGGGCCTCCTTGGCTTGTTCACGATGGGTTTTACATCTTTTTTGACTCAAAAGATAATAACAAACACCTTTTTAGTCCATACATGATGACTTTAAACTTATTAACTCAGCCCAAGAATTATGACTTTAAACTATATGAAAATCCTCTTCATAGAATGTGGTATGGTATTAGGCCAACTTGGCCCTCATTTATGTCAGTTTTTCACTCCTCCAAAACAACATATATTTGTTCGAATATCCCCATGGTTTGAGCTCTATGACCTTAAAATAAGATTCGAAGTCCACACATCACAACTTAAAACTATGTGTGAGTCTTACATGGGATTTTGTTATGTGATTTGGGCATCCTTACTCTTAATTCATTTTAGGTTATAGTTGGCACACCATGAACATCCCTTTTAGAGTACTTCCCCTCATGGTCCTCAACACATGAAATTAAATTTTAGTCCTACCCTGAATAATTTCATAATGCCTCTTAAGTAAGAGATGATATTTACCCAATTTTAAATTGGGATGCCTCATACGATGTGTATGAGATGCTTAAAAAATGTTACCCCATTACCTGAACATGGGGTTCCCCATGATAGTTGTGGGATGTTTCATTAGTCCGGACCATATGACCTTAAACTATGTGTTTAATCTCACAAAACTACCTATAAATTAATTCCCATCCTCATGGGATATTTAGTAATGTATAGGCTTCTTGTATCTGGGATTTCTTCTAGGTATCATCCCCATTCAATTACCTTGTCCTATTAGTAGGCTGGGATTCCCTCATAACCTGATATTAGGAAGGAACATACTCAACACATGATGTTAAACTATACCCTTACCCCATATAAATAATTTATACCTTGTATCTAATAATGATAAGATTCAATACACTCATTCAATGGAGTAGCCCATTTCCAGCATTTTTATTCTACAACACCATGTTTCAAGTCCAAGCATCCTGACTTCAAATAATGTGTGAATCCTCTAAGGAATATATGGTGCGATGTGGGACTCCTTAGTTATCATTCACATTGGGTTTATCAACACTCCAAATGACACATATCCGTTTAGAGAATCCTCACCATAGCCTAAACTTTATGACCTTAAACTAATAAGCATAGTTCATGCAGTATAACTTTAAAATATTTTCCATGGTCTATTCCATTTGAAATTAAACTTTGTGCATATTCCTAGTTACATGACATTAAATTTTGAGATGTACCCTAATCATATGACATTAAATTATACCAGGAATATTCCTCACTATATGATGTTAAACTTAATTTATATTGTCCTCATTTCATGACTTAAAACTACAAGGAAACTTGGGCCCTCAACTAAGAGGTACTCTACTCCATTTCTGGTAATCTACACATCGTTCATATTTTCATCTATCCCTCATCATCTGAGATGAATCTCCCTTGGAATATGAGTTTGAACATTTTTTCAAACCGATATGCCTACACAAATGTTCTCTAAGACATGGTGGTGTAATTGCAAGAGTGTTAGAATCCATTAAAACATTCTATCACTCCATTTAAACTTTTTTTGAACCCCTTATTTGTATCCTCATCCTCCTCTACATATAAAGGGACCCCTTAATGGAATGGTGTTTACCCAAGGCTCACCTACCATCCTGGTCCAACACCTCAGAAGATTTTGGACAATAATCTAAGTCAGGTTTTATGTTTCTAACATGGTCATCAGTCGACCCTCATTTGTTTGTCCCCATCCCAAGCTAAGAGATATGTACGTTATATTTAAAACATGTTATATAGTTATCCTCCATTGTGATTTCACTCTCCTTTTGTTCTAAATTTTGGGCACTATGATTCACACTCCTCATTCCCCTTTATTCGGGTATAATTAAACACCCATGGAGTTATCCCACTCGTTCACTAGAGCACATTGGAAAATAAAGTTGGTTGTTCTGAGAGCCCTATTCTCTATCCATATCCTCTCTCGGTTTGGACACTCTTGGTGGTTAGTTAAAAATAACAGACCTTGAGTGCTTAATGATTATTCAGCACTCTCATATAAAGAGAAACCACATAGTCGCCCCTTATTTCTCACATCAGGCATGACCCATGTGATTTTAGGGGTTGGTTGTTGGTTGTATCATAAATATGATCAAAGTAAGACAATAAATCAAGGAAATATGTTCGAGCATGAAAATTAATAAAACCAATGTTTTGGAGGGTCATACACATATTTTAGCCTCCCCTTGACAATGTTCCTCTATGCCTCCACCTCAACAATTGAGCGCTCGAGCTCATCCATCCTCTGTTGAGTGGAATCAAAGACCTATTGTCACACTTCCAAGTCATCTTTATCCTCATTGTCCTTGGAGAAAACATCTTCATCCCTGATCTACTACCGATTCTACTCAGTCTAGTAATCATCCTATTCCTTCTTGGTCTCGACCTTCTTGGCTTCGAACACTACCAGTTGATCCCTCGAACTACTAGTGATCTCATCCTTAGTATCAAAGGCCACCACATGCTCCTATGTTAGCCCCTCTAGAAGGTCAATTTCTTCTGCATATTTTTGAAGTGCTTGGGAGCCCTTAGCTTTGTGCTTCTTCTATGAAAGATTCATATCCTATCATTCCACACATGCCCAATAAAAGAGTAAATCTCAAGACAGTGTATGAAGATTGTTGGAGTTCACCCCACCAGTCCCCAAACTAACTAATTGATGGTGGAGAGATCCCACTCATTATAGTAGTTCATTTATTCAGATGTGATTGATGAAGTTACACACATTCTTTTACTCATTTCGAGGGATGTCTCAGTTATCCTCAATGGCCTCTAGGCCAGAATCTTTAAAATATTCTTGTTTTCTAGGATCTTATAGGGGAAATAACTCTAATATAGTGTTGGAAATATCTTATAGGGGTAGTTTTTTGGCTGTAAGAAGCTTGAGAACTATCTCCAAGAATTGTTCCTTTCCAGTCGATCCACCAATAGTAGAGGCTTCTACTACACCATGTGGAATCACTGAGGTGAATGCCATCATCCCAGCTTCCTTGGTTACCCCTATTGGTGGCGCAACCTCATCCTCATCTCCTAAAGACACCACCAGTGGAAATTATGGTACAGGAACATCCAATGAATCCTTCCCAACAACTATAGCCTCTAGTGTATTCACCACCCCTTCCACTTAAACTTTGGTGCTATCAGTTGCTTTTGGTGGCTCCCCTTTGATTGGTTCATCCACTATATCTCCTTTAGCCAGATTTGTTGTGGGCATTGCCTCGACCCCCTCCAAAGAGGGTGTGGTCTCAAAAATCACCTTTAGTAGCACCTCTATAGTTGGTATGACCTCTATAGACTCCCCAACCATCTCCACCGAGAGAATATCCTCTTCCATCACCAACTCAGCCTCTGTGGTAATTTCCCTAGTGGTAGGCACTGATGGTTGGTCGCATGTGGCCATAATGTCAGGAAGTGTTCCCACACTCACCCCTTTATGGGTTGAAGTTCCCCCACACTTCATATGAGGTCTCTCATGGACTTCCCCTTATTCAGTGCTCATTGATTCATGTATAAGTAAATATAGGATCAAGAAATGATATTTAATATTAAGTGGTGTTAAAACTCATGAAAATGTCAGTGAGTTTACCTAGTTGATAGTATAATGCATATCCCCTTCTGCGATCTGGTAGGCTTCACTCCCCCAGGAGTCCTCTGATTCTTTACCTTTGGCCACGCTGGTAGCTGCATGGATTTCAAGGTTAACTGGAGGAAAATACATGTCCAACAGTGTCTTCACCTAATCATTTAAGGTAAACACCATATCCCGGGAGTAAATTGTGTCCTCAAGCTCTTCCATGTATTGCATCACTTCAACATGTGGAGCATAGAAACCTTCCTTTGCATGGACCAGTCCAGTTATGAATATCCCATCAGTGTTGAGATATTTCCACACCCCATGAGGAGTGGTGATCTAATTTTTAAGTCCCCATTCCTCCTAGGAATTAGGATAAACAACATTTTTGGGAACATTTGGGTGACGTACTCATTTCCCTAGACCTTGAACATGCACCCTCAGGATCACCCTAGAGGGATCCCCTTCTTTCCATGCCCATATCCTTACGATATTCGAGTCAGGTACTGCTGCTCCTCTTCCTATGACTCTTATCTATTCTATCCCATGAACTACTAGACCCGCTAATATTTTCCTACCCATCAGACCAGCTATGCCACCACGACGCCCTTCAAACACCATTTGGAACTGGCCTCATAGTGGGGGGAGGAGGACACACCTTTATTAGATCGGATGACCCAACATCTCATCATATCCCTAGAATATACAATCTCCCAACTCAATTCATAATCATGGGTGAGTCGATACGTAGTTGTGGGTGGAGGAAACTCACTTTTCATTATTTTATCTTCATGTGAAAACATACTCTATATCTGACTCAACACTGAGGGATGGAATTCAAATGTCACTTCTAAGTATACATTCAGCATTAGCCTCTATAGACATCTAAACTATCTCTCAAACTATGGTAGATTGTAAGGTTCAAGTATAGGCCCGCAGTCGACTCTTGCCACCAGTACACCACCTTGAAAGGCCATAAGGTATGATCTTGTCTCTATGGTCCTTTTTTTATCATCGATCACCACTTCCATTGGAAAGTGGAATGGATCAAATATTAATAGCTCCACCAACCTGACCGTCTCCAACACTTCCACTAAACCCAACTTGAATGGATGACTTTTCTTGATATTCAAGATTGTCGAACTAAAGTTTATTGTGGGAGGGGAAATGGGGTTAGGGTACTCATATCCTCCCATGTGTGTAGCCACCCAAATATAAAAAATGTGAAAAGTTACACACACACACAGAGAGTAGAATATTCCCTCCACTGATATACTGAAGTACCTTTTATAACTTCTTCAGTACTAGGGTAGCAAGTTTAACATGATGCTCCATCACCAGCATTGCCACCATTATGAAGGTACTTGGTTTCACCCCCACATGGGAATCCATCACTGGGAGAATCCACCCACTAATGAGTGATTTGATGAATCCTTTAATCCAAACTATGGGTTGAGCCTCAATCTTGAAACCATATCCCCATAGGTACCACAAGACTGCCTCCAAAATTTGCTAGTCAGACCCCTTCTTGTCCTGTTGGTATCCCCTGTGACATGTGGGAGGCCTAGTTAGGAACTTATTCACTAGATCCTATCTTTCAACTTGTTATTTCATTAGTTTTTTTAAGAAATATCTTAGCCACTGTTTAAATGGAACATCCCTCATCCCTAGATTCTCTTAATTGGTTCCCTAAACTAGATCTATCAACACATTCACCAAAGTTTGTAGTTTCTCTTAGTTGTACCACACATTCTCTACAGGTATAATTTCATCATACATCACCCCCAAAGATCAGGATTACAACAATATGATTAAGGTACCAGAGGCTGATGTTAACCTCCCTATAGTGCAGATGAAATGTGTTCATCCCTAGTGACCATCTTCTCAGTATCTCAGGCATGATCTATTGTGACCAGTAAACTTGTAACTCTGAAGCCCAAGTGGATTAATAAATTCCTACCTGCTTCATCCCATCCTTGAACTCAATGCATGTTGTTCATGCAGATTAAGCCCAATCCCACTCATTTTATAAATATCTACCCTAGAATAAATCTCATTCATCATTCCATCCCTTCTGTGGATCCCCCAGACTAACTTTAAGAATCATCTGATACTGTGGTAGGGATTCCTCATCCTCCAACTTCTCCCCATTTATATTTTTGATTTGGTTATAGATACAGTATGTCATGATGGCCACATGGTTCTTCCAAATTTGTCCCACAATAGGTCTATGCCACCGGTACTGCCCTAGTATGCCTATGAACCAATAGGTTGGTTTGTCTCTACTCACCTCCAGGATGAAAACCTTATCTCTCATTTCAAATCCATAGATAAACAGCCTCTTTCACATAATATATTCCCTCTAGGCATCATTTAGTAGCACCAAGAGTGTATTGTGGTCTGAGGCACTCTAAAAACTTTCCCTAATCATGATGTTGTCATCCATTTATTCCCTTCGAGTAGTATCTACATTGAATTCCTAAGTATCAATTAGATTCAAAACATAAGTGTTTTATGAGTTTTGTTTGTGAAGGTCATTCACAAATCCTATTCATGGAGATTTGGTTTGTGGATCTCTGGATTGCAAGGCTCGTTCAAAAATATGTGGTTCATTATGTCTAGTTCTCTAAGTAGAGTTCATGAAGAAAAGGTATAGAAATATGGTTCACAAAATTAGTTTTCATGGATCATGTTTGTGGATATGAATAGCTTCACGAAAAGAGAGAAAAATATTTTTCTTTACAAGAAGATTTGGTGCCTTTGATCTCCCCCCCCCCACACTATTTATAAACGTATGGATAGACCAGAATTTGGGAAGGCCTTCATGTAAGGGACCATCGTGAATGAACATCGTGAGTGAGAATCATGGATGATCTTTGTGAAAGTGAGTTAATTGAAAAAAAATGTGATTCTCCCTCATAATTTGACCCTCCTTCCCCTTTTGGCTCCCATTTTTAGAGAGGGATGTTTTCACCGAAATAACATGCCATTAGAATATTCAAGGAATACATGGCTGGATCAGATCAAATCCAAGCCAAAATGGGAAAAACCCTTATTAAGGGTATTTTTTGTGAAACCCTTCCACTTCATGAACAACCATATCTCATAGGGATCCTAGCTAATAAGTACCCTTTAGGAATGATTAAAGTCATGATAGTGTTCCACCATGAGTCTGAGGATTCCCCTTTTTGAAATAATGAAGTTATGATAGTGTTCCTCCGTGAGTATGAGAAGTCCCCTTAACAAATGTGTGAAACTATGATTGTGTTACTATACAAGTCCAAAAATCCCCCTTTGTGAACATGTGAATCTCTGATGGTGTCCCTTTATGATTCAGATGGAAATTCATGAGTGATTCATGGTGTTCTTTCTTGAGTCTGACAAAGTTACACCCATTCATGATGCCCAAAACTTCTATGTGAACTGATTCCAATATTCATGAAACCACTTTCCTATAAATACCCCCCCCCCCTCATTCAAATATTTTAGGGATGGTTACCCAACATTTCAGCTTCCAAAATTCTCTCGGTTTGGGAACTTCTTGAGTATCATGAAACATACCAAAAATGGATCAACCAAGGTACTTGGGTTTTATGAAACCCCCATATATGTGTTCTTAAAAACCGCCACCATAGGTGGATATTCATTTCACGAAATCCTGCAACCTTCATGAAGGAATAATTTCCTCAAAGGATCTTGAAGCTTCGTGAAGCATTCATACTTCGTGAAGAACTCTTCTCATGAATCAGGACTTCATCCTGAGGTAGGTTCACCCTGTTTCACAAAGCCTACTCCTTCGTGAAGCCCTTGGCCTATGAGAAGAAACTGAGATTCATGAAGCACCTCTCTACGAGTCTCTAATATTCATGAAACCACACTCTTGGGACCCTCCATGATTCCTCCCTTCTGTTGACACCTCTTCATGAATGTTGAGTGCTCAGATCCCCCGCACCCATCCATGATCGGTTCAGCTACATCCTTAGTCCCAATGTGACCTATTCCACCCATTTCTATGGCCCAATCCACTTTAAGTGTGGTCCAAGATTTCCACCTTCATTTTTCTTACCATTATAGGTACACTAATCCCTGTTGTTTCTTAATATAGTCATGATAACATGGACCTCATTACTGACTACTCCTCCATGTTGTTACAATCTGGAATTTCCAAATCCATGCCATGCCCATAGGTGCATGAGAAATGGTCATGTAAGACCAATGTGTGAGGTGTGAGTCCCCCACATTCGAGATTCATGATGTAAAATTTGCTTGTATCGTGTCTTAGTCATATGATGTTAAACTGCATGACAATTTCCTCAGTCTATGACATAAAACAATAGCCATACCTTGTACCACAAGAATAGGTTGCTTCGTGTGTGAGTGACATGGGATGACCTCTGAATGGACATCTTATGTATCACTCACATGGAATTAGATCCTCCTCGTAGGGAATGATATCCTCCTTACACATAATGAGATCCTATTTTCAGGTAGCTTCTATACATAAGCCCCACTCACACTGCTATTTTTATTAGAATCACCCTAGAATCTATCCACCAGTGTATAAAGGGGATCACTTGATTTTTAGATCTACTAATTCCCACTATTTCTCACATGGAGCATAACTTATGTGGGATTTGAGGGTAGTAGCGATCATGAAATCTGCATGATCTCAAATCTCCAGGGGCATCATCCTATGTATAATCCCCAACAACCATAACCACCCAATAGGCATCCTCCTAAGTGTAAGTCACAACAACCATACTCACCCTATGGGCTGCTTTCATCCATAAACCACAACTACATGATCTTTTGGGATCCTCCTTAGGTGTAATCCCTAGCCCATTCTGAACTACATGGTCTTTGATTCCTAATCAACTGGGATGCTTAGGAATCCTTCCTAAGGTCCAAACCCAACATCTACATTCATACCAATTTTCTTCAGGCCACATCATAGCAAGATCATGCCCCTCACCTGAGAGACCACATCTCCTCTAGGTCCATTGAGAATCTCAATGCATAATCCTGACATCAACTCCAACAAATATAAATTGTCTTGTGAAGGGAAGCTACCACACATAAGTACCAGATTATCCCTTATCAACGTACCTTTAATGACATGATCATTCTTACTACATGACGTTAAACTGTATGTATCAATCTTGCCACATGACCATAAACTATGGCATAAAAATAATTGGTTTTTGATCCCTGTCTTCTAAACAGGGTACATATGACGCCTCCTTGGGGTCCAATCTTGACCAATGGTAAACTTAGGTGTTCCCTCTTAGAGATATACCTCCTTGATCCACCTCAATGGGTGTCCCAATAAACCTTCATGGTATGAAATCTTCCCTTTATGGGACACACCCCCTAGATCTATATACACAGGTCATTCTTATACATCCATCTATAAACTTCTAGGTGCAACATCTTCCCTCCTAGGGACGCACCTCCATGATCAACCTCCATGGGGTAACTTGATCAATCAACTTCATCTTCACAATATGTTAATCTCATGTCCCGATCCATATCAACTATATATATTGATTCATCTCCATAGGATGTAGACCATATAATAAACACAAACCCTATAAATATGCATGGTATGCCTGAGGTGAAATCCTTGGAAGATATGTGCCTATGACATTAGGTACATCTTGAAAAACATGGGATTCCTGAGGTGAAAGCCTTAGAAGATATACACCCTTAGTGTTAGATACCTCATGATCTACATTAGATGCCTTGGGTTTTGCGCCCAATATGCCTCCATGAGATGCCCTCATATAAGGAAGAGTACAGGTTACCAATGTTCCCATTGTCTAGACATCCCAGTGATGGCCAACATGACTACTCTTCTAAGAAAAGGTTGATTCCCAATCAAGAACCACTGGAATGTCCAGATAGAAGCAGCGTAATTAACCAGAATCCAAAAAGATATGAAACTAGAGATGAGTTCTATGAACAAGAATTAGCACTATGAGGGAGACCTATACTAGGTGATGAGTTCCAAGTAGGAATCCATGGAAGGAGGAAATGACATCCAATAATCTCATTTCGATCAGGAAGCATACATTCCAGTTGAAATTGATGAAATCCTATTGCCTTTGGAAAGTGGTAATGCGAGGTAAAAAGGCATCTACCACAGATACACCATGTTTTAGACATGTGAGAATACCCTGGAGAATGTTTCTTAAACATTCATAGTGGAGACCTTATGCTCTAGTTCTTTAAACAAATTTTCCATCAAGTACATCCACAATGCAGTTATTTCATCCCATGCCATATCCATATTATTCTTCCTTATCATGAAAACAATAACTATGGTGTAATAGTGATTCCATAGTGTAAATGGATTTTCAATTCAGGTTCCTTAATCCACTACACCACGTAGTAATGGTTGTAGTGTAGTGGAGCTCAATTTTTAAGTGGTGGTGAAGCTCAAAATTGTTTCCCATGATAGCCTATGGTATAGTATAGGCAGTTGGAGGTGTAGTGGGTGTGTTTCATATATTTGAAAAATATAATGCACGAGTATCCTGAGATGATAGAGTTTTTGTAAGTATGAATAGTACCCATGCCATAATGCATCCCATATCAAAATATCAGGCATCTGGTATCTGTTATTTATTTTATAACATCTCATTGGAAGCTCATTAATTCATGTGAGTGTTGGAGGATTCCCTATGCCATCATGCACCTCCCCATGCCACTGAATCCTTCTTCCCACCACCATGTGGACCTATGCCATACATGCTAGTGTGCTCTTATATTTTAAAAGCTTTACTCTTCCCCTATACTAACCCATATAAGGGATTTCCCCTACCACACGAAATTACCAAGGTTGGGCTTGGTAGGTGGGCTCTTCTTTGAAATGTTAAGTGTCTTTACCTCATTGGATGAGGGTTGGAAAATTGTGGGCCACATTTTTCACCTAATTATTCTTCTCTCCTTTTCACCTAAACATCAAACAAAAAATACTTGGAAAGAATAAGAAATTGTAAAATATGTATATTTCTATCTTTTTATATCATATTCATGAATTTTATTAAAAAAATATAAATGACCATAAATTAATATTATAAATTAAAACATGGTTCTTAACACTTTAAAAAAAATGAAAATTAGCAATTAAGAATTAAAATTTGGATACACAAAACGTAACATATTAAATCACCCACACTTAAACCATGCTTGTCCTCAAGCATAAATCTTCACTATGAATTTAAAATAAAACCCCCATTCTAAAAAAAATCAAATTTATAATCAATAAAATAAAACAATTACCAATTGGGGAAAGATAATTTTCAAGTGTCAAACATAGAAAGTAGTTCAACTCTTCACTAGACATAGTCAATATGAAATTCCCAATGAAAAATTATTAGTCTTCTTATTTAAACTATTCAATCCCCCTAATTCATCATTATTAATATAAAAATTTGTGTTGTACCTTATATTTTTTTATTATCTCATTATTCAAGGTAAAAATGTGAATTTTTACTCCTACCGTGAGTATATTCACCAAACTTATAAATTTTAAAATGATCTAATTTCTCCACTTAGTAGATAAAAATATCGCAAAAAAAATAATAGGACTTTGAAATAGGGATAAAATAATTATGAGTCTTAAGGTGGGTAGGAAATTGATGAATAAAACATATAAATCTTGAAAAGGATGTTAAGATCTAAGTATTAATCATGGTAATCAATGTAATTCCAATAAAATTATCCTATACAAAAAGTGAAATCTTCCCCCCATATCCCCAATCTCAAAGTAAGGCCATAATCAATGAAGCGCGATGAATTATTTACCACTCTAATTTTTTTATTTTTCAAATTTTTTCATTTTTTTAAAAATTCATCTAACACGAGTCTCAAATCCTTCATCCAACCCCAAATGATAAAAATCAATGTTTAAGTGATAATGAATTTTGAATCTAAATAACTCATCCCATATTTTCTCATTTTTTAAAGGGGTATACAATAAAAACAGTAAAGTAAACATGACCCTTCCTTAAAAACTCCAATAAGAAACTCAATACACTTTCTCACCAAATCATATCCCTTTTTTCATGAAATCCTTGCACCCATAATAGAACTTTGAACATTATAAAAATAATTATATTAAGGGTAGGAATGGATAAATAATCTTGAAATGTGGTTATTACTATCAAATTTCATTCATGGTCTCTAAGGTTTAAAAGGAGGATTAATGGGATACATGCCCACTGGGCCTTCGGGCTATGTAACGGGTCTTCCTCTACCCAGTTAAAAGAGTTCTTTGCCTTACTTTAATAATAAAATGAGGCTTCAGCTCCAACCTTTAAAAAAACATGTCCCAAGTTCTCTCAAGAAATTTGTTAAGAATGATTGGAAATATTGGTTTATAAACCCTTGAAAAAATAAGAACATGTAATTAAATTCAATCTTGTATAGTATGTGTCATAACAATAAATCAATCAACATGAATATCAAAATTTTGAAGCATGAAGGTTGGAAATGAATTTTCAACAACATGTGACTACAAAAAAAACCATGATTCATTGAATTCAAATTCCTATGTTTCACTTTAATTATACAATATCCCCATCTTATTAGTTCAATTCCATCAACTTGAAAATTAAACATGGAATCATGGGGTTCCTAACAATTCTAAGAATCATTGATTAAAATTAAAGAGAATATCTAAGTATGGGAATTAATTTTTTTCTTTTATACATTAAAAAATTCTAGAAAATAAAGGGGAGTAAATATTTAATACAAAAAATTAAATCTTACTCACCTTTGACATGAAGGTTTTACTTTATTTATCATTGTTTTTTTAGTTGGTCCTCTAACCTTTAATATTTATAGATCAGAAAATCTATGATAAACAGTAAATGTGTAGGCCCATTTTCATGATAGTTCAAAAATAATTAAGGGGACGAAAGCCTAATCTAATTACTAAATAGGAATTAAAATCCCAAAGCATAAAAAATGTGGGATACCTCCAAAAATCACTTTGGTTATTTTTATCAATATAGACCTTACCTCCCATTGTTAGGTGATTGTGGGTGGGAAAGAGGTTACTCGGTCTCTATCTATAAAATGTTGAAGTATTTATTCTTTTATTTATATGGGTCCTCTCCCTTTTGAGACACTAATTTTACACTTTCCTTAACTAAAAACTTCTCAATATACATGGGTATAATCCATTAGTTTTTTACCCTTCTTGAATTATCAAATGGTAGCTCAATAATTTCTAAAACTTGGTGAACCTCCCTGAATTCTTCTTGAACAATAGCTCCTCTGCTGTCTCTAGATTTTTTCAGCAGCTTATTTCCTTTATTATCCTATTTTAAAACTTCTTCTTTAATTTTTATAGTATCTAAATTAACTATTATTCCATGGATATAAGTTTCATCAATATATAATGACCCAAATTCTCTCAACTCATCACTTTTCTCATCCATATTTTTAATCACCCAGTCAATGTTGAATTTCACCTCTTATCTTCCAACTCTTAGAAATAATTCTATATTTTAGATACCAATATCTTCCCATCATATATCTAGTATGGTTCATCTAAAAAATTTTAAAGTCTTATAATCATCCATTTCTATCACAAGGAAATCCACCAAAAAGTAGAACTTGTTTACCACGATGATAATATATTCTAGTAGTCCTCAGTGACATCTCACCATTGTATTTACAAGTATTATAATTACACAAGTATGATTCATCTCTCCTAATCTTATGATCTTTAATTTTGAATGTGAAATTATGTTTAAACATTCACCTAAATCATGAAAATCACAACAAAAAAATATTAGAACCAATGTCAATGGGAATAGAAAAAATACCTAGATCACTTTTTTTCTTTGGTAGTCCCCTTGAAAACCCTAGTGAACAATCCCCTATCAATGGGATGGTACCTAATTCCTCAATATTTCTTTTAATTAACACAAAATATTTAAAAAAATTGCATAATTTGGAATGTTTACAATCACTTCAGTGAATGGTATGTTGATGTTCAGTTTTTTTAACATTTATAGAAAAAAAATTCATTTTTCTCATCAAACCTTGATTACCTTAATTACTTTAAAAATAGTGGTTGTGGTCAGTATGGTAGTGTAGATTCTTCTAGAATATATTTATTAGCTTATTTCCCTTTTTCCTTATTCTCTTTCACTAGTTTTATTACTTATACTGCTTGTTCTTCAGTATGTTTTCCAAATTTTTCAGAAACTTATGGTGTTTTCTTTCCACTAATAAAGTAGATTTATTTTATATCATAATGTTTCGTCACTTTGTAATCACCAAGTAGAACTCCTATTATCCTCAATTTTTTTTATAAATCTAGTCCATTTGGATTTCCAAGATCCTCATAGATGTTCTTTGGTTCCATGAGTCAAATTTTCATTCTCAAATGGAAGTGTCTTGATATTTATAATAGGTTTTAAAATACTTTATTGAATCTCTTATTGTAGTTATAAAACATTCTAGGGTATCCTTCAGTTAATAAACCTGACTTTTGATTGTTGGTCCTTACTTTTGGAGCTGAAATCCTTGTGTCCTCAGCTAAAATACATGGCCTTGTGCTTGATTCTAATATTTTTATTGTGGTGTATATTTTGGCCTCCATACCTATACATAATTTTTTCTACTAAAATAAAAATAATTTAAATCATCATAATACATATGTTGGGGTTGTTTATTATCCATCATTTCCCCAAGTTTCATTGAAATGAAATTAATTTGGGTGCATACCCAACTATTGTCCACCATGTGCACTCCTTGCACTAGCCCTTGGTCTGGTTACCAATAAAAAATATTGATGAAAATTTCATCCAACAATTCATAAGTCTCCTCCAATTACTTTTACATGAGTGAACCTCTATAAGAATCATCAACTATTGAATGATTACCCTATAATTGTCATTTATTAAAGGTATGAATTAGAAGCCAAATTTCAATTTCATGATGATGGTATAATCGTATAAAACCTTTAAATATCTCACATTCACTATATAATGACTCTTCACTAAATTTATCAAAATTTAAATTACATACCCACTAATCCATTTACATTGAGTGTGCGAAAAACCTTGTCAATAATTTCCTTACCAAATCCACCTAGGTAGTGATTGAGTGTAGGGGTAAGCCTTGGATCCATTAATATTACTTTTAATTAAATAATAATATTAATTATCATAATCTAAATATGTTTATAATTATGTTTTTTAATTTTAATATATCAAAAAATTACACACAAAACTCCAAATGTGAGAATTTGGGTCTTCATATAGCATCTTGGTGAATTGTATGGAATGAGTGATCATTTAAATAATCACCAATTTTATCTCAAAATTTTGAGATTCAAAATGAAGTACTATGATTATAGGATGGAATCCCACTTTTTAGGGTATTCCATATTTGAAAAGTTATTGAATCCTTTAGTTATGCCCTTAAACCTCTTGGTGTGCTCCCTGTCGAGCCATTATTCCTTACTTTTATCCAACTGTTTGAATTTCTATACCAGCCATGGTTTTCTATTCTTGTTGTGTGTTATTATTTAGTTTTATGGTTTTCCTTTAAATATTATTATCAAAAGGAGGATATACTTATTTATAATTTCCTCTAGTGGAGTATTCATGCACTGAATTTGATCCTGAAACCACACAATAAGAATACCAAGTGTAATAATATGAAAAAGAAAAAAAAATAGAAAAATCCTAAAAATAATAAGAATTTAAAATTAACATTCATTGCTAATGGTGATAGTTTTCATATCTCTCTAGAGTACCATTATTTCTACCCAAGATATCAAAAAAATTGATATAAATGAACTAAAATAAAAAAATTTGAAACATAGTAGAGTGGTGATCCAGTTTTATCCACTGAGAATGGTGTAAAAATGGTAAAATGTTTTAGAAAAACTAAGATAAAGAATAATAGAATATTAAATTTTTGTTTTATATTGATTATATTATTAAAACAAGCAATATAAATCAAGTTTCATACCCCTAGTTAAGTAATAGATTTATGTTAGTTTGGGTTCTCTTGAAATTGGATCAAAATGAGCCTCCTCTCAAAGTAATCACAGTCTAAACTATTAATTCCTTATTACCCTATTATTTCTATAGTTTTATCAATTTTATATGTACATAATACCATGTTTAAACATAGCCCTTTAGTCCATACACTCGTTGTTCTATGTAAATAGTGGCATGTTGTTACATTCAAAGAATTATACTCTTTCTCAGAATAGAATGGTCATGTGAGTAGTAGACTGATAAGATTAAAACAATTATAATAAATGAAAAAACTAAATTGAATTACCACACATTACTTACTTCACTAGGTAAAATAACCTATTATTACATTCTTGATATAATTAATAGTTACCCCCTCATACTATTCATGAGGGGACATAAAAAATAAAAGTTACCTGCTGTAGAACCAACACTTTGTAGTAGTAAAACCTTTGTCATTTTTTCTTCCTCTTGGAGTTCATTTGAAATTCTAGTCCCCCCCCCCCCATGAATAGAAGATTCATCTTGTTTTTATTGTACTTGAGTGATTATCTATATAATAAATTTTGAATTCCTTTGTTTCCCCACTTTGAAAAAATATCTACCTCTCTACTATAATTTTTTATTTTTTTCAAGTGGATGAATTATCTTATGTCTATTTTAAAAATATCTTATTATATGTTAATGAGAACACTTGTATGAGTCCCCAATATTATTCTTTAATTATATTTCTTGTCTAGTAAGTTGTGATTGAGTCTTCTATTTTAGTATGGTGATTTTATTAGCTTCGTATCCTAGTTTTGTGGGGACTGTTTTGAATCCTTATTAATAGGAGAGGCCCCACACACATGGTTCTTCTTTTAATTTTCCACAGTTCACATGTTCCTATGAATACCTCAAGAACATCTATGCTTTGAAATTTATAATAACTTGAACCCTAAGACCTATAATTTTCCTTTATGGCATTGCCTATGCATGGCCATGGTGCATGGACCACCATGAAACATGCTCCTATTCCTCTATATTTCACGCTACATCCATTTTATTCACATCCATGTCATAGTGTAAACTTTACACTATAGTTCTTTAAACATATTTTCCATAATTCTCAGTCACAATGAAGTTAGTTCATTCCATGTTGTATCCCTATTGTTATTACTTCTCTATAAAATAGTGATTGTGGTGTAGCAGCGAGGCCATGGTGAATCTAGATTATCACTTTAGACTCCCTGATACACTGTGCTTCATAGCCATGGTTGTGGTGTATAGGATCTTGATTCTCTAATGGCGGTGAAGCTAAAACTCATCATCCATGGTAGATTACATCACATCATAGGTTTGTGGTAGTGCATCAAGTTTGTTTCATCTTTCTGATGAAGATAGCATGTGAGAGGCCCAGGATGATGTCCTTTTGGTAAGTATTAATAGTACACATGCCATAACACATACTATATCAGAATATTAGGCATATGGTCTCCTCTATTTATTTTAGTGCGTCTCATTTGTAGCCTATTAAGTTATATGGGTGTCGAAGGACACCCTACGCTTTCGTGCGCCACCCCGTGCTGGTAAATCCTCTCTCCCACCATCATGTGTACCTATACCCCACTCACTGGTGTACTCCCATGTTGTGCAATATATTATCTTCCCATGTTCTGACCCATTTAGGGGATTTCCACAATTTCACATCCTTCTTGAGGCTAGTATTAGCTGGAGGACCCTTCTTGGTCCTGTTAAGTGTCTTTCCCTCATTTTTTAAGTGTTGGACGGTTGTGGGATTCTTATTTTACCTAAATCATCTTGTATTCTTTTCACCTACACATCACACAAAAAATACTTAGAAAAAATAATTAATTGTAAAACATGTATTTTTTCATCTTTTTATTTCCTTTTGAAAAATGTTATTCAAAAAATATAAGTTCCCAAAAATTAATATTATAAATTAAAACATGGGTCTTAACACTTAAAAATAATAATTAGAAATTAAAATTTAAAAATTTTATTCACAAAAACTAACTCATCATGGACATTTTGTTTGTTCACAACATGAATCATGGATATTTTTTTATTCACAACATGAAGTGTGGACCTTTTTTTACAACATGAAGTGTGGACCTTGTATTTGTTCATAACATGAATAATGTAAATTTTTTCACAACATTATAATTTTTAAATGGTTATTTTCGTTCCAAAGTTCTTTATTATGATATTTCTTAAGGGCATGTTGATTTTCCATCCCATAAAACTGTGATTATGAACCATATATCATTTTTATTATCTCATCATTACAAAT
Source organism: Viscum album (assembly GCA_963277665.1). NCBI lineage: Eukaryota > Viridiplantae > Streptophyta > Magnoliopsida > Santalales > Viscaceae > Viscum > Viscum album. The sequence continues at coordinate 60,785,533 of OY728137.1, read as the reverse complement.
GCTTTTTCCATGGTATATATTTCTCTTACATGTCCTCCTATTATGATTCATAGACAACTCTTATGGTTCCATGCTCTTTTAATAAAATATTTCTCCCATGCTCATGTTTTATCTCATGCATATGATATAATCCTTGATGATATTATGATATGTTTTCCCTTACTAGGTAGTTTATACCAACCCTTTATTCTGTTTATATTACCTGAGTTATGAGGATGGCTATAACTTATCAAAAATATGAAAGGGAGTCCATTTTGGATTGATTATATATTAATTTTCAAAAGTTTTATATAATAAGTTACTTATATAGGTAGTTATCATAGACACTAAACATTATATTCTGGGGAATGTGAGATGAATTATGAGTTAAAATGTATATCTTATATAAATTATGTAAAATAAATATAAGTTCATCTCACTTTGTATAAAATAAAATGTTTAAAGAATGTTTTTTAGCACCATACTTAGGTGTGTGGGTCTGGGGTACCTTTGTGAAGAACCTCCAACACATGGAGAAAATGGGGAGCTACTTGAGTATACAACACAAGCATTGATCTTAAAGAAAAGGAATCTGAAGTGGTGTTGGAGGAAGAGAGTGTTTTTATTAATGAATATTTCAAGTAAAAATACCCTTTAAAATTTGAAAAAGTGAAAAATAAAATTGTTGAATTGCACAGGTTCACATAAAAAATTAAAGAGTATGAGAAGGAAGAAGTATATGATGAGTTCTTGGGAATTACTATAATTTTCAAAGAACAACCTCAATGACCTATATAAAATAATGAAAAAGATACTAAAATTTAATAATATTCCATGGAAATAAAATATGATCAGTATGAAAAATATTTACAAGAGTAATACTACAAGATTTAATTGGACCTTAAGAAACTAGATCATTTATTAGGACTTTCCACATCCTGATACTCCTCTCAAGAGACTGCTGAGATGAAACCACCAAGGAAGAGGAGATAAAGTGATTCTAATGCACACAAATTCAAGAAATTTATATAATCAAACTATTTAATACTATTTAATCCTTAAATTATGAGACACCCAAGGTAATGGTCTAGTTTAAAACCTAAAATAAATCTCTTTTGGGAGGCAACCCAAGTTTTTACAACTTTATTAGGAATTAGTTTTAACTTTTAATTTTAGTATTTATCTCAGTGTTCAATGTTTTCCCTATGCCTCTCATTTATTTTAGATCCTTAATGAATGGAAACCTGCACTTTTCTTGTTTCATCTATTTATATATGTCTAAAGATGAAAGAGATAACTATAAAAGAAGGTTCTTATAAGGAAGGAAGAAAAATTCAAGGAAATTAAATATTAATCAACTCATTCTAGGGATCAAGGAAATTAAGTTTCATTAAAAGGGGTAGAATGTCTATTTATATTGTTATTTTTTATCCTTTCTTATATTTATTCCTAATTTCATAAATTCTCATGCACACCCTCACCTTGGTTGAAAATTTTGTACAATATTTAGTTTAATTGTGGGGTAGGAATCCTTGTAAACCCTACGTTTATATTTTTTTCCCTTTTTATCTAACCTAAGAGATATCTTCTCTTGGGAGATATATTTTTTTAATAAAAAAAATTAAATTCATCATTTCTAAAAATAGAAAATATATAGGTAGAAATTTTTGTAAGTCGCATTATTATTTCAATTTTTAGTGTTTCAATTTTATTATTTATACAATTTCAACTTTTTATTTTTATTCTTAGAAGCTTGCATTTATTAGACCAATTATTATATTAATTTCATGACTTGATTGTATAAAATATTTTAATTCCCATTCCTAAGAGGGTTTTTATCCATTTTTTTAATTTTCTTTCTTATACCCTACTTCTTGAGAGAACTTGATATGTGAATAACTACCAAAACCTGATTCATTTTCTTATCAAAACATAGTGATTTTGGACTGTATTAAAATGATTGAGGCCATCAATTGATATGTATTTGATCCCATTATAACTTATGACCTAGCTAACATTTTATCTTTTATGAAACCCTTTCCTTGATATGAAGCCACATTATAGGTAAAAATATCCTTTATACCCTTACTTATTTTATTATAAATGCATAATCATTCATTTTAGCTTAAAAAAGGAGTTGGATATTTTTATGGAGTTTCTGAAATATTTATATTGAAATAAAAAATGTAATTTGATCTCTTTATTAATTTGAGAGAGGTTTCATAAATTTTAGTTGATTGGTATTACATTACATCCTCTATATTTCAAAAAGATGAATAAAGAATAAAAAATAAAACAAAAGAAAAAATATGGGAATAGTGATTTTTTGGATTCCAAGAATTGACCAATAGCTAGAAACACTTCCATCTTCTTATACTAACTATTACTATTGGTGTATATAGGATATTTAGGATAGGGTTTAATGTGATATTTTATTTTACTTAAAAGTGAGTAGGACCTTGTCTTTACACATATTCCACTAAAAATATAGGAAAAGTACTAAGAGAAATAGTATTTTTATCATTGTTTTTTATGTTTAAATGTGGATTTTACTTGAGATGAGGAGAAATAATTATAAGGTATTTTATTTTAAACCATTGTTAAGGAGTATTATATTTCATTAATATTTACTTGAACATCATGCATTAAATTTTATGAATATTACCCCCCTTATAATTTGAATTAAATTTTTAATATCATTATCCACCAACCTTGAGCCTTAGATATGTTTTAACCTTAATGAATAAGTCTTCATGGTTTTTATAATTTAATTTCTATGTGGATATATAGAGAACTTGGATTCTTATAGAGATAGTGAACATTAATTAGATTGAGTATAAATCCATATAAAATGGCCTTTAGTGATGGGTTAAATGTAATTTAATTGAGGTAAATAATTATTATCATGGATAGTAATGAAAGGTTGAATAATGTGAGTGGAAGCTAAAATAATGTCTCATATTTGAAATGATAAATGAAGCATGATTTGACACTTTTTGGTGGGTAAGGGTTTTATTTTTTTAATTCTTAATTATAACTTTATATTTATAATCATGATAATTTAAGAATTTTCTCTGCTAAATTCCAAATCCTTTATAATAAGTTGTTGAGGTTTTTCTCAAATACAAGAAAATATTTAAGTGTGAGGGTGTATTATGAGTTTAATTTATATAAATATTTTCATCATTGATCTTTTGTTTTAAATTATAATTTTTTATATTATTATTGTTTTAATTATTTTATAGAATAAAATTAAGATTAATATATTTTAATGGTGTTTTGGTTATTTTTAGAGGAAAAATAAGATGAATATAAAAAATACTATGGAATTTATAAAATTCTATAATTTTTATAGAAGAGTTGGAAAAAAAATAAGTCAACTCATAACTAGGGACTATAGGAGAAAATATAGTTGCACCATCTAACCAGCCTAGCTCAGCCATAGTGTCTGGTTAAGTGTGGCATCAAGGGTTTTGTAATGTATAGAATAACATTGATTGGCATAAAAAAAGAGTCAAATAGGATCATCTGGTGTGTGCGGTCATTGGATAGGAGTATTGGTATAGTTATGGGTTGGTGTATCTTATCTAGTCACCTCTCCCATATCCAGGGTAACTAAGCAACCACCACCCCCCCCCCATGGTCAAACTTCCTATGTGGGATTCATTCGGGAGAAGGGAACTGTGTAGTTATGAAACATGTGTGCTCACACACAATATGATTTCATTTAATACATCATATTCCATGGGTGTTGGGGTTTGTATGTGTCTGTATCATAGATAATCACCTTGTACTATAAGCTTTCATTACCATTGATACAGAGTATTAGCCATGCTACCATGAAGGGACCACTATACCGCATACTGCCATCTTTCATCATGGAAGTGTGAATGGTCATACCTACATGAAAGAACTTTGTAGAATATATGGTTCATACAATGATGTTTATTGTATATTAGGGGATCAGATCTTTCATCAAGATGATCTTTGTAGCATAGAGGATTTATTCAAGTCATGGATACCTGTAGAAGAAGACAAATACATGCAGAAGAAATATAGTTGTGAAATAGGGTGTGTCCCACATCATGGGTAGAATATTAAATAAATAATAGTATTATGCTATAGGGTAATATCTTATACTATAATAAGAATTCATAGGGAAGCTCAAAACTTTTATGAAAACTTACAGTGACATGGAGTCATTGCTTTTGGTGAACCTAGAGAATAAGGTAGAGAGTACACAGTGTCAACAATGTGGGGAATTCTAATGTTTCATGGATGATCTCAAATTGGTAGTGACTTTAGGTTTTTTCCAAATGATCTCTATGACATAGTACTTAGACTACAACACAATTGACTTCGTGAAGGGATGATGAAATATTCCAAATATAGCTGAGTTATTTTGAAGATAATAGAGATGTTGTTGGATTTAAAGAGATTGTTCCCTCTAGGTTTTCTGGATATATTTTTACTATAGTTATACTATATTTTATTCACCAGCACCAATTTATTACTTGAAAATATAGAATTAGTAGTTGAAGAGGAAATACATACACTACTGTGTCTTTTTACACACAGAAAAAGAGTCCATGTTAGCATATATTTTAATTCAAAATCCTATATTTTAGGAGTTTTGAGGGATATTTATAGGGAGACATGGACTCATAATTGAAGGAATTTGGTAGATCAATTTACCCCTATAATAGAAGAGATAAATATAGAATGAAGCCTCAACTAAAGGGGACCATTTGAAAAAAGGTTTTCAAAAAGCATGAGTGGATCTACCACTAAGGGTATCTATGTAGTTAGGTTTGATTTTTTTTCTTTTTTGATTATAGTTGTGTAACTTTTAAATTCATACACTAGTTTTAAAAAATAATTCTCATGGGTATTTAATTGTTTCTCTAAACCATTCTTTTATTTTTCTATTATATTCCCTTCATTTATGACACTTATCCCATTCATAACCAATGAAAATTTATCATGAGTGGATAAAACTCATAAAAAGGGGTGGTTTTAAATGAAATGGATGTGTGTGTCATGATTTATGTTATTCTTCACTTATAAAGTCTTTTAGTAAATTTATATTATGTTCTGTCTAAAACCAATCATATTCTCTAATCACCTATTAGGAGTTTTGATGATCAGGGGATGAAACTCAACATAATTGAGGGGTGTGGGGAGTGAGAGGCAACTTAACTTTTCCTATAACTTTCTATATATAACTCAATGCACTTAGGTTTTGAAGGTCATCTCAACCAAAGGGATACAGAGTCTTAGGTAGTTCTAGTTTGTACTAAATAAATAAAACTAATTACCCTATAAATTTTTATAATTGTTGATTAGATCAAAACCATAAGTATAGTTGAGTGTTTTTTAATTAAAAAAACTCATCCCTAGATCCCATATCTTCATTATCTCTTTTTTTATTTAGTTCATTTTACTTCTTAGTTATTTAACCTAGGTTAATTAAGATAGTTTAGGCTAATTTTATAATTCAAGAAAAAATTATGAATACCTAAAAATCAAATTGAATTTTTTTGCTAATATTCCTTGTTATCTATGGGATTTACCCCATACTTCTACTACTCTATGATTTTATGATTAGTTTTGGTTTTAGGAAAAGTATAAATTCTAAAAAATTTATACCCTAGGGAATAAATTATTCCCCAAGGCTAATCAAAAGGAACTAGATTTTATAAATAAATTCAATGATGATATGTATTTTAAAACCATGAGAAAACTTAATATAAAATATAGAGAAGTGGTTTAATCTAGTGAGTCTAAAAATGAGTAAGATTATAAATATTTCAATAATATTGTGTCCCATTTATCAAATAATTATATGTAGGTAAAAATAAAGGAAATGGAAAATAAGAACAAAGGTGCTACAACTGTAATGACATTGGACATTTTTTCATTGATTCTCTTAAGAAAAATATTTTTGAATTTTATTATGATGAGGAATATGAGAAACCCCAAAAATAAAAATGGGGTAAAAGTAAAAAATAAATACTCAAGAAATAGGAGGTAATCTTGTGGTAAAGTAAGAAACCTAATGAGTAAGAAGGATGATACAAGCTCATTAATAAGAAGAACATTAGATGATGAATTTAATTTTGTGTCTCGTATTGAGAAATAGTTTTATTTATCAATCAATAATGATTATGGATATGTAATAACAGATCTAAAATTAATGTTTAAGGGTGAATTGGATTCCTATATTCTATAGAATACACATTTCAAGAATGATAAAAGAAAATTAGTGAATGAAATCAACATGTTTTCTACTAAACAAGAATAGTTTGAAAACAATAACACATATCTTTTTAATGAGATAAATAAATATATGATGAAATTGACTAAGTAATAAAATATATTCAAGGATATTGAAGAAAATATAGCTTCAAAATAGTAATATTTAGTTGATACAAAAAATCAGGAATAAAAAATTGAGTTGAATAAATCTAGGTAAGACCTCATCAAATTGGGGGTGGTTAATTATAAGTATTCTCAAGTTTGTGAGAAAATGTATCCAAAAAAAATGAAATATTCACCCAATTAGTTTCAAAGTGATTCTATTTTTCTTAAAAATAAAAGTGCTAAAAATAAATCTAAGGATATTTGTACTAAGAAGTGAAGTGAGAAAAAATATCTTACTTCAAAGGAAGAGAGTAAAGTATCAAGAATACTTTTACCCCTATGAAGAATAAGGAAACTTTTTAGGAAGGATTGAAACATCTAAAATTTAGATAGATTCTCCATCAAAATGAAAGATCTAAGATCATAGGCTATTTCTATTGTTGTGGAAGTCATAAACACATAGATTATTCATTTAGTTATAATATTTATTTACCAATAAAGAGACACAGATATATGGGGATTCACACTAATAATGAAAGAGCATATTTTCCAAGAAAAAAATGCATAAATAAAAAACTATAAATTCTACTTGTGAAAAAAAATTGAGTGCTTGAATGAGATTTGTGACATATGTGATTTGAAAGGTCGTAGGGATTAGAAGTGAAATACTAGACCAATATGAGATAATCTATATGGTTTGAAAGAAAATTAAATTCAAAAGACAAGAAAATAAGTTAAACCAATCAAGAGGGCTAAGTGTATCCGGAATGAATTCTTAAATTTTTGTCCAAACCATCTATACAAGGATAAAAAAGGGATAAAACTCAAATAGATATTGTATATAATGTAAATAATGTTTCTTTATAATATAATGTTGAAGTTAGTGAGAAGTTTTCTATAAGTGTTGATCTAGAAATTCAATAGAAGTGGTTTGAAATATGTGGAAAGATTATGCATGGCACAAAAATAATGTATAACTATCTTACCATACTAAGAATAATTTTTGAGGAAGTATATTTAAACATAAAATAATGAGTTTTCCTTGGTAACTAAGGTGGATAAGACTACTCTACAAAAAGAATAGGTTCAAAGGAATAAGGAAGACAATTAATTTGTCGAGGATTATTATAAAAAATGGGGTATGAATAAGTATTCCCATATTGATAATAGAAGGATTATGAAGTATTGGTTGGGGGGGAAATCTTAGCCTTAATTCAATTATTGTAGATCAAAGAGGTCCACTATTATTCCCTTATTTTTTGTTTATTTTAATCTAAAAGGTAGGGAATAAATGATAGGTTTCATGGTTTTATAAATTTCACAACAAAGAAGTAACTCTTCATGGAGTTTTATAACTATCATGATAGAGAGGAAATTAATTCAACCCATGAGGATTAGAAAATGAGAATATGGTTTCCTAAAACATGTATTTCCTGAAAATCTAGAAATTATGGATAGCCTATGAAAAATTGAACATTGAGGAAATTTTACACACTTTCATCCCCATTTTGACTCATATAATGATTGTTATCAAGGGGGTATTTGGGAGTTAAAAAGGGTGTGTTTTTCAATATTCACTTGAATTGTTTTAATGTGTTTTTTGAGATGAGTGATGACATTTAATTAATGTTAAATTTATACAAGCATCCCCTAAAATGAAACATCAATCAGGTATCTCATATTGAATTGGTTTAATGATGTCTTTGATTTCCTTGGTTATTCACCCTTGTTTTCTACATCGAGTTATCCCACATAGACTTATATTTAACTAACTTAAGGCTCATTAGTCAGGAAAATATGTGTTTTAATTCTTCTCTAAATAGGTTAATCAAGGTTACTATTAAGATTTTTAAATGGTTGATCATAATTTTAGATGAGAAATCCCCTTCACATACTTTATATTTAGTGTCAGTAATGAGGATAATAAATATAGCTTCATCACACATAAAAATATTTGAGGTTTAGTGGTATTGAAAAAAAACACAAAGGGGGTGATTGTTATGCCCATGAGTTTAGATATATCTATTTTCAATAATATTTGTTGCTATTTTTGTGGAAGATTTTATCAATATGTGTTCATGTGATGAGAAGATTGGATATGTACATAGGTAATTTGAAATTTTTGGGACATTATTTGGAAAATTATAGAATTCATAAGTCTTGGAGATTTAATAAAGTCCAGTTGTGTAAGTATCATTCAATCATTTATGTATGCATCATCTCTTATACAGTGTAAGGATCATCTATGTATTACGTTACCATCATCCTGTCTAGATTAATAGAATAGTGGAAAATTCATATCTTTCATAAGCATAATCAAAACTTATTCAAGCATTAGCCAACCTTTGTGTAATCATCGTCTGGATATATATGAATGAATCTGTGTCTATATAAACACCATTCCATGAGCTACATAAATATCAACCAAGAATGTATATACATTTATCTATCTATGTGTAAAAATTATTCAGTTATTTGTAGGGATGATGTTTTCTATATAATAATAAATTATAGTTATGTAACCAAGATCATCTATTTGTATAATCATCAAGACTTAGTGAAATTTAGGATTTATTTAGACTGAAAGATGGAGTTTCCAGATTTTTTATCTTAAGTGGAAATTAAATATGGTGATTTTTAGTGTTTAAACATTAAAAATTTACTTTTTATTATAGAACTAATTAAGAGGAAAATTCATGGTTAAATTTCATGAATAGTGAGTGATTTCTAGAGCTAAAAAGTAAGTGATTTTTGAATCTAGAAAGTGAATTTATTTTTAGGAATACATCTGAAAATAAATATGATGATTCTATAATTATTCACTTATATTATTAAACACCTGCAACACTCTTGGTGTATGATATTCAATCTAATGATCAAGAAAAATTTCATTGTGGATGAGAAAAATGAGTTTCATGGATTTTCATGAATAATGTAGGCTTAAATGAGTCGAGTATCATTTTTTAATTCATAGATTATATATCAAAAAATCATTTGTGATTATAACTAAATTTTATAATACTATTTTAGTTATAAGAAGAGGAAGATTGGTTGAGATGAAGACTAAAGTTGATGTGAGCTATATTGTTCCATGAATCAAAACATTCTCGTCATGACTATATATTTACTAGGTGGTTAATCATACAAAAATGAAGATAATTCTTTTAGGTTTTTAAATAAGATAAAAATAGTTTTATTTTTTGAGTTTAACTTAGAAGTTCGACGATGTTAGTTTGAGGATAAATATCAAATAGATATTTCTTGAAATCAATATGCAGATATATTACACATGATATCTTTTTTATAAGCACACCAAAAGATCATGGGAAACCAAAATTGATTATTCTATGAATGTGATTTTGTATGGAGGCTAAAAATTCTTTAATTTATTCAATTTATAGATACTAATTTTGATGAGATTATTTTAATGTTCTCTATTAGAGAGATTATTTTTTAATGTTATCAAGAACTTTAAAAATAAGTGGGCAGAGAGAATAAATGAAATATCATGGAAGATACAAAAGTTATGTGGTGAAAAAACTAAGTGAGAACTAAAAGAAATGAATCTATTAAGAATGACTAATATTGATAAACTCAATATTATAAAAGTATCAAAGAGAATAAAAATTAGGAGATTGGAGCTATGAGCTCATTTATAGGAATAATACATGTATAACCAAGTACTCTATATAGTAAACAAAATATACATAGTTGAAAAATATGGAATGAGTTTTGATACCAGAATATATGATCAAGACTATCGATTATTTATGTTCTTAAAGGAAATTACATGAGTAGATTAGTGATAGATTATATTCATAGATTAAGATCATATTCAGATGGTGAAAAAGAAACTAGGAGCTAGAATAGTTCTTTCTTGTTGTTGATCCAAAATTTTAAGAGGTGAAAAATGTGATGTAGAAATATCTAGTGGGAATATAGATCTAGAACACTATGTGACTTTGTGTTGGTGTGTGAACCACTATGGTAAAGTATAACAACTACCCTCTCCCATTATAAATTGATAATAATATTTATAGTATAGAAACCATGGTTTGGGGTGACTAACCAATCATGGAAAGGTGTAGGATTTTATATAAAAAACCCTATAAATACTTATGGTTTTTTCTTCTTTAATTCATGTTCTAGAAAATGTGAGGGTGGGTTATTTTAGTTTTTTTGGATTTAGGTAAAAATCAACTATAGAGGTTAAGTTCCAGAATATAAATCATAAAAAATAAAAATGGATCACTCGTAACCCCCTCCCCTATCAGTGGTCCCATAGATCCAAGGGAACATAAGTACTATAAATTGTGTTTTATAAAGGGTATTATGATGTGAATTATGTTACTATGATTATGGGATTTGAATTTTTATTAAATAATACTTGGTTGTGTGATTGTGTCTATTGTCTTTGTGATGATTATATGTGGCACATGGGAAATATTGGGTGTGTCTTGGTGACCTGGATGGGTTTTTCCATAATGTATATCGTTCACTATCTAAGGAATGTATCTCGAGTATCTTTAGAGTGAAAAGGAAGGATTTTTTAACCTAGTGGTGCTATGAGAGTTCTCAAAATTTTTAGGTTTATGTAATCTGGAAAGTGTTACTTGAGAGAGTGTTAGTTATCATGGAACCCTGAGTTCTAGCCTCATATTGCGCATGTATTATTTGGTTGACGTGTATTATTTTTTATTTATTACTTCTTTATTTGGAAATTATTATGTGAATTATGTTAGGTTTCCCTCTACTATATTTTATTTTTTATTTATTTATGTTGTTTAGAGAACTTTCCTTTCTTAAAAAACCCAAATGGATTTATAAAATGTTTTTAAATTTATTTTTTTATGAAACAAAGTGATTTTTTCAAAATTAGATGTTTTCAAACTATAAATAATGGTTTCCTCTAAGAAATATGTTATATAGATTCATGGTGATATCCTACTAAGCCTTTTCTCACACCCTACATACTCCATTGGGTGTATGAAAACTTGATCTTGAAAGATATAGGTAAAGTTAAAGGAAACACATCACTTTGTGGTTCCCCTTGATGTTCATAATCCCTTCATAGTATATTGGTGGTGGGGACCATGGTTCATAGGAATATTTTTCTTATTTAGATTATTTTTGGGATTTTATAGTGTCAATTATAACCAATGGTTATATCAACTAACTTCAACATAACCTGTTTGGGGATTATTATATACATGTGATGTCTTGCTCACCATAATTTTTCATGTAAAGTGGTGTTTGTTTTATGTGGTTATTGTTATACTACATTATACTCAAGTCGTTTGTTTGTATTATTTGGACAGATTTTTATTTTGTGCATGGATATCCATCGTATATATGGGTCATACTGAATTCTTGAATGGAATCTTTGAAGTTTTTATTTTTATTTTGAGGGTAAAATCATTCCCATTTCGTTAGTTTTGATTATTTTTCACCATTTTCTATCCTAGGACAATTGGGAATGCACTTCAGGCCTTGTGTCGAGATGGATTAGGTGACAGGTTTAGTTTACCCAAGTCAGTTCATTATAAAATGGCATTAGATCCCTCTTATTATTGGGAGAGTAAAGGAAGTGTATAGATAAGACCATCAAATCATTATAGGTGGATGAAGGGGAGAGCTTGTTCATTTCTTATTCATGTTGAAACCCAAGTTACTATGGGTGTTCTGGAATGGTTTCTTGGATTTCATCTTAGTTTTTGAGAGTTTTGTTGTGATTTGATACATTTTATTGTTGATTATGTATTTCAGAGTCATACTATGTGACAATATTATAAAGTTAATGGGTTTGGGTAAAACATGTAAGGAAATTAGAGGTGCATGGTATAGGCACATAGTCTTATAAACCATTTGGAATCTATACAACCAGGTCTAGACACCTTCTTGGGGAACTTTCTGAAGGAACCAGGCACATAGTAAAAGCATGAAACAAGGTGAGATATAAATTTTTAACACTAAATCCATCATAAATTACTTGATTCAATATAGTTATTCCTGATTTATTCCAAGTATATCATGTGAATTAATTTATGTATGAAACAAATCAAAATGATACCTCATTATGATGGTGTGATCTGGGTGATATCAGAAATTCTATGGATCTATGTAGCTAAAATAAAAAAAATTAAATTCCCTATATGTCATCAACACATGTAACATAACTCCATTAATGTCATTATTTTATTATAGGGTGTTATCATGGATGATTGATGGCCTTAAGTTACTTATATGATCGCCAAAAGATCATGTGATCAATGCTTGAACTTGGATTGATCCATTTCTGATATTTATCTCTCTAAGAACTTGAGATAAGGGATAGTAAGATAGTAGAACTCTAAAATGTGTGTAAATACCTTAGAGAACTATTCATGGCTCAAAAATGGGATTAAATAGTAAGGGTTAACTTTCCAAAATTTTACTTAAGCCCTTGGATAAGTTAACCCTCTTAAACAAGACTAAAAATAAAAAAAATAGATACATAAACATATTTTACATGTCATAAACATTTCACCACACAATTTTTCCATTACTAAATATCACATGATGAACTACAATCTATTAGCTCATCTCATTCTTCCCATCACTATTTAACTAACCACGAATGGTGTGATGTTCATTTGATAAATAATATTTTCATGTATTCACTTTTATAATCAAATGAACTTGTGAATACCTTGATAAATATATTAAATTATCACTATTGAAAACAAAAATAAGATAATTGAATTAATTTACTTGTTATTATTCACTTGGATTATCGTTGGTCCATGCACATGGTTCATGCTTTATTCTAAACTTCAATTCATTTGAATTGGTGGAGCCTATGAATATAATTTTTTTGTGGCCCTCTGGGCCCCCATCATGATAGCAGCAAGTCTCACTCATAAACCAAGAGTGATGTATAGAAATACATCATGGACCCCTAAAGATATAAGGATAATTCAAAGCTATGACTACCTCCTAAAAATGTTTACCATGTAATATAATCTCTTTGTCTTTATATCTCATTAAAGAAAGTTGCATCACTTGTGTCATCAACCTATATGCTTGAAATGTATTTATTTGAATTTACAAAAATAAACTCATCAAAAAAATCCATGTACATGGATTTATTATATAGTTCAATATCCATCAAATGGCTTAATATTTTAACCTCTATTAAAGAACATAAGGGAAAAATCCTTCCTCAACTTATTCATTAATTCCATATCATTAAAGATGCACCTAATTTATCAAACTTCATTGAAAACATGTGTCATCATGATTTATCAAATACATAAAAGTATGTGACTCATGATATGTATTAATAATAATCTTAAAGTCTAATAATCATTACACATGTTCACATATATAAATTTCTAATTACTCACAAAACATACAAATTTCTTACTGGCAGGTCGTTTATCACAATCCTCCTCTCTTAGATATTTATAAGGGTAAACATAATAATAAGAATTAGAAACATATTATAATACCCTTATCCCCTAATATCCTATATCATTTGTGTCTAGAAAAATAATTTCATTCATCCATAGAACATGTATTTAAGAATATCATCATAGTACTTCAAGGTTATCATCATGGTGGGGAAATGTTGTGACATTTCAATGTGAAAAATACTATAAGGAAATTATCAAATTGATGACACATGGAAGAACACTCATCATGGGTTAAGATATATATTAACATTTAAAACCATTAATATACATGTAATCACAATTATAGGGAATTTGGTTCTAGGGAACCGAATCCAACAGACACCCACTTGCACTAGAGCCAACTGATAATGAATCTTAGTTAGCTGGTTCTCACATGATATTTATGATTCTGAAAAGAATAATTTAGTTAATGGGTCCACTATTTTTTCCTCCATGTAAAATCTACATACTGAGACCTCACCCCTCTAAGAAAAATCCATCATGCTTCTGTAGTATATTCTTTGTCGGTTAATTTGATCTAGGCTCTTTGGATAGAATCATTGATATAGTATTATGATAAAATAATAGATGGTATCTTTAATACTCAACACCACATCAAGATCCTGGACAAAGTTACATATTGAAACTATTTATTTATTTTCATCAGAAGCTCTGATGTAATTAGACTCGGTTGTATAATCGATATCAATAGGCCTCTTTGAGATCCTTCATCTCACATCTCCTCTATTGAGAGTAAGTACATGTCTTGAATATGATTTCATATCAATGTGATATTTATGAAATCTAGCATCTATATATCCCATTATGACTAGCTCTTTATCTCCTACATATTCCAAGAAAATATCCTTAGTACTTCTTTGATATTTTAAGATAGTCTTAACAGTAATCCAATGTTGTTCTCTTTAGTCTTATTGATATATAACTACCATACTCAAGGTATAGTAAACAGAAAACTTGGTACATAACATATCATACCTAATGGAAACTATCGTAGAAGCATAAGGTATCCTACTCATCCTATCTCTCTCCTCTTATGTCTGAGGGCACATTTTTTTAAAGATATACACCATGAAAAACTTGAACCCATTCCCTATTGGATTTTTTTATACTAAAAATATTTAGAATCTAGTTAATGTATATACCCTAACTAAGTTTATGAAGATTATTAGATCTATCATAAATGTTCTTGATTTCTAGAATTTTGGTTTCTTCTCCTAAGTAATTCATAGAGAAGCATGTATTTAATCATGTATTAACTGACTATATGGATGGTATCTCATTTATAATAAGTAATATTTCATTAAGATATACTAGTAGGAAAATGATTTCACTCTCACTAAACTTCTAATAGACACACAATTCACATTCATTCTTTATGAAACCAAATTACCTTATGGATTCATCAAAGAACATGTTCCATTACCTGGATGCTTACTTAAATCCATAAATTTTCTCTACAACTTTCATACCTATTTGGAATCTTGTGGAGTCACAAACCACTCTAGTTGTGTCATATTTATATCTTCCATAAGGTTCCTATTAAGAAATGTAGTTTTAAAATCCATATATCAAATACAATAATCATGGAAAGGTACTATAGTAGGTATAATTCTGATGGATTTCTGTATAAAAACTAAAGAAAAAGTGTCATGATAATCTATGAATTTATATTTCTAAAACCCCTTATAAACTATCCATTCTATATAGGTACTAACATTACCCTCCATGTATAGTATCTTCTTGAATACCCATTTGTAACCAACAGTATTTCATCTATTATAGAGTATACTAGAACACAAAATTGATTATAATACATGGAATCTATCATATAATTCATTGATTCTTTCCATCTTGCATCTTTTGATATCTCCACTGCTTCTTTATAGGATGGAGGTTCATTATTTTTAACTAATAATGAGTTACCAACCTAGGTGACTAGAAAACCATATCTCTATGGTTCTCTAACTTATCTGGTGATCCTACATAGTACTTTTTCCTTTGGAACAACCTCATTCATATTTTCTTGTTTAATATGTTCTCATTCCATATCTTGTGTATCTTGAGCATCAACTTCATAAAATTCAATATTGATCCCACTATCCTTTTTAAAGATTTTCTACCTCTCAAGGAACATATCATGTCTATCCACCATTACCTTCTTGTCTGATAGGTTTTATAGATAATATCCCCTTATTTCCTTGGGATATACTATAAAGATACACTTTGTGTCTTAGGATTTAATTTTTTCCAATAATTTTTCTTAATAAACATCTTTCATCCCCATACATAAAGATTCTATAATGAAGATTTCAATACATACATCAACTCATATGTTATTATACTAGTTGCATTAGTAGGGGCTTGATTTAGTGTATTCACATCAATTTGTAATGCATACCCCCAAAATTATAATGAATGATATGTATGACTAATCATCAACCTCACTATTTCTAACAATATGTGGTTCCTCCATTCACTAAAACCATTCAATTGTGGTGTATATTGATTATTTAATCAAGAAAAAATCCCAAAAACCCTAAGATAGTCAATGAAATCTTGGTTAGTATTATATCTAACTCGATCTAACCCAAACGTCTTCATCATTTTACTAAGATGATTCTCTAATTTATTCTTAAACTTCTTGAATTTCTCAAAATATTTAGACATATACCTCATTAAGTATACATAACCATATCTACTTATGTAATTAGTAAAAGTAATGAAGTATTCTGCTGAAAAAGTATCCCACACATATTTATGTGCCAATTATAGAAGTTATGTGGCCCTTTCACCATTTACACCAAAAGTATTTTTGGTTATTTTACCATACAAACAAGTGAGGCATCTATAAAGTGGTTTTAGTTTAAAACCATCTAAATACCCATCTAGATATATCTTTTTCATGCACTTCTCATTTACATGACCACGTCAATGATTCTATAACTAAGTGTGATATGAATATTACAAATTTGATTCATTATAGATGTCCAACACTTTGTTTTCTTATTTTAATACATAATGATCATTATTTAGATGTTCCATGCCATAAAATATGAAATATTTATAGGTAGAAGCTATTATTTCTAAAATTAAAAATTAAACTATACATATCTAGGATGAATACATATATAATTTTTTTATAACACTAGGAACATAATTAAAATTATTTAAAAACAAGATCAATCAT
This sequence comes from Viscum album, assembly GCA_963277665.1. NCBI lineage: Eukaryota > Viridiplantae > Streptophyta > Magnoliopsida > Santalales > Viscaceae > Viscum > Viscum album. The sequence continues at coordinate 60,768,550 of OY728137.1, read as the reverse complement.
GTTGGTAGTGTGATGTGGTAATCTCCAATATCCATGGAAGATATTCTAGTATCATTGGTAGCTTGAAGATCCAAATCTCTTTTAGAAACCTTTCTAAATCTACCCAGTTCTATTATTTGAATACAGATGTGAGCACCACTAGTTGTATCAAATACTCAACTGGTAGAAATAAAATAACTTCATGTGATAATGAATACACCTGAATATTCTACATTCTTCCTCTACTGGTTTCATTTATTCTTCCAATGTCCCAACATGAGACATGAAAAACATAATGAATTTTGTTCCCTAGCCTACTTTTTTATCTCCCTATTCTTATTAAGATGGTGTATATAATCCTTAGACTTTAGAATGGTCTTAGATCCCTTATCTTTTCCCTTTATCTTTTTCACTATAAGGATTGTAAGTTTTCCACTACTTGTGTCCTTATCTACTTGGAGAATTATGGCGAGGAGTTTTGGAAGAGACTTATAACTATTTATCATGTTATAATTTGAAATAAAATTAGATAATATTTAAGGTAGTGAGGATAGTATAATATTTGTATGCACCTAATATAGATTTTTAAAGAATAAGATGCACAAGTACTCAATATATCCAATCATCTTGACTACATGATCCCTAGCTGGAATTGGATCTCTAAGATTTCATGTGAATAGTTCCTTAGAGATCTCATAATTCTCTTAACCTTCCTTATTCTAATAAAGATCAAAAACATGGGATAACATATTGTATGAATCTAAATCCTCACGATGCTTCTGAATCTCATTCGATCTGGAATATAACATCAGTCACTGGAAATCCATTATATCATTTACATGTTTCTAGTAGACAACGACATCCTCTTTACTAGATTCCTTATAAGTATCTTTCTAGGGAATAGGGGACTCCGACACGTAGAGTTTCCACTCTTGGAATGGTATGATGTCCAAGCACATATACCAAACCTAGAAATTCATTTCATTGAGGAGATTATATTTCCCCAATATCAATTATAGTAATAATTTCATGTTCATATTACTTAACATTTTCAATAATGAAAATAAAATAAAATTTTACTATTTTATATTGATTACAAAAAAATGACATAATAAATTAAATTTATTTGTCTCTAACTATTTTATCAATTCCCAATGGACCACTCCATTGGATTTGAAACATACTATCATGTGGATATTCTAGTGTAAAGGATCTATATTTCCATTCTCATAACCCAAGTTATCACCCAATCAATTGCTTAAAGGTATTTATATAGGAATAACTTTTTAACTACATTAACTCATTATTTCTAGATCTATTGAGTGGAATCTCATATCTTAAAATCCAATAATCATATTTCCCCAACACTCTACTCCAAGTAATACCATGTCTAGTTAAATCTACTCTTCTTGATATCAACTTAGTTAATTTGATCCAAACCCTTCATAAAAACTCCCCGAAAAAAGTAAGTGTTCAGACAAGGGAAAGACCAACACATAGTTCTATGGTTGGAACAATAATTATATAATATATGGAGATGTATGACTTAATATTTTCATTGAGTTATTTTTATAAATTATGCATAAATATACTTTATTTTATTCTTTTACATGCTTATTAATTTTATATGGATTTTATATAATCAATTAACTAAGTCTTAATAAAAATATTTATGCATAATCAATGTATTTCTCTTGGTGACTGAAATATGGTTCTATTTATCATGTTTCTTATTATTTGATTTCACTCACATTTTAACCATTCATAAATAGAAACATTCATCATGCATTTATTCATTTTTTTACATTCACATTCTTGTTAACTATTCTAGATGATCATATTGTATCCACACATTACAATATAATTAACTATGTAAGACAAAAATAAATAAATAATGACCTGATAATGAGCTTTTATCTATTGTTTGATCCATCAAGTAGATAATTGATCAAATGAGACCCAATAGGAATACGTTGAGTCATTCCCGACTTGTATTGTAGTTCCCATCAAACTCCTATGAAAATATCTTGATTGTTTCATGTTGGATCTCTACTCAAACCATGTAGTTGTGAATGCATTTGATCTTTACAATGTATACTCACACATAGTAGAGAGGAACTCAGGGTGTGAAATTACATTTTATTAATGAAATACGGACAAATAGGTCCTTATAAATTTAAAACTGGAGGGTTGATGTGGATATCATCGAGATAAAAAATAATTATTACATTTTAAACCTCAAATGTGATAATTAAATTACATATTTAAATAAAGAACATTCATGGGTAGATATGATCTCATTGTCTATCACCATACAATTATATTACATAATTAATATTAAAAATGATAAAATTCAACTCTGGGGTAATTTTAATGCATTAAAATTAAATTAAAATAAATTTAATTAATTATCAATATGTCCCTTGGAATCTGAAATAATTTTATTAAATTCAACTCAATTAAATTTTATTTCTGGTTTTGTTTTACATTTTTTGGGGGTTTTTTAGACCCTGAATGAGTCTTTGGATAATTAAATCAGATATTATACAAACCTATTGGGTCAGACATGTTGGATATAGACAATCCAATATTTATGTTGGGTCGAGCATGGATTGTGCGCCCCATATGAGGTGAATAAGAGAAAACCAGGGGATCCTATTTTTGATATATCACATATGTAAAAAAATAAAAAAAAATATTATTATAAATCAATCACCAAAATTTTGGGTTCTAGATTCAAATCTCAACCCCAAAATTAATGGGGGATATTTTTTGGATGTTGGTGAAATTTTCCACCCACCAATAATTCCATTTCTTTTCCTTACGCCCCACCATCACACAATGTATCCTTCCATTTATAATTTTTCAACCACTCATCAGGCATGAAGATGCCCCCTAACCAATAAATTTAGCCAAATATATGTGAATATGTATATAATATAAATATATATATAAATATATATCTTAAATTTTTATTGTATTTTAAAAAAATTATCATCGATCGGTCATATCTTGGCCCTATGAACTCATATTAATGCATCGTCAATGATTTTGGGACCATATAGAAACCCTCTTTCTAAATCATAGTATATTTCATAGAAATTTTGAAAAAAAAAGACTTAAGTAGTTACAAAATTTCTCTAATACCATTGAAGGAACCAAGCATGCAGGCAATGAATGAAAGCAGTTGCAGTTTAAATTTTTAACAATACATCCATAATAAATTAATTGATTTCATATAGCGATGCATGATTAATTAAAAATATCACATGAAAATTAATTTAAGTATGAAAATGAAATCAAAATTATACCTCATTATGACATCATGATCTTGATAATATATGATCATCTTTATATCATCATAGCTCAATGACCGTAAAGTATATTCCTTCAAGAGAGTCCACACATGTATCACAACTCCAAAAACATTTTTCTCCAATTATTAGGTACTAGAAAGGAATATTTAAGGCCTTAAATCACTTATATAATTTTCAAAATATCACATGATCAATCCTCATGCATAGATCAATCCATTCTTGATCTTTCTCCCTCTAATAACTAAAGAGAAGGGAGATGAAGAGTGGATGACTTTAAAATTCATGAAAAATCCTTCAAGTGTTATTCATTACTCAAAATGTGCTTAAATAATAGTGTTAACTTTCCAAAACTTCACTTAAGACCTTGTATAAGTTATCCCAATTAAATTGGACAAAAACGACATGAATAGCTATGTAAACACATCGTACTTGTCAAAAAAAATTCACCACTCACATTTGACATTAATAAATGTCATGTGATGAACCACAAGCAATTAACTTAACTTGTTTTCCTATAATTATTTAATGAACCTTGAATAGTTCTTCATTCATTCAATAAATAGAATTTTCTCATGTTCACTTTTATAATTAAATAAACTTGTGAACACCTTAAGAAATAAATTCAATTTTCTAAATTTAAAACCAAAATAATATAATTGAATTAATTTACATATCATCATTCACTTGGAAACTTTTAAGTCCCCTCATGTGGGCTCACTTTATTATAAACACTAATTCATCTAAATTGGTGGAGCCTATGAATACACTTTCTGTGTGAACCTCTAGGGCCTCATATCGATAAAAGTGACTCCAACCCACAAACCAAGAGTGTTATCTAGAAACACATCATAGAACCCTAAATATATTAAGAGAATTAATGATATGACTGCATCATATTAATGTTTACCATGTAATATAATCTCTTTGTGTCGATATCTCATTCAAGTCAGTTTCATCACATATACCATCAACCTATATGATCGAAATCTCTTTATTTAAATTTTTGGAAATGAACTCATTGAAAAACTATCATAAAAATGGAATAATAATAATTTTCAATTTTTTTCAAAGGGTTTGAGATATCAACCTCTATTAATGGGTAGAAGGTAAAAATCATTCCTTGACTTATTCATTAATGTCAAATTATTCATGAAATTCCCAATGTATCAAAATTCACCATAAACATATATCATCACAGTTTATAAAATGCATTAAAGTAAGTGACTCATGATATGAATTAATAATAATTTTAATGTCTAAGGATCATTAAAAATATTCATAGATATAAATATCCAATTACACACAAAACATGTGGATTTCCTATTAACGATTTAGTTCTCACAATCCTCCTATCTTAGATATTTTTAAGGGAGAACTTCATGAGAAAAAAGTATCAGTGTCTTATAATCCCCCTACCAAAGCCATTTTTTGGGTATGGGTTGATTGACCCTACCCCCGCCTCTGTGTGCTGTGTCTTTTTCTTTTATAAAATTTGGGGGAATCAGTAATAGCCTGGTTCTCGCATCTTCCTTGCCCTACCAAATCCATTTTTTAATTTTCTAAAAAGCCAATTTACGGGTAACTGGTAACCATACAAACAAAATGTCCAAATTCAAACCAAAACCACAGTGCGGTATCCGAAGCTTCCAGATTAAAATTCAGATTTTCAAATTTCAAACTTCATCTAAAATCATGATGAAACTAACCCCGCACACCACGCATTCACCTCGTTTCGGACCCCTGACATCGCATGTCACCATCATCCATTCATAGTAGGCCTCTAGTGAACCACTACTGCTGACCTCTTCTCTGACCACCATCACCTACACACTGTCACCGTCGTCTCGCATATACTCCCTCACCATGAATATCATATTCTCTGGTCCACTATCACCATCATCGTCACCAATCAACCCCACACCAGAATGCTGAAGCACCTTAACATCATCAAGTTGTCCTCCCCTATCATCAGACCACATACCAGATACAAAAGTAATCAATCGAATGAATATTTTCCCCTTGGAACACTGATAACAACTCCAACAGCACTTCCCAAATCTTGCGTGATAGCCACCTCACCAGACCGACCCAAAGAGGAGAAGTGATTCCCGATAAAAGTGTAGCGTAGGAGAAGAATGGAGTCTTTACAGGGAGTCAAGATCTTCTTCGAAAGCACTCATCCAAACTGAAACCCCACCATCGCCTGAACCCAGGCTGGGCCACCTAGAACCCCCCATCACAATGCATGGCACAACCCAAAACCGCTTGGAATCCATTGCACCCGACCAACCTAGAAGGAAGCAGTGGATCTAGAGGCCAAAGAGGAGTACAAGTGGGTAGTAATTCTATAGCAAGTCGTGACAAAGGAAACAAGATACGCACCAAAAAATATCAAATACGAACCTTCACGAGAAAACCAAAGACCGTAGCACTATAGAAACTCCTCAACAGAAAAAAAAAATCAATACCCTTGACCACCATGGAACGAGGAAGGAGAAAACAGGATTGAAACCCTAAAACAGACATGGGGAACTACTATGACATTTAAATTTGACAAATACTATAAGGACATTATCACATTAATGAAACAAATAAGAATATTAATCATGTGATACAATATCTATTAATATTCAAAACCATGAATATACAGGTAATCACAAGTACAAGGTAGTTGGTTCTATGGAACCAACTCCAACACTTACATGGTTTGTGAATAATTTTTCAAACTGTGTGGCCAAACTGTGCATAGTGGGAAAAATTTTAAAATTTTAATGTTTCACCACCTCCAATGTTTGAAATATCAATTATTGATATTGTTATATGTTCAAGAGTATTCATATGGATTTTTATGATTAATTTATGTTATTTTCAGTTGGATTATGTGTTTGTGAAAGTATATGTTACATATTTTATAAATCACCCCCCCCCCCCCCCGCAATTATTTTTTCAACCTCCTTTTTCTCTCAATTGGATTCCATTGATCATTATCATTTATTTAGGTTGAATTTGGGTGAGATTCATAATGTTTTGGGGATGTTGGGAATTTATTATATTGGGTGGTTTGGGTTGAATTATTTTTGATTATGTATTTTGAATGTTTTATTTTCACGAAAAGAAGATTTTATGGTATGTAAAAATTTGAAAATAAGCCATATGTCTTATTAAAAAAAGTTTTTTTATTACCTTGAAATATATTAATCTAAAATAAATATTTTAATAATTTTTTTTATTTTAGAAACCAATCGTTATAGTTTTATTATAATTAGATTTTGATCTTTATGAAATGTTCTCAAAATTGGTTGACTTTATACCAAAATGTGGAAAGTGGTTAGGAATCAAGAAGGATTTCATGAATTTTGGGTGTATCTTTTATTTTCAAATAGAGTTACTAGTTTTCAAGGCTAGAGAAAATGTTTTGAATTCCTATGTGAGAGGTAAAGTTTTCAACTTATGTTAAAGTTATAAAAAGTATTTTCAGGAGTTTTCTCAATGGTATGAAATGTTTCTAATTGGTTTAATAGTTAAAAGTTTGTATTATGTGAAAATATAATTTCATGAAATGTTTTAATTTTTATAGATAATTTTTATGATTAAAATATAATAATATTCCATGTTTATGAAGAATTTTCAATTAAAGGAGGATTTTATGGAATTATTTTTTATTTTAAATAAAATTATTATGGTTAGGCATAAAAATCATTTTGAAACTTGATTAGCAGTTTTAATAGTGGTTAGTTTTATAATGAAATTTGGAAATTGTTTTTGAAATGAAGTAGGGCCTCATGAAGTTTGAGTGAGATTATTTCTTTTTTAGAAGTTGATGTTTTTCAAATTTAATGTTAATTTTTAAAAAATTTAGGTAAGGGAGTTTAAATTTAATTTTATGGAAGAGAGATTAAATGGAAATATTTTATAGGGTAATTTATTTTAAAAGCATCATTGGTGAGTTTTTATTTTTATTTTTCCATTGGTTTATGGTGGAATTTTTTGATATGGGATGTGAGACATAGATTAGTTTAATTCATTTTTTCTATTATTTAAAGTGTTCCTCTAAAAAAGGTATTGGTGAAAGGTGTAAGTTTATATTCATAACAATTACCCTCAAGGTGATTCACCATGTTTTTTAGGAGTGGTCCCACTATTTTTTAACTCAACCTAAACATTTAACTGAGTGTTGAAGGTGGAATCCTCATACTCATGGACCCCATCCAAGATTCCTTGAAACATCATCTATTTTCCTTCAATTAATATGAAGGTTATCATCGAATTATTTTGTAGTTAAATAGGATTTTAGGAATCTTCAATTACCTAGAAATTCTCTAAGCTTCAAGGTTAAAGGCTATTGTGGGATTTATTGATGAACTAAGTTGGGTGGGGTGGGGAAAAGCTATTTTGATTTAATAGTAGGATAAAATTTCTTAATAATACTTTAATACAATATTTATTCAATTATATTATCATAAGAATGTGTAGGTGGATAAATACATTGAAATTTCAATCTTTCATTAGGTTGAATAGATGATGAGGGAGTATGTCAATTTTTTTTCAAAGTTACTATTTCTTATGCTTGATTCATTCACTTATAACATCTTAAATGTTTGATTGTTTAATAGAATTCCTTTACTAGACCTTGGATAAGAGATGTTTGAATCCTGTTTATCATCTATAGGGGGGTTACTAGAAATGATAGGGTGGGAGATTGGGATCAGAGGTGATTTTGGACGGAGTTAGAAGTCAGGTTGATGAGATGATTTTATTTGGGTATTATTACTTCTAGTAAGAAGTAGCCTTGGGTGTTATATTAGTGAACTAGAATAGATGCCTCAATAATTCAAATTAAACACCAACTAGTGTTGGGTTTTGATTTTTTTTTTGGTTCACCATGATCCAGTTTCACTACAAAAAAAGGACATTAGCAGTGGTTTTTTCATGGACTAGCAGCGGTTTAAACCATTGACTACTTATATAGAAGAGATTATTAAAACCTCCATGTATTGCACAATCGCCAGTAATTTAGTGGTGGTTTATTTAATTTCATGGTGGTTTTTTATGTGTCATTTTTGGAGAATTTATAGATGGTTAATTATTTATTAATAGGTGTTTTTTATTAAAAAAATATTTGAGGAAAATATAAACAAAACATGAAACTAACTATCTTTAAACATATCAGTGACGGTTTGTTTTAGCAGCGGTTTTTCCCAATCGTCACTAAATCATATTTTTTTAAAAAATAATAAAAACTCTAAATATAAAAAAGACTAACATTCAAAAAACTAAAACATAAATATATGATAAACTCATCATATCATACATCCACAATCATAATAACCTTAGTCTCAGTCAACCCATACATCTGTCAACTAATACCTCGGTCATCAATATAAACATATAAAATATGTCCAAAAACAACTCATGCCCAATATACATCAATTTCATGACCATCACTGCATCTATCTACCTCCACATTATCTCATCAACTGAAACTAATCACGTTATCTCATAAACTCTAACAAAAATTAAAACTAAACAAAATAAATTCAAATTTTAGTAGAATAATTGATACAATTTTAACATACCATAGAAACTAAGAACCATCACGACTACCTTATAAATAATTTCTGGGATCGTAATGGTCAATCTATTGCCCACTACTGGTATCTACCACCTAAAATTAAAACCATAGCATTTAAGAAAAGAAATGTGAAAGTGATAAGACATAGAATATATTCAGAATGATGCACATAGAATTAGTTGTTTTTTTAATCCAAAAGAAGAAATATTTAACATTAAAAAATAATATATAATGAAAAATACTTTGCAAACCTAAACTTTCCTATTTAAGATAAGATTCAACAATTGAAACTGAAATGGGGTGGGTAAATCATCTAATTTATTTTTAAAGCGACGTGTCGTGTTCTTAAAATTTACTTAATAAACAAATTTTAAAGACATTGATATGAAAACATTTCCTATATTTCAAAAATAACTCATTAGTGGTTGTCCCATGATTTCACATCAATCTGAGATTATTTTCTGTAGGTTTGACTATTCCACACATATTTTAGTGTTTTAAAACACTAAAAATATGTTTACAGTCATAATAGGAAAACCATAATTCTGAATGATGTTCTGTAGGTTCCTAGATTTTACAATTCAATCTATGGTTTTGATTCCTTGATTTTAGGGAAATCTAATGTAAATTTCCTAGTTTTGACCCCCAAAACTTATTTTTAATGGTTTTTGTACCTTTAAGAAGTGTTTACTGAATAATTTTGACCACACCACGGTTTAGATTAATGCGTTGTCTTCACATACACATTAATAATAACTCATAAGTGACTTTTACATAATTTAACATAAATATTAGGTTGTTTTTTATGGTTTTAACCATTCCACACATGTTTTAGTATTTTAAAACACCAAAAATGCATTTACAATACCCCTGTAAACCATAATTTAGAATGATGTTATGTCAGTTACTACTTTTCAAAATTCAAACTAAGTTTACCTAGATTCCATGTAAATAAATCATTTTTTTCCTAGTTTTGACCCCCCCCCCCCTCTTGAAACTTGTTTTTAAAGGATTTTGTACCTTTTAGAAGTGTTTACTAAGTAATTCCAACCACACCATATGTCATATTGACATGTTGTCTACACATACACATAATAAATAACTCGGTGGTATTTATTCCATGATTTCATATCAATATGATGTCATTTTATGTCATGACCCATCCCCTGGGGCTCGTGCCATGACTACCCCAAGCCTGCATTCCATAGGTCAAGGGATGGTGACTAAAACAAAAATGCATATCCTAAAAAGGCAAGACATTTCCTTTAAACCTGTACACATAGAGACAGGGCATACTACATAAAGCAAACCACAAAAGAAAGTAAAATAGTACAACCACCACAAAGTACCACCACTGAGAGTAAAAAGGTGTAAACTGAAAGTAAAGGGGTCAGAATACAAGCCTAAATGAAAGAAAGGTATAGGAAAAGAAGTACAAGCTCCAAGGGTTTTCTGCCAAGGATCCTACCTAAAGTGTAGGTACAGATCACTATCAGATTTCATTGCAACACACCACATCTATCGATCCACCTCTGAGCACTGTCTAACCTTGGATCTCAAAGTCACATTCAAAGATTTCTGTCATCTCCACAAGATGAAACAGGTGTGGGAGAATCCCGTGTAGGGGTGAGTATAACAATACTCAGTAGGGACCCCAAGACCCCTAAAGGTATCTTAGAAATTCACAAAGGAAATATCAAAAAGAAATATCTCAACTTAAAGCACAAATCAAAATACACAGCTCACACCAGGTATAACTTAAGTACAGAAGTAAAGATGATTATTCATAAGGATAGATCATCTTATTCTATTGATAGGCTCTACTACTGATCCACGAAGGGTCACTCTGTTGTTGATCCATGAAGGTTTTCTCTGTTGTTGATCCACGACGGGTCACTCTATGGCTGATCTGTGATAGGTCGTGATACTCCTGATCCATGAAGGGTCTCTCTTATACTGATCCATAAAGGGTCACTCTTATGCCGATTCATGAAGGGTCTCTCTTGTGCTAATCCACAAAGGGTCTCTCTTATGCTGATCCATGAAGGGTCTCACTTCATTCTTAACATCACAGCTAGCCACTAGATTCCCCCACTTAGAATGCTTGTTTTCAGAAGAATCTACACATCAATCCATCAATCATACCTCAACCTCCATAAACTCCCACTTAGATTAACCCAAAGGATTTTCTGGTCATAAAGGTCCCAACGCAATAGACGGCACATCAAATAGATGCTCAGTCTGTAAGATATAGGAATTTTTTTTAAAAGGTCCCAGTTGGATTCGAGTGCAATCCAAATTGGTCGTATTCTAACTTCCACCAAAAGACAGGTAGAGTATTTCAGAAGGACCGCCTCTTCTCAAGGGTCCTCATTCTATAGACGACACGTCAATCGGACACCCGGTCTGTTAGTTATTGACATTTTTCTAAAAAGGAGTCGGTGGGGTCTGGGTCCGGTCTGACCCGGTTGGATCGATCTGACCTGACCCAAACCTGGACTGGCTTCGGTTCGGTTCATTGGGCCCTGGTTCGGCCAGATGGGGTGGGTCCGGCTCGCGGGTCTTCCCATTCTGCTAGAGGTGGACCGGCCTTCGGTTAAGCCGGGATACTGTAGGCGGCTACGTCCCGCTCCCCAGCTCGCCCCATAGTCGACGCAGGGTAATTTCTCCACCGCGGTCAAGTGACCACGGCTTTGCGACATGGCCAACTAATCTAGTCGGCCAAACTCCTACATGGGGTCTTCGACCGCCTACCTCCAGCTTGCTCGAGCGGCCTTAATGCGAACTGCTCCCTCCACGCAGCGCTAGTTGGCGCCACGTATCCACGCTGACATGGCTAGCCGGCCGCAACCCTTCATCATTGAAGTGCACCGCCTCTCTCCACTGGCAGTTCCTTCTGTGGACCACCAGAGTTGCTCTGGTGGTCTGTTTTTGGAACCATCTATGCATACGGGACCGTTGGGATACCACCTTCACTGTGACGTCCTTGAACTTATCTTGTATCCATTCGAAAATTATTCCACCAAGAATGCACAAGGCGGAGGGGTTTTGGGCCTTGTTTGGGTCATCTGACGCCCTCCGCGTTAGAGGTTTAAAGCAATGAAGGCTCAGGATTACAATTATATCAATAATAAAATTAATCCTGAATAGAAAACCCAAGAACGACACCCTCCCACAAGAATACACAATCCATGGATTAAAATTTTCATGGGTTAATCTGTATTCATCATTTAGAATAAGAATGGGGAAATCATAAAACCAAAATCAAACCCTACCTCGTTTGACGTTTGTTGTCATAGCGTTTGGTCATCGAGGTTTCAAGAGGTCGACATCGCTCTTCACTTCCTGACTTCATTCTTCAAGGTACATCAAAGTTGATGATGTTCCCTCGGTGTTCATCATTCTTCATTAGAGAGGAAACTCACTGAAGGTTTATCAATGAATTGCCCATGGTTTAATTACCAACTTTCCAATGCATTTGTTTAATAAAAAGTAACATGTCGCAGCGTTTCTATTATTCTCTAACATTGTGTCATTACACAGTTTCATTTATGAAACAACGTAGTGGTTACACTTACAAAATGATTCATTAAGGGGTTTCCTTAATTGCACCTCTTCATTGTCTCGTCACTGCACCATAGCGTCGTCATCTTCCGCTCAATGGTTCATAAAAGAAATAAAATAACTTTTTAAAGTTATTTTATTATTTTTTGAAAAGTCCAAAAATAACTTTTTTATCCAAACCTTTCCAATTGAAGTTAAGTGCTTTCTAGGCGAATACAAGTGTTTATAGTTCAACGGTACCCTTGGATTTTCGATCCAAGAACTGGTTTTAAAGTTAGAAAAAACTCACTCATACGTTTACTAAACGCACTTTAAAATAAGTTCAAAATTACATTCCAAGCACCCCGAGCCTCAGAATCAGGTGTCTTCAAAGTGTGCGGTCTCAAAATAATTCCAGATAATTTAAAAAATACACAAAAATTCTAGGACATTACATTTTCTATTCTTTTGACCATTCTATGCACATTTTAGTGTTTTAAAACCCTAAAAACATGTTTATGACCATCCAAAGAAAACTGTAATTCAAAATGACATTCTGTAAATTCATAAATTTCAAAACTAAATATATAGTCATTTTCTTCTGATTTCAAGTAAATCTAGTGTCAATTTCCTAGTTTTAACCCTCCCCCTCCCAGACACACACACACTTGTTTTTAAAAGGCTTTTATACCTTTAATAAGTATTTATCGAGTAATTATGACCACAACACATGTCAGATTGATGTGTTTATTGCACGTACTCATTAAAAATAACTCATTAGTGTCTTTCCCAAGATTACACATCAATATGAGGCTTTTTCCTATACTTTTGACTGTTCCATGCATGTTTTAGTGTTTTAAAACACTAAAAGCGCGTTTACGGTCATCCTAAGAAAACCATAATTCAGAATGATGTACCTTTGGTTCCTATATTTCTAAATTAAATATAAAATCATTGTCCTCTAATTTCAGGACAATCTAATGTCATTTTTCTGGTTTTGACCACCCGACACTTATTTTTAAAGGCATTTGTGCCTTTAATAAGTGTTTACCAAGTAATTCTGACCACACTGCATGTCAAATTGATGTATTTTCTATGCGTACATGCCAAAAATAACTCAATGGGTTTTTTTCCATGATTGAACATAAATATGAAGTCTTTTCTATGGTTTTGACCATTCCATGCATGTTTTAGTGTTTTAAAACGCTAAAAATGTGTTTACAGCCATCCCAGGAAAACCATAATTCAGAATGATGTTTCATCTATTCCTACATATCTCAATTCAATATACATTCATTTTCCCTAATTTCAATGAAAACTGTTGTCATTTTCTTGGTTTTGACCCCCCAACACAAGTTTTTAAATGATTTGGTACCTTTAAGAAGTGTTTACTGAGTAATTCCAACCACACCATACTTAAAATTGATATGTTTCTACACGTACACATCAAAAATAACTCAAAATTGGTTTTCCCATGATTTCACATCAACCTAAGGTAATTTTATATTCTTTTGACCATTCTATGCATGTTTTAGTGTTTTAAAACACTAAAAACGTTTTTACAGCCATCCTAGGAAAATTTTAATTTAGAATGACATGAAATGAGTTCTTACATTTAAAAATTCAATATATGTTCATTTTACCTTAATTTAAGGTAAATATGACATCAATTTACTAGTCTTGACCCCTTGACACTTGTTTTTAAAGGAATTTATACCTTTAATAAGTGTTTACTGAGTAATTATGACCACAACACACATCATATTGATGTTTTGTCTATGTTTACACATCAAAAATAACTTATTGGTAGTTTTACCATGATTTAACATCAATCTAAGGTTTTTTCTATGCTTTTGACCATTCTAGGCACATTTTAGTGTTTTAAAGCACTATAAACATGTTTATGGTCATCCTGGGAAAACCAAAATTCAGAATGATATTTTGTCAGTTCCTATATTTCACAATTCAATATATGGTAATTTTATACTAATTTCATGTAAATCTGATGTTTTTTCATGGTTTTGACTATTCCACGCACATTTTAGTGTTTTAAAACACTAAAAAAACTTTTACAACCATTCTGGGAAAACCATAATTCAGAATGATGAGCCATTTGTTCCTTCATTTTAAAATTTAATCTACAATAATTTTTCCTTTTTTTAGGTAAATTCGACATTATTTTCCTGGTTTTTACCCCCCCCCCCCCCCGAAGCTTTTTTATGGGTTTTATACCTTTAATAAGTGTTTACCGAGTAATTCTGACCACACCGCACATCGGATTGATGTGTTATCTATGTTTATACATAAAACATAAATCAATGGTGGTTTTACCATGATTTTGTATCAATATAAGGTCATTTTATATGGTTTTGACCATTCCATGCATGTTTTAGTGTTTTAAAGCATGAGAAACGTGTTTATGGTCATAATGGAAAAACCATAATTCAGAATGATGTTCTATCAGTTCTTATATTTAAAAATTCAATCTACTATCATTTTTCCCTGATTTCATGGTAATATGACATCGTTTTCTTGGTTTTGACCCCCCCCCCCCCCCGACACTTGTTTTTAAAGCCTTTTGTACCTTTAAGAAGTGTTTAAGGAGTACTTCCAACCATATTATGCATTGGATTTATGTGTTGTCTATTCATACATGTAAAAAATAACTTATAAGTGGTTTTACCAAGATTTCACATAATTATGAGGTCATGTTCTATTTTTTCCATTCCACACAAGTTTTAGTGTTTTAAAACACTAAAAAGGTGTTAACATCCATAACGAAAAAACCATTATTCAGAATGATGTGTTTTCAGTTCCTATATTTCACAATTAAATATTTGGTCATTTTCCTATGATTTAAAAAAATTCCTACATCATTTGTTAGGTTTTTACCCCTGGACACTTTTTTAAAGGCTTTTGTACCTTTAATAAGTGTTTACCAAGTCAAAACTAAGTAAACAAGCTCGTGTTATTTTCAAAATTATGGATAAAAATATATAATTCATTTTTGGTGCGTAGGAATCAACCACATGTTAATCCAACATAATATTTGTTCGGTATGACTCGAAATTAATGTTTTCTATATAAAAGTGTCATTTTAGTTTTATTTGTGGATGGTGTATGTGTTCTTTGAAAATGTGTGAATAATCTATAGAATTTTGAATTTACCTTAGTAGGATGATCTATAAGGCTAGTAATTTTTTCCAGGATCATGTTGGTCATCCACTAAAATACAAAAACTAAAGAATTTTCCATTTATGACCACCACTAATCATCTGTTTTCTTATAAGAGTTTTGTTTTTACACTTTTTTTCAATCTTGTAATTTCTTTTTATGATTCTCAATCAACATCACTACTCGAAACCCCAACGGGTGTAGCAGTAATGGATGATGTCTCCCTACCAATGATAGTTGATAGAGTAGGACCAAAACGTATCCCCCGTACATGTGTATGGTGTTCCTTCCCTAAAACTATTCCAACTACATAGTTCTGGGAAAATGATGATGATTGTGAAGGTTTCACATCCCAAACTTCTTGAATTTTAACTTGTTAATATAAAAATATTAAAAATATTTTTTAAAAATATCTAAACTTCATAATATTATCTAATTAATAAATTTTTCATTACTATTTATTGTTATTTTAAAACTATAAATTCATAATAATGAAAGTTATATTATATCAATAAACAATCCTTAAACACAATTTATTAGGGCTATATAGATGTATCAAACAATGCCAAATTGACATCATTTGATCCATGTAGTTGGACCAATTTAATTGGGTTTAAGGCTTGTTAGTTTTTCTAATATATTTTTCATTATTATGTTTTTATGGTAATGAAATAATATTAAATTGTAATGAAAAGTTCTTAATCCAACATATTTGGTAGGGAATTTACAAAACTATCATTAGGTTTCCTATACACTCTAAACCACTTTTCTGTTTGTCAAACAAAGTGACCTAATTCATTAGCCTTTATAAAAAAATTTAAACAAGTTATAAAAAACTTAATTTATAATTAAATGATATAAATAATAATGAATAAAATACAAACCAAAATTATTATTTTTCTCAAACAATTTTGAGACCCAAAGATGTGAGGAATGACTTGCTTCTCATGATTCACAGTATTTTTTTTTTATAATTCTTACAAAAAATAGAATTATTAATAAAAATTATAATTTCATTGTGTTTATGTTATTAATATACTATAAAATATGAAATTACCTCATGAGATGCATCTCTATTGATATCACTAAAGAGCTTACATTGCTCATGATAAATTACTTTGGTAACTTTCTCACACATCTATCATGATCTCAGAGAAGTTTCATTAAACTTATGACATGATATCCATTTAAAATCTCTCCATTTTTTCCCCAAACTTTTCAAAGTCCATGGGTATGAAATGGACATCAAAATAGAAAAAACATCTAGAAATAAAAAACATAACACTTTATAAGTATATCATAAAATATTACTCATGTATTTTAAATTAGTTATCAAGGAATATTAAATAAATATTACCTTTACTTGAGTATCAAATACATCATTTTTTCAATCTATAGTAATATACCTATAATTTTTATAATTAATGGGAAATCTCACCATCTCACAAGCAAGCTTCCCAAAAATCTACCCATAGATTCTGACAACATCACTAGTAGGAACCTCTAACTCATCAAATGGAATGATAATCTTTAAGTCCTTCAAGTCCCATACATCTACCATGTTCATATTTGTATCCCTTATATGGTTGTCTTTATCTATTTTGTAAATTCATTAAACAATTAATAAAATATAATGTTTTTTTGAAAAATGACATACATACCAGTAATGGAAACTCACAAAAATCCCCTATATGGCGGGGTGACTGACTGCTCCATCACTAGAGGTGAATATGGTGGTGGGATACTAACGAAATCTGGGGAAATGGCTAGATCTCTAGTAGTCTCGGGTACAAAAGAATCACTAGGATCCACAAAAGATGATGGTAGTGGTGGCATGCTCTGAGATGTTGATCGGATGTGATCCTAAAATTTTTTATTCTTATAATTCCTTCATTTAAAATGTTCAAGGTGTATTAAATGTATAAAAAATGAAATCCTAAAATCTTTTTACAAAAAAAACAAATAAAACCTACAACAATGTATATATTAATTAAACACTTATCAATGAGAAATTGTAATATATTTTCATTATTGATTTATACATTCAATTATCTTCATCTTCATTATTTTCATTTTTATCATCATACATTGTGAATAGTCCTTTATTTTCACCATCTCTTGTAAGTTCTATTGTTTTTATTTTTTCGGGAAAAAATTGTTCAATGTTTTGTGGTTGATGAGGTTTGCTATCATAAAGCACCAATTTATCTCCATCACCCATATCATATAAGTTTGTCTACTTTAAGTGTACAATAACACTCTAACCTTCATGTATTTAAACATCCATTTAATAAATCCTATTTTTTCTAAATCCAAGATAAATTGATCATGCTCTGTACACTCACTGATATCCATCAGGTGAGATAAGTTGACAAAAGTAAAATGTAATGAATCTTTCATTATACCCTTATCATTGTTGACCAACTTTCATTTGAATAAGAAAACTAAAAACTATACATGATAGTTTAACTCAATTATATCATTCAAATTCCCATATTATCCCACCTCTACAAGTGTAAATTCACCACTATTTTGAGTTTTCAAGTCTTCTTCACGATAAATTGTACAAAACCTGAAGCCATGAATATTGCAGGCATCGAATTTCTTAGCCTACCTTAGAGGACCTCAAGCCAAAAACTTCAAATCATTTGATATTTCAGATCAATTGTAAACATTAATTATCTATACAAAAAGATATAAGGTGTTACTTTTAACATAGACAAAATAACTACATCTCAATAATATGAATATGATCATATACCTACACGATGGTAGAACCATTCAAAAAACTCCTTATTTACAGATTTTGTTAATTCCAGATCATTTTGATCTTGGCCCCTTAGTTGCCTCTTTTTTTGAAGTTGAAAATATTTAATAAATTGATATGTAATAACACTATTGAGTAGCACATGCCTATATGCTTTTAGAAACTCCAATTTAGTCAGTGTAAAATTTTACCCCTTTCCAATTGGTAGTCCAACAATTGGAAATACCGTTGACTTATTTTCAGAATGAGAATTAGTGGAGATTCCATAAGCATGTCCAGAACAATTTAGTCTAGTCCCAATCACATCTAAATACTTATAACATAAGGTCAAGAACTCTTCGATTATGTAACCTTTAGCAATATAACCTTCTGGTTGAGATTTATGTCTTACATATGATTTCAAATGACCTGAGTACCTGATGAAAAAAATAAGAAATATATTAAAAAATTATATAATTATTTGATAAAATCTAATTTACCAATGAAAATAAAAATAATATCAATATACCTATCAAATGGATACATCCATTGATAATGTACCAGCCCACCAAGTTTAGCTTCTTCAACCAAATAAATAGTCAAATGAATCATGACTGTAAAGATTGAAGGGGAGAAATAACATCTAAAAATGACAGTGTAAAAATAATTATTTCTTTATGTTTAAAAATATTGGTTGGATTTAGATTTTTTCCACATACCTCTCTAAAAAGGTAAAAAACTCAACTATAACCACAGTTACTTTTTCAGGTAAAGTATTATGTAAATCCAATGGAAAAAATTTCTCCATCAAAATATGTGAGTCATGTCTTTAAAATACATGTAAAATTCGATGTATTAAGTCAAAAAACCTTGATATGTTACTTGAATATCCATATGGGACTTTTACATTCTTAAAATTTTAAATTAATAATTATTTCTCATGATTTTTCATTGTAAAAACATCTGAAGGATATTTTTCATTCTCATTTTTCCATAAACCATACTTTATATTCATTGACTCCAAATCATTAAGATTATTAAGGTGATCCTTAAATTTACCCCACTCATTAATAACTGTAAAAATTACATTTTCATAGACATTCTTCCCAATATTCATTATTTCAAGATTATAACATATCAAATTAAACTCCCAATAAGTAATTTTGGAAAATATACACTTTTTATTCCATTATTGTGTTATATTTTCTTCAGATATTATACCACATACTCATTTCCCCATTCTTTAAACTAAATAAAATTTCCAAATTCTTTAGTGACATTCATTAGCTATCCCAAGATTTATGAACCAGATAACACCTTCGGTGACTTTCTCATTTCAATATCACCATTGAATCATGTCTTGTTAAACATGAATTTATGAGAAGCATCAAGAAATAAATGATAACACATAAAACACCATTTTATTCTATGAGGTAATCATTGAGGTTCAGAATCAAAATTAAAAATTGGACAAGAAAAACCAGTATGATTGTTCCAACCATATAAATTTACTAGTCTAGGAAAGTCTCTAATTTTCCACATTAAAGCATAATGAATTTTGAATATTTGTCTCATTGAATCATCAAATATTTATACACCATCATCCCATAATTCTCACAATTATTTTATTAGAGGTTGAAGGTATACATCAATGTCATTTCCAAGAAATTTATTTCCAGTAATAATCATCAAAATAATGAAAGAATTCTTATTCATACACATCCATGGAATTAGATTATAGGTGATCAAAACATGTATCCAAATTCTATATTTAGTACTTAAAGTAACAAAAGGTTTAAAACCATCAGAAGCCAATACCAAATGTGCATTCCTAGGATTTGAAGAAAAATGTGGATTTAGTGAATCAAACATATTCCATGATTTTTAATCTTTTGGATGTCACATCAAGTCATTGTTACTATCCTGAGCATGACACTTCATGCCTTATGCAGTCTTATATGACATGAATAATATTTTCAAGCATGGTTTCCGAGGAATGTAACACAATACCTTTTTAGGATTTTTCTTCTTTTGTTTCTTCCTAGGGTTTCATTGATTTATACTCTCATTATTGTTCATTGACTTCCATCTACTTGTATGAAATCTTATGCATCTTTTTTTATCTGAATATTCTCCCTAGTAAATAGTGAAATCATTAGGTAATGCATGTATCTTTGTATAATCAAGTCCAAGTTTTTTATGACTTTATTCATCTCATAGAATGATGAAAGGATCGTAGATTCAATAAATGAATCATGAAACAATTCTAAAATCATATACATTAGTTTCTTAGTAATTATACAAAGACACTTTATATGATACAACTTAAGTAAAAAATACAACTTTGAATACTTGGCACACCCTTCGTATAGTTCTTATTGTCCATATTCAGCTAATTTATAAAAATCATTTTTTTCATCACTAAAGTTCTAAGAAATATTAACCAGATCAGGATCAACTAAATGTTTTGTTGATCTATTAAAATATTATACATTGTATTCTGTAAAACTAAATGTGTCATTTAACAAATTTCAAACTAAATTATCCTATGATGGGTCACTTTTTATTTCGTTGATAGTATTGTCATTTTTTTTACTTTCAATAACATTTTATTCACCATTCCAAGTCCAACATACATATCAATCAGGAAACTATTTCAATATAAAAATATCATATACTTTGTTTTTATTCAACCATTTATTGAATTTATAATTCGGGTATAGACATTTTATTTTACCATCCACTAATAAATTTTCAATGGCATGATCTAAAAATGCTTCCAAACCCTTGGTATATCGAGGTGTATTTAAATGTAACCTAATCCAAATTTTATCCATAGGTATTGGAATGTATTATATTTGTACATTCATATATAAATATATAAATTTTTAATCAAACATGTATAATCAAAATTAAATATCACCCAAGTTTTCCATTGACTCTTTCATAACAACTATAAAAGGAAAATGGGATGAATCAAATAATGAACTATTTCTTACTAAACCTCTAATATAAAAACATGAATCAAATATATTATTATTTCCCACAAAAATATATGAATAATGACATAAATTAGATTACCACAACATTTTAGCACAAAGGAAATCCATGAATTTTCTTCAAGATATCAAATATTTATTCTTATTTTGAGAGTTGGAAGATGAAGTGTATTTCTAGGTAAAGATAAAATTAATTTTTTTAGATTAAATAAGGATCTATATGGGTTAGAATAAGACTCAATAGAATGTTATTTTAAATTAGATACATGGTTGAAAAATTAATATTTAATTATGTAAGTGTGGAAAATATCCTCTAGATTAAAAATGATAAAGATGTATCAATTTTTGAAATTTTAAATGTAGATGGTATTATTTTTATTGGAGAAAAAGATAATGGTGTATTCTACCCTAGTGTTATAACTAAAGAGGTTTTATTCCATTGAAAAATTATCTATATTGATTAATACTTGAAAAAATTCTCATGGTCTAACTAAGACCAAGAGCACCCCTTTACAAATATGAACGCAAAGTATACTTTATTTGGACATCATACACTATTGGAAAGCTAAAACTAATGAACACAAAAGTTTTAGGTTTTTATATGTAATTATACTTCAATCTACCATTTAAGGCCCACCATTTAATATATTGAATAATTTTTTTACTTTTAGGGGATCTAAAAAATCAAAGGTTTTATTATGAGGGGAAACATTATCATATATTTGTAAAAACATTTGGGAGTATCTTATTCATATCAAATGATAAATAATTATTCATTTGACTCTAAAAAAAAACAAACTATAAACTATAATTAGTTCTCTTAAAAATCATGTTAGTTAAAATAAAATCAATGAAACAATTTTGGATGTTCTAGTTACTATAACTAATAATTGTTTATCATGCATGTAAAACTTAACCCTAACTACTCTATAATTTTTTGATAGATTTTATTAAACTAAATGATTCCTATCATTTTCTTTAAACATGAATCATTATAATAAATTTAAAAAGGGTATAACATCTCATTTTCAAGGCCTTTATTCTTAGATAACTTTCCTGGGTTGGTGATGAAACCATGTGTGACCCAAAACCCTACCACCAATTAGTCATGAGTTAGAAAATAGTCTTAATTATGTATATGTAAAAAATTAGTGGCATTAACATATATAAAACAAAGTGTAATTAATTAATATCAAATAAAAACCATGAAATTATGAATGATTTAGATTCCATAACCGACTTATACCATAAACAAATTTATTTTTTAAATTTAATAAAATATAACCAAAATTAATGATTATTATATCACCAAAAATAGCTATAAAATCCAAATAACACATTATAAACCAAAGTTACATATATAAATTAATATTTAATTAATAAAAAACAAATTCTATAATATTTTTATCACCCATTATTTTCCTTATAATGTTACTCAATAATAGATTTAGGGTGATTATAGGGAGGATGGTACAGCCTTTAACGGGTTCTTCCTTGCTTCTAAGGAGGGGATCTGAGCAACCAAGAAGGGGAACTAATCCTGGGAGAGAGAGGTCATAGGGGGGTTTGCATCACCACCAGGGAGGGGAACTACTAAGGAGAGTGAGGTAATAGTGGGGTTTGTGTCACAACCAATTAAAGGGAGGTTACAGGGGGATCATAGGGGTTGGGGTCACTGCCGAGGGCAGAGGAGGTAGGTTGGAGGGGTGGGGAATGGGGTCATTGATGAGGTGGTGGGGTCGGGGTCATGTTGGAGAGGGGAGAGGAGAAGGTCAGGGGGGATATGGGTTTGGGTCTCATAGAGTGAGTGGGGGAGGGGGATAAATTAGGGTTTTTTAAATACATTTTGTAGTGGTTTAATTAAAACCGCTGCTAATTGTTAAAATAAAAAATATATAGTTGTGGGTTTATTTAACCACCGCTATATTATATTTTTTTAACCGAATTTATTTATTGGTAGTTACTAGAACATCATATAATAAACTACCACTAATAATTTATTTTTTGTAGTGTGTTTTGGGTATGAGGTACTAAATGAACCCTCCCCCCACCCTCTCCTTTAAATTTTTTGGCCCAAGGATAGATCTCATATCATTCCTTATTGAGGCATGTTTTTTTAAGTGAATTATTTTTCAATTCTTCAAAAGTTCATTCACTAAAATTTCATTACCAAAAACTATTCAACATTATGTTCTTGATGTAGTGTGTAGATGGTGGTAGTTCAAACTCTCTAGGGGAAGAAAAACTATCATAAGTTCACATATCTCAATGGATTTATAATAAATTGTTGAACTTTTATATGTTTAGTAAAATTGAGTGTTCACTAAGATGGTATCCAAACTGAAGTGTAAATTCTATGTTTTCCATAATTTTAGGGGATCTAGTTTAATTGGTTGACCAGATGACACTTAGTATATAATTATTTAGGACCTTAGTGCTAAGTATTCTGAAAAAAAAACAGAGATCAAGGAGAGTAATTGATCTTGGGTAGATTGCATGTACTTGTAATCATATGTTGTAATATCTTGTATCTTATTATGAATATAAATTAAGAAGAATTGTTTCTCTCATGTACATAGGACTCATTTCTTGAAGCACGTTAATTTTTTGTGTTCTTTTCTTGTATTTTTATTGAATTCATTTCTATTTCATTGAATGTGTGTGAGATTTCTTATGTGATTAAAGGACTATATTGGGTGGTGAGTAGGGTGTGAAGTATATGTACTTCTGGTATACTCATCCATGGGAATAGAACTTCCAAAAGTATAATTTACACTATGTCAAGCCTCCAATGTGTGAAGTTTTAGTGGACCATATATCTTCCTTATAGTTTCCATATTATAAGAAAACGAGGTTAGTGATTTTGTTTCCTTAAAAGTGGTATCGAATCCACATTTTTAAGAAGTTTGGGTTCTGATTTTCCTTGATGATATCTCAATTTTAGTGGTAGATACTATCATCAAAATATATATCATATAATGATAGAAATTTCTAGGTAAACAAGTTCTATTGAAAATATTTTATCTTATGAAGAATGAATATAGAGGATAAACTGATTCATAAGGGCCTAAATGATCCACTTTATAGTTTTTTTTGTGAAAAGTAAAAGGGTGAAATGGGAATAGATGGATAGGGAAGCACTTTCATTAGTGATAATGTCTTTTGTAAGGAATATTACTTTTAATATTCATAAAATAAAGACAATAGAATAAGTAATTATAGTACTGATAGATTTGTATGAGAAACCTAGGACACTAAACAAATACTTCATGATGTGATGGTCATTCATCTTAAGGTTATAAGAAAGAATACCAATGGTGGATCATGTGAATTATTTCAATATAATTTTAGGGAAGCTAAAATTAGTAAAGCTTAAGTTCAAAGATGATGTGTGGGTTCTATTGATATTTTCATCACTAATAGAGAATTTGGATGTGATGCTGACTATCATTATTAATTCTAATGTAAGGATAGATTTGATATTTAGTATGATTTGAAATTTTATTCTTAATGAATAACTTTAACAAAGGGACCTCTAAGAACCATTTGGTAAGGATATTGATGATAATATATAGAGAAGATCACATCAAAAAAAGTAAAATCTATTAGAATAAACCACCATAATTTTATCCATAGGAAAAGAGTCGAGGAAATTTAGCTAGCCATAGCCCTATATATTAGAAGTGTAGAAAAATATTACACTTCAATAAGGATTACAAAAGACATAATGAAATTTTTGGTAGACTTTCAACTTTTAAAATATAAAATTTCATCAGTGTAATAGAAGGGGGTAGAAAATTATTGTTAAGTGTCAATATTCTAGTGGATTAATGGGTAGTTGACTTAGGTTCATCATTCTGTTCAATGGGACAGCAAAGATACATTGAAAATCATGTGTCCAAAAGTTTTAGAAAAGTAAATTTGGTAGATTATGAATCTATGGAGATCAATGGAAAAGGAGATGTAAATATCTAGATAAAGAATTGAGGATTCTTGAAGCTAAAATAAGTTAGACATGTCCCATGGTTCTAGAAGGACCTAATTTTCCATGGAAAACTTAATGAAGTAGGCTATGGGAATATCTTTTCAAATAGAGTATATAAATTTACTTGGGGATTTATGGTGGTTACAAAAAGAGTAAATGATACAATTTTATATTTTATCCAAATCCAAAAAAGAAATTTCATTGGATGGAAGTTCGTCATAGGAAGATCTGTGGGTTTAGAATTATAGTCACGATCATCTCAGTATGAAGAACACAAAAGTCCTAACAACAAAAGAAATACTGAATCATGATCACACAAATATCAAAATATGAGAAATCTTTGTAATAGGGAAATATATGAGGGTTTCCTTCAATTTAGATGGATGAAATCATAAATATAGAAGTTAAAACTAGTTCACACTAATATTTGGGAACCTTACCCTATTTAGTCCCTTTTTTTTTACTCTACATTATAACTTCTATTAGTGATTATTTATGAAAATTTTTGATTTAATTTTTGAAGAATATGTATGATTTTTTTGGAATTTCATTCATTGTAAATCCATGGTGGAATGGGGGTGTGGTTGTAAATTAAAATGTAAATTTTTTTAATAATGGTAGTGAGTACACTGGATAAAACTTTTGGAACATCTATGAGATAAAGGGGATAAGGAATGAGAATATAGTTTTGGAACTCCATAATAGAATAGAGTATCTAAAAAAATTGGAAACTAGAAAAGAAGGCTTGGAGTATGATAATTTACTCAGAAATGCCTAAGGGAATTTTGGTAAAGGAACTCGACACAGTGATATATATCATCAACAGAAGTCCATCATTGGTATATGGGAAAGAAATTTTGGAGGAAATATGGTCTTGTAAAAAACTAAAATTTACAAAAATTAGATCCTTTAGAATCATTATATCATTTTATTGATGTTAAGTACATGGAAAAGTTTGAGTAAAAAACAATAGATTTTATTTTCATTAGGTATGGTGATGATAACTTTAGCTACTAGTTATGTGATGGTGATAAGAGACAAGTAATAATGTTCTAAGATGTCCACTTCAATGAATGGGTTCTGTGGAAGGACCAAGACTTGGTGATGAAGGAAATTGTTGAAAAATAAAATATTGAAGTCCTAGTTGATCTGATAAATAGAACCGTAAGGGATGAAATTATAGAGAACTCAAATGAAAGTACTAGAACTATAGGGTAATTTTATTAGATGATATTATATAAATTTTAAGGGAGACTAAATCTTGAGTAGGAGTACTGAAAGTTCAGGAACAAAAATTTAGAGTTAATTTGAGTAATACAAAGTATCCAAATTAGTTGAGGAGATGGAGTAGAGTTATAAAATAGTTCATATATTTAGGGATGATGTAACCTTTATTCTTATAATAGATAGTGGAGATCCATAGATCCCAGAATAGGTTTCCATGCATAGTGATGTCAAATAGTA
The DNA here is from genome assembly GCA_963277665.1 of Viscum album. NCBI lineage: Eukaryota > Viridiplantae > Streptophyta > Magnoliopsida > Santalales > Viscaceae > Viscum > Viscum album. Next base: position 60,741,771 of record OY728137.1, on the reverse strand, counting down.
TACATCAATGATGAATGAAGAAATTTATTCATTGGAAACCAGTTGAAATTTATAATTAACTGACTTACCTGAATAGAAAATGTATTGAATAATAATTGGATTTTTTTATTGAAATAAGAGGCTAATAAAAATAATATTTACAAAGAATGAATGGTGAAAATTTTATTTTAATATAGGTAAGGTATTAAATTCCCATAAATATTCTCACTTGTAGTAAAACATATAACTATCTAGTTGGTATTGAGCATAATAGTATCAGATTATTTTTATCTCAAACAGATGGATGTAATGATGGATTTCCTTCATGGATATTTTGAGGAATAAATTTACATGAAGGATCCAATAGTTTTCATTGAATTTAAGAACCAGGATTAGGTTTGAAAGATGAAGAAAATTTTGTACATACTGTAGAAATATTTGAGGTATTTCAAACCAAAATTCAATTAATTTATGTCAAAAAAGGGTTTCAATAATTGTAATGTCAATAATTTTTATTACCAGAATAAGTCAATAAATGGAACATTCATAATATGTTAGACGTATATAAATGATATAATTTTGGGCATTGAATTATTCTAACTAATTTAGGAAATGAATATTATGTTAGATGGAATATTTAAGATGAAGTATCTATTTCAGGACAATAAAATATTAGTTATGAAGATCAAAAGTGATAGGAGGGTTGGAACTTTGGTTCTATCTCAAATGGATTACTTCCTAAAGTTATTTGGAAGATTTGGTATGATCAAATGTAAAATGATCTCTACTCCACTTTCTGGATACTTTATGTTGTATAAGGAATGGGAACTAGAAATGGACTTTGATTCCAATTATATATAGAAAATTCTATATACATTAGTGGTTATAATTTTTCTATATGTTATTAATTTCACTTCATTGGACATTTCCCATATAGTCAGAGTTATAAGTCGATTCATGTCGAATTTGGGAAAGGTATACTAAGAGTCTGTTAAATAGATTCCTTAATATTTAAAAGGAGTTCATTATGATTTTTAATAGACAACCCTTTTCACAGGTATGTTGATACTAACATCACTAGGGATTTAGAAACTTGTAAGATCGCAACAAGGTTTTTATTTACCTTTGGTGGAAAAATGGTCAGTTAGATGTTAAGGCTATAGAAGATTTTCACTTTGAGTACAATTAAAGTTGAGTATGTAACTTCAATAAGATCTAGGAAAAAATGGTTTGGATAATGAAATTGTTAAAGGGAGTGGGGAGAATTTAGGAAAGAGGAATTATATTCTATAATATCCAAAGTGAAATTCACTTAACTAAAATTATGATGTTTCATGGTTAAAAAAATATATCAACCTAAAGTATCAATTCATCGGAAATTTATGGAAGGAAAGGGATAAAGAGATATGAAAGATAGTGAAAATACAAAATTTTTTGAACATTTTTACTATGAAAATAGATGAATAAATTTGTAGGTGGAAGCATACCTCAATGGAGCTTGGGTAAATGGAAAGGTTAAAATCAAGTAACACTCCTTACTACTGAATTTTATGTTTCATTGAAGTGTTGGAAACATTTTAAGGTTCCCAAAAACCATTATTTAAGTGAGATATTATTGGTTGGTGAATTTTTTTTAGTTCACTAAAATTTCATTCAATGGAAATTGGTCAGTGAAAGGTTCTTATTGTGGCATGTAGAGAATGATTGTTCAAACTCTCCAGTACAAATAGGACCATCATAATTTTTTCATCTTCAGATAGAATTATGATGGAGAAAAAAAATTATAAAATTTTGGTAAATTTAATGGGTTACTAGGTTAGTAGAAAAACTAAAGTGGCCATGCTAATTTATTTGTAATTTCATGGGAGCATATTTAAATTGTTTACTAGATGACTCTTAGTATATAAATGTATCATACCTTAGTACTAAGTGTGCTAAAAAGTAATCAATGAGAGAGGTAAATCTTAGATATATTACTTTACTTAGTAATATTGGTTTAAAATCTCTTGTATCATTTAGCGAATATAAATTAATAACTAGTGTTTCTCCTATACACATAGGACTCAATGTCTGAAGCACATTAATCTTCTATGTTATTTCCTACTTTTTATTTTTTTAATGTACTTTCATTTATTTGAATGTGTGTGAGATTTCTTGCGCATGAAAAAAGGCGAATTTGGGTGGTGAATAGTGTGTGAATTCTTTCTAATTACAATACACTCAGTCATAGAAAGTAAACTTATAGAGATATCATTTTCATTGTGCAAATCAACTGGTGTGTGAAGTTTTGGTAGAATAAGGATACTCCTTATAGTTGTCTTATCATAATCACAAGCGGTATGTACGATTGTTTCCTAATAGTTTAAGGGTTATCTTTCTTTTTCATTTAGGTTGGAAAGTTTTGATGGATATTATCTTGTAAAAGTTAGGATTTTTCCTTGGGTTTTGTTTTATTTTGGGAAGTTATAAATTGTTTTTTATAATAGAGGTTGGTGGTTAAGTGAGAAATATCATACTTTGCAAGGGTATTTTGTAAATATGTGTTTCTTTTGATTGGTTCTTTTCTCAGAGGTGTTTTACTCATTTATTTAAAAAATTTATCAAGATTTTAAATGGTGGGGAGACCCTAAGTGAATTGTTTCAGTCACCTTACGGTACCCTATCCTTTTTAAACAAACATTTTGTCCCTTTTTCCTTGAGTCTATATTTGTTATAAAGTTGAAACATTTCTAGTTAATCTCTTTGTATCATCCCCATATGGATAGTTATATAGAGTGGGGAAACTATATTCTCAAATGTATGCTCTGGGAATGTGTTCTTGATTTGGTGATTCATGCAATAATTCTTCATCATGGGTTGAGTTCTCGTGTAATAATAGTTATAAATCCTTGATGATGATGGATTCATTTAAAACCCTTAAGGTAAATCATGCTGATGTTTTTTATAATGGTCAGTTTTGGAGGAGTGTTTCTTATTAGGACCAAGTATCATTCAAGAGATTATTGAAAAGGTTTGGTTGATTCAATCTAGATGGTAAATGGATCACTATAAAGCTTTTATTTATCATTTTCATTATTCATTGGAATTTGTGGTTTATAGTTGGTTGTTTCTTAGATTTCCCCTTGACTAGGGATTTATCATTTGGATAAGCAGGGTTAGTTCATGTTGTGATATGTCAAGCTATTTGATATTGTAAAGAATCGTGGGAAATTGGAATATTAGATAGATTTTCTATCATAGGTGTCATCTATTTATGATGTATTTATTGATTCCTAGTTGAAACAATACCATCTAGGCCCATCTCACATGAGGATTTGGAGTTAGAACTCGACACCAATATAGTTGAGAGGCATGTTCATTCTATAGATTATCATAACAATGTTTTGTTTGTAGATAAATTTTGTTATTATATGTATTATGGAAGCATGGTTGGTGTATTCATGAGACTTGGGAGTGTGATTCCTTGGTGAGAGAGTAGTGACCTCACCTTTTCTCAAATATTGATCCTTGAGGACTTTCTGTATACAGAAAGTGACTTGGTGGAGATAATTTTGACATCTTTTTAGTATTGGTATGTATTTATTTTATGTATGTTACAACCCCATCCCACAAAGTGTACCTCTTCTGGGCCGGCAATGTGAGAAGGGAGATAATGACCCCCGAGTTCTACCTCCAGTAGGCCCCGGGTTGGCGACTAGCAGTGAGGGTATAGTGAACACACAAATGGGAGGCCTTACCCACTAAGAGAACACATGCGGAAGAGAGAGATAATATAGTCACCAACCAACTCCAACTCAACCAGTAAGATAAAATAAATCCCAAGTACACATATGAAATGTCATGAAAAACTACTACAACTAAAAGGGTAAAAACTGTAAGTACACAAAAGAAAGTAAAATAGAAAAAACCACAAGCCCAAACAGCTCCTGCAACCACAAGCTAGTAGTAACCAATCTGATCTCCAACCTACTCCAAGTGACCTGAAAAGCAGTTTATATATACATAGGGTGAGTATAACAGTATACTCTGTAGGATCCTCCCTGAAGCATCCCGTGCAAAAGTAAAGAAAGCATGCTAAAGCATAGTGAACAACAAGTGAAACTAACTCATCACCTAAAAAGGTATACTATGTTCCTAGCCTAACCATGGATACTCTCACCAAGTAATGAATATAAGAGTATATAATATAATAAATAATATCAAGGTTACCCTACTACTACTTCTCCACTAGTTTGCCACTTTTCCCCAACGTCGCACGTCCTAAGAATCTCTCTCCAAAAAGGCTTGCTCGCAGACATCTAGGCGAAGCACCACAACATGCACCTTGTGAAAAAAAACCACCATTTCCACATAAGCAAAGTAACCAGGTAGTTTCTGGGAGCCACCACATCTCGCATAATGTGTATCATACATCGGGTATTATTCCTCCAGCCATTACAGCCCATGCACCGAGTAAGGATCCTCAAGCCATCACAGCCTATACACGTTACACCTATAGTACTCCATAGAAAACTATATCCATAATATATGTGTGTGAATAAACACAATCCATTATTGCCCTATACACACATATATGGGGAAAACTAACCAATGTGCATGCCAGCACAAGTAACTACCAAGAGAAGAGAGCGAGGCCAAAGGGGGTAGTCAGCCATCCATCCTCCCACCGGAATGTTGGGGAAAACACCCCCCAGGGCTCAGAATCCCTAGGGTGTCAGTTTCCCTTACTGGCGGAGTGGAGTAGTATATAGAATCACAAAAAGTACATAATATAATATAGCTCACAACTACACTATGGTCATAACCTAGTCTTATACTCAACTACAGCTAACGTCTCTCGAACTCCGGGATGCTACTTCTAAGACTAGGTATCCTATAAGCACACAACCATTTAAAGAGATCTAATACATTACTACATTGCCTTTTTATCTATTTCACTTTTCATTAATTAATTATTTAAACATTAATTAACCAATAACAATTCCACATTAAATTTCATTAGCGTCACACCCAAAGTACATTGTTCCTTCAAATCACAACCTCAGCATTATTCCCCAGCAAGCTCCAAACCCCATGGGTTAACGTCATTTATTCAATTATTTATTTATAGCATTACTTTCCCATATTCTCAGGCATTATAGAAAAAAAATCTATGCATCTAAACACAAGGGGCTCAACACGGTGAGTAGATTAACTACCCATCGAGTCTTTGCCACCTATAGCAAGAGCGTAGACCCATCCTCCCTTGAGAAGCTAAACACGGAAATCATGTGGAATACCTCGTGTGTCTTCGCCCCTTTTGGAAGAAGGGTAAGCAAGACCAGCTACCTTGAGTAGTGGGGAAAGTAAATTAGATAAACAACCAAGAAGAATCAGCAGAAAACCAAACATTCACATGCAACCCATTTCATAATCCTTGGTGTCCTCCCTAACACCCACATGCATAAACTGATGTATCTCTCCACTCTAGGTGTCAATTGCTACAACAATTAGTAGGCCTCCATGTTTCCACATATCACAACATCCATATGGGCTCACATAACAACACAAGCAGCAGGAAAATATCAATCATATCAGTTGGGCTCTTGGCCCTTGAACAAGAAAGAGGATAACTCAGAACCCTTCAAGTTATTATCAAAAAATCAGTTCTTTAATGCATATTGAAATAACCGATTTATTATTCACAGGTTCCATATTCAGAAAACCTAAACAGTAATCTATCACAAATAAATTAAACATGCTTACTGCACCAATTTGACTGACATCAAAAAATACAACAATAAGAACCAGATTCATTTACATGCCTCTTTATCTTTAGCCAAACAATTATAAATTAATTCTGGTTTATGTTCTTTACCAATTTCCATCAAGATTTAATAGCTAAACAAATAAATCATGGATATCACACTGTCTAGAAAAAACAAGAGGCAATATCATATGATTGATATCAATTTATTTATCATGTTCAAATATTTATTATGTCAATTCCATTATGATCCAGTGGCTAAAACATGCTAACTCTACAGTTGCACATAAAAAATAAAAGAGAAGTAATGAATCCACTACCTTCAAAATGTTCTTAAGGATATTTATACGAGAACGATCCACACAATGGATCACGGTCGCCTCCTCCCGTGAAAAAAGCATCCACTTGAGGATGTCGCGGCACGACCGCACCAACCGAAACCCAAGAAAATACCTTAGAATCATGGAGATCACATGCCATAATATGAAAAGGAGAAAAAAGAGAAGGTGAACCCAAAATAATGATGATAAATCATACATTATATCGAAGATTGATGGATACTACTTAGTTGCACCAAAACAGGGGGAACTTGCAGCAAGAAGAACATAGAGGGAAACCAATCCACTGGGAAAAGTTTAATCTCACAATTCCTATAGGAAGGAAGGAAAGGTTCTAGTGTCTCTCACCATAGAATAAGGAGAAATAACAATGTAGGAAGATATTTTGTCCCTTTAGAAGATTTAATGGAGCAGCGATTTAAGATAAAGTGGATTTTCCATTAAAAACGGATCGCATTAAACCACTTGGTTTGACCAAGTAAATGCATCTTGGGCCTTAGAAAAATTAATATAGGAGTTATGGGATTTGATTTAGCCTTAAATCTCTTAAAACAAGGCCATAAATTCGTTTTACATCAAAGAAAATGTTAAATTGGCAAAACTGGAAAAATCTAGAAATTTGGAAAAGGAAATATGAAATAGTTCTAGAAGAATTGTTCATGAGTTGTGACATCACGTCTAACTCACCGTTTCTATCTCACCATTTATGTCTCAATGTTTCTGTCTCACTGTTTCTATCTCACTGTTTCTGACTCATCATTTCTGTCTCACCATTTCTATCTCACCATTTCTGACTCACCATTTCTGTCTCACTATTTTTGTCTCACTATTTCTATCTCACAGTTTCTGTCTCACCGTTTCTAACTCACCGTTTATATCTCACAATTTTTGTCTCACTGTTTCTGTCTCACCATTTCTGGGACACCATTTCTGACTCACTGTTTTTGTCTCACCGATTCTGACTCACCGTTTCTATCTCACCGTTTTCGTCTCACCATTTCTATATCATTATTTCTGTCTCACCGTTTCTGACTCACCGTTTCTGTCCCACCATTTCTGGCTCAATGTTTTTGTCTCACCATTTCTGTGACACAGTTTCTGACTCACCGTTTCTGACTCACTGTGACATTGTTCATAGAACAGGAAATTTGGCAAAGTGGTGGGGATGAGTCACCTTGATCTCCCAAAACACCTCAAACACTAGATCTTAGCAAAGGGATGGGCTAGAGAGGTCCAGGAAATTACATCAGATACCTCTCAAAACATTATCATCCTCAAGAATCCAAAACCAACCCAAAAGTAAACTGAAAAGGGGTCTGAACAACCACTTCTCAAGATACCTCTCAAAAGAGAGAAAGCCATAGTAAGCAACAAAATAAATTCATCTTATAAAAATGAAAGGTCTATAACTACAAAGGGGAAACTGTTATATGAAAAGAGTTTAAACATCGAATAACTCTGGGTACTGAGCACGTATCTGTGATTCACGTTCCCATGTACTATCCTCGATTCCACCGTGTCTCCACAAGACACGAACCAAGGAAATAGAATGCATGTGCCACACCTTCTCTTTGTGATCTTGGATCTCCACAGGTCACTCCTCAAAGTTCGCATCATCATCAACATTGATCTCTACCCAATCAATGATGTGAGAGTCATCATGAAGATAATGACGGAGCTGTGACACATGAAAAAAATCATGTATCTGGATCATCGGCGGGGGAAGTGCTACTCGATACGCCATAGCTCCAACACGAGCTAACACCTCGAAATTACCAACAAATCGGGGAGAAAGCTTACTCCCATGACCAAACCTTCGCTGTCCATGACAAGGAGTCACCTTCAGAAACACGTGATCCCCAACATCAAACTATAAGGGTCTCCTCCTTTGATCATCATATGATTTCTGACAATCCTGCACTGTCTTCATCCTATCATGAATCACCTGAACTATCTTTGTTATATTCTACACTAGTTCTAGTCTGAGAATTGCTGACTCTCTGACCCCAGTCCAGCACAATGGAGAACGGAAAGGTCGTCCATACAGGGATTCAAATGGCACCATACCGATGGTGGAGTGAAAACTATTATTGTAAGTGAACTCCACCAAGGGTGAGTGCCTCATCCACAAACCTCCAAAATCATGAACACAAGAGCGTAACATGTCTTCAAGAGTCTAGATGGTTCGCTCTATCTGACCATCCATTTGAGGATGAAAATCAGTGCTAAGGCATAACTGAGAACCGAAGCATGTTGGAGACCTCTCTACACCCTAGAAGTAAAGAGAGGATCTCGATCAGAAATGATCATCCTTGGGACTCCATGAAGTCTGACCACCTCCTCCAAATACTGCCTCGACAAAACTTCCACTGAGCTCAACTTCTTGATTACTATGAAGTGGGATGATTTTGTTAAATTATCCACTACCACCCAAATAGCATCATGTCCTCATGTAGTTCGAGGTAAACCAATAACAAAGTCTATTGAGATGTCCTCCCACTTCCATTGAGGAATATCTAATGGCTGGAGGAAACCACTGGGGACGCGGTGCTCAGCCTTGACCTTCTGGCATACTAAACATCGAGACACTAACTCTGCAACTGTACACTTCAGCCCAGGCCACCAAAACTGACTCCTCAAGGCTCGGTACATCTTTGTCACACCAGGATGCACTGCTAAATGAGAACTATGGAACTCTCTGAGAACCATATCATGCATCATAAAAGGAACAAAAATCCTTGCATGATACAACACTCAATGTTGTTCACCCTCAATCCAACCATCAGGGGCCTCACCACAAACAACTCGGTCTCTCTAGACCTCCACCTCAAGATCCCCCAACTGGGACTCTTCCACATGCTGTAATAGATATGGATGCACCGTCATCTAGAAAAGATAACCTCTGGCCCCAAATTCTCCCATATCAAGATGTAATGCTAACAGTTCTTCCATTACTCTCTATAAATCACCGGATTCACACACAGAATCACCATGTGACTTTTGACTCATCACATCAGCAACAACATTCCGCTTTCCAGGTGTATAAAATATTTCGAAGTCATGTTCCTATAATAACTCCACCCACTGACGTTGTCGTAAGTTCAAGTCACGCTGGGAGAAAACATACCTCAGCCTCTTATGATCGGTGAAAACCACAAAGCGCTCACTAGTGAGTTAATGATGGTAAGAGTTTGATAGATGACATTATGCATTCTATCACTAAGAAATAAGTTTTTAATTTCTATGTGGTTATTTTTATTGTTATGTTATCTATGTATATATTTTATTCACATGTTATTATTTATATGGTATATTTTATTATTATTTATTTATTTTATATTAATCATGATTTATTTATTCCATGATAGCTTCCATTATAAGCTACCCCTTATTGAGCATCTAAGTGTGCCTTTGTAGTTTTTCTTCCTTTCCCTAGGGAACCCAGAAGTGGAATCTGAATAATTTCAAGGATATGCTAGAAGGAATTATAGAGTTTTCACTTTGTTTTTATATTGTTTATATGGTTTTAAAATGTAATTTTTGTGATATGTATTATTTAGTTTCTTAATAATTCTTAACTATTTTATCTTTTTTAATGTGACCTCTTGTATTTTGTACCAATGTAGTAAAGTAACCATCATCTCTGGGCTATTGAAGTCTGGTTTGTTAAAATATTCCATTTTTATTTTAGTATTTGAACCCTATTTGGCCATAGGGGTTGAATCAATGGTTTGGAATAGGTTATTTATAAAATTTATTATTTTTTATGATTTTGAGGATCCCTCCATCCCTTTTCTTGTTTTTTAAGAAAAGGTGGTGAGTTTATTCCATATTCTAGGTAAGTGTTTCTACCAAATTGATATTTCCGTAAAAACACCTAATTTTTTTTTATTTACTTTGGTTTGTTTTCTAAATTGTTCTTGACATATATTATTGGGGTTGGTTTTTGTATTCATGTTTATTATTTATTTTTATTATCTCAAATAGTGATTTCCCATATTTTTCTTTTTAAAATTTGGATTTAATACACAATGAGTTTGAGATAATGTTTTAAAGAGATTTATTGATTTAAAATGTACTTTAAAATTTGTTTTATAAATGGTATTATGATTTGAATTGTGTTTATTGGATTATGGGATTTGGATTTGTATCAAATAATTCCTTGTTGAGTGAATGTGTCTATTGGATTTGAGATGATTATTGGTTGCACATGGGAGACCTTGGGTGTGTGTTGGTGGCCTAGATGGGTGCTACACTAGTGTAAATTATGAATTGGATAGGGAACGTGGCTTGAGTATCTTGAGTGTGAAAGGAATTTGTTTTTTACCCTAATGAGACCATGAGAGCTCATAAATTTTGCAGGTTCATGTAAGCTAGCTAGTTCTCCTTGACCAAGTCCTAGTTACCATAGACCCCAGGTTGGATCCCTATGTTTTTCATGATGTATTTATATGTTTCCCTCAGTTATTATTTGTAGTTATTTTGTTTATTTTTATTATGGAACATGAATTTATTTTAAAAAACCAAAAGTATTTATAAAAAAAATCCAATTTATTATTTTATAAAACAAAGTGATTATTTTAAAATGTGATTCTTTAAAACTATAAATTATGGTTTCCACTAATAATGATGTTATATAGATTCATGGTATTAGTCTATTGGGACATTCCTCATACCCTGCATATATTATTGGGAATATATAGAATTATTCTTGTAGGATATAGGTAAAGTTAATTGAACCACATCGTATTGTGCTAACCCTTTATACTCATCATCCTTCCATAGTATATTGGTGGTGGTAACTATGGGTCACAAGGAGATTTGGATCATGTGAATTATTTTGGGATCCTACGATGTCATTTATGACTGGAAATTATATTATCTAAATCAACCTTGGGATATTTTATAATTATTATATACATGTGATGACATGCTCAACTTACATTGTTTTATAAAGTTATGGTTGGTTTATTTGATTTTTGTTTTGTTGTTTTATACTCTATTTAATTGTTAGCATTATTTGGATAAATTATTATTTTGTACAAGGATTCCAACATAAGGATGATTAATTATAGATTCTCATATGGTAGTATTCATGTGTATATTTTTATTATTGGGGTTAAATCATTCTTGATTGGTTAGTTTTGATTCCCTATAACTAGTTTCTAACCCATGGTAATAGAGAATGCACCTCAGACCATGTGGTGAGCTAGATTAAGTGATGTTTTAGGTGACTTGGGATTCTTTCTTATATGTTAACATATTTCATGTGAATCTAGATGAAGTTATCTTCTACTTTTACTTTCATTAGTATTTCATAAAAGGTTCTAGAACCCCTTTTCCAAGTACACGAATCAGTAAGAATCATAATGGGATCCAAATTTCAGTTTAATCCCCTAAAAGGAAGAAGACTCTTGTTTTCTACTTCATTGATCCTTATTAACAATACTAAATTTCCAGAAGTAGATGGAGGTAACTGTTTATAGTTTATAGGTATGTGGTGTTCTTTAGTACTATTCACATTTGATCCTTGAATATAGATAAAGCATATGTTTAATTCATGGGTTTTTTAAAAATAGGTTGGTGTAGAATATTTATAATACTTACTATATCTTAGAATATGATTGGTATTATTTTATAATTACTATTTAGGTGGGTGTTATCAGGGTCAGAAAAGCTAATTCTAGTTAATGGGGGTGTATGGTGTCCCACTTAATGGAGGTACACGAGCAATGTTGGTGGTCGGCATACAAGTGGGAGAGGGGACAGTGGGATGATTATGCACACAGGTGGACCACAAGGGTGGTGTATGGAATCTCACTCAAAGGAAGGATGTTCTCAACATTGGAAGCCAACATTTTGGTGGGACAGGAGGTCGGTGGGTGAGCGACGCAATAGGTGGACCATAAGGGAAATAGAGGCGAATTTCAGTGGATGGATGGACGGTGAGATGAATTTGAGGGTGGTGGTTCGATCCAACAATGGCATTTGTAGGTTGAGTCTCAAATGGAGGCAGAAAGGTGCATACTGGTGGGGTTTGGGTGAGGCACATGAGCAGGCCTGATTTAGTAGAATTCAAAGGCCATCAAAGGACTATGGGCCTATTCACATGGGTTTATGATTTGTGGGCCTTAGAGAATTATTTAGGGTCTAAAAAGAACATTTATTATAATATATCCACTATGCATGTGGGACATTTAATATGCAAAAAATATCTCTAATGGGTGTTTTCCAATCCTTGGGGGAAGGATGAGGCATGACCCATTGGGTGTCTGGGGTGTGTTTTTGTTTTCTTATTTGTAATCCTCCCTACTAGTAATAAATATATATTTGTAATTATAGTTTATAAAGTTTTTATAAATTATATGTTTTAGGAATTATAAAATGGAACTTTTCATGCCTAAATAAAATATGAAAAGTTCATATTTATTTTTCATTTTTTTTAAAATAAATAGAGTGTTTGTTTATTTATTTAGTTTTTTATTCCTTTATATTATTAATAATTATAATTTTTTATAGAATATTAATAACGTGCCTCCATTATCTATATGATAAATTTATTCTAGGATAAATTGTTGGAATTGGTGGTCTAGAACTAACTACTTTGTACTTTATTCATTAAATAAAAGCCTTATCACATCTTGATTGTTCTTCTGTGTGACATGTCATGTGATAATGTCCTAAGGACAGTTGTTGCATTAAAGGTTCGTAGCGGATCCCTGCTATGATGAGAACCCGGAAGTTCCATAACACTGTTCTTGAATGTATGTTCTATGGTCGGATGATATTATTTGAGGGACACAAATAATACAGGTCATTAGGGGTGAGGACTCATAAAACATTGAGGCACCTTCTCATGGTGTGCACCCTTGGTAATATCCAGGAGGATATTATGAGAACGAGACCCGCCAGTAGGAAATCCACATTTCATAGTGTCATTGGATGTTCCTAAATTAGTATGTGTGTATAGGTCCTTAGACTTTAATATTATTATTAATGGGTATTACAACTCACGCACTTAGATGTATTGACGAAAACTGTGACGACACATTGTTCGCAGCGAGGTAGGATACGTTGGGTGTGTCATGAGTAATACTGCATTAATAGATAATGCGAGAAAGGATTTGTCCCTTCTGTTCCATTACAGAAGTAGATATCTTAGGCCCTTTGATGGAATTGATATAGCCTAAATAAATCCATGGTCGGGGTAAGGAATAGGCGAGTTCAATACTGGTAAGTCAAAGAAAGAATAATCGAGCACATGGGTTGATGACACTAGCATGAAACCCTCTTGATTAGAGATATCGAGACAAGGGGATTATATTACAAGTTAATCATTTGTAGGAGGTGACACGCCATTGCGGCGTTAACTTCTTTCTCTATGGGGGTCTTGGCGTGTTGCTAGACGCTAACCTTGGACTTTAGGGAGGCTCCGCCTAATGCCACTAAGAAAGAGGCCTAGAGGGTCACACACTAAGTGTGTTCATGTATCTCAGTTAAATATTAATTTAACAAGTTAAATAAATATTATTCCCGACTGTGGTTTAATAATTATTTAAGGATGCCTGATTGCATTTATTTCGACACTAGTTATTCGAGAGAATATATTGTGGGAGAAATAATATATTTGTTAGAGAGTAATTCAGTTACATTTATTTAAGAAATAAATAGACATTACTCAAGGTCTAATAAATATGGTGGAGAAAAATGGAAAAATAAAATACATGACGTGTATATTAAATGTACACGCCGTGTAGTTTTATGGAAGACAAGCACATGTTATGTGTTAATTATTACACGCCGTGTAGTTTTCCAGTAGGGATTTTTGAGGATAAAATATTGTTTATTTAATTAAATGATATTAAATGAAATATGTTGGGCGCATGTCAAGTAATAATTATAGTCAACTATCATTATTATGACATGGGGTATTGTTAAGAATTAAATGAAATTATTAAATACTTTTGGGTAATTAATTTCATTTTATTATTCTAAGTATTATAAATCCCTATTACATCTTTCTCAAGAGATCTAGCCATTGTTGTGCACAATGGTTTTTGGAAATACTCTCAAGCCAAGAGATAATTCCCTTTCCACCAAGAACGCTTTCAAGTTATGAGAGCGAGATCCTCCACCGGATCAAGGCGGTCAAAGGCGGATATCGCAAGCAAAGGTTCTTCCATGCTAGCACCCGGATATCCCTTCGGAGACATCAAGAGATACATGGAGCACGTGTGGATCACCGCTAGAGGAATCCTATACTTGGATTATACGACGCAATGACGGATCATAGGATCGTGACTGGAGACTCCAACGAAGAAATAATTCTACCAAGGTAATTCTTATGAATTAATTAAATTAATTATAACCAAAAATGACGATCCTATCTTAATGGTTCTGGGACTCTTCTTTTCTTTTGCGTTCTTCGTTCTATTCCGAAGATCTGTCGTTTTATATCGTGACAGATCTCGGATTGAATGTTGTTTAACACAAAAAAAATTAAAGTTGGGAAAACCCCACCAACGCGCTTCCGCTACGCCCGGAACCTACAAGTGGTATCAGAGAGGGGTCATATCGTTGATTATAATTATTTAGTTTTTCGTTGGTGATTTAAGAATTTAATAATTTAGTTATTTCAATTCATGTTTAATCATTCTGAAAATCTAAATGTCGAGATATGTTCCTCCTCCCTTGTTTCTTGTTCACCTCACAGAAATGAATTTTTTCTTTTAATTTTGATTAAATTAAAATAGAGGAACTCATCCGGAGGAGCCAAAAGTTTCTAGTCGTACAACACCAGAATACACGGCGTGTATTCGGAAGTACACGCCATGTAGTCTAGGTTCAATGAATTGACTGATCTGCCAAATCAGGTCGTGTATTGAAGCCATTTATATCACCGTGTGTTGACTAGAAACAGGTGGCACACAGTTTCCAGATTACACACCGTGTGGTCCAATGAACACGGCGTGTAGTCCCTTCGGGTTCGGGTTGGACCATGTACCCCGTACATGGGTTGCCTGGCTGGAAATCGTGTAACGCGGAAACTACATGGTGTGTGTCCAAAAGAACATGCCGTGTACTCCGAATATTTCTGAAGTACATTGACACGCCATGTCCTCGGGCGTGTACTTCGGATAGATGGTGAGGAAAAGTACACGTCGTGTAGTCGGAACTACACGCCGTGTACTCACCCAAATTACACAAATTTTTTAAATTTTATTATTATATTATACAAACCCTTGAGACGTGTACCATAGTGTAGGCGTAAGCTGAATCACAACATGTGATAGGTGTTTTATATATATGTGTTTAATTTAACATCTGCGTAATGAATGGGAATTCACCGGGTTGCCTCCAAGGTACAAGTTACGTACAAGGATAATTTTAAATGAATTTATTTGTTTAAAATTATTATGGATGAGAATATTAAGGAAATTTAGAAAAAGGTTTTAAGATAAAAGGATTTATTAATTAAATATAGTTAATTAATTCGAGCTTGATTTATATTAAACAAGAACGATTAAAGAATTGAATGCTAGTTTTATTTATGTGTAAATATCATTGCATGTATGGAAGATCATGAGCCAGACCGAGACCTTTGTATGTGAATGGTTTCTTTTAATTTATTTATTTAAATTAAATTTGTTGGCCTATGAGACATCTCCTCATTAATATGTAGGGCCTACGTGCCCAAGGATTCTTTTATGTAAAAACCCCTTTTTACCCCTCACCTGCGTGTGAGATAAATGCATATGTAATGGATGGAGATCCCAAGCTAGTGGAGGTGGCTCAAGTCAGGAGCCAAGGTGAAACCAATCCAAGGAGATACAAAGGTGGATAGGTGAAAGCTGTAAACATGAACCCGAAAGGTTCAAGGTGTTTCTCCCCTAGGTCTTGGGCTAGTTTATCAATCACTAGATAAACTAACCAATAGAAAAGCTCATGATCATACCATTTATTTTATTTTTATCAGTTTCATGGTTTATTTATTATGGGTGTATTGTCACGATCACACAATTAATGAATTAAATGAGCATGGAAGATGGAACTGAAATAAAACCATCTTATACGTAAATATTATCTTAGACATGGTTAATCACATAAGTAAATCCCACTTAATATTAACAAGCATGTAATCAAAGATAATAAAATGGCAATTTACGTATAAGGATAAAATCCCTCAAAATAAATATTAAGTCGGTATAGCCTTCCATAATATTGGTTAGAATCGAACCATAGTTCAAAGTGCTTGACCAACCCTAGTTGGGGTGCTTTCAATTATCGAGGAATTCTAATTCAAGGTTTTGGGTTGACTTGACTGGGTTCGCATAAAGGGTTGACTGCCAAGCAGGACTTGGTGTGACCAAGAGGCAAAGGTTGAGGAAATCTAAAATTAAAGGATTTCAGGATTGGGGAGTCCACTCAGCGGATCAAGGAGCTGCGAGTTAAATGTAGTTGGCATTTGGAATTCCTACCTAAAACCCTTCAAGTTGCTTGACCAACCCTATTTGAGGTAATGCGAAGGGCAATATGGATCATTTCCACTAGAATATTCAGGAAACAAAATATTTTGAAGTCAATAGTGAGGGTTATTGGATTTCGATAAAATAGTGGGAGACTAATAAGTATTAATTTATTTATTTGTCTCAATTTTTGTAATAAAGTACTAAACATTTGCTCATCTTAATTTGTATAAACGGTAAGAAAATGACTTTAAACATATCATTGCACACCATACTCGAGAAGGAAAACCTTCTCACCGACACCAATTTCCAAGAGTGGAAAATGCGTTTACGCATCGTCCTTCGCCATGAAAGGAAATTGTATGTGCTGGAAGAGCCTATTCCAGTTGCGCCTGGGGAAGAGGCTAGTGATGAGGAATTATCTCTCTACATGAAACACATGGATGATGCCACAGATGTCCAGTGTTTCATGCTATCGTACATGTCTAATGAGCTCTTGAAGCAACATGAAAACATGGACACGATACAAACCAAGTGTTGGAAATCGATAACGAAACAAACTCACATGACTCATACATCTTCCAGTTGTGGCATCACCGCCTTGTTCATGTAAACGAGAAGCGCTTGACCAAGCTCTGTCAAGATGGATATTTAGATTCTACTGAGCTAAAACCACTTGATATATGTCATGCTTGTTTACAAGGTAAAATGACCAAGCCGCCTTTTGGTGGACATGGTGAAAGGGCCACAGAGCTTCTAGGATTGGTACACACGGATGTATGTGGACCATTTCCAGTAGAAGCTAGAGGTGGATATTCTTACTTCATTACTTTTACTGATGATTTGAGTAGATACGGATTTGTCTACTTAATGAGGTATAAGTTAGAATCCTTAGAGAAATTTAAGGAATTCAAGAATGAGGTAGAGAATCAACTTGTTAAGAAGATAAAGAAGCTTCAACCGGATCGAGGTGGAGAATATATGAACCAAGAGTTCATCGATCTTCTACGGGAGTCTGGGATTCTATCTCAGCTCACTCCTCCTTATACACCACAGTGGAACGGTGTTAGTGAAAGTAGGAACCGCACCTTGTTGGATATGGTGAGGTCGATGATGAGTCATGCGGATCTTCCATTATCCTTTTGAGGATATGTATTACAAACTGCAGCATACACATTAAACTGAGTACAAACTAAGGCGGAAAATGGAATTCCCTCTGAGTTATGGAATGGAAAGAAACCCATTTTTTCACATACACGTGTATGGGGATGCGAGGCGTTTGTTAAGGCCTTCTCAGGAAACAAACTATCACCCCGGGGCACGAAGTGTATCTTTATAGGATATCCTAAGGAAACGAAAGGATATTACCTATATAACCCTCAAGACAAGAAAGTGAATGTATCCAGACAAGACATCTTTCTTGAGAGGGAGAACATCCTAAAAAGGATATTGGGAGAAAGATTGACTTAGATGAAGTTGATTCTCAAGATACATAGGAGTTGGTACAGGAACAAGTTCCACAGGTCCCCATGGAAGAGGTTTTAGAAATACAAGTATTGCGTAGGAGCTCAAGAGAGGTAAGGGAACCAGAGAGATTTGGTTTCCTAGTCACTGAGGATGGTGAATCATTATTGTTGGACAATGATGAACCTCTCTCCTACAAGGAAGCAGTAGAAAGCTCAGAATCTGTGAGATGGCCAGAATCTATGAATTCTGAGATGGATTCCATGTATCAGAACCAAGTCTGGGTTCTGGTCGATGATCCAGTTGATGTAAATCCTATTGGATTCAAATGGTCATTCAAGAGAAAGCTGGACATGGAAGGTCGAGTTAGCACCTATAAAGCAAGGCTAGTGGCTAAAGGGTTCAGACAGCGTCAAGGAATTGACTATGATGAAACCTTCTCACCAGTTTCCATGTTTAAATCCATAAGAATCATACTTGCCATAGAATCTTACCATGACTACAAGATTTGGAAAATTGATGTCAAAAAATAATCCCTTAACGGGAACCTTCAGGAAGATGTCCATATGACACAACCAGAAGGGTTTGTGACACGAGGTGAATCTAAATGGTTTTTCAAGTTGCAAAAATCCATTTATGGATTGAAGCAAGCATCCAGGTCATAGAACATTCAATTCGATGAATCCATAAAGGAATTTGGTTTCATTAAGAACGAATGTGAGCCATGTGTTTATAAGAGGTTTAATGGGAATGAGGTTGTTATCCTAGTAGTATATTTTGATGACATATTGCTTATTGGAAACGACGTACCAGCCTTACAGTCAGTTAAGGATTGGTTGAACAAGTGTTTCTCCATGAAGGACTTGGGATAAGCAGCCTACATTCTAGGGATCAAGATCATTCGTGATAGATCCAAGAGGCTGCTTGGACTAATTTAGGGTACATACATTGACCAGATACTAAAGAGATTTAGTATGGAAAAATCCAAGAGGGGATTGGTTCCAGTGTCACATGGCCTATATCTTTCTAAGAAAATGTGTCCTCAGACATAACAAGAGAAAGATAGAATGAGTAAGATCCCATACGCTTCGGCTATAGGATCCATCATGTATGCCATGTTATGTACCAGGCTTGATGTTTCCTATGCACTGAGAATGGTAGGAAGATATCAAGCAGATCCAGGAGAACAGCATTGGAATGCTGCTAAGACTATCCTTAAGTATCTGAGAAGAACTAAGGATATGTTCCTGGTGTATGGAAGAGACGAGGAGCTTGTCATCAGAGGGTATGCTAATGCTGGTTTTCAGACAGATCAGAACGATCTGAAGTCGCAATCTGGATATGTTTTATGTCTCAATGGAGGATTTGTGAGCTGGAAGAGTTCAAAGCAGCCATTTGTCGCCGATTCTACAGCAGAGTCCGAATATATAGCAGCTTCTGATGCAGCCAAGGAAGCCGTTTGGATTTGGAACTTTTTCAAGGAGCTTGATGTGGTGCCTAGTAGTAAAGATCCCATTACATTGTATTGTGATAATACTGCAGCGGTGGCTCTTGAAAAAGAACCAAGGTCACATCAACGGACAAAGCACATACTCCGGAAGTACCACCTCTTGAGGGATTTCTATCAGAGGGGTGAAGTTGCAGTGAGTAGAGTGTCCATGGAAGAAAACGTGGCGGACCCCATGACTAAAGGCCTATCTCAGCAGAAGCATGAATATCATGTGAGAGCTAGCGGGTTAAAGGTTGTTAGCAGTTGGCTCTAGTCCAAGTGGGAGTCTGTTGGAGTTGGTGGTCTAGAACCAACTAATTTGTACATTATTCATTAAATAAAAGCCTTATCACATCTTGATTGTTCTTCTGCGTGACATGTCATGTGATAATTTCCTAAGGACAGCTATTGCATTAAAGGGTCGTAGAGGATCCCTGCTATGACGAGAACTCGGAAGTTCCATAACACTGTTCTTGAATGTATGTTCTATGGACGGATGATATTATTTGATGGAAATAAATAATACAGGTCATTAGGGGTGAGGACTCATAAAACTTTGAGGCACCTTCTCATGGTGTGCGCCCTTGGTAATATCTAGGAGGATATTATGAGAACGAGACCCGCCAGTAGGAAATCCACATTTCATAGTGTCATTGGATGTTCCTAATTGCGGACGCGTGTATTGGTGCTTAGACTTTAAGATTATTATTAATGGGTATTACAAATCGCACACTTAGATGTATTGACGAAAACTGTGATGACACATTGTTCGCAGCGAGGTAGGATATGTTAGGTGTGTCACGAGTAATACTGCATTAATAGATAATGCAAGAAAGGATTTTTCCCTTCTGTTCCATTACAGAATTAGATATATCAGGCCCTTTGATGGAATTTATATAGCCTAAATAAATCCACGTCCATGGTAAGGAATAGGCAAGTTCAATACCGGGAATTTAAAGAAAGAATAATCGAGCACATGGGTTGATGACACTAGCATGCAACCCGCTTGATTAGAGATATCGAGACAAAGGGATTATATTACACGGTAAGAGTTCGTAGGAGGTGACACGTCATTGCGGTGTTAACTTCTTTCTCTATGGGTTCCTTGGCGTGTTGCTAGACGCTAACCTTGGACTTTAGGCAGGCTCCGCCTAATGCCACTGAGAAAGAGGCCTAGAGGGTCACACACTAAGTGTGTCCATGTATCTCAGTTAAATATTAATTTAACAAGTTAAATAAATATTATTCCCAACTATGGTTTAATAATTATTTAAGGATGACTGATTTCATTTATTTCGATACTAGTTATTCAAGAGAATATATTGTGGGCGAAATAATATATTTGTTAGCGAGTAATGCAGTTATATTTATTTAAGAAATAAATATATATTACTCAAGGTCTAATAAATGTGGTGCAGAAAAATAGAAAAATAAAATACATGCCATGTATATTAAATGTACACGTCGTGTAGTTTTATGGAAGACAAGTACACGCCGTGTGTTAATTATTACACGTCGTGTAGTTTTCCAGTCGGGATTTTTGAGGATAAAATATTGTTTATTTAATTAAATGATATTAAGTGTAATACGTTGGGCGCATGTCAAGTAATAATGATAGTCAACTATCATTATTATTACATGGGGTATTGTTAAGAATTAAATGAAATGATTAAATACTTTTGGGTAATTAATTCATTTTATTATTCTAAGTATTATAAATCCCTATTACATCATTCTCAAGAGATCTAGCCATTGTTGTGCATAATGGTTTTTGGAAATACTCTCAAGCCAAGAGAGAATTCCCTTTCCACCAAGAACGCTTTC
Organism: Viscum album; assembly: GCA_963277665.1. Taxonomy (NCBI): domain Eukaryota; kingdom Viridiplantae; phylum Streptophyta; class Magnoliopsida; order Santalales; family Viscaceae; genus Viscum; species Viscum album. The sequence goes on along the minus strand of OY728137.1, from coordinate 60,720,465 downwards.
AAGTTACGAGAGCGAGATCCTCCACCGGATCAAGGCGGTCAAAGGCGGATATCACAAGCGAAGGTTCTTCTATGCTAGCACCCAAAGATCCCTTCAGCGACATCAAGAGATACGTGGAGCATGTATGGATCACCACTAGAGGAATCCTATACTTGGATTCTACGATGCAGCGACGGATCACATGATTGTGACCGGAGACTCCAACGAAGAAAGAATTATACCGAGCTAATTATTATTAATTAATTAAATTAATTATAACCAACATATGACGATCCTATCTCAATGGTTCCGAGACTCTTCTTTTCTTTTTCATTCTTCATTCTATTCCAAAGATCTGGAATTTTATATCATGACGGATCTCGGATTGAACATTGTTCAACGCAAAAAATTAAAGTTGGGAAAAACCCACCAATGCGCTTCCGCTACGCCTGGAACCTACAGAAATATTCTTTCATTACATCCTATGTATGACTCCATAAGATTTATTCTTCACCTAAATTAACCTCATTTTGTTTTTAGAGTTATGAGATTAAGGTTGGATGTTGAATATGGTTTGTGTATAATAGATTTTAGAGATATCATAAATTGAATTCTATCTTGAATAAAGTATACCTAGGGAGAGGGACCTATACTTATCCTACCCACTATCTTGGAGGATTATTCCTTATTCTAGAAAGGTGAGGGGTTGAATATCTCTATCTATGGGATTACTCATATGGAAATTATCAATCTCATGTAAATATATGCATTTACATAAAGCATTCATATACCTTATTCATGATATTCATTTGGATGTGTATGAATATTTATGGATTTATTTTTGGGTGAGTAATACAAACTTTTGGGTTTTGTAAAGAGTTTCACATTAATGTGGTGAAAACATATTAATTTGGTAGATAGAATAAGATTTCAAAACTAAATCATTAGAATCATGCATACACAATGTGATAAAACATGAGGTAATTAAGTTTTCATGAGATGTAATGGTTTTAATATACATGATATTTATATTAGTGATGATTTTAAAACAAAAACCTTAAAATACTAAGTGTGAGATTCATTCTAAAGTGACACTTGTTGATACCTCGATCATTCAGTATGAGTGACCTTAATAGATAGGTGCTCATGAATTATCTTGTGTAATGAAATCAAGTAATAAGGTGATACTAATGGTTAGGTTCCTTGTTCTTGGAATTTTCTTTTTATTACACTAGCTAGGAAACCCTAATAGTTAGGATATCAAAGGAATAGAGTTGATTTAATCTATCTAATGGATTTAGATAAATTATTTATCTAATTAGCTATCCAATAATCATATGTGATATGATTAAAAAACTTATTGTCTGCTAGATATATTCAAGACATATTTATGTGATCAAACTAGTGTAATTCATGATGAAATATGGTTCTTGACTCACTAAATAGATATGATTTATGGGGCCATCATTTTTAGTGGGAGTAATTTCATTAAATTTCCTTGGTAAAAATATATTTTACATGATACTCACCTATATTTATGTCTTTTTTGTAGGTTATAGTTTACTACATGATAATCATATTGAGATACCTTATAAGTACACTATAAGAAAACTAAAAAATAGTAGAGGTTTCTAATAATAATACATAGTGTTTCATAACACTACTAGAAATTCTGTGATGGTTATAGGAATAAACATGTTTAGTGTTATTGGTAATTTAAACATAGAGGATTTTTTATAGATGATGGTTCATTATAATTGTTGTTGATCATTATTTGAAGGTAGTTTGAAAAACTGCTAAACTATTTCAAGGATTTTTCATAGCTTCAAAATAGTTCACCATATTTAGTAGTGGTTATAACTATTTTAAACTCTTTTCATAATGGTTTTGAAAATTGTATGACCATTTAGTGATGGTTTTACAGTATCTTTCAGTGGTTTAAAACCCAATTTTTTAATTAGTGGTGGTTTTCTATGAGTAGCCACGGTTTAAAATGCTACTAATAGAAATAAAACAATAAATAGAACCACCTTTATTTTAATCTACTATACCATTGATACAAAAAATAAATTATTAAAACAAAATGAAAAACAAAATGTCATTATCGTTATAAAGACAACTACAAATATATCACAAGATATCATACACATACAGAATATCACTTCATTCAAATGGGAATTAGTACAACCAACCATTTCATTCAAATTTCATAATACTAGGGGATTCATAGACATAATAACAATTAATACATCAAACACTACTAGGGATTGCATCGGCGTCACTGTAACAGCCTTGAGATGATTGACACTCTTCATCCTAACGACTTCCATCCTATGATACTAGTAATTATAGAATTTAAAAATACAAATTGGATTATATTAAATAATATCACAGATAAAATATAAAAAAGAAAGTTTTTTACCTATTGAGACTATCATATCATATATTCAGTCACCTTATGAATATTTCCTTTCACACCCTAAAATAAAGTATCCAAAGCATCCACTACTCATCCTGATCGCTCATGCATGAAAACTTCTCCTTTACTTTGGTCTCCAATATTGCAATTTTTTCGATGATGTTGGCCCATGAAAATTACTTAGACTCATGGTAGGAGAAGGTGTCATAGTGAATGATATCAAGGAACTTCCAAAGAATTCTGATAGAGATGGTCTAGAACCCATCATCTACATACAACATGGATGATCATTTCCAATAACCTGGCCAAAATCATCACTTTGGGAGATCGATGATGACTATGAGGGATCTTTATCTCGTGCCTCCTTAATTTTAGACTCTTCATTGAATAATATAAAATAATAAAGTAATTTAGTGAAATAAAATAATAATTAAATTAGTTTATCAATATGATCTAAGCATATTCATTCACAAAACTCTCTTCTGACTTTTTATGTGAATTGAACCACATCTCGATCCACCCAACCTGGTGACCAGCCTCCAAAGACTGTATCATTAAATCAAAATATCCACAACTATACAATATTAATAAATTAAAATTGAAAACATATATATTTTATAATAATTAAAATATTACCTTTCTCAATATTCTTTTGGTGAAACTCTTAAACCTTACTATGTGTGGGATTATCTTCTTCTCTCTGCTCAATACATTTTTTTAAAATTTCTTGAATAAATGAATATATATTAATATGAAATGTAATATGGTTAAGAAAAAATTTAATATTATTGAAAAATTAATTTAAATATAAAATAATAATATAAAATAACTTATATTAATTAGTAGATATCTTATCTATAAAATACTTCCACTACTCTCTAAGTATCCCTTCGGGTACCATATAAAACATTTTTTAAAGGCTTAATGAGCTATCACTAAACTCACACCATAACCTGTACTTGAAATATTTCCATTTTTTCTATGATTTTTAAATTCTAATGATGCACAATAGAGTCATCCACCTCAATAATAAAAACCACCAATATATAAGAAAGGTAAAAAAATATTAGAACAATAATATTTATAGTAATATCAAGTTAAGAAATAGTTTATCAATATTTATTTTCATTTTACAATATATTATTATCAAATATATCATTCTTCCTGTTGATTAGAACATGCCTCCAATCATGATATGTACTAGGTAGGGTCATCGAATTAGATGTCAAATAACCTAAAAACTACCCGTACATGCCTCTTGCATCACCCATAGGCACCCTGAAATAGTCAAATGACACAACAACCTTCAAATTTTTCAGCTTCCAAACATTTTTCTCATGTTTGTTTCTATTGTATCATTATTTATTTATGTTAAAAAAATGTATTCAACATTTAGTATAAGTAGGAAAAAATAATGTGTTCATAATGAAATATATACCAACAGATGTCATCTACAAATACCCTTATGACTTTATAGGTGATAAAATATATGTATTCGATTCATGCTCATCTACTAGCTATATTGATGTATAAATAATCACATCTATTTCCCTTTTATCAGTGGTAAGTGTAATTTTGTTTTGGGTAATTTACCTAATGGATTAGGGATTATCACTATTGGTGTAGTTCCATCCAACTGCATAGCTCACTAAGATCTACATACCTTTTAGTCCTTATCATTTTTCATAAAAATGATTAATAGTTAAAGTGGTTACAACATCTAAAAATGATAAAAGACAATAATAAAATTTAAAATTGCCAATATAAAAATATTTAATCATTATCATGTATTTAAAGAGTTATTTGATGTTCAAAAATAATGATATTTTTATCAAAATTACAATATTATTATATATAATTAATAATATTGGCCTTTTTATTTACCCCCATACCATAATTTAATACTCATTAAAGGCAAAAAATAAATTTCTTAACCCTCCATACCATTGAAAATCAATGTTAACTTCATGAATTTTCAACATAACTACTGTGAACTATATTTAAATCAATATTTGTGAGATGAAATTAAAAAAAACATCTATGATAGAAACTATATTAAATAATGAATCACTCATTTATAATAGTAAAAAAAATATTATTTATTAATTTAAAGGAGGATTTAATGTACAATGGTTTCATCCAGAATTGAAACTTAATATTTTGTACACATTGAAAAAATCATACTCATAAATGAAAAAAGTTAAAATATAAATTTTTTTGTTATTATTTAAAATAAATTAATAAATTAAGAAAACTAGTTTTATGTTAAAATATTACTCATGGTATGTGTTCTCTTTCTCAAATCAAATTTACAACTTCAAATATTAGGTAAGAAAAATAACACTAAAATTTTAGATTAAATTATATGATTGACAAAAAAAATATAAAAACCCTAAATAAATAAAATAGGGATCCTATTTGGTTAAAAAAATTAATAAATTTTGTAGAAAAAAATCGAATAATAATGACCATATCCAAATATAATTCCAAATATACAAGAATTAAAATTATTAAAAAAATAATGAATGAATGCATAAGAAATGATTAGTGTATATGAGCAGTTGGTAGTGGTATAAAACATCAATACAAACCTATAATAAATTCTTATAAAATATAAATATAAAACATGATTTTATTATTCATATAAATATAATTAATATAGTGAAAACATAATTACTAGATTTTTGTATTAATAACCAGAACTGGAAGATAGGATTATGAAATAATGAATTGATAACAAAAATATATATATATAATGGGCAACAATATAAATTAAGAAATATATACACTATAGTTGTATCAAGAGGAGGAGAGGGTTTCATCATGATCTAGGGATGGGATCGAGGGGAGGGGAGGACATCATTTAGGGAAGGGGATGGTGACATCATTGAGGGTAGGGAAGGGTAGAATTGTTGAGGGGAGGGGACGTCATCATCTAGGGGAGGGGCATTGGGTTGCGGATGGAATGGAGTTTGAGGGAGGCTAAGAACGATTTATGTGGGGAGGATGGATCTATGAATTTATGGGTTTATTAGTGGTGGTTTTTATAAACCACCACTAACATTTATTTAGTGATTTTTTTAATAAACAAATAATAAAAAATTATTTAGTGTTTTATTATTAATAATAAACCATTAAATATTAATAGGTATAAAGTTTTTATAAACGACCATTATTAAATAAATTAATATTAAATTTTTAGTAGTTTGTAGTGGTTCTAAATAACCATCTTAAATAAACCTCCACAAATATCAAGTTTTACAAGAGTTTTATAACCTATAGAATAGTTCAATATTGGTATCTAAGGTTTAGAAGTATTATAAAAGTGAATCATTGAAAGAATATGAATGTGAATGTTATAAAACTTAATTTCACTAACTATAAGTCATGGGTATTGGACACTGGGTGTGCATCACACATTTGTGCTGAAAAACACAGACTAACAAATATGAGAGAATTAATAAAGGGTGAAGTATATCTTCATGTTGGTAATAGATCTGAAGTTTCTATTTTAGAATTCAATACTTATGATCTTAATTTACCAAGTGTAGTAGTACTAAAGTTATAGATCTATTATTATGTTCACCAAAAAATTAATTTCTGTATTTTTTTTAGACAAGAAGGAATTCTCAATCACTATTAAGAATAAGATTTTATATATATATATATATATATATATATATATATTAATGATATTTTTTATGTATTTGGGGATATGATAAATGTTTTATACATTTTATATATAGATAATCATATTTATAACATTTAAATTATGAAATTCAAGGTTGATTATAATCCCACCAATCTTTGGAAATGTCTCATTAGGCTTCTGAACTAGAAACGCATCCAAAAACTCTATATAGATAAATTATTGGAACCATTTGATTATGAATCATTTGAAAATTTATAATCTTTTTTATTATGTATGGTTACTAAATAAAATTTTATTAGATAAGGATAAATGGCTAGTGGACTTTTGTATCTCGTACATAGTGATGTATATAGACCAATGAGTACTCATGAAAGTGGTGATTTTAGGCAATTTATTACCTTTATCAAAGAATTTAGTAGGTATATATATATGTTTATGATGATATTCAAGTATAAAACTCTTTAAAGGTTCAAATATTATTAGGAAAAATATATATAATAAACTGGGAAAGTATATTAAGAACCTCATATAGGATTAGGGTGGTGAATACTTAAACCAGGAATTCATTGATCTTATATGGGATTGTGGTATTATTTCAAAAAACACTCCTCTTGGAACACCACAATAGAATGGATTATCTAAAAGGAGTAATCATACCTTTTTGGATATGGTTCAATCAATGGTGAGTCATTTTGACCTTCTTAATTAATTTTGGGGTTATTCTCTAGAGACTACTACATTTCTATTAAACCATGTTCGATCTTGAGAAATCATAAATACACCATATGAGATATGAATTTGAAAACATATCATTATGTATTTTATAAATATTTGGGGATGTGAAGAATTCATTTGATGTTTGGATTATGATAAGATTGACTCCAGATATGATAAGTGCTTGTTTGTTGGTTATCCCAAGGAAACTATGAGATATATTTTTTATAATCTCATTGGAAAAAAAAGATCATATGGCTCGATATGGTGTTTTCCTTAATAAGAAACACATAAGTCAAGGGGATAGTGGGAGTAATGTTGAAATTGAAGAATTTTAAGACCAAAAAAAAGGAAGTGTTCGTGTTTTAAATGTTGAGTCAGTCCTATAAATAATTGTGGAAGAATAACTGACACAAGTTACACAAAAACCTTGGTGGTATGATAGGTTTCATCAAGATCTCATGAGATATGGATTTATCATTAAAAATGATGATGTAATAATGTTGATAAATAATTAATGAGATACCTATAGGGAAAAAATTTAGAGTTCTTATTCCAATAAATGGTTAAATTTCATGGTATCTATAATAGACTCCATGTACACTAACCATGTTTGGAACATGGTGGATGCACCTGAAGGGGTGATACCCATAGGTTTTAAGTGAGATTTCTATAAGAAAACTAACATGGATGGTAGAGTTTTATCTATGAAACATGCATGGTGGAAAAGGTTATAAGAAAATTAATGGTATTTAATATGAAGTAACCTTTTCAATTATAATGATGATAAATTCCATTCATATATCTCTCACTAGACAGATTACTTTGATTATGATATATATCAAGTAGATTTTAAAACTATTTTATTTTACATGGAGTTAGTTGAGGATGTGTAATGATACAACCTAAAGGTTTTGAAGTGCCAAATGAGACTAGTATGGTATGGAATCAAAAATGGTACATTTGTGGATTTAAATACTCTTATTAGAGTTGGAATATCTAATTTTATGATGAAATAAAAGAGTTTTATGTGATCAAAAATTTGAATGATTATTTATATAAAATATAATTAGGTTAGGATTTTGAATCCTCTCTAATTCATCTGAATCAGTTCATTGGAAATTTAGAGTTCAGATCATAATAAATTGGAAAGTGTAGTGAAGACTTCAACTCAATAGAATACCTATCAGGATGAAGTTATAATGAGTTTAGCATATGGTATATAATGTAGAAAAATAGAGTATCTATGAGGTTGTGATACATTAATCCTACTGGAAGTATCCATTCATTCGATGAACTTCTATAAGAGATCAGCTAGGACTTTTTTAAATAGATTTTATCCTTTGAAAGTAGTAGTTCAGTAAAACTGAATGATCAGATAGTCCCCACTATAAATATAAGGTGGGACCACCTACTAATGTATACTTTGAGTTATAATGTGATTAATCTATTAGCGCAATAAAAATGACTGAAAATTCAAAGTTTTAAAAATATTACTTTTAAATAAATAAATATTTCAATATTCTCCCATTGATGTAGGATGAGAATTCAAACCATGTGAAAAAAATTTATATTATTGTTTCTTTTTTTATGTTGTATGATTGTGTGTTTTCTTATCATTAAAATTTGGTTGTGGTGATTTAGGGTGCTATCAGGATTCCTAATTTATAGAGATTTTAAGTCAGGTAGGTGTGGCATGTCCTCTTCACATGAATTCCAAAAGAGGTAAAATTTTGATGGATTAAAGATATGGAATATGATGGTTTAACTTGTATTGGTTTCACTATTTCACCTAGTTATCCTCCCAATAAGAAGTATCAAATATTTATTATAGATAAGGGACTACACTCAGCATACTTCAGGTATCTTCATTTCATTTTTTTCCTTGATGTTATTATATTTAATGGGAGTTACTGAATTAGTATAATGGCATCGGTAAATGGAAATATTAGGGTTGATAAGTTTGATAAAAGGAAATTTTTATTCTAGAGGATGTAAATAGAATATTATCTCATCAAAAAAGAATTCAATATTCCATTAAATATAATCAAACCATAGAAGATTGAGAAAGATGAATGGGAATGGATATATTATAAGGAACTTGGAATGGTGATAATTATGTTGGAAAGGAGTGTTTCTTTCAACATTTGAGAGAGGAAAACAATAGTAGAACTTATGGATTCCCTGATATAAATGTATGAAGAACTCACATATTTAAATAAGGTTTTATGATTTAGATGTTGTATGAAATGATATTTTCATAAGGAATAATAGGTATAAACCATGTTAATGATTTTAACCTCATCCAGAGTTAGCCTAAGTTAGTAAAGGTAAATTTCATGGACTATATCTCTATATTCCTTTTATTTTCATCACTATAAGAGATTTTGGAGGAGATGGTTATTATTGTTGGTAATTATATCAAAAAATCAAACTTATTATTTGATTATTTCAATAATTTAATATTGAATGAAGAAGTTAAGTGGAGGGAATCCCAAGAACCAACTAAAAATACATTGAATGTAGAAGGTAGAGGATGGTCACCCAACTTGAAGATGAGTAGAAATAAAGAAAATAAAACTAGAGATGAGAGTAGAGGTAAGTATATCTGAAAAAAACTACATTTTTGGAATTGTGGTAAGAGGGGATATCTTAAGAAATATTTCAATTATTGGAAAGAAAATTCTAGAAAATAAGTTTATGTAATTTTGAGTTCTTTGAATTCAACATAAAATAATGACTTTTTATTAAGTGTTCATGATCTAGTGGATTCATGGGTAGTTTATTATGGAGTGACATTCCATTATACATAAGAGTAAGGGTGTATAGAGAATTATGTATCTAGAAGATTTAGTATGGAAAATTCAACACCCCAGGTTTTTATGAATTAATTTTTTCGAATAAATTAAAATTCTTTGATGGCTTGCACTGAACACTATAACAAGTTAAGATTTATTTATATGCAACACCATGTTAAGATTACGCTACATGAAACACTGAGTTTATCTTGTAGTATATGAAAAATGGTGTTTTTCTTGTGTTACATGCAATACCAAGCTTATATTGTGTTATATGAAACACTGATCTTAGTGTGTGTTACACACAACACTGAGTTTAAATGAAAACATAAGATATTATTAAAATATTATTATAGTTATCACCTATACATTGGAATTGTGGGTAAGAAAAGTATTAACTAAATTTTGAAATCATTTTTATGAATATTTATAAATTGAATTATTTAGTAACCAATTAATTATAAATGAAAGTAAGTACTATTTTAAAATAATGAATTTTCTTTTGTGAAAAACTATTTTTTCTATGCACATACACATTTTATTTAAATAAATTAAAAAACCCAATTTTGATGAATGATATTAATGAAATATATATTATATATTCAATCAAATATTTAAAATTCATATTATGTGTTTTCTAGGAAAGAGATAAGAATCAATCAAAATTTATGCATTAAAAATGTCATTTTCTAAAAGGTAGTTTTACAGCCTTTTAAGGGTGCACTCATTTTAAAACTAATTTTTGAAACTTTTATGAATTATACTTTACAAAATAAAATTAGTTTTTGAAATAAAAACATCAAAATTATTTTTTCATGAAATTTTGGGACTTTTTTGAAAAGATTTATTTTTGGATGAATAGTGAAAAAAGTAAATTTTAATTGAAAACTTCCTTTTTGTTTAATTTATTGATAAAGTTAAATTATATTTTAATTTTTTTTTTAAAGTATAATTAGTTCAATTAAACATATATTAATCCAATTTAGGCCATTGGAATCTATTTCATATTGAAATTGAATATAAAAACTTTGTAAACTTTTGATCCTTTTTCTTTAAAAACCTTCTTTCTCGACACGTCTATGGGGTTAATTTTAAATTGATTTTTTCCACTTATGTTAATTGAATTTGGAAAAAGGGATTAAATATTTATAATCATAATAATTTATATCTTATAAAATTTATAACTTAATTTTTTACAAAATTGATTAATGAAAGAAATTAAAATTAATTACAGCAATTAAGGTAAAAACAAGATTACTTAAAGGTTAAACTTAGAATATAATGTGTTAAAATGACCCAAAACTTGTTCAAAATCCATTTTATGGACATATTTAGACCTTATAGTGTCTAAGTTTATGATTTTATCCATTTTTACACTTTTTATATATGAAAAACGTGGGTGGAATTCTCTCTTTCAAAAAGTTACAAGTTTTCCACTCACCTCTCTTATAAAAGGCCACCAACTCTTCCCCTATATGTACTCCTCTCAAGCCCTTTATATCAGACAATACCTATCAAAATATCTTAAAAAAATTCCCTCCCCTCATCCTATAAGCATTACTTTGGGCATAAATCCAACCAAGAAAGGCCTTTGGTGAAAACCAAAAGGATATACGAGAATAAGAGGTAACGTTCATCAACAAACATTTTTGTTTTATTTATTCCTAAAATCCATTAAATTGTTTTTATATAATTATTATATAATAATATAAATATATTAAATATAATTATATGTTTTTATGTAAATTTGATTACCAAAAACCATATAAACTTCCATCAAATGGGTTATGAAATCATTATTCGTGTGGACGGCAGACTACCGCCTCTGCAACCGAAATCATTTGTTTTACCATTACCACCTATCAGGGTTGGGAATAATGATGGAAATACTATTTATATATTATATTAATTATTTTTATGATGTTATTATTATTTTTTAATTATTATATCACACATACCTTCATGCTTTCCATTTTTTGGGAATACGATAACATCGTTCGTGTGTACGGTGGACTACTGCCTCACAAAGTGATTTGATTCATTCATCCTTTACATGGAATGTATTAAGGATGGGTTGAATAAAAATATTTTATATATATTACATAAATATTATTCTATAATTATAATATATCATAAAATTTTATTTATTTCAATCCAATAAGGAAATGGAAACAATGTTCATGTGTTTGTACGGCCTACCGTCTCCATGGTTGGTGTATTTCATTTCCTATTTCTATTTTTTTATAAATTATTATAAATACATATACATATATAGTTAATATATATGATATTTATATAATTTTTATAATTATTAAGATTATGAAATCATGATTAAGGTAAGATAACAAAAAATATAATGAATGAATACATTTATGAAAAACAAAGTGGTTATTACTCGAAACATAGCATTAATATGGAATTATTAATATACGAGTAATATAAAGTCAAAAGTAAATAATATATGGTATCATATATATTAATATGATTATTTTTTATAAAAAAATAAAATTATATATATTATATAGGAGGTTTGTATGAGTACGATTAGAGTTAAGACTTAAGGTAAGGGATTTTCGTCACACTTTTGCTTTTGTGATACACTTGCTATATCCGGCACATATTTCTTATATGTGGTGTATATACTTACCATGAATTTATTTTATTATGATTCTCATAAAATTTATTTCTATTTACATTCCCGTTTTAGTATCTCTCTTTCATGGGGTTTACGGTTCAAAAGTTACCAAATAGGTAAAGGGTTTTTGTCTCAATTCGCCTTCTTTGAGACTTAAGTTATGATATGCACCTATATTATTTCATGAGGTGTATATAAATACCATTTAACATGTTATATCATGAATATAATTATTTTCATAATATTTTAGTATTCATTTAATGTGTGATGTCTCAGACCTAGGTGACACTCAAAGGTGCCCTGAGCCCGGTTGGCCACATGGCCTCAAGCACATCTGCCCGAATGATAGAGGTTGTTGAATAGCAGTGAGTGCCTGGGGTATGTCTATGAGAAGACTATTCCCAAATTACTAGAGTGTAACATAGTGTATAAATATGATAATAGGAAAATATAGTAATCAATATGATTAAATGGATGACGTAGAAAAATTAGCTGATTATAATCAATTAAAACTAGAAGCTGAATCATATAAGAAAACATGATGATATATGCCATGTATCTATAAAACTAGAAACATGGATACATGGAAGCATAAAATACATTATATAAAAAATAAAAAAAATCTAAAAGTTATCCCAGCATCTTGAGATCCATCTTGATCATATGCAACCAAGCTTTATCCTAATGCAAGAAAGCGGTATCAAGTGTCCAAAGCGGGATGCTTCATTTTTTCAAAACCTTTATAAATGTAATCTTCCCATGTATCAATGGTGTCCTAGATAAGGTGTGGTATAAATATTAGTAGGATAGAACTAACAACATATATAACATTCATTCCATTTAATATAAATTGATACAAGGTACAGTCATTCATATATAAAAGTAAAGTAGTACGTTAATGTAAATACCCAAGTACCTACTTCAGCCTCAGCTGGTGTACGAACCTGTAATAATTTCATTTATTAATTATGTTCTAGTTTATATAGTAAGTCACATAAGGCATAACCATAATTTAAATCATGTCATGATAATAATAGTAAAGGATCCAATATATAACATGGCATCTTGTGATGATGATGATAATAATAAAGGATCCAATGTATAATAAGGCATCCATGATGATGCTAATAAATAGGAGGATACAAGGTAATAAAAAAGCATCCTTGACCTCAGGGGTTGATCTAACTCAGTAATAATCTATATCCTAGCTAAAGTGATAAGATTATGATCCAAGGGGTATCACCCAAGGCATTCCACAATAATTTAATTCTAATTGAGTCCAAGGATTTCATCTAAATTAAAACGGGATAACCAATGACTAGGCCCAAGGGTGTATCCAAGGTTCCAAATGTCTATAGTCATCATTATGGATCCAAGGAGTTTATCCAAGTTATCCTATAATAATAATAGAGGTATCTTATGATTTCATGTTGGGCATCCACAAATAGACAAACATCGGGTTCCAAGGGGGGTATCAACCTTGGCAACTGGCATCCCTGAATCAAAATGGCATCCACGAGTGATCAGGGAATTCCCTCAGGAATCCAAGTCTATCTTGATTATGACCAATCCTATAATAATTTCAATGTCCATATTCAATAGTCACCTTATATGTAATTCATTATTTAATTAGGTCCATGTAATAATCATGCCTTTTAATAATTCAATCGATTCATTCCATTTCCTTTCATACATGTGACAAGGATCGAGGGACATGAAACCATTTATTGGTTCATTTTATTCATAATAAATTCATTAGGTTCACTCTTTTATTTTCTATTATGCATGGAAACGGATGTTATAGACATGCAACCAAACTATTTAATTACAATCATTTAAATAGGCCAAGTCATATACATAGTATACTTTCAAATTAACCATTTAAACATTAATTAATTAATTAGAAAACCTATATAATAAGGGTTGAGTGATATATTCACATGTAATGTCCATTAAAAATTTATAGATTTAATTAAATACTTACCTTTATAAAGTCCAATTTGAATCAAACCTAAATTCTGGTGTGGATAGGATTAAAAAGATAATAAAAGTATAATTAAAGAAAACACCCTACTTGGGGTGGTCTATGTCGAGGATGAACTCTCTAATGATGGATAATATATATAGAAAAGGTATTAGAATGTGGTTCTAATGAATATAATAAAGGCATAAAAATGTATTCGACCATGCTCGATGAAATTGATGTGAACACATGACAATTTATAAAATGGTGAAACTTAAGGTATGAGTTATAAACCACCTACCTTAAGATCATATGACTCTCCTCATCTAGTATTAGCCTTTATTTTGTCCCAGATTAGAAGATATCTAAATAATAGATCAACTCCCTGAAAATAGTGCATATGATCCTATACCTCAATAACTTTATCTAGGAGAATATAAACCAATAACAGGTAAAAAAGAATCAATATATTATCGTAGGCTATCCAACAAGATGAAAAATAGCTAAATCGGACACCAGATTAAGAAGTTATCAAGAAGACTATCTTTAAGTGAAGGAGAGATCAAAGAGGTATAGGGGGAGCTTCTCATGATGGAAATAGAGAATAGAATAAGGGGTAATCTTATTATATCATTAAGGGAAAATTGGTCATTTCACCTAAAAAACTAGGCTGCGCTATTGGAAAAATTGTTCACCCTTTACTACTTAAGGTGGGCACCCACATGGTCAGGCCACACAGTTTGGGAAACCATACTCCAACCATGTGAATCACCTCTGATAAAAACTATATACATTTCACATGGGCATAAATCCCCTAGTGCATGGTTAGGAAAAACCATGCACCCTGATTCACCCCATTATCCATCCCCTCATGGTTAGGAATGACTGTGTGGGCTGGGTTGCACGGTTTATTCTAACTATGTGCACCAGTGATTTTCTCCAATGGCTGGGGTTCTGAGATCCAAACAATCTATAGACACCCCCCCCCCCAAAACCTTTCTAAACTCATAGGAATCTTTATTAGGTCCAAAATAAAAAATTAGAAATAATTTTAATTCATCCATACCTAGGAAAAAACTAGGTTCTTACAGTCTTCCCCCCTTAAAGGAACTCATCCCCAAGTTCACCTTCCAAGGATATTGAAACACTACCTAAGAACCAATCTAGCCACTGGGCATGTACGTTAGCATCCTACTCCCAAGTCTAATCCTTTACATGGTCATGCTGCCATAGCACCTGTACTAGAGGGAAAAACCGGTCTCGAAGAGCCTTCATGCTCAAGTCAATGATGCATATAGGATAATCTTCAAATGAAGTTTAGGAATCTAACTCAAACTCTTTGGGATAAAAATTATTAAATGGGTTAGAATGATAATGGTGAATCTATGAAATGTGAAAGACACCATGTAGGGAATGGTACCTATGAGGTAGTAGAAACTGATAGGGTACCGGCCTGACTCCCTCCAGAATCCCCAAAGGCCCTATAAAATGATTAAATAGCTTCCCTTACCTCTTTTCTATCTATTATCAAGCCTATTTAATACCTGTAGGAGAACACAATCCCCAACCTCAAACCCTATAGGTCATCGACAGTGATCAACATAAGATTTATGTCTCGACTGAGTAGTAGAAATATGCTTCTTAATCAGTTGAACCTGCTCTGAAGTCTCCTACATGATATTAGGGCCTATTAGGGATATCTCTCCTACCTCTAACCAGTATAAGGATGAATGTAAAGGACTATCTTACAATTCCTCAAAAGGTGCCATCATAATTTTCCCCTAAAATATATTGTTATAGGAAAACTCAACGAGAGGGATATGATTCTTCCAAGAACCACTCAAATCAAGTACACATACCTGAAACATGTCCTCTAGAACCTGTATCATTCGTTCTGACTAACCATTGGTCTAAGGGTGAAAGGTTGTGCTCAGAAGTACCTGTGTGCCCATATCCTTCTGCAACCCCTTCCAGAACTATGATTTGAAGTAAGAATACCTATCTAAAATGATAATATGATGTACCCCATGTATTTGGATGATATCATGGACATATATTCTTTATATCTCATCAAACGAGAAATTATCCCTGATAGTATGGAAGTGGGATAATTTTGTTAGTCAGTCAATGACAATCCATACAACATTGTTACCTCTAGGATACCTTGGTAAGTCGACTACAAAGTTCATGGAAACATATTCCCATTTCCACTATAAGACTGGAAGTAGTTGCAATGAGCTTGAAAGTTTATAGTTCTTCGTCTTTACCTACTGATAGGTGTAACACCAAGTGATAAAGCCTATTGTCTATCATTTCATCCTAGACCACCAATACTAGCAATGCATATCTTGATACATTTTGGAGATGCCTAGAAGAACTACAATCTGAGAAATTTGGGACTTTAACATTAGTTCCTATCTCATATCTATAGAAACCCAAACACATCCATGTATACATAGGATGTCATCTCTATCCATAGATCAATCTGGAGGTGGGTCATCTCCTAAAATACTATCCTAAAGAACCAAACCCATAAGATTTGAAAACTACCTACTATGTACCCTCTTAAGGAGTAAAGAGGTAATTTTCAAAGATGAGAGATAAGACTACTCGTGACTATCATGAAACTCTAGATGTGGCTCAAATAAGAGGTCCATAAATTTCCATTCATCACTGGATTCCCATATAGACTATACCTAAGTTTTCCAACTCAACGCATCTGCAACTGCATTGCCTTTTCCAGGCATATAGGCAAGCTTAAAATTGATAGAATGAGGATATTAAACCCATATCTAATATCTGAGATTAAATTAATGCTATATAAAGATATATTTGAGGCTCTTCTGGTCCGTATACACCATAATAATATCACCTATTAGATAGTGTCTCCAGTAACTAAGGCATAGACAACTACTACTAGTTTGAGGTCGTGCATAAGGTAATTCATCTTATGAGGCATCAACTACAAAGATATTTATGAAAATTCTCTATTCTCCTGCATCATCACTACACCTATAACGATTCCATATGCATCACATAACACTATATAGCCTGTTCTAGGCTCTGGTAGTATCATAATAGGTGTTGAGAAAAGCCTTCCTTTCAACTCCTGAAAGGATTTATCACACTCTTCTAACCACAGGAACTTAACACCCTTCTCTGTAAGACCTGTAAGAGTTGCATAAAGGAATGAGAATTTCTATATTAAATTCCTAAAATATCCAGCTTTACCCAAGAAATTCTATACATATAACACTTTCGTGGGATGATCCTAGGAAACCACAGCACTCACCTTCTTTGAGTCAATAGATACTCCTGATTCGGAGATAATATGACCCAAGAAGTGAAAATTTTCAATCTAGAAGTGGCACTTAGTAATCTTGGCATAAAGATGATTCTCTCTCAGTATATTCAAAATAATCTCAAGGTGATTATCATGGTTTCCTATGAGTGTTCAAATACACCTAAATTTATTATACAAAGACCATGAAAAAAGAATCCAGATAGGGGTGGAAAATACTATTCACCAAATCCATGAAAATAAGAGAAATATTTGTAAGACTTAATAACATAATGAGATACTAATATAGACTATACCTATTATGGAGAGCTATAAAAAGTATGTATGATGTCCTGACCCGCACCTGATGACAACCCATTCTCATATTGATCTTAGAAAACACCCTAGCTCCTTGAAGTTGGTCAAAGAGATCATTTATTCAAGGTGGTGTGTATCAATTATTAAACATAATCTGGTTCAACCATATGTAAGCCACATATAATTTAAGGGTACCATGTGCCTTCTTGGAAAAAATAATGGGTGAAGCCCAAGAGGAAGTGATGGGCTATATAAAACCTTTGGACTCTAGATCCTCCAACTGCCACTTGAGATCTTGGAGCTCAGTAGGTGTCATCCTATATAGAGAAATGGACACTGGAGCTACTCTTGGAATGAGATCAATCATAAACACTACCTATCTTTCATGTGGTAAGCCAGAAAAATATTTGGGAAATATGTCCCTGAAATAATCTACTAATGTGGGGAATTTAGCCTGATATAAACCATGGTCCTTCAAAAGTAGATTAGAAATCTTGGAAGTCACTCCATGTATCCCATGTTGTTCTGGTCTAGCTATACTATCATGGACATCCCACTCAGCCTTATGTAGATAACTTCTTCCCACTGGTGATGTAAAAGATACCATGTGGCGATAGTAGTCTAAAAATGTGTGAAACAGGACCAACTAATCCATACTAATAATGAAATTGAATCCCATAATCTCTAGGATTAAGAGGACCCAAAATAAATGGTAGCTTCCTACCTTAATGGTACATTCCCTACATTGGTGTATTCCCTCTTATAATACTCCCAACAGTGTATCTAGGGTCATTATACCATAGTAATATAGAAATTTCAGCCTAATAATTTTCATAATAGATAAAGAGATAAAGGAGTGTGAATCACCTGTATCAAATAAAGCATATATTATAGTAAAGGATACTAGAATGGTACCTCATACTATAGATATTCCATCACTATGATCCTTGGGTATCGTCTGTAAAGAATGCAACTGGCCTAATCCATGGCCCTGTTCTGTATCAGAACTACCCTAAGTATGACCACTCTACTAGAACTAATGATTTGGTGTCGAGATACCACAGACATTACCCCCTCCTCAGTTAGTCTTGTTAGTGCTACTCTAACTCCCTACCAGATGTGGTGTAAAAGAACCTACCTTGGAAGGTGGAGCTGGTGTGAAGCCTCTTCCAATGGAAGTGGATGGAACAGTCCCACAAAGTCTCTAAAGATTTCCCATATTCCTACAAGAATGACACTCTATCATGTCTCTATCACACTAAGGATTCATATTCCTCTGTCGTTCACACTGATGGAATACAAAAGAGTTCCCAGTGTAGTTACTTTGACCGCCACTACTCTGACATGAAACCTCAAGAGAATGTTTCCTACTACTAGAATAACTACTGGTCTACTTCACCATTGATCCTTTATTCCTAGTACTATCTCCTTACCTTCGGATGAGCTTAGTGATAAGAGACTAATTGAATATCTTAGATAAATTAGGTGTGAAAAATATATTCACCTGAGTATGGATGGCATACTAAAGCCCATCCTCAAAGCATCTAACACATGAAATCTCATCACCAGCTAGAAGTAGTGTACATCACTATAACTCATTAAAACATTCTAAATACTCCATGAATGACATATAAACCTAATATAGATGCATGAAATCTCGGGATTGGTCATCCATTAGCATTTTAAGAAAGAAGTTATCTTAGAATGCAGTCTAGAAACCAATGCATACCATACCGTGATGGTGACCAGCCTAGGTAATTACATCCCACTAGCTCTTGTCCAAATCACTTATTATATAAGTAGAAAGATTGAACCTCCAATATGGAGGAATCTTCAGTTTCTCAATGATAGATAGGGTGGCCTCCATCCAAGACTCAATATCATGTGGACCTCCATCCCATAATAAGGTAGGAGGATGTTACTGATGGAACTTGTGTGTTAGATCATCCATCATAGGTGTAGGTTGTGGAGCACCTTGCATGGACTACATCAGAAATAGGAAACTCTCAGGAAGTTGAGTTCCAGTTCCTAGATCAGGTATAGTAGGTAGTTCCTTAAGTGTCACTTTTAGTGGTAAGACAATCATCTCAGGTCCCACCACGTCTGAAGCATGGTCGTTTCCACCCTCTTAGTGAATGAAACGAGGACGCCATGGTGTCATAACTCTACAAATTCCAAGAACATCCCACATAACAAGATTTGAAGCAGATTGTTGCACTAGAAGAAGAATAATATAAGAAGGTCTCATTACCCAAGGTATACTACCCCAAATACTTTCTTATAAGGTCAGTTATTAACAAGTGTTCAAGTTTAAATTATAGGGGTTCTAGTAGATGAAGTGTCAATAGCACCTTGCCTCATCATTTACTGGAAGCCATTTTTTTTTAATTGTGTTTTAATTTTTATGTTTTCATTTTCTTATATAATTATATCAAAATATATTTAAAATGGATTTTTATTCCTAGTGAATCAGGGCCCACACACCTTATCACTAAAATTGATACCCGTTTAATTTCTAATTAACTTAGTATACATCTGGTCTTAGAATGTAATGAGTTATATACAATGGATTGACCTAGTAAACTACCCATTCCATCCCACAAGGGTCCAAACACCTCATTAATTAAAACCAACAATCAATCAATCACAATCAAAGAGAATTATAGGAATATATATAAACAAGGATCACTGAAAAATCACAAGAAATACAAGAAAATGAAATCATTGAAATGAACCTATAGGGAATGGAATATGCATGGCATGTAAATTCTATATGCCTATGATGATGCATGTAACATTTCTCATTTACCTCATATCATCGGTCCAAGGATGAAATAAAATCCTCAATTAAAATAATCCTAATAACCAAAACATAGAATGTGCATCACATAATGGTGGAATTATATCAACTATAATAGGAAAAAGTATAACAATGATTTTTATTTAGGCAACTCCTCATTTACCCCAAACATGACTTATTCATGCCAAAACATGGATTATAAAAAAGTTTCAAGCATTACTAATCTCATGTCTATTGTCTCTAAATAGTAAAGCAAGAAAATAAAGACTCTAATACCACTTTGTTATATCCCAAACCTAGGTGTCACAAAAAGTTTCCCTGAGCCTGGTTGGCCACATGGCCTCAAGCATATCTCCCCAAATGCTAGAGGCTTCTGATTATTAGTGAGGGCCTAGGGTGTGTCCGTGGGGAGACTATGACCTCATTACTAGAGTGTAACACAGTAGATAAATATGATAACAATTTAATAGTGGAAGTAATATAAGTAAAAAATATGACATAGAAAAATCAACTAATAATAATCAATTATAACTGGAATATGAATCATATACAAAAAGATAATGATACATGTCATGTCTCTGTAAAACTGGAAATAATGATATTAGGAAACAGGCAATACATTCTATACAAAATAAGTAAAAAGAATCTAAAAACAATCATAGCATCCCAAGCTCCATCTTGACCATCTACTACTAAGATCCATCCAAATATAAGAAAGCAGTATCATGTGTCCAAAGCAGGATTCTTCCCTTTGTCAACACCTGCATGCATGTAATCTTCCTGGGTACCATTGGTGGCCTGGATAGGGTGTGAGATAAATATTATTAGGCCACCACCAATAGTGTCTATAATATCCAATCCATGTAATATAAACTAAAATAGTGTGTAAGCATGCATATATAAAAGTAAATCAGTGTAGTAATGTAAATACCCAAGTACCTACTTCAGCCTTAGGTGGTGTTTAACCTATAATCATTTCATTTATTAATTATGTTCCAGTTTATATATTAAGTCACATGAGGCATAACCATAATTGATATCATGTCATGATAATAATATAAAATATCCAAGATATAACAAGGCATCATCTGATTATGATAAAAATAATAAAGGATCTTAGATATAACAAGGTATCCATGATGATGTTAATAAAGAAGAGGATCCAAGGTAATAACCAAGGAATCTTTGACCTTAGGGGTCAATAAAACTCAGTAATAATTTGTATCCTATCTAAAGGGGTAATAATATAAACCAATGGGTATCTCCCAATTGATTCCAAAATAATATAATTCTAACCAATTCCAATGATTTCATCCAAGGAAAAATAGGATAAGTAATGACTAGGACCAAGGGTGTATCCAAGGCACCACATGTTCATAGATGTCATGATGGATCCAAGGAGTGTATCCATGTAATCCTATTATAATAGTGGAGGGATCCTATTGTGTCATACAAATAATCCACAAGTATAAAATGATTGTTTTCCAAGTTGGGTATCAACCTTGGAAACTGGTATCCCTAAATCAAAATGGAATCCATGAGTGCTCAAGGCATTCCCTCAGAAATCCAAGGCTAGCTCAAGTCTGGCCACTGCTATAATAATGTTGAGTTTCTTATGTAATAGGTGATTTACAAGTAATTCATTCCTTAATTAGGACCATGTAATAATCATTCCTTTTAATAATTCAATTAATTCATTCTGTTTCCTTTTATACATGTGACAAGGATCAAGGGACATGCAACCATTTATTCGTTCATTTGATTCATAATCAATCCATTAGGCTCACTCCTCTACCTTCTATTATCCATGGAAAGTGGTGATAAAAACATTCAACCAAACCATTTAATTATATTAATTTAAATAGTCCAAGTCATATACATAGTATACTTTATAATTAACCATTTAAACATTCATTAATTAATTAGAAAATTTACCTTAGAAGTTTCAAGTGATATCTTCACATGTAATACCCATTAACAATTCATATATTTAATTAAACACTTACCTTTATAAAGGTCAAGTCGAATCACACCCAAATGGTGATATAGATAGGCTTAACAAGATACTAAAAGTATAATTAAGAAAAACACCCTACTCGGTGTGGTTAGCATTGAGGATGGACCCTCCAATGATGGATAACATATATAGAAAGGGTCTTAAAATATAGTTCTAATGAAAATAAGAAAGGCATATAAATTAAATAGGCCACACCTAATGAAATTGGCATGCGTGCATGACAATTTATAAAATGGTGAAACTTAAGGGATGGGTTATATACCACCTACCATATGCTCATATGAATCTCCTCATCTATTATTATCCTTTAATTTGTCTTATATTTTAATAGATATAAAGAACGGGTCAATTCCATGAAAATAAGGCATATGAGCCTGCACCTCAATAAATTTATTGAGGATAAGAGAAATGAATAATGCCTAAAAAGGATCTATAATTTTTTAGTGACTATCCAACGAGATGAACAGTAACTGAATCGGACACCAAATTGGGAAGTTATCAAGAATCATAGATTTAAGCATATGAGAGCTCAATGAGGAAAAGGAATATCTCATGGTGATGGAAATGGAGAAAATAATAAGAGGGGTAAGCTTATTAGATCAATGAGGGAAAATTCTTCATTTCACCCTAAAAACTAGGTCACGTGGTTTGGTCCAATGGTTATCCAAATCATGTTCCAACTATGTTCTCTTTGCTTCTTAAGGAGGGAACCTACATGGTTAGGTTTCATGGTTATGAAAATTTTGCACTAATTTTGAAAATCCCCTATGATAAAAAATGTAGACATTTTACATGGGCGTACGGACACTAGAGTATGGTGAGGGAAAACTATGTGCCATGTTTCACCATATTGTTTATCCCTACATGGTTAGGAGAGACCATATGGTTTGGGTTTCATGGTTTCTACTAAACATGTGGCCTAGTGATTTTCTCCATCATTTGGGGTTCCGAGCTCCAAACAAGCCTCGGTTTACCCCGAAACATTTCTAACCTCATAGGCATCTGTATTAGGTCCAAAATTAATAATTAGACCAAATTTTAATGCATACATACCTAAGATAAAAACCAAGTTCTTACATAATGTTATTATTTCATGTGTATTATGATTTAAAGCTACCAAAGTGGTAAGAGGTGATTATTATAATCTCATCATTTATTGGGATTGTTTATGATTATGCTTAAATTGATGAAATATTATGGTACATATCTCAATAATTCTCATGAATTTTATTATCCTATGGTTATTCATGATATCTTCAAGTAATGCTACCATTTTTTCACTCTTTGGTACTTAAGATAATTAAGAAAATGTTTTTATGAAAATTTTTTTTGATTTACCTCTTTGGTTGGAAATCTATTTTCTTTCAAAACCATTTTTTCTAAAAAAAATAATTTTTTTAAATGATATTTTAATATAATTTTTAAATAAAATTATTTGGAAAATATTTTATGTTTAAAAAGTGTTTTAAATAATTTTAAAATCTTCCTTTATCAGTTTTCAATGTTATTTTCAAATAAAAAGGTTTTAAAAATGCTATTATGTCTTAAAGATAATTTTCAAAGAGGAAAGGATATTTTCCTCAAGAAATTATTTAAATGATACTTTCAAGATTATTTTCTATCTAAGATTTCATCTATCGGTGTTACTTATTCCTTACAAGTCATATGATCTAAGTATATCATTCATATTCTTTCTCTGAATGGTTTATGTTTTGATGGCATGATTTTTATGGAACCTGTTTTGTTTCCATGGGTTAATAATGTTCCAAATAGATTGTTATGAAACTCATTTCTTTTCTATGGGTTAATCATGTTTCAAAGAGATTGACAAGAAACCCATTTCTTTTTTATGGGTTAATCAGGTTATGAAATAATAATTATTTTTTATGAGTTTTTATGATGATATGAAATCTCTTTGAACTTTATTCATGTTTTGGTTCATGGACATTGCTTATATGATGGGGTACCCCAGATAGCATTGGGTAAGTGTTGGAACCATGTTGTATAGAAGTTTTTTTGGATGATGAAAGAAGTTTGTGCTGATTTTTTTTCATTATGTTGTCTTTTGTTTTCAAGAAAAAGAAATTACCTCACTATGTAATATTTGGTGATCCGATGGTAAGACTTAAGGATGAATTGTTATCATATAATCAGATGTACTTTTCATAATAAAGTTCCAATGTTTTGATTTTAAGTGTTGGAGATGTTTTTTAAGTGAATTTGTTCATCAGACTTGACGAGGGTCTGAAATTAAAGTTTGAATCTATATGAGAATATGTATTAGAGTCTGAATGGATACAATGTAATTATAATGATGCTTTGATGATCTTGTAGTTCTCATAAATCATAAATTTTTTGGGAAATATTTTATGAAAGCCATATGAATAAAAGGGAGAAAATGTGTTTGATTTTTGGAAATCAGATTGGATTTTGTATGGAAAGTAATAGAAACTTTCAATGTGAGTTAGATAGTTTTGGGCCAATCCTAAAGTTATCAAATTAATGAAGAAATAATGATAAAAGAAAGATTTTGTGAAATAATAAAGTTTGAATATATAGTCTTTTTATCTTATTTCATTGGTCTGAGATCACCATATATAGAATTGTATAAAGGTTGGGATGTTTTTTTTGAAATGAGAGAAGAAAAAGATGTTGGTTTTTAGTCAGACCAATAGGCTACAAGATAAAAATATTCATATAAAGAAGTTGGTGAATGGTGGAAGACTTTTTTTACCATAATAATAAAGGTAAAGAAGTTTATATTTATACCACTCCATCAAATTTGGTATGCCACCAATCCATGGGTGGTAGTAAAGTTTATTGACGTAGATAATAAAGAAGAGTTTTTTGGGACTGATGCATGATAAAAATTCAAAGAAATATCAACTGTCTAATGACCCAATATTAACTTATATTAATATTACATTACTTTTACATAATACTTAATACATTATATGAAAATATTCCCAAACACCATATTAGTTTAGTTCTTTTGGAAACTTTGAACACATTCTTCTAATTTAGTGAAAGATCTTCAACATCTCCCATAAATATCTTCCCCTTTATTACCCCTACCTAAAACCTTTATTCATAACCTGAGGAAAAGAAAACATATAAATAGGTTATCTTAGATGCTCAGTAAGGGTATAAAAAGGAACAATGTAGGAATATCATGAGAATAAGGTTATGATAACATGATCGTGAAAATAAAAGATCATACCCTGCATATCAAAAGTCATGGAATAAATTTTTGACAGTTCATAAGACATTAATCTTAATGTAATCAAAGAACATAATCCATGAGATCATAACATTAACATAAGACATGAAATCATGGAATACACTATAAGGCCCCAGCATTAAACCTCATTTAATCTTGATTTATTACAAGATTACACATTGAGGATTTTTTCAGGTTTAGAGTTTTTGAGAATTAGATCATAAAACATGCATTACATTCCACATTTAAACAAAGTGGTTACATAAAATATAGTATTCATTTTCCCATCAACGGAAACATATTTAAAATAAAACATGGATTCTTTCTTGACACTTCCTTGACACTATCATAATATCATGTACCAATCCCTTGACCTGTGAAAACATTTCAAAAACTTGGGATGAGCATAAAAAGCTCAGTAAGGGTTATAAAAAGTATTTAAAGGAAACATGAGTACATATATACATAATAATGAAATCATACTTTACCCATAAAACATAAGCACTTTAACGTACCTCATAAAATCATGAATAAATCATAGAAATCATAAGACATAAAGGTAACTTGAGGCATTCATAACATTCTTACATAGGGAGTAACCCTCTTGGTTACGTTTGGAATACCCATCATAGTATATTCCCTAAATCTCTTTGGATAAACCTTAACGTTTAACTCCTTCATGTTACCCAATGCATTGGAGAGCTATATTGGGCTCACCCGCCCTTAGTTTATCACGGAACCACCCGTCTTCATAAACAATTCCCAAGAACCATAACGTAATCATAGCACATAACTTAAGCATAAAGGAAATATAACATTCCCACATTAAAATAACAATATAACATTTTAAGATATTGAAATAATGAATCCATTCTAAAAACCATTTTCAAAACCATTTAAAACATTTAATAAAGATATTTTTAAATCAAAGTGTCTCATACCACATTGAAGATTTTAACATTGTAAACCATTAATATCCATATAAATAAATCCTTAAAACCATTTTTAAAACATGGATATTAATGAGAAATATTTATAATAATAAAACATTAAAACATTTAAAACGATATTTTAGTTAAAGGGTTTTTAACAAAATAAGAGACACTTGAATACAATAATTGAGGAATAACATTTAATCAAAACTTTTTAATATCATGAGAATAAAGGGATTCATGATATAATAATCCAAAGGATAGTATATACACCATATAAGAGTGAATTGGTGCATAACAACAATGAAGTCTCAATGGAAATGTAAATTGAGATGAAATCCATTGTAAAGATGGTATCCTTAAATTAAGGATAAATCAATATCATAATTATGTGTGAAAAATATAAATACACCCAATATAAGTAGATATTAAGTGTAAAATAATCAAATTTAATTCACACATATTCAAAGGATGGCATATTCAATAACTACATGTTGAACCCAAAGAAATCGAAATTAGGTTAAGAAGTTCCCTTGACAGCCTAACGGCGTCACATCAAATTTTAGAAAAAGAGTTGATGAGAGAGATAAAGGGTATCTCATCACTTGGACATAAAATTTACGGCAATAAGGATATATAAGAACATATCCCCATATAATAAGATGAAAAATAAAATACATAACAAAAGAAGTCTTTTAAAAAGAGGAGGGTGAAAGGTTCCCTTACCGATTTGGGTAACTTTCGAAACGTACACCCCATGAAAGAAGGACTATACAACATTGATGTAAATACTCATAAAAGAAAGTATGTTACACAAAGATTAGAATAATGGACATTACATACACCACTCAAAAGTAAATATTGGCAAATGTAGCATGAATCTCACGAAAACACAAAGTGAGATAAAAAGACCCTTACGAAATTTCGGCAGCCTAACGGCACCAATTTAAACTTCCCAAATGGATTTATGAGAGAAAATAGGGTCTCTCATCATATGAACATAAAAATTAAATTAAGATTAATATAAAATAACATCCCAATCATAAGAAATATGAGCTTAAAAGGAATGACATAAAAGAGTGTACTTAAAAAAAGAGAGGGGTAGGATCCCTTACCTCGGGTCCGACTTGACTCGATCGTTCTTTAAACTCCTGAATAATAAACTTGAGTTAATTTATACTTGCTTAAGAACCTTTTCCAAGTTCATTATTCCTTTTATATCTCTTACTACCATGCTATGAACACTATGTAATTTTTTTAAGTTAATAATGGTCGTTTTGTAGATCATTGCTACTTGAGTCAAAAATAAACTCTTTGTAATTACAAGTTGTTCATGTGGTAAAATATATATTATATCCAGAATTATATTAATTATGTAGATATCATATATATCATATATATCCATTATATACATGCATTTATAATATTACATAACATTTAGAGGTAAGAAATGAAATGCACCGTTCATGGAGACAGTAAGTCGTACGTACGCATGAACGCTACTTCCATTTCTATTTCTTATTTAATGGAATTAAAACATAATGATACATAATAGTATTATAATTCCAGTATGGTATCATATATAATATCATTAAATTTATCCTTTATGCGTACCACATATGGTGTTAACGAATCAAATCACTTTGAGGGGGCGGTAGTCCGCACTTCCTAAAATGAAGATATCGTATTTACCCATAATGGAAACCATAAAGGTATGCCATAAATTAAAAATACAGAAGCTTAAGTAAAACATAAACATATTATATATCATATATAAATATAGTTTCATCTTAATGGCCACCTTTTAAGGTGTTATAAGAATATTGAACAATCATCGTTTCGTGAGGCAGAAATTCGCCATCCACAGAAACAGTATGCTCTTTACCATTAGATGAAGGTGTGTGTAAGTGTAGCTCGAATACTTCTTATAACAACATCCTAGTATATTTAATATACTGGTTTTTTTACAAAATAAAATAATAAAAAGATTTTATGGGGTTGGAGAAGCAAAATAAAACAAAAGAAAACAAGTGAAGACATTACCTTAAAATCGGGTATCTCTCTTTGATTTGATCTCAAAGGATTCCTTGGGAAGACTTCTGCCCAAAGTGAGGCTTCTAGGAGTAAGAGAGGGATGTGTAGAGACAAAATTGGTAGGGTTTGGCCGAGCCAAAGGCATGAGAGGTGTGGGTAAGGTGGTAGAGGTGGGGGCCTTTTATAAGAGGAGAGGAGGGGCACTCTTGGAAGGTTACAAAATGTTACTTTATTTTCAAATGAGTTTCGGATTTTAAAGGTCCCACATTGATGTATTTCGAGGATAAGGTAGTAAGGGTTCTAAATATACTCATCAAATAGGTCTTTGACAAGTGTAAGTTATTGTTTTAACATTATCTTTTCATTTTATTTAAATCCTTTATTAATGAGGTAATCGCTGCATCATCATGATGTCATAAATAATTTAATTTATTTAATGTCTAAAAATTATAAAAAAAATATCATGATGTAGGAAATATTTTTAGATTTATAATGAATATTTATAGTCAAAAATATGACTTGTATAACCCCATTTAAAAAAATTTGGTAAAACAACTCATGCTTGTGATATTTTTATTTTAACTTTAAATAAAAAGTAAATTATGTCATTTTCCAACCAAAGTGGCTCCATGGGGTCCCCAAGTTGACCCATGGATTTTCTTGGTCGTAAATGACACATAAAATGAGGGTAGGACATGTGTATAGGTCATTTCATTTTATTAAAACATTATTTTTACCTTAAAATACACTAATTACCTCTAATTGCGATTAAAAACTTAAAAGTCACTATTCACCAAAAAATTATTTTAATCCCATTGAAACACATTTTACATCCTAATGACAACCATGTATGTCGGATTTTTGAAATTAAAATCACAGAAGTGGTAAAGTTTCATTTAAATGAAAAATCAAGTTTTAAACTACCACTTAGTGGTTTCACTATTCATCAAAAATTGATGTTTTTCAGAAAAATTCCAAAAATTCACCCTAAGATATATTTGATATTCCGAATTCAAAAATGATGTCTATTTTACAAAATTCAAAACATATAGGTTTCATTAATTAATTTAATAATTAATTCCCGCTGTCAAAACAAATAGCGTGTTTTTAAGAAACAATATCTATTAAAAGATTGACACTAGTTTAAGTCCAATTTCAAAGTGAAATTAATTCCAATGACAACTATTGGATTAAATGGTAAAAATATATTCTAATTTCACTTTAAAAACAATTAAAAAGATAATCTAATCATATAAATAAATTATATAAAAAAAGGTTTTGAATTAAAATACAACATTTTTTCACTATTCATTAAAAAAATGAACTTTATCGGAAAAATACCAAAATTTTACACAAAGTAAATTTTGAGCTCATGATTCTAAAGAATAATTTTATTTTGTCAAATATAACACATAAAATTGTCAAAAAGTATATTTAAAAAGGATTCTCCATCAAAAGGCGGTTAATCGACCTTTTAAAGAATATTAGAAGATTTATGCTTAAAATTGGATTCATTTGCATTTTAAGCCACCAACATTTATTAGATAAAAGTAAAAATATTTGACAAACATATATAATCATTTTGTAGTTAGTTCCGTTCATTCCTGCTATTACAAAATCTAGGCGTTAACTACCTTTTAAAATAATATTATTTTATTATTAGATTGCAACGTAAGATTTCAAAAAACTCATTGTTGCATATTGGGTACGCCCTCGAGCATATAATTCCCTTTAAATTAATATTAATATTTTATTCAAAATATGTATAAATGTGAAAATTTCATATTCTTTATTTACCTGGGGTGTTACATACACATAAACTTGTAACTTTGTGAACATGTATAAATAGTAATAGGTCCACTCACTAAATTTAGGACATGAAATCAGGCCCTTTCTTAAACATATAGACATGAAAAACTAGGTCCACACATAAAATTATGGACATGAAATCCAAGTACATGCATAGAATTTTGACCATGAAATTAGGTTCAGGCATAACATATATACCTCATGAGTTATCCATATTTACCCAGTGCATTGGAGGGAGATATAGGACTCACCCATCTCATAATGAAATCATTCTTATGTGTTCCACAAAATACATAAATATTTCATCACATTATAACCCAAGGAATAAAATGGGTTTCCTTAAATATCATTCCATCATAACATAATCCATGTAAAACAAATAGATTTTATAAATATCAAAAATAGAATAAAACCATAATAGGGATAGTATACTTAAAACATAACCCTATTAAATAATGTCATATTAGATGGAAAATAATTTTGATAGAACACTTGAGATTAATTCTTGAGGAAAATATCCTTTCTTCTTCGAAAATGTTTTCCTTTCTTAAAATATCATGAAATTTTAAAAGAAAATAATTTCTTATAAGATAACCATGAAATATTGTAAAGGAAGATTCATGGAAATGAGGTATCATGAAAACGTAAAAAATAATTCATGTTGTATAAGTTAAAAAACATTATTCTCATACTTTTGCTGGAAAAGTCAAAAAGTGCCTCATATCAAAAACGATAAAAGATTCCTTTCATACCATTTAATAAAAAATCACCAATGGGTAAAATTAACTTTAAAAATAGTAGAAGGATATAAATAATATATTGGAATAAATATTTAGGAAACATGGATATGGATGATAAATATACCCCAGTAAATATGTAACACCTCGAACTTCCACGATACGCTTCTCTTTCAATAATGAAACAGCTTGCATTGTACGCAAGTTCGAGATTCTAACACACCGCGACCAATCAAAATAGCCATTATGAATAGTAATACCCACTTTTTGAAATTATATATATTTTATATTTCAAAATGGACTTCATTTTTGGAATCTTAATATCGAAATTAGCCTTTGTTGAATTTTTGGTATTTTTCTGAGAACTTCCAATTTTTTATGAATAGTGAAAAATACTTAAAAACAACTTTTTTAATCAAAATAATTTATAGTGATAAATTATACTATTTAGTGGTTTTAAAGTATAATTAGAATATATTTTTACCATTTTATCCAATGTTGGTCATTAGAATTAATTTCACTTTGAAATTGGACATAAACAATTGTCAATCTTTTGATATATATTGTTTCTTAAAAACACGCTATTTGTTGTGACAGCAAAAATTAATTATAAAATTAATTAATGAAACTTATATTTTTTGAATTTTGTAAAATAGACATCATTTTTGAATTCAGAATATCAATTATATCATAGGGTGAAATTTTGGCATTGTTCTGAAAAACTTCAATTTTTGATGAATAGTGAAACCACTAAGTGGTAGTTAAAAAACTGATTTTTCGTTTAAATGAAACATTACCAATTCTGTGATTTGATTTTCAAAAATCTGACATAAATGGTTGTCATTGGGAAGTAAAATGTGGTTCAATGGGATTAAAATAATTTTTTGGTGAATAGTAACTTTTAAGTTTAATTAATCGCGATTAAAGGTAATTGGTGAAATTTAAGGTAAAAATGATATTATAAAAATATGAAAATACCTTTACACTTGTCCTACACTTATTTTATGAGTCATGGCCGACCAAGACAATCCATGGGTCAACTTGGGGACCCCATGGAGCCACTTTGGTAGGAAAATAACATTAAAAACTTTTTATTTAATGTTAAAATAAAAATGTCACAAACATAAGTTGTTTTACTAAAACAATTTTTAAATGGGGTTATAAAAGTCATATTTTTTAATATAAATATTCATTAGAAATATAAAAAGATTTCCTACATAATGATATTTGTTTTATAATTTTTATACATTAAATAAATTAAATTATTTATGACACCATGATGATGCAGTGATTACCTCATTAATTAACGATTTTAATAAAATTGAAGGATAATGTAAAATCTAAGAATTACACTTGTCCAAAGCCTATTGTATGAGTATATTTCAAACCCTTATCATCTTATCCTCGAAATATATAAGTGTGGGACCTTTAAAATCTGAAACTCATTATATAATAAAGTAACATTTCATGACTTTCCGAGAGTGCCCCTCCTCTCCTCTTATAAAAGGCCCCCACCACTACCACCTTACTCACACCTTAAAAGCCTTTTGGCTCGGAAAACCTCTGCCCAAATACTCTCTCAACTTCCCTATCTTACTCCTAGAAGACTCAATTTGGGCAGAATTCTTCCCAAGGAAGCCTTTGGCTCGAATCAAAAAAAGAGTTACCCGATTTTAAGGTAATGTCTTCTCTTATGTTATTTTGTTTTATTTTGCTTCTTCAACCCCTTAAACTCTTTTTATTCCTTTATTTTGTAACAATACCAGTATCTTCAATATAATAGGATGTTTTTATGAGAAATATTTTATTTAAACTTACACACACCTTCGTCTAATGGTTAAAGAACATACTATTTCTGTGGTTGGCGAATTTCTGCCTCACGAAACGATGATTGTTCAATATTCTTTTAACACCTCTCATGGTGGCCATTATGATGAAAATATTTTTATATATGATATATATTATGTTTTTTTTCTTATGTTTCTGTATTTTTCATTTATGGCATACCTTTATGATTTCCATTATGGGTAAACGCGATAATTTCATTTTAGGAAGTGTGGACTACTGCCCCCTCAAAGTGATTTGAATCGTTAATGCCATATCTGGGATGTATAAAGGATGGAGTAAATAGTATTATACATTATATTATATTGGAATTATATTATACCTTTATATAATTATAACTCTGTTCCATTAAATACAAAATATAAATGAAAGTAGCGTTCATGCGTACGTATGGCTTACCGTCTCCATGAACGGTGCATTTCATTTATTACCTCTAAATGTTATGTAATATTATAAATGAATGTATATACTGTATATATATGATGCATATGATATATAAATCATGAATATAATTATGGATATAATGGATATTTTACCACATGAACAACTTGTAATTATAAGAAGTTTATTTTTGATTCAAGTACCAAAGATTGACAAAACGACCGTTATTAACTTAAATAATTACATAATGTTCATAACATTGTAATAGGTGATATAAAAGGAATAATGAACATGAAAAGGTTCTTAAGAAAGTAGAAATTAACTCTAATTTATTATTCAGGAGGTTAAAGAGCGGTCGAGTCAAGTCGGACATGAGGTAAGGGAACTTCTTCACCCAATTTCCATTCTTTGGGTTAATCTCCTAATTTCAAATTATGTCATGATATTATTATGTAATATCTTGTATTTGTAATTTCATTATGTGTACTTATAGTAAATACACATAATAGATCTATTTTATTTAAAAAATGATCATTGTAAGGGACTTCGTCTCAATCTCCTTTCATTGAGGAAAATTTTGTTTTATACACAACTTTATTTTATACGGTGTATAAACCCCTTTGACTTTTACGTTTATTCAAAAGGTTTTCTTGTATAATTATGTGATTCTTAAATGATTTCAAAAAAGAGATATTTCTCTCAAATATATGAAAATCCAGTTCAAATGTATACGTATTTATTGCAAGCTTAAAAATGTTTGAAGAAAACCCGACTCTCGAGTGTGGTAGACAGGAAGGGATTGGGAGTGGACCCATCATGGCCTGTTATTAGTCGAGCAGTCTCAGAATTGGTTATTTTGTTTTCAGAAGCTTGCATAATATTTTCAGAAAAACACTGGAGTATATTTTATCAATTTTAAACGTAAGTATCTTCTAAAAAAATTACATCGGCAGGTCTCATGAGACAAACTAGTGTCTTGGCACGAGGCCTTGACAAAATCTTATTTGTAGTCTTGGCATGAGGCCTTGGCTACGTGGTTATGATAGTCTGGAATTATGCATTCTATCATTATGAAAATGGTTATTGATATTCCATGTGATTATTCGACCAATAGAATATCCATGTGAATAAGTAAATGGCATTATCTCATTTTACTTTTTCCATATTATGTTGAAGTTCAAGTTTAAAAGGCTTCTGTTTTAGTCATACATTGCCTTAAATGTTTATGTTTATTTATAAAAGCTTTTGCTATATTTTTATCATTACTGAGCATCTGAGCTCACCCCTTCCAATGTTTTAATTTTTCCAGGATGTGAAGAAGTATATTATGAATGACCTGCAGGGATACTATGAGGGGATATGAAGAAAAGATGTTGTTGTAGTTTTGTTTTACTTTATGATGTAATGTAACATTTATGAATGTATCTAGTGTTTCCAAGGCTACTAAACTAAATGGTCTTTCGAGACTTGATCTTTTGTGATCATGCCAATGTTACGCAATAACGCACTGACTCTAGGTAGCTGGGGTCGGGGCGTTACAGTTGGTATCAAAGGTAGTTTAGTACTAACCTTGGAAGCTAGATTTAGATAAACTCTGATTAAAGCACATAGACCTAAGATAAACTTTGAGGATTAGTATAGAAGAACTTCCTAGAATTTTGGTATTATAGAGATTTTATGAGTTTTCCGAGCAATACATCCCTGTCTGGATACGAGCTGGTAGAGGTGGCTCTGGAAAAGATGTACCTAGGGGTAAAACCTGAAAACACCGCTTTGAGCTAGACTCGAACGGGAACTGGTGCACGACAATGGAACTTTCTGCACTCTTGGTTATGACACTCCCAGGGGATATGCTTAGGATAATTCTCATTTTCATTACAAACCACTATGAAGGGTTATGAGTATATAATTCCTCAAAGAAAACATTTTTATGATTATGGATTATATCCATAAATAGTTCAATTAATGTTAAGTGTTTTACAAGTATGGAATTATGTATTCTGATTCATAAACTAATATAGTTTATGCCATTGTTTAGAAATGGAACCTAGTGGAAGCAATGGAAACTATTTCAATACACGCACTCAGTGTAGGGATTGCCCTCCTACTCAAGATAATTATAGTGGAGCTAGTGATACAACTGGTGATGATCATCTTATCACCATACTAGGACAACTCACTCAGGTTATGAATAATAACCTTACTCATATGGAGCACCCTGATCTTCAACATGGAGGATCTATGTTAGACCGCTTCATGAGGCAACAACCGCCAACATTTAATGGGGGTACAAATCCATTAGTATCTGAGCAATGGATAAACTCCTTAGATAAAATATTCCACGCCTTGGGGAGTAGCGAAAGGGAGAAAGTTGTCATGGCAGTTTACCGCCTCACTGGAGATGCTGATCAATGGTGGTCACTGATTCAAAACACAAAGGAAGATGAAGAAGTATCAAGTATGGAATGGAGGGAGTTTAAGGAAATTTTCTTAGAAAAATACTTTCCTCATAACCATTGAGTATATATGGAAAGGAAATTTCTGAGTCTGAGGCAGAAGGAGGATGAGAATGTCGCAAAGTATGAGGCTAACTTTACAAGGTTAGCGAGGCATGCTGCAGATTATATATGTAACCCAAGAAGTAAGATTGATCATTTCTTTGATGGGTTAAAACCATTTCTCCATCGAGCATTAGTCTAACAAACCTTCTCGTCGTACGAAGATACAATCTTGTGTGCTATCAAGAGAGAAAAGGAATTCTCTAAATCTTATGATAATAAAGTAAAGCAAGAGAAGAAGAGAACGGTGGAACAAGAGACAGATAAAGGGAAAAGGGGAAAGAAGGATTTTCCATTATGTGATAATTGTGGGAAGAATCACCCAGATACTTGCCTAAAAGGAATGGGAGTTTGTTATAAATGTGGAGAAAAAGGTCACCAGGCTTGTGATTGCAAGGTAAAGAAAGAGGCTATCAATGTTGAATGCTACAATTTTAGGGAAATGGGGCATTATTCAAATGAATTTCATAAGCGTCAGGGAACCTTACCTATGAAAAGGCCAAGGGATCAAGGACAATCTTATGATGTTACTACAGTTGAAGTGGAATAATTAATGTATTGGTGCTTTTGGAAACAAGGATTATATTCTAGTTATAAGAATAATGTGATATATATAAGTATTATACTACAGTAATTATTGTTTTCATTAAGGTTTTAATATGATGAAGGTAATCATATTTTTAGTATGTGATAATAAGAGAAACTTTACTTTGTTTGGGGAATCTGATGTTACAATTGATTTTGGAATTTAGAGACCTTTTAGAGAAAGTCTGGGTAGAGGTATTTTGGATAACTATAAAGGTTGGAATGGATTAAGTTGAACTTTGGATAGTATTGTTTAAGGTTAAAACATTTCTGAAGATTACTTTTGGAATATTATCATACTATATTTTTAGGAAAAGGACAACCTGCAGGTCGGGGGATAACCCATCGCGTCGGACAAAGCTGCAGGAATCGAACCCACAACCATAGTGAGAATGGCCTTTATTACCCACCACTAGCCTACAGGAAGTCCCTGGTTATTACAAAAAGTTTTCCTAATCTAAATGGTATGTGTTAATATTTGGAACCTTATACAATTATGGTAAATAGAATATTTTTTAGTTCTATTACCTTTTAGA
Organism: Viscum album; assembly: GCA_963277665.1. Classification (NCBI taxonomy): domain Eukaryota; kingdom Viridiplantae; phylum Streptophyta; class Magnoliopsida; order Santalales; family Viscaceae; genus Viscum; species Viscum album. The sequence continues at coordinate 60,683,253 of OY728137.1, read as the reverse complement.
GTGAAAGATGGATTTGTGGTAAAAATTTATTAAAGAATGAAAGCCTACATGACAAGTATGTATATTCCCTTACGTTCTTAGTAAATCTCCTAAATAAATTCCTCAACTTTATAAAAGGTAACTTAAAACAAAAATGTTGCCGGTTAACTTTTCCAACTGGGGATTCAATGACCATTTAACTAATCACAAGTTTGTGATTTTCTTGTGGTTAAATTTCTCCTAATCCTGTTTTCTACAACTCTCAATCAGACCTTGATGGTTTGTTTTTCTTCCATATCCATATTTTCATATAATCCTAGTATGGGCTATCTCGGGTGACCTTTGTACTTATCTTTCTATCTTTTAAAGTTATATTTTTATTAACCTTATTTTCGATGTGGGTTTTCCACAAAGTTATTTCCTATCTTCAACCTTTTATTTTCAAAGAAAAATTTCAAATTGCGAGGACGCAATTTATTGAAGGAGGGGAGAATGTAACACCCTGAGCTTCCACGATACGCTTCTCTTTCAATAAGGCAATAGCTTTCATTGTACGTAAGTTCAAGATTCTAACACACTACGACCAATCAAAATAGCCATTATGAATAGTAATACCCACTTTTTGAAATTATATATATTTTATATTTCAAAATGGACTGCATTTTTGGAAGCAGAATATCGAAATTAGCCTATGTTGAATTTTTGGTATTTTTCTGAGAACTTCCAATTTTTTATGAATAGTGAAAAATACTTAAAAACAACTTTTTTAATCAAAAAAATTTATAGTGATAAATTATACTATTGAGTGGTTTTAAAGTATAATTAGAATATATTTTTACCATTTTATCCAATGGTGGTCATTAGAATTAATTTCACTATGAAATTGGACATAAACAATTGTCAATATTTTGATATATATTGTTTCTTAAAAACACGCTATTTGTTGTGAAATCAGGAATTAATTATAAAATTAATTAATGCAACTTATATTTTTGGAATTTTTTAAAATATATATCATTTTTTAATTCGGAATATCAATTACAGCTTAGGGTGAAATTTTGGCATTGTTCTGAAAAACTTCAATTTTTTATGAATAGTGAAACCACTAAGTGGTAGTTGAAAAACTGATTTTTCGTTTAAATGAAACATTACCACTTATGTGATTTTATTTTCAAAAATTTGTCATACATGGTTGTCATTAGGAAGTAAAATGTGGTTCAATGGGATTAAAATAATTTTTTGGTGAATAGTAACTTTTAAGTTTAATTAATCGCGATTAAAGGTAATTAGTGAAATTTAAGGTAAAAATGATATTATAAAAATATGAAAATACCTTTACACTTGTCCTAAACTTATTGGATGAGTCATGGCCGACCAAGACAATTCATGGGTCAACTTGGGGAGCCCATGGATCCACTTTGGTATGAAAATGACATTAAAAACTTTTTATTTAATGTTAAAATAAAAATGTCACAAACATGAGTTGTTTTACTAAAACAATTTTTAAATGGGGTTATACAAGTCATATTTTTTACTATAAATATTCATTAGAAATATAAGAAGATTTCCTACATCATGATATTTGTTTTATAATTTTTAGACATTAAATAAATTAAATTATTTATGAAACCATGATGATGCAGTGATTACCTCATTAATTAACGATTTTAATAAAATGGAAGGATAATGTAAAATATAAGAATTACACTTGTCCAAAGCCTATTGGATGAGTATATTTCTAACCCTTATCACCTTATCCTCTAAATATATAAGTTTTGGACCTTTAAAATCCGAAAATCATTATATAATAAAGTAACATTTCATGACTTTCCAAGAGTGCCACTCCTCTCCTCTTATAAAAGGCCCCCACCACTACCACCTTACTCACACCTTCAAAGCCTTTTTTCTCGGCCAACATCTGCCCAAATAATCTCTCAACTTCCATCTATTACTCCTAGAATCCTCACTTTGGGCAGAATTCTTCCCAAGGAAGCCTTTGGCTCAAATCAAAAAAAGAGTTACCTGATTTTAAGGTAATGTCTTCTCTTATGTTATTTTGTTTTATTTTGATTCTCCAACCCCTTAAACTCTTTTTATTCCTTTATTTTGTAACAATAACAGTATATTAAATATACTAGGATTTTTTTATGAGAAATATTTTATTTAAACTTACACACACCTTCGTCTAATGGTTAAAGAACATATTGTTTCTGTGGTTGGCGAATTTCTGCCTCACGAAATGATGATTGTTCAATTTTCTTTTAACACCTCTCATGGTGGACATTATGATGAAAATATTTTTATATATGATATATATTATGTTTTTGTTTTCCTTATGTTTCTGTATTTTTCATTTATGGCATACCTATATGATTTCCATTATGGGTAAACGCGATAATTTTATTTTAGGAAGTGCGGACTACCGCCCCCTCAAAGTGATTTGAATCGTTAATGCCATATGTGGGATGTATAAAAGATGGAGTAAATGGTATTATACATTATATACTGCAATTATATTATACCTTTATATAATTATAACTTCGTTCCATTAAATACAAAATAGAAATGAAAGTAGCGTTCATGCGTACGTACGGCTTACTATCTCCATGAATGGTGCATTTCATTTCTTACCTCTAAATGTTATGTAATATTATAAATGAATGTATATACTGGATATATATGATGTATATGATATCTAAATCATGAATATAATTATGGATATAATGGATATTTTACCACATGAACAACTTGTAATTATAAGAAGTTTTTTTTTGACACAAGTACCAAAGATTGACAAAACGACCGTTATTAACTTAAATAATTACATAATGTTCATAACATGGTAATAAGTGATATAAAAGGAATAATGAACATGAAAAGGTTCTTAATAAAATATAAATTAACTCTAGTTTATTATTCAGGAGGTTAAAGAGCGGTCGAGTCAAGTCAGACACGAGGTAAGGGAACTTCTTAACCCAATTTCCATTCTTTGGGTTAATCTCCTACTTTAAAATTATGTCATGATATTATTATGTCATATCTTGTATTTGTACTTTGATTATGTGTACTTATAGTAAATACACATAATAGATCTATTTTATTTAAAAAAATTATCTTTGTAAGGGACTTCTTCTCAATCTCCTTTCATTGAGGAAAATTTTGTTTTATACACAACTTTCTTTTATACGGTGTATAAACCCCTTTGACTTTTACATTTATTCAAAAGGTTTTCTTGTATAATTATGTGATTTTTAAATGATTTAAAAAAATATATATTTATCTCAAATATATGAAAATCCAGTTCAAATGTATACGTATTTAACGCAAGCTTAAAAATGTTTTCAGAAAACCCGACTCTTGAGTGTGGTAGACAGGAAGGGATTGGGAGTGGACCCATCATGGCCTGTTATTAGTCGAGAAGTCTCAGAATTAGTTATTTTGTTTTCAGAATCTTGCATAATGTTTTCATAAAAAGACTGGAGTATATTTTAGCAATTTTAAACGTTAGTATCTTCTAAAAAAATTACATCGGTAGGTCTCATGAGACAAACTAGTGTCTTGGCACGAGGCCTTGACAAAATCTTATTTGTAGTCTTGGCACGAGGCCTTGGCTACGTGGTTATGATAGTCTGGAATTATACATTCCATCATTATGAAAATTGTTATTGATATTGCATGCGATTATTCGACCAGTAGAATATCCATGTGAATAAGTAAATGGCATTATCTCATTTTACTTTTGCCATATTATGTTGAAGTTCAAGTTTAAAAGGCTTTTGTTTTAGTCATACATTACCTTAAATGTTTATATTTATTTATGAAAGCTTATTCTATATTGTTATACTTACTGAGCATCTGAGTTCACCCCTTCCAATGTTTTAATTTTTCCAGGATGTGAAGAAGTATATTATGAATGACCTGCAGGGATAGTATGAGGGGATATGAAGAAAAGATGTTGTTGTAGTTTTGTTTTACTTTATAATGTAATGTAACATTTATGAATGTATCTAGTGTTTCCAAGGCTACTAAACTAAACGGTCTTTCGAGACTTGATCTTTTGTGATCATGCCAATGTTACGCAATAACGCACCGACTCTGGGTAGCTGGGGTCGGGGCATTACAAAATACCTACGTATAAACAATCTCGGATAATAATGAGATTGTAAAATTATCCCTTACCATAGGCCTGGGTTACTTCGTACATGTATTAAACACCTATATAAACATTTAAATTATTTAATTAACTTGTTATATAATCATATTAATTTTTATTATATCATAAGTGATCATATTATTACCCGTTTATTAATTACTCATCCTTCGGGTATTAACTGCTTTATTTTCTTACGCATGTTTTGTCAAATAAGTTCCTCTTCCTATTATTAGGTTATAGTTATATAATTTGAAAAATTATATTAATATAATATATTTATCATATTTATTCATTATAAACATTTATATAATCATTATTTAATGAAGATCATGTAGAATAAATCACATCACATCGTGGAGACAGTAGGTTGTACGTACGCGTGAGAAACAATATAATTCCCTTAATTGTGGAATGGTATAGAAGTTGATGGTATATATATATTGTTAAATAATAAAAATATTGTTATAATAATAATATTTAGTTATTATTTCTATCATTATACCAATCCATGTAATGTGGTGGTGAAAAAACATATTACACCACAATGTGGAGATGATAAGTCGTATGTACGCACGTGTGGTGATTTCATTTTTTGTAGGATGGATAGAAGGTGGAATATAGTTGTTAAATAATCATAATAACATATCAATATATAGTTTATATATTATTTATTACTTTATAATAGATAAAACTCATGAATAGGAATTAGAAGAAGAAATAAGTTTGAAATAATCAGTAGAGGAGATTACCTCTTTTTTGACGAGCTTCCTCTAGATCTCCTCTTAAAGGCACTAGAGTTGGTCTTTTGAGAAGACTAGAACCTATAAAAGGTAACTAATGAATTTGATAATAGAAATGGTTAGGTTATATCTGAGATTTAAGTCTCAAATTGAAGTGAAGTTGTGAGGGAGGATGTGCCCTTTTATAATTGAGGGGAGGGGCACATTTGGAATCTCAAAAAATATTAATTTATAATAAAATCAAAACACATCCAAAAACCTAAATGATGTGTTAGTTTAGAATATGAGATAATATAAGGTTGTAATATAATTAAACAACAAATTTAATACAAGTTTTTTTTTTTTTGATTTAAACCTTATCATTTTAATTAACACTTAGTTATTATATTTAATTTTTAACTAAGGTAACAAATATTTCAATATTAAAAGGGTGAAATATTTACTTATTTGATATCAATTAGACCATAAATGAATACTTTCGAAAATTTTACACCATTTGATAATTATAATATATTTTTTAAATTGTTTTATGATTTATAAATAATTTAATAATACATTATTTTGATAAACAATCAAGCGTGTCAATTTTGATACTATTCAATTTAATGATTTTTAAAAATATAAAAATAAGATGTTATCCTAAAAATAAATATTTTATTATATCCCTAATGAGTAAATTTAATCTATAAAATTGTTTTTATATATTAATTATCCCAAATTATATTTATTTTAGTATTTTTAATAACATTAATTTGATATTTTCATTAATAAAATTATTACTGCATCGGTTTTGTGTAAATATTTAATATAATTATTTTTTTGGTAAAAATTAAAAATAAAATACCATAATGAATATAATTATTCTTAATTTAATTATAATACTTATAGTTGAATATTTATTCTGAAAATACTATATTAAAAAAATTTATATGTATTAAAACATGAATGTGACAACTTTAACAACACTTTAAATAAAATATTCTAAGTGTCATAATCTTTTTCTTATGGCTCAAAATGGTCAATAAATCTACCCTTGGATAAATATGGTAACGATATACTTTACCAATAATATTTTTTCAAGTTTTTTAGAATTTTATTAGTTATTATCATTTTAATAAAAATTATTTTATTTATTTTTCATCAATTAAAAAATTTATGCATTATCAATGAATAAGCCTTTAAAGTAATTATTTATTTCCTAAAAATTACAAATAAATTAAAATGATAAAGAATAAAAAAATTTATTTCAAATGAGTATTTATAGTCTAATTTATATTTTGTATAACCTTATATTAAAAATGATATAATTATTATTATTTGAATAAGACATATTTAACTTTTCTTTAAATAAAATAAATTAGATGTCATAATCTCATCCAAGTGGCTTCCAAAGAATACAATTTTAACCGAAATATGATTTATGTTAAAACACACTCGCACAATGATATTATTACAAGTGTTAGGGTAATTTTATCATATTATTTTTACCCTTAATTACCTGATTTACCCTTTTACCGTATTAATAAAAATTACTGAAGTTACAATTCATAATGCCCGAAAAATAAAAGAAATATATTTACATAATTTTAACATAATGATTCCAAATATGGAGTAAATTTTTAAAAATTCAAAATACATAAGTTTCAGTAATTAATTTAAATTAAATCTCACTACCGAAATGAGAAAACGGGTTTCAAAAGTTAAAACATTGCAAAAGATTTAATTGTTTTTACATCTGAATTAAATGTAAAATTAATGACAATGAAATACATGATATTAACTAATAAAAATATAATATATTTATACTTTAAAACCATTAAATAATATAACTTAACCATATAAATTATTTTGACGAAAAAATTTGTTTTCAATTAAAATTTAATATATTTTTACTATTCATCAAAACATGAAACTTATTAGAAAAATATAAAAAATCATCTAAAGTAAATTTTTATACCATTATTACAAATAAGAATTTTATTTTGTCAAATATAATATAAAAATATGTTAAAAAATTATTTAAAATGAGTGCGCCATCAAAAGGTGGAAAAACTGCATTTTTTGAAAAATACTTCTTTTATCTAAAAAATTGAATTTGTTCTTATATCATGTCTATAAAACATATAATATGAATTTTAAAAATTATATTGAATATATATTACATATATATTTCATTAATAAAATCCATCAAGTGTGATTTTATTATTTTATAAACTTTCTTATTTGCATTTAAATAGTCTTTCATAAAAACATTTCCATTTATTTAAGAAGGGTTTTATTTTCATTTAAAATTAATTGGTCAAAAAATAATTAATTATATAATCATGTTTAAATCATATTTTCATAATTCAGTTAATATTTTTCATACCCACCATTATAATGTCTAGGTTATAAAGTATCATAATAATATTTAGTTGTTCACTTAAACTCAGTCTTGTGTGAAATGAACTCTATCAAAAGAACTTAAAATTGTGTGTAACACAAGACTTGAATAGTGTTGAGTATACCGCAAGCTAATTTTTTGTTGTGTGTAGTGAAAGTTTATCTTGGTGTAGTGTACAACACATGACATCAAAAAATTTAAAAAAAACATAAATAAAAAAATATATCTCATAAATATCTTGGGGTGTTACATTATACCTCCCTTAAAATGAATTTCTCCCTCAAAATTCTTCTAGGTTATAAAAGGATTAATACTTTAAGGTTCTTTCATAGAAACCCACATCAAAAAAATGAATAATAGAACTACCTTTTAAAAAGGAATGTGAAAAACATAATGGTTTCCCAAATTCACTCATAAATGGTTTTCTACATAGGAGAATGTAGGTGAAAAGTGAAAACATGGATATGGAAGAGAAATAAAATTATCAAGTTCTGGTGGAGAGTGATAAATAACATCGTTATAAGAAAGTTAATAATCAAAATCCATAAATCCACGATGATCTAAGGGACCACCTGATTCATTGGTAAAGAAGTTATTAGGATAACATATTTGGTTTCAAGATCATTTCCATAGATTTGAATAATGAGAGGAAATAATTACTTAATTAATCATAATCTCATCCTTTCATTGTGCCTTGATCAATTTCCACTTCATCTCTTATTCCAAGAAATGAAGGTGATTTTTTCATTCATCGAGAATTAGCAGATCGTGAGATCCATAAAGATAATGATAGGTCATTATATATATCTTTGTAACAAAAAAAAGGTTAGTACAAGTTATCAAGTATGTATAGTCCACCTATAGTGAGATAATACTTTATTTTAACAAACTTCATCATAAGTTTAACTTAAAATTTCCATAAATTTATAACTATAAAATCCTTCTAAAAAATGAAAATTCAAAACTTTAGAAAGAGGTGAACTAAATATTATTAAAATTTATCTCTCATATCTCATAAGTTATCTCTTGTTGGTCACATTCCAAACATGTTAATTCCTTTATCATGTATTTTATTTCCATATACCACAAATCCAAAAATTATAACTCAATCCATGATGTCATAATATTAGTCCCAAGGTCATTAATAATATCAAATATCTCTTTATTTCCTTATCCCAACATTATGCGCATATTAATTATTATCCTTCCCTTAATCAGGTGTTTTACAAAAATATCTGAATCACTTTTCATGGTTACTATTACTATTCAACATATACTCTTGAATACATATGGAAAAACCATAGTGAAAAAATTATTCCATATTATCGTAAAAGTGATTCTACAACATTATTATGGAATCTCATTACATAAACACTCAATCATTCCACCACTTTGATGTCGTTCTCTACATCACCAATAGTGATCGCATTTGATTTTCCTTTGTCTCTGGCCTTAGGATGTTTCTGACATTGATCATCATCAATAACCCTTGGGTTAAGACATTTGTTATCATAATTTCTCATTTCCTTACACTTATAGCATTGAAGTGTGGGTGGTGTATCTTCTTGAGATTTCACTCCATTGAATGGCCTTTTTACATCACTCTGACACTCTTTTGCCCGATGGCCAGGCTTCCCACACTTGAAGCATCTTTTTATTCCCTTAAGTCATTCCCATTATTTTTCTTTTCCACATTTTTGGTAAATAGGAGGTTGAGACTTTTTCTTCTCTCTTTGTAGAAAACCACTAGAGTTTCTAATAATCTCTATCTTCCTTTTCTTATCTCTAGAACCTTGATAGTTACCAACTTCCATTTACACTTTTAGTGCACAACAAATGACTTCTTCATAGCTTCCAAAGTCCCTTATGGATAATGCCTTTCATAGACTTGGTTTTAGGCCACCAAAGAATTAGTCAATTTTTCTTTTAGGGATAATGATTAAACAAGAAATTTAACTTGAAAGTATTGTAAAATTTTCCTCATATGTACCAACAGATTCATCATCCTTTTTCTTAAGCTCAAGTAATTCTTTCTCTATATTTTTTTGAAGAATATGAGGAAAGTACTTGTTGAAAATTATCCCGTTAAAATATTCCCATTCCATAGATTCAATTTATTCTTGATCCCTCGTGTTCTTAATAAGAGTCCACCACTGATTCGATTCACCTTCTAGATGATAAACAGCTAACATGACTTTTTCATGTTTGGAATAATGAAGGATATAAAATATATTTTTAGTAGTACCAATAATTTTTTCAACAAAAAGTGGATTAGAAAACCCACTAAAAGAAGTTTGACGTTTCCTCATGAAAGACTCAATAGAAAGTTGTTCCCTACTCTTCTCATTTGGAAGTCTAGCGTGATTTATAGCTTGTGTGGGTATAGTGATAATATTTTGCATTATAGCTCCCATAACATTTGGTTTTTCATAAGTAAAATCATTTCATTTCCCATTGAATTCATCATTAACATAGTTCCTTGAGGTTCCATCCATTGACTAAAAATGAAAATAATGGTGTGAACAACACTAATCATACTGGAAAACCACATAATCAAAGGAAACATCTTAGCTTCAATCCTAGGTAATCTATGATCATTAATAAATTATAATATTATAGCTTATACTTAGAATTATCATTAGGTACATCCCTAGAAATATCCTTATAAATATCTCTAGGTACCTCACTGGAGTCGTCGTGTCCTAGTTTCCAAAGGTTAACTAAACATTCACTCTGATACCAACTCTAATGACCCAAGCTTGATGTATATGAATATTACATTACTTTTGAAAAATAATTAATACATTATATAAACTGACACCCAAATACAATATTATTTTAGTGCTTTTGGAAACTTGTAACACGTTCTACTAATTTGGTGAAAGATCTTTGAAATCTCCCATAAAGACCTAAAACCTTTCTTTATAACCTGTGGAAAAGAAAATATATAAAGAGGTGAGCTCGGATGCTCAATAAGGGTATAAAAAAGGGAATATGTAGGAATATAATTATAATAAGGGTATGAGAATATGATTGTGAAAATAAAAGATTATACCCTTCATATCAAAAATCATGGAATAAATTTTTGGAAATTCATAATACATGAATCATAAGGGAATCAAAGAACATAATCCATGAGATCATAACATTAACATGTTAAATGAAATTATGGAATACACATAAACTTGTATCTTTGTGAATATGTATAAATAATAACTGGTCCACTCATTAAATTTATGACATAAAATCAGGCCCTTGATTAAATATATGGACATGAAAAACCAGGTCCTTGCATAAAACTATGGACATGAAAGCCAAGTCCACGCATATAATTTTGAACAATAAATCAAGTTAACACATAACATATATACCTCATTAGTTATCCATATTTACCCAATACATTAAAGGGATATATAGGTCTCACCCATCTCATAATGAAATCATTCACTACTGGAAAATGGACCTATCCCCACGGTTTTCCCCAAAACCGTGGGGATAGACCCCCCCCCCCATAACCACAGTTTTGTAAAACCGCGGGTATAGGTGACTTTTCATGACCTATACCCAAGGTTTTCCAAAACCGTGGGTATAGGGGGGTTTATCCCCACGGTTTTGGAAAACCGTGGGGATAGGTCCTGAAAAGTCACATATACCCACGGTTTACCAAAACTGTTGGTATAGGGGTCCCTATCCCCACAGTTTTGTGAAGAACCATGGGTATAGGTCTGGGATAAAATACATATACCCACGGTTATGAAAAACAGTGGGTATAGGTCAATTTTGTGTGCGCGGGAAAAAAAATTTCCCACGGGAAGGAAATTTTTTTTGGCGGGAACCCTATACCCACAGTTCTTCCCTCTATAACCACGGTTTTTATAACTATATTTAACTATATATATATATACATATAGGTGAAGTTAGGGTAGTGGTTAGACACGGTGTTTGTAGCGAAGAGGTTGCGGGATCGAAACTTGGCGCCTGTATTATTTTAGGACCTATACCCACGGTTTTGAAACCGTGGGTAAAAGCCGTTGACACCGTGGCAATTGGCTATGTTTCGGTGACACGGTGGCAGGACACCTATACCCACAGTTTTGGAAAACCATGGGTATATGCTGGGGACCTATACAGAGGTTGTTCTAGCCCACGGTTCCCAAAACCGTGGGTATAGGCCGTTTTTCCAGTAGTGATTCTTATGTGTTCCACAAAAAACATAAATCATTCATCACATCATAACCCAAGGAATAAAATGGTTTTCCCTAATTATCATTCCATCATAACATAATCCATGTAAAAAATGGATTTCATAAATAGAATAAACATAATCAAACCATAATAGGGATAGAATACTTGAAATATAACCCTACCAAATAATTCCATCTTAGATGGAAAATGATTTTGATAGAACACTTGAGATTAATTCTTGAGGAAAAAATCCTTTCTTCTATGAAAATGTTTTCTTTTTTTAAAATGCCATGAAATTTTAAAACAAAATAATTTCTTTGAACATGACCTTGAAATCTTGTAAAGTAATATTCATGTAAATGAGGTGTTATGAAAATATAAAAATCCATTCATGCCGTATAAGTTAAAAAATCATTCTTTTTGTACTTTTTCTAGAAAAGAAAAAAAGTACCTCATATCAAAAATGATAAAATATTCCTTGCATACCATTTAGTAAAAATTAACCAATGGGTAAAATTGACTTTAAAAAATTTTAGAATAATAGAAATAATATTTTGTAATACATATTTAGGAAACATGGACATCGATGATAAATATACCCCATTAAATACTTACGTATAGACAATCTTAGATAATAATGAGATTGTGAAAATATACCTTACCTTAGGTGTGGGTTCCTTTGTACATATCTGAACCTCATATTTAAGGGTGTAAATAATGTCATTAACTTGTTCCAGAATTATATTTCTTTTTATGATATCATAAGTGATCATATTATTACTTATTCGTTAATTACTAATCCTTTGGGTATTAACTGCTTTATTTTCTTATGCATGTTTTGTCAGATAAGTTCTTGTTCATATTATTAGGATATAGGTATATAATTTCCAAAATGAAATTAATATAATATATATATCATATTTATTCATTATTAACATTTATATAATCATACTTTAATGAATATCATGTAGAATGAATCGCATTACATTGTGGAGATGGTAGGTCGTACGTACGCACGAGCGATGATATCATTATCTTAATTGTGGAATCATATGGAAGTGAATTGTATATATATTGTTACATAGTCAACATATTGTTATAATAATTATATATAGTTATTATTTCCATCATTATACTCATCCATGTAAGGTGGTGGTGAAAATAGATTACACCACGGTGTGGAGACGGCAAGTCGTACGTACACACGTGTGGTGATTTTGTTTTTTGTAGGATGGATAGAAGGTGGAATATGGTTGTTCCATAATAATAATAAAATATAATTATGTAGTTTATAATGGATTTATTACTTTATAATGGATACAAATCATGAAGAGGAAATATAATAAGAAATAAGTTTTAAATAATCGGCAGAGGAGATTACCTCTTCTTCGACGAGCTTCCTCTAGATCTCCTCTTAAAGGCACTAGATTTGGTTTTTGAGAAGACCATAACCTCTATAATGTAACTAAGGAAGTTTATATGGTAAATGGTCAGGGTATAGACATGATTTAAGGCTCAAATTGAAGGGAAGTTGTGAGGTAGTATGTGCTCTTTTATAATTGAGGTGAGGGGTACATTTAGAATCTCCAAAAATATTAATTTATAATAAAATCAAAACCCATAAAAAACCTCCAAAATGTCTTAGTTTTGAATATGATATGAGATAGGGTTGTAATGTCATAAAATAATAAATTTTAGATAAGTTTTTATGTCAATTTAAACCTTATCCTTTCAATTAACACTTAGTTATTCTATTTAATTTTTAACTAAGGTAACAAATATTTCAATATTAAAAAGATGAAATATTTACTTATTTGATATATATTAGACCATAAATGAATAATATAGAACATTTTCCACAATATAATAGTTATTATATTTTTTTTTAAAATGTTTTATTATTTTTAAATAATTTAATAATAAATTATTTTGATAAACAATCAATAGTGTCAATTTTGACACTATTAAATTTATTGATTTTTAAAAATATCAAGATAATATGTTATTCTCAAACCAAATATTTTATTATATCTCAAAGGGGTCAGGTTCATCTAAAAAAATCATTGGATATATTAATTATCCAAAATTATATTTAGTTTAGAATTTTTAATAACATTAATTTGATATTTTCATTAATAAAATAATTACTACAATGGTTTTCTGTAATTATTTAATATAATTATTTGTTGGGTAAAATTTAAAAATAAAATAACATAATAAAGATAATTCTTCTATATTTCATAATAATACTTATAGATGAATATTTATTCTGAAATATCCTATATTAAATATATATATATATATATATATGTGTGTGTGTGTGTGTGTGTATTAAAACATGAATGTGACAACTTTAACATTAGTTTAAATAAAATATTATAAGTGTCATAATCTTTTTCATATGGCTCTAAATGGTCAATAACTTGACCCTTAGATGATTATGGTCTAGATATACTCAAAAAAAATTATATTTTTTCAAGTTTTTTAGTCTTTTAATGGTTATTATCATTTTAATAAAAATTATTTTATTTATTTTTCATCAATTAAAAAATTTCTACATCATCAATGTATAATCCTTTAAAGTGATAATTTATTTCCTAAAAATTACAAATAAATTACCATGATAAAGAAAAAAAATATATTTCAAATGAGTATTTATATTTGAATTTAGATTCTGTATAATCTTATATTAAAAATGATATAATTATTAAAATTTGAATAAGACATATTTAAATTTTCTTTAAATAAAAAAAATTAGATGTCCTAATCTAATCCAAGTGGCTTCCAAAGAATACCATTTAAACCCAAGTAAGATTTAGGTCAAAAAAACTCATCCAATGATATTAGGACAAGTGTTAGGGTAATTTTATCATATTATTTTTACCCTTAATTACTTGATTTACCCTTTTACCGTATTAATAAAAATTACCAAAGTTACTATTCATAATTCCCAAAAATAAAAGAAATTTTTTTACATAATTTGGACCTAGTTCTTCCAAATATGGAATCCATTTTTCATAATTTTAAACACATAATTTTCATTAATTATTTTAAAATAAATCTCGTTGTCAGAATAAGAAAATAGGTTTTAAAAGTTAAAACACTATAAAATATTGAAATGTTTTTACATCTGAATTCAATGTAAAATTAAGGAAAATGACATACAGGATATTAACTAATAAAAATATAATATATTTATACTTTAAAAACATTCAACAATATAACTTAACCATATAAATTATTTCAATGAAAATTTTGTTTTCAATTAAAATTTAGTATATTTTTATTGTTCATCAAAACTTGAAACTTATCAAAAAAATATAAAAAAATAATACATAAAAAAATTATTCCCTACTTCCAAATAATAAGTTTATTTTATCAAATATAATATATAAATAAGTTAAAAACATGATTTAAAATGGGTGCTCCATCAAAAGGCAGTAAAACTACATTTTTTGAAATATATTTCTTTAATCTGAAAAATTGAATTTGTTCTTATATCATGTCTAGAAAACATATAAGATGAATTTTAAAAAATTAAATTGAATATATATTATATATATATTTCACTAATAAAATCCATCAAGAGTGATTTTATTATTTTATAAACTCACTTATTTTCATTTAAATAGTCTTTCAGAAAAACATTTCCATTCATTTAAAAGGAGTTTTATTTTCATTTATAATTAATTTCTCCGCAAATAATTATTTATATAATCATTTGTAAAGTATATTTTTATAATTAATTTAATATTTTTCATAACGACCATTATAATGTCTAGGTTATAATGTAACATAATAATATTTAGTTGTTCGCTTAAACTCGATCTTGTGTGAAATGAACTCTATAAAAAGAACTTGAAATTGTGTGTAACACAAGCCTTTTATAGTGTTGTGTATACTTCAAGCTAATCCGGTGTTTTGTGTAGCACAAGGTTTTCTTAGTGTAGTGTACAACACAAAACATCAAAGAATTTAAAAAACATATATAAATAAATTAAATAAAAAAAATATCTCATTAAAATCTTAGGGTGTTACAAACCGAATGATGATCAATAATGTAGTCAACCATTTTAATCAGGTTGAATTGTATTATAGTTGGTTCAAGAGAAAAATGACCTCTAGTTTGTTTGTTAATTGGGTCAAGAGTCATTAGAGTAATATAGAGACTGATCCATCAAACATAGGATGATACTTATCACTTCATTATACACAATAATATTAGTCTAAGGAATAAGAAAAAGAGATTTTATGGAAGAGTTTTGTGAAAGTGTTTGTTGAAGGAGGTTTTAAAATGATTCATAAGTTGCAACTATATTTATAGAATATTATTTTCAAAGTTTCTTTTACTTAAGTTAGTATGGATCTTCAAGATGACAAGACATTTATTTGTTTACAATCAGTTGGTACAAAGCAACGTAATGAGGAATTTGAAGTCTTATATATGTTTTCACCATAATGAGTAGTCTTTAATTATGATATGTTTGAATATTAATGAATAAATCAGTATGAAAATTATAATTAGACAGAATAATGGTTATAAATATTTAATCAAGATAAATATGTGAGAAGATTCAAGAAGTTTCAAGAAGAATTGACAAAATTTTAGAAGCACTAGAGAAGTCAAAGATAGAGTCGGAATAAAATGAAATTTAAGATTTGGGAAATTTGGTTATGAAGGAAAATGTTTTCAGATTACCACCCAAACCACTTTTGGTGCATCTATAAATAATATTAAGTAAATTTGACTTTTTGAAACTTGTAAAATTCATGGGTTAAGAGAGAAGTTGAATGTTATAAAAATTTTAGAGATAAGAGGTTTTGTGTATTAAGCATTCTTGAGGAAGTCTATTGAATAAAAGAAACTAAGTGATCAAAGATTCTCAGATCGAACTAGATTATCGGGCAGAGACATCAGACTAGAAATTTTCCGATTTGAGAAGGGTCCAATTTAGAATTGTTTTAGTAGTATTCTGGCATAGTTATTTTTCTAGATTGAGCAATCAAACTGGGGAATTAGATGAGCCATTAGACTGGGTATCCTTAAGATTTCTAAATAAGTTCTTACCTATTTCTGGGTAGTAATGTGAATAATTTTTTTGAAATTTATTAAAATCAAAAGTTGATAAGGCGACGCAATATCATGTTTGGAAGCAATTGGTGAAAGTTTCTTAAATTTTTACACAAACTTGTATTGCATCATTTGTTCTAGAATAAGCACATGCACTATTGTATTGATCAAAGTGATACAAAAGTGTAAGGGTATATAATACTTGTTTTATCCACACAAAGAATTATTTCCTAGTGTATTGTGTGGTATTGGATTGTTTCCATGACATACCAAGGACGTAACTACTCTTATTGAGTATTGAACAATGTAAATACCTATGTTATTGTGTAAGTGTGCATGTTTTGTTTTCAGCAAATTGAAAAATATTTAATAGGAGGCAAAGGTTATTTCAAATTAAAGTAAAAATAAAAGAAAAATGGTATCAATTATTCAACCCCCCCCCCCTTAGTGATATAAAAATCCTAGGTGGGCCTTTTCAATTGATATCAAAACTAGGTTCCCTTTGTTTTTCTCTTTTTTGAAGTTTATTTTGATGAAAATTTTTTATAGAGAATCTAAATTTTGTAAAAAGTAAAGGAATTATAGTCTTTAATGGAAAGAACTATCATATTTGGAAAGGTGGAATGTTTCTAAATCGTATGTCTCTTGGGTATGATGTTTTGGAAGCTGCCAGAGTTGTATTTCCTTCTCATATTTAAAATACTCCTCTCACAGCTATGGATAAAAAGAATCTTGAGAATGATGAAAGGGATAAAAATTATTTTCACTCATCACTTTTTGAAATTTAATTCCAAATATTTGAGGGTGTTTCCAATGCTAAAGGTATCTAGGATAAGATTAAGAACATTTATGAAGGCAATATAAAAGAAAATAAGGCAAAGTTACAAATTTGGATATTAAATTATGAAGATCTCAAAATGGGTGATTATGAATTAGTTGGTGGATTCTTTACCAGGGTAAATGAAATTTTTATCACTATTAGATGTCTTGGTGAAAATTTGGAATATTCTTCTATTGTTGAAAATATATTGAGAATTCTTCCTAACAAGTTTGATTCCAAAGTATCCTCATTGTAAGATAGATATCCTGAAACATTATCTCTAAATGATTTTCATAGTACTCCTATTACTTATGAAATGAGAATAGAGAATGTTCTGAAAGGCAAAAAAAATGATAGAGAAATTTATTTCAAGGATGCCAAGAAAGAAAAACCTAATAAGATTCTTAAAGAAGAATAATATATAGATTTTGGTTCTAAAAATGAGGTATGTAAAAATCTTGATGAAATTTTATCCTTATTTTCTAAAAATGTGAAAAGAGGTATAGGTAAATATAAATGGAAACTTTCCTTGAAATTTTTTAATGTGGATACATTCACAACTTTGGGGATAATTATCCTCAAAGAAAGAAGGAAGAGGATAGTGATGAAGATGAAAGAAAGAATAGGGTGATAAGGATAAATATTATTCCAAAAGTAAATATAAAAAGTTTTCCAGATCTAAAAGGAGATGTTTTTTTCTAAAGATAATGATAAAGAAGACAATGAATTTGAATCTAAAAATCCTACTAAAAATTCTAGAGAGAATAATTTCATTACAATAGTTAACAATGAAGAGTTTATAAGTAATAGTCCTAAAGAATAATAAACTCAATTATAATTTCATCTGAAAGATAAATGGAAAGAATGTCTGATAAAGATTGGAAGGATTGAGAAATAAATCAGGAAATTAAAAAATTAAAGTTCCATAATAAATAATCAATAATGTTTTCTTGATAAAAAAATTAATCTACTAGAAGCGATTGATGAATTTAAGAAATATATTGAGAAAGAAAAGAATCGGAATGAACATCTGGAATTTAAGTTGAAATCAAAAGAAAAAGAATTGAATCTTGTTCAACAAAATTTTTCTAAATTTGATAAGAGAGTTACAAGTTTCAAGATCACTATTTCTGAAGTCTATGAAATCTCTATAAAGGATAAACTTGAGAAGGATAAAAAAAGTTACCTTTAAAGGTTGGAAATAAAATTGAATTTTTTTCCAAGAAGAAGAAATTTGAGAAAGTTATGTACGTGGATAAAATTAAAAATGTAGAGAACTTGGAAGTTTCTAAACATTATGAGTCTATAAATGTTTTTATAACTTATCATTCCAATAATATTGAAAAGAAAACTGAGCTGGAGAAGAAGGTTCTGGGTGAGAAAAGAAAGTTTGGGACTAAAA
Organism: Viscum album; assembly: GCA_963277665.1. Taxonomy (NCBI): domain Eukaryota; kingdom Viridiplantae; phylum Streptophyta; class Magnoliopsida; order Santalales; family Viscaceae; genus Viscum; species Viscum album. Next base: position 60,664,520 of record OY728137.1, on the reverse strand, counting down.
AAAGTTCTAATATTAAATACAATAAATTTGATGAGAAATATGTTCATAACTTTGGACAGTATAGAAGTTATAGAGGAAATTATTCATTCTATAGGTACTACTGGTATTGTAGTAGATTTGGGAATATGGAAAACATGTGTTGATTTAATCAACGTCATTATAACTATTCCAAAAGTTATATAAGGAAAATCTTAAGGGTGTTCAATACTCCTAAATGAAGAAATATATGAATGTTTTTTTGAAAATTAAAAATATGTTTTAACCACTATAAACTATTTGTGAATGATTTTATCAACCTAAAAAATTTTCAAATATGCCTTGTATTTTTACTAGCACAATAACATGCTTATAACAATTATCATAAGATGGATGTGAATAAAGTTAATGGGAAGTAAAAAGATATTGTTGTGGAAACCACTCTTAAATTTAAAAAATGAGAAAGAACATGGATATTGTATAATGGATGTTCTTCTCACATGATAGGATATTTGAAATTTTTGGAGAATGTGAATGATTTCAAGGAAGGAACAGTGACATTTGGAAATGATGAATCTATTAGAATCAAAGGTGTTGGACCCACTATTATTGGGGATGAAAATTTTAATTCCAAGAAAGATTTGTTTGTTTATGGGATGAAACAAAAATTTATAAGTGTTTCACCGCTTTTTTATGAAGGGAATAAAGTTTTTTTTAGAAATTATAGTTTTGTTTTGAAAATAGAGGAAGATAGAAAAGTTATTACACATACAAAAGGGAATTTGTTTCAAGTTGTTGAAGTTTATAACTCATGTTACTTAATCATGATGGATGAAAATAATTTTTAGTATAAAATGAAGGGAAACTTGTGTTATAGAAACATGAGTGAGCTATCAAATATATACAGTTTTCATGGAATTCCTGATATGTGAAGAAGAAGATATTTTTTTTCACAATTTTTTAGAAAGAAAAGATTATAAACTATGTGAATAAGAAAGTTAAAATTTGTTCAAAACAGCACGTGAAACTTACTCATTCTAATATTTATGAGTCAATGAGAAAACAATCAAATCATAGTGATAAGTATTTCATTAGTTTCATTGATGACTTTACTCTAATTACTTGTGTTATGTATATTAAACATAATTCATATACTCTAAAAAAAATTAAAAGTTTTAGGAAAAAGTTGAGAAGGAATGTGAGTATTCAGTGAAGAAGTTTAGAAAATACAATGGTGGTGAATACAAAAATGAATATTTTGAATTTTATCTTGAGAATCATGGAATTTTTCATGAGTTCAATAAACCATACACTCCTCAAAAAAATGGTTTTGTTGAAAGAAAAATATAAGTCTGGTTGAAATGGGGCAAACTATGTTACATGAACATGGTTTATCTCATTACTTTTGGAGGCAATCCATGATCACTATTATTTATATTCAAAACTAATGTTTATATAGTCCATGTTTAGATATAACTCCATATGAAATGTTTTTTGAAAAAAATCCAAGTTTTAAACACTTAAGAGTTTTTGGGAGTCCATTCATTATAAAGAAGAAAGGTGGAAACTTTGAAAAGTTTGAGGAGAGAGGTGAATATGAAATTTTTCTTGGTTATGCTCTAAAATGAAGAGGATATATATGTTTTAACAAAGAGACAGGAAGACCAGTTGAATCTGTTGATGTGAAAGTTATTGAAAAAGATGAGGAAAATTCTACACAAACTTTTGCTGATAATGAAGATGAATATTATGAAATAATTTTTATTAATAGTTATAATAAGGATGAAAAGAATTGTAATCCTACTCAAAAAGAAGAATCAAACTCAGATGTTTCTAGTGATGAGGAAGAATCTCAAAAATCTCATCCTAGACTGAGGAAGCAAATGGAAGATCAAAACAAAATTGGTGATCAACATCAAAAGGTTAAAAGGAGAAAACATAAAAAGTTATTAAACATACTTATTTTGTATTCATAAGTGGATTAAAAAGATCTCAAAGAATAATTTGATCATTTGGAATGGGTTCAGGATATGAATGAAGAGTTAGATCTGATTAAGAAGAATGGCACTTGGGAACTCTTACCTAACCCAAAATATATAAATGTTATTGGTAAAAAGTGGGTTTTATGGAAAAAGTTTAATGAATATGGTGAAGTGATAATAAAAAAAGAAATATTAGTTTGAAAAGGTTACTCATGGATTGAAGGCATTGATTTTGATGATACTTTTACTCTTTTGTAAAGGTTAGAAAAAAATAGAATATTTCTTACTATTATTGTACAATAAAGTTACAAAATATTTCAGATGTATGTGAAGTCGTAATTTATAAATGGATAACTTTATGATGAAGTTTATATTTAATAACCATGTGGATTTATTATGGGAAGGATGAAAGTTATGTGTGAAAGTTTTGGAAAGCCTTGTATAGGATAAAGCAAGCTTTGAGAGCTTAGTATTCAAAATTAGATGCCTGATTAAGGAAGTTGGATTTTAAGAAAGGAAGGATTGATAGTAATTTATACATCCATAAAATTCAAGAGATTTACCTCATTATAATTGTATATGTTAATGATATAATATTTGTTGGGAATTATGAAAGAACTTGTGAAAGGTTTTCTAGAGATATGAAGGTGTTGTTTGAAATGTGCATGTTGGGTGAAACAAAATGCTTTCTTGTGGTAGAAATCTCAAAAAATGAGAAAAACATAATTATTTCTCAAGAAAATTATGCTAAGAAACTTCTTAAGGAGTTTGGAATGGAAAATGTAAAAACATTTTTCACATCAATTTCAATAGAAACCAAGATGATTATAAGTTTGTTATATTTGACAAACTCAAGAAAAGACATTGTTTATGTTGTTAATTTATGTGAAAGATTACAAATTACTCCAAATTAATCAAACATATTGGATGGGAAAAGAATTATTAAATATATAAAAGTCATAACATATTTAATAATCAGATATGATAGCTCTGAAATATTGAATTGTTTGTGTATTTAGATGTTGATTGGGCAAGAAGTATTGATTATAGAAGATTCACATCTGGTGGAGTTTTCTTTATGGGGAGAATTTTTATAAGTTGTTAGACTAAGAAAAAAAATTCAGTAACTCTTAGCATGGCTAAAGATGATTATGTTGTTTCCACACAAGATGTTTCCCAACTTATGTGGATGAAGACTCGGTTGGAAGACATACATGTTAAAGTTACCCTTTCTCTTGGGTTGTGATAATAAGAGAGGCATAAACCTCATAAGAAACCCAATACAACATTCCCATTCTAAACACATTCATATAAAATATCATTTTATCAAAGATCATGTGGAGAAGATGAATTGAAATTAGAGTATGTTCCTACATTAGAACAAGTTGCTGACATTTTCACAAAACCTTTACTGAAGTAATCTTTTTACAAAATGAGGTTAAATATGGGTGTCCAACTCTTTCTATTCAAGGTTAAGGTTGTTGAGTTAAGAGTTTCCTTATGAATTTTCTCATTACTTATGTTTTGTAAATCACAAACTCATTTCTTTTAATATTATTTTGTTCTTACTTTCTAGAAGTATTAATAAATATTTTTTTGTCTAAACAAATGTAAGTAAAATAATAATCAGAATCATGTTCTCAAATTTCTTTCATGATGTTTCCTAGATAAGTATAACAAACACTCTCTAAAGACCAAATAGAAACCAAAATTGATAAAAATCATATTCATACTCAGAATACGATTCTTATAGTTTATTGAATCTGATTCACTCATTTTGTCAAATCTGATTCACATATTTTATCAAATCTGGTTTTCTCATTTTTTCGAATCTGATTCACACAGTTTCTAAAATATGATTCTAATATTTTTTATAATACAATTCTCACTATTTTTAGAATTTGATTCTCATATTTTTCAAAATTAGATTCACACTATTTTCAAATCTGATTCTCACTATTTCTATAATCTAATTCTCATTATTTTAAGAATCCAATTTCATAATATTCTCAAAACCAATTAGTCACTCTATTTCATTTAATGTACTCATACATATAATTAGATTCATACCTATATTCAATCATTTTTACAATATATTCTTTCTCATGATATTTTTTTTACTAAAATGATGTCGTCTATTCTGTTATTTTATGACCGTTGTAAGTGCCAACTGTACAGGTCCCTCTGGAATTTTAGGAAAAATATGACCTTTAGAGACCAAGTCAACCATTTCATTAAAAGCCTAAAAATACCCAATCACTTATTCATTTTTAAAATAGCTCAATTACTACTCATGTGTCTATATACTGTTGATTTTCTCTCATGATACTAAAGTGTGAAAGTGTGAACTGATTGTCCCTTGTGTTTGTATTACTTCAATAAGAGAGTGTCAATCTTAAATAAACCTTGTAATATTATCTCTCTAAGATTTTCTTCGTGTGTACAATTATTTAATTGATTATTTCCAACTAAAGTAATATATAGGTGTTGATTACCTATTTAATTGAGGACTTGTGGGGATAGCAGGATAGAAGTTTCATCTGATCTTTTGTAGATAGAGGGATTACCCTAGTGTGGGTAAGAAAAACTATCTTAAAATTATAAATCAAGGTAATTCTATCCAAATTCATTGGATACCCTGCATTTTGGGTTAAAATATTTCAATTCATTTGTTTTTCTAATTCCATTACAAGTTTCTTAATTCTGATGCAATTTCTTTTAAGTAGAAAGTGATACTATATTATCATTCTCTATTATATTAACTCTGTGTTAACATTATATATTCTTTAAGGTAAAATATTATTTAAGTAAACATGTTTTTTAATTAAACCAATCGAAATCATCTTAAATATGATAAATTTATTTATCAAACCCAATGTGATTATGATACATTTATAATATGACTCAGGCTTATTCTGATTTCTTTGTTAAATATGTAATAGGGTTTAGTGAATCTATTTTTTAACTTGGTTAATCAAAGTTTTCTTTAAGATTAAAAATGAAGGTTTTTAAACTTACAATTCACCCCCCCCCCTCTTGTAATTATTCCATCTTCATACATATTTCGATCCAATAATTATTATCATAGGATGTTTTCACTACTCATATATTTTCTTACATTAACTTTGAAAAATAGTTATATTTATTTTATAAACTTTTTGTTTATAAATATTTCTCTACACTAATGTGTATCATGGAAAAAGAAATTTTGTATTATTCTAAAGATTATAGGTTTTAATGTCAGATCAATATACAATTTGAATCCTACTAGACCACCTATTTTGGATGGTAATGACTATTAATACTAGATAGATAGCATGAAGACATTTGTAATCAATACTAGTGTGGAAAAATTTGTAATACTTACTAGAGATTACAAAATTCCCAATAAATAAGTTAGACTCTTTACAAATCAATAGAGATAGGAATATCAACTTAACTATAAGGTATATAATACTTTATTGTGTTCAATGAATATAAATATATACAGCCAGATATCATCTTGTGAAGCAGAAAATGTTATTTTGAAGAAATAAGAGATTACTCATTTTGGTACACCTAAAGTCATCGAGACAAGAAGATCCATGCTTAGATAAGACTATCAAGCTTTTGTTTTTTCATATAGAGAACCTATAACTAAACACTACTGGAAATCTGACTTTTCCCAACACTTCTATACCAACGGTTTGTAAAAACCATTGGTATAGGTTCCCTTTCCCAACGGTTTGGCCAAACCGTTGGGAAATCCCAGTTTGAGGCCACTTTTCCCAACGGTTTGGCCAAACCGTTGGGAAAGGGTATGGATTTCCCAACGGTTTGGCCAAACCATTGGGAAAAGTCCACTTTGTGGCCACCTTTCCCAACGGTTTGGCAAAACTGTTGGGAAAGGGTATACCTAACCCAACGGTTTGTCCAAACCGTTGGGAAAGGTCCCCCATGAATCAACCTTCATCCAGAATCAAAATCCAGGCTCAAAATCTATACCAAAAGTTGTAAAACCCGTTGGTATAGGTTTATACCAACGGTTTTGACAACCGTTGGTATAGATCCTTTGATTTTTTTATCAGTTCTTCTTACCGAGAACATTATATAAATCAAAATTTAAAATAATTATGATAATACATATATATATTTATGTAATTATGTTCACAAAAGTCATGTTAGGTTAGTGGTTAAGTCGTTCAATGATAAACTAGGGTTCTGGGGATCAAATCCCAGCGAATGTTTTTTTTTGAAATACATATACCAACAGTTCTATAACCGTTGGTATATATTTTAATATTAATTATACCAATGGTTTCCAAAACCGTTGGTATAGGTCTATACCAATGGTTTTCCCAAAACCGTTGGTATATACCTATCCCAATGGCTTACTTGGAAACGGTTCTCCAAACCGTTGTTATAGATTAGTTTTCCAGTAGTGAAAGTTCAAAATAGGTTTATAAATATTGTAAATAGATTACAATACATGGGATAAAAAATCTTAAAAGATGGATTTATTGTGGAAAAGATCATATACATCATGCCTAATGAATGGGGGTCAAAGATAAGATCAGTTGATGAATCAAGAAAAGTTACAAATGTTACTCTTAATGAGTTATTTGGAAATATTATACAATATGAGAACAGATTAAAGAGAGAAGCTGAAAAATAAAATAAAAATAATGGAAGTGTTACTTTTAATACAACTACAAATCATATGAAATCCAAGACACTTGAGAAAATAGTGAATTCAACAAATACAAAAAATTCATGGTTTAATCATACTCAAGTGATACTGATCATTCAAAAAACTAATTATTCAATATTTCTCGAAGGATGAACAAGATTGTTGGCAAGAAGGGTTGTCAATATAGATATAAGAAAAAGGATAAAAAAGACAAGAAAAAATCAAAAGTTACATGCTATGAATGCAAAAAACCTGGATACATCAGAACTAATTGTCCAAAGCTGAAAAGAAAAGACAAAAAAGATAGTCATTCTAAAAGGAATCAAAATAGGTATCATAAGTATAACGGAAAGAAATTTCTGAAAGAAAATGATTCATGGAGTGCAAGTGGTGGAGATTCATTTGATGAATCCTCATATAATGAAAATTCTGGACATAATAATATTCGACTTCTAGCCAAAATACCTTTCAAGAATCAATGTTTCATGGAAAAGGTACACACTCCTGAATCATTAACCAACATGTCTTTAAATGAAAATTATCCTAATGAGGAAAATTCTAAATCTTTGGCTGAAGAATATTCCTCAATAGAATATAAATATTTACCTTAAATTGATGAAGTTTATAGATTTTCCAAGTTACTTGAAAATGATAATTACAAAGTTAAAAAGAAACATGAAATGGAAAATGGTAGAATCAATGTTTTAACAAAAGAAGTATCAGATCTTTCTAAATATCTTGATGCAAAATCTTTTGAAATTATTTCTATTTCTAAAAATTTTGAGGATGTTAATTCTAAAAAGGATAAAATTTCTAAGGATTGTAAAAAATTTGTTTCTGAGAAAAAAAATTTAAAAACAAAATCCAATTCTAAAAAAATACTTGTGAGGATGATAATTTATTCATTAGACTAAAATCTAAAATATTTTCTATTAAGAAAATTTTATCAAACATTACTTTTGGTAAGGAATAATTTGATAAAATGTATAAACAAATTAGTTCTCTAAGGAATATTTCTATAATTGGTTACTCTCATTCAAAACCTGTTTTTAGTAATAACTATTTTATTCCCAAAAGTGACCCATTATGCACTAAGTGTCAAAGTGGTGGACATTGGAACAAAAAAAATCTTTAAACAAAATCCGATCCTTATGATTTCATAAAGCCTATTTTTCTAAACAAATATGGATTCCTAAGATTTTACATTCTAACAATTTCAGATCTAAGAAAGTTTGGATTCTGAAAATCTAACTATTTTTATTTCAGGAAAACCAAGGAAGTACCTATGACAATATATGGTAAATGGATAGTGGATGTTCCCAATATATGACTAGTAACAAATAATTCTTTGAAAATATTATCAAGATGAAAGGTGGAAAAGTCACTTTTAGAGATAATTCTCAAGGAAAGATTTTTGGTATATGTAACATTGTTCTTCTTGTAAAAGCTTTGATTTCAAATGTTTTATTTTTTAAAGCTCTTAAGCACAACCTTATAATAATAAGTCAATTATTTGATGAATGTTACCTTGTTAATTTTAGGAATGATAAATGTTTAGTACACATTTCCTGGGATGGAAATATATTTGTGTTTTAAAAGAAAAGGGAGATCAGGATCTAGTTTTTTGGACCTATTCATAGATTTCTACGAGTCCATTGAGTTCTTTATAGAAGGAGGAAAAGACAAAGTTCAATTTAAGTTCTATGGAAATTCATACTCAATGTTGTATAAGAAAGCAGTTGATATCCTTACAATACCTGTTGACGGTGAAGATTTTTATCACTCTAACAAACCTATAAAATCATAAGGATCATTCAAAAAGGAAAAAAGGAATAGAATACTTATGTATTTAGTCAATAAAGAAGCCAAAAATTTCTCATCTCACTCCTAACAATCAAATTGTAGCTTTATAGATGCAAGATTTGTTAATTCTGAGAAAAGGAGACAAGGACACTCTCAAAGTCACAGATATCTTTGTCCTAGATTTTCTTGTGAATTTAAGGAAGATAAACTTGGTAAGATATATCTTTTTAACCATCAGTAAGATCAAGGATGGATCCATTAAATCTTTTCTTCTCATGTTTCTGGTAACTTTTTCCAATTTTTTAGTAAATTTTTTGAATTATTTTAATGTCTCATACAAATCCAATCCAAAGAAGTTCAAAATTATTATTTTAAGCGATGTTACACTCATAATGATGAAATTTTCTTATGATGAACAAGCTAAAGAATTTGCTGATATTTCCAGAAAGGTTGGATTTTTTGGGGAAAATTATAAACCCAAATTTTAGAAAAGGAAATCTGAAGTCTTAGAAAATCAGAAATCAAAGAAGTAGAAAACTTATCCTGATGAAGTTGTCTCAAAATGGAGACAATATAGGGAGCAAAGAAAAGAAAGAGATCTAGTTTTTGGATTAAATTTGGAAGATGAAAATTCTTTACAAGTTTAATGTGTTGAAGCATAATAAAAAGAATATAAAGATGAGAAGCTAGAGAAATAAGTATCTAAAGTAGAGTTATGACAGTCTTTGCTAAAATCCCTAGAAAGAGCATCATAAGAAATTCCAATTTTGGAATCCTTTCTTAAAAACACTGATATTCCTCCTCAATAATCATATTTTGTAGAATTAGAGATTCCTCATACTGATAAAGTAAAAACAGTTATTTCAGGATCAGTTCCAAGTGTTTAAGAATAGTATCAATAAATAGATTAAGCCAGTGGAGAAAAAGTAAGTGATGATAAGATTAAAGAAATCAGATATATTTAAAGAGATATTCACTCCAACAAACTCTCTTTAATAACTTCTTAGGCCTCCTCATCCAAGCTTGCCTCAAAAGAAAAATCTGTTCAAAAATCTGCTAGTCAGATTCAAAAATCTTCCTCAGCCCAAAAAGATAATGTCATGGAAATTGAAATTCAGAAAGTTCCTTCTATTGATGATGATTATAAAGAAGACAATATTGTTAAAATATATGATGATAGGAAAACAAAACAAAGAACAAAAAAATCATCCTTTAAGAAAGATAAAGGAAAGTAGATATAATTTGGAACTGGTAACAAGAATCCATCAGATTTAGAAAAGTCGTCCTCTTCTATGGGAGAAGATTTTGTTGTTTAATCCTTAAAGAAGTTAGTAAAGTCTATTCCTTAATTTCCAAACATTAATTCATGATTTCAAAGAATTCAAGAATCTTTGAATCAATGATCTGACTTAATAATCCTTTAGATGGAGAATTTGATCAAGTTTGAAGCCGATTTCAAAACCTTCATGGATAATTATCATTATCATAAGAAATCCTACAGGGAGATGACCAAGTGGTAAAGGAAGAACAATCTCAATATTAAATTCTTAGATGAAATGTTTGATTCAATAAATAATGCCTTTAAATAATCTAAATACTCGCTCAAAGAAATATAAAATAGATTTTCAGAAAATATGTAGGAGGAATAAGGAATTTGGATTCAAGACATCAAAGATCTCTATGGAAAGTTAAATTTATATAGATATGAGATCAAAAGGATAAAGTCTTACAAAGATGATATGACTGAAAAATTCAATTCCTAGGAGGAAAATATTCAAATAAAAGAAGAAAAGATGAAAAATATTGAAAAGAATAATCAGAATTAGGAATTTATCCTTTCAATGTTTGAAGAAGATCACAAAGATTTGAATAAATTAAAGTATATGGTTAGATCCTTAATGCTGAATAAGGATTAGTTTTTTTTATCTCTGAAAATTTTATGTAAAAATTTTCAATATCAAGTGATTTTATCCTTCTTATTTCATATAGAATGTTTCCTAACTATTTTCAAGTACAATATTTTCTCCATTATTTCTTTTATAAATCACAAAGGGGGATAATGTTTAAGAATATTAAATAAGATATCCTTAAGTAAGGGGGATATTTTTTTAATAAAGAAAGAAAAACACTTACAAAAAATAATATGATCCTTAGGGTATTTTCATATCCTAAGGGGGGTTAGTCATATTCATCCTTTTAAGAGTTATAAAATTAGGTGGATATAAGTATTTCTTTTTAAGTTCAAATTTGAAATATTTCGGTCTTAATATTCTTTTCTTAAAATGTTTTTTATGCTTTCTAAAACTGGGGAGATTGTTGAGTCAAAAGTTTCCTTATTAATTTTCTCATTCCTTATGTTTTGGAAATCAAAAACTCATTTCCTTTAATATTATTTTTTTTCTTACTTCCTATAAGTAGTAATAATGATTTTTTTGTCTAAACATATGAAATTTTGATATTAATCAGACTCATCTTCTCAAAAAAAATTCATGTTGTTTCCTATATAAGTATAACAAACACTCTCTAAAGACCGAATAGAAATTGAAACTGATAAAAATCAGATCCATACTTAGAATCCAATTATCTCAATTTATTGAATCTAATTCACTCATTTTTTTCAAATCTAATTCACACAGTTTATCGAATTTGATTCTCTCATTTTTTTATTCCAATTCACACAGTGTCATGACCCATCCCAGTGGGGCCCAAGCCACAACTCCCCAAGCTCGCCTCCAATAGGCTAGGGGCTGGTGACTAGCACCGAGTAGGCATGCTACTAACATGGGAGGCATTGCCTATAAACTTGTACACACGCACACACATCTCCAAGCCCACAAAGCTGAAAAGTAAAAAACTACTAAAAGGAAAAGATGCATGCATACACTAAAACCCAACCACAGAGTACGACAGGAAAGTAAAGTACAAGAAAGTAAAACCCTGGGCCAAAAGTACAAGACCACCAAAAAGAGAGTCTGTAACAAAGTCCAACCTATAAAGAAAGGTGTTGGGACTGCAGTCTATAGCCGTAGGAACACACCTCGGCCTGTCTGTTCTCACTGAGTACTGTCCGGTCCTGGTCCGCCTAGAATCATGTCAAAGGCTCGCTCATCTGCACAAGACACGACATGTGCGGGCAAAGCCCGTGTAGGGGTGAGTATAACAATACCCAGTAGGACACCCCGAAACCACAAAGGAATACAACAAGGAAAATTCCACAAAAGAAAGGTACAGTCATCTCTACACAGTATATGTTTATGGAACTTATAACAAAAATATCCAGATATACTCATACACAAACAACCATCGCAAAACCACCACTAGGATCCAACTCAAAGATTCCACTAAGCATGAAACTGGGTGAACACACTCCTAGGTCTGAAGAGAGAGATGAAGTACTCATTCTGGGAGAACACACTCCACAAGTACTTTGAGAACATGATGCTCAGATGAGGATCACAACCAAGTCATGGGGTGATTCTGGTAACTCAGTCTGAGCTAATACGCTAAGCAGAGGATCGGCGCCCGGGTAAAGTTGGTCATGTCGATGCCAAGAACTCTACCTAGGGTTCCAGGAATGAATAGAGGATCCGGATCTAAGTCTCACAGAGGGGATTCCAACAACTCTATTCAGGAAGTCCTGCTGAAGGGATCATAGTCCTGTATATAGAAAATGATACCAGAACCTTCAGCGAAAATACCAAGGGTACAAACCCTAATAAAACCAGTCCAAGTCAAAGAAGACAAGTGGCTCAAGCCATGAAGAATTGGTTACACGGCATGTAGTATGGTTACACGCCGTATTCCTTGACCCTGGGTACTGCCCGTGTAAACGGCCCCTGTCATCCGCTCAAGCTGTGTGAAACTCAACTACACGGCATGTAGAAGGATCACACGCTGTGTTCCTTGACTTCGGGTACTGCCTGTGTAAACGGCCCGTGTCATTCGGCTTGTCAGATAGAAGGTAACTACACAGCGTGTAGAAGACTCACACGCCATGTCCGAGCACCTGGGCTCGCTCCATGTATGATGTCCATGTGCCCATACACGGTCTCTGTCCGTGTCCGTGTCACCTACCAGTGTACCAGTACGTGGGGTATCCCGTGTATCTGGTCGGGTCTAGCCGGGGAGGGGTATACACGTGTTACTTGGCCGTGTACCCAAACCATGTTTGTGTACTCCTAGAGTAAACGCCGGGTGGTTCGCCGACAAACACACTCTGTGTATCCCATACTACACGCCATGTAGTCGGGATTTTTCCAGAACGTCGTCTTCTTCCTCTCGCTTCAGTCGATCTTCCGGATCCGCGATCTCTCGTCTGTTCGTCCCAATACTCCAGGGGTTGGTTCTTTTCATCATATGAACACTGTAACGGGTGTTTTCGGTCCTTAAAATGGATCATAATCCTCAAACAATCCATCCAAAGAAAAACACCTGAAAACTCATATCTCCCGATCCGCTCTGAATCGCCCACCAAAACCGTCGTCGCACCTCCATGACATCGCTCCGGGGTTGTATCTACAATTTGGTATCGATGCATCGCAGAACGAATGTGCAACGATCCGTTTTTCATCGCCCTGTGAAGAACGTGAAGAATGTGAAGAAGAGAAAGGGGGGAAATCCAATAAAATAAATTTGAGGAACGAACCACCACCGTCGTTCATCACGGTGTTGATCCGCATCAACAAAAATAGATCAACATGGATTCAATCTCCCAAAATCCCCGCAAAATCCCATCCCGTAAGAACGATCGATCCACGGACTAATATATTCATGGATTAGCCTGATTTTGTCATAGAAATCAAGAACAGGGAAGAAATCACAAATTAAACATCCTACCTGGATCCACGGCGTTCGTTGGCGAAGATCTGGTCATCGCGTCGTCGTCGCCGGTGAAAATCATCAAGAACGTCGTCGCTGTGTTTGGAGGTTTTCTCTAGAGCCTCCATAGCCGCCAAGGGTTTCAGGGTTATGGGGTTTGTAACCCTGGACCCCTGTGCAATCCTTTAATTAAAAAGGATAAAAGATATCCGCTGCAACAGAGATTTAATAAAATATTTTAATTAAATATTTTATTACAGTTACGTCCAAAAACTGGATTTCACCACCGACCTGCGCCAGCCGATGTTAGGCCTCGCCTAAGGTAAAATCGTTGATCTGAATGCAACGGTGCCCTCGAATTTCTGATCTGAGCAACCGTTCATGATTTATTCCACTTTTTTAGGAAAACCGCACACGCGCGTAATTTAATTATTAAATTATATTCAAACATTTGTTCCGGGCTCATCGGGCCTCAGAACTCCACGCCTTCTCAGATCCTGGCCTCAAATTAATTCCCATATAATATTAAAATAATACATGGAGAAATTTGGGACATTACATCACACCCACCTTAGGGATTTTACGTCCCCAAAAATCCAAAATAAAGGCTACTCAAAAACGATGTGGGTACTGAATGCGAATCTGAGCCTCCTTCTTCCACGTGCTCTCCTAGATATTCCCTTACCGCCACTAGACACGCACCAAGGGAATAGCCCATCCACGAAGGATCTTCTCCTGCTGGTCCTCGATCTCCACTGGGTACTCAGCAAAGGTCACTCCATCATCGATGTCCATCTCTCCCCATTCGATAACGTGCGATGGATCGTGCACGTACCTCCGTAGCTGCGAAACATGGAAGACATTGTGTACACGGTCCATCTGAGGTGGTAGATCCAAGTGATGTGCCACCCCACCATCTCAACTCAGAATATGAAAAGGGTCGATGAACCTCATAGATAGCTTGCCGCCTTGGCCAAATCTCTGCAATCCCCGTCAAGGTGAGACTCGAAGGAACACATGGTCTCCCTCCTCGAACTCCAAGGGCCTCTGCCTCCTGTCAGTATAAGACTTTTTCCAACTCTGTGCAGTCTTCATCCACTCCTGGATGACCTACACCTTCTCTGTAGTAGCTCTCACCATCTCTGGGCCCATGAGTGCTGACTCTCCTGGGTCAGTCCAGCAAAGTGGGGACCTGCAAGGTCGCCCGTACAGAGACTTAAATGGTGTCATACCAATAGTGGAATGATAACTATTGTTATAAGAAAATTCCACCAGTGGTAGGTGATCCTCCCAGCTATGACCGAAGTCAAGTATGCAAGCTCTAAGCATATCCTCCAGGACATGGATGGTCTGCTCCGTCTGACCATCAGTCTGAGGATGAAACGTTGTGCTCAAGTGTAACTAAGTCCCAAAAGCTTCTTGCAATCCCTTCCACAACTGAGATGTGAAACAAGCATCACGATATGAGACGATTGTGGATGGAACTCCATGAAGTTGAAAAATCTCCTGCACGTAGAGGCGTCCCAATCTCTCTACTGAACTTTGCTCCCGTATGGATAGGAAGTGGGCCGACTTGGTGAGTCGATCAACGATCACTCAGATGGCATCGTGTCCCCTAGATGTACATGGTAGACCCCTCACAAATTCCATGGATATATCATCCCACTTCCACTCCGAAATCTCAAGGGGTTGAGTCAAACCTACTGGAACCTGGTGCTCAGCCTTTACTTGCTGACAAGTAAGGCACTGAGAAACAAACTCTGCCACACTCTTCTTCATTCCTGGCCACCATAACTAACATCATAGGTCCTGATACATCTTTGCCACACCTGGATGCACCACTAAAGGGGATGTATGGAACTCCCTCAGAACCTCCTCCTGCAACGTCACTGGTACTACAGTACGCCCTCTGAAAAGAACAACGTGCTCCCCACCTTCTGAATATCCATCAGCCGCAACACCTGTGGATATCTGAACATGTAGAGTCTCATAGCTAGAATCCTCACGTTGTGCTTCCCTGAATCATTGTAAGATTGGAGGGGTAACAACCATCGACTGAAGGTAAGCCCCCTTATCTCCATCTGTGAAGGATAACTGTAAGGAGGCCAACTGCCTCATCGCCTCATCCAGTAACTACGAACTGTATTTCCTGCTGAGAGCATCTTCCACCATGTTCCCCTTCCCAGGAGTGTAAACAATATCAAAGTCGTAATCATGGAGGAACTCAAGCCACCACCTCTGTCTCAAATTCAGATAC
Source organism: Viscum album (assembly GCA_963277665.1). Lineage (NCBI taxonomy): Eukaryota > Viridiplantae > Streptophyta > Magnoliopsida > Santalales > Viscaceae > Viscum > Viscum album. Next base: position 60,649,015 of record OY728137.1, on the reverse strand, counting down.
TTCTAAGAAAAGATATATCTGAGACTCTTTTGATCAGAGTAGACGATAAACTGCTCGCCCATCAGGTAGTGTCGCCACATCTTCAACGCAAAGACTACCGCTGCCAACTCAAGATCATGGGTTGCGTAGTTCTTCTCATGTGGCCTCAACTGACTTTATCCATAGGCAATCACTTCTTGCCTCTACATCAGGACACAACCAAGCCTGGTCCCTGATGCATCGCAAAACACTACGTACTCGACACCCTCCTCCGGTAATCTCAAGATCGGGGCGCTCGTCAGACTCTGTCTCAACTGCTGGAAAGCTTACTGCATCTCTCGGTCCACACGAAAGGTTTCCCCTTTTAGGTCAAAGCTATCATGGGTGCTGAAATCCTAGAGAAATTGAGAATGAATCTCCGATAGTATCCTACCAACCCAAGAAAACTTCGCACCTCCGTCACACTTCAGGGTGGCTTCCATGCTAATAATGCCTCTACCTTGGTTGGGTCCACTGCTACACCATCTACTGAGATAACGTGTCCTAGAAAGTGGACCTCCTGTATCCAGAACTGGCACTTCAAGAGTTTCCCATACAACTGGTTCTCTCGGAGTGTGTCGAGAACCATTCTTAGGTGTCTCGCATGCTCCTCCACGAATTCAGAGTACACAAGGATATCATCGATGAAGACTACTACGAACCGATCTAGATAGGGCTGAATGATTCTGTTCATGAGTCCCATGAACACTTTCGGGGCGTTCGTCACGCCGAAGGGCATCACCAAGTACTCATAGTGACCGTAGCGACATTTCAAAGTCGTCTTCGGTATATCCTCATCCCGTACTCACAACTGATGATATCCTGATCGTAGATCAACCTTCAAGAACCATTGTGCCCCTCTCAACTGGTCGAAGAGGTCATTGATCCTCAGTAGTGGATACTGGTTATTTACGGTCACTTGATTCAAGCACCAGTAATCCACACATAGCCTCAAGCTCCCGTCTGCCTTCTTGGAAAACAGCATTGGGGTCACCCAGAGTGAAACACTGGGTCTCACAAAGCCCTTCTTCTGCAAGTCTTCCAACTGCACCCTCAGCTCACAAATCTCTACAGGAGCCATCCGATATGCTAAAGCTGATATCTGTGTCGTCCCGGGTTGTAACTCAATGTATAAATCTATCTCCTGATGGGGAGGTAGTTTGGGGACATCTTTTGGAAAGACGTCCTCGTACCCAGCCACTACTGCTGGAAACTGTAAACTCGTAACATCTGTTGCGCCAAGGGCTAGGCTAGACAACTGATATGAAATCGGATGTTCCTTCCTATGCATGAGTCCATCCTGCGCTGCATGGGTCTCTCTTTCACTGACAAAAGAGAACCTCGTTCCATCACTGCGGACACACCGTGCCCTTCTCCTAAAATATTAGATCTGGTCATGAACTATGGATAGTCAATCCATACCAAGAATGACATCGTAAGGCCTCGACGCTACCACCAAGAGGTTCCAACCGAAACTCTCACCTCCAAGGGTTAGGTCACACTGTCTACAGAGGTGTGTGATCTCTGAATCTTCTCCAGTCGGTGTTTCTAAGCGTAAAGGTCGAGTCAATGGCTCAACTGGAATCTCAAGGTCTCGAACAAGATAAGCATCCAGAAATGAATGACTAGCACCTGTGTCTATCAGTATGGTAGTCAAAGTAGAAAAGACACAGATTGTGCCTCTAATCATTCTGGGAGTACCTGGGTCATTAGCCTCTGCCGCCTGCAGCTGTCCCTGCCTCTGTCCACCAGCTCCCTGAGCCTGGGGTGGACCACCTGGGGGTGGTGGTGGTAAAGGGTCAAAACACCGACCACCTCCAGCTGCTCTCCCAGCTCCCCTACCATGTCCACCGCCCTGCGGATCTGTCTGCTCCACATATTTCCTCTGCCTCGGTGGTCCATCCACTGCTCCCATGTCAGTAGTACGGAGAGTCGGAAAGTCTCGAGCGAGATGTCCCCTACCATCACATGAGTAGCATCGCCTCTCCCAAGGCTGGATGGATGTGCCCTACGAACCCTTTATGGCAGATCCCCTGTCCTGGGATCTCCTCTGAAAACGTCTCCCACGCCTGGGTCCCTGACGTAGGCTCCCTGCTGCCAAGGTCTCTGCTCCAACTCGCCCACTACTGACAACTGTCGGCTGTCTCTACTCTTCCAAGAAGCTCTCGACCACCAAAGCCCACTCAAGCTCCCCAGAATAGGTAGTAATTCTCATAGGGATGATGATAGCTTGGATATCTCTGTGCAATCCCCGCTCAAAATTCAGATCTCTGAAGTACTGATCTCTGACCATATCCATCGAATACTGCGAGAGGTCGGTAAACCTCGATGAATAGTCATCAACCGTCATGGTTCCCTACTGGAGATGAAGAAGCTCTTGTATACGTACTGCTCTTAGGGTAACCGGTGAAAACTCCTCTCTGAAGAGACACTCAAACTCCGACCATGAAAGAGTCTCCTCATCGTGAGTCTAGATAACCAAACTCCACCATCGTCCTGCCAAGCCCTACAGAAGGCTCGCTGCCAGGATCACCATCTGGCCTGCTGGTGTTCTGACCAAACAGAAGACTCTGGCCACTGCCTCAAGCCATTCCTCTTTTGCCTGAGGTTCAAGCTCGCCTTGAAACTTGAGGGGTCTCTGTCTCTGGAACTCGTGGAGTGCGCTCAGCATGCGCTTCTCCTCCACTGGTACAGCAGGCACAAAACACTACTCCACAGGTGGCGAAATAACTAGCACACCACTCGATGGTAAAACTGGTGAATCTGGTCCCTGTATCAAAGCTTCATCAATGAGGGGGTCATCCTCATGATCGAGCTGCTGGATCCTAGTAGGTGCGCGTCGCAGAGGCATCTTGTAAAGAAACAAGATGTATCTCAGTCAGTGAGTATATCTGGAGAGCTGACTCAAGAAGGAAATGGAAACCACAACCCATTCCTATATGATGCATGTACCATTATTTTCCCCTGCACCTAGTGTTCTCATGTTCCTAGTCAAAAAGAAAGTTATCAAAGTCCTGGTGTATGGATACGTCGGTCGCCCGCACCAACACTGGGGTCCCTGGCTTGAAAGCTGAACTCGAAACACTTAACACTGTTTCCCCAAACCAATTTACAGACTCTCGATCCTAAGGTAGAACCGACCACCTTTGATACCACTCTGTCACGACCCGTCCCAGTGGGGCTCAAGCCACAACTCCCCAAGTCCGCCTCCAATAGGCCAGGGGCTGGTGACTAGCACCGAGTAGGCATGCTACTAACATGGGAGTCATTACCTATAAACCTGTACACACGTACACACATCTCCAAGACCACAAAGCTGAAAAGTAAAAAAATACTAAAAGGAAAAGATGCATGCATACACTAAAACCCAACCACAGAGTATGATAGTAAATTAAAGTACAAGAAAGTAAAACCCTGGGCCAAAAGTACAAGCCCGCCAAAAAGAGAGTCTGTAACAAAGTCCAACCTATAAAGAAAGGTGTTGGGACTGCAGTCTGTAGCCATAGGAACACACCTCGGCCTTTCTGATCTCACTGAGTACCGTCCGGTCCTGGTCCACCTAGAATCCTGTCAAAGGCTTGCTCGTCTGCACAAGACACGACACGTGTAGGAAAAGACCATACAGGGGTGAGTATAACAATACCCAGTAGGACACCCCGAAACCACAAAGGAATACAACAAGGTAAATTCCACAAAAGAAAGGTACAGTCAGATCTACACAGTATATGTTTATGGAACATATAACAAGAATATCCAGATATACTCATACACAAACAACCATCGCAAAACCACCACTAGGATCCAGCTCAAAGATTCCACTAAGAATGCAACTGAGAGAACACACTCCTAGGTCTGAAGAGAGAGACGAAGTACTCGTTCCGAGAGAACACACTCCAAAAGTAATTTGAGAACATGATGCTCAGATGAGGATCACAACCAAGTCATGGGGTGATTCCGACAACTCAGTCTGAGCTAATCCGCTAAGTAGAGGATCGGCAGCTGGGTAAAGTTAGTCACGTTGATACCAAGAACTCTACCTAGGGTTCCAGGAATGAATAGAGGATCCAGCTCTAAGTCTCACAGAGGGGATTCCAACAACTCTATTCAGGAAGTCTTTCTGAAGGGATCATACTCCTATATATAGTAAATGATATCAGAACCTTCAGGGAAAAGACCAAGGGTACGAACCCTAAGAAAACCAGTCCAAGTCACAAAAGACAAGTGGCTCAAGCCATGAATAATTGGTTACACGGCGTGTAGTATGGTTACACGCCATGTTACTTGGCCCCAGGTACTTCACGTGTAAACGGCCTGTGTCATCCGCTCAAGCTGTGTAAAACTCAACTACATGGCGTGTAGAAGGATCACATGTTGTGTTCCTTGACTCCGGGTACTGCCCATGTAAACGGCCTATGTCATTCAGCTTGTCGGATAGAAGGTAACTACACGACGTGTAGAAGACTCACATGCCGTGTCCGAGCACCTGGGCTCGCTCCGTGTATGCTGGCCATGTGCCCGTACATAGTCTTTGTCCGTGTCCGTGTCACCTGCCTATGTACCAGTACACGGGGTATCCCGTGTATCTGGTCGGGTCTGGCCAGGGAGGGGTACACACGTCGTGTTACTTGGCCATGTACCCAACCCATGTCCTTGTACTCCCAGAGTACACGCCAGGTGGTTCGCCGACAAACACACACCGTGTAGCCCATACTACACATCGTGTAGTCGGGATTTTTCCAGAATGTCGTCTTCTTCCTCGCGCTTCGGCCAATCTTCCGGATCCTCGATCTCTCATCCGTTCATCCCGATACTCCAAGGTTTGGTTCGTTTCATCATACGAACACCGTAATGGGTGTTTTCGGTCCTTAAAACGTATCATAATCCTCGAAAGATCCATCCGAAAAAAACACCCGAAAACTCATATCTCTCGATCCGCTCCAAATCACCCACTGAAACCGCCGTCGCACCTCCATGACATCGCTCTGGGGTTGGATCTACAATTTGGGATCGTTGCATTGCAGAACGGATGTGCAACGATCCGTTGTTCATCACCCCGTGAAGAACGCGAAGAATATAAAGAAGAGAAAGGGGAGAAATCCAATAAAACAAATTTGAGGAACGAACCTCTGCCGTCGTTCGTCACAGCATTGATCTGCTCCCATTAATAGGATTAAACGGAGCATAAAAATCAACAACAATAGATCAACATGGATTCAATCTCCCAAAATCCCCGTAAAATCTCATCCCACAAGAACGATCGATCCGCGGACTAATATATTGGTGGATTAGCCCATGTTCATCGTAGAAATCAAGAATGGGGAAGAAATCGCAAATTAAACATCCTACCTGGATCTGCAGTGTTCATTGGCGAAGATCTGGTCGTCGTGTCGTCATCGCCAGCAAAAATCGTCAAGAAAGTTGTCTCCACGTTGGGAGGTTTTCTCCAGATCCTCCAGAGCCACCAAGGGTTTCAGAGTTATAGGGTTTGTAACCCTGGACCCCTGCACAAGACTATAATTAAAAAGGATAAAAGATATCTGCTGCAACAGAGATTTAATAAAATATTTTAATTAAATATTTTATTATGGTTACGTCCAAAAACTGGATTTCACCACCGACCTGCGTCGGCCGATGTTAGGCCTCGCCTAAGGTAAAATCTCTGCTATGAACGCAACGGTGCCCTCGGATTTCTGATCCGAGCACCCGTTCAGGAGTTATTCCACTTTTTCAGGAAAACTGCACGCACGCGTAATTTAATTATTAAATTAAATTCAAACATTTGTTCTGGGCTCACCAGGCCTCGGAACTACACGTTGTCTCAGAGCCTAGTCTCGAATTAATTCTCATATAATATTAAAATAATACATTGATAAATCCAGAACATTACACGCAGTTTCTAGAATCAGAGTCTCATATTTTTCAGAATTTGATTCTCACTATTTTTAGAATCTGATTCTCATTATTTTCAGAATCTAATTCTCACTATTTTTATAATCCAATTCTCACTATTTCTAGAATCTGATTCTCATTGTTTTAAGAATATGATTTCATAATATTCTCAAAACCAATTAGCCACTCTATTTTATTTAATATACTCATACATATAATTTAATTCATACATATATTCAATTCTATTTAAAAGATGTTTTTTCTCGTGATATTTTTTTACTAAAATGACGTCGTCTATTATCTTGTTTTATGATCATTATAAGTGAAAAATGTACAAATCCCTCCAAAATTTCTGGAAAAATATGACCATTAGAGACCAATTCAACCGTTTCATTCCATGAATATAAATACCCAATCACTTTGTCATTTATAAAATAGCTCAAGTACTGTCTTTGTGTCTACATGATGTTGATTTTCTCTCGTGATAATAAAGTGTGAAAGTGTGAAATTATTATTCCCTGTGTGTGTATTACTTTAGTAAGAGAGTGTCAATATTAAAGAAACCTTTTTAGTTTTTATCTTTAAGATTTTATTTTTGTGTCTGATTCCTAAATTGAGGGTTTATATCTAAAATAAGATAGAGGTTCTTATTAACTATTTAATCGAGGGATTGTGAGGATAGAAAGACATAAGTTGTATCTATTCTTTTACAGATTGAGGGATTACCCTGGTGTGGGTAAGTCATACTTTCTTGAATGTATAAATCAAGTCACCTTTATCCAAAGTCATCGGATACCCTTCACTTTGGGTTAAAGATTTCAATTCATTTGTTTTACTTGTTCCATTAAAATTTTCTTAATTCTGATGGAATTTATTTTAAATAAAAAGTGATGCTATATTATCATTCTCTATTGTATTAACTCTATTTTAATATTCTATACACTTTAAGGTAGAATATTCTTTAAGTAAACTTGTGTTTTAATTAAACCAATCGAAATAATCTTAAATATGATAAATCTCCTTATCGAACCCAAGGTGATTGCGATACCTTTATAATTGGACTCATGGACATTCCAGTTTCTTTGTTAAAGATGGAAGAGGGTTTCATGAATCTAATTTGTTTAACCTTATTAAACAAAGTTTTCTTTAATATTAAAAATGAAGGTTTTTAAACTTAAAATTTACCCTCCTCTTGTAATTATTCCATCTTCATACATATTTTGATCTAAAAAAGGTATATGTTTTTATTCCCTATCTCATCTAGTCTTTGGATAGTGTTTTCAAGGTGGGGAATGTTTCATAAATCTATCCTTTGATATGTGTTAAACCTTTTTAGGGAATCATGTATGTAGGGGGAGTTGTGGGTAATCTATTCATTCAACATGTAACTATGTGAACTATTCCAATATTTTTTGGAGTAGTTGTAGGCAACTTTTTTTACAAAAAAAGTGTAATAAGTAAAGTAGTAAGTGAAGGAAGCTGTGAAGGAAAGTTGGAAAGCTGAAGAAGTTTCAGGAGTTACTACTTTTGGACAACATGGTTTTGCTATCAATGAGTCTTATTTACTATAATGAGTTAGATCACATAGGATTATAATTTTTGACAAGTAATCCATAGCTTGAGTTTACAATGTTTAGTGATTTATGATCCTTGGATGAAAAAAAAATCCAATGGGTGGATTTTTTGGATCAAGTTAGTCGGAAGTGTTTTTGGAAGCTGAAAGAAGTTTTTGCTGATTATTTTTGATTATTTTGTATTTTTTGTTAAGAAAAATAAATCACCTCAGTTTGTAATATTTTTTGATCGGATGATAGGATGTAAAGATGAATTGTTATCAGATAATCTTACGTACTTTTTATAAGAAAGTTCATTTGTTTCAATTTTCTATGCTGGAGAAGTTTTGTGAGTGAATTTGTTCATCGAACTCACCTAGGGTCCAAAATGAAAGTTTTAATTAGTATGAGAATGTGCATTTAAGTTTCAATGGCTCTAGTGTAATTCTGATGATGGTTTTATGATCTTGGAGATCACATAAATTAGAATTTGTTTGGGAAACTTATGATGCAAGCCTTATGAAAGAAAGGGAGAAAAGGTGTTTGAGTTTTGGAAATCGAATTGAGGTTTGGATGGAAAGTAATATAAACTTTCCAATGTGATTCATATGATGATATGTCAATCCTAAAGTTTTTAAAGTCATAAAGAAGTTGCGATACAATAAATATTTTGTGGAAGAAGAAAGTTTGAAGATAGAGACTTCTTGTCTCAATTCATTGGTGTGAGATCACCAAATGCATAGTTGTTTAGTGGTTAAGAAGTTTTGTTTAAAACAAGAGAAAGTTAAGATATTAGTTTTAGTCAGACTAATAAGCCACAATATATAAATTTTAGATAAAGAAGTTGATGAATAGTGGAAGTCTGTTTGTACTATAATTAGAAAAAGAAAGAAGTTTCTACTGATACAGGACCAACAAACATGGTATGCCACTGATCCATCAGAGGTAGGAAAGTTTATTGATGTAGATAATAAATATGAGTTTTTTAGGACTGATGCATATAATAATGTCAGAGACCGATCAATTGTATGATGATCAACAATGTAGTCAACCATTTTCATTAGGTTGAATTGTATTACAATTGGGTTAAGAGAAAAAATATATCTTATATATTTTTCAATTTGGTCAAGAGTCATCAGAGTAAGATAGAGACCGATCCATCAGACATAGGATGATACTGATAACTTAATCATACATAATAATGTCATTCTGAGAAAAATAATAAAAATATATTTTCTTGAGGAGTTTTGTGAAAGTGTTTTTCAAAGGTGGTTTTTGAATGCTTCAAAAGTTGCAACTATGTTTATGGAATATTATTTTCAATTTTGTTTTTACTTAAGTTGGTAAAAATCATCTAGATGATAAGACATTTATTTTTTTATAATCAGTTGGTATAAGGAAAAGTAATGAGGAATCTCAAGTCCTACATATGTTTTCATCATAATGAACGGTCTTTAGTTCTGATATGTTTTCATCATAATGAAGAAATTGGTATGGAAATTGTTATTGGACAAAATAATGGTTATAAATATTGTAGCGATATGAAGATGTGAGAAGATTCAATAAGTTTTGAGAAGAATTTAGAAATGTTGACAAGCACTGAAGAAGTCAAAGTTAGAGTCAAAATGAAATGAAATTCAAGATTTGGGAAATTGTTTAAGCTAGAAAGTGTTTTTAGATTCCCTCCCAAACCACTTTTGGTGCACCTATAAATAGTAAGAGGTACATTGTACTTTCTTCCACTAGTATTTTTCATGGGTGAAGAGATAAGGTGAAGCACTGAAAGTTTTAGAGAGAAGAGGTTTCTGGATTAAGAAATCCTAAGGAAGTCTACCCAACATAAGAAGGTAAGTGATTGGAGTTTCTCAGAGCAGACTGGGTCATCATATAGAGACATCAAAATTATATTTTTTCAGACAGGACTAGTTCATAATTGTTTTATTAGTATTTTGGTAGAGTTTTTTTATTTTTTTTACTGAGCAATCAGAATGGGGAATTGAACTGAGCCATCGGAATAAGTATCCTTATGAAGTGTAAAGAAGTCATTACCTTCTACTAGGTAGGAAAGTAAATATTTGTTTTTAAAGTTATCAAAGTGAAATTTGATAAGGTGGCATAATAATATGTTTGGAATAAGTTGTTAAATGTTTCTTAACTTATTACATGAACTTATATTACATCATTTGTACAAGAGGAATCACATGCACTATTGTATTGATCATAGTTCTACACAATTGTAAGGGTATATCCTACTTGTTGTATCCATACAAAGGATTTTTTCTAGTGTATTGTGTGTTATTTGATTGTTTCCATACCATAATAAGGATGTATCTACTCTTATTGAGTAGTGAACCTTGTAAATACTTGTGTTCCTATGGATGTGTGAATGTTTTATTTTCAGAAAAGTGAAAAATCTTTAATAGGAGGTAAAGGTTCTTTCAAATGAAAAAAAAAATTAAAATAAAAATGGTATCATTAATACCCCTCCCCCCTCTCAGTGATAAACAATATTAGGTGGGCCTTTTTAGTAAGATAGTTACAGCTTATAAGATGGGGTGGCCTAGATAGCATCGGGTGAGCCCGATATATCTTACATTAATGGTGCACCTAGATTTTTCTTCAATGAATTGGGTAATGATAAATTCTATATAAGCTGAGAAGGTACATGGTTGATTAGCCCAAGCCTAAATATGAGGGTACACATGTGATTATCCAAAGCCCAAAGATGAGGGTACACTGGTGATTATCCCACCCCCAATGATGTGGGTACACTAGTGGATGGCCCAAGCCCAAATATGAGGGTATACAGGTGATTATCCCAAGCCCAAAGATGAGGGTACACTAGTGGATAGTCCAAGCCCAATGATGAGGGTATATGAGTAGCCGTTCCATACCCGAAAAGGGGGGTACACTAGTGGTCAGCCCAAGCCCAAATCAGATTCATGGGTGGTTATCCCAATACTAACATGTTATGAATGTTTTGTTGGGTGTCCTTGATATAATATTTTCTATGATTATGTATATGCCACAAATTCCATATCTTATGTTCTTGTGAATCATGTTTTTTTATTACGATTCATGTCTTATGATCTACCAATATTTATTTCTTGATTCATGTTTATGATATTTGATATGTAGGGTATGCTTTTCCAATGTTATGTTCATGTTCTCATACCCTTACGCTTATCTCAAGCTTATGTATCTTCCTTGTTTACCCTTACTGAGCATTTTTTCTCACCCTTTCTTATGTTTCCTTTCCATAAATTATAATGAAATGTTTTAAGTAGGGTATTATTGTGAAGAGTACAAAATGAGAATATATTTATGGGATATTTTGAAGATATTTCACCAATTCAGAATATTATATTTCCATGTTTCTGAATGCACTAAACTATCACAATCCTTGGGAATGTGTTTGTATAATGTAATGAATATTCATCTAAAAAGATGTAATATACTTGTATGAGAAGCTGGGATCGATATAGTTGGTATAAAATGAAAGGTTTACTTAACCTTTATAAATTAGGATGAAAAAAACTTTAGTGAGATCCCTAGGGATATTTCTAAGGATATGTCTAGGGATGTCTCTAAGGATAAGTCAATGGATGAGTCAAACTATAATAAAATGTCCTTGAATTTTGGTAAAGGATAGAGTAATTGGTCTGATAAAACACAATTTTATTGAATATTTTATTGATAATAAATGATATAATTTCCTCACATTGTGGTAACTATGTTCATTTATGGAATATTTTGGATTAGAACATTCCTTTGAAAATTTGATAAAAAATCTAGTTTTACACTTTAAAAATTCACTGTAGTATTTCGAACATAAATAATTTTATTTGAATTATTTGAAGTTAATATTTTGTAACTGTGTTCCTGGAGTAAGTTTCTACAACTTTTATTCAGGACATCTAAGTTAAATCGTGCATTTGTTTGGTACAAATGGTTCATGAAGTCAAAGTTGGGATGAACTCTCCAGATTGGACATTGGTTCTATATTTGGGACATAACGACTTCATACATTCTTGTATTGGGCCTAAATTTTGAGAGAATCTCGAGGACTAATTTTATGACAACCCTACTTTTATTACAAACTTAAACATGATTTATTACATAAAACTTCACTTGATACAACAAATAATATTGAGAGGTTTAGTTTCTTTGGGGATTAGGATCATTACATGAAAACTTAAAACATTAAATACAACATCTTTGTTGAAAACTTCCTTTACATGACCACTACATTCCCTCGTACTTAGCATTGCATGGGATAACCTGAGGACATGCATAAGAAAAGGGTGAGCTATAAAGCCCAGTAAGGGAGTACACATGGAATAACATGAAGAGTACAATACATGTTATACAATAGGCATATCAATAGATCATAAAAGAAACATGAACATAAAGTCATGATAAAGAATGATAATCATAACATGGAAATGTGGCAACAACACTTAACATGGAATTAGCATGAGCCAAGGCTCATTGCACATGGAGCATGAGTAGATCCTCATTGCACATAAAGCATGAGTAAACCCTCGTTGCACTTGAATTAGAATGATTCAACACTCATTGCACATGATATATCATGATACTATACTTTACCCAATGCATTGGAGCGCTATAAGGGTGCACCCTTCTTAAACATTTCATTTTATGTGTAAGTGTGCCACATGGATCATAAAACATGGATTCATAAAACATAATCATTTATTCCATGATGAAGGAATGTGGAATTCATACATGAAACTTTATAATCAATAAGTAAATGTGCATAAAATTGAATACCCTTGATGGAAAAATGGGCATGGTATTCACTACACAATGGCATTGGCTTAGAAAATCAGTGCGATTTCGGCAGCATAACGGCGTGACATAAAAATTCATAAAAATGGTTGATTATAGAGAAAGGGGTTCCTCATAATATTTACATGTAATGTAAAGTAAGGAGTTCATATCGATACATGTCCCAATAATTGTAATGGAATTTCGATTCATGATACAAAAGTATTGCTTGAATGTAAAAGAAGAGAGAGAAGTTCCTTTCAGAATTTCAGCATAGTAAGGGGTGTACATGGGAGGAATTTAATGAGAGAGAAAGGGGTCTCCCATAATTCAAAAAATAAGAGGGTAGTATGGGGTAGGTGCGAAACCATACCCCAACATTCACAATTGAAATTAAAAGGGCAATATAACTTAAAGAAAATTGACAAAAATGAGAAAGGAAGAAAAAACCCTTACTTGGAAGTGTGCTTCCAAAGGCTAGAGAGAGGCTTGTGAGAGGCTTCTTGGGAGCTTGGGGAACCTTTGGAGGATTCTAGAGAGAGTAGGGAAGAGTTTGGACGAACTAAAAAGGCTTTTAGTGGGGAGGAAGTGGGAGCTTGGGTGGGTTTATATAGGAAAGGTGAGGGAATTCTTTATTATTTAGATTTGGGACCCCTTACATTAAATTAATCTAAACCACAAACCATCCCATGGTTTTTGCCCATGGTTTTTGGAAAAGGGAAGAGGAAAAAAATATTTTATAAGGCCAAAGTCCGATCTTCTTAAAATATTAGGGTTGCTTATGTGGAGGTGAGTCACACTCCCATGGAAATTAATTTAAAAAGACAAGGTGTTTAATAAGTCTTGAGGGGTCCATTAATGCTTTGAAAAGTAAGTAAAACAAACCCAAAATCACATTATTTTTAATGGTAAAACATATATTGGCTGAACAAAAAGATTATAGTATTTTATTACATCACTATTGGTTCATTATGATGTCATAAAACACATTATATATTTAAACGATATTTAATTTTTACCCAAAAATTTGACCGTCTCAGTAGATTATGAAAAATTCACTGTTGGATAATTTCAACGTCCTGATTCTAGAAATAACATTTATTTTATCTAAATAATTTTCTAAATACGTTAATTTTCACTTCTAAAATAAAAACCGCTATTTATCGAAAATTCACGGGTTTTGACAAAAATGGATTTCAAACCTTAATAAAAATTATAGTTGCATTCATAAAATTATAAGATCATTTATATTTAATAAAAATTAATTTAATAATCAAAATAATATTTTATTAAAATATTATTTAATTCAAAAACCCATTAATTTAATAAAATAGATTTCTTAATTAAATAATAATTAAAAACCCTATTTGTACTTTAAAAACTATTTACAATGTCTCAAAAATGACAAGGAGGTATATTCATTATTATATAAAAAAATAATATACATGAACATAGTACTAGAGATTCGTTAAATAACCCCTTAAAATAGTCGCATAATACCTAAGGGTAAGGTGTGCGATGCTAATAGACTCTTGGGGTGGTTTGGATAACATCGCTCGAGTGGTAATTTCTATCTACTTCCACTTATCCTGTAGACGGTTCCGTTCGAGCTTGACATGATGAAGCTCATCTTGGACTTGGTCAAGAGCGAAGCCCAAGGATACCACCTCTTTTCTGAGCTCTGACAAATGGGATTCGTATGGATAAATTCTACTGGACGAGGCCATCACTTCTTTTTTCTAAGTAAATTGGATTTGTTAAAGCCCTATATTTATACTAATCATGTGATCACTGTTCAACGACTATATTAGAAACGATCAAAATTCTTAACATAAAACCAATGAAGTTGACATTTTATATAAACATAAAGAGACATTTAATTAGATCAAGAGGGATTTACATTAATGAAACTTTGGGTTGTTACAATATTCCCCCCTTAATAAATTTTTCCCTCGAAATTTTACTTTTCCCACACTAAAATAGATGTGGGTAACTCAGCTTCATCATTTCCTCTGATTCCCAAGTCGCTTCTTCAAACTTGTGGTTTCTCCACAACACCTTGATGAGGGGAATTGTCTTATTTCGTAGAAATTTTTCTCTATGATCTATGATCTTTACTGGTTTCTCCTCATAAGAGAGATCATCTTCTAATTATACCACCTTAGAAGAGAGTACATGTGAAGGGTCTGGTATGTAATTCCTTAAGAGGGATACATGAAAGACATCATGTACATTTTCCATAGTAGGTGGAAGTGCTAGTCGATAGGTCATAGCCCCGACACAATCAAGAATCTCGATGGGGCCGATGTACCTTGGACTTAACTTCCCTTTCTTTCCAAACCTCATGACCTTCTTCCATGGAGATATGTGTAGAAACACCATGTCTCCAACTTTAAACTCAAGGTCTCGTCAACGATTATCTGCATAACTATTCTGTCGACTCTGGGATGCCTTGATATACTGCTGAATGGTTTTCACATTCTCCAACATTTCCTCAACCATTTCTGGTCCAAGCATCTTACGTTCACTGACCGCATCCCAACATACCGGTGTTCTGCACCTTTTCCCATATAGGGCTTCATATGGTGCCATTTGGATGCTCGAGTGGAAACTATTATTATAAGAGAACTCGACCAGAGGAAGATGTTCATCCCATCCTCCTTTAAAGTCCATTGATCATGCTCTCAACATTTCCTCAAGTGTTTGGATAGTTTTCTCGGATTGGCCATCAGTTTGTGGATGATAGGTCGTACTAAAGTTCAGTTCAGTATTCAGAGCATGTTGAAGACTCTTCCAAAACATAGAGGTAAATCTTGGATCTCAGTCAGACACAATAGATAGTGGTACTCCATACAGCCTTACCACTTCCCTGATATATATCTATGTCAGTTTATCCAAAGAGAAATCCTCCCGAATAGAAATGAAGTGTGCAGTCTTTGTAAGACGATCCACAACAACCCAGATTGCATTGTTTCCTTTGGATGTCCTCAGAAGTCTGGTGACAAAATCCATGGTGATGTTCTCCCATTTTCATTCTGGTATGGGCAATGGTTTCATCATCCCCATAGACTTTTGCCTCTCTGTCTTCACTTGCTGGCACACCAGGCACTTTGATGTATATTCAGCGATGTCCTTCTTCATATTATCCAACCAAAAGTTTTCTCAGAGATCTTGATACATCTTTGTACTCCCTGGGTGAATAGAGAAATTTGAACTATGTGCATCATCCAAAAGTTCCTTCTTCATCTTCGAACTTGATGGAACATATAGTCTTTTCCAAAACTGTACAATTTCTTCTTCAATAAAATTAAACTCTGAGGATTTCCCTTTTTCGATAGCTTCCACTTTCTCTTGAATTCTCACATCATCCTTTTGAGCATCCTTTAACCTTTCCAAAAGAGACGGTTGAGCAATCAATTGTGAAAGGATTGATGATGTTCCCTTCTCTATGATTTCCATGTCCATATTCATCAAGTCTAAGAAGATTGGATCCTTCTCAATTCTCATCATTGATAGAATCGCTGGATCCTTTCTACTTAGGGCATCTGCTACCTTGTTCGCTTTCCCATGGTGGTAATGTATTGAACAGTCATAATCCTTGATGAGCTCTATCCATCTTCTCTAGAGCATATTAATCTCTTTATGTGTGAATATATATTTAAGACTCTTGTGGTTAGTATATATCTCACATTTCTCTCCATAGAGATAATGCTGCCAGATTTTCAAGGCAAAGATCACAGTCGCCAACTCCATATCATGCGTTGGATAGTTTTGCTCATGGATTTTCAACTGCCTTGAGGCATAGAATATCACTTTATCATTCTGCATCAGCACACAGCCTAATCCCTTCTTCGAAGCATCACTGAATACAACAAAAAGTTCCCCACTTGTGGGTAAAGTGAGCACGAGCGTAGTGATAAGCCTCCTTTTCAACTCCTTGAAGCTTTCTTCGCATTCATCACGCCAAGAAAACTTTACTCCCTTTAAAGTTAGCTTGGTAAGAGGGTTGGACAATCGTGAGAAATTTCTCAAAAATCGTCGATAATATCCAGCTAACCCCAAGATGCTACGGATATCCATTACCGATGTTGGCCTTGGCCAACCCTCAATAGCATCTTTTTTGGAGGGATCCACAGATATCCCATCGGTTGTGATGATACGGCCCAAGAATGAGACCTCCTTCAACCGAAACTCACACTTTCTATACTTTGCATAGATCTTCTCCTTGCGCAAAGTCTCTAGTACAGTTCTTAAATGCTCCTCATGATCCTCCTTGGTTTTGGAGTATATAAAAATATCATCTATAAAGACTACCACAAATTTGTCTAGGTAATCTCTAAAGACTCTATTCATTAAGTCCATGAAGATTTCTAGAGCATTAGTGAGTCCGAAAGGCATTACTATGAATTCATAGTGCCTGTATCTTGTGGGAAAAGCAGTCTTGGGGATATCTTCCTTCTTCACCCTTACTTGATAATATCCCGACCGCAAGTCCACCTTGGAGAAGTATTGTACTCCACGTAGCTGATAAAACAAGTCATCAATTCTTGGGAGAGGATACTTGTTTTTTATCGTGATTTTGTTAAGTTCATGATAATCGATGCAAATCCGCATTGACCCATCCTTCTTCTTGATGAAGAGGACTGGTGCACCCCATGGTGAAGCACTTGGGCGTATAAACCCTTTATCCAGATTCTCCTGTAGTTGTTTCTTCACCTCTTCAAGCTCTATAACAGCCATTCTATATGGATTCTTGGATATTGGTAAAGCATCGGGTATAAGTTCAATTGAGAACTCAACATCTCTTCTAGGAGGAAGACCAGGTAGTTCCTCAGAAAACACTTCCGTAAATTCCCTCACAATAAGCATTTCTTCAAGGATGGTTTCTTCTTTGGACTCAATCATCTGAGCCAGATACGCATGCTCATAGGGCAGTAATTTCCATTCTTGAGATGATGGATCTAAAGGAGATTCATCTTCCTCCTGACACTTGTAAAGAATCAGGGGTTGATTCTCCATATGGAGTGTGATTTCCCTCTCCCAACAATTTATGTTGGCTTTATATAAGGAAAGTCAATCCATGACAAGAATTGCATCAAATTACACCAGATGGATTATAAAGAGGTTCGCTGGGAAATTCAATCCATAGATTATAATAGGGGAGGACTTATACTCATGGGATGCAATGATTTCCCCATTTGTCGTACTCACCGACATCTTCACTTCCATGATTTGTGGTGGTGTTGGGATTGTTCTACTAAACTTTCGAGATATAAAAGAATGCGTAGAACCTGAATCCAAAAGTATGTTCTCTATTCTTAAATGAATAACTAGCGTACCTATCACCACTTCGTTGTTGGGGTTCACTTCGGCAGAAGTGGCGTCAAAAGATCTTCCTTG
Organism: Viscum album; assembly: GCA_963277665.1. NCBI lineage: Eukaryota > Viridiplantae > Streptophyta > Magnoliopsida > Santalales > Viscaceae > Viscum > Viscum album. The sequence goes on along the minus strand of OY728137.1, from coordinate 60,631,364 downwards.
CTTCCTTGGAGGTTGTTAGTTGCCTCCTAAAACCCTTGGATTAGGGCACTGGTTTGTAAAATTACCCGATTCTTTTCATTTGTATCATTGAAAAATGCATTGAGGTTCTAACGGAGTGTTCCTCTCCTCTGTCGCAGCCGCGGGTCTTTTTTGCCGATAGTTAACATCTAGGTTCCCTTCTCTTCCATACCTGAAGCATTTTCTTGTCCCCTTAAGGAAATTTCCAGGGTGCTTCTTTCTGTACTTTTGGAAAGTGGGGTGCTAGATCTTCTTAGCACCGTTGGATTTATCCATCGGACCGCCAACATTGAATTTCACCTTACGCTTCTTGTCCCCATGATACCCCTGTGATTACCCGATCTCTATTTCGACCTTGAGGGCACATCGGACAATTTCCTCATATCTTTCGAAGTCATGGAACGCTAATTCTTTCTGCAAGGAAGGCTTCAGCCCACCAAAGAAGCGGTCAACCTTGAATTAGGGGGTAACGACAAAGCCGGAAGCGTATCGTGAAAGACTTTTGAAGTTTGCCTCGTACTCTCCAACATATTCTTCATCTTTTTTCTTGAGGGAAAGGAAGTCTCTTTCCATCTTAATCCGGAGGGTGTACGGAAAATATTTATCAAAAAACATCTTCTGGAAATCCTTCCATTCCAACGCCTCGATCTCCTCCTCAGGCTTCGTATTTTTTATCAATGTCCACCATTGATCAGATTCACCCTCCATACAATAAGCCATCAGGAGAACCTTCTCTTGTTCATAACATTGAAGGATGGAGAATATATTTTCAATGGATTTGATCCATTATTCAGAGATCATGGGATCGGATGATCCACTAAATGTAGGAGGCCTTTGTCTCATGAAGCTCTCGATAGTGACTTGTTCTTTCTTAGTGGGGGTTGAACGTTCCTCTTGACCCGTGTTTCTATTAAAAACTTGAGTTAGCTGAGAGAGAAGAGTGACAATGTTCACGATTCTCGATCCCATTGGATTTGGCATCTCATTAGTACAGTCATCACACTGATCTTCACAATAATTGTTAGCCCGGGTCCTCCTATTACTGGCCATTGGCTGGAATAAAAGGAAATTTAGGGGTATCACATAAAGGGTAATCCAAAGACAAAAGTTTATGACTCATAAATAAACTTTTATTTCCTTAACTCATGAGTCTATAGGCTTCAATCTAGGCTTTTCATGATCTACTTTCTAACATATATTCTTAGGGGAATTTTTTTTTATTCCCTTAATAAGGGTCCATACTAAGCTTGTGAATTTATCAAAACATATCCTCAGGGAGTGTCGTAACCAAGAGTGCAGCAATGCACATTGTCGTGCACCAGTTCTTGTTCGAGTCTAGCTCAAAGCGGTGTTTTCGGGTTTTACCCCAAGGATACAACTGTGCCAGAGCCGCCTCTACCTGCTCGTATCCAGACAGGGATGTATTTGTTTGATAAACCACTTAATCAGCACTTACAAAAACTTAGGGATGTTTTTATTATACTTAGTCTTGTATCTAAGGCTTTGCTAGGGTTTCATAATCCCAAAAATAACTAAACCTATCCTCTAATACCAACGGTGACAACCCTGCTTTTATTACAAACTTAAACATGATTAATTACATAAAACTTCACTTGATACAACAAATAAGATCAAGAGGTTTAGTGTATTTGGGGATTATAATCATTACATGAAAACTTAAAACATTAAATACAACATCTTTGTTGAAAACTTCCTTTACATGACCACTACATTCCCTCGTACTTAGCATTGCATGGGATAACCTGAGGACATGCATAAGAAAAGGGTGAGCTATAAAGCCCAGTAAGGGAGTACACATGGAATAACATGAGGATTACAATACATGTTAGAAAATAGGAATATCAATAGAGAATAAAAGAAAAATGAACATAAAGGCATGATAAAGCATGATAATCATAACATGGAAATGTGGCAACAACACTTAACATGGAATTAGCATGAGCCAAGGCTCATTGCACATGGAGCATGAGTAAATCCTCATTGCACATAAATCCCGAGTAAACCATCGTTTCACTTGAATTATCATGAGTCAACACTCATTTCACATGAAGTATCATGATACTATACTTTACCCAATGCATTGGAGCACTATAAGGGTGCACCCTTCTTAAACATTTCGTTTCATGCGTAAGTGTGCCACATGGATCATAAAACATCGATTCATAAAACATAATCATTTATTCCATGATGAATGAAAGTGGAATTAATACATGAAACTTTATAATAAATAAGTAAATGTGAATAAAGTTGAATACCCTTGATGGAGAAATGGGCATGGTATTCACTACACAATGGCATTGGCTTAGAAAATCGGTGTGATTTTGGCAGCGTAACGGCATGACATAAGAATTCATAAAAATGGTTGATGAGAGATAAAGGGTTTCCTAATCATATTTACATGTAATGGAAAGTAAGGAGTTCATATAGATACAAGTCACAAGAATTTTAATGGAATTTCTATTCATGATACAAAAGTATTGCTTGAATGTAAAAGAAGAGAGAGAAGTTCCTTTCAGAATTTCGGCATAGTAATGGGTGTACATGGGAGGAATTTAATGAGAGATAAAGGGGTCTCCCATCATTCAAACAATAAGAGGGAAGTATTGGGGAGGTTAGAAACCATACCCCAACATTCATAATTGAAATTAAAAGGGAAATACAACTTAAATAAAATTGACAAAAATGAGAAAGGAAGAAAAAACTCTTACTTGGAAGTGTGCTTCCAAAGGCTAGATAGAGGCTTTTGAGAGGATTTTTGGGAGCTTGGGGCACCTTGGGAGGATTCTAGAGAGAGTAGGGTAGAGGTTGGATGAACTAAAAAGGCTTTTAGTGGGGAGGAAGTGGGAGCTTGGGTGGATTTATATAGGAAAGGTGAGGGAATTATTTAATATTTAAGTTTGGGACCCCTTACATTAAATTAATCCAAACCACAAACCATCCCATGGTTTTTTCCCATGTTTTTTGGAAAAGGGAAGAGGAAAACAATATTTTATAAGGCCAAAGTCCTAAATTCTTAAAATATTAGGGTTTCTTATGTGGAGGTGAGTCACACTCCCATGGAAATTAATTTACAAAGACAAGGTGTTTAATAAGTCTTGAGGGGTCTATTAATGCTTTGAAAAGTAAGTCAAACAAACCCAAAATCACATTATTTTAATGGTAAAACATATATTGGCCGAACATAAAGATTATAGTATTTTATTACATCACTATTGAGTCATTATGATGTCATAAAACACATTATATATTTAAATGATATTTAATTTTTACCCAAAAATTTGACTATCTCAGAAAGTTATGAAAAATTCACCGTTGGATAATTTCAACATATTGATTCCAGAAATAACATTTATTTTATCTAAATAATTTTATAAATATGTTAATTTTCACTTTTAAAATAAAAACCGCTATTTATCGAAAATTCACGGGTTTTCACAAAAATGGATTTCAAACCTTAATAAAAATTATAATTGCATTCATAAAATTATAAGATCATTTATATTTAATAAAAATTAATTTAATAATAAAAATAATATTTTATTAAAATATTATTTAATTCAAAAATCCATTAATTTAATAAAATATATTTCTTAATTAAATAATAATTAAAAACACTATTTGTACTTTAAAAACTATTTATAATGTATTAAAAATGACAAGGAGGTATATTCATTATTATATACAAAAATAATATACATGAACATAGTACTAGAGATTCATTACATAACCTCTTAAAACATCCGCATAAGACCTAAGGGTAAGGTGTGCGATGGTGACAGACTCTTGGGGTGGCTCGGATAACATCGCTCGAGTGGTAATTTCTATCAACTTCCACTTCTCCCATAGACGGTTCTGTTCGAGCTTGACATGATGAAGCTCGGCTCTGGCTTGGTTAAGAGAAAAGCCCAATCATGCCACCTCTTTTCCAAGCTCTGAAAAATGGGCTTCGTACAGAGCAATTCTACTGGACGAGGTCATTGCTTCTTTTGTCTGAGTAAATTGGATTTGTTAAAGCCCTATATTTATACTAATCATGTGATCATTGTTCAAGGGATATATTAGCAACGGTCAAAATTATTAAAATAAAACCAATGAAGTTGACATTTTATATAAACATAAAGAGACATTTAATTAGATTAAGATGGATTTCCATTAATGAAACTTTGGGTCGTTACAATATTCCCCCCTTAAGAAATTTCACCCTAGAAATTTTCCTTTTCCCACACTAAAACAGATGTGGGTAACTCAGCTTCATCATTTCCTCTGATTCCCAAGTCGCTTATTCAAACTTGTGGTTTCTCCACAACACCTTGACGAGGGGCATTGTCTTATTTCGTAGAACTTTTTCTCTACAATCTATGATCTTCACTGGTTGCTCCTCATAAGAGAGATCATCTTCCAATTGTACCACCTCAGAAGAGAGTACATTTGAAGGGTCTGGTATGTACTTCCTTAAGAGGGATACATGAAAGACATCATGTACTTTGGCCATAGTAGGTGGAAGTGTTATTCGATAGACCACAGCCCCGACACGATCAAAAATCTCGAAGGGGCCGATGTACCTTGGACTTAACTTCCCTTTATTTCCAAACCTCATGACCTTCTTCCACGGAGATATGCATAGAAACACCATGTCTCCAACTTTAAAATCAAGATCTCGTCGATGATTATCTGCATAACTCTTCTGTCGACTCTGGGCTACCTTGATATGATGCTGAATGGTTTTCACATTATCCACCATTTCCTCGACCATTTCTGATCCAAGAAGCTTACGTTCACCGACCTTATCCCAACATGTCGGTGTTCTGCACCTTTTCCCATATAGGACTTCATATGGTGCCATTTGGATGCTCGAGTGGAAACTATTATTATAAGAGAACTCAACCAGAGGAAGATGTTGATCCCATCCTCCTTTAAAGTCCATTGAGAATGCTCTCAACATGTCCTCAAGTGTTTGGATAGTCCGCTCGGATTGGCCATCAGTTTGTGGATGATAGGTCGTACTGAAGTTCAGTTCAGTATTCAGATCATGTTGAAGACTCTTCCAAAACTTAGAGGTGAATCTTGGATCTCGGTCAGACACAATAGATAGTGGTACTCCATGAAGCCTTACCACTTCCCTGATATATATCTGTGCCAGTTGATCCAAAGAAAAATCCTCCTGAATAGCAATGAAGTGTGCAGTCTTAGTAAGACGATCCACAACAACCCAGATTGCATTGTTGCCTTTGGATGTCCTCGGAAGTCTGGTGACAAAGTCCATGGTGATGTTCTCCCATTTCCATTCTGGTATGGGAAATGCTTGCATCATCCCCTTAGACTTCTTCCTCTCTGCCTTCACTTGCTGTCACACCAGGCACTTTGATGTATATTCAGCGATCTCCTTCTTCATATTATCCCACCAAAAGTTTTCTCGGAGATCTCGATACATCTTTGTGCTCCTTGGGTGAATAGAGAAATTTGAACTATGTGCATCATCCAAAAGTTCCTTCTTCAACTCCGGGCTTGATGGAACACATAGTCTTTTCCTGAACCACACAATTCCTTCTTCATTAACATTAAACTCCGAGGATTTCCCTTTTTCGATAGCTTCCACTTTTTCTTAAATTCCCACATCATCCTTTTGAGCATCCTTTAACCTTTCCAAAAGAGACGATTGAGCAATCAATTGTGAAAGGATTGATGATGTTCTCTTCTCTATGATTCCCATGTCCATCTTCATCAAGTATAAGAAGATTGGATCCTTCTCAATTCTCATCATTGATAGAATCGCTAGATCCTTTCTACTTAGGGCATCTGCTACCTTATTCGCTTTCCCAGGGTGGTAATGTATTGAAAATTCATAATCCTTGATGAGCTCTATCCATCTTCTCTGACGCATATTAAGCTCTTTCTGTGTGAATATAGATTTAAGACTCTTGTGGTCAGTATATATCTCACATTTGTCTCCATAGAGATAATGCCGCCAGATTTTCAAGGCAAAGATCACAGCCGCCAACTCCAGATCATGCCTTGGATGGTTTTGCTCATGGATTTTCAACCGCCTTGAGGCATAGGATATCAGTTTATCATTCTGCATTAGCACACAGCCTAATCCCTTCTTCGAAGCATCACTGAATACAGCAAAAAGTTCCCCACTTGTGGGTAAAGTGAGCACGGGCACAGTGATAATCCTCCTTTTCAACTCCTTGAAGCTTTCTTCACATTCATCACTCCAAGAAAACTTTACTCCCTTTGTAGTTATCTTGGTAAGAGGGTTGGAAAATTCTGATCAATTTCTCACAAATCGTTGATAATATCCAGCTAACCCCAAGAAGTTACGGATATCCATTACCAATGTTGGCCTTGGCTAACCCTAAATAGCATCTGTTTTGGAGGGATCCATAGATATCCCATTGCTTGTGATGATATGGCCCAAGAATGAGACCTCCTTCAACCAGAACTCACACTTGATGTACTTTGCATAGATATTCTCCTTGTGAAAAGTCTCTAGTATAGTTCTTAAATTCTCCTCATGATCCTCCTTGGTTTTGGATTATATTAGAATATCATCTATAAAGACTACCACAAATTTTCTAGGTAATCTCTAAAGACTCTATTAATTAAGTCCATGAAGATTTCTGGAGAATTAGTGAGTCTGAAAGTCATTACTATGAATTCATAGTGCCCCTATCTTGTGCGAAAAGCAATCTTGGGGATATCTTCCTTCTTCAACCTTACTTGATAATATCCCGATCGCAAGTCCACCTTGGAGAAGTATTGTGCTCCACGCAGATGATCGAACAAGTCATCAATTCTTGGGAGAGGATACTTGTTTTTTATCATGATTTTTTTAAGTTCATGATAATCGATGCAAAGCTGCATTGACCCATCCTTCTTCTTGATGAAGAGGAATAGTGCACCCCATGGTGAAGCACTTGGGCGTATAAACCCTTTATCCTGATTCTCCTATAGTTTTTTCTTTAGCTCTTCAAGCTCTATAACATCCATTCTATATGGAGTTTTGGATATTGGTAAAGCCCCGGCTATAAGTTCAATTGAGAACTCAACATCTCTTCTAGGAGGAAGACCAGGCAGTTCCTCGGGAAACACTTCCGCGAATTCCCTCACAATAGGCATTTCTTCAAATATGGTTTCTTCTTTGGAATCAATCATCTAATTCAGATACGTGTACTCATAGGGAAGTAATATCCATTCTTGAGATGATGGAGATAAAGGAGATTCATCTTCCTCCTGACACTTGTAAAGAATCAGGGGTCAATTCTCCATATGGAGTGTGATTTCCCTCTCCCGACAATTTATGTTGGATCTATATAAGGAAAGAAAATCCATGCCAAGAATTGCATCAAATTCCACCAGAGGGAGTATAACGAGGTTCCCCGGGGAATTCAATCCACAGATTATAACAGGGGAGGACTTATACTCATGGGATTCAATGATTGCCCTATTTTCCGTACTCACCGACATCTTCACTTCCATGATTTGTGGTGGTGCTGGGATTGTTCTACTAAACTTTCGAGATATAAAAGAATGCTTAGAACCTCAATCAAAAAGTATGTTCACTATTCTTGAATGAATAACTAGCATACCTATCACCACTTCATTGTCGGGGTTCACTTCGGCAAAAGTGATGGAAAAAGATCTTCCTTGCTGCCTTGGATGTTGTCGGTTGCCTCCAAAAACCCTTGGATTAGGGAACTGGTTTTCAAAATGACATGTTTCTTTGCATTTGTAGCATTGAACAACGTGTTGAGGTTCGAACGGAGTGTTCCTCTCCTCTGTCACAGCCACGGGTCTTTCTTGCCGATAGTTAACAGCTAGGTTCCCTTCTCTTCCACACCTGAAGCATTTTCTCATCCCCTTAAGGCAATTTTCAGGGTGCTTCTTTCTACACTTTTGTCAAGTGGGGTGCTAGATCTTCTTAGCACCATTGGATTTATCCATCAGACCGCCAACATTGAATTCCACCTTACGCTTCTTGTCCCCATGATACCCATGTGATTCCCCGATCTCTATTTCGACCTTGAGGGCACATCGGACAATTTCCTCATAGTTGTTGAAGTCACAGATCACTAATGCTTTCCACAAGCAAGGCTTCAGCCCACCAAAGAAGCGGCCAACCTTGCATTCGGGGGTAACGACAAAGCTAGAAGCATATCGTGCAAGCCTTGTGAAGTTTTCCTCGTACGCTCCAATAGATTATTGATCTTTTTGCTTGAGGGAAAGGAAGTCCCTTTCCATCTTAAGCATAAGGGTGCGCGGAAAATATTTATCAAAAAACATCTTCTGGAAATCCTTCCATTCCAATGCCTCGATCTCCTCCTTAGGCTTCGTATTTTTTATCAACGTCCACCATTGATCATCTTCACCCTCCATATGATAAGCCGCCAGGAGAACCTTCTCTTGTTCAGAACATTGAAGGATGGAGAAGATCTTTTCAATGGAGTTGAACCATTGGTCAGCGATCATGGGATCAGATGATCCACTAAATGTAGGAGGCCTTTGTCTCATGAATCTCTCGATAGAAACTTGTTCTTTTTTAGGGGGGTTGAACGTTCCTCTTGACCCGTGTTTCTATTAAAAACTTGAGTTATCTGAGAGAGAAGCATGAAAATGTTCGCGATTCCCGCTCCCATTGGATTTGGCATCTCATTAATACAGTCATCACACTGATCTTCACAACGATTGTTAGCCCGAGTCCTCCTATTACCGCCCATTGGCTAGAATAAAATAAAAGTTAGGCGTAACACATAAAGGGTAATCGAAAGACAAAAGTTTATGACTCATAAATAAACTTTTATTTCCTTAACTCATGAGTCTATAGGCTTCAATCTAAGATTTTCATGATCTACTTTCTAACATATATTCTTAGGGGAATTTTTTTTATTCCCTTAATAAGGGTTCATACTAAGCTTGTGAATTTATCAAAACATATCCCCTGGGAGTGTCGTAACCAAGAGTGCAGCAAGTCCCGTTGTCGTGCACCAGTTCCCGTTCGAGTCTAGCTCAAAGCGGTGTTTTCGGGTTTTACCCCTAGGATACATTTGTGCCAGAGCCGCCTCTACCTGCTCGTATCTAGACAGGGATGTATTTTTTTGATAAACCACTTACTCAGTACTTACCAAAACTTAGGGATGTTTTTATGATACTTAGTCTTGATTCTAAGGCTTTACTAGGGTTTCCTAATCCCAAAAATAACTGAACTTATCCTCTGATACCAACTGTGACAACCCTGCTTTTATTACAAACTTAAACATGATTTATTACATAAAACTTCACTTGATACAACAAATAAGATCGAGAGGTTCAGTGTCTTTGGGGATTAGGATCATTACATGAAAACTTAAAACATGAAATACAACATCTTTGTTGAAAACTTCCTTTACATGACCACTATATTCCCTCGTACTTAGCATTGCATGGGATAACCTGAGGACATGCATAAGAAAAGGGTGAGCTATAAAACCCAGTAAGGGAGTACACATGGAATAACATGAGGAGTACAATACATGTTAGACAATAGGCATATCAATAGATCATAAAATAAACATGAACATAAAGGTATGATAAAGCATGATAATCATAACATGGAAATGTGGTAACAACACTTAACATGGAATTAGCAAGAGCCAAGGATCATTGCACATGGAGCATGAGTAAATCCTCATTGCACATAAAGCACGAGTAAACCCTCATTGTACTTGAATTAGCATGATTCAACACTAATTTCACATGACGTATCATGATACTATACTTTACCCAATGCATTGGAACGCTATAAGGGTGCACCCTTCTTAAACATTTCATTTCATGCGTAAGTGTGCCACATGGATCATAAAACATGGATTCATAAAACATAATAATTTATTACACGATAAAGGAATGTGGAATTCATAAATGAAAATTTATAATCAATAAGTAAATGTACATAAAGGTGAATACCCTTGATGGAGAAATGGGCATGGTATTCTCTACACAATGGCATTGGCTTAGAAAATTGGTGCGATTTCGGCAGCGTAACGGCGTGACATAAGAATTCATAAGAATGGTTGATGAGAGAGAAAGGGTTTTCTCATCATATTTACATGTAATGGAAAGTAATTAGGCCATATAGATACATGTTCCAACAATTGTAATGGAATTTCAATTCATGATACAAAATTATTGCTTGAATGTAAAAGAAGAGAGAGAAGTTCCTTTCAGAATTTCGGCATAGTAACGAGTGTTAATGGGAGGCATTTAATGAGAGAGAAAGGGGTCTCTCATCATTCAAAAAATAAGAGGGAAGTATGGGGGAGGTTCGAAACCATACCCCAACATTCAGAATTGAAATTAAAAGGGCAATACAATTTAAAGAAAATTGACAAAAATGATAAAGGAAGAAAAAACCATTACTTGGAAGTGTGCTTCCAAAGGCTAGAGAGAGGCTTTTGAGAGGCTTCTTGGGAGATTGGGGAACCTTGGGAGGATTCTAGAGAGATTAGTTCAGATGTTGGACGAACTAAAAAGGCTTTGAGTGGGGAGGAAGTGGGATCTTGGGTGGGTTTATATAGGAAAGGTGAGGGAATTCTTTATTATTTAGGTTTGGGACCCCTTACATTAAATTAATCCAAACCACAAACCATCCCATGGTTTTTGCCCATTGTTTTTAGAAAAGGGAAGAGGAAAACAATATTTTATAAGTCCAAAGTCCTAAATTCTTAAAATATTAGGGTTTCTTATGTGTAGGTGAGTCACACTCCCATGGAAATTAATTTAAAAAGACAAGGTGTTTAATAAGTCTTGAGGGGTCCATTAATGCTTTGAAAAGTAAGTCAAACAAACCCAAAATCACACTATTTTAATTTTAAAACATATATTGGCCGAACATAAAGATTATAGTATTTTATTACATCACTATTGGGTCATTATGATGTCATAAAACACATTATATATTTAAACGATATTTAATTTTTACCCAAAAATTTGACTGTCTCAGAAAATTATGAAAAATTCACCGTTGGATAATTTTGATGTCTTGATTCCAGAAATAAAATTTATTTTATCTAAATAATTTTCTAAATATGTTAATTTTCACTTTTAAAATAAAAACCGCTATTTATCGAAAATTCACAGGTTTTGACAAAAATGGCTTTCAAACCTTAATAAAAATTATAATTGCATTCATAAAATTATAAGATCATTTATATTTAATAAAAATTAATTTAATAATAAAAATAATATTTTATTAAAATATTATTTAATTCAAAAATACATTAATTTAATAAAATATATTTCTTAATTAAATAATAATTAAAAACACTATTTGTACTTTAAAAACTATTTACAATGTCTCAAAAATGACAAGGAGGTATATTCATTATTATATACAAAAATAATATACATGAACATAGTACTAGCGATTCGTTACATAACCCCTTAAAACAGTCACATAATACCTAAGGGTAAGGTGTGCGATGGTGACAAACTCTTGGGGTGGCTCAGATAACATCGCTCGAGTGATCATTTCTATCAACTTCCACTTCTACCGTAGACGATCCCGTTCGAGCTTGACATGATAAAGCTCAGCTTGGGCTTGGTCAAGAGCGAAACCCAATGATGCCACCTCTTTTCCGAGCTCTGACGAATGGGCTTCGTACAGAGAAATTCTACTGGACGAGGCCATCGCTTCTTTTTTCTGAGTAAATTGGATTTGTTAAAGCCCTATATTTATACTAATCATGTGATCACTGTTCAACGGCTATATTAGCAATGGTCAAAATTCTTAACATAAAACCAATGAAGTTGACATTTTATATAAACATAAAGAGGAATTTAATTAGATAAATAGGGATTTCCATTAATGAAACTTTGGGTCATTACAAATTTTCTCAAAAATCATATTTGTGGAAGGACAGTTGGTTTACAATTTTTGGTGGTCAAACATGCAGTGCAAATTGGATTAATTTATTTGGCCAAATTTCCCCAGTCACACTTGAAACATCTTTAAACCTATCCTCCCCTCCAATCTAGAAATTGGTGTTTTTATCATTTGGAGTGTTTGGGGACATGAATTAGGACGTTTAAGGAATAGGAGAATTGGTTTCACTTCGATTCTCTAAGCAATTCAACAAGGGTATCTCTTGAAGCAAGGATCCCTTCGTCGAAGCCTTCTTCTTCTTCTTCGCATTGTAATGTCTGTGTTTTCATAATAAACATCTTTGTTCCTATTCTATTTCTTCTCTTTTATTCTATTTTGTTTATTTATCTTCTTCTTTAATCATCCTATTTGGTCTATAATAAATATTAGAAACGAAATTGGGTTATACCCTTTATAAACATTTGGACATGCAAAATGTTTCTACGATGACTACCCTGCCCCTGGAAGAGTAGTTCTTTTTAGTAATTGATCTAAATATACCCTCCTTCATTCATTTATTTTAAATTAATGAACTAATTTTATTCAGATAATATGATCTATTAATTTAGTTTTTAATTTAAATGAAACTAAGCATTCAATTGAACAATAAACACAAAACATACGAGGTCAGGAATTGTGTGAATTATGAGAGCACAAACTTAATCAGTAATTCAAAACCCCACAGGATCAATTTATAGAGTTCAAACATAATCCCTAAACTCAATTAGTACTAATTTCAATAATTGATATGTTCCTTGATTTACCACTGACCATAAGCTATCTTTAGAATATAAATCAAATCAGGGTGTTGTGATTGCATGTTCCAAAGATAGCCTATAGTTTTAATCACTTCATCTTTGTGGTAATGTTAATTATCATAGGGTTAGGGGTTAAAAAGTTAGGGGATCATAATTAAGTGGATGTTAATTTTAATGATAATGATAAATAATTGAGTGAATATGTACAGTTATATAGATTATTCCTTTTAAAATATTTTCTAAAAAACATCTTCTCATTGTGTTTTATTAATAAAATTTCATTTCAAAAAAATAAAAATATAATCTTCTTCGAACATGCTTATTATTCTTATTTTATAAATGATAAAAAAAACACATACTTTTAAATAGTGTTTTTATTCCCTCATAGTTTATTTTCAAATACCTTTAATATATTGGTAAATTTACTTTCTCCTTTAAGAGACAACCTTGGTCAGGCACTCTACCGCACCTAAATAACCCAAAAACGAACATCATTTGAGAGTGCCCACAATAGTGCCTTTAAAATTGGCACCGTTTTTGGGGAGTAAAGTAATTATTTCAACCAATTAGAAGTATTCTTTTTATTTTTCATTTTATTCTCTTCTTCTCTTCTTTCTTCCTTCTTTACCCAATCTGAATTTTTCTTCTTCTTTTGTTTTCTTCTTCTTCTTCTTTTTGGACCATAAACTCAAACTTCTCATTTTTATTTTATCATGGTAAAATTATCTTTTTTTTATTTGATTTATGAAACTAACTAATTCAGAATATCTTTTAGATCTTGAACCTGAGATTGAACATAGCCTTCGGGTTTGAATCTGACATTCTCAGTCTATGGGAAGTTTCAACATTAAACCAATTGGAGAATTCCTACATTATGAGAACACTAAAATTGGAAACACTTCTATATCAAACCTAAAACAAGAACCAATGGCTGAAAATAATGGAAATGAACTTAATAGAACCATTTGAGAATTATATTCTAGCGATATTAACTATCAACCAAATTGTATTTCATACGCAAATCTTGAATCAGACTTTGAATTGAAATATGGGTTAATTCACCTTCTTCCAATGTTTCATGGATTGTATGGTGAGGATCCAAAAAACATTTAAAAGAATTTAATGTGGTTTTCTCAACCCTTAAACCAAGTAATGTCTCTGAAGATCAAATAAAACTAAGGGCATTCCCATTTTCACTTTATGGAGCTGCAAAGGATTGGATGTATTATTTACAACTTGAAGATGTAACATGTTGGAATGATTTGAAACATCTTTTCTTGCAGAAATTTTTTCCAGCATCAAGGACCACATCCACTCGAAAAGAGATCTATGGGATCAAGCAAGAACAAGGGGAGTCAATGTATGATCAATGAGATCGATTCAAGAAGTTGTGTACAAGATGCCCATATCACCAAATCAGTGAGAAACTACTCATATAGTACTTCTATGAAGGACTCACACCTATGGAGAGAATCATGGTGGATGTTACAGCTGGAGGGGCATTGGTCGACAAAACACCAGCAGACGCATGTGCATTGATCGACAAGATGGCACAAAACTCCCAAAAATTTGGCGATCGATGTACCCCACATGTTAGAAGAGTACATCAGGTAAGTCCATATTCTATTGAAATTCATTTGATTGATACCAAGTTGGAAGAATTGAAAAATATAGTGAGACAGATTGCTTTGAAACAAAAGACATCTCAACCCACTCCTTCAAGGCCTTATGGCATTTCCACTCAGACAAGACACCCAACTGACTGTTGCCCCCAACTAAAAGAAACAGAAGATTGTGCGGAGGTGTTTCCTAGGAGACCATATCAGTAGCAGAAACAACCATATTCCCAAAATAAGCTTTATTCCTTTTCACCAACATACAACCAAGGGTGGAAGGATCAATCGAACATAAAGTATGGATCGGACAACAACAAAGGCCTCGTTTTCAACAAAATTTCCAATAGCATCCACCTTACTAACAGGGTTTCCAACAGCCCCAAAGGTGATTTGAAGCTCAATCATCAAAAATTTGACAACAATGGAATCCCCATACCAAGGTAGATTATAACACTGATGAACATTTGAAACAAATTTTTCTTAATCAATAGAATGAGCTAAAGAGTCAAGGTTCGAAGTTGAGGGAGTTGAAGACATAGATGAGCCAGATTGCCACCTCCCTCCATGAACTGGTAAGTAAGAACTCTGGAAATATTCCTTCCCAATCTACTCTAAATCCCAAGGGGAATGTAAGTGCCATCACATTGAGAAGTGGTAAGAAAACAACTAATACATCTACACCTATCATTCCACTGGGATTCACCTTAACTCTGAAGAATCCCCATTCAAAACCAGCTGATGAGCAACCAAAGGATAAAGATAAAGGTAAGAAAAATATTAATGATGTTCCTCCTAAACCCCTTCCATTTCCAAATAAAGTTGTTCAAACCAAAAATATGGATTAAGAGATAATGAAAAAAGATGTTTTTGACACATTCAAGTGTGTGGATATCAACATCCCTCTACTTGAATCCATTAAACAAATCCCAAGGTATGCCAAATTCTTAAAATAACTTTGTACCAATTGAAGAAGGATCAAGGGAAATGAGAGGATCAATCTTGGAAGGAATGTGTCAGCACTCATTACACCAAATCTAGAAATTCCAACAAAGTGAAAGGATCCGGGGACATTCACCATCCCATGCACCATAGTGGAGTTTCACTTTTTTTATGCTCTTTGTGATTTAGGATCTTTCATAAATTTAATTCCTCACTCTGTATTTTATTCATTACAGGTTTGTGAGTTGAAGCCAATGATAATAGTGGTGCAGTTGGTAAATAAAGCTACAACATATCTAGTGGGAGTCCTTGAGGGTGTACTTGTCTAGGTAAGAGACATGATCTTTCTAGAAGATTTATACATTCTTAAAATGGAGGACGATTAGGTAAGTTCATGTGCTCCTATTATCTTAGGTATTACCTTCCTCAAAAATGAAAAAATGGCCATAAATATCCATGAGGGTACACTTTCCATGGATTTTGGAGATGAAGTTGTTATATTTAATGTTATGAACTCCATAAAGTACCCCTTTGAGGACCATTCTTCTTTTGTTATCTACCATTTTGAACCAAAAAATAAAAACCGCATGGAATTTTATTATCCTGTTATTATGAATATTATGAGTATTGGTTCTAGTTTGATGTCTAAGAGCACTTCCACAACTAATTCTAATGTAAAAACTCTCTTATATTTGATTTTGAAATGGATTCATATTTTGATTTTGATCATGTGAACTATGATTACGAAATGACTATTGAATATGTTGATGGTTTTGATGCATTATTCTCTAATTTTGATGATGATGATTCAGGTACTAATGTTCATTGTGCACATATTTCAGTTCCTTCAATGTCTCCATCCATACTGTACCCCCCCCCCCTTCATTAGAACTCAATCCATTTCCACCTAATATCAAATACTCATACTTGTTAAGTGGTGAGAAATTACCTGTTATAATTTATAAAAATATCCCTTTCGAACATGAAGAAAAACTTTTGAATATTTTTAGAGAGAACATTAGGGAAATCAGTTGGACCTTCGCTGACATATTAGGTATTAGCCCCTCCATTTTCATGCATAGAATTCTTTTGGATGATGGGGATAAACCGGTTAGGTAGCCACAAAGGATACTCAATCCAACCCTTCTAGAAGTTGTTAAAAAAGTGGTTGAAAATTTTCTTGATGCGGGTATAATTTATCCCATTTTAGATTCTCAGTGGGTGAGTACTATTTAGGTTGTGCTTAAGAAAAGTGGTGTTATTGTTGTTAAAAATGATAAATAGGAGTTAGTTCTAATAAATATTCAAAATAGTTGGTGTGTGTGTATTGATTATAGGAAACTAAATCAGTCCACTTGAAAGGACTATTTCCCCCTCCCATTTATTGATCAAATGCTTGAGAGACTAGCTGGGAAAACACACTATTTTTTCTTGGATGGTTTTTCTGGAAATTTCTAGGTTCCTATTGCTCTGGAGGATCAGAAGAATACAACATTCACTTGTTCATTCAGTACATTTTCCTACCAAAGGATGCCATTTGGACTTTGCAATTCCCCAGGTACCTTCCAGAGACGCATGGTGAGTATTTTTTATGATTTTATTGAGCCTAGAATGGAGGTATTCATGGATTATTTTACAGTTTATGGGTCTTCATTTGATGATTGTATCTGTAGTTTGGGAAAGGTTTTGAATCTTTGTATTGAGAAGAATCTGTTATTGAACTTTGAAAAGTGTCATTTCATGGTAGAGCATGGAATTGTCTTAAGGCATGTTGTGTCAAAACATGGGATAGAGGTTGATATATCTAAGGTAGATATTATTTCATCCCTGCCCTATCCTTCATGTGTGTGTGATGTTAGATATTTCCTAGGGTGTGCAGGATTTTATCGGTGATTCATCAAATATTTTAGTAATATTGATCTTCTTATGTCACAATTACTTCAAAAGGATTCTGATTTTTTGTTTGATGATTCTTGAAGAAATTCCTTTGATAAGCTAAAATAGTGTCTTACCACTCCACCTATCATACATCCTCCATGGTGGGAGCTTCCTTTTGAGCTTATGTGTGATGCCTCCAACTTCGTGGTTGGAGATGTCTTATCTCAGAGGGTGGAGGGACGTTCACATGTGATTGCATATGCATCGAGGATATTGGATTCATACCAATCAAACTATATAACCATGTAAAATGAGTTTCTTGCCATCATATTTTCTTTAGATAAATTTTGTTCATATTTATTAGGCTCTAAAGTAGTTATTTTTTTGACAATGTAGCTCTGAGGTACCTCTCGAATAAGTCATATGCAAAGACCAGGCTTATCTGATGGATGCTCCTTATTTAGGAATTTGATATTGAGATAAATGATAATAAGGGGTCAGAGAACTTGGTGATGGACCACATGAGTAGGCTTACTCACACACTAAAGGATGACACCTTGGACTACGTACCACTTCAAGACGCTTTCCCCGATGAGCATCTTTATTCCATCTCAGGTATACATCCATAGTATGAAAATTTAGTGAACTACCTTGTTATATCTGAAATACCTACAAATTTAAAGAAACATCAATTCCAAAAATTAAAAAGTGAGTCTCGGTATTATGTGTGGGATGATCCCTGCCTTTGGAATATGTGTAGTGATCAAATCATTAGGAGATGTATTCTTGATCATGAGTTTGAATTTGTTCTACATTTTTTCCATACACTTTCATGTGGAGGACACTTTGGACCCCAACTGATAGCTAGGAAAGTTTTAGACTCTGGATTATATTGGCCTATCTTATTTCATGATGCTAATATATTTTGTTAGTTGTGCTCATGTTTCCAACACATGGGAAACTTTTCTAGGAGACATGAGATGCCTCAGTAGCCCATATTATTCTATGAGATTTTTTATGTGTAGGTAATTGATTTTATGGGTCCTTTTCCAGGTTCTTTTGTTTTCTTCTACATTTTAGTTGTTGATGATTATGTGAGTAAATGGGTGGAGGCTAGGGACACCAGGATTGATGTTTATCATGTTGTGGTGGACTTTGTCAATGAACAGATTTTTTGTAGGTTTGGAGTACCAAAGGCTATCATCAGTGACCAAGGGACACACTTCTGTAATTGGAATTTGGATTCCCTCCTTTGAAAGTATGGGGTGACGCACAAAACATCAACTCCATACCACCCCCAAACAAATGGCTAGGCTGAGGTTTCAAATTGTGATTTGAAACAAATTTTGGAGAAAACTGTGTAGCCGAATAGGAAGGATTGGAGCAAGCGCTTAGATGATGCACTTTGGGCTTATAGGACATTATAAAATACACCCATTTTCATGTCCCCATTTCATATTTTTTTGGTGAAAGCATTTCATCTACCCATGGAAGTTGAGCATCGGGCTTATTGGGCTATAAAGAAATACAACATGGATATGGCCCAAGATGGAATCAAAAGGAAGATGTAAATTCAAAAGCTGGAGGAGATTAAATTTTCTTCATATGAGAACTCAAGGCTATATAAGGAATGATCAAAATAATATCATGATAGAATGATCCAACAAAGGGAGTTTCATGTTAGAGATAAAGTGTTTCTCTACAGTTCACGACTAAAACTGATGTCTAATAAGTTGTGTTCTAGATGGTTAGGTCCTTATATTATATATAATTTTTTCCTTATAATGCATTGGAGATCACACAAGAGGATACTAGAAGAATATTTACAGTCAATGGGAAACATTTTAATCAATACATTGAGGTAATTTCTACTAATGTAATGGATTTCATCACACTACATGACCCCATCATCACTTAAGAATATCATGTTGTTATTAACCCTTTAAATTTTATATTATTTCTCCTATTTAAAATTCTGCATCTCATATGCACATATCATCTCATGGGTTCACATTTAGGACAATGAAATATTTTAAGTGTGGGGGAGGGAACCTTTTAGTTTAGTAATTTCAAAAAAGAAATCTGTTTTTCAAAAAAAATTGTTTTTTTTTCAAATTTTGTGTGTTTCGTTTTCAATTTTTGTGTATTTTTGAAAATTTTAAGTAGAAATAATTTTATTTGACATTTTTTAAACCCATTCCAATGAGTGAAATAATTTATTCCATGAAACTGAGCTTAAATTAATGTTGAAAATAAATTGGTTTCAAGTTCAAATCATTATTAATTTCATGAAAAGTACTCTGAATTTTGAATCCCATGCCACATCTCATTATCTTTATATTTGAAATCAATTTCCTATGAGGCTTCTAAACCATTATTTTTATATTCTTTACATTTACCTCACTTCTTAAGAGAACCAAACCATTCTTGATTTAACCAAAATTTGATTTATTCCTATAAAAACTTGAGGGTTTGAGGTACTTATGTTTTAAATGATTGAGGCAATTGTTTGGTATTAAAACCCCTATTTCAAAGAATCCTTTTTATAATGTCCTGCCTTGAACATTTAATCATTGTACCCTTATAATCCATTAATATCCTATTAATTTATCCACATTACAATCCAATTTTCCCTATCCAACCAACTCTTGAAATGAAATTGCATAATATTGTTGAACTTAAGTGTGGGGGAAGTTTTCTTGTGTTGTGCTACCACATTTTTTGATACTTTGGGTGGAAAATTAACTTCCGAAGGGATGTGTTTACTGTTGAAAAAAATAATTCTGTTGAAATATATTCCTTTCTAGTGATTTTATGATAAAAGAAATTATACCTTTCTGGAGCTTCTAATAAAGAAATAAAGTTGTGCCTATCTGAAGCTTTCACGAAAAAACTATGTTTGAGAAGATTGATATTTTTTGTTGCTGGAATAATGAATGATGTAATCTCTCCATGATTTTTCATGATTATGGGGATGAATTTATACTAAGGGGAGTGATGAGGACACCATACTTGAGTGAAAATTAGAATAATTCAATTTTACTTCAAAAAGAGTTGATCCCTTCTCATTCAGCCTCATAATTTTTTACATTTAAATCCTACCAACTAAAAGCCACAGAACAAACCTTAAAAGTTCTCATTATAAACATATATCCTTTACTCACATCAAGTTGTGATGTAGGAATTTATCAAGCCTATGGTTACCCTTTTATGAGTTTAGATGAGAAAGACATTGCTAAAAAATTGACATTTGTGTGATAAGAGAAAATGAAAGTGAGGTAAGTGTTTTGTGTGCATGGGAGGATAAATGAATTGGAAATATATTGAATGATATGAATTAAGAACTTGAAATAATGTTTTTTTATGAGTCATTCTATCTTTTGTTTCTTGGTGTGGAATTATTATATCTCAAGGATATGTGTTTCAAATTTTGTTTTGATTTGATATTGACGTTTACTTGTTACAATTTTTTGGAATACATGATATGAGATTTTTTCCAAGAGTGTAAAAGGTTAAGTTTGGGGGAGTTGATAAAACACAATTTTATTGAATATTTTATTGATAATAAATGATATAATTTCCTCACATCATGGTAACTATTTTCATTTGTGAAATATTTAAGATTATATCATTCATTTGAAAATTTGATGAAAATTCTAGTTTTTTCATTTAAAAATTCACTATAGTATTTAGAACATAAATAATTTTATTTGAATTATTTGAACTTAATATTTTTTAAATTTTTTCCTAACTTAATTTTCTATAACTTTTATCCTGGATATCTAAGTTTAATCATGCATTTGGTTGGTGAAAATGGGCCATGAAGTCAAAGTTGGGCTGGACTCGCCAGATTGGACATTGGTTCTATATTTGGGTCCTAACTTCTTAATACATGCTTTTATTATGCCTAAATTTTTAGAGGATATAGAGGAATAATTTTTTCATAAATCATCCTTTTGGAAGGACATTTGGTTCACTATTTTTGGTGGTCAAACAGGCAGTGCAATTTGGATTAATTTATTTGGCCGAATTTCCCCATTCACACATGAAACCTCTTTAAACCTAGCCTCCCCTCCACTCTATAAATTGGTTTTTTCTCGTTTTTAGGGGTTTGGTATGTTAATTTTTAAGTTTAGGGTAGAGGATAAGTGGTTTCACTACAATTATATAAGCAATTCAATAAGGGTATCTCTTGAATCAAGGATCCCTTCGTCGAAGTCTTCTTCTTCTTCACGTTGTAATGTTTGTGTTTTCATAATAAAATTATTTGTTCCTCTTCTATTTATTATCTTTTATTCTTTTTTATTCAATTATATTCTTATTTAATCATCCTATTTGGTCTATAATCAATAGTATAAATGAAATTGTGTTATACCCATTCTAAATATTTGCACATGCAAAACGTTTCTACGATGACTACACCGCCCATAGAAGAGTAGTTCTTTTTCGTAATTGATCTACCTATAACCTATTTCGTTCATTTATTTTGAATAAATGAGATAATTTAATTAAAATAATATGATATATTAATTGAGTTTTTAATTTAAATGAAACTAATAAATCAATTGAACAATAAACACAAAACATGTGAGGTCGAGAATTGTGTGAATTGTGAGAGCGCAAACTTAATCGGTAATTCAAAAACACATGGGATCAATTTGTAGAGTTAAAACATAATCTATAAACTCAAATAGTCCTCATTTCTAGAATTGATATGTGCCTTAATTTACAAGTGATTATAATCTATGTTTATAACCTCAATCAAAGCTGGGTGTTGTGATTGCATGTTCCGAAGATAGCCTAGGGTTTAATTCACTTCATCTTTGTGGTAAAGTTAATTCTCATAAGTTTTGGGGGTTAACAAGTTAGGGGATCATAATTAAGTGGATTTTAATTTTAATGATAATGATAAATAATTGAGTGAATAGGTATAGTTAGATCGATTACTCCTTTTAAAATATTTTCTAAAAAAACATCTTCTAGTTGTGTTTTATTAATCAAATTTCATTTCAAAAACAAATAAAAATACAATATTCTTCCATCATGATTATTCTTATTATTTTATAAATGATAAACAACCCCCATACTTTTAATTAGTTTGTTTTTTCCCTCATATTTTATTTTCAAATAGATTTAATATGTTGGTAAATTTACTTCCTCCTTTGAGAGACGACCTTGGTCAGCCACTCTACTACACCTAAATAACCCAAAAATAAACATCATTTGAGAGTGCCCACGACAACGCCTTTCATGGTTTATAAGAAATTAAATCCCTTTTTGTATATTACAAGTGTATATGGATATAGTATAGATATACCTAGGGGTAATAACCTCAAAAACACCGTATTAATCTAGACTCAATCGGAAACTAGTGAATTACAATGGGCCTTGTCGAACACCTAGTTTGACACTCTCAGGGGATATACTTTAGAAATGCACAAACTCTTTATAAACCATAATGAAGGATTTAAATAGATTATGACTATTAATGAACTTGGATAAACCTATGTTTCCATAGATTAAATATTTTGTCATGATTTAGACATCTTATAAGTGAATTTTCATGATTATGTGGTTTTACACTATGATTAGGGTTGCTCACACTATTATTTTTTATCTTAATCAATAGTGGGAACCAGAAGGAAATAGATTAACATTGAATGTGATGGATGATTTTATGATGAGCATTCAAATGGGAGGATCACTAGAATGAGGGATTTTTTGATCATGCCTAATCAGTTTTCATGGAACATGATTAACAATTTTTACCTTAATCAAATATCATACTCACCAAAGAAGAGAATGAAATAGTTCACTGAGAATTTTAGTAATGGAGACTAAATAGGAAAAAATATTTGATTTCCTTTTTTTAGAAAGTGGGAAGAAACACCCAAGTGGATGTCTTAGAGTAACTAGAAGACGTTTTGATTGTTGAAAATAAAGACACAATTCAAGTAACTACAAAGGGAAAATAAAATGATTAGTTAACGCAATGGATGAGAATAATTTCCTCCCTAAGGTATCATCTACTTTTTAATTATTTAAATGTGGAAAGTATGGGAATTATGAAAATTAATGTCCTAAGTGGAAAGATCATGAATAGAATTAGCAAGGTGGTGTGGGTAATGGTTATATCACTAACGATGAAGAGACTATGAATGAATTATGAGAGAAAAAACAGTATTAAAAAATAAAATGATGAAGCCTAGTTAATGGATTAAGTAAGAGGTGGAATGATAGAAGTATTAATGCATTTTAATTCAAGGATTATGTTATATGAATTAGGAAATATATAAGTATTATTTGTAGAAGTTTTTCATTAAGTATTTTTAACAATATATTATATGGTACTGGTGGACCAAAAAATGATTTAATGTCAAGGTCATATTTTATAGAAAACATGATTAAGGTAAGTTAACCCTTTATATGTTCCAAAAGTTGAGAAAATAGTGTTTAGTTTGGATAAAGAGATGATTGATTTGGATAAAGTAAATTGGATAGTATCAATGACCTCAGAAATGATAAAGGGTTTGTTGACAAATTTGTTTATGATATCATTGAAAGATTTCACAAAATTATCAGATCTATGGAATATATTCAATAATTTTTGGTTTTATTCAAGTAATGATGAAGAATTATTAATTTCATTAGGGTTATACTGTAATTCTGATTATTACCATGTTTGAAGAGTTTATATGATGAAGGTGTTCAAATGTTGGGTATGTGACAATAAAGAGCTAATTTATGTTATATAAGGGATTAATGTTAAGTTGATTTTGAGAAATTCATCCACCTTATTTCTCAAGTTTTGTATTTTTATATTTTTAAAGGTTCAAATGGTTTTATATTTATGAAATGTTTTATATTGAACTTTGAATGTGGTTTTAGATATTAATGTATTATTTCACCATATAAATATTTATGCACATTGGATAACCTATTATAACCATTTTTCTTTGATGATAATGAAATATAGATTGAATGACTTTTCATCTATGGAACTTATGATCTGTTTGTGCTTCAAGCATAAGAATCCACCTTCATTTCTCAGAGTAAGAGATGAAGTGTAAATTGATCAAGGCATAACCCAAGGGTCAGATTGTAGTTATGAAATAGAATGAAATAAAGTATATATTCTCATTAAAATTATTCAACTTTAGGAAAATCATCTTGAAACAAAAAATTTAACCTAGTAACTTCATTTCCGATGAATCAAATGGTCCCTTAGATCATCAAAAAGTTATTCTTTTGTGAACATTAACTTTCTTTAGATCACCCAATTTCTTATGATCAATGATCTCTATCACTATCTATAATTATTTATGTTTTTCTTCCATGTCCAAATATTTACTTCCCACCTATGTTTTCCTATTTGGAAACCTAGTTATGAGTTACTTTTGGTAACTGTTATGTTTCCAACATTCTTTTTTAAAGGAATATTTATTATTGATATTTATAATTTGGGTTTATATGAAATAAACATTCAAGTATTAAACATTTTATAAAGAGGATGAATTTTAAGGGATAAATTCACTTTAAGGGGGTATAATATAACACCCTAAGTTTTTATGAATTATTTTTAAAAAAATAAAATTCTTTGATGGCTTGCATTGAATGCTACAGCAAGTTAAGATTGATTTATGTGCAACATTAAGTTAATATTGCACTACACACAACACTGGGTTTAGGTTTTGGTACATGAAACGCTTAGTTTTTCTTATGTTATATGCAATACCAAGTCTATATTGTGTTACACACAACATCGATCTTAACTTGTGTTACACGCAACACTAAGTTAAAATGAAAACATGACATATTATTAAAATATTATTATAGTTATCACCTAGTTGTTGGAATGGTGGGTATGAAAAGGATTAAATAAATTATGAAATTATGGTTTATTCATATTTAAAAAATTAATTATTTGGTAATAAATTAATTACAAATGAAAGTAATAACTATTTGAAAATAAAGAAATTCATTTTCTGAAAAACTATTTTTCTATGCACAAACACGTTTTATCTCAATAAATTAAACAAAGAACTTTTGAATAATGATTTTAATGAAATATATATATATATATATATATTATTCAATCGACTATTTAAAATTCCTCTAATGTGTTTTATAGGCAAGATATAAGAATAAATCCAAATTTATGCATAAAAGATATATTTTTCTAAAAGGAAGTTTTACTACCTTTTAATGGATCACTCAATTTAAAACTAATTTTTAATACTTTTAAATTTTATATTTTAAAAAATAAACTGCATTTTTGAAATCATAATGTCAAAATTATATTAGGATGAATTTTTGAAACTTTCCTGAAAATATTTTTTTCATGAGTAGTAAAAAATACTGAATTTTAATTGAAAACTTCCTTTTCATTTAATTTATTTTTAAAGTTAAATTATATATTAAATTTTTTTAAAAGTATAATTAGTTCAATTATAAATCAATTAATCTAATTTATTTTATTAAAATCAATTTTATATTGAAATTGAATATATATATATATACTTTGTAAAATTTTGATATTTTCTGCTTTAAAAACTCGCTTTCTCGACACATGTGTGGGATAAATTTTAAATTATTTTTTTCCACTTATGTGAATTGAATTTTTA
Organism: Viscum album; assembly: GCA_963277665.1. Classification (NCBI taxonomy): domain Eukaryota; kingdom Viridiplantae; phylum Streptophyta; class Magnoliopsida; order Santalales; family Viscaceae; genus Viscum; species Viscum album. The sequence goes on along the minus strand of OY728137.1, from coordinate 60,605,611 downwards.
AAAATGTATTCAATATTTTAAATCATAATAATTTTAATTTATAATAAATCCAAATTAATTTTTGATCAAAGTTATTAGTGAAAGAAATTAAAATTAATTACAGAAATTGAGGTAAAAAAAGATTTCTTAGAGGTTAAACTTAGAGTATAAAGTGTAAAAATGACCTAAAACTTATAAAAAACTCATTTTATGGACATATTTAGACCTTATAATATCTAAGGTTCTAATTTTATCTATTTTGGACACCTTTTTCATATGAAAAACGTGGGTGGAATTCTAACGACCCAAGCTTGACATACATGGACATTAAATTATTTTTGCGGAATACTTAATACATTACACAAATATATGCCCAAAGACTGTATTAGTTTAGTGTCATTGGAGACTCAGAACATAATCTTCTAACTTGGTGAAATATCTTCAACATCTCCCATAAAGATCTTCCCCTTTTATTTTCCTATCTAAAACCTTTCTTTATATCCTGGGGAAATGAAAACATAGAAAGGGTGAGCTCAAATGCTCAGTAAGGGTAAATAGGGAGAACATAAAAAAACATAAACATTTGAATGTAAAAACATGAACATAAAGTTTAAACATCAAAATCTTGAGTCATGAAATAAATCTTGACAGTATGTAAGGAATATATCATAAAGGAACATTAACCATGATATAATAAAATTTTCATAAAACATGTAATTGTGGAAAACTAATAAGAACATGATATGATTTCCATAGTAGCCAATACATTACTGTTAAGACCATCATAGTAGACTAAGTCCATTACTGAACCGGTTTTACTTGTCGTTCCATACATGTATTACTGAACTGAATTTTCTGGTCATTCCAGTCATATCAACTCATGAGATATAAATATTTACCCAATTTATTGGTCGGATATATAATTCCCACCCATCTCATAGTGAAATAATTCTTACATGTGCCACAAAAACATAAATCATCCATCATAGCATAACCCATAAAATAAAATGGGTTTCTTAAACATCATTCTATCATAACATAATCTATATAAAATATCATTCCATCATTAGCACAATAAAATCATAGTAATAATAGGGATATAATCATAACCCTATTTAGAGAGTGTTGTCTTAGATGGAAAATAATTTTGATAAAACACTTGAACTTAATTCCAGAGGAAAATATCCTTTCTTCTTAAAAAATGTTTTCTTTTCTCAAAATTGCATGAAATTTTAAAAGAAAAGAATTTAGTTGAAAATAAACTTTAAATAGTGTAGAGGAAGCTTCATATAAATAAGGTTTCATGAAACCATAAAAACCCATTCATGTCGTATATGTTAAAAAAACATTCTCCTTGTACTTTTGCCGGAAAAGTCGAAAAGTACCTCATATGGTAAATAAAAGAAAGATTCCTTCCATCTCATGTAGTAAAAGTAAAGAATGGGTAAAAATAAATTTAAACATACATAAAATAATATTAAACATTATATAAAAACATTTCTAGAAAACATGGACATGGATGATAAATATATCCCCAGTAAATACTTACATATAAACAATCTCGGATAAAAATGAGATTTGAAAAATTATCTCATACCTTAGGTCTGATATCCTTTGTATGTGTCCAAAACTCATGTATAGTAGGTTTAAACATATTATTAACTTTTAACAGAACCATAATCATATTTTTTACATCATATATGATTCACTTATGACTTTATATTACCCGTTCATTTATCAATTCCATGTTAAAGCAACGTTTTTAGGTAATAATCATTTTATTTATCGTGCATTTTTTTTACTTGTTATTCTTGATATTATTACTTATATCATGATTTACTTGCTTACAGAATTTAAAACATGATTTATATATCATATATATTCATTATATAATTATATATAATATATAGATAAAATGAAATTGAATACACCGTTCATGGAGACGGTAGGTCATACGTATGCATGAATGCTACTTTCATTTATTTTTCATATTAAAGGAATGAAAACTAAATGATAGATAGGTATATTATAATTACAGTATAATATATATGTGTTATATATGTTACATAAGTTTATTAATTCCATCCTTTATATGCTCCATGTATGGAATGAACGAGTCATATCACTTTGAGGGGGTGGTAGTCCGCACTTCCTCAAATGAAATTATCGTATCTACACATTATGGAAAGCATAAAGGTATGCTTTAAATAAAAAAATATATAATCATAGAGAAAATATAAATATAATATATATAATATATAAATAAAGTTTCATCATAATGTCTATTATGAAGGGTGGTAGGAGAAAATTGAACAATCATTATTTCGTGAGGTAGTAGTTCGCCGTACATAGAAACAGTATGTTCGTATTCATTAGATGGAGGTGTGTGTAAGTTTAGTTAGAATCATTCTCATAAAAAAATCCTAGTATATTGAGGATATTGTTGGTGTTATGTAATCGAAGAATAAGAAGAGAATATGGAGTGGGTAAGGAAAATAAAATAAAAGAACTTGAGATAAGATGTTACCTCTAAATCGGGTGACTTCTTTTGATTTGAGCCAAAAGGTTTTCTTGAATCGCCTTCTACCCAAAGTAAGGCTTCTAGGAGGAAATTAGGGATATTGGGAGCTTATTTGGGAAGAATTTGGATGATTCAAGGGGCTTGAGAGGTGTTATTTATGTGGGTAGATTTGGTGTCCTTTTATAAGAGGGAGGAGGGTAGGGGTGTCCAGAACTGACCCCACCCGACCAACCCAACCCAACCGGATTGGGTTGGATTGGGTCGGGTTCAAAAATCTATAAGCATGGGTCAAGTTATTTCGGGTTAACCCATGGTCGAGTTGGGTCGGGTCATGGGTTGGAGTAAAAATGAACCGACCCGACCTAATGAACTCGATAATTATCCCATGCGTGACCCAATGTGTGATGAAGTTCACAATGACCAGTGTCTCACTACAAACATCTCTACCACCACCATCTCCAATAGTACCTCTACCACTGGCCGCCTCGCCTCCAACTAGTCGAACACCGTGGAGTTGATACAGTGCCTGAGTGAGCTGTTATCGAAACTCCGGCTAGTTGTGGTATACCCGCCTCCTACTCCAGCATCAACAATCCTTGGGCTCAGATCCCAGACTCACCCTAGCACCTCCCCAGTTGGGGGGAGGGGACGTCTATGGAGCTTAGTAGCTAGTGGAGTAGATTCACGATGAACATCACAGCCACCACGTCCTTCTCTATGGGCCTCATCTACAGTATCAATGACATGATGTCCGAAAACCAGGCAGTGGTGACGCCGACCTTCATGAACCGCACTGAAAATCCCAAAGTTGTTAATACAATAGATCTCGTCAATTCAGGAAGAGCGACATCGCCTGAATCCAATGTGGGCCAAAGAGATCCACCGGCAAAGAAAACTAATTTAAAACACCTTCACCAGCCACCATTTTCTTGGTAAAGCTCACTGCCACTGGTGAACCCAAATCCAAACCCCCAAATCGCATGTTGAAGCATGCCCAATTCGAGGATGAACATCAACACTATCGCCCCTCTCTATGTCATTCATCAAAATCCACCATTTAAGATGATCCTCCATATCCCCTACTCTCTTAACCATAAGACACATCTTTTGTGGTTGACCGAAGATCGAGTGTGTCCCCCTTGCAGAAGAATTCCTAGCCTCGTTGGAGATCCGTCGAGCCGAAGTCGAGAGCTGACAACCACCACGAGGGAGAAGGAGGATGCACCAGCACTGTCATGATCGCCTGTGCATTTAGAAGAACATAGATAGAGTGGTCCATCAGGCTGATTTGGAGGGTCAATTCATCACTGGGCGGGGTGTTCGTGTGTGGCGTGGTGAGGAAGATGAAGTGGGAGGAACGCAAGGCACTGTGCGAGTGTGGGATATTTTTTTATCAAGAGGCGCGACTGATTTTTTTTCATAACTCATTCGACCCGACCCAACCCAAACCGATCTGATATGGGTTGGTTCGGGTCGGGTCCAAATTTAAAAAACATCCTTGACCCGAACCGACCATTTTTTTCTTGGGTTGGGTCAAAAAAATTGTTTAACCCGACCCAACCCGACCCATGGACACCCCTAGAGGAGGGTCACTTTAGGAAAGTCTTAAAATATTAAAAATTCAATTTCTATTAAAAATGGTCCAAAACTAATTTAATTCAAATATAAGATGATTTTGGTTTGAATATATATCATTCAATGATTTTTAGACAAGTTTCGAATATTTTTTTATCCTTATCTTTTTGGTTTAACCCTTATTTTACCCTTTTTAATCTTACAGTGATATCATGTTATTTACACATTGTGGGTTAATGTAATTACCATATCATGTCAAATGACACACAAAAATTCATTTATGACATATTTGGACTTTTCTTAACCATTTGGATGAATCATATATTTTTAGGAATTTAATATCATTTATTAAACTACATTATGTTTTATGTTATTAATTATGTCACTTTTGGAAACTATTCATACTTGACTTTTTTACAAATTCATAAAAAACTTAATTCCTTTGAAAAAAAGTTATTAATTCAAAGATAATATGTCAATATAATCCATAAAATTCTTGTATAACATAAAAATAATCAAATTACATTTTTTTAATAATTATAATATCATTTATTTAAATCCATTATTAATGAATCAATCATTGCATCATCATTGTGTCATAACTAAATTTTTTTATTTAATGTCTACAATTTATAAATAAAATACCATGATGTAGAAAATTATTTTATATTTATAATGAATATTTATAGTTGAAAATATCACTTAAATAACCCCATATAAAAATTGTTTTATTAAAAGATACATTTTTATGTTATATTTCTCTTTACTTTAAATTAATTCTTATAAAATGTCATTTTCACCTCCAAGTGGATCCATGGGGTCCAAAAATCAACCCGAGGATGAACATGGTAATAAATATCTCATACAATAGGATTATGACACGTTTTAGTGTAGTTTTATATTATTAAATTATTATTTTTTACCCTTATTTACCAGATTTTCCCTTTAACCATGGTAAATAAAAATAATTACTGAAGTTACTATTCATAATGTCTAAAAATAAAAGGTATCTATTAAAAAAATTTGGACCTTATAATTATAAATATGGAATCCATTTTTTCAAATTCAAAACACAGAAGTTACATTAGTTAATTTAAAATTAATTCTCGTTGTCAAAACCAAAAAACATGTTTTTAACAAATAATAACTAACAAAAGATTAACATGTGTTTATGTCTAATTTCAATGGGAAATTAATTAAAATGAAAAAAATTGGATTAAATGATAAAAAATAATCCAATTACACTTTAAAAATAATTAAAAATATAATCTAACTATATAAATAAATTAGAGGAAAATGATATTTTGAATTAAAATGCAGTATTTTTTACTATTCATTAAAATATGAATTTTATTAGAAAAATACCAAAAATTTAACAAAAGTAAATTTTTATGTCCATATTACAAATAATAAGTTTATTTTATAAAATATAATATATAAAAGTGTTAAAAACTAGATTTAAAATGAGTGCACTATCAAAAGGCGGCAAAACTGCATTTTTTTTTAAAATACTTCTTTTATCTGAAAAAAATGAACTTGTCCTTATATAATATCTAGAAAATACATAAGATGAATTTTAATGTTATATAAAATTTAAAATATGGTTAATACTATTTATAATGTCTATTTTATATCCCATAATAATATTTTAATAATACATCATTGTTTAGTGAAACTTGGCATGGCATACAACACTAGCTATTGAGGAATGTCGCTCTTGCGTGTAACACAAGCCAATAATAGTGTTGCATATACTACAAGATAATATGGTGTTGTGTATAGCACAAGATAATATTAGTGTAGATTACAACACAAGAAATCAAAGAAAATAAAAATAATTTATCCTATAAAATCTCAGGTTGTTACAGGAATTCTCTCTTTAAAAAATTTACATGTTTTCCACTCACCTCCCTTATAAAAGGCCACCCACTCTTCCCCTATCTTCCCACCTCTACATCCCTTTGGATCAGCCAAGACATGTACAAATCTCTTCTCAAATAACCTCCCCTAATACTAGAATCATTAATTTGGGAATAAATACAAATAAGGAAGGCCTTTTTGAAAACCAAAAGGAGATACCCAAAGAAAAGGTAACATCCATCAACAAACGTTTATGTTTTATTTCTTCCTAAAACTCCTTAAATTATTTTTATATCATGATTATATAATATACTCAATATCTTAAAAATAAAATTATGATTTTATTTAAAGGCTAATACCTACAACCACACACACTACCATCAAATGGGTTATGAAATCATTATTCGTGTGTACAGTGGACTACCGCCTCACAAACCAATGTCGTTTGTTTTTCCATTACCACCTATTAATGTTGTTAATAATGATGGAAATACTTATTATATATTATTTTTATGATTTTTATTATGTTATTATGATTTTTTTAATTGTTATATCACATATAACTTCATTATTTCAATTTTTTGGGAATACAATAATGTCGTTTGTGTGTACGATGGACTACCACCTCACGAAGCGATGCGATTCATTCATAATTTAAATATAATTTATTAAGGATGGATTTAATAAAAATATTTTATATATATGACATAAAAATTATTCTTTAATGATAATATATAATATAATTTTATTTATTTCAATTTGACAAGGAAATTTAAATAACGTCCATGCGCACGTACGGCCTATGAACGGTGTATTTCATTTCCTATATCTATATTTTATATATTATTATATATATATATATATAATATATATTATATTTATATCATATTTATTATTATATAGATGATCAAATCATGATTAAGTTAAGAGAACCAAAAATATAATGAATCAAAATATTTATGAAAAACAAAGTGGTTATCACCCAAAATGTAACTTTAACATGGAATTGTTAAAATGTGAGTAATATAAAGTCTTAATTAAATCATATATGGTATTAAATAAATGAATATGGTTATATTATAGATTTATAATAAACTTATATTTGTTATACATTATGTTTTTATGAATACAAAAAGAGTCAAGACTTATGGTAAGGGATTTCTGTATCACTTTTTACTTTTATGGGATGCATGTTATATCCACCACATTTTTATTATATGAAATTTATATACTACCCATGAATTTATTTTTTGATTATTCTCACAAAATTTATTTTTATTTAAATTCCCATTTAAGTATATCACTTTCATGGGTTTTATGGTTCAAAAGCTACCAAACTAATAAAGGATTTTTGTCTCAATTTTCCATATTTGAGACGTATGTTATGATATGAACATTTTTTATGTTGAATTTAATATGATTATTTCTTGGGGATTATTATTCAAAGTTACCAAATTGTTAAGTTTATATTTCTACAATCTCATTATTTATCGGGATTTTTTATGACTATGCTTCCATTGATTAAATCTTATGATCTATCTCTCAAGAATTATCATGAATTTTATAATCCTCTGGTTATTCATCATATATTAAAGTAATGTTACCTTTTTTAAACTCTTTGGTACTTAAGATAATTAAAAAAATTTATGAAAATATGACATTATTTCCCTCTTTGATTGGAAATAAGTTTTCTTCCAAAACCATGTTTTCTAAAAATGTTCTCAAAAATGTTTTTAAATTATATTTTAAGCTAATTTTTAAGGAAATGTTTTTTTAAATGTTTTATGCTTAAAAAAATTTAAATAATTTTCAAATATTCCTTTATAATTTTTCAATGTTATTTTCAAATAAAAATGTTTTCAAAATGTTTGTATGTCTTAGAAAGCATTTTCAAAGTGGAAAGGAAGTTTTCATAAAGAAAGGTTTTAAATGATCTTTTAAAAATTATTTTCCATATAAGATAACATCTATTTGTGTTATATATGCCTTATAGGGGATATAATCCAAGTATATATTCATATTATTTCTTTTAATGGTTTATGTTTTGATGTAATGTTGTTTATGGAACCTTTTTTTTCATGGGTCAATCATGTTCTAAAGAGATTGTTATGAAAACTATTTATTTTACATGGATTAATCATGTTTTAAATATATTTACAAGAAAACTATTTATTTTACATGGGTTAATTAGGTTATGAAATAATAATGATTGTTTTTATGAGTTTTTATAATGATATTCAAGATCTTTGTACTTTATTCATGTTTTGGTTCATGGACATTGATTATATGATGGGGTGGAAAAAATAACATCAAGTATTATTGTTATAGATTATATGATGGTGTATCCTAGATAGCGTCGGGTGATCCTGTTATAATTTACATAATGGGTGCACTGAGATAGTACTTCAATACATTGGGTAATGATAAATGCTATATGAGCTCAGAGGGTACACGGGTGATTAGCCCAAGCCCAAATATGAGGGTACACGAGTGATTAGACCAAGCCCAAAGATGAGGGTACATGGGTGGACATCCCAATCCCAAATATGAGAGTACACAGGTGATAAGCCTAAACCCAAATATGAGGTTATATGGGTGGTCATCTCATGCCTAAAACAGAGGGTATGTGGGTGGTCATCCTAATCCCAAAGTAGGTACATGGGTAGTTATCCCAAGACTAACATGATATGAATGTCTTTGTGGGTAGCCTTGACATAATATTTTATATACTTATGTGTACTAAAAAAATCCATGTCTTATATTCTCATGGATAATGTTATTTTATTTCCTTATGATTCATGTCTTATGAGCTTCCAATCTTTATATCATGATTCATGTTTATGATCTTTGATATTAAGGGTATGGTTTTAAAATGTTATTCTCATGTAATCATACAATTATGTTTATTTAATTCTTATGTATCTTCCTTGTATACTCTTATCTGAGAAATTGAGATCACACTTTCTTATGTTTTATTTCCCCAAGTTATGAATAAAGGTTTTAAGTAGGGTATTCTTGTGAAGATTACAAAAGAGGAAGATATTTATGAGAGATGTTGAAGATATTTCACCAAGTTAGAAGATTATGTTTCCAAGTTTCCAAAGGCACTAAACTATTATGGTCCTCAAGCCAGTGTTTGTATAATGTAATGAATATTTGTTTAAAAAGATGTAATATCCATGTATGAGAAGCCTGGGTTTTTATAGTATAATTAGAGGATTGTGAGAATATGGATGATGTTGGTAAGGGTCATTTAAATATTTGGATGGTGAAAATTTTCTTCTTGAAGTTAAAGGAAGTTTTTTATATCCCTGTATTATTAAAAAATCTTATTTCTATTGAAAAAATAGATGAAGAGGGATATAGTATAAATTTTTATAATGGTGTATGGAAAGTTACTTATGATAAATGGTTATGTAAAGAGGAGTTAAGGATGGGAACTTGTATATAAACAATATTTTAGATTGTAATTAAATATTCATAAGTACAACTATTAGTAGTTTGAGTTATGGCGCAATTATTGTAAGGACTCAACCTTAAACATCACATATTCTAGTGATTTTAAACTAGAATTCACATTATTATAATCCCAGTGATATTTTAGGTTTATGTTTTTATAGAATTAAAACTAAATCGTACATGTTAAACTCATAAATTACAAGTGGACACATATACACAGTATTCTCTTTTCCATAAAACAAAATTCTTTCAAATAAAACATGTTTTCTCTTCTTGAAAAATCTTTACAATTTTCCACTTTATCTCATATTTGTCTTTATTACCCCTTAAATCCTAGGAAAAATATTTTAAAAATTAGGATGAGCACAAAATATCAGTAAGTGACATAAAATAATTGAATCCATTAGTACAATGAAAACCCAAAAAAATTATGAAAACATAACTTTTCACCCTAAAAATGAACCATCTTTTCAAAAAAATCATTATCTTACCTTTTGAAAATAAATTAATTTTAATTAAAAATCATTATAAAGAATAAAAAATATAAGTAGTTAACTTGGTACATAATTTTACTTATCACTCTTACAAATGGAGTAATCAATATGTCCAACCTCCAACTCCTGAGTACCCAATGCATTGGAGGTTATAATGTAACCACCCTTCCTTGATTTATCACGGAACCACCTATCATTGGTTAATAATGTAACCACATTTCCTTGATTTATCATGGAACCACCCATCATTGGTTAATAAAATAACCACCCATCATAATAAACAATTCAAAAATTACCATAACATAAAAATAAATCATGAAATCTTTCATCATAAAAACACTCTTAAAGAAAATAAACTTTCCATTTTGAAATCACTCATTTGGAAAAACAATGCATGTGCAATGGAAAAAATTTTCTTTTAAAGTAACCATTTAATATTGTAAATCAAGATTAAAAATATTAAGGTGACATGAAAGAGGGAAATTATTTTCATTCCATATATGAAAAAACATTCCCTTTGACTTTTGTAAAAAGAAACTTTAAAAAAAATTAAAGGAAATTCCATTATAAATATCATATCATTGAAGTGTGCATTAATAAAATGAATAGATTATGTGTATCTGCTATAAATACATATAAAAAAGTTGAAATAAAACATAATATATTAAAAAGTCATTTAATACATAATTTTAGTATTAAATTATCAAGAAATATAAGTTTAAACCAAAGAATAGAAATTGGGTTAAGAATTCCCTTAAATAAAACCTTAAAAGGATCCCTTTTTGAAAACATTGGAGATAAATTTAAAAATTAAAATTTTAAAGCATTCGTGTTTATATAAATAAATTCATAAAAACATTTTAAAATATTTACATGGAAGGAAAATATTTAGAAAATAAATCTTTAAAACATTTAAAATGATGTTTTTTAGTTAAAGAGTCTCTTACCTTGTGTCTGAAGGTTCTTAACTTTCTCTTAATGTCCTGGATAATAAATCTATATTAATTAAAAACTTAATCCATAACCTTTTACATATATATTTTATTATTATAATTTTATTGAGTTCATTTATATTCTTTTTTGTGAGTTATAAAGATCAATTTCGTTATTCCAAGAGAATTTGTTTCAAGGTTTTAGGGTCGATTCACTTATAATTATGGATGTACTTATAAAATGGGAATAAAACTCTATAAGTGGAATGAAATGGTTAATTAACTTACATAATTATTTATGTTCCCATATATCATTTTTATTTATTGTATTATTATGATTCATTTGATAAAAATGTTAATGACAAATTGTTAATTTATTTTGGCGGTTTTTCCGACCATCGTGAACTAGTTTCATTGTATTTATTATTATGTGTATATATTAGTTACAGAAAATGAAATAAGTTATATTATACTTATTAAAATATTATTTAACATTAATAATAGTTTTATAACCATCCATTAAATAGGTAATGGAAAATGAAAACTCATTATCCACGGAGACGATTAACCACCATAATTTGGACAATGGTTTTGTTTCTTTGAATAAAAGGAGATAATAAAAAGGATGGATATAATATATTACATTATATATATATATATATAATTATATTATATAAATTATAATTTATTTATCATCCCTTTATGTATTAATGAGTTGAGGAAAAGTTAGAAGAAGAAAATAAATTAAGAGATGTGGTTTGAGAAACTTACCTCTTGAATATCACCTCCTTGAAGGACCCTTTAAGGATTTTAGAATTGGTCTTTTGGTGAGACCATAAGCACTTGGAAGTGTATATAGTGGGTAGGAGAGTGTTTTAAAGATATTTTGATATCTTAAATGATTTTTATGAGAAAGGGGTGGTGAGGAGTGGTATATATACTTGAGGAGGGGTAGTTCTAAGTGATTAAATAATGATTATTTTATATTTAATGCCAACCACATTTGGGTGGAATTAATTTCAAATAATTATATTGATAATTAATATTTTAAATTATTTTTATGGTCTATAAACACATCAAAAACCCGTTTAAATTTTTATTTTTTAGGTATTTTAAGCTTTTACCTTTTAACTTTAACATGTTTCATTATTTTACCTAAACTACGGTAAATCTTTTTTTTACCACGGTAACTTTTTGATGCCTAAAAATTAAAATGACCTTAATAAATAATTTTTAACTTATGATTAAAAATATGGAATCTATTTTACCAAATTAAATTTATATAATTTTAAAAATTATATTTAAAAGAAAACCCGCAGATGTAACGAAAAAACAGGTTTTCAAGAAGTGTATTTTTCAAAAAAAATGATTTTATATTAACTCTATGACTAATGATTATCATTATAGGAAAATAAATTAATATTTAATGATATATAATCTATACATTTCATTTAAAATATTCCACATTAAGGAGAAACATTATGTATTTTAAAATAGTTTTCAGAAAAAATCTGTTTTTAAATCCAAAAATAAACTTATTCTAAAATAAAATATAAATTTGATTAAAAATAATTTATTTTGATTAAATATATATAAATAATAATTATGTTACTTTAAATAAAATTCCAAACATAATGGTACTTTTAAATTTTTTAATTTAATAAAAATAAATGATTTTTTACAAAAATCTGTATTTTTCACTATTTATTGAAAGCCCAATATTTTCCAAAAAATCCCAAAATCTCACCTAAAGTAAAACTTGATATTATGATTCAAAAAATTAATTTTATTTTATAAAATTAATTTTCTAAAAGTTCCAAAAATTAATAATAATTTTTTCTTATAAAAAGCAATAAAACCAATTTTTGAAGAAAATCTATTTTTTGAAGAATAAAATGAATTTACTAAACATTTGAGTGATTTTTGATAAATTATTAATTAATACATTAGAATTTATTATTAGCATTATATATTTTATAATTAAATTAATAGTATTAATTCTCTCCAATTTAATGGCTAGTTTATAACAGTCACATTTAAATAATAAGATTCTGTTTTTTTATTAAGCTCAGAGTTATGTATCTTGTATACTATCGAACATAGTCTTTTATTTAAAAAAATATCAGGATGTTACATTCTCCCCATTTAATAAATTTCATCCTCAAAATTGATCTTGGGATCAAAAAACTAGTGGTTTGACTTTTCAAAATACCTTTATTGAAATCCAATATCGTAAAAATGATTAATAAAACTTCCTTTTGAAAAGAAAAAAAGGAAATTGTGAAGGTCACCTGAGATAACACATGTTATGTTTCCATGTAGGAAAAAATGGACATGGAAGAAAAAATGTAACACTCAATGACTGATAGAGTGTGATATGGAACACATTCATAAGAAATTTAACCACCAAAAAACTGTAAATCTATAATGGGTTAAAAGGCCATTGATTTCTTGATAAGAAAAGTAAAAAAGATAACATTTTTATTTCAAAATGCCTTTACTAAAATTGAGTAATAATTTTACTAACTATACTAATAAAATAAGAAAACATACTTACTTGAAAAATATAATTTCTTCATTTAATAATTTTCCACTACAATCTCATCTTTTCTCCAAATGATGAGTATTTATGGTGAATTTTTATACATGAAGCATCAAAAAAACTTTTATAGATAAAAAAATCCAAAAAAACTATTTACTCCTCTTTTATTTAGGCATTAACCAAAAAACAAAAAAAATAGGACAAGATAATATATTTTACCAATATGAGTAAACCTTTATTATAATAAAAACTACTTTAATCTCTAAAATTCAATAGGAATATTAAAATTTCAACAGAGATTATTCAATAAATAACTATCCTTAAAATTCATCAAAATATTCTAGACTAAAATTGAAACCCAAAAATCATAAGGATTTGATCATATAGTCTTCAAAGGTAAATTTAATATCAATTACTTTTAAATTCACATTCCAAAATGTAATTTCCATAATCACATAATCTTAAATATATAATAATAATTTCCATAAATAACATGAATCGCCATAAATCATATATGTTTCTGAAATATAATTTTTCCTTTATTTATCAAATAAAAGACCATATTATTTTATTTTCCTTAGTCATATAAGATTCAAAAAATATAGAACATCTTCCAAAATAGCATTAATAACTTAATCACCCAATCATTTTTTTCAATCCCATGGTTATCTATAGGATAAAACATATATTCCCAAAATAAACTTATTTTTCATCGATAAATTATTTTAACTAGAAATAAAAAAAATCATAGTAACTGGGACTTATTGTGGGCAAATGGCAGGCAATGTATCCTTATCGCCCTTCGATTGTGGGTTTGATCCCTACGGCCTTTCCGGACGTGATGGGTTTTCAAATGATCTGCGAGATGTTATTTTCTAAAATTATATTAATATAATTCATATAAAAGTCTATAAATGTCATGAACATACACAAAAAATACCTTAATATATTTAACCTCAAAGGTTATCTCATACCTTTCATTTTTTATCACAAAAAGTAAGAACCCATAATTACCTCAAATTCAGAGATCATATAAACAAAAAATACTATCAATACCATTAAAATTATGTCCACTAAAAGTAAATACATTGTTCCTCAAATAACCTTATTCATATCATAAAATTAAGGGTTACATGTACCTTAAAAATTATCACATTTTTACTACTTTTCAAAGGTATCAATTCCATCTAACATATGTTTCAAAATTTATGAAAACAAAACCTACTATAAAAAAATCCTTAGGAATTTCATGATTCCCATAATACTTATAAAATAACACTATATCATAATTTTGAAAACTCAATACATAAAAAAATCCATCATCCAACTTCCTTATTAAACCATTTACCATGCTTCATCATTGCATTCCTTAATATTTCATTATTACAGTCAAAGATGTTAATTATATCCTTATGATTCATCAATATCAACCCAAAAATGCTACATACTTTGAACATTAGAGAATAATTCATAAATTAAATCCAAACATCAGGATTTAATTGATATCCCCTTTATCTTCTGATATGATACCCAACTTCAAGAATGTAAAAGGTCATATCCTTTATGTAATTTCCTTTTTTGATATATTTGGTAAAATTGATATTTTGAGATCCAATGAAAAAGATACCAAGACCCATTAATTTTTTTGGAGAAAATAAAAAGTGTCAGATAATTAAAACAGTTTTTTTCAGGTGATTTGAATACTCATAAATCTATACAAATCATTTAAATAAGATTTTGCAACAATGGTGATAATAAAATCATCTGGAAGGGATACAATTTTTGTGAAATATTTCTTTCCTTCCATATTGATAAATGATTCTTAATCTATAGAAAAGAACATCATTAAAACATGAAATAAATTATTATATATTAAAATTAAAATGGTCCTTTTAAATATAATACCCATATAAAATCTATAATACTTTAACCTTCAAATCATTTATACCGAAATCAATTACCTTTATAAATACAATATCCAAAAAAATCATTAATCTTCTAGAAATTCATCACTTTAAACAACAAAAGGGGTGTCTAAGACTTCAAAATTATAATCATTATTAAACATGTAAACCCTATGATAATATTCATAACTCTTAAGAAACCATAATAATCTCTAAAGTTATCTAAACCCTACTTTGATACCAACTATAAGGACCCAGCCATAAAAATTACATATTCTAGTGATTTTAAACTTGAATTCACATTATTAAAATCTTAAGGATATTTTAGGTTTTGAGTTTTAGAGAATTGCGACTAACTCATATATGGTAAACCCATACATTAAAATTTGACACATATACACAGTATCCATTTTTTCATAAAATAAAAGTATTTAAAATAAAACATGTTCTCTTTATGAAAAATCTTCACAATTTTCCCCTTGATCACATCCTTGTCTCAATTCCCCCTTAAATCCTATGAAAAACATTTTAAAACTTGGGATGAGAAAAAATTTCAGTAATTGACATAAAATAAATGAAACCATTAGTACAATGAAAACCTATAAAAACGTTTTTATGAAAATATACCATTTCACCCTAAAAAAATAATCATATTTTCAAAAAGATCACTATCTTACATTTCGAAAATCAATCGATTTTCATAAAAACTCATTTGAAAGAATATAAAATATTAGTAGGTAACTTGGGGAATCATTTTCCTTATCACTATTACAAATAGAGTAACCAATATGTCCAAACTCCAACTCTAGAGTACCCAATGCATTAGAGGTTATGATGTAACCATCTGTCCTTGGTTTATCACAGAACCACCCATCATTGGTTAATAATGAAACCACTCATCCTTGGTTTCTCATAGAACAACCCATAATTAGTTAATAACATGACATATCTTCATCAAAAATGATTCCTAATAACCATAACATAAACATAAATAATAAAATCTTGCATCATAAAAATACTCTTGAAGAAAATAAACTTTCCATTTTGAAATCACTCATTTTAAAAAATTGTGCACGTACAATGGAAAACATTTTCTTTGAAAGTAAAAATATAAACTTGAAAAGTAATCTTAAAAATATTAAGGTTACATGAAAGTAGGAAATTCCATCCATTCCATATATGAAAAAAACATTCTTTTTGACTTTTGTAAAAAAAAACATTAAAAGAAATTTTTTTGAAGGAAATTCCCTTAAAAATATCATATCATTGAAGTGGGAATTAATTAAATGAATTGATTATGTATATCCAATGTAAATACACATAAAAAAATTTAGAAATAAAACATAAGATATTCAAAATTCATTTCGCACATAATATTAGCATGACATAATAAAGAAGTATAAGTTAAACCCAAATAATATAAATTGGGTGAATAATTCCTTTACATAAAACCATAAAAGGATCATTTTTCTAAACATTGGAGATAAATTTAAAAATTAAATTTTAAAAAAATTAATTTCCATATAAATAAATTCATAAAAAATATTTTAAAAATATGTACATGAAAGGGAAATATTTATAAAATAAATATTTAAAACATTTAAAATGGTCTTTTTTATTTAAAGAATCTATTACCTTGTGTCTGAAGGTTATTCACTTTCTATTAATGGCTTGAATAATAAAATTAGATTCAATAATTACCTTATTAATAACCTTTTACATCTATATTTTATTTATTTTAATTTTATTAAGTTAATTTATGGCTATTTCGATTAGTTATAGAGATCAATTTCATCGTTCTGGGAGCGTTCGTTTCAAGGTTTCATAGAAGATTCACTTGAGTATAATTATGGATGTTCTTGTAAAATGGGAATAAAACTAAAGAAGTTGAATTAAATGGTATTAATTCACTTATATAAGTATTAATGGTCCCATATATCATTTTTATTTCTTTTATGATGATGATTCATTTTATAAAAATGTTAATTACAAATGGTTAATTTATTTTGGCGGTTTTTCTGACCATCACGAACTAGTTTCATTTTATTTATTATAATCTCTATATATTTATTCCAGAACATTGAATAAGTTATAATATAATTATTAAAATCTTATTTAACCATAATAATAATTTTATGACCATCCATTAAGGCGATAATGGAAAATAAAAACTCATTATCCATAGAGACGGTTAACCCCCATAATTTGGGCAATGGTTTCGTTTCTTTGAGTAAGAGGATATAATAAAAGGGTTTTGTAAAGACCCGGAAATTTCAAGGAAATTTTTTTCTTAATTTTCTTTGGAATTTTACAAGAACACAGTTTCTGACGGCGCCTGATTCTGAGGCCCGGTGTGCCCGGAATTAATTTCTGAAGTTTGGATCGGGTACGTTCAGTGAACGAACGAGCGGGAATTTCTAACTTTTGAACCGGTGCCCAGAATCGAATTCTGAGGGCACCAATGGAACCGCAGTGCTGGTAATTGCTTAGGAACTCCTGTTTCGTAGTTGCGTTTACACGAGGGGAGTTATTCATTTTTGTGGTAGTTAAAAATAAAAATTTAACAATTTTTATTTTTCCCACTTGGTAGTTTTATCCTAAGTAAGGATGTTGGGGGTGGGACCCACTTGTGATAACCAACCTTGAGAGGATAAGTTTGGGTGGGACCCACACGATCCCAACCCCTCACTTTCCTAACCCCTCTAAACCCCCCATTTAAGTTTTGTTAACTTATCACCACATTAATTTTATAACATCTTATGTTAATAACTTAAGTGAGTTAAATGTGGGTTTTGAATTTTCAAACTCTTGAAATTCAAAACCTATGTTGGGTTAATAAAATAAGTGGGAGGATTATTTTATTTTGGGGTTAGTTGTTCTTGTGGTGGAGACTTGGGAGAGAAAGGGGTAAGTTTGAGGAAGTCTTCTTCTTCTTCAACATCGACGAAGAACGTGAAGAACGCCGTTCTTCAACGAAGAACACCTCCGACGAAGAACGTGACGTCTTATTCCAACGACGTTTCCTCTTCGAACGCACCTCGATGACAACGGAATTGACGTTCGTTTTCCACGACGCCCGACTTCCACAACGCTCGTCTTCCGCGGCTCGTTGACGTACACCATTCCTGAAACCGAGGTAGGGGTTTATTTTTTTGAGTTCGTGTTTTCTTCCAACTTGTCGATCTTCGTGGATTTAAACCTTTTGTTATCGAATAACGCGAGGGGGTCAGACCGCACAAACACGGCCAACCCTCCTCCTTAATTTTCGTGTTGGTTACATTGTGGTTGGTACGGGAGAGCGTGGTGTCGTCGCACCACGCGGATTCATGAGGAAGGAAATGCGCGGTGCCGTCGTGCCGCACCGTGTAAAGAAGTTTAAGAACGCGACGCCGTCACGCCGCGTCGAAGAAAATCGAAGGCGTCGCGGCCGGAGGGGGGCCGCGGCGGAGGGGTGAGGTGCCGTCGCACCGCACCGGACGACAAGGTCCGCGGCCAGTTCCGGGCCGCGGCGGAGCAAGGTGACCGGTGGCCGGACCGGGCCACCGGTGTTGGAGCTGGAAGGGGACCGGCCACCGCCGGTCCTCTTGAGAAGGAACCGGCCGGCCAGGTCGGGCAGGCCAGAAAGGGTGGAGCCGGGGGAATTAAATTCCCCCGGTCAGCTTCAAACGGCCCCCCATTAATGGGGGGGGCGCGGTTACTCAAGGGGGGCAGGCGCCCCCCCCCCCCCCCCTTTTCCAACAACTCGGCCAAAGGCTGAGCTGGCAGCGCGCTGGGCGCGCTGTGCCCAGCCGGACCGGCGCCTGGCCGGTCTGCCAGGCCGGGCCGGGCCGGGCCGAGCCGGACCGGGTCGACCCGGTTCGGGCCGACCCAAGGGGTCTCGGGCCGGGTCGGTCCGGGCCCGAAACCCCCGTTTTCGGACCATATGGGTTCAAATGCCCATAACTCGGGATATGGACCTCCGATCGACGCGCCGTCAGCGGCGAAACGATCCTTGGAACGAGGTGGTCGTTTTGGTATATCTCACTCAAGGTTTTGGAATACTTTGAGTTCGGACGGGTTGGTTCGTACGCGAAACCAACCGGGTCCTCGGAGCGGAAACGCTCATATCTTGATCTCCGGACATCCGATTGACGTGTCGTCGAATTGGTTGAGTTCCTCTAAGTGAGAAAGATCTTTTGGCATAATCTGCCCGAGGTTTGGACGCAGGTGGCATACGGTCGGGTTGGTTTTGCCTTAAAAACCAACTGGGCCCCTGGGATGAAAAAGCCAATAACTCTAAGACCGGGCGTCTGATTGACGCGCCATCTGCGACATTGAGTTCCTGTTGACGATACCGAAGTTTTGGAAACATCAACTCTGGACCTTATGTCAGTTGATGTATCAGCCTCTCGGCTCGTGGAGCGGACCCTCCCGAACGAGCTTGCTGTGTGCGGGAACCATAGTGCTGGCTGCAACTGCGACGATGAAGACAACTGGTCTTGTATCCTATGTGGGTCCCAACTGTGCTGGTCTTGTATCCTATGTGGGTCCCAGCTTAGATGATTCAGTACTGGTCTTGTATCCTATGTGGGTCCCAGTATAGATGAATCAATGATGACAGCTGGTCTTGTATCCTATGTGGGTCCTAGCTGTGCTGGTCTTGTATCCTATGTGGGTCCCAGCTTTGATGATTCAGTGCTGGTCTTGTATCCTATGTGGGTCCCAGCATAGATGAATCAATGAAGACAGCTGGTCTTGTATCCTATGTGGGTCCCAGCTTAGATGATTCAGTATTTATGTCTGATCATCTCTTTCACCTTTTCGATGATGTATAACATGTGTGAGCTAAAACCTGTTTTGCTTCCTTTGTGGATTGTGTTGTCCTTTCCTGTGTGGATTACGTATACTTTCTTGTGTGGACTGAGTTGTACTTGGGCTCAGAGGTTGGAGCGTATTGGAATTGATGACTTAGGTATATGTATGGGCATATACCTAAGCAGAATCAGTTGTTACTTCGAGATTGTATCTTTCCTTTGTGGATTATCCTTTGTGGATTTTGGGAGACC
The DNA here is from genome assembly GCA_963277665.1 of Viscum album. Lineage (NCBI taxonomy): Eukaryota > Viridiplantae > Streptophyta > Magnoliopsida > Santalales > Viscaceae > Viscum > Viscum album. The sequence continues at coordinate 60,585,300 of OY728137.1, read as the reverse complement.
TCCGGGGGTCTCGGGGTCCCTACTGAGTATCTTATACTCACCCCTGCACGGGCTATTCCCGCACTACGTTGTGTTTGTTGTAGACGACGGACAGCGTTGATCGTGGTTGAGGCTTGCAGAGCAGGACGGTACCTGGAGGTGGACCACTGGGGTGGGACATACTCGGAGTAGACGGCGGGACCCGAGTAGCAGTGGAGCTATCTGTACCCACCCTTCAGGTGGGATTTCCAGTGGACAGCTCGGCGTAGCGGCTTTACTTTACAGTTGTTGTTTTCCCTTTCGAGTTGTACTTTATAGTTGGGCTTGTATTTCCGGCCCCTTTTACTTTCCGCACTTACTATTGTACTCAGTTTTTACTTAGTGTTTACTTCTTCCACTTGTACTCTGTGGTGCTTGTTTGCTTTACAAAGGCAATGCCTTCCCTTTTTACCAGGATTTACTCCTTGGTGCTAGTCGCCAGCCCCTGGCCTATGGAAGGCGGGCTTGGGGTAGTCACGGCATGGGCCCCGAGGACGGGTCGTGACAGGTTGGATATAATATATTCAATTAGAAATATAAAATTATATTATATAAATTATACTATAGTTATTATTCCTTTATTTATGAATGATTTTATGAGAAGTTATAAGAAGAAAATAAATTAATATAGGTTGTTTGAGAAAGTTAGCTCTTGAATATCACCTTCTTGAAGGACCTCTTAAGGATCTTGGAATTGGTTTTTTGGTGATACCATCATCACTTTTACATGGTTAGAGTGGGTAACTGAGTGTTTGGAAGATATTTTTAGATCTTAAATTCTTGTGAGGATAAAGGGGGTGTGAGGTGTAGTATTTATACTTGAGGATGGGTGGTTTTAAGTGATTAAATAATGATTATTTTCTATTTAAAGCCAAACACATTTGGGTGAATTAATTCCAACAAATTAAATTTATAATTAATATTTTAAAGTATAGTTATTGTTTAGAAACACATCAACCACCCATTTAAATTTTTAGTTTTTAGGTATTTTAATATTTTACCTTTTAACTTTAACCAGTTCAATTATTTTACCTATATTGCGGTAAATATTTTTTTACCATGGTAACTTTTTTATGCCTAAAAATGAAAATGACACTAATAAATAATTTTTACCATATTATTTAAAATATTTAATCCATGTTAACAAATTAAATTCACATAATTGTAAAAATTATATTTAAAACAAAACCCACAGACGCGATGAAAAAGTGAATTTTCAATATATGTATTTTTCAAGAAAAAGATGATTTTATATTAACTCTATGACTAATAACTATCATTATATGAAACTAAATTAATATTTAATTATGTATAATATATAAATTTCATTTAAAATATTCCCCATTATGGATTATTTTAATTAATCAAAAAAGAGAAACATTATGTATTTTAAAATAGTTTTCAGAAAAATATCGTTTTTAAACCCAAAAATAAGCTTATACTAAAATACAATATAAAGAGGATTCAAAATAATTTATGTGTATTAAATGTAACTAAATAATACTTATATTAATTTAAATCAAATTCAAAATATAATGGGGCTTTTAAATTTTTTAATTTATTGAAAATAAATGATTTTTTTATAAAAATCGGTATTTTTTATTATTCACTGAAAACCCAATATTTTTCGAAAAATCCCAAAATTTCACCCAAATTAAAACATCATATTTTTATTTCAAAAATTAATTTTATTTTATAAAATTTATTTTCTAAAATTTCCAAAAAATAATTATAATATTTACTCATAAAATGAAATAAAACCCTTTTTTGAAGAAAATGTATTTTTTGAAAAATAAAATGACTTTACTAAAAATTTGAGTTATTTTTTAAAAATAATTAATTAATACATTAGGAATGAGTATAACCATTGTATATTTAATAATTCCATTAATAATATTCATTCTCTCCAATTTAATGGCTAGGTTATAATAGTCACATTTAAATAGTAAGATTTTGTTGTTTGATTGAGCTCAAAGTTATGCACCTTGTATGCTATTAAACATAGTCTTTTATTTTAAAAAATATTATGATTCTACAGTTATCTTGGAAATCTTAGTGAGAAAAACATGAAATTCTAGCAATGAAGGGTGTACTGAAGCTCTATCATACTTATATCATAATTTGTGAGAGTTGTATACTTAGGAAACAAAGAAAGGTTTCATTTAATTTGAATGGAAGGAAGCCTCACAGCCGTAAAATTTTAATTGTTCATTTAGGTTTATGAGGACCAACCACAATGTAATCTCATGGATTATCCTTATATTTTTTCACTTTTATTGATGATTCTACAAGGAAATTTTGGATATATTTACTGAAGAAAAATTCTAAAGTGTTTAGAGTTTTCATCCAATGGAAATCCATGGTTGAAAGGGGTATAGAAGAAGGATAAAATGACTTAGGTTGGGTAATGGTGGTGAATATAGCTGAAGGGACTTCAAGAATTACTGTTGGGAGAATAGAATCAGACATGAGAAAATTATTCTAAGTACACTGAAACAAAATGATGTGACTGAATAAATAAATAGAATAGTGAATTAGAAGGAAAAAATTATGAGGTTTCATTTTGGTATGTCTAGAGAAATTTGGGCAGAAGCACTTAATTTCATTTTGTACTTAGTCAATAGGATTTCATCAATACCAATGTGATAGAAGATTTCAGAGCAGTTATGGCCTGATAAACTAATGTAAATTCATCATTTGAACATTTTCAGAATTTTATCATACTTTCACTTAGAATATAAGGAGAGGGAAAATCTTTAGTTTAAGTATCAAATTATCTTCTTTGTGGGATATGGAGATGAGAAATTTGGATATTAACTCTCACTACTAGAAATTTAGGCTATATCCACAGTTCAAAATTGTGGCTATAAGCCCAAAAATGGTGGAAATAGGTTATATCCATGGTTTAATGAACCGTGGTTGGTATTAGCATGGCTATAGGGCAAGGCCTATAGCCACAATTTGAAACTGTGGTAGAAGTTTAAGCCACACAAGAGTTATAGTCATGGTTTGAAACTGTGGCTATAGGGGTTTATCCATGGTTCAAACTGTGGCTATAGGACTTCAAATTTCATAAAAAAAACACACCCACCCTCTCCCATGCACACCCCTTCCAGTATCCCACCCCCTACAAGCCCCCCCTCCCACCACCACCACCACCACCCCCCCTGCAGCCCCCCTTCCCACTACAAATCCCCCCTTCCACTCCCCCTAGACACCCCCTCCTTCCTAGATAGACCTCCCTTGTCCTTCCTGGACAGACCCCTCCTAGAAACCCCTTGGACACCCCCACCCCCCTCATGGACACCCCCTCCCGGACATCCCCCACTCATGGACACACCCTCCCTCCTAGACCCCCCCCCCCACCCACCACCACCACCACCACCACCCTCCCTGGACACCCTCCCCCCCTCCTGGACACCCCCTCCCTCCTGGACATCTCCCCCCTCCCTCCTGGACACCCTCCTGGACAGCCCCCCTCCCTCATAGACACCCCTCCCTCCTTAGACAGACCCCTCTCCTTCCTGGATAGCCCCCCTCCTTCCCAGAAAGACCCTCCCCCTCCTGGACACCCCCACCCTCCCTCATGGACACCCCCTCCCTCCTAGACAACCCTGGACACCCCCCCCCCCTCCTAAACCCCCTCCCTCATGGACCCCTCCCCCTTCCACTAGGATACCCACCCTCCCTCTACAAAGCCCCCCTACCCCCCCCCCCCCCCCGCACATGCACGCACGCACCTACACCAGTCCTAGACACCCCCCCCCCCCCACAAAGCCACCCTTCCACCCCCCCTACACCAGGAACAAAAAAAACAAAGGACCAAACATGAATAAACAATACAGGAACAAAAAAAAGGAGAATCATTTCAGCATTGTAATTTTTAGGGTCCAAGAAGGAAACACTACAAAATTATAGTTTTAGTAGTCCAAAGAACTAATAAATTACAACGTGAATGAAAGTCTAGTGATTCTGAGGTTCTAGTGTAGGCTGCTAATAAGTTTGGGCTTGTATAGGTAGAAAAGGATAGTTTTGTGACCAAATCTGTTGGGTCTCCCAAGAAGGCTGGTGAAGTTATTTCTTTTATTAATGCAATTTTCAATGAAATTGGGATGAGTAATCACTCTAATCATGAGTAGTTTGACAATGAATTAGTTACACAAAATGAGCATGATATGCATCTTATTCAGTAGAATCTTCTACTTTTTTTATATGATCACAATGGAAGAAAAATATTAAAGATGATTCTACTATTAAATAAAAATTCACAAAAGTCTCTAAAAAAGTTCAAGGGATTATAATAATTAATATAAAGGAGGTCCGGGACAGGGTCTCTCATAATGACACACCTACTGCAACTAAAATGGATTCTCATGACTCTTTTAATATCCAGATGGATAGGGATCTTCCCCCCTGCACTCTCCCCCTTCCCCTTGCAACAAAACCTAGCACACCCCCTACCCCCTACCCCCTCCCCTGTACACCCCTTGCACCCCCCTGCACCCTACCCCTGCCCCTTTCACCCCCTGCACCCTCCCCCTACCCATGCACACCCACTGCACCTATAGCATCCCACCTTTTTATCACATAACTTTCATTTCATTACACGGAACTGAGGATCTTTAAGGTTTAGTGTCTTGGAAACAAGGAACATAATACATAAAAAAGAACAAAAAACACTCTTCTTAAACACTTGAAAGGCTTATCCTTAAGTTCATCCTAGGTTCATTACTGCATCTCATAACTTGGGGACATACATCAAAAGAAAGGGTGAGCAGAAAGCCCAGTAAGGGAAACAAGAGAAACATTTTACATGTGAACTTGAGATACTTCAATAAGGACATGAAAAGAACTTTAAGGCATGAAAATGAAACCATGAAGCATATCATAATAAAGATAACATTTTTCATAACTTGAAGATGTGGCTAAAACATTTAATATTGACAATCATTTCGTTTCACCAAGGTCTATCCCCAAGGTGTCGTTAAAAATTACCAAGGTTATTCACCAAGGCGTCGTTAAAAATGGTCATCTCTAGAGATTAAGTCTTTACCCAATGCATTGGAGCGCTATCAGGGCGCACCCTTAAATTTGCCTTTATTATCATGTGAACCACATATATCATCATCAATCATTTCATAAACAACCCATATAGCATAAAATAAATGGGTTTCATTTCATAATGATAAAGTTTTTAAAAACTGCTTTAAAGACATGATCTTTATGTCACTTTAAACCCACGGAAAGGGAAAGCGGGTTTCATGTATGTAAATACCAGAATTTAAAATAGAAAATTTTGATATATATGTGAATACACCTGTAGAAATAAGTTCTTTGAGTATTCACTTTATAACATAAAATAATTTTGAGAAAAGAGAGAGGCATTTTGAGACGAAAATTCTGCAGCATAACGGCTATGTTTCGGGGTTTTAGAAAACATTGAAAAGAGAGGGGACATGGGTCGAACATTCATAAATGACCCATAAAACAGTATAGGGACAAAATATAAGGTATTTAAGAACATGATAAGGAAATTTGAATATATACCATATGAAATTAAGAACATGAAAGGAATACAAAATAAGATTTCTCTTATGAAAATTCTGCAGCCTAACGGCGTCACATAAACTTCAACCAAAAATGAATTGATGAGATCAAATAGGGTCTCTCATCATATGAACATAAGAGTCCAGTATGATAGATATAGAGATCATACCCCAACATAACAAAAAGGAACTTTAAAGAATTGACATGAAAGTAGAACTTCAAAATGAGAAGGGTGAAGAACCACTTAAAAATTCGGTAGCCTAACGGCGCCACTTAAAACATCAAAATACTGAATTGAAGAGATCAAATAGGGTCTCTCATCATATGACCATAAAAGGTCAGTATGATAGATATAGAGATCATACCCCAACATAACAAAAAGGAACTTGAAAGGATTGACATGAAAGTAGAACTTCAAAACGAGAAGGGTGAAGAACCACTTAAAAATTCGGCAGCCTAACGGCGCCACTTAAAACTTCAAAATACTGAATTGAAGAGATAAAATGGGGTCTCTCATCATATGATCATAAAATATCAGTATGATAAATTTAGAGATCATACCCCAACATAATAAAAAGGAACTTGAAATACTTTACATGAAAATAGATCTTGAAAAATGAGAAGGGAGAAAGAATCCGTTACAAAAATTTCGGCAGCCTAACGGCGCCACTTAAAACTTCATAAAACGAAATAATGAGAGCAAGAGGGGATATGTCATTATATGAACATGAAAATTGAAGTAAGAGGAGTATAAAAGAACATCCTCCAACATAAGAACATGGAGCATAAAAGGAATGACATAAAAGAGATTACTTGAAATTAAAGAGAGAGGTCGGATCCCTTACCTTAAAATGTAACTCTTAAACCTCAAAGGTTGGAACCTTGAGGGATTGGGGCACCTTGGGAGGACTCCTTGGGAGGTAATGAGACCAGAACTTCGTTGGGGAAGAGTGGGGAGTCTAATGTAAGAGAGTAGGGCTTGGTATTTATAGGGAAAGTGAGGGGACAATGCATTAATGGCCAAGGGACACCTCACATGTGCTTTTCTCAAACCCATGTGCTCTCCCTTGGCATTTACCATGGAGTTAGGTCACATGGGGCCCCCACAACAATAATTCATCACCCTTGGCCGGCCAACCCTCAAAATATCTCATGACATCATCATGACACAGCTATGATGTCACTAAACATACCGAAACCCTAAAACTGTATTTTTACTATTCACTGAAAATTCAACTTTCTCAGAAAAATCCCAAAATTTCACACTAACCAAATATCAATGCTCTGATTTCAAAAATGAACTCCATTTTATAAAAATAATTTTTTAAATATTTTTAATTTTATTTTTAAATAAATACACTATTCACCGAAAATTCCTTTTTTTAGAAAAATCCCCAAAAATTACCATAACATAATATCGATGCTCTGAGTTCAAAAATAAAGTCCATTTTATAAAAATAATTTTCTAATTATTTTTAATTAAATTTTTAATTAAAAAAAACACTATTCACCCGAAAAAACTAATACTTGACTAATAATTTATGAAACCATTATTTAACCATTTTATTGAATCACATTACTTAAATCAAGGTGCCTAGATTATACTAATACTTTATTTAAGTGAGATTACTAATCCATTTGGACTCATTACTAATCCTAATCATAAAATCACTATTCATATTTTACTATTCATCAAAAATCAAGTTGATTTTATTAGACTCTAAATTTCATACTGAACATAATTGTAGAAGACCATTTTTTGCAAATCATTACACATTTTTAATTATTTAAGGTTTACAAAAACAAAATATAATTTTTCTAAAATTCATCAAAAATATACATACTATATTTATCCTGTCATTTGAAAATTCATAAACTTCATCATAAGAAGAAATCCCAATTTTTATTTAAAACAAAGGATTACACAAGGCAGTTACGGTCTCCTTACATAGCCCCTTATCACACCAGCATAGGACCTAAGTGTAAGGTGTGCTAAGGTGAGAGAATCCGAGGGAGGCTCGGCCAACATTGCACGAGTAGTAATTTCTATCAGTTTGAACTTCTCACAAAGGCGATCCCGTTATAGCTTCACACGATGAAGTTCAGCTTGGGTTTGGTCTAGAGCAAAGCCCAGTGGTGCTACCTCCTTCCCAAGTTCTGTGAGATGGGCTTCGATCGGTCCAAGACTACTGGGTGAGGCCATCGAATCTTCTTTCTATATTAATTAACCAAGATTACTTGTATTTAGAGACAATAATCAAAACATTTTGTTCACAGCGGTCATATTGACCGATGGTCATATAACAGTCAAAACCCAATGGTCTCATTTTAATTATAATCATGTTTATCAAATAAAACATTTTTTTGAGTATAAAAATAAAATAAAATAAAATAACACATGAAATTAGGAAACAATATTTATTCAAAATTTCGGGCCATTACAATCTTCCCCCTTAAGAAATTGCGCCCTCGCAATTTTTAAAATTGGGTTTTGAAATTTCATTGAAATTCCCACATCGGAAAAAGAGTCAGTAACACCATTACTTTAAAAGAAAGAAGAGGAAGTACAAAGGCCACCCGAGTTTACTCATACTAGGATTCCATGTAGGAAACATGGACATGGAGGAGAAAACAAAGGGTCACGTTCTAAAGGAGAGTGATAGAAAACATGATTAGGAGGAAGTTAACCACCAGAAAATCCCAAACTTATGATGTGTGTAAATGGTCATTGATTACCTAGTAGGAAACATAAACCAACAACGTTTTTGTTTTACTTTGTTTTTATAATTTTGAGGAATTCATTTACTACATAGAACAAAAACATAAGAAAATATACATACCTTTATGTAGAGTTTCATACTTTAATAAGTTTCTACCAAAACTAATCTTTTCTCCAAATGATGAGCATTCAAAACTACTTGTTCTCATCAAAACACAAGAATAATCTTCTAGAGAATCACATAATCCACAAAAGATCAACTATCTATTTCTTCTATCATTAAACATTATCCCAAAATTAGAAAGGGTAAGGTAAAACAAATCTTCAAAAAGAATCCCATAGGAGTGGAAACTTCTTTTAAATCTTCAAATTTCCATGGTACTACCCAAAGTTCATCATAGACCATTCCATAAATAACAGTCCTTAAATTTCCTCAAAGTAAACCAAACTAAGATTGAGACCCAAATACAAGAAAGATTTGATAACATAGTCTTCCAAAATAAACTTCATTGTTCATCTCTAAACAACATCAACCACTCCTAACATCTTATAACAAAAGTAGCTAACCTAAACATATTTTACCCAAGATAGGTTAATCATTCCCATAAGTAACCTAAATTACTATAAGTCCACCTTAAATTCATTGATTCTTCAAAATATAAGTCAACCTTACTCCTCAATGAAAATACCATAGTAATCTATTTACCTTGATCATATAGTGTCCTCAAAATAGTGAACGTCTTCCAAAATAATAATCATCTTTTAATCCCCTAATCATCTCTGTCGTATTAATATGGAAATCATAGAATTTCCTATCACATTGGTTATTGGGACATGTTCTTCCATTTCTCGTCATTAACTAAGAAAAGAAGCTATAATTAGGGGCTTAAATACTTAGCCAATAATCATGAAAAGAAACTTAAAGCATATAAGGATAACTTGTAGAAGAAAAGTATACCATAACTTGTGATCCCCTAGGTTCCCATCTAGGTTATCCATGATCATATATTCTTATGTGAACCTTTATTTTATTTTATCTTTGTTCCTTTAACAATGGTTCATACTAAGCTTATGAATTTACCAAATCATATCCCCCGGGAGTGTCGTAAACGAGAGTGCAGCAAGGCCCGTTTTCGTGTACCAGTTCCCATTCGAGTCTAGCTCAAAGCGGTGTTTTTGAGTTTTACCCCTATGTACATCTGTGCCAGAGCCACCTCTACCTGCTCGTATCCAGACAGGGATGTATTTTCTTGGAAACCCCTTACTCAATACTCACCAAAATACCAGGAAGATTTCCTATATTTAAACTTTTCTATAGGGTTCTTCCTAGAGTTTTCATATCCTAATTTCCACAAATAACTAAACCATCCTTTGATACCAACTATAGCATCCCGCCTTTTTATCACATAACTTTCATTTCATTACACGGAACTGAGGATCTTTAAGGTTTAGTGTCTTGGAAACAAGGAACATAATACATCAAAAGAACAAAAAACACTCTTCTTAAACACTTGAAAGGCTTCTCCTTAAGTTCATCCTAGGTTCATTACTGCATCTCATAACCTGGGGACATACATAAAAAGAAAGGGTGAGCATAAATCCTAGTAAGGGAAACAAGAGAAACATTTTACATGTGAACTTTAAATACTTCAATAAGGACATGAAAAGAACTTTAAGGCATGAAAATGAAACCATGAAGCATATCATAATAAAGATAACATTTTTCATAACTTGAAGATGTGGCTACAACATTTAATATTGAAAATCATTTTGTTTCACCAAGGTCCATCCCCAAGGTGTCGTTAAAAATTACCAAGGTTATTCACCAAGGCGTTGTTAAAAATGGTCATCTCTAGAGATTAAGTCTTTACCCAATGCATTGGAGCGCTATCAGGGCGCACCTTTAAATTTGTATTTATTATCATGTGAGCCACATATATCATCATCAATAATTTCATAAACAACCCATATAGCATAAAAGAAATGGTTTTCATTTCATAATGATAAAGTTTTTAAAAACTGCTTTAAAGACATGATCTTTATGTCACTTTAAACCCACGGAAAGGGAAAGTGGGTTTCATGTATGTAAATACCAGAATTTAAAATAGAAAATTTTGATATATATGTGAATAAACCTGTATAAATAAGTTCTTTGAGTATTCACTTTATAACATAAGATAATTTTGAGAAAAGAGAGAGGCATTTTGAGATGAAAATTCTGCAGCATAACGGCTATGTTTCGGGGTTTTAGAAAACATTGAAAAAAGAGGGGACATGGGTCGAACATTCATAAATGACCCATAAAACAGTATAGGGAAAAAATATAAGGTATTTAAGAACATGATAATGAAATTTGAATATATACCATATGAAATGAAGAACATGAAAGGAAGACAAAATAAGATTTCTCTTATGAAAATTCTGCAGCCTAACGGCGTCACATAAACTTCAACCAAAAATGAATTGATGAGATCAAATAGGGTCTCTAATAATATGAACATAAGAGTCTAGTATGATAGATATAGAGATCATACCCCAACATAACAAAAAGTAACTTTAAAGAATTGACATGAAAGTAGAACTTCAAAATGAGAAGGGTGAAGAACCACTTAAAAATTCGGTAGCCTAACGGCGCCACTTAAAACATCAAAATACTGAATTGAAGAGATCAAATATGGTCTCTCATCATATGACCATAAAAGGTCAGTATGATATATATAGAGATAATACCCCAACATAACAAAAAGAAACTTGAAAGGATTGACATGAAAGTAGAACTTCAAAACGAGAAGGGTGAAGAACCACTTAAAAATTCGGCAGCCTAACGGCGCCACTTAAAACTTCAAAATACTGAATTGAAGAGATAAAATGGGGTCTCTCATCATATGATCATAAAAGATCAGTATGATAAATTTAGCGATCATACCCCAACATAATAAAAAGGAACTTTAAATACTTTACATGAAAATAGATCTTGAAAAATGAGAAGGGAGAAAGAATCCGTTACAAAAATTTCGGCAGCCTAACGGCGCCACTTAAAACTTCATAAAACGAAATAATGAGAGCAAGAGGGGATCTCTCATTATATGAACATGAAAAGGGAAGTAATAGGAGTATAAAAAAACATCCTCCAACATAAGAACATGGAGCATAAAAGGAATTACATAAAAGAGATTACTTGAAATTAAAGAGAGAGGTCAGATCCCTTACCTTAAAATGTAACTCTTAAACCTCAAAGGTTGGAACCTTGAGGGCTTGGGGGCACCTTGGGAGGACTCTTTGGGAGGTAATGAGACCAGAACTTCGTTGGGGAAGAGTGGGGAGTCGAATTTATGAGAGGAGGGCTTGGTATTTATAGGGAAAGTGAGGGGACAATGCATTAATGGCCAAGGGACACCTCACATGTGCTTTTCTCAAACCCATGTGCTCTCCCTTGGAATTTACCATGGAGTTAGGTCACATGGGGCCCCCACAACAATAATTCATCACCCTTGGCCGGCCAACCCTAAAAATATCTCATGACATCATCATGACACAGCTATGATGTCACTAAACATACCGAAACCCTAAAACTGCATTTTTACTATTCACTGAAAATTCAACTTTCTCAGAAAAATCCCAAAATTTCACACTAACCAAATATCAATGCTCTGATTTCAAAAATGAACTCCATTTTATAAAAATAATTTTTTAAATATTTTTAATTTTATTTTTAAATAAATACACTATTCACCGAAAATTCCTTTTTTTAGAAAAATCCCCAAAAATTACCATAACATAATATCGATGCTCTGAGTTCAAAAATAAAGTCCATTTTATAAAAATAATTTTCTAATTATTTTTAATTAAATTTTTAATTAAAAAAACACTATTCACCCGAAAAAACTAATACTTGACTAATAATTTATGAAACCATTATTTAACCATTTTATTGAATCACATTACTTAAATCAAGGTGCCTAGATTATACTAATACTTTATTTAAGTGAGATTACTAATCCATTTGGACTCATTACTAATCCTAATCATAAAATCACTATTCATATTTTACTATTCATCAAAAATCAAGTTGATTTTATTAGACTCTAAATTTCATACTGAACATAATTGTAGAAGACCATTTTTTGCAAATCATTACACATTTTTAATTATTTAAGGTTTACAAAAACAAAATATAATTTTTCTAAAATTCATCAAAAATATACATACTATATTTATCCGGTCATTTGAAAATTCATAAACTTCATCATAAGAAGAAATCCCAATTTTTATTTAAAACAAAGGATTACACAAGGCAGTTACAGTCTCCTTACATAGCCCCTTATCACACCAGCATAGGACCTAAGTGTAAGGTGTGCTAAGGTGAGAGAATCCGAGGGAGGCTCGGCCAACATTGCACGAGTAGTAATTTCTATCAGTTTGAACTTCTCGCGAAGGCGATCCCGTTCTAGCTTCACACGATGAAGTTCAGCTTGGGTTTGGTCTAGAGCAAAGCCCAATGGTGCTACCTCCTTCCCAAGTTCTGTGAGATGGGCTTCGATCGGTCCAAGACTACTGGGTGAGGCCATCGAATCTTCTTTCTATATTAATTAACCAAGATTACTTTTATTTAGAGATAATAATCAAAACATTTTGTTCACAACGGTCATATTGACCGATGGTCATATAACAGTCAAAACCCAATGGTCTCATTTTAATTATAATCATGTTTATCAAATAAAACATTTTTTTTGAGTATAAAAATAAAATAAAATAAAATAACACATGAAATTAGGAAACAAGATTTATTCAAAATTTCGGGCCGTTACAGCACCCGCCCCCTACCCTTGCCCCTACCCACCCCCCACCCCCCACCCCCATACACACACACACCATCCCCCTACGCCTTGCAATAGAACCCAACACACACACCTCCCCTGCACCCCCCCCCCCCCCCTCGCACCCTCCCCTTGCCCCTTGCAACATAACCCAGCACACCCCCTCCCCTACACACACCCCTACACCTTCTCCCTTCCCCTTGCAACAAAACCCAGCACACCCCCTCCCCCCTCCCCTGCACACCCCTTGAACCCCCCTACACTAGGTGTATGATCTTGGGTTATATGTGATGTGACTCATTGGGGCATGATTCTGAGTATAGAACCATGTGTATGGAAGCATACAATGTTGGGTTTTGGTGAGATTGAGTAGGATCATGGGTGATAACCCATGATAGGGTTCTTGGTGGATCAATCTCCCTTTGGTGATGAAGACTAAGTTTTAATGTGGATTTTTTAGGAAAGGTCTTGGTGTAAGAGGGTGGGTGTGAACTAGTTACATGCATTTCTTAGCGGAGATGTGGGTTATTGAATGTACTGTGTCTGGGTTTATTGAGAATGGTTCAGGTTGTGGATAAAACTGAGTGGTGATGCAATAGTCATTCTATGGTGAGATGTTTGAAGTCATGATAGCCTAAGTTTTTGGTCCTTGGCAGGTGTATTGTCAGTGATGTTTGTTGATAGGACCAGTTTGGATAGCCATAAGCTTTAGTATGAATAAGTTAAAGACACTGAGGAGTGTCCAGATATATGGGTGTGGTGAGAGACTTCTTGGTGTTAGCGTTTGTAGTGAGTTAGTGGCTCGACTTCTAGTGAAAAGGGTGCCTTGATGTTTGGATTTTTGTAACAGAAACATGTTTAGAATTAAAATATGGATAATAGTGAGTTCTCAGGTAATTTACATCCATAATAGGTAGTGAGACATATTTTGACGAATACCATGTCTTCTTGGGGATGAGAAGTGTTAAGGTGTGGGGTTTGTAATGCCCCATAGGTTTCTGATTCATTATTTTTAAAGGAAATTTGTGTTTTTAATATGATGCATGGGTTATTTATTAAATTGGAATTTAGATCAGGAATCTGAACATTAGATGTTCCTAAATAGTATTTTTGGATTTGGTTTGAGTCCCCTATGGGTACCTCTAGGGTTTGGATGGAAGTTAGTGGAGGCTTGGGGTGAAAAATAACAGAAATTTATACTATCATATCCTTTCATGTTGTGACCCATCAGGTTTATGCCTTGAATGCGGTTGGTTGAGAGGTGAACCCCCTATCTCTAACATTTCCGGCTGAGAGGTGTTTCCCTTTCGTTTTTAATAATTTTGATTCAGTTTTATCTAGGTTTTTAGTGTAAATTCCACCATAGAATGGTGGAATTGACCAAGGATGATGGTGATTTCATGTTTGGCATCTAGAAGAGGACTTGATAAGGTATTTTCACGCTATCTATGATAGTTTTAGTTGAGTTAAGCCACTACCCTAATGTATTTACTATTTTTTATGAAATTAGATAAAATTTATGGTTGGATAGGTATTGGTGGTTATTTATTTTACTCAGTATGGTGTTGGGGGTATGTTATAGACATTCTAAGAGTAGTTGTCCAAGGTTCTGGGATGTTTTGGTGTGATGACGACACTCAATCACTTGAACATTGAACCTTCAACTGAGTATGGGAAAATCAAAGAGAACCGATGACTGTGCTTCAAGCAGTTCCAATAAAACTAATTACTTATGTACTAAGAGGTTAATTCTTATAGGTAAGGTGGTTGAATTTATCTAGTTCAATTTCACAGTGATGTTACTGAAGAAAGTGTCAAGTTTTCAAGGCCGGTTGTTTATGTTTTATGAAATGAAAACAAAGATTCTATTTATGTTTTAAATTTTTATGAGAATTATAGGTTCATGTTTTCTCAAAATGAGGACACTGCCATCTATAAAGTGAAGGAAATTTCATTTTCTACTATTGAGTTGGATTAAATTTTCTACTAGCCCATGTTGAAGGATTAGGGAAATCATGTAAAATAGGTGAAAATGTCATTTCAAAGAGCCCCAACCAATTTTCATAACATATAAACATTATATAATAATGAAAACAAGTTTTTAAAATACTTGAGAAATTATAGAATTAAAATTAAAGGGTTAGGTAGAGGGAACCTACCTCAACCTCAAGGTGCGCTGCTTTTGACGATGACAACTCGAATATTCCTTTTTTTTTTCTTGCACACATATGCAACTTCACATATATATATAAGGACACCTATCCCATATGTACATATTTTCATGGCCAAATATACACAAGGGGGTCCTTAGATATATGTTTATACTTGCATATACCCCTTTACACTTACACATGTATGCATTTTTCATATCTATATATAAGAAAACTTAGACCCAATATATATATTCATACTTTCATGAGTTAATATATATATAAAGGGAGAAATTATATATGTATATTCCTACCTATGCATACACATTTAATCCTTCATCAATGGAAACTCAAATTCACCTCAACGAGATCCAAAAATCACTACAAAAATATAAAGAACCCAAAAATCACAAAATCCCTAATTAAAATTTGGCCAAAGAATAAAAATGGAATAAACCTTAGCCAAATCAAATGTTGAACTCACTGTCTTCGATGGTGGTGGATAGAACCAACCTCATCATAAGAAACCACCTATACATAAATAGTGGGAAAAGAAATGAGATATAATGACTTATTATATATGTGTGATCAGTGATGATAAATGATACATGAATCCATAACCAAAAATGAACAAATAATATTCAGATTGATATGTACATCCTAATACTAAATAACATGATCATTAATAAAGGTTTTTTGTTCAAATTCCCTCATCATCTGAGTTGAAAAATCCTTCTTTAATTTAGAATGTAATAAAAATTCATTTTTTCAATTTCCCTCATCATCTTGGTCATTTCCTCCCCCCTGTAGAGCCCCCCTACCAGTTCCCCCCTCTTACCACCCCCTAACCCCCCCCCCATAGTATCCCCACCCCCGTGCACATCCCCCCTCACTTATTATAGTAGAACACCTCCCCCACTCCCCCTACAGTAGTCCCCCCCTCCCCCTTACACAGCATCCCCCCCACCCCCTGAATTGGTTTTGTTTCTAACGCGTTTTTTTGTAATTCATTTTTTAAGCATCATAAGGTTGATCACAAACCCAAATTCCCCCCCAAGCAGCAGCCCCCACCCCCACCATAGCCCCCTACCACCCCTATCCCCCTAGAGCAGCACCCCCTATACCCCCCCCCCCCACCACCACCACCACAACCCCCTACCACCCTCATCCCCCTACAGCATCCCCCCTGTCCCCCCCCCCCCCACCATCACAACCCTTGACCACCCCTCGCCCCCTGCAGCAACCCCCCTTCCCCTGGACACCCCCCCACCCACCCACCACCTCCACCCCCTGAAGCACCCCCACCCCCCTACCCCTAGAAATATCCCCCCTATCCCCACCCCCACCACACCCCCTACAACAGCCCCACACAACTCCATACCACCCCCATCCCCCCTGCAGCAGGCCCCCTTCCCCTGGCCACCCCACACCCCCACACCCACCACACCCCCTACAATAGCCCCCACTACTCATTACCATGTCCAACCTCCCTGTAGCAGCCCCCCTTCCCCTGACCACCCCCACCCAAACACCCCACCCCCACCACAACCCCCTACCACCCCCAGGCCCCTACAACAGTGCCCCTACCCCTGGTCACCCCCACCCCCTGCCCTCACCCCCTAAACTAGTCCCCCCACTCAGACCCCCACCACAACCCCCTACCACCCCCAACAGTAGCGCCATGTACTTGGCCTCCACCCCCCCCCCCCCCCACCCCCAAACCCCCTACCCCCAACAGTAGCCCCCCTTCCCCCCACCCTCACCACACCCCCCAGTAGCAGCCCCCACAACCCCCTACCACCCCTATCCCCCTACCCTTGGCCACCCCACACCCCCACCCCACCCATACCCCCCACCCCACCCCTGACCCCACCCCATGAAGCATCCCCCCCCCCACCTCTACCTAGACCCCATGCCACCATCCCACCCCCACCCCCAACAACAGCATCCCCCCACCCTCCATTGAGGGTGAAGTTTCTCCATGGGAAGTGGAGGAGTGTGTTTATTGTATCTAGTGTCATATACCATTTTTTATGTACTTTTTGTACAAAGGTTTCCTATATGAAAGAATTAAATCATCACAACACAGTTAAAATAGACCCACAACATAAAATGTGAACAACCAACTCTGATAACATTACCATTGTGGCTAAATTCCAAACTTATCTCTCAATCTCTAACTCCATCACTGAGTGGAACCTGAATTGTATCTACCATGACCAATTCCAATATGTAAAAATAATCAAAATTGCTGCTAGTACCAATAATTACCTACAAAAGAGACCATGAGTTTGTATGTCCACCAAAGTTTACATGTAGGGTGTGAGAATCTAATACTTAATAGAAAACCATTATGATTCCAACATAGATGGCATAACTCAGTTGCATGCATCAGAACAATCTACTCATTTATGTAAATACAAATAATAATTTTTTTACACAATATTTGATATTATCAGTAAAATGAAACTATGGTATGTAAATGATATCAATGTATAAATCCCTATATAAGTAGGATCCATACCTATCATACCTTCTTTGAATCAATCCTGAAATATGAGATTCATTGGCCAAGGAAACCATGTTACCCATCCCAATTAAACCTATCCCAAAGGTAGTTGGGGAACATACCCATTAGAGGGGAAAGGAAATGACGTACACTAAGTCAAGGGATCCTAGCACTCATTCATCCTAGGGTATAGGAGATAGGGGTATTCTAGAGTTAGTATTTTGAGCCAAACCCACTTCATCCTAGATGAATCTGCTTATAGTTCATATAAAATAAATATACCCCTTTCTAAAAATGCTCATCATGATCAAAGTATCAAACATACTCAAGAAACATCACAAGATATATCAATAAGTATGATCAAGACACTTTCAATTAAATGTATTTAAAAGTTTTATATATGATTTATAACACTAATTTATGCCTGGAGATAATATAATAAATTTCTCAAAAATTTTAAAACATAGGCATGCTATGAAAATAACAAAAATTTCCAAGACATTTATATATCATTCAATTAATGTCACACAATGAATGTAAATCAACTATATCAAGACAGCCCTCAATCTTTAATAATATATTATAAAATACTTTTTTTGAAAGGAAAATGTCTCGTTTAATTGAAGTTTATATGGGAAACAACAGATACATAAGATTTATTATATTCAAATGTAATATTTACATCCATTCACACACAAAAAAAATTCAACATGGTTATTAAAATCAAAAAAAAATATATGGCATTCAAGCATTTAGTATTATCTATCTAATCCATTAAATGTTGATTAAGTTAATGAGTAAACCATTTTCCCAACTTAACTTGACCTATGCATTATCTTGGAACCAATGTAACTCTTATACCTTAGTTAAGTTTCATTTATTGACTTATAATTTATTAAGGTATAAGTGTGGAAAATGATTTATATATTAGGTCATTAATAAGGAATTCTTTATTATTAATAATGGTATGTAGTTTATAATTTGAATAGGTTAATGGGATATGTATCATTAATAATGAAATATTTTAGTAAAATTCAATTTGTATTTTAGTATTGACACTCAATTATAGTGATTAAATATAAGTTATAAAACAAATTAAAGTTCTATTTATCATATTTTCACTATAAATCATTCCATGAGTATTGATACTAAATTATTAAGTTATTAATAACTAAGGTCATAACCTTTTACATTTTTCTCATTATATTACATTTACCATATTATGGTCATGTGCTAGGTAACATTAGCTTCCAAGAAGAATTAACAAACTAGTATATGGAATGACCATAATATATTTAGTACCAAACAGCCCCTAAATTATAATCTAAACTATTTAAACAACTTCCGTAATCATTTTATTTCCAAAAGTGTACATGAGGACACCTTGGGAGTTATATATAAATTCTAATTCCCATTAAAAAAACTTAATTATTAGTCAAAATAAATCACATTATTCACCTATTTATACGTATAATTTATGTTTCTCTATTCTTATTATATGATAATCTAAGGTAGTCTCACCCTTTAAGACCATTATAAAATTGAGGACAAACACTGACCTTTAACTGGATTCATTTAGGCTCAACAAATTTATTTATCATTTATTATAATCTATTAGCCTATGGAACATGATTTTAAATTAAATTTTAAAAATTTACATCTCTAAATTATAGACACAAATTTTCACACATCAAATGTGCACAATATCCTTTAAGAGGATAATTAACCTTTATAAATACCAAATGATACTTAAATAAAATTTCAAGGGTTTAAGAATTATTAAATCCAAATTGAAAATCTAAATAAATAGGTTGAAATATTATTATAAGTATAAAAAGTGTCATTACATTAGAAAGGGCTCATAATTACTTTAGAAAAGTATTTATTAAAAACCCTTCATTTTTATTCCTAAAAATAAGTTGAATAACGTTTATGGAAGAAACCATGGCTGTAAGGTGAAACCAAAAAAATCAGACCATATGAGTACCATATTGTTCGATAGAACTCACACCACAGTGTCTGAAATGCATTAGTAGGTTAGTGGGGAGGACGCATCGGAGCCATGTTGGCTGGGAGGTGGGCTAGTTTTGGCGGAGCTGAGTTGAAAGAGGAAGATTGACAGAGGCCGTAGGTGGGTTGGTTGCATCATAACCGCGTCGGAACTTCGTCAGAGCCGTGTTGGAGGAGGGAGATCATCGGAGGTAGTAGGTGGTCTGGATGTGTCAGAGGATAAAGATCACTACAGAGGCTAGGCCTCGATTCCGAAGAAGGAACCACAGGCAAGAAGAGGAACCACGTGATGTGGGGAAGGGGACCGATGTGCAATGGACATAAGGGGAAGTGATGTATTTCCACGCTTTGAATAAAACTGGTGGCCTCATTTAACTTATTACTACGATTAATTAAAATTGTGGAAATAGATGTGTGGAAATAGGTCATATTTCTAGTATTGTATAGGATGAAAATAATCATAAGATCATCAGAGATCGAAATATTTTCTTTAATGATAGAATTGGGTACAAATATCAGAACTAGGTATAGAAAAAATTTTATCTTAATGAATCATCTTGAAAAGATCATGTTGATCTATATGGGAACACTAGATGTTATCTAGTTCTAGTGAGTTAAAATGTTGGTTTAATTAGTCTATAAAATAGACCAATGGAAGATATACCTAAATTCTCAAGATCTATAGAGGCACATATTATAGCTCTAGAAGTTCAGACAATTTGAGTTTAGACACTGGAAGATGTATCATTGATGGGATAAGAATATCATATTTAGAATTGTGAATGTATTACAGAGTTATTTGATTAGTATAATTATTTGGTCATGAATTTCACTATCTACTTCTAATTGATGGAGGAGGACCTTAGATCCTAGAATAAGTGACATCACTCAATGATTCTGATAAGTGGAATAAATCTGTAGAAGAATATATTGATTCTTTGTATTAAATGAGACCAAGGACCTAGTGTAATTACCATGAGGAAAGAAAGTGTTGGAGAATAAATGGGTATTTTGATTTAAAGAAGAAATATATGAATTTAAAATGTATAAATCTTGACTGGTGGTGAAAGGATTTCAACAGAATGAAGGAGTGGACTTATCTAAAATATTTTCACTGGTAGTAAAACATATTATCTTCTGAAAATCCTTGAGTATGGTTATTAATGATGATTTTTTTAGAACAAGTGGATTTAAAGATCATGTTTCGTCATGGTGATTTAGAATAAGATATTTACATGAATCGACCAATTAGTTTCAAGGTGAATTAGAAGAATAAACCGGTGTGTAAGCTTAATCATAGTCTTTATAGCTTGAAACAATCACCACATCAATGGAACCAAAACTTCAATTCTTTTATGGTTTTAAAAGGTTTCATTTGAAGTAAATAATATCACTATTTCTATCTAAAGTTGTGGAATGATGGTTGTTTTATCATCCTACCCATGTATATTGATGATATACTTTTGGTGGGAGGTGCTTTCAACGGGTCTATGATTTGAAGCGTGAGTTGTTCATAAATTTTGAAATGAAGGATCTAAGTGTTTCAAATAATATTATTAGGATGATCATAGAGCGATATAGAATCAGTTGGAGTTGTTTGTTAACTCAAGTAAAGTTAATCTAGAAGATCATCTAGTATTTTTCAATGATGGGATGTACATTTGTTTCAACTCCTCTATTCGGGCACATTAAATTATTAAAATGGCAAGAAAATCGATCAAAAGATGAGGAGATATATATAGCTAAATTTTTATTTTCTTCAATATATGAAATCTAAATATATAAGATGGTATACACTTGCCCCCTGACATTGACATTTGTAGTGGGTATCGTTACCTGATATGTGGTAAATCCATGGAAAGAACACTGGGAATCCACGAAATAGATTGTCAGATATCTTAAATCAATAGAAGATAAAAACTTATGTTTCAGGTTATTTAAACCATTGCAAGTATATTTTGATGAAAATTTTAGGGGAGATTCAAATAATCACACAAGTACAATAAGCTTTGTGATTATATTTTGTGGAATGACAATTAACTGGATGTCTAAGCTACGGTCAATAGTTACTCTCTCTACAACGGAATCTAAATATGTAGCTATAAAAAAAGTAATGAAATAAATGGTTGGTTGATGTGTATTCTATAATATATTGAAAACATCCTAAATTGTGCTATACTCTACTAAGATATCCATAGTTTTGTTCACTTAGTGAGGAATCTTGTGTTTCATTCAAGGGATAAACATATCAACTATAAATACCATTATATTGATCAGTTGTTGAAGAAGGGGGGTTGGATCTATAGAATATTACTGGGAAGAAAAATTGACTGACATGTGTACTAAGCTTCCAATATAGAAAAATCTAAGCCAGCATTGTGCCTCAGTGGTATTGGGATGACCAGAAGAAGAATAGAAATCACTGCATGTATGTAGAAGAAAGGTTGTGAAGTTTTGATCTACCATGTTGAAGGTTTCCCAGGGTAATCCTTGAAGTAGTTTTCAAGTGGGAAAGTGTTAGTATTATGAATCCTCTTAAAGTTATCAAAATCATATCACTGAAAATTCAGAGTTTAGATAATCAGAATTTGGAAGGGGTGGTGAAGACTTTAATTCAATGGTAGGACTATCGAGACAAAGTTACATTGAGTTCAGTAAAATGTGGATCAAAAATATTTTCCAAGTATTCATGAGGTTATGAAACACTAGTACTACTATAAGTATCCATTAATTCTATGAAATACTATAAGGGGCATTGGTCACTGCTATGAATGAATGGTATCCCATGAAAGTGGGAGGTCAGTTCAACTGAATGACCAGAAGTCCCCACTGCAAATATGGGGTGGGATCGTTGTTGATATGCACCTTGATTTTTACCATAATTACTCAATTAGATAAATACATGTAGCTTGAAAGAGTTATTAGTAATCATTTTACTTAAAAATAAATAAATATTTTAGTGTTCTCCCATATACATGGGATGAAAATTCGAATCACATAAAATCAAAAGTGTTCTTTACTTTGTTATTTTTGTGCTTGGTTTGTATACTTATATGTTTTATTGTCATTCGATATTAATTATGGTGATTTAGTGTACTCTCATGCTACCAAATTTCAATATCTTTTAAGTTAAGGAAGTGTGGTGTTCTCGCTACACATGAATTTTGAAAGAGGTAAACTTCTAGTTGATTGAAGATCCTGCATCTAGAAGATTAACTTCTAGTGGTTTCTCTCTTGCATCTAAAAACCCAATATTTATGTACATGGAAATTAAATTTATTTTGTGGAATAATTAATACATTAAACAAAAATACTCCCAAATACCCTATTAGTTTAGTGTCTTTGGAAACTTGAAACAAAATCTTATATCTTGGTGAAAGATCTTCAACATATCCCATAAAGATCTTCCCCTTTTTTTCCTACCTAAAACCTTTATTTATATCCTAGGAAAAAGAAACATATGAAAGGGGTGATATAAAATGATTATTAAGGGTAAATATGAATAAATTATAACAAAACATAAACATAAGAATGTGAAAATATGAACATAAATTTTGAATATCAAAATCATGAGTCATGAAATAAATCTTGGTAGTACATAAGGCATAGATCATAAAGGAACATTAACCATGATAAAATAGCATTGGAATAAAAAATGGGATTGTGGAAAATAAATAAGCACGTAATATGATTTCCATAGTATCCAAGGCATTTTTTCCATGACCATCATAGTGTACAAAGTCCATTACTGAATCGGGTTTACTTGACATTCCAGCCATGTATTACTGAACCATATTTACTTTCGATTCCAGTCATGTCTATCTCATGAGATATAAATCTTTACCCAATGAATTTTATGGAGATATATGTCCCACCCATCTCATAATTAAACCATTCTTATATGTTCCACAAAAATATAAATCATTCATCATAGCATAACCCAATAAATAAAATGGGTTTCTTAAATATCATTCAATCATAACATAATACATCTAAGATAAATGGATTTAAAAAAATAATCCATCATAAATACAATAAAATAAAAGTAATAATAGGGGTATAAACATAACCTTATTTTATCTTATATGGAAAATAATTTTGATAAAACACTTGAGCTTAATTCTTGAGGAAAATATCCTTTCTTCTTCAAAAACGTTTTCTATTCTCAAAATGCCAGGCAATTTTATAAGAAAAGAATTTAGTTGAAAAGAAACTTGAAATCATGCAGAGTAAAATTCATGTAAATAAGGTATTATGAAGATGTAAAAATCCATTCATTTCATATAATTTAAAAAAATATTCTTCTTGTACTCTTGCCGGAAAAGTCAAAAAGTACCTCGTATAGAAAACGAAAGAAAGATTCCTTCTATACCGTTTAATAAAAATTAATAAATGGGTAAAATTGACTTTAAAAAATAGTATAAGAATATAAATAATATTATATATTTAGGAAACATGGATTTTTATGATAGATATACCCCATTAAATACTTACGTATAAACAATCTTCGAAAATAATGAGATTGAGAAATTATCCCTTACCTTAGGTCTGATTTCTTCCGTATGTGTATGAAACGCGTGTATAGTGGGTTTAAATAAATTATTAAATTTTAACAAAACCATAATAAAATTTATGATATCATATATGATTCAATTATGACTTTATATTACCTGTTCATTTGTTAATTCCATGTTAAAACAACATTTTGGGTAATAATCTTTTTATTTATCGTACGTGTTTTGACTTGTTATTCTTGATATTATTACTTAGATCATGATTTACTTAATTAAATAATTTAAAACGTGATTTATATATCATATATATTCAGTATATAAATATATATATATATATAATAGATATATAAATTAAATGGAATACAATGTTCATGGAGACGGTAGGTTGTACGTACACATGAACACTACTTTCATTTCTTTGTCATATTAAATGAATGAAAACTAAATGATAGATAGGTATATTATAATTCCATTATAATATCATATGTTATATATGTTATATAATTTCATTAAATTTTTCCTTTATATGTTCCATGTATGGAATGAACGGGTCATATCAGGGGGCAGTAGTCTGTACTTCCTTAAATGAAATTATCGTATTTACACATTATGGAAAGCATAAAGGTATGATATAAATAAAAAAAATACAGAATCATATAGAAAATATAAATATAATATATATCATATATAAATATAGTATCATCATAATGGACACCATGAGAGGTGGTGAGGGAAAATTGAACAATCGTCATTTCGTGAGGCAGTAGTTCGCCGTACACAGAAACAGTATGCTCATATCCATTAGATGGAGGTGTGTGTAAGTGTAGTTTGAATACTTCTCATAAAAAAATCATAGTATATTTAGATACTAGTTTTGTTATTTATTCAAATAATAATATGATCATAGGGATTTAAGAAGTAAAATAAAGGAAAGTAACTTGAGAGAAGACGTTACCTCTAAATCAGGTAACTTCTGTTGATTTGAGCTAAAAGGATTTCTTTAATTGTCTTCTTACCAAGGTAATTATTATAGAGGTAAGGGAGGGATTTTGGGAGATTATTTGGGTAGAATTTGGATGATCCAAGGGAATTGAGATGTGTGATTTATATGGGTAGATATGGGGGCCTATTATAAGAGGGAGAAGGGGCACTTTAGGAAAGTCTAGAAATATTAATTTATTATAAATTTAATTTCAATTAAAAATGGTAAAAAAATCATTTAATTTTAATATAATGTGATTTTGGTTATAATACCCATAATCCAATAATTTTTATACAATTTTTGAATATTTTATATCCTTATCTTTTTTGTTTAACCCTTATTTTCCCGTTTTTAATCTTATAGTGATATCATGTTATTTACACATTGTTGGTTAATGTAATTACTATATCATTTAAAAAGACCCACAAAAAAGTCATTTATGACATATTTTGACTTGTATTAACCATTTTTTAAAATCTTATATTTTTAGGAATTTAATATCATTTAATAAACTATTTTATGTTTTAAGTTATGAATTGTGTCAATTTTAGACACTATTCATACTTGACTTTTTTACAAATTCATGACAACATGATTCCTTAAAAAATTAATTAAATCAAATATAATATGTAAATATAATCCATAAAATTAGTATATGGAATCAAAATAATTAAATTACATTTATTTTAATATTTATAATATCATTTATTTGAATCCTTTATTAATGAATCAATCACTGCATCGTCATTATGTCATAATTAAAATTATTTATTTAATGTATAAAATTATAAATAAAGTATAATGATTTATTAAATATTTTTATATTTATAATGATCATTTATTCAAAGATATCAGTTATATAACCCTATATTAAAATCATTTTAGTAAAAGATACATGTTTATGTTATATTTCTCGCTACTTTAAATTAATTCTTATAAAATGTCATTTTCACATCCAAGTGGCTCCATGAGATCCAAAAATATACTCAAGGATGACCATGGTTGGAAATATCTCATCCAATGGGATTATCAAATGTGTTAGGGTAGTTTAATATTATTATAATATTATTTTTTACCCTTATTTACCAGATTTACCCTTTAACCATGGTAAATAAATAATTACTGAAGTTAGTATTCATAATGTCCAAAAATAAAAGGTACCTATTAACAGAATTTGGACCTTATGATTCCAAATATGGAATAAATTTTTTTAAATTCAAAACAAATAAGTTTCAGTAATTAATTTAAAATTAATTCACGTTATCAAAACCAAAAAGTGGGTTTTTAAGAAGTAATAACTATCAAAAGATTGACATGTGTTTATGTCCAATTTTAATGGGAAATTAATTCCAATAACCAAAATTGGTTTAAATGATAAAATATTAATCCAATTACACTTTAAAACCAATTAAAAGGACAATCTAACAATATAAATAAATTATATGAAAAGATAGTTTTGAATTAAAATGCAGTATTTTTTACTATTCATTAAAAAATGAACTTTATCAGAAGATTACCAAAAATTTAATCAAAGTAAATTATGGTGTCCCAATTCTATAGAAGAAGTTTATTTTTTCAAATATAAAATATAAAAGTGACAAAAACTAAATTTAAAAAGGGTTCTCCATCAAAAGGAGGTAAAACTATATTTTTAGAAAAATACTTCTTTTATCCAAAAAATTGAATTTATTCTTATATAATATCTAGAAAACATATAAGGTGAATTTAAAACATTAAATTTAATATATAATATATATTTTTCATTCAAAATCAATAAATAGTGATATGATTTTATAAACACAATTATTCTATTTTTAAATAGGTTTTCATAAAAACGCATCCATTATATTCAATTGATTTTTATTTCCCTTTCTAATAAATTTGGTAACCAATGAGTCATTATTTAAACATTTGTAAACCATATTTTCATAATTTAGTTGATATTATTCATAACATCTAGTTTATATCCTATAATAATAATATTTTAATAATATATCGTTATTTAGTGAAACTCAGTATTGTGTACAACACAAGCTATTGAGGAAGGTTGCTCTTTTGTGTAATACAAGCCAAGTATAGTGTTGTGTATATGACAAGCTAATATGATGTTACGTATAGCGCAAGATAATATTGGTGCAGCGTACAACAATATACATCAAATAAATTAAAGAGAATATATCTCATAAAATCTTGGGGTGTTACATTCTACCCCCCTTAAAATGAATTTATCCCTCAAAATTCATCATGATTTTAAATATTTTACTACTTGAAATTTTTTTTATAGAAACGCACATCGTAAAAAAGAATACTAAAACTTCATTTTAAAAAGGAATGTTAGAAACATAACGGTTACCCAAAGTAACTCATCACTGGGTTTCCACATAGGAGAACATAGGTGGGAAGTGAAAACATGAATGTGAAAGAGAAATCTAACCATAAAAATTTTATGGATAGTGAAAGTGAACAAGGTTTGGAAAAAGTTAACTACCAGAAAGCCATAAATATATGGTGATTTAAGGGACCATCTGATTCATCATATAATAAGGTACTAGGATAACATTTTTGGTTTTCAAGATCCTTTTCCGAAAGTTGAATAATTTTTCATGAGGATAAATACTTACTTGATTTTAGTAAAATCTCATTGTTGTTCGTGCCTTGAATAATTTCCACTTTATCTCTTATTTAAAGAAATGAAGTTGAATTTTTCCTTATTGAAGTGTTAGTTGATCATGTAATAGAATGATATGTCATTCCATATATCTCAACAAAAAGGTTAGTACAAGTAATCAAATATGCATAAGGCCACCTATAGTGAGATAATATAATAATCTAACAAAATTCAACCAGAATATAACTTATACTATCCATAAATGGATAACATTACAATCCTTTCAAAAACTAAAAACTTTAGAAAGAGTTGAACTAAATTGACTTTACATTTATCTCCCATATCTCATAAGGTAGTTCTTGGTTTTCACATTCCAAACATGTGAATACCTCAATCATATATTCTCTTGAATCATTGTAATAATATGAATTACCATATAACCGTAGTGAAAACATCGATTCTGTCAAAATTAACTCTTTCCATACACCAAAAATTCCAAAAATTATATATACTCAAAGTATGATATCACTCTGTCCTTATATCAGTCCTGAGGTTATTAATACCATTAAACAACTCATTATCTTCTTATCCCATCATTATTCACATATCATGTGTTTTCCAAAAATATCGGAATAACTTTTCATGGTTATCAGCATCATTCAACATATACTTTAAAATACTTGAGGAAAAAAATAGTGTAACAATCCTTAGATGTTTATTTATTCCATAGTACCATAAAATTACTTATACGACATTATACTTGATAAACATGCAATCATTCCACTATCTTCTTAAACCATTGACTGAGTTTCATCATTTTATTCCTTAACACTTATTCCATATCATATATCATTTGCAGTCTCTTCATCGTCATCAACATAAATACTACCCATATGACTATGTTGATTCTCTCCATGAGATTTTTCCTTAGGGCATCAATTTTTATAATGCATGTAAATTCCACATTTAAAACATTTAACTGTTATTGATGTCTTAGCAATACCATTATCCTTCTCCATTGTGTTAACTGAACCTTTTCCTTTGAAATTATTGGCTTTGTGTCCTTTTCCACACCCAAAGCATCTTCCAGTTCCTTTGAAACATTCTCCTTGATGCCTCTTCCCACATGATTTACATGAGGAAAATTGAACTTTCTTTCCTCTATGATCATCATGAAACTCCATCTTTCTCTTATTAGCTGGGTCAGGAAACTCACCAAAGTTGAGATTATTGATCATATTATGATATTTCTGATTAGGCATAATAATGATGTTTTGCCTTCCAACTCCCATTTCATTTGGTTTCTCATGAAGAATATCATTCCATTGTTCACCATATTCTCCATTAACATGAATCCTCCTATTTCCAACCATTTTCTAAAACCCAAAAAGAATGGTGTGAGAAGCAAAAATCATACTAGGAAAACAACATAATCAAGGGGGTACTTTCAATCTCTAACATCATAGGTTTAATCCTATTTTATTCATGATCATTACTATAATTCTGGGACTGTAACCTATAGTTATACATACCCTTAGGGACATCCCTAGACATACCATAGATATATCTCTAGGGATCTCACTAAAGTATTCGTATCTTAGTTTCCAAAGGTTAACTAAACCTTCACTCTGATACGAACTCTAACGACCCAAGATTGACATACATGGACATTACATTTATTTTTCAGAATACTTAATACATTAAAAAAAATATTCCCAAAGACCGTATTAGTTTAGGGTCTTTGTAAACTTGGAACATAATATTATATCTTGGTGAAAGATCTTCAACATCTCTCATAAAGATATTCCCCTTTTGTTTTCCTACCTAAAACCTTTCTTTATATCCTAGGGAAAAGAAACATATGAAATGGGTGATCTCAAATGCTCAGTAAGGGTAAATATAAAGAACATCTAATAAAACATAAACATAATAATGTGAAAATATGAACATAAATTTTGAATATCAAAATCGTGAATCATGAAATAAATCTTAGCAGTGTGTAAGGCATAGATCATAAAGGAACATTAACCGTGATAAAATAGAATTATCATAAAACATGGGATTGTGGAAAATAGATAAGCACATAATATGATTTCCATAGTATCCAAGTCATTGCTTCCATGACCATCATAGTGGACAAAGTCCATTACTGAACCGGGTTTACTTGTCGTTCCAGCCATGTATTACTAAACTGGATTTACTTTCCGTTCCAGTCATGTCTATCTCATTAGATATAAATATTTACCCAATGCATTGGATATAGATATAGGTCTCACCCATCTCATAATGAAATAATTCTTACATGTTCCACAAAATATAAATCATTCATCATATCATAACCCAAGAAATAAAATGGGTTTCTTAAACATCATTCATTCATAACATAATCCATCTAAGATAAATGGATTTCAAAAAAATAATTACATCATAAACACAATAAAATAAAAGTAATAATAGGTGTAGAAACATAACTCTATGTCATATTATATGGAAAATAATTTTGATAAAACACTTAAGATTAATTCCTAAGGAAAATATTCTTTCTTCTTCAATAACGTTTTCTATTCTCAAAATGTCGTGCAATTTTAAAAGAAAAGAATTTAGTTGAAAAGAAACTTGAAATCATGCATATAAATATTCATGTAAATAAGTAATTATGAATATTTAAAAATTTGTTTATGTCATATAAGTTAAAAAAACATTCTTCTCGTACTCTTATCGGAAAAGTCAAAAAGTGTCTCATATGGAAAATGAAAGAAAGATTCCTTTCATACTGTTTAATAAAAATTAACTAATGGGTAAAATTGAATTTAAATAACAGTATAATAATAGAAATAATATTATATATTTAGGAAACATTGATGTAGATGATATATATACCCTAGTAAATACTTACGTATAAACAATCTCGGAAAATAATGAGATTGAGAAATTATCCCTTACCTTAGGTTCGATTTCTTCCGTATGTGTCCACAACTCCTGTATAGTGGGTTTAAACATATTATTAACTTGTAACAGAACCATAATAATATTTATGATATCATATATTATTCACTTATGACTTTATATTACTTGTTCATTTGTCAATTCCATGCTAAAGCAACATTTTGGGTAATAATCGTTTTATTTATCGTATGTGTTTTGACTTGTTATTCTTGATATTTTTACTTAGATAATGATTTACTTACTTAAAAAATGTAAAACATGATTTATATATCATATATATTAATTATATAAATATATATATAATAGATAGATAAATGAAATGGAATACACTGTTCATAGAGACGGTAGGTTGTACGTACGCGTGAACGCTACTTTAATTTCTTTGTCATATTAAAGGAATGAAAAATAAATGATACATAGGTATATTATAATTATAGTATAATATCATATGTTTTATGTATTACATAATTTCATTAAATTTGTCCTTTATACGTTCCATGCATGGCATGAATGAGTCATATCACTTTCAAGGGGTGGTAGTCCGCACTTCCTCAAATGAAATTATCGTATTTACAGATTATGGAAAACATAAATGTATACTGTAAATAAAAAAAATACATAATAATATGAATATAATATATATCATAAATAAATATAGTTCCATCATAATGTCCACCATTAGAGGTGGTAGGTTAAAATTGAACAATCATCATTTCGTGAGGCGGTAGTTCGCCGTACACAGAAACAATATGTTTGTATCCATTAGATGAAGGTATGTGTAAGTATAGTTCGAATACTTATGATAAAAACTTCCTAGTATATTGAGGATATTTTTTCTATTATTTAATCAAATAATAATATGATCATAGGGAGTGAATAAATAAAATAAAGGAACTTGAGAGAAGATGTTACCTTTAAATCGGACAACTTCTTTTTATTTGAGCCAAAAGGATTTCTTGAATTGCCTTCTTCCCAAGGTAAGGCTTCTAGGAGAAAGGGAGGGATTTGGGGAGATTATTTTGGTATAATTTGGATGATCCAAAGGGTTTGAGAGGTGTGAGTTATGTGGGTATAGGTGGTGGCCTTTTATAAGAGGGAGGAGGGGCACTTTAGGAAAGTCTAGAAATAATAATTTATTATAAATTCAATTTCATTTAAAAATGGTCCAAAACTCATTTAATTTGAATATATGATGATTTTGGTTCGAATACCCATCATCCAATAATTTTTAGACAAGTTTTGAATAATTTTTTTTCCTTATCTTTTTTTTAACCCTTATTTTACCCTTTTTAATCTTACAGTGATATTATGTTATTTACACATTGTGGGTTAATATAATTACTGTTGAAATATTGGGTGCCCTAGACCCAACTATTCAGTTCTTTTTATTACTATATCGTGTATATAGTTAGTTATACATGATGTCATCTTACCATTATAGTGTAGAATTTTGTACGTCCACTATTTAAATGGTAATGTCCAAAAATTAATTTTCATATTGAAAGGTTATAGCAGTTCTCAGGCTATAATGAGAACCTCAAGATACTATGAAATTAATCTTAAATATATGTTATATGGTCTAGATACATCTCACTGATTGGACATAGTAGGTTTTTGACTATCAGGTGTCAGGGGCTCATAAGCACTGATACTTATTCTCATAAAGTTTGCACTTGGTGATATCTAGTAGTGAGATCATGAGGACTGACTCACCAATAGGAACACCACATGTTTTGGGTGTCATTGGATGTTCCTATCTACGATCATGTGTAATGGTATCCTGACTTGAGATCGTTACCAATTCATGTCATTTGATTGCGTACTTTGATGCAAGAAAAAAACCATGGAAATGAAGTCGTGGCGAGGTAGTTTGTGTTGGGTGTGTCATTGGTGGCATGATATTGGTTGAATGGTCAAGAAAGGATTTGTGGCTTCTGAGTTATGAAAGTAATATATCTCAGGTCATGCTGATAAGGATGGCAGTACCTTTATAAGACCATGGCCATGGCAGTCAAGGGTAAATCTGTCCAGTTAAATCAACAAACAATAAAGCAAGAAAAGGGAAATGACACATGAGTGTGTCCTGCTTTATGAGATATTACAGAAAAAGAGATTATATTACACAGTACGTGTTCGTAGGTTGTTTGTTGCTGTTGTGACAATCCTTATCTCTTCAGGGGCCATGATGGATTTTTAGATCTCACTTTTGGTCTGTGAATACTATTAACTATTGTTGATATAAGGGCCTAGAGGGTTACACACAATAGTGCATCCAAGAATCTGTCCTATTCAGTTGAATAGGAGTTTTGGACATGGTGGGCCCCACCACTGGGGTTCGGGATTTTTCCAAGGATAAATAATTACAAATGAAATAAATAAATTTATATTATTTGAGTTTAAAATAATGAGTATTAAATTTATTTATTAAATTTATTTATGAGTTTTAAGTAAATACATGAAAAATATTAATTGATAAATATTAAATTATTCAAGGTTCAATTAATATTTATGGGAGCGACGAGTAGAGTTAATGACTAAATTATTATCACGTAATATATTTTATTATATTACAAGTGAGTGATAATAATATTTATGACTCAGATAAGTAGTCATAATATGTCTTTAGTAGTGCGTTGATTATTCAAGGACCGGGCTGTTGTTCACCGATGTCAACAAGTTTACGTCGATTGTTGGTGGAAAAATTTTAAAAAATGACCTGTTTGGGGCTTCCGTTGCATGCCCAGTTCCAACAAGTGGTATCAAAGAGAGTTTTGGCTCTGCCTTATGGTGCACTGCAGCGCGACAGGGAGAGTCGGGCTGAGCTAGAGGCGGTCGGCCGTGTGCTGGCTTGGAGGAGGGGTGGCCCGTTGTGCCAATGCAACTCAAGAAGGAGGCGCATGAAGGGGCTGGGATGCACAGGCTGGTCACATGATGTAGTGCGGGTCTGCGCGGGAGAGTGGCGAGGCAAACAGAACACCTGGTCACCCTCCTGCGGAGATGCGTCACCCGGCCACAACCGACATCCCAGCTTCGACCTGCCCGACACCGTGACCCGGCCGAAGGAAAATTATTTTAATTAATTTTTGATTAAATTTAAATTTAATAAGGCATAATTAATTTAATTGGTATTTAATTAAATTAATTAATTAATTTAATTTTTTTTAAAAGATAAATTAATTAAACGGGACAGAACAACGAGATTTGTTGAATTAAAATCAGAGTGAAATTTTAATTCAATAAATAATGCCCTCAAAATTTATTTTAATGCAAGTTTAATTTTTATTCTACATTTAGTTTATACACACGAGTTAATGCGTATACTGGTCATGAGTTGTGGACCTACCAATGTATGTACGGTGCCCTTTTGTTTAATTATTTATTTAATTATTACATGAAATTTTGTAATAATTATTTTAATTAAGTAAAAGACGATTTGTGTGTCATCTCAAGGGTCATTATATGTATAAGGGTTTGCATTCCCATTCTCAGAGTTGTATTTTATACCCCGAGACCCCCTCACCTGCATACGAGTACAATTGTATAATGACGAGATGACGTATGATGCACTTCGCGCCAAGTTACAGCGATGCACTAGATAGGAGTTGGTTACATTGGATGAGCAGACGTTGTTGTTTAAGTTGCAAGCCATGCAACTAAAGGTATTTACCCCTAGGGTTTTGGTTGGTCCGTTATTCACTCAACGGATCAACCATTAGAATCGTCTCATGATCAGGTTTTTCATTTTATTTCTGCATGGTTTATTATTTTGTGAATGTGTAGTTAGAACATGATCACATAGAATAACAATAAACAAGCATGCAAGATAAAATGAGCATGTGATGCAATGAAATTTATATTTCTTGCATGGTCATTTGTGAGTGCGATCACATAGTACGTGCTTATAAGAATAGAAAATGATTTCTTTTTTCACATTAAAATAATAAAACCCTCAAAGTAGTGTCGTATCCATAGCTTGTAGAATATTAGGGGTGGTTCTGGGATCCTTTCCACTAGAATACTCTAACGACAGAGTATTCTGATTCTAGAATAGATGGTTCATAGAATATGATAAAATAGTGGGATACATTAAATGATTTAAGTAATTAATCAAAAATGTCTAAACTGATAATCCATAAAAAGTCACTCATCTGCTAAAATTCTTTTTTGTAGAAAATGGAAAGTTATACCACAAGTTTAAACTGTGATAAATATTGGACAAAGTAAATGTCCACACTAACACGAGTATCCATGAATAGTACCGACACATGCGCATAGTACTATGATATAGGAAACTCAAGGTGTTAGTGTCCCCAACACTATTAAACTACCTCAAGAAGCGATGGTTAAAATTGCTTACAGGAGACTAATATACAAAGTATATTATAGTTATATCATTATGATTTCATCAACGTCCAGTGTCAGTTGTGGTCGCTACACCAGGACATATATGATATAACATAAAGTCTCATCTCTGAGATGTTTAAAAGGAGAAAGAGAAATAATGATATGAATAAGGCGATGGTTACACCAGCATGTATAAAATTGAAAGATCAATAATGATCTTTAAATGGATACCTTTCTCATATCATTTTCACCCTTTTACTCAAATTTCATTTTAATTTATAAAATTAACAAGTATTGAGTAAATGCTTCATTACCTATCTAGGTAAGGTTTTCCAAATGAATAAGAATAACATACAATTAAGCTTTAATTCTTATGGCAGATAAATTGAAAGACAATGTGAAAAGGTTAAAGGCATTTAATGTCAATGAAACATTCACAACGTCCTTCAATTAATGAGGTATTAACAAAGGTTATTTTCATTGCATATTATAAGATAATACAATGGAAGTTTAAAATAAATAAATTGAATTAAATAAGCAAGTTACCCGCTTCTTATTCAAAAATATTCATCAATTGTAATGTTTCAGTTTTACTAATTGGGTATTAAATACAATATGCTGGTAACATATGTGTATTCTAATATGGTAACCAAGTTAGTATAGAAACCTTACTGGAAGTCAGGTGTATTCTCCAAGTGGTTGTGAAAGGGTGATACCTAAGCCAGTGGTGAGAAGTACACGACTTCTTTAATTATCATGTGAGAGATTCGTGTTGAAATATTATTGAGTATAACCATAAACATTA
Organism: Viscum album; assembly: GCA_963277665.1. Classification (NCBI taxonomy): domain Eukaryota; kingdom Viridiplantae; phylum Streptophyta; class Magnoliopsida; order Santalales; family Viscaceae; genus Viscum; species Viscum album. The sequence goes on along the minus strand of OY728137.1, from coordinate 60,549,331 downwards.
ATCTCATGTATCCTTGGATGCATGGATACATTCTTTCAGGTTCTGGAATGAATGTTTTTTTGGGTATTTAAAACTCAATCACTAGTTCAATAATACATAAATCATAGGCAATTAGTGATGAATATAAATGTAAGACTTATACCCAGTTATGACAAGATAATTCTTTATCAAGTAATACTAAAAGTGGATGTCATGAATATACCAAGTATGGTATTTAGGCTCGGAACAACTAAATACTTTTGGTATTATCAGCATCTTTAGTTTGAACAAAAGAGCCTTTAGAAATAAAGTTATGTCACAAAGCTTTTGGAAATAGTTCTACAAGTAAGCATGAACTATTCCAAGTATAAGCTAGTGATATATATACTTCATAATATTCCTTTAAGTAATTAAGGAATAATAAACTGAAGTATATGCATGGTCAGGAGATATGAGTTGCTTCGGGTTGGGATACCGAAGAATATCTCGATCAAGCATTCATCAATCAAGATAATGTAGCGTGGATTAATTCATAAATGCACATTACCTTATCAACATCATAACATTAATGTTAATGAGTAGGATTGATGATGAAGTCTTACATATCAACATTTATCAACAAAATGTAGTGTGGATTAATTCTTAAACGCACATTTTATACATCAAAGCATTGATATAAGTAATATCAATGTTGCAACTAGAAGAAACTTCCATTATATTTCATAAAATGCTTTGCAAATAATGGCATAATCCCATAATCATATGCCAACTAAAAGGAAAAATGGATATCATACGATTCATAGTATAATGAAAATCTATTATGTCATAAGGACATGTGTTTGGATGCAAATAGTTTGTTCGGATACAAACAAACTTGCATCAAGATAAACACATTGTGCATCTAAGGTACTTATCCTAACGATTACTTAGGATATTACACAAATACCTAAGATAGAAAAGTTGTAGTCAAGTTATGGACTACATATCTATATAAGGGTATCTCTATTAGAGACAGTGGGAGCTATATTGACTTGTGTTTAGTCAATGCTCAAGATACACAAATAGTTGACATGGAAACTAGCTAGTTCCACAAGCGCATGTGGAACGAAGTATGTTCTAAAGACACATACTGCATAGGAAGGATAACACCATGGTGATGGTGTTATATTCACTGTGTTCGGTGATCTATTATTCAATGTGAATAATATTTCCTACAAGTAATCAGTGTATGGCAATTAGCTAAAATTGATAAGACCAACTAAAATTCAATTAATGAATTCCATGTATCGAAGTGCAAAGGGGATTATTATTTTGAATATTGCAGTGAGTATTCAAGTGTGTTGATACATGGATGGTACAAGTTTAGTACCAATAAGGCTCGATTGGATTAACCAATTAGTTATGCCTAAATCTGTTGTAATTTTACTTATCATAGTTAATATCTATGATCAAATTATTTAGCATTGGATGTCATGACCACTAATCGTGGATGGTGTCTATACGATGCAACCAGAAAGGGATGGTCACGTCACAAAATGCTAATAAAGGTTGCAAGTTACTGAAGTCCAGTTTAGGATTAAATTAAGCAACATGATCATTGAATATACATTTGTAACAAATTTTTTCCATGTGTCTATTAAAGGTTAGTGGGAGCGCCAATGTTTTCCAAGAAAAATATGTTTGGGAACATATGGAAAACACATTGGTCTTATAGTTAGTTAAGACCAAGATGAAATTTATTCTCCAGTGATTGACTTAAATTAGAAACCTAAGTTCTAGGGAACATGATATACTGAGGTAGATCTATAGGTTGTTTGGTCCTAGTCAATCGTACATATAGTGACATTGTATTGAACAATACAAGTTGGAACAATTCACGAGATGAATTTTTACCTATGTCATAGGGAATAATCTCTTCAGGTTGACATGTGATGTTATTAATATTTTAATATCTTTTTACATACTCCCTTTACTGATTTTATATGAAATGTGCATAATTTTTGTGAAATATTAATGTTTAAATATTAAATATAATTTTTAAGCACTATTTGAATTTATCCAGATTCAAGTATGTTTAATGTTTTACCAATAACTATCACCCTACTTATAAAAATTGCATGATTCTTGTTTTATATGGTTCAAAATTCCAATTCCAACATTTCATTAGAAGTCACCTTTGGAAAATTCATCCATTTAGAGGGTCATATGGACCCCACAAGAAGGCCCAAGGAAACTGTGAAGAAACTGGACCATATATGAAGGTTGAATTACTGGGCTCAATCCAGAAGTCCAAATACCTTAATTATCCTCCCAAGTTCGGAGGACATTTAAAGGATTCCATGATAAAAATTTGATAACCCAATCACAAATACAAGGGGCCCAACTGATGCATTGAAGTCCAGCCCACCATTCTAGCCGGGAATTAAAAATATCACACTAATATTGAAATTTCTCCTGATGTATACATCCATTCGAGCTTAACTTTTTCAGTTTGAAAGAGTAGATTCGTCCGGAAAACTTTTTTGAAGAAATGATTTTTACTTGAGGGCAAATTCCTATTCAAAAACCGATTCACATTATGGACTTCGAAAAAGTCTGTATTGAAATGGACAGATCCGATTTTTTTACTAAAACTGACATAACTTTGGCTAAATAAGTCCAATGGCCGCCAAATTTTTACAGTAGATAGAAGACCTCTTTATATACAACTTTGAAGAAGGATATTTCTCAAGATTCAGCTGTCTGGATGTAAATATCGGCGAGACAAGTGGAGGAGTATTTCTGGAATGTAAACAGACCACCACCTTGGGCTATAAATACATCCCCTCCTCTCCTTTCAAAAGGGTTGGCACTTCAGCACTTAAGGAGGAGGTTTGGCATTACTAGATCCTTGAAAAGGTTTTGGGAGGATATTCTTTGATCTTGTTTCAACAAGAGAGACCTCTCCTCCACTTCTCTTTCACGTTTGTTTATGTTTGTGTTCAATTGTAATTGTGTAACTTTGTTTTAATTTCAATCAAATTTTAGTGCTTGTTTCTTCTTCAATACCTATTATTCATCTCTACCTTATGTAGTATAATATTCATGGTCTTAAAATAGTTTGAATCATTTTAAATTATAGTCCCTTATTTTCCTTCCTCATTCAATCAAAATTCCATTTTTGATTCTCAAAATATTTCGTGTGTGTGTGTTCGGAACACTACTCTTATCTTGTCCCTTTCTTTTTCTTCTCTTTATAATTCATCACCTTAAACATATATTACCATATTAATAACCGTCTTAATGGATGAGTAAATATCTCATTGGGGTGAGTTTTAATTTAGATATGTTAAGTGATTGAGAGCTTTCCCTCGATGAGTATTCGTTGAATTAACATTGTGTATGTTGGGCTTAGCATGTCATGGATTAATGACTTATTTTGTTTAACGTGTGGTTTCCATGGATTAGTGGAACCATAAATACACTACCATAAACAAGATGTGATCAATATTAGAACCCTAATTTATGTTAAGGCTTGGATTAAATCCTTAACACTTGGGAATTCAAATCAACGTCAACTTGTGACATGGGTGTTAATTTAAATGCAATATAAAGCAAAGCTCAAGGATATCACAAGCTTAACTAACCTAATGATGAACTCACCCCAATCATTATCAATTTGTTAAATCAATCATAATCAAATAGTCATTTCAATTAATCTCTATAAACAAACCCCCCCAATTATAATACAATCAACTAAAAACAAACAACTATTTCAAAGTATCATCGCCGGGGATTCGACCCGAGTGCTGCTATACACATTAGCAGAGCACCGGAACTTTGACCGGTCGATAGGCGACAATCGGTCGTGCGTTTCAAATGGAACTGTTTCTGGGGATAGTGCTTTAATTATTCATTAGTTTCTGTTTATTGTAATAAAAAACAAAAAAAAATTAAAAAAAGAAATTGAAAAAAAAAACACAAAGAAAAACCCGTCTTCTCGTAAAAATCATAAACTGCAAAAAAATACAAAGAAAAACCCGTCTTCCTCTTTCTTCCAAAATCTCTCTGAATGCCCCGTAGCCTTCCAAAAAATTCCTCGGATTTGTTTGACCCTGAAATTGAGCGAACACTTCGCCAAATTAGGAGGAACATAAGAGATAATCAACTCATTCAAGAACCAGTCCTCATCCAACCAGTTGAATTTGAAATAGACAATCCTAGGGAACAAACCCTTAAAGAACTCATTGCCCCTGATATGAATTACTAACCTCTTGGTATTCAATATCCAAACATAGAATCTGACTTCGAACTCAAATCGGGTTTGATTCATCTTCTCCCTCATTTTCACGGGCTAGCCGGTGAGGATCCACATCTTCACCTTAAAGAGTTCCAAGTAGTGTGCTCTACTATGAAGCCTAAAGGGGTTTCTGAAGAACAAATAAAACTCTGAGCATTCCCTTTCTCTCTAGCTGACACTACTAAGTCATGGCTCTACTACCTTCCTCCTGGTTGCATAACCACATGGAATGACATGAAGCGACTCTTCTTAGAGAAATTCTTTCCTGCTTCTCGTACTACTTCTATCCGAAAGGAAATAAGTGGTATCCGTCATTTCCCAAGTGAATCACTCCATGAGTACTGGGAGAGATTCAAAAAGCTTGTTGCAACCTTCCCACACCATCAAATCCCTAACCAAATCTTGATCCTATACTTCTATGAGGGGTTATTGGCTATGGAGAGAACTCTCACTGATGCCGCAAGTCGCGGTGCTCTTGTTGATAAAACTCCTACAGCTGCAAGAGATATCATAAGTAACATGACTACAAACACACAACAATTCCATACTTGAGCACATGCTCAAGTCAAACAAGCCCAAGATAATCAATCAATTGAGCCAAACAAAATGACCGAGTGGATGAGTGAACTTACAGGTCTTGTGTGATAGCTAGCTGTGGCCACCAAATCCCCAACCTCATCTTCTCCACAATCAATGTTTCCTAGACCTATCAAAAACTATGGAATCTGCAACTCTTCATCTCATCCAACTGACACATGTCCACAACTTCAAGAGGATCAATCCGATTCATCTGGACCAATGGAGCTTAATGCAGCATATGCTCAGAGGAACATCAATCCTCAACTATCAGGTCAGTTTGTTAGAAAGTTCAACCAACCTCACTCTGAGCCCTTCTCTTCATCTTATAACCAAGGCCATAGGTATGGTAATCCCATATCTCATCCTCCTCAATTCCCTCCTCAAAACCCAAACCAATTCCAATATGGTCAAGGTGGTGGTAACTTCCATCAACCTTATCCTTTTATTCCTCAACCTCAAAGGAACAATCCTCCTCCTGGATTCCATTATCCTAGTGAGCCTTCCCAATTCCAAAACCAATACAATCGATTTCCCAAGAACCAAAATCAAGGCAATCCCAATCTGGGACAAGCCTCTTCTTCCAAGAAACCATGGGAAAGTGCAGTGGAAGATCTTTCCTCCTTCACCCGTTCTAGCCTTAAAAACATTGAAACTCAAATAGGTCAACTTGCATCCCACCTGAGCTAGAAATAGCAATCAAATTCTTCCCAACTCCCAGCTCAACCATTACCCAACCCAAAGGGTAATGTAAGTGCAATTGCACTTAGATCAGGAAAGAAACTTTCTATTCCTCAAGATAAATCCTCAAACCCTCCTTTGAATGTTAACCTAGAAAACGAAAATAAAAATAAACTTGAAAAGGAACCTGAATCCATTCCCTCGTCTCCTTCCATTCCACTTAGGGAATCAAATTCCTTTTCCTCAAGCTGTTTCTAAACCAAGGAAGTCCTTTGAACCCGATCCTGAAATGCTCGACATGTTTAGACGTGTTGAGGTCAACATTCCCCTCTTAGATACCATAAAACAAATTCCTAAGTATGCCAAGTTTCTTAAGGAATTGTGTACCCACAAGAGGCAACTTAGGACCTTTGAAAAATTTTCCACCCATTAGTCTATTCCCATAAAGTGCAAGGATCCAGGGACCTTTACGGTCCCATGCCAAATTGGATGTTCAAACTTTGATGATGCACTCATAGACCTAAGAGGCTCAATTAATGTAATGCCTAAATCCATATTCTCCAACCTTGGTCTAGGTCCTTTACACCCAACAGGTGTTGTCATATAGTTAGCCAATCGAAGCACAGCTAGTCCCGAGGGAATAATTGAGGATGTCCTTGTCCGATTTAATGATCTTATCTTCCCTGCTGATTTCTATGTCTGTGACATGGAAGGTGAGATGACCTCTTCTCGATCTCCCCTAATTCTAGGAAGACCATTCCTCATGACTGCGAGAACCAAAATTGATGTCCATTCAGGCATCTTATCCATGGAATTAGGTGACCAACTGGTCAAGTTTGACATTTTCCAAGCCATGCAATACCCATCTGAGGACCACTCTGCATTCTCAATTCATACTTTTGAGGGCACTTCTAAGATTCAATTGAACCCCAATACACCATGTTCTTCGTGTTCTAATGACAAAGGATCTTGTGAAATATGCACTATGATTAACCAAGTCATAAATGGTAATGTTGATGTGGACCTCTCATTCATAGACTCCATCAATCTAGAGGAACTTGAAAACTCTCTTGAATTCCACATCAATTCTGATCTCTACTGCTCCACCTTGGACAATATTAAGGAAAATGAACCTGAAGCAACTGAAGTCCCTTCTTCCATTCCTGAGTTGTCGAGCCCAAAAGTGAAAGATGAGACTGATCTGAAACCTCTTCCTTCACACTTGAAATATGCATTCCTCTTCCATGATCACTCATATCCTATCATTATCTCTGCCACACTTACTGAAACCGAGGAGTCCAAACTTGTTCAAGTGTTAGAGGAAAACAAAAAGGCCTTAGGTTGGACCATAGATGACATACCAGGAATCAACACTGCCCTTTGCATGAATCACATCCATATGGAGGAGTCATCCAAACCAATTAGACAACCACAAAGAAGACTCAATCCACTCATACTTGAGGTAGTTAGGGAAGAGATCACCAAGTTTCTTCAAGCTGGTATTATCAACCCAATTTCTGATAGTGAATGAGTTAGTCCAATTCAAGTTGTACCTAAGAAGGGTGGGATAATTGTTGTCACAAATGAACATGGGGTGGTAGTCACAACTCAAGTGAAGAATAAATGGCGTGTATGCATCGATTATCGAAAATTGAATGCTGAAACACGAAAATATCACTACCCTCTTCCATTCCTTGATCAAATGCTAGAAAGATTAGCCGGAAAGTCACACTATTGCTTTCTTGATGGATACACCGGCTATTTTCAAATCCCAATCTCACCTCAGGACCAAGAAAAGACTACTTTCACATGCCCCTTTAGAACATATGCATATAGAAGAATGCCTTTTGGACTTTACAATGCTCCTGCAACATTCCATAGGTGTATGATGAGTATCTTTTCTGAATTCATTGAACACTGAATGGAAGTATTCATGGATGACTTCACCATTTATGGCAAGTCATTTGAATCTTATTTGAATTCACTCTCTCTTGTCCTCCAAAAGTGTGTCAAGTGCAACCTTGTGTTAAATTTTGAAAAATGTCACTTCATGGTTTCAAATGGGATTGTTCTAGGGAATATAGTTTCAAAAGATGGTATTGAAGTCGATCCTTCCAAAATTGAAGTGATCCAATCACTTCCTCCACCCACTTCTGTTCGAGACATCCGTTCATTCCTCGGTCATGCTGGTTTCTATCAGAGATTCATCCATAACTTCAATAGGATTTCCCTTCCACTCACTTGGTTGCTCCAAAATGATGTCACTTTCCATTTTGATGAGGTTTGCAAGAGAGCCTTCATTGAACTCAAAACTGCTCTTACATCTGCCCTAATAATCCAACCCCCAGATTGGTACTTACCCTTTGAGTTAATATGTGATGCTTCTGATAGATCCTTTGGGGTTGTTCTTGTTCAAAGAAGAGAAAAAATTCCTCATTTCATCTATTATGCCTCAAAAACATTGGATGAAACTCAATCTCACTACACTGTGACTGAAAAGGAACTTCTAGTAGTGGTTTTTACCTTAGATAAATTCTGGTCCTATCTCTTAGGTGCCAAAATCATCATCTTCACAGACCATTCTGCTATTAAGTTCTTACTCAAGAAAAGTTATTCCAAACCGAGGCTAATAAGATGGATCCTAATGATCCAATAGTTTGACCTTGAAATCAAATATAGACTTGGAAAAGAAAACCATGTGGCTGATCACTTGAGTAGAATTTCTAATTCTTCTCATTCAGAAATCATTGATCCTGAATTCCCCATTGAGAACCTTTCGTCTCTCACTCCAAAGTTACCATGGTATGCCCCAATTGTTAATTATTTGGTTTCTGGTGTTTTTCCTAAAAAGTTTTCAAAAGAACAAAAAATTAAGATGAAAAGTGATTCAAAATACTATTTTTGGGAAGAAAATAAAATTTGGAAAACTGGGTCAGACATGGTAATTAGGAGATGTGTTGAAGAAAATGATCATTCTTCCATCTTAGAATTTTGTCACTCACTTCCCAGAGGTGGCCACTTCGGACCACAAAGGACCTCCCGAAAGGTCCTAGACTCTGGATTTTTCTGGCCTTCACTCTTCAAGGACTCACATGAGTTCTGTAAATCATGTCCCACTTGCCAAAAGTTCGGCACAATCTCCAAAATAAATGAAATTACCCAAAATCCCTTAATCTTTTGTGAAATCTTCGATGTTTGGGGAATCGATTTCATGGGACCATTTCCCCCTTCCAATGGATTCTCATACATTCTTCTTGCGGTCGATTATGTTTCAAGGTGGGTTGAGGTCAAACCCACTAGGAAGGATGATGCTCATACTATTACCGAGTTCCTCAAAACCCACATCTTCCAAAGATTTGGCACGCCTCGTGCCTTGATTAGTGACTTAGGAACCCATTTCTGTAATAGAACCATGGAATCTATTTTGAAAAAGAATGGGGTTATACATAAAACTTCAACTGCATATCACCCCCAAAAAATGGCATGGTTGAACTTTCTAATAGAGAAGTGAAAAGAGTGCTTGAGAGAATTGTAAAACCCACCAGAAAAGACTGGCCTGAAAGACTTGGTGAAACACTTTGGGCTTATCGAACTGCCTATAAAACACCCATTGGGATGTCTCCTTTTAGGCTAGTTTTTTTTAAATCATGTCATCTACCAGTTGAAATCCAACATAAGTCTTTTTGGGATGTGAAAACCTATAATTTTGATTGTGAAAAATCTGGTGAAGAAAGATTGTTGCAATTGGATGAACTGGAGGAGATTCGACTTGAATCCTATGAGAATTCCAATCTATAAAAATAGAAGGCTAAGGTACTTCATGACAAACACATCCTGAGAAAGGTATTTCATGAAGGTGAAAAGGTAATGCTCTTCAATTCTCGATTTCAGCTTCATCCAGGTAAGCTTAATTCTCGTTGGGAAGGTCCTTTTGTTATTACTAATGTTTACCCATTTGGTGCAGTGCAAGTCCAAGACCCCTCTTCCAAAAGGACATTCACAGTAAATGGACATCGGTTGAAACATCACCATGAGAGGACATGCAATCCTGGAACAACATCAACTTCCATTGGATCCACAGTAGACCCACCACTGGATGAAGATGGCAACCCACCAAATCCAAACCAGGGGAACCTATTTCCCTTTGACTCTTCTTCTCCCTCTCTCCCTATCTCTCTATTTCTTATTCCTCCATCATTCTCATTTTGTTTTTCTTACCACTTTCCTCATAATTTTTTTTCCTTTTTACTCTTTCTCTTTTGTGTGGGTGTGTCTTTATAAAAAAATAAAAAAAACATAAAAAAAATTAAAAAACAAAAACAAAGACTCATAATTACTCACCATTTAATTTTTAAATTTTGTCTAACCATTTTGGGGAGTCAATAGGTATGTTTCATTTCAAAAAATTTGTGTTTTCATCATAAAATTGGATAAATAATCTTGTGTCAAAACCAAAAAATTTTGAATGCTCTATTTTTGATTTGGAAAATGGTTTTCTCAAACCGTGAGGAACAACATTTGCTTTCATGCCAAGGCCACCTATGGCCATATATTCAAAATGTGTGTTTTTCACCACCATTTGTGAGTCTTGAGTTTGTGGACCTTCGAGCTGAATTTCCTACCTTAGTGTGCATTAATATGATATAGGCATTTTCTGAACCACATGAGAATCACAATAGCCAAATAGCCTCCCATTTCCCTTACATTAATCCTCCTTTTGACAGCCCCTTCAAGCCTATGAAAACCTTTTCTTTGATAGCCACATTACAAGCCCAATACCTTATCCCACCCAATATCAACATGGATTTTCATTGCATAAGTTTTTGAAATTTAAGTGTGGGGGGGAATGGATTTCATTTTTGGGTATCATTTCCTTACTTTCCGGTGTGTTATCATATGCTTGAGGGAAAGCATCCATTTTAGTGTGGGGGGGAGGTTGTCATTCAGTGGGATTTGGGAATGTATTGTACAAATGATATTGAAAAGTGTTCAAAAAAAATCAAAAAAAAAATGAAAAAATGGGTTGTGTCTTGGGTAGGTAAAAAATCAATCTTTATCAACCTTTGATCTTGTTATAACTATTACAATTATTGTTGTGAGGAGATCAAACATGGGTTGGGATATGAGTGTGAGATCTGTTTCAAGGTCAACTTTCTAAAAAATAATGAAAAAAAGGAGAAAAAAAGAACACTTGCATTATATTCTTATATTATTGAAAGAAGTTCTGTGTTTTGTAAATATTTCATCTTCTCATTACCTTAATATTTTCTTCATCTATTGTGTCTTTCTTCACACAATTATTCCCTTGTAAATATGTGTTTTCATTTCCTTCCATGTTTTATTTCAAAAAAATGTGCATTTCTTTTTCTATGTTGGTATTTTAACCCTCTTCTTCTCTCTCTTGGACATTATATCCCTACCGTCCCATAGCCACAGAAAAACCCATTAAAAAGACCTCTTGATTATTTTTCACTTTGGATAGGGATTGGAAGCTGAGATCTCTTTTCAAACTCTAAGATTTTCACTTTTGGTTGGTGAAAGAGTGAACCTCCAAAAATGAATTTTATCATCTTGAGAGGAGTAAGTTTTGAGTGCCACCATTTTCTATGTCTAAAGTTGAGCATGAAAAAAATGAATTGTTTTTGGAACATTATTTCTGTAACAATTTGTGGTGGAATTAAATATGGATGAGTGAAATAGTCTAAACCTCCCCTGATTTGGGAAAACAAAATTTTAATATTTGTTGGTGAGTGAAAATGAGTTTGTCTTATTTTTATATTTATTGCCCATGAGGACATGCACAAGACTAAGTGTGGGGGAGTTGATGTTATTAATATTTTAATATCTTTTTACATACTCCCTTTACTGATTTTATATGAAATGTGCATAATTTTTATGAAATATTAATGTTTAAATATTAAATATAATTTTTGAGCACTATTTGAATTTATCCAGATTCATGTATGTTTAATTTTTTACTAATAACTATCACCCTACTTATCCAAATTGGATGATTCTTGTTTTATAGGGTTCAAAATTCCAATTCCAACATTTCATTAGAATTCACCTTTGGCAAATTCGTCCATTTAGAGGGTCATATGGACCCCACAAGAAGGCCCAAGGAAACTGTGAAGAAACTGGACCATATATGAAGGTTGAATTACTGGTATCAATCCAGAAGTACAAATACCTTAATTCTCCTCCTAAGTTCGTAGGACATTTAAATGAGTCCATGATAAAAATTTCAAAACCCAATCACAAATACAAGGGGCCCAACTGATGCATTGAAGTCCAGCCCACCATTCTGGCCGGGAATTAAAAATATCACACTAATATTGAAATTTCTCCTGATTTAGACATCCATTTGAGCTGAACTTTTTCAGTGTTAAATAGGAGATTCGTCCTGAAAACTTTGTTGAAGAAATGATTTTTATTTGAGGGAATATTCCTATTAAAAAACCGATTCACATTATGGACTTCGAAAAAGTCTGTATTGAAATGGACAGATCCGAATTTTTTACTAAAACCGACATAACTTTGGATAAATAAGTCCAATGGCCGCCAAATTTTCACAGTAGACAGAAGACCTCTTTATATACAACTTTTAAGAAGGATATTTCTCAATATTCAGCTGTATGGATGTACATATCGGCGAGCCAAGTGGAGGGGTATTTCTGGAATGTAAACACTCCACCACCTTGGGCTATAAATACATCCCCTCCTCTCCTTTCAAAAGGGTTGGCACTTCAGCACTTAAGGAGGAGGTTTGGCATTACTATATCCTTGACAAGGTTCTGGGAGGATATGCTTTGATCTTTTTTCAACAATAGATACCTCTCCTCCACTTCTCTTTCACGTTTGTTTATGTTTGCGTTCAATTGTAATTGTGTAACTTTGTTTTAATTTCAATCAAATTTTAGTGCTTGTTTCTTCTTCAATACCTATTATTCCTCTCTACCTTCTGTAGTATAATATTCATGGTCTTAAAATAGTTTGAATCATTTTAAATTACAGTCCCTTATTTTTCTTCCTCATTCAATCAAAATTCCATTTTTGATTCTCAAAATATTTCGTGTGTGTGTTCGGAACACTACTCTTATCTTGTGCCTTTCTTTTTATTCTCTTTATAATTCATCACCTTAAACATATATTACCAGATTAATAACCGTCTTAATGGCTGAGTAAATCTCTCATTGGGGTGAGTTTTAATTTAGGTATGTTAAGCGATTGAGAGCTTTCGCTCGATGAGTATTCGTTGAATTAACATTGTGTATGTTGGGCTTAGCATGTCATGGATTAATAACTTGTTTTGTTTAACGTGTGGTTTCCATGGATTAATGGAACCATAAATACACTACCATAAACAAGATATTATCAATATTAGAACCCTAAGTTATGTTAAGGCTTGGATTAAAGCCTTAACACTTGAGAATTCAAATCAACATCAACTTGTGACATGAGTGTTAATTTAAATGCAATATAAAGCAAAGCTCAAGGATATCACAAGATTAACTAACCTAATGATGAACTCACCCCAATAATTATCAATTTTTTAAATCAATAATAATCAACTAGTCATTTCAATTAAGCTCTGCAAACAAACCCCCCAATCAGAATACAATCAACTAAAAACAAATGACTATTTCAAAGTATCATCGCCAAGGATTCGACCCGAGTGTTGCTATACACATTAGAAGAGCACCGGAACTTTGACCGGTCGATAGGCGACAATCGGTCGTGCGTTTCAACATGTCCGTGACATGGGAAGAGATCAACGCGGTGATTTAAAATACATACGTCAAAGAGATGGATCAATCACGTATGCCATAATATATACAAGAACCGATATTTCCAAGGGATATTTTACAATAGGCAAATATCAGTTATATCTAGGAGCACTACAAGGGGTGCAGTCAGAACTATCTAATTGTACTTCAGAAAGTACAAAATATATCTACCTGGTAAGTGGAGAAGAAAATATACTAGTTTTCAGGGATACAAACTAGTCTTCCATAGATCAATGTGATCTACTATTGCATTTAGGCTAAAAAACGATTAGTGATTCAAGATTATATAAGCCAGTGGTAGCCACACCTATAAAGACCAAGTACGTTGCGGCTTCTGAGGTAGCTAAGAAGCAAACATGCAACAATCTGTTCTAGTTCTTGGAATCACACCTAGTAAGAAAAGTATTATCATAATGTAAATTATGATATTCTTACTGGCTAAGATGTCAAGCTATGACAGTGGACAAAAGGGATATACTCAGGATACCATCTCTTGAGAAGTTTTACTCAAGGAGATGAGGTTTCTATTACAGAATAGCCATGTGGAGGAACCGTGGCAGACCCAGTAGCTAAAGTCGTTACTCAGTAGAAACATGATGTTCATCATGTGAGTATCTAACAAATTTGGTTAGAAAGTTGGATCTAGTGCAAGTGGGGGTGTTGAAATAGTGGGTTCCCTAGACCCAAATATTTGGTGCTTTTGATTACTATATCGTGTATACAGTTAGCTATACATGATGTCATCTTACCATTATAGTGTAGAATTTCCTGCGTCCACTATTTAAATGGTAATGTCCAAAGATTAATTGTCGTATCGAAAATTTATAGCAGTTCCCAGGTTATAATGAGAACCTAGAGATACTATGAAATTAATCTTAAATATATATTATATGGTCTAGATACATCTCGTTGATTGGACATAGTAGGTGTTGACTATCAGGTGACGGGGGATCATAAGCATTGAGACTTCTTCTCGTGAAGTTCGCATTGGGTGATCTCTAGTAGTGAGATCATGAGGACTAACCCGCCAATAGGAACACCACATGTTTCAGGTGTCATTGGATGTTCTTATCTACAATCATGTGTAATGGTCTCCTAACTTGAGATCATTACCAATGCATGTCATTTGATTGCGTACTTTGATGCAAGACGAAAACCATGGCAATGAAGTCATGGTGTGGTAGTTTGTGTTGGGTGCGTCATTGGTGGCATGACATTGGTTGAGTGGTTAAGAAAGGATTTGTCACTTCCGGGTTATGGAAGTAATATATCTCAGGCCATGTTGATAAGGATGGAAGTACCGTTATAAGACCATGGCCATGGTAGTTGAGGGTAAATTCGTCCAGTTAAATCAACAAACAATAAAGAAAGAAAAGGGTGACGACACATTAGTGTGTCCTACTTTATGAGATATTATAGACAAAGAGATTATATTACACAGTGCGTGTTCGTAGGTTGGTTGTCGCTGCTATGACAATCCTTATCTCTTCAGGGGCCATGATGGGTTTCTAGATCCCGCTCTTGGTCTGTAAATACTATTCACTACTGTCGAGATAAGGGCCTAGAGGGTCACACATAATAGCGTATCCAAGAATCTGCCCTATTCATTTGAATAGGAGTTTTGGACATGGTGGGCCCCATAACTGAGGTACGAGATTTGTCCAAGGATAAACGGTCACCAATGAAATAAATAAATTCATATTATTCGAGTTTAGAATAATAAGTATTGAATTTATTTATTAAATTTATTTATGAGTTTTAAGTAAATACATGAAAAATATTAATTGATGAATATTAAATTATTCAAGGTTCAATTAATATTTATGGGAGAAACGATTTGAGTTAATGACTCAATTATTATCCTGTAATATATTTTAATATATTACAAGTGAGTGATAATAATAATTATGACTCAAATAAGTAGTCATAATATGTCATTAGTGGTGCATTTATTATTCGGGGATCGGGCTGCTGTTCACCGGCGTCAACAAGTTTACGTCGATCGTCGGTGGAAAAAATTTAAAAACCCACCTATTTGTGGCTTCCGTTGCACGCCCGGTTCCAACAATTACCATATCATGTCAAACGACCCACAAAAAAGTCATTTATGACATATTTGAACTTATCTTAACCATTTGGCTGAATCTTAGATTTTTAGGAATTTAATATCATTTAATAAACTATTTTATGTTTTAAGTTATGAATTATGTCAATTTTGAACACTATTCGTACTTGACTTTTTTACAAATTAATAACAACGTGATTCTTTCAAAACAATGGCATTAACTAAAAATATAATATGTCAATATAATCCAAAAAAATCATGGATAACATCAAAATAATAAAATTACATCTATTTTAATATTTATAAGATCATTTATTTTAATCCTTTATTAATGAATCAATCATTACATCTTCATTATGTCATAATTAAAATTATTTATTTGATGTATAAAAATTATAAATAAAATAACATGATGTAAGAAATATTTTTATCTTTCTAATGACCATTTAGTTAAAGAGATCATTTATATAACTCTATATTAAAATCATTTTAGTAAAAGATACATGTTTATGTTATATTTCTCTTTACTTTAAATTAATTCTTATAAAATGTCATTTTCACATCCAAGTGGCTCTATGGGGTCCCAAAATTGACCCAAGGATGCCCATGGTCGGACACATCTCATCCAATAGGATTGGAACATCTGTTAGGGTATTTTAATATTATTATAATATTATTTTTTACCCTTATTTACCAAATTTACCCTTTAACCATGGTAAATAAAATAATTATTGAAGTTACTATTCATAATGTCCAAAAATAAAAGGTATCTATTCACACAATTTGGACCTTATGATTAAAAATATGGAATCCATTTTTCCAAATTCAAAGCATATAATTTGCAGTAATTAATTTAAAATTAATTCCCATTGTCGAAACCAAAAGGTGGGTTTTTAAGAAGTAATAATTATCTAAAGATTGACATGTGTTTATGTCCAATTTCAATGGGAAATTACTTCCAATGAGCAACATTGGATTAAATAATAAAAACTTAATCCAACTACACTTTAAACCCAATTAAAAGAAAAATCTAACTATATAAATAAATTATATGAAAAGATAGTTTTGAATTAAAATGCAGTATTTTACACTATTCATTAAAAAAATGAACTTTATCAGAAAATTACCAAAAAATTAACCAAAGTAAATTTCGGTGTCCCTCTTCTATAGAAGAAGTTTATTTTTTCAAATAGAACATATAAAAGTGACAAAAACTAAATTTAAAAAGGGTTCGCCATCAAAAGGCGGTAAAACTAGATTTTTAGAAAAATACTTCTTTTATCAAAAAACTTGAATTTATTCTTATATCATATCTAGAAAACATATAAGATGAATTTAAAACATTACATTGAATATATAACATATATTTTTCATAAAAAATCAATAAATAGTGATACGATTTTATAAAAACAATTATTCTCTTTTTAAATAGGTTTTCATAAAAACACATCCTTTATATTCAATTGGTTTTTATTTCAATTTATAATAAATTTGGTAACCAATGAATCATTATTTAAGCATTTTTAAACCATATTTTCATAATTCATTTGATATTATTCATAATGGCTAGTTTATATCCCATAATAATAATATTTTAATAATATATCATTGTTTAGTGAAACTCAGTATTGCATACAACGCAAGCTATCAAGGAAGGTCACTCTTGCGTGTAATGAAAGCCAAGTATAGTGTTGCGTATACGACAAGCTAATACAATGTTGCGTATAGTGAAAGATAATCTTGGTGTAGCGTACAACACATGACATCAAATAAATTAAAGATAATCTATCTCATAAAATCTTGGGGTGTTATATTGCACCTGGTTCTCCACCAAACAGATTGGTGGGAACATAGTAGTGCTTCTAGTATTATATGTGAATGACATACTGCTTATTAGAAATGATATCCTGAAACTTCACTCTATGAAGATGTGGCTAGGTAAATGTTTCTCGATGAAATACATGGGTGAAACAGCCTACATACTGGGTATGAATATTTTTAGAGATAGATCTAAGTGGTTTCTTGGAATTAGGCAAGACACATACATTGGTAAAGTTCTAAAGAGGTTTAGCATGGAGAGCTCAAAAAATGGATCTTTACTAATGTTATATGGAATGAATCTTATAAATATTTAAGATCCTTTAATAGAGTTATAAAGGATAAATATAATTCCCTATGCGTCCGCCATAGGTTCTATCATGTATGTCATGTTGAGTACTCGACATGATGTCGTCTATGCTCTAAGAATTGCTTATAGGTACCAATCCAATCCTAGTGAGATTCACCGGATTGTTATGAAGAACATTCTTAAGTACTTAATAAGGACTAAGGATATGTTAATGATCTTTGTAGGAGGCGATGGGATTCATGTAAAGGGTTACACATATGAAAGTTTCTAATCTAAAAGTGATGATATGAAATCTCAATTTGGTTTCATGTTTTGCCTAAATAATGGAGATATTAATTGAAAGATTTCCAAACAATCCACTATAGTGGACTCGACAAAAAAGGTGGACTACATCATTGCATAAGATGTTGTGAAGGAAGTTGTTTGAATCAAAAAGTTCATCTTTGAACTAGAGGTGGTTCCTAGCATTGAGGGAGTGATTGAGCTTTACTGTAACAACAATAGATCTATTTCTCATGGAAAGAAACCCTGGTCTAACCGAAGGAGAAAATACATCCTTTTCAAATACCATCTTATACGATATATCATTAAGAGTGGCGTTGTTAGGATATATTGGGTGGATACAGATGAAAATGTAGTGAATCCATTGAAAATACAATTATCAGAGTAGAGGCATAAGAGGCATGTATATTCTCTTAGTATATGAAATTGATACATACATCTCATGCACATATTTTTGATATTTAAATACATTGATTTTGGTAATTAAATGGTTAGATATTTCCCAATTATTTTATTATTTTTTCATCTTTGGAAAGATTCAATGTTTATGGATATGATCAAAAGAAACAAAAATGAACATTTTTTCTTCTTAAAAAGGCTCCCCACGATGAAGGATGCCTATGGGACACTTTTGCGGCATGAAACTGAAGAACTGGGGTGAAATAGAGCTTCTAGGGCAGGAAATACATGATTCATGTTGTCAATCATGTTTAGGACGTGAAAACACTACAGTTCATGAAGTGATTACAGGTCGTGAACCAAATCGGAGGTGACCCTGATACTTTCATGACATAACTTCATCTTTTATGCTGTGAAAGTTGTTTTTTAGACCCATAATTTTTAGATTTTGATGTTGATCGTTGGGGACTTCTACCGAGTTTTAAATCACCTCAACATTCCATTAAAAGGGGATTCATGCCTTGTAAGAGGTTGCAACAAAGGTAATTCATGCTCTGAACCTAATCCAATATGTGAGTTTAACAAAGATATGATCCACAAACCTATAGTCGTCGCACTTCTCACATCCTGAAACCAGTGCATGATGTTAACTCTTAGTCTATTGGAATTTTTATGTTCACATGGAGGGTTCTTTTGCATAAGCCTATTTATTCAAAGCGATTTCACACCTTGGAGACATCTGGGAGCTTGTAGATACACGGACAATGACTACCAAGGACAAGTGTGCCACCACGAAACACTGTTGTTGTGGCCATTCTTCACCATCATTCTTTTCCGGGTATCCATGTTGCTCGTTCTTATCATGTTTAGCATGAGCGAGTAGTTCTTTCTATGTCGGGTGACATGACTGTAGGGGGTATTTTTTAGGGATTATTTCTATTTTATATTCATGTTTTGGATTGCTACAACCTTGTTTATTAATTACAATTCTTTTCTTTTTGTAATCGCATGACTATTGTGATGCGACTTGAAGAGTGTTATTTTATTTCACTAATTAATTGTTTTGGTTCACGTATGATCATTGTGCAATCCAGGGTGGTTATATTTAAAGAGGGTTTTGGGTTGCCTAACCCAATAACCGAACCAAGTAGTTGGCCATACCAACAATCTAGTTATTGGATTAGTGTAGTGTACCTAGACCAAAGATCCCTAAAACTGCAAATCTGAAAACAAATTATGAATGAACATGTACTCAATTGAATCCCTGGCACACGAACCTGAAAATAACTGAATCTGTATGCTCCATCAATTGACTTCAAACCCCAGTCTATTCACATCTTTCTCTCTCTCCAAACAATCAAACAACTGTGTTTTAAATTTCTTTTTATTATTTTAGGTCATACATACCATCCTTGTGGGTTCGACACTCGGTATTGTTGATTACTGCATTTTTAGTTAGGTTGTCTGATTTTAATAAATTATTAAGTTTGTATAGCCTCGTAGGAATTTAACAACACCCTACGAGCTGTTAGATACTTAAGATGTTGATGTAATGGTTTCATAGTGTATCATGTTATTATAATTAAAGGAAATCTATATTTATCATTCATTCATGTGTGTTGTAATTTACTTTATATGAATGGTGGAATGATAATATCCCCTCAAAGTAAAACTTTGAATTGTCCTTAATCAATGATCATCACACAGTAGTATGGGTTGTGAAGATATGTCGAGATTAGTGTGAGTAGTGGACTCATGAGATAATAAGTGGAGACTTATTATTTGGTATGCCCGCAATGTATATCCCATGGAATGTCATACAGTCATCGATACACTTAGGGTTGTATGCTTATAATAAATCATTCTTACCTATGGTTGGTGAGATACCTATCCTGATAACCTTCATACTTCGATACCTTTCTTATGCAAGTCATTGCGACTTAGCTAAATCGAGGGTGGTTGGGTATGGAACTGATCACGTCGTTGGTTGGAGCATGGCTAAAATGGGAATTTTCCATTTGTATGATGAGAAAAATACATCTGGCCCTTGATTGAATTAGACTAAGGAAATTTATGGCCATGCTTAGTTGAGTCACATTAGATTTTTTCAACTACATGGATGAGGGTCATGTAATGTGTTCATCCGCTAGATAAATGACATGTGATGTATTCAACAACTCGGTTAGCCTTTTTATGAGAATCAAGAAAAAATGAGATGCCCTATACTAGATTGACATAGTTCCATGTCTAGTGGTCAGTCAGCGTCGTGGACGAAGAGATTATATATGTATGCATAAGATGTATATGGTACATCTTGTGATAGACATGTTCTTATGATATATGAGTATGTTTATGGAGATCACACCAAACCCCTTAGTAGCTTAAGTAGCATTGATGCTTTGTTAGGGGTCACACTTTACATACATAGATGAAATGATGATTTCATATTTGTTGTTAGTGTTATTAAAGTCTGCAGGGCCACGTAGTTGGGCCTTATGATAAGAATTATGTTCTGGACAGTGTTTTTTCCAAAATGAAGAGAGTTTGATAAATTGTGTCCAAATGAGTTTTGGATGGATTCATAAGAGTTGTGAAGTTTTGCATCAAAGTCCTTAAAGGATTTTAAGTGCAAGTGGGAGATTGTTGGATGTGCACTTAAATGGGTTATATCATACATTGTAATATACTCATATCGTATGCAATGATATCCACGACATGGGTATCATAGCATATGATGCACTTTAATCGCAAAGGAGGTTTTTGAAGCCTTAGTTGCATGTGTTGTATTATATGATAGGATTTACAATTACATGATTGAGATGCAATGCATTTGCCCCTCCCCCTCGACACAGTTCTTCTTCGGTTACAATCCATGTGATGGATCATGTAAGGTGTTGCACATCGTCCATTTAAGTGTTCAATGAAGAACACCCCAACGGCTTGCAACACATGGGTAAGCACCCAATACTTTGTGATATAGCCAATGCTCTTCATTCAATGAGGAGCATTGGGGTGAGTATAAAAAGGGATGCCATCCCTTTAGTTGGGGTAACCTGTTGCATGCGAACGTAGCCAAAACTCTCTTTTGTCTACACTGCCATTAATCATTAAAAGAAGGTGCTAGCACCCCTTGGCACGTATGAGAATCCTCAATAAGCTTTTTGGGATCAAAAGACCAACATAATCCATTTAGAGGCAAGTCATAGTTGTTTCCTGCTACAATGATCCTTATCAACCATACTTCACCGCCGAAAGAAGATGGAGACTACTGTTTAGGGTTTACAGGTACACACAATTCTTCATTACCATGCACATTTGATCCTTGAAGATAGATAACGCTTCATATGACTTTGTTTCTGTGCCAAAGATCAAATAATGCTCCACAAAACCTATCTATAATATGCCATTTTTCTAGTTGTGTGTGAATTATTATATATGACCACAATTTTGTGTGTGAGATAAAATTAATATTATTTAATCCATTATAAAATATATTTTAATTTTTAAACAATTTTACATCAAATTTACACGTCTAGCCGTCTTATAGTGATTTTATACTTGTGCACAAATTTATTATAAAAAAAACGATAACATTATTTATGCGATTCATGTGTTAAATTTAAATGTTCATTTAAAATTTTCATATTAAAATAAGTTTTTTTTAAAAAAAATCTGATCATAGATAACAAATTTATGGCTATATATATATATATAATTTCATTTTTTATAAAAAAATTGTTATAACTGGATACCTAAAAAATATTTAATGATAAAGGATTAATTCGAATGCCGGTGTCCGTCCTCGCTCTACAACTAGCAAAACGACTACGATCATCTTCCTCCACAAGCCACTTACCCCCGTCTCAGTCCCTCTCTCTATAAATCTCGTGGGCTATGTTTTCCTATCTTCGAAGGGAAGTGGAGGAGAAGTGAGAAGATGATGATGAGCTTTGCTGTCGATGGAGCAGTGAAAAGCGAAGGTTATCCATCCATGGCGTACCACAACAACCAGCTATCACAGAAGTTTCCCCTGCACCATTTCTCCGGTCATCGCGGCCACTTGGAAGAGGGCAGCGAGGAGGACGCTTCCGCCATCTTGTCCATACTTACAGACTACAACCACCACCGCTTGCCGCACTCTACCTCCACTGACCCCCGTCCAAAGTCGCAAGATCACCGGCAGCATCCGTCGCCGCCTGCAGATACGGCTCCGACCTGGCTTGGCAGCGCGATTTCCCGGCAGCAAGGCCAGTACGTGTTGGGAAAGACGGGAAAGCGACGAACGCGCAAACAAAAGAAAAAGCGAACGCGCAGTGGAAATTGAATCTTTCCCCCCCAAATAGAAGCGGATGTGCAGTGACAAAATTAAATGTGCAGAAAAAAATAAATTTGACACCGGAAATTTTTACGTGGAAAACCCGAAAGGGAAAAACCACGGGACCTAGTCCAGAAAGAGGAATCCACTAAAATGAATAAGTACACGGTAGAGACTCCCCAAAATGGAAGGGATCTCAAAAGTAATACTCTCCAATGCAGAGAAAAATGATCGTCGATGAAAGGCGATCACTAAATTGGCTCTGCTCTTGATATTGTGGATGTCCTGTAAAAGTCTTGTCGCTACCTCCTTTTATAACAAAACAATCCGCGTGACGATGTGTCGCCATGTCAAAAACGCGTCTCTGCGTGAATTAATTCACGCGGTCTTGATCTGCATTAAAAACACCTCATTAATAGCGAAATTGCTTGGTGCTCCAATTGTGGAGGGATTACGCGGCGCACCAACCAGGAAGGCGCCCAACAAACTCCCCCTCCGACTCAAGTGGGGATCACCGCCAACCCTTTTGCACTTCTGATAAAAAAATATCAGCCTCCCCTGCAAAAAGAAATCCAAAAACAAACTCTGACTATCATCAATAATGGAACACGCATCATGACTCTTGCTAGTCAATCAGACTTTCGATATCCCAGAAACACCTCTGGTACCGCCGCTGTCTTCTGATAACGTCCTTTGAGTCATTAAAAAAAATGTTCCACCAGATGTCTGCCACCGTGTTCTACAACTGAGGAATTCAACCAATCCCTCTGATACCAGATGTTGGGAAAGACGGGAAAGCGACGAACGCGCAAACAAAAGAAAAAGCGAACGCGCAACGGAAATTGAATCTTTCCCCCCAAATAGAAGCGGATGTGCAGCGACAAAATTAAATGTGCAGAAAAAAATAAATTTGACACCGGAAATTTTTACGTGGAAAACCCGAAAGGGAAAAACCACGGGACCTAGTCCAAAAAGAGAAATCCACTAAAATGAATAAGTACACGGTAGAGACTCCCCAAAATGGAAGGGATCTCAAAAGTAATACTCTCCAATGCAGAGAAAAATGATCGTCGATGAAAGGCGATCACTAAATTGGCTCTGCTCTTGATATTGTGGATGTCCTGTAAAAGTCTTGCCGCTACCTCCTTTTATAGCAAAACAATCCGCGTGACGATGTGTCGCCATGTCAAAAACGCGTCTCCGCGTGAATTAATTCACGCGGTCTTGATCCGCATTAAAAACACCTCATTAATAGCGAAACTGCTTGGTGCTCCAATTGAGGAGGGATTACGCGGCACACCAACCAGGAAGGCGCCCAACAAACTCCCCCTCCGACTCAAGTGGGGATCACCGCCAACCCTTTTGCACTTCTGATAAAAAAATATCAGCCTCCCCTACAAAAAGAAATCCAAAAACAAACTCTGACTATCATCAACAACGAAACACGCATCATGACTCTTGCTAGTCAATCAGACTTTCGATATCCCAGAAACACCTCTGGTACCGCCGCTGTCTTCTGATAACGTCCTTTGAGTCATTAAAAAAAATGTTCCACCAGATGTCTGCCACCGTGTTCTGCAACTGAGGAATTCAACCAATCCCTCTGATACCAGATGTTGGAAAAGACGGGAAAGCGACGAACGCGCAAACAAAAGAAAAAGCGAACGCGCAGCGGAAATTGAATCTTTCCCCCCAAATAGAAGCGGATGTGCAGCGACAAAATTAAATGTGCAGAAAAAAATAAATTTGACACCGAAAATTTTTACGTGGAAAACCCGAAAGGGAAAAACCACGGGACCTAGTCCAGAAAGAGGAATCCACTAAAATGAATAAGTACACGGTAGAGACTCCCCAAAATGGAAGAGATCTCAAAAGTAATACTCTCCAATGCAGAGAAAAATGATCGTCGATGAAAGGCGATCACTAAATTGGTTCTGCTCTTGATATTGTGGATGTCCTGTAAAAGTCTTGTCGCTACCTCCTTTTATAGCAAAACAATCCGCGTGACGATGTGTCGCCATGTCAAAAACGCGTCTCCGCGTGAATTAATTCACGCGGTCTTGATCCGCATTAAAAACACCTCATTAATAGCAAAACTGCTTGGTGCTCCAATTGAAGAGGGATTACGCGGCGCACCAACGAGGAAGGCACCCAACAGTAAGCTGACGTGGATTTCCTCAACCTGTCCAGGGCATCAGAGCCCGCCACCGAGGGGGCCCCTCAGCCCTCCGGCCAGTGGCTGTCTTGGTCGATTCTTCATAGAAGCGCGAGCGATGTCTGCGTCGAGGAGGCGACGGTCTCTGCGGAATCGACGATCGCTGCGGCCGGCACGCTTGGGCACGAATCCACCGACGTGCGCAACCACCACGGCAGCAGCAACGAAATTCGTATTAACGAATCGGTGACCATCGCGACTCACCCCAACATAGTCCACAATACCGGCATGGAGAGAGAGGACGACGGTGGCGGCGAGCCAGCGGTGGATTTGCAGAACGCGAAATTCAAGGCTGACATCCTGGCGCACCCGCTGTACGAGCCACTGTTATCGGTGCATGTGACGTGCCTGCGCATCTCGACGCCGGTGGATCAGCTTCCGCGAATCGATGCGCAGCTTGAACAGGCGCAGCAGGTTGTTGCGAAGTACTCCGCCCTGCGCAATGGAGATCAGTTGTTGGTTGACGACGAAAAGGAGATCGACCAGTTAATGGTGAGTTTTCTGTTTGAGGATCGAGCATTCGATTACTTCATATCTGTTTTGTTTGTTGTTACATCACGAATTTCCTGGACTCCTGCTAATTTTGACGGACTTCTTGCACTTCATTTACGAAAGCTACGACCAATGAATTACATGCCTAAACCTAGACCATGTCGTGCCGATTTAACTAAAGTATTTGAAGAAGTCTTAATCAGTGACAGCAGTGCCTCTGTTGGCCTTTTCTCCATGGGAGTGAATAATCACCTATGCCAAGGTCACTTTTATATAATGCTGAATGTTGCATTGTCGTGTACAAAAGGGTAAGTATAAGGTGATGTTTGTTTTTCTGGTTCATGGCAACATACCAGGATTTTTTCTTTATCCTTCCCATCATTTGGAGAACTCTAGTATTCTTGTGTCCCAACCATGCTATGCCAGAATTAGATGGCATTCTAGTTAATGCAACCCGCGTTTCCAAGTGGACAAGATGCTGTTGTATTTTTCCTAAAAAAGACATCCCATGTGCTTCAGTCAAATTTCATCACCCTTGAATGGAGTGTGGCGTCATTTTAGTTTGATTTTTCTTCTACCATCAATTTAGGGTTGTAATTTAGTTGAACACCATAAACCATCTGCATTTAATAAACTGGAAGAAAAATATCAAGTTTTTGTCTTCGCAAAGGCTAGTTTTTTAGCTGCACAATCACTGATAGGTTGTGGCATTGTGAAGTTGAGACATTTTCAATTCAGCCCAAAGAGGAATGTTTTAAAACTAGAATGTGGCTATAATTGATATAGGAATGTCATTATGTAGACATAAACTTCTGGACCTGTGTATAGTTTTTTCATTGAGTTTCTGGTTATTACCTTGCTGACTGATATTTTGGTTCTCTGGTGATATAGATGCAGTATGCTCTGTTGCTCTCTTCATTTAAAGAGCAGCTACAGAAACATGTTCGAGTCCATGCAATGGAAGCGGTCATGGCTTGCTGGGAAATTGAACAGTCATTACAGTGCTTGACGGGTACATCAGTTATTTTTATCTTCGGCAGATTTTTCTTCTCTCTAAACTGTGCTGCATAGTATCAGAAACAAATCTGAAGGCTGTAACGTTTGTCATTTGTTGTGTCACCTGGCAAACATCATTGATGCACTGGACTTTCCTCGCACCCAGGAAGTAATCTTGATGTGGGAAAAGCAATTGGAAGAGGAAAATAAATTTCTAATATTTGGTAGCGACACTGATGTTCAAATACTCATCATATCGCTTTTCCCTTCCCCATCTCATACCAAACGGGGCCATAATTTATCCACTGTTACTGTGTTTCTGGCCGTGATGATTCCTGTACAACTTAACAAGGTTCCTTTATGATTGAAAAATGTGATTAATAAAGCTGAATAATGAAATGACCATGAAATGGAATTTGCAAGTCATATGTTGTTCACTGTACCGTCTTTGTTAGAAGCAAATCTATCCTTCATTGGTTCCATCTGCAGTATTGATGGATTTTGGCAGTTTTCTGCCCCCAATCCCATGTCATTGATTTGCAACCTTGCAATTGAAAATTATCTCTGTTCCACTCTTCTCAACCCTTCTTCTCAAATCCAAAGAGCTTAAGGCAAAGCTACTTATTTATGCATCTGAGCAGACGATTGAGATCTATATATTGCTCCACCATTTTTTTCAGATCCAAAGAGTTGAAGGCAAATTTACATATTTATGCAAACTTGCTTTTTTTGTATATGTCATCTGAGCAAACTAATCTATGCATTACTGTTCTCAACCATTCTATTCAAAATCAAAGAGCTAAAGGCAAAGCTACTTAAAATGTTGTTTCTGTACAACACACGCAAGGAAAGATGCACGTCCGGGGACCCGACCCCGCGATGCACGGCCCAAACCCTAACCCCCCGCGCCATCCCAGCCGCCTGTGGGGGGCGCTAAAGGCAAATCTACTTATTTACACAAACAATTGCGATCTTTGTATTACTCTTTTCAGCCATTCTTTTCAAATCCAAAGAGCTAAAGGCAGCGCTGCTCATTTATGCAACCTTGTTACCGGCAAGCATAACTTGAGGTTGATCTCTTCTGGATATCATTGTGTGTCTGCGGTGAGGCAAATAGAAGCTTAAGCTTGTTGGCTATACAAGCCGTGGATAAAAAGGAGGAAGAAAAATATGGGACAACAAACACCACAAGGCTTTCAAGCTTTCATATATATCAACGGATTACATTTGAACCATATTTATAGGCTATTAAAAAACACCAAAAAAGGACAGCACAATACATTTAATGAAGGACCAAAATACAAAGCAAACAATATTAAATGACTCGCTTGGGAGAAGCGGATGCATGGGGAAATGAGGAGTCACATGGGAAAGTGGCGCTGCATGGGGAAGATACGCTGCATGGGCTGCTTTGGAAAACCAATGGATTGGTTTGCAATTTCCAACACTCCCCTTCAAACCAAGATTGACTTTATCCTGAGCATTGTTCTTATTTTTTTGAATGCATATGTCGGTAGTGGATTTGTGAAAATATCTGCCACCTGTTCCGTAGTATGACAATATTTCAATTTTACCGTTTTTTGCTTCACATAATCTCTCAGAAAATGGAATCGAGTATCGATGTGTTTGCTTTTTCCATGCTGCACTGGATTTTTGGCAAGTTTAATTGCCGACTTATTATCCACAGATATCACTGTGGATCCATCTTGTGGATGCTTCATCTCTTTCAGCAAATTTCTCAACCAAATTCCTTCACAAACAGTAGATGATGCTACCACATACTCTGCTTCACATGTGGATAAAGTGACCATACTCTGCTTCCTTGAATTCCATGTGAAAGCAGTCGATCTAAGAAAAAATACATACCCAGTAGTGCTTTTCCTTTCATCTTGGTCACCTCCCCAATCACTGTTTGAGTAATCATATAGCTTTGCTTCTTCATTGTATGAATAAAAGACCAAAATCCACTGTTTCTTTGACGTACCTGAGGATTCATTTTGCTGCTAGTCAATGTGACTCTTTTGGCGCTTCCATGTACCTACTTAGAAGCCCAACACTGTAGACAATATATGGCCTTGTGATTGTGAGGTACCTTAGGCTTCCAATCAATCTCTTGAACAGAGTCTAGTCAACGCTTCTTCTTTCTTCATCTTTTGTCAGTCTCGTTGCGACAGGCGTGTTTATAGCATTGCAATTGGCCATCTTAAATTTTTCAAGCAACTTCTTAGCATACCTCTTCTGAGATATATAGATGCCGCCATGTTGTTGCTTTACTTCGATGCGTGCATTCTAAACACACGAAGCTTGCTTCAACTCACAAAGAGCTTTCTTCAGTTGATGCACCTTGTCTTCCTCCCCTTGCATAACAAAGCCCTCAGGCTGGTCAACATAGACCTCTTCTTCTAGAATTTCATTTAGGAATGCAAACTTCACATCCAGTTGGTAGATCATCCAACTGCGCAGCAAGGGAGATAATCATCCTCATAGTGTCAAGGTGAGCAACAGGAGCGAAGGCTTCTTCATAGTCCACCCCATACTTCTATTTGTACCCCTTTTCTACGAGCCTTGCCTTGTATCGATCGATTTCACCATCAACATTTTACTTGATCTTGTACACCCATTTGGTGTTAATGCTCTTCTAGCTTTTGGAAGTGTAGTCAGTTCCCAGGTGTCATTTTTCTCTATGGCATGAATTTCTTCTTCCATAGCCATTCTCCAACATTCTTCCCTCATGGCTTCCTGAAACATCAGAGGTTCATGATCCGCATACAAGCAAAAAAGATTTACCTCTTCGGTTTGCTCATAGATATTGCTCAAATTTTTCATCTTGATAGGTGCCATAGGCGAGGATGAGCTGGCCAAATTTTGATTTGATGGAGTGCTTTCAAAAGTGTTGAAATTTACTCCTGGACTTCTACCAATTGATGATGCGTCCGAGGAAGGTGTTGTGGGCGTTTGCTCCTGATGATCATGTCTTTCCTCCAGATCTTCTGTTTCGACTAGAACATCTTTGTTTGATTTTTCATCATTCCATTTCCAGGCTTCTTCCTCACTAAAGACCAGATCTCTACTCACCACTAATTTATTAATTAGTTGATTGTAGAATTTATAGGCTTTAGACTTTTCAAAGTAGCCGATGAAGATGCATTTTTCACCATGATCATCAAGCTTCCTTCTTCTCGCTTCTGGAACTTGAGCGTAGGCAACACATCAAAAAATTCTTAGGTGCGCTACACTCTGTTTGTAGCCGCCTCATGGCTCTTGTGGTGCCAGGTTTCTGCCCAAAAGATCTTTGGCAGCCCTTTCTCTTTTAGCATGGTTCTTGTCATGTTGAGGATGGTGTGGTTCTTTCTTTCTGCGATGCCATTTTGCTGTGGCGTGTACGCAGCATATATTGTTGCTTGATGCCTTGTTCCCTGCAGAAATCTTGAAATGCATTTGAGGTGTATTCTCCGTCTCTGTTAGATCTGAGTACTTTGATTCTGTGACCAGTTTCAGTTTCAGCACGAGCTTTGAAAGTTTTAAAGACAGTGAAAGCGGAAGATTTTTCTTTGATGCAATACACCCACAACTTTCTGCTGAAATCATCAATGAGGGTAATAAAATACCTATTACCTCCAAGTGAGGGTGTTTCAAGTGGTCTGCAGATATCAGTGTGAACCAACTGAAGCGGTTCATTTACTTTTCTAGACACTCCACTGGGGGACGAGTTTCTTTATTGCTTATCGAGTGTACACGCCTCACATATATGATTTGGAACTTCAATCGCTGGCAAGCCACGCACCATGCTTGATGAGGATAGAAGTTTAAGTCCGCTAAAATGCTGATGCCCAAAGCGCAGATGCCATCTCTATGAGTCATTCTTCATGAGTCCAAAGAGACACTTCTCGGCCTTCGTGTTGATATGCAACGAAAACATAGGATTCTTCGCCATTTGGACTTGAGCAACAAGTCTCCTGTGAGCATCCCTTATAGATAAAGAAGGATTCTCCATATGTATAACATACCCCTTCTCAAGGAGTTGGTCGAGACTAATGATATTGTTTTTCATGTTTGGCACATAATACACATTAGAGATGTAATTTGGCTCATCATTCTTCTCATAATTTTTGATTTTACCTTTGCCAATCACGGGTACCTTTGAAGAGTCGCCAAAATTCACGTTGCCATGAACTTCTTCTTTGAGTTCTTCGAACAATTCTTTGTTACCACTTATATGGTTGCTTGCACCTGTGTCCAGATACCATATATCGGGTCGTTCACATGCCTTTTCTTGTGCGAGGAGTGTGGTGCCTTCTTCTTTATGGTGAGATGCTTCAGCATAGTTGGATTGCTCATCTTGACCCATTTTGCTCCAACAATCAGAAGCCTAATGGCCGAATTTCGTACAGTTGTGACATTGAACATTTTTTGTGTATCCACGACCATGCGTGAATCAGCCTCCATCACTTACTCTTCCACGGAAGCTAGTTAAATTTTGTTGCTTTTGTTGATGGCTTGATTAATATCCACGCCCTCTTCCTCTTGCACGATGACCGCCTCGTTGCGTGTGACCATTCTTTTGTTCTTGTAAAGTCAACTTGGACTTTAAGGCATGCTCTATTGTTGAACCCGCATTCTTGTGCAGTCGTTGCTCATGCACTTGCTGTTGGAGTTGGTGGTCTAGAACCAACTACTTTGTACTTTATTCATTAAATAAAAGTCTTATCACATCTTGATTGTTCTTCTGCGTGACATGTCATGTGATAATGTCCTAAGGACAGCTGTTGCATTAAAGGGTCGTAGCGGATCCCTGCTATGATGAGAACCCGAAAGTGCCATAACACTGTTCTTGAATGTATGTTCTATGGCCGGATGATATTATTTGAGGGACACAAATAATACAGGTCATTAGGGGTGAGGACTCATAAAACTTTGAAGCACCTTCTCATGGTGTGCGCCCTTGGTAATATCCAGGAGGATATTATGAGAACGAGACCCGTCAGTAGGAAATCCACATTTCATAGTGTCATTGGATGTTCCTATCTACGGATGTGTGTATTGATCCTTAGACTTTAAGATTATTATTAATGGGTATTACAACTCGCGCACTTAGATGTATTGACGAAAACTGTGACGACACACTGTTCGCAGCGAGGTAGGATACGTTGGGTGCGTCACGAGTAATACCGCATTAATAGATAATGCGAGAAAGGATTTGTCCCTTCCGTTCCATAACGAAAGTAGATATCTCAGGTCCTTTGATGGAATTGATATAGCCTAAATAAATCCATGGCCATGGTAAGGTATGAGCAAGTTCAATTCCGGGAAGTCAAAGAAAGAATAATCAAGCACATGAGTTGATGACACTAGCATGCAACCCGCTTGATTGGAGATATCGAGACAAAGGGATTATATTACACGGTAAGCGTTCGTAGGAGGTGACACGTCATTGCGGCGTTAACTTTTTTCTCTATGGGTGCCTTGGCGTGTTGCTAGACGCTAACCTTGGACTTTAGGCAGGCTCAGCCTAATGCCACTGAGAAAGAGGCCTAGAGGGTCACACACTAAGTGTGTCCATGTATCTCAGTTAAATATTAATTTAACAAGTTAAATAAATATTATTCCCAACTGTGGTTTAATAATTATTTAAGGATGTCTGATCGCATTTATTTTGACACTAGTTACTCGAGAGAATATACTGTGGATAAAATAATATATTTATTAGCGAGTAATGCAGTTACATTTATTTAAGAAATAAATAGTCATTACTCAAGGTCTAATAAATGCGGTGGAGAAAAATGGAAAATAAAAGTACACGCCGTGTATATTAAATATACACGCTGTGTAGTTTTATGGAAAACAAGTACACGCCGTGTATTAATTATTACACGCCGTGTAGTTTTTCCAATTGGGATTTTGAGGATTTAATATTGTTTTATTAAATGATATTTATTATAATCAGCGTGGGCGCATGTCTAGGAATTAATAATTCGACATGGGGGTTTTCAATAAGAGTTAATGAAATAAATAAAACGCGTAACGCGTTTATTTATTGTCATAACTCTATTAACCTCAAACCTGATTATAAATATCCTCGCAACCCCAACATTTTTTAGAGAGCCATTGTTGTGCACAACGGATTTGGAAATACTCTCAAGCCAAGAGAGAATTCCCTTTCCAGCAAGAACGCCCTCAAGTTACGAGAGCAAGATCCTCCACCGGATCAAGGCGGTCGAAGGCGGATATCGCAAGCGAAGGTTCTTCCGCGCTAGCACCCGAAGATCTCTTCGGTGATGTCCGGAGATACGTGACACACGTGTGGATCACCGCTAGAGGAATCCTACACTTGGATTCTACGACGCAACGACGGATCACCGAACCGTGACCGGACACATCAACGAAGAAAGAATTCCAACAAGGTAATTCTTATGCATTAATTAAATTAATTATAATCAACATATGATGATCCTCCTCAAGGGTTCCGGGACTCTTCTTTTCTTTTCGTTCTTCGTTCTATTCCGAAGATTCGGCATTTTATATCGTGACGGATCTCGGATTGAACGTTGTTTAACGTTAAAATTAAAGTTGGGCAAACCCACCAACGCGCTTCCGATGCGCCCGGAACCTTCAAGTGGTATCAGAGGGAGGTTATATCGTTGGTTATAATTATTTAGTTTTTTGTTGGTGATTTACGCATTTAATAATTTAGTTATTTCAATTCATGTTTAATCGTTCTGGAAATCTGAATATCGAGATCTGTTCCTCCTCTCTCGTTTCTCGTTCACCTCACAGAAACAGATTTTTCTTTTAATTTTGATTAAAATAAAATAGAGGAACTCATCCGGAGGAGCCAAATGTTTCTGGCCGTATAACACCAGAATACACGGTGTGTATTCGGAAGTACACACCGTGTAGTCTAGGTTCAATGCATTGACTGATCCGCCAAATCAGGCCGTGTATTGGATTCTTTCTAAGAATTTAAGACACCGTGTGTTGACCAGAAACAGGTGGCACACGGTTTCCGGAATACACGCCGTGTGGTCCAATGAACACGGCGTGTAGTCCCTTCGGGTTAGGGTTGGGTCGTGTACTCCGTACACGGCCTGCCCGGCTGGAAACCGTGTAACGCGGAAACTACACGGCGTGTGTCCCACTGTACACGCCGTGTACTCCGAAAATTTCTGAAGTACATTAACACGCCTTATCCCCGGGCGTGTACTTCGAATAGACGGTGAAGAAAAAGTACACGCCGTGTAGTCGGAACTACACGCCGTGTACTCACCCAAATTACGCAGATTTATTAAAATTTATTATTATATTATACAAACCCTTGAGACGTGTACCATGGTGCAGGCGTAAAGCTGAGGCACAACACGTGATAGGTGTTATATATATATATATATGTTTAATTTAACATCTGCGTAATAAATGGGAATTCACCGGGTTGCCTCCAAGGTACAAGTTACGTACAAGGATAATTTTAAATGAATTTATTTGTTTAAAATTATGATGGATGAGAATCTCAAGGAAATTCAGAAAAGGAATTTAAGATAAAATGATTGATTAATTAAAGATAATTAATTGATTCGAGCGTGATTTATCTTAAACAAGAACGATTAAAGAATTGAATGCTAGTTTTATTTATGCGTAAATATCGTTGCATGTATGGATGATCATGAGTTAGACCGAGACCTTTGTATGTGAATGGTTTCTTTTAATTTATTTATTTAAATTAAATTTGTTGGCCTGCGAGCCATCTCCTCATTAATATGTAGGGCCTGCGCGCCCAATGATTCTTTTATGTAAAAACCCCTTTTTTT
Source organism: Viscum album (assembly GCA_963277665.1). Taxonomy (NCBI): domain Eukaryota; kingdom Viridiplantae; phylum Streptophyta; class Magnoliopsida; order Santalales; family Viscaceae; genus Viscum; species Viscum album. The sequence continues at coordinate 60,515,335 of OY728137.1, read as the reverse complement.
CCCCTCACCTGCGTGTGAGATAAATGCATATGTAATTGATGGAGCTCCCAAGCTAGTGGAGGCAGCTCAAGTCAGGAGCCAAGATGAAACCAATCCAAGGAGATACAAAGGTGGACAGGTGGAAAGCTGTAAACACGAACCCGAAAGGTTCAAGGTGTTTCTCCCCTAGGTCTTGGGTTAGTTTATCAACCGCTAGATAAACTAACCAATAGAAAAGCTCATGATCATACCATTTATTTTATTTCTGTCAGTTGCATGGTTTATTTATTGTGGGTGTGTTGTCACGATCACACAATTAATGAATTAAACGAGCATGCAAGATGGAACTAAAATAAAATTGGCTTATACGTAAATATTATCTTAGACATGGTTAATCATTTAAGTATATCCCACTTAATATTAACAAGCATGTAATCAAAGATAATAAAATGACAATTTACGTATAAGGATAAAATCCCTCAAAATAAATATTAAGTCGGCATAGCCTTCCATAATCTTGGTTAGAATCGAACCATAGTTCAAAGTGCTTGACCAACCCTAGTTGGAGTGCTTTCAATTATCGGGGAATTCTAATTCAAGGTTTTGGGTTGACTTGACTTGGTTCGCATCAAGGGTTGACTGCCACAGGAGGACTTGGTGTGACCAAGAGGCAAAGGTTGAGGAAATCCAAAAAGGATTTCAGGATTGGGGAGTCCACTCAGCGGATCAAGGAACTGCAAGTTAATGCAGTTGGCATTTGGAATGCCTACCTAAAACCCTTCAAGTTGCTTGACCAACCCTAGTTGGGGTAATGCGAAGGGCAATATGGATCCTTGCCACTAGAATATTCACGCAATAGAATATTTCGAAGTCAATGGTGAGGGCTATTGGATTTCGATAAAATAGTGGGAGACTAATAAGTATTAATTTATTTATTTGTCTCAATTTTTATAATAAAGTACTAAACCTTTGCTCATCTTAAATTGTAGAAACGGCAAGAAAATGACTTCAAACATATCATTGCGCACCATACTTGAAAAAGAAAACCTTCTCACCGGCACCAATTTCCAAGAGTGGCAGAGGCGTTTACGCGTCGTCCTTCGCCACGAAAGGAAATTATATGTGCTGGAAGAGCCTATTCCAGTTGCGCCGGGGAAAGAGGCTAGTGATGAGGAATTATCTCTCTACATGAAACACATGGATGATGCCACAGATGTCCAGTGTTTCATGCTATCGGCCATGTCTAATGAGCTCTTGAAGCAACATGAAAACATGGATGCGTATAGCATGATGTCTCACCTTAAAGATCTCTACCAAGAGAAGGCGAGACAGGAGAGGTATGAGATCTCCAATGCTTTGTTTACCACGAAGCTTGGAGAGTCTGCGCCAGCTGGGCCTCATGTGGTCAAACTTATTGGCTACATTGAACGCTTGGACATCTTAGGGATTAAATTCTCAGATGAGTTGCGTACAGATCTCATCCTATCATCATTGCCCAAGACCTTCTCTAGCTTCATTGTCAACTATAACATGAGCGGCAATGAGAAGAGTCTATCGGAGCTTCTGACCTTGATTCGCTAGGTAGATAAGGACATGGGGCGTGACAAACCCGCAGTCTTTATGGTGAACAAGAAAAGGAAGGACAAGACAAAGGGGCCAAAGACTTATAAACGGTCTGAAGCCCCCGAGCACCGTCCCTCCAAGAAGGGGAAGATCCAGAGGCAGGGCAAGGAACGAGAAGCAGTGTGTTTTGCATGTGGCAAGCAGGGCCACTGGAAGAGGAACTGCACCCAGAAGCGTGGGGACGCTAAAGGTGCGTTCGTTATCGAGTGCAATCTTTCTATTTCTACACATTGGGTATTAGATACAGCTTGTGGGGCTCACATATGTATTCAAATGCAGGAACCAAGTAGATTTAGAAAGATCGCCAGAGGAGAGATGGATCTTCGAGCTGCCAATGGTGCAAGGCTGGCTGCATTGGCTATTGGCTACTATCACCTCTCATTGCCAACTGACATGATTTTGGTTTTACAAAACTGTTATTTTGTGCCTAGTGTTACCAAGAACATAATTTCTGTATCTTGTTTGGATATGGATGGATTTATTTTCAAGTTTGGAAATAATGGTTGTCTCTTTTATAAGAACAACGTATGTTATGGTATGACACATTTGAATAATGGTTTGTATGTATTAAATTACGAAAACCAAGTGTTGGCAATCGATAACGAAACAAACTCACATGACTCATACATCACCCAGTTATGACATCACCGCTTTGGTCATGTGAACGAGAAGCGCTTGACAAAGCTCTGCCAAGATGGCTATTTAGACTCTACTGAGCTAAAACCACTTGATAGATGTCACGCTTGTTTACAAGGAAAAATGACCAAGCCGCCTTTTGGTGGACAAGGTGAAAGAGCCACAGAGCTTCTAGGATTGGTACACACAGATGTGTGTGGACCATTTCCAGTAGAAGCTAGAGGTGGATATTCTTACTTTATTACTTTTACTGATGATTTGAGTAGATATAGCTATGTCTACTTAATGAGGTATAAGTCAGAGTCCTTAGAGAAATTTAAGGAATTCAAGAATGAAGTAGAGAATCAACTTGGTAAGAAGATAAAGAAGCTTCGATCGGATCGAGGTGGAGAATATCTGAACCAAGAGTTCATCGATCTTCTACGGGAGTCTGGGATTCTATCTCAGCTCACTCCTCCTTATACACCACAGTGGAATGGTGTTAGTGAAAGGAGGAACCGCACCTTGTTGGACATGGTGAGGTCGATGATGAGTCATGCGGATCTTCCATTATCCTTTTGGGGATATGCATTACAAACTGCAGCATACACATTAAACCGAGTACCATCTAAGGCGGCAAATGGAATTCCATCCGAGTTATGGAATGGAAGGAAACCCACTTTGTCGCACACAGGTGTATGGGGATGCGAGACGTTTGTTAAGGCCTTCTCAGGCAACAAACTAGCACCCCGGGGCACGAAGTGTATCTTTATAGGATATCCCAAGGAAACAAAAAGATATTACCTATATAACCCCCAAGACAAGAAAGTGACTGTCGCCAGACAAGCCGTCTTTCTTGAGAGGGAGCACATCCTCAAGAAGGATAGTGAGAGCAAGATTGACTTCGATGAAGTTGATGCTCAAGATACATAGGAGTTGGTACAGGAACAAGTTCCACAGGTCCCCGTGGAAGAGGTTCCAGAAACACAAGTACTGCATAGGAGCTCAAGAGAGGTAAGAGAACCAGAGAGATTTGGTTTCCTAGTCACCGAGGATGGTGAATCATTATTGTTGGACAATGATGAACCTCTCTCCTACAAGGAAGCAGTAGAAAGCTCAGAAGCTGCAAGATGTCTAGAAGCTATGAATTCTGAGATGGATTCCATGTATCAGAACCAAGTTTGGGTTCTGGTCGATGAGCCAGTTGATGTAAAGCCTGTTGGATGCAAATGGGTATTCAAAAGAAAGCTGGACATGGAAGGTCAAGTTAGCACCTATAAAGCAAGGCTAGTGGCTAAAGGATTCAGACAGCGTCAAAGAATTGACTATGATGAAACCTTCTCGCCAGTTGCCATGTTTAAATCCATAAGAATCATACTTGCCATAGCAACTTACCATGACTACGAGATTTGGCAGATGAATGTCAAAACAGCATTCCTTAATGGGAACCTTCAGGAAGATGTCTATATGACACAACCAGAAGGGTTTGTGACACCAGGTGAAGCCAAACGGGTTTGCAAGTTGCAGAAATCCATTTATGGATTAAAGCAAACATCCAGATCATGGAACATTCGATTTGATGAAGCCATAAAGGAATTTGGTTTCATTAAGAACGAATGTGAGCCATGTGTTTATAAGCGGTTTAATGGGAATGCGGTCGTCATCCTAGTGGTATATGTTGATGACATATTGCTTATTGGAAACGACGTACCAGCCTTACAGTCAGTTAAGGACTGGTTGAACAAGTGTTTCTCCATGAAGGACTTAGGAGAAGCAACCTACATTCTAGGGATCAAGATCATTCGTGATAGATCCAAGAGGCTGCTTGAACTAAGTCAGGGTACATACATTGACCAGATACTAAAGAGATTTAGTATGGAAAAATCCAAGAGGGGATTGGTTCCAGTGTCACATGGCTTACATCTTTCTAAGAAAATGTGTCCCCAGACACAACAGGAGAAAGATAGGATGAGCAAGATCCCATACGCTTCGGCTATAGGATCCATCATGTATGCCATGTTATGTACCAAGCTTGATGTTGCCTATGCACTGAGCATGGTAGGCAGATATCAAGCAGATCCAGGAGAACAGCATTGGACTGCTGTTAAGACTATCCTTAAGTATCTGAGAAGAACTAAGGATATGTTCCTGGTGTATGGAGGAGACGAGGAGCTTGTCATCAGAGGGTATGCTGATGCTGGTTTTCAAACAGATCAGAATGATCTGAAGTCGCAATCTGGATATGTTTTCTGTCTCAATGGAGGAGCTGTGAGCTGGAAGAGTTCAAAGCAGCCAGTTGTCGCCGATTCTACAGCGGAGTCCGAGTATATAGCGACTTCTGATGCAGCCAAAGAAGCCGTTTGGATTCGGAACTTTGTCCAAGAGCTTGATGTGGTGCCTAGCAGTAAAGATCCCATTACATTGTATTGTGATAATACTGCAGCGGTGACTCTTGCAAAAGAACCAAGGTCACATCAACGGACAAAACACATACTCCGGAAGTATCACCTCTTGAGGGATTTCTATCAAAGGGGTGAAGTTGCAGTGAGCAGAGTGTCCACGGAAGAGAACGTGGCGGACCCCATGACTAAATGCCTATCTCAGCAGAAGCATGAATATCATGTGAGAGCTAGCGGGTTAAAGGTTGTTAGCAGTTGGCTCTAGTCCAAGTGGGAGTCTGTTGGAGTTGGTGGTCTAGAACCAACTACTTTGTACTTTATTCATTAAATAAAAGGCTTATCACATCTTGATTGTTCTTATGCGTGACATGTCATGTGATAATGTCCTAAGGACAGCTGTTGCATTAAAGGGTCGTAGCGGATCTCTGCTATGATGAGAACCTGAAAGTGCCATAACACTGTTCTTGAATGTATGTTCTATGGCCGGATGATATTATTTGAGAGACACAAATAATACAGGTCATTAGGGGTGAAGACTCATAAAACTTTGAGGCACCTTCTCATGGTGTGCACCCTTGGTAATATCCAGGAGGATATTATGAGAACGAGACCCGCCAGTAGGAAATCCACATTTCATAGTGTCATTGGATGTTCCTATCTACGGACGTGTGTATTGATCCTTAGACTTTAAGATTATTATTAATGGGTATTACAACTCGCGCACTTAGATGTATTGACGAAAATTGTGACGACACACTGTTCGCAGCGAGGTAGGATACGTTGGGTGCGTCACGAGTAATACCGCATTAATAGATAATGCGAGAAAGGATTTGTCCCTTCCGTTCCATAACGGAAGTAGATATCTCAGGCCCTTTGATGGAATTGATATAGCCTAAATAAATACATGGCCATGGTAAGGTATGGGCAAGTTCAATTCCGGGAAGTCAAAGAAAGAATAATCAAGCACATGGGTTGATGACACTAACATGCAACCCGCTTGATTGGAGATATCGAGACAAAAAGATTATATTACACGGTAAGCGTTCGTAGGAGGTGACACGTCATTGCGGCGTTAACTTTTTTCTCTATGGGTGCCTTGGCGTGTTGCTAGACGCTAACCTTGGACTTTAGGCAGGCTCAGCCTAATGCCACTGAGAAAGAGGCCTAGAGGGTCACACACTAAGTGTGTCCATGTATCTCAGTTAAATATTAATTTAACAAGTTAAATAAATATTATTCCCGACTGTGGTTTAATAATTATTTAAGGATGTCTGATCGCATTTATTTTGACACTAGTTATTCGAGAGAATATACTGTGGATAAAATAATATATTTATTAGCGAGTAATGCAGTTACATTTATTTAAGAAATAAATAGTCATTACTCAAGGTCTAATAAATGTGGTGGAGAAAAATGGAAAATAAAAGTACACGCCGTGTATATTAAATATACACGCTGTGTAGTTTTATGGAAAACAAGTACATGCCGTGTATTAATTATTACACGCCGTGTAGTTTTTCCAATTGAGATTTTGAGGATTTAATATTGTTTTATTAAATGATATTTATTATAATCAGCGTGGGCGCATGTCAAGGAATTAATAATTCGACATGGGGGTTTTCAATAAGAGTTAATGAAATAAATAAAACGCGTAACGCGTTTATTTATTGTCATAACTCTATTAACCTCAAACCTGATTATAAATATCCTCGCAACCCCAACATTTTTAGAGAGCCATTGTTGTGCACAACGGATTTGGAAATACTCTCAAGCCAAGAGAGAATTCCCTTTCCACCAAGAACGCCCTCAAGTTACGAGAGCAAGATCCTCCACCGGATCAAGGCGGTCGAAGGCGGACATCGCAAGCGAAGGTTCTTCCGCGCTAGCACCCGAAGATCTCTTCGGTGATGTCCGGAGATACGTGACACACGTGTGGATCACCGCTAGAGGAATCCTACACTTGGATTCTACGACGCAACGATGGATCACCGAATCGTGACCGGACACATCAACGAAGAAATAATTCCAACAAGGTAATTCTTATGCATTAATTAAATTAATTATAATCAACATATGATGATCCTCCTCAAGGGTTTCGGGACTCTTCTTTTCTTTTCGTTCTTCGTTCTATTCCAAAGATTCGGCGTTTTATATCGTGACGGATCTCGGATTGAACATTGTTTAACGTTAAAATTAAAGTTGGGCAAACCCACCAACGCGCTTCCGATGCGCCCGGAACCTTCACTTGCAACGACCCCATCAGTTCTTCAATGGACGGTGTTTCCGACTTCTTTGATTCTTCGATTGCCACAACCACATGCTCGAACTTGGTTCTGAGAGATCGAAGTGCTTTTTCAATGATTCGAATGTCCACTTTTTCACCATTTCTTTTCAAATTGTTAACAATGGCAATTAGGCTGGATAAGTAATCAGAGATGCTCTCACATTCCTTCATGTGTGCCGCTTCGAACTCCGCTCTTAGTGTTTGAAGGTGAACACGCTTCACTCGATCAATACCTTTGAAGATGGTGGTAAGGGTATCTCAAGCTTGCTTGCTTGATGTTGCTTTGACAATCTTTTCGAATGTTGATTCATCCAACCCTTGATAGAGGAGGAACAACGCCTTGTTGTCTTTCTTCCTTTGATTTTTGAGGGTCGTCTTTTCTTCATTCGTGAAGGCGGCTTCTTCCTCCGTAGTGGGTACAATATACCCATCGGTGATGATCTCCCATAATTCTTGCGACCCAAACAACGCTTTCATTTGAATGCACTACCTTTTATAGCTGTCCTTAGACAGCTTCAGAACTTGCGGCTAGATTGCGATGACCATCTTCGGAAAAATTGAGGATACTTTGGTACCGGCCTCTGATACCAGTTTGTTGGCTATACAAGCCATGGGGAAAAAAAGGAGGAAGAAAAATATGGGACAACAAACACCACAAGGCTTTCAAGCTTTCATATATATTAACAGATTACATTTGAACCATATTTATAGGCTATTAAAAAACACCAAAAAAGGACAGCACAATACATTTAATGAAGGACCAAAATACAAAGCAAACAATATTAAATGACTCGCTTGAGAGAAGCAGATGCATGGGGAAATGAGGAGTCACATGGGAAAGTGGCGTTGCATGGGGAAGATACGCTGCATGGGCTGCTTTGGAAAACCAACGGATTGGTTTGCAATTTCCAACAAAGCTTGTGCAAAGCTAACATTGTTATGAAACATAGTTTGTTTCTATTCTATTTATCTTGCTGAGTGAACAAAGATTCACAACAAGGTTATCGCTTAAAATTTGTGTGAGCAGGAGTTTCTTCTGGTGAAGGTACGGGTGCAACAATGTCTGATGATGATGATGGGCAAGTAGGAAATGACACAAATTGGTTTGAGGGAGGGTTGGAGGTTGCAGATGGCATGGGCTTCGGCCCTCTGAACCCAACCAAGAGTGAGAGGTCATTGATGGAGCGTGTTAGGCACGAGCTGAAGCATGAGCTAAAACAGGTAAAAATTCCAACTCCTGACCGTCATTTTGTGTGTGTGTGTTTGAAGTCACATCGCCCATCGTGGCGTTTTTTATGATTTTTTGCATGTTCTATAGGGTTATAAGGACAAAATCCAAGACATGCGGGAGGAAATTTTGCGCAAGAGGAGAGCTGGAAAACTTCCTGGTGACACTACTTGTGTCTTAAAATCTTGGTGGCAATTGCATTCAAAGTGGCCATATCCTACTGTAAGTTGTGTCAAACACTAGTTTTGGTAGAATGGTGTTTTTACTCCTTATGCAACCATGGTTCTATTCTATTGATTGAGCTTCAGGAGGAAGACAAGGTGAGACTGGTGCAGGAAACTGGGTTGCAGTTGAAGCAGATAAACAACTGGTTCATAAACCAGAGGAAGAGGAACTGGCACAGCAGTTCCTCATCCTTCACCGCATCCAAGACCAAATGCAAGAGCCACTCCAACAAGGGCACCTAGTCTTGTTCTTGTGTCCGCAGGCTTTTCATTCGAGCCTCGCTCTGGCTGGCCCGATTGACCAAAGAAGCTGTTTGGGTGATGGGATGGTCGACCCTGTCAGCCAAACGACTTCCCGTGTCAGCAATGCATATCATGGACACATGGATGTGAGGCTGGTCACGAACTACCATCGTGTCAAACAGGTACTTCTTTGTGCCTTTTGTTGGTATATTAGTGTTGCTACATGTGAATAGAAATAGGGGTGTGGGCGTTTGATGTAGGGGGAAATTGTCGATGATGTCTTGTCATTTGGGTATATATGTCTAAATTATAGATTTGTGAACATCAGAATGTAATTACCTTGTTGTATATTTGTTGTGCAGTAGTTTGTTCAATGATTACTTAAAAATTTCTAAAATAATACTATGTTTTAAGTCAATCACTTAATCCATGAAGACATGATGAAAGATGCATGTGCACTAAATATCTTATCACAACATGTGATATGACCATATATGCAATCATGGAGTGTCATAACTGTTGGGGTCCTCACGTGGAGACCACACATGCCATTTTAAAAAAAGGGCTCATGCTATTTTAAAAAAGGTATAACAAAAAGAAAAAGATACGAGGAAGTTATGATTTTGGTAGGCAGGGGTCTTTTGTGGTGTGGAACTCCATCTCTCTCACTCTTGTGTGGCTAGGTCTTTGCATATCTAAACGAAGAGTGAGATTCAGATTGTGATTGGTTTTGATCGGTGATTGTTTTTTTTTTCTGATCTTGATGGTTTTTCTGCATCCGGTTATTTAGTTGACTATCTTCAGATTCATACATAGATTTATTTTTGGGACTCTTCCGCGTAGTCTTTAATTTTGTTGGATCCATCTTTTTTGCATCAGGTCTTGTGATTTTTCTCTCTTTGGATTTTCCACATTAGAAAAGTTATGGTGTTAACTGTTTAATCTTTCGGCACATATATTTTAATTTGTTTTGCATCAGATTCATTTTTCATGCTTGCTCGAAAAAGAAGAATTTTATTCAGCTATGTGTTAGTTTTTTTTGTCCGTTCACATTTGTTCAGATAAATCATGGATGCGAATTATAGTTAGATGATCCTATTGAATGATACTAATTATCACATGTGGTGGTTAAAAATGAAAGATATGTTTCTTCTAAAGCGACTGCATCTGCTGGTGTTTGGTACCCATAAACTAGAAAAAATTTCTGATGAATGGTGCGAGTTTGAGCATGAGATAGTTTGCGGATTCATTTGTTAGTGGATTGAAGACAACATGATGAACCGTATTGTCATTATCTCTCACGTAAGAACTTTGTAAGAAAAGCTTGGGAAAACAATAAATTGTTTCTTTTCAAACATGTGATAACTTTAGATGCAATGAAAGTACAAATATTTTTGATTATCTAAGGGATTTTCGAGATTATTTTGTCATGTTCTTTGGCATGAGTAATAATTTTGTGGATAAGGCTTTGACACTTTAGTTACTTAATACTTTATTTGATTCGTAGGAGAATTTGCATGTTACTCTTATCTGGTTCTGTTCATGGTGGTGTTGTGACATTTAGTTTTGTCAAATCTACTATTTTGAATGTATAAATTAGGTGACATACTCAGAAAGATCTTCAGAGCTTTTGGTCATAGAGAATAGTGGGATGAGTTTAGAAGTGAATTGGGGGCAAATTAGCTGAGGTAAAAGCAATAACACAAGCAAATCCACGCTGAAGTAGGAATTTGAGTATCATCATTGTGGTAAGAAATGACATGTCATTTTTTTGTTATCAACTAAAAAGGACATGTCATTTTTTTGTTATCAACTAAAAAGGCAAAACAGAATGAAGGAAAATCAACTGAAGAAAAATATTGATGGAGATGATTGCATCGTCGTAGCTACAAAGGTGATCTTATTATTGTTTATGATTCTATTAATACTGCTTCTGATAATTCTTGTTAGGCCATTAATAGTGTTGTCTGCTTTAATGTGACATCAATGAATGAGTTCTTTACATCTTATAGCTTGGGTAATTTTTGGATTTTAAAGACGCACAATGATGATTATGGTGATCGTGTAGGTCTAAGGACTATTTGTGTGGAGACTAGCATAAGAAGTAAGCTGATTGTGAAGAATGTTTGACATGCTCATGAGGTTCGTCTGAATCTTGTTTTCACTAGTGTTTTTGATGACAATGGTTTGGTTTGTACTTTTGGAGATGAACATCAGAAGCTTTCAAAGAGTTCCCTGATAGTGTCATGGGGTGGGATTGTATTGAACCAGAGCTTCTGTTTCTTTTGATACCATTTGTGTTGTTGAGTGTAGCATTTCTTCCAAATTATGGCATAAAAAGATGAGCCACATCAGTGAAAATGGACTTGGTTGTTGTAACGTCTCGGGTCCTAGGCCATTTGACTGGTGCCCCGTCCCGATTCGTGTTGGAACCACAACCGATGCTGGAAATAGAGTATGGTTTGTGTTTGTTGTTAATTTTCATTGAAATTTCAATTTGTTTGCTAAGAAAGAGATCATACAATTCAAGCGGGCTACAATATTGAAGGTGACGTCGTTTCCCAGCATTTGCTAAATTTTTGGGTCCAAAAATTGGAATATGGAGAAAAGTGTTTTTGGTATAGGGAGTTGCGCACAAGATTGAAGGGTGTTTAGAAACTTGTGTGCAAGGCCTGATTTGAGATCAGTGCATCAAAATATGGAAAAGCCAAAAAGCGCGCGCAAGACATAAATTGTGCGTGAAAAATGAGGTTGCACGGAAGAAGCTTACGCGCCCAATGAGACGTCAAAAGCGGTTTTGCACGCTCATGAAGAATCTTGCGTTCACCGACAAAGACGTGTCAGAAACTTGTACGTAGGGTCATCGAGACCTATAAATAGACGGCTACCCCCATGAAAAAGAAGTGAAGAATTTTTCAACGAAAATCCGGTTGCTCTGACGCACAAATGATTTGTGCGCGAAAGAATTGTAGAGAGTTAATCTTGCGCGCAAGGCGTTCCTTTAGTTTGAAAAGACCAAGCGAACCTTTCGGTGTAGTTGCGCGAAAGATAAGGGTTGCGCGGAAAGTAGGGGTTGCGCGAAAGTCATCTTCATGACAAATCCAAAATCTTGTGTGCATGTTCAGGTATTGCGTGCAAGTGTAGTGTTAAGCTTATGACAAGCTTTTGAATATCCAGTTTGTGTGATCAGTGCTTTCAAGTACATCAATTCATGACTTCGATGCAAGCAGTGTCTCGTGCTGAACTCAGACAAAGACTTCAATGCAAATCTGTTGAAGAGGCCCAATCAATAAACTGAGTAAGACTTCTCCCATGGTAGTGAGCAAGGGGAAGTCGACGGAAGTGTTCTGAGGGACGTAGTGAGCTATCCCTGAATTATTGTAAAGGCAGTGTGCCTGGTACAGAGAGACCGTGTCTGAACTATTGTACTCCACAACTAGTGAAGATTAGTGGATTTTGGTACGACCGACACACTGCCGGCGTACGTTCCTTGGGATGCAACCCTTTGTGGTGAACCAAGTAAAAATGTCACGTGGTCTCTTTGCATGCGATTGTTTAATTGCTCTTCATATCCATCATACAGGTTTAACACATTCCTACTAACGTGAGGACAAGATCAGATACTTTAAAAGAAAAAGTTGACACCCTGATTCACCCCTCTCCTCTCAGAGCGTCTTGGGGTCATACAAGTGGTATCAGAGGGAGGTTGATTGTGTTAGATATGTTCGTTGCCGTCATGGAGAATTCAGCTCATGTTAGGGGAGTCCCCCTCTTCCATGGAAGTTATTTTCAGATTTGGAAGAATAGAATGAGATCTCATCTAAGATCTCTTGGAATGGAAGTTCTCTATGCTACTGTGCAAGGAATACAAGTTACTGATCCAATAGGGATGGCTATGACTGAGACATACAAGAAAATTCTTGATGCAGATGCTAAAACACAGAATGCTCTCGCTGCACCTCTTTCAGATCAGATTTATCTAAAGGTGATGAGCTGCACATCAGCAAAGTCTATGTGAGATAAACTTGAAAATATCTATGAAGGAGATAACAAAGTGAAGGAGGCGAAACTTCAAGTACTGCACAACAGGTTTGACGATCTGAAGATGCACCCTGAGGAGAATGCAGTCTCCTTCAATCGAATTACTGAACTTGTAAGAGCAATTCGAGGACTCGACGAATAAATCAAAGACATTGACATTATAAAGAAAATCTTGAGAAGACTTCCACCCCTTTACAATGCAATGGTGTCAGTTCTTGAGGAAAGAGATCTCTCCAAGCCCTCTTTGGATGATCTGCTGAGTAGCCTGGTGACATATGAAATGAGAGTCAAACTGAAAGACGCTACGACTCGTGTACGTAAGGAAATGACATTCAAAGCTATGGAAAAACTAAAAATTTCCTGTGATAGTAGCGGTGAGGATGATCAGGAAAAAGAAATTCTTTCTCTTATTCCCAAGAAATTCAAGAAGGGAAAATGAAAATTTGAAGGCAAGCTAGCTCTGGCGTGTTTTCGTTGTGGTAAAGTTGGACACATAACCTCTCAGCGCTCAAGGAAATTTGATGATGAAGTGAGCGAAGTTGAAAACATTGAGAAGCCTCAGAAAAGGTTCTTCAAAAAGAGAAACTTCAAATTTGCAAAGAAACTAAAGAAAAAGAGTTGTGTGTGAAGAAAATGATGAGGGTAATGATTTCTATGAGGAAGAGGAACTAGAATTTAAATCTAGAAAACATGCGTCCATGATGGCTACTGTTGAAAAATCAAAACCATCAGAAGATAATGGTGGAGATAATCAGTTGACAACTAATATTAATCCTGAGTTGCAACTTAAGGATGTTGTTAGTAAGCTTAAGATTAAATGTAAGAGTTGCAATAAGTGGAAATCAATTGTAGAAAAATCATCTGAATATGTTGATCAGCTTGAAGCTGAAATTGAACAATTGGAAGAATTTGTGAAAGTACAGTCTAAAATCCTTGAAAGCACATATGATGTAGTGGATCTGAAGTTGAGAATTGAAGAGCAGACAAAGGTCATCAATGAACTCATCTCCGGTCTTGAAGAAAAGTCCAAGACTACAAAGGGTCTTGAAGAGGAAGTTGTTACTCTTAGGAGTAAACTTGAGAGTGAATCAATTTCAAAAGAATCAAGGAAGAAAATACAATTTAGAACGTTCTCAGATGCTGATTTGTTGGAGAGAGAGCAAAATGTGGTTCTAATGGAGTTGAAAATATTTTGAATGATCAAAGACCCGCTTACATGGGAAACAGTGGAATCGGTTGTGAGGACGAATCGTCAAATGCTGCAAATAAATGCGACCAAAATAAAGGCAAGCTGAAAATGAGTCATGTGGAAAAGTCACCTGAAGTGCTGAAAAAGAAACCTCCAATTCAATCTGAAAGAAGAATAAAAGACTATCCTCGAGCCTCCAGGAATAACAGACAGTCAAACTATTATCCCACAAAAGAAGGAATGATGATAAATAGAAGTGAGAAGACATTTCCTCTCATTAAGTGTCAATCTTGTGGATATCTGGGCCATACCATGTCTTATTGCTAAGAGGCAAGGAGCTATTTGAATGAAGAAGAGATTCAAGTTCAACAAAAGAGAACAAATTCATATCCTAATTCTTTTAGAAGAAACAATTTCTATGGATATTGTTTTTGTTGTTCTAATTTTGACCATAAAGCTATTTATTGCAGGCAGAGGAGTGAGATGAACACCTCATATCGAAGTTAGAGAAAAGTCAATGTTCATCAACAATACAATGTTGCTCTTTCAAATAGGTTTTCCCCTCTGGAAGAAGAGTTTGAATATGAAGAACCCATATACACGGAAGAGAGAGTTGAAATGCCATCAGTGTCCTACACTCAACATAATAAATCATGGAAAGAAAAGCGGAAAATTGAAAAATCCAATCTTGCAGAAGTAGCCCTCAAGGCTACAAAGAATAATAGCACCTGGATTCTTGATAGCGGATGTTCGTTCCACATGACGGATAATGCAGACCTATTAACGAATGCCAAACAAAAGGTCAATAGAATAGTAAGGTTCGGTAACAATGGTGCTTTGAAGATAAAATGTTGTGGAAGTACTGAGCTAGCTAATGAAGAGCTAAAGAAAACTGAAGTCCTTTATGTGGATGGTTTGCGTCATAATCTTCTAAGTGTGAATCAACTCCGTGACTCAGGCCTTATTGTGACATTCAATCAGAATGACTCTATTATAAGAGGAAAGTTCACACTACTAAAAATTCGACCTTTAGCGACCGCTAAGTGTGAATCAACTCCGTGACTCAGGCCTTATTGTGACATTCAATCAAAATGACTGTATTATAAGAGGAAAGTTCACACTACTAAAAATTCGACCTTTAGCGACCGCCATTAGCGGTCGCTAAAGGCCTCTAGAGACAGCCCAGCGACCGCCATTGGCGGTCGCTTTAGGCCCGACGCTGTAGGCCTACAGCGACCGCTAATGGCAGTCGCTGAAGGTGGCCGAAATTCCGGCCTACAGCGACCGCCAATGGCGGCCGCTGAAGGATTGCTTGGCCGAGCATTAGCGATCGCCAATGGCGGTCGCTATCCTGATGCTCGGCCGATCTCCAGTTGGCTAAAGCGACCGCCAATGGCGGTCGCTATCCTGGAGGAATTTTTTTTTAAATTTCACGACACCCAATCAGAAAAAACAACGTAAAATTCATAAAAAATAGAAAACAATTCCAAACAACATAAACATCAAAATCATCATAAACAATAAATGATAGACGTGCTTCGACGATCCAAACAGACCCATCCATTTCAATCCTGCTTCAATAAACCTACAATAAGATACAAAGAAAATAACTAAACAAAACAAACGTAAATTAGACATATTTATTAAGTTATTATATACATATAATAAAATTAAATCTGACATCAAATCATGAGTTCTATAATAATTTTAAACCCCCAATTTAAGAAATGTTATCATTTTAGGATTTTTTTCCTTGTTTTGGAGTCTTTGGTTTAGTTTGTGAAAGTGTTTTGTTGTCCAAAAAGGAATGTTCTCCGCGCACACCGCGTACAAATAATCAAAACGACATATTCGGTCGTACCGCGCACACCGCACGTCCGATGGGCGTGCCGTCTCCTCCTACATGTCATGAATAATATTCCAATTGTTTTCGTGTGATTTCAAGTCATTCTGAGCACGTTTGCTCTGAATTCGACCATTAGATGTCGTTTCAGTATTTTATGACTCTGGAAATGCGTTTCCAGTCACCGCGGTCAAACGACACCCCCGATTGATGTGTCGTCTGCCCGTCCATTTCACAATTCACACCACGGTTGTTGTCGTATGATTTCATGGCATTCCAAGGTCGTTCGGCTGGTTTTGACCACCCAACGCGCCTTTTTAGAGCGCACCGAACTGCTGAAAACGACATATTCGGACCTACTGCGCACACCACATGTCCGATGGGCGTGTCGTCTCCTCCTACACGTCACGAATAATATTCCTATTGTTTTCATGTGATTTCAATCATTCTGAGCACGTTTGTTCTGAATTCGACCGTTAGACGCCGTTTCAGTGTTTTATGACTTCAGAAATGCGTTTCCGGTCACCGCGGTCAAACAACACCCCCGATTGACGTGCCGTCTGCCCGGCTATTTCACAATTTACACTACGGTTGTTGTTGTATGATTTCATGGCATTCCGAGGTCGTTCGGATGATTTTGACCACCCAACACGCCCTTTTAGAGCGAGCCGAACTGCTGAAAACGTCATATTCGGTCGTACCACGCACACCACACGTTTGATGGGCGTTCCGTCTCCTCCTACATGTCACGAATAATATTCCCATTATTTTCGTGTGATTTGAAGCCATTCTGAGCGCGTTTGCTCTGAATTCGACCGTTAGACGCCGTTTCAGTGTTTTATGACTCCGGAAATGCGTTTCCGGTCACCGCGGTCAAACGACACCCCCGATTGACGTGCTGTCTGCCCGCCCATTTCACAATTCACACCACGGTTGTTTTCGTATGATTTCATGGCATTTCGAGGTCATTCGGCTAGTTTTGACCCCCCAACGCGCCCTTTTAGAGCGCGCTGAACTGTTGAAAACGACATATTCAGTCGTACCTTTCACACCGCACGTCTGATGGGCGTGCCGTCTCCTCCTACATGTCACGAATAATATTCATATTGTTTTCGTGTGATTTCAAGTCATTCTGAGCACGTTTGCTCTGAATTCGACCGTTAAACGCCGTTTCGATGTTTTATGACTCCGGAAATGCGTTTCCGGCCACCGCGGTCAAACAACACCCCCGATTGACGTGCCGTTTGCCCGATCATTTCACAATTCACACCACAGTTGTTGTCGTATGATTTCATGACATTCCGAGGTCGTTCGGTTGGTTTTGACCACCAAACGCGCCCTTTTAGAGCGCGCCGAACTGCTGAAACGATATATTCGGTTGTACCATGCACACCGCACGTTTGATGGGCGTGCCATCTCCTCCTACATGTCACGAATAATATTCCTATTGTTTTCGTGTGATTTCAAATCATTCTGACCACGTTTGCTTTGAATTCGACCGTTAGACGCCGTTTCAGTGTTTTATGACTCCGGAAATGCGTTTCCGGTCATCGCGGTCAAACGACACTCCCGATTGACGTGCCATCTGCCCGACCATTTCAAAATTCACACCACGGTTGTAGTATGATTTAATGGCATTCCGCGGCCGTTCGACTGGTTTTGACCACCCAACGCGCCCTTTTAGAGCGCGCCGAACTGCTGAAAATGACATATTCAGTCGTACCGCGCATACCGCATGTCCGATGGGCGTACCGTCTCCTCCTACATGTCACGAATAATATTCCTATTGTTTTCGTGTGATTTCAAGTAATTCTGAGCACGTTTACTCTGAATTCGACCGTTAGACGCCGTTTTAGTGTTTTATAACTCCAGAAATGTGTTTCCGGTCACCGTGATCAAACGACACCACCGATTGATGTTCCGTCTGCCTGGCCATTTCACAATTCACACCACGGTTGTTGTCGTATGATTTAATGGCATTCCGAGGTCGTTCGGCTGGTTTTGACCACCCAACGCGCCCTTTTAGAGCGCGTCGAACTGCTGAAAACGACATATTCGATCGTACTGCGCACAACGCACGTTCGATGTGCGTGACGTCTCCTCCTACATTTCACGGATAATATTTATATTATTTTCGTGTGATTTCAAGTCATTCTGAGCACGTTTGCTGCATTCGACCGTTAGACGACGTTTCAGGGTTTTATGACTTCAGAAATGCATTTCCGATCACCGCGGTCAAACGACACCCCCGATTGACGTGCCGTCTGACCGGCCATTTCACAATTCACACCGCGGTTGTTGTCGTATGATTTCATGGCATTCCGCAGGCATTCTGCTGGTTTTGACCACCCAACGCACCCTTTTAGAGCGCATCGAACTGCTGAAAACGGCATATTCGGACATACCGCGCACACCGCACGTCCGATGGGCGTGCCGTCTCCTCCTACATGTCACGAATAATATTCCTATTGTTTTTGTGTGATTTCAAGTCATTCTGAGCACGTTTGTTCTGAATTCGATTGTTAGACGCCGTTTCAACGTTTTATGACTCCAGAAATGCATTTCCGGTCACCGCGGTCAAACGACACCCCCGATTGACGTGCCGTCTGGCCGGCCATTTCACAATTCACACCATGGTTGTTGTCGTATGATTTCATGGCATTCCGAGGTCGTTCAGCTGGTTTTGACCACCCAACGCGCCCTTTTAGAGCACGCCGAACTGCTGAAAATGACATATTCGGTCGTACTGCGCACACCGCACGTCCGATGAGCGTGCTGTCTCCTCCTACATGTCACGAATAATATTCTTATTGTTTTCGTGTGATTTCAAGTCATTCTGAGTACGGTTGCTCTGAATTCGACCGTTAGACGCCGTTTCAGTGTTTTATGACTCCAGAAATGCGTTTCCGGTCACCGCGGTCAAACGAAACCCCCGATTGACGTGCCGTCTGCGCGATAATTTCAAAATTCAAATCAAGGTTATTTTCGTATGATTTCATGGCATTCTGAGGTTGTTCGACTGGTTTTGACCAAACGCGCCCTTTTAGAGCGCGCCGAACTGCTGAAGACGACATATTCGGTCGTACCGTGCACACCGCACGTCCGATGGGCGTGCCGTCTCATCCTACATGTCACGAATAATATTCATATTGTTTTTGTGTGATTTCAAGTCATTCTGAACATGTTTGCTTTGAATTTGACCGTTAGACGCCGTTTCAGTGTTTTATAACTTCAGAAATGCGTTTCCGGTCACCACGGTCAAACGACACCCCCAATTGATGTGCCGTCTACGCGACCATTTCGAAATTTACACCACGGTTGTGGTCGTATGATTTCATGGCATTTCAAGGCCGTTCGACTGGTTTTGACCACCCAACGCGCCCTTTTAGAGCGCGCCGAACTGCTGAAAACGACATATTCGGTTGTACCGTGCACACCGCACGTCCGATGGGCGTGCCGTCTCCTCCTACATGTCACGAATAATATTTCTATTGTTTTCGTGTGATTTCAAGTCATTTTGAGTACGTTTGCTCTGAATTTGACTGTTAGACGCTGTTTCAGTGTTTTATGACTCCGGAAATGCGTTTCCGGTTACCACGGTCAAAAGACACCCCTGATTGACGTGCTGTCTGCCCGGCCATTTCACAATTCACACCACAATTTTTGTCATATGCTTTAATGACATTCCGCGGTCGTTCGACTGGTTTTGACCACCCAACGCGCCTTTTTAGAGCGCGCCAAACTGCTGAAAACGACATATTCAGACGTACCTCGCACACCGCACGTCCGATGGGCGTGCCGTCTCCTCCTACATGTCACGAATAATATTCCTATTGTTTTCGTGTGATTTCAAGTCATTCTGAGCACGTTTGCTCTGAATTCGACTGTTAGACGCCGTTTCGGTGTTTTATGACTCCGAAAATGCGTTTTCGGTCACCGCGGTCAAACGAAACTCCTGATTGACGTGCCGTATGCACGACCATTTCACAATTCACATCACGGTTGTCGTATGATTTCATGGAATTCCGAGGTCGTTCGGCTGGTTTTAACCACCCAACGCGCCCTTTTAGAGCGTGCCGAACTGCTGAAAACGACATATTCGGTCGTACCGTGCACACCGCACGTCCGATGGGCATGCCGTCTCCTCCTACATGTCACGAATAATATTTTTATTGTTTTCGTGTGATTTCAAGTCATTCTGAACACGTTTGCTCTGAATTCGACCGTTAGACGCCGTTTTAGTGTTTTATGACTCCAAAAATGCGTTTTCGTTCACCGCGGTCAAACGACACCCCCGATTGACGTGCCGTCTGCGCGACTATTTCACAATTCACCCGACGATTGTTGTTTTCTCAGAATATTTAAAAATACCCTAATCCCTCTTAAAACTCTTTGTGCCCATATTTTCTTCTCACACCATAGGAATTTGGGAGATCCTTTCAAAGGCAATTGAAGCCCCTTTTGATTTCATTGAACCCCAAACTTCTATGGATCAGTCATTGGTGATCTTAGCCATTCTAAAGAAACCTTTGAGTTTCCTCTATGAACCAAAAGCAATATTCATCAGATAATGTTGGTCCAGGACTAGATTTTGTAGGAAATATAATTTTTATCACTATAGAAGATTTTAAGTGTTATTCAAGGATGACTTTTAATTTATTGTAGGTGGTCTAGAACAACTCCCAAAAATCCTCTTTTTATATTTCTAGTATATGAATTAATTTTGATCACATCATCATGTCATGAACACAACCATATCTAATTGAATAAATCAAGATTGATAATAATAACTATGCATAAATCTCTCATGGATCCTATCAGGTCCATTATAATTATGACTAGGATTGTGGACACCTGAGAGGTGAGCCTTCCCTTGGAATGACATTGAACTGATGTCCGGGGTGCGAGGAGGTTTGTCCGGGGTGCGGGGGGGGGGGGGGGGGGGGGGGCTGTCCGGGGGGTGGGGAGGGCTGTCCGTTGTGAAGGGGGGCCTGTCCGGGGTGCGGGGGGGCTGTCCGGGGGGCGGTGAGGGCTGTCCGGGGGGGGGGGGGCTGTGCAGGGGGGGCTGTCAGGGGCCTACAAATAGTGAACCTGAGCTCAATCACCAGAAACAAGTTTCATGGTTTATATTAGGAATCACATGGTTTTTTTCAAAACTATTACATAACATGCAATTGAAAACATTAAAGAATTAAATGAACTAAAAATATTCAAATCATTAATCAGTTTCATGGTTAATTCTCAATTCGTGCACACAAACATTGCATCAGGCCAAAACACACATGATACCCCCAAATCTCAAAAAATCTTACTACAAACCAACTTAAACATCAATAACAACTCCACCAATAAAAAAAGAAATACACCTCATGAATATGATGCGTCATGCATGGTCATGACTGCTACCTCCATCCGGTGGGTCAGAGGACTAAAACAAATAAAAATTATGAATATTTTCATAACAAAAATAATATAAATTAAATAAATAAATATGGTATAAACCTGCGTCGTATGATCCCCTGCATCATCACCTGGACGCACATATTCCTGCAGTGCTCTAACCTCAACGATCAATTGCGCATTTACCTCCTCAGAAGCGCGCAACTGTACCTCGAAATCTGACAACTGTTGTGTCATATGAGCAACAGCAGGACCGACAACCGCAACACGTGATACTACATAACGAGGAATCCCTGTTCCATAGGTCAAACTATATCCATGGCCGTCCCGACTAATAATGCGATGAAAGATCTCATCCCTTCACACGGGAAGCTGTCGCTGGTCCTCTGACAGTTGTTCTAACTCAGCTTCAAATTGAGCCTGTGAAATATTTAAATATATATATATATATATGTTAATATACAGATTTATGTAAGTATTGGTAATGAGTACAAGCACTTACTATCAATGCTGCAGCCTCTGCATTATTTCGATCACGAGTCCTCATCCACACCAACATTTTATCAGTCGGTGCACCTTGCTCCCGTAACTGTATATGAATAGAATATAAACACATAACCATATTAATTAATAAATTCAAAAATGAATAATAAATACCTCATGTCGGATCTGAGACATGTGATGAGTCCCGAGCCTGTGAGGTGGTCCCTACAACGCTCGATTCTCAGAATGGCGTGTTGACACCTCATACATTCTGAATAATTTAGTAGTTGACACCTCCTACATTCAATAATTCAAATTTCAAACAAATCACACATTCTTGAAAATATATATACCAAAATAAATATACAAACCGCAACACCCTCAATAGACCAATATGCAACTAAGTCACGCCACTAAGCCGGGAGGACACCTCTCAGGACTTTCTTCATAATGTTTGTGGCACCCATATTTGGTACCCAATGGTCCCTCTTGACTTTGCCTTTATATAATCTTTCCACATCTTATGACATTTGCTCATACACACAGGCCGAAACTCATCGGGGCATACTTTCAAATTTTGCTATTAAAGAAAAAAACCACATATGTTAGTATTGTTTATACACATGGAAGAAAGTAAAATGGTCTTCTTACCTGAACCTCCCTCCAAAGACGATCTAATGTGTCCTGAGGGATAAAAGCCCAGTCCCGTGTGGTCAATGGAAATCGATGTGGGTCACATATGATATGACCCAGCTGACAAATAAATGCAGGGGCATTCAGTCCCACAGAATGAAATATCTCATCAAAGGAAACATCAAACGTCGTGTCAGAATTCCATGATAAAATGCCACGACCAGGGCCTCTCTTGCGAGAGGAAGAAACAGTCAAGTCTGATCCTGTTGAAAACAATTTAATATATATTTTGACAGATATATATATATATATGTTTATCAATTACATAAAAAATAGAGACAATGACATTCAAACATACCTCGACCCTGAGACGTAGATGGTTTAGATGGATGATGTGGATCTGTTGTCTCTTCCCCTGACATGCCTGCAGTAAAAAAAACATTAGTAAGAGGACTATCCAAAGTGTCCAAAAGATAAATTGGATTATTTTTAAAAAAATCAAACAGTTGTTAATCAAACAAAAAAGGATTGAATAATTAGTTGTGAATGAATTTAAAAAAAATCAGAAAATTAACAAAACAGATATACAAATTATGTACAAAACCAATCAATGCATAGCCAAATTTCAGATTGAATTAATAAAAATTCAAGCAGCACATGAACCAAATGAAGAATACCTCAATGAGAAGATACACCGACAGTAACATGAAGATACCAAAAGAGAAATCACCCTAAATATTTATAAATGAATAAACTTCCAAAAGTGAGGATTAAAACTTACAAGGATTTATAAAATGGTTAGATAATTTATGATATCCTAGGACATTCAACACTGAATAGCGGGAAAACAATTATACATTTCATTAAGCATTCTAATCACCTGTTTCTCCTTCAATGACCGCTCTAACCCAATACATATCTTCTTCACGTTGAACTATGGTATGCTGATCAAGCTGTTGGGAAACAAACAAAACAATCTCGGGTTCATCTTCTTCAAATAAAAACACGCCTCGCCGAGACATTTTGACAACAACTTGCCAACTTGGATTCAAAGACAAAGTAACGAAGAATACTTGTTCCGCTTGTGATGTCAAAATAAAAGGTTCATTATCAACTTGTTCATTTCTATATAACATATAGTTAAAATTCACCAATGAAAACTGATATTGATCGACTTTACATCCACGTACTAGATCAAACCAATTTCACTTTAACAATATGTACTTCAACCCGTGTGTGTATACAACTTCAATGATGTCTATCAATTGACCATAGTAATAACTAGAATCGATGAATGGATAACCGATGCCACTGTTTTGTGTTGCTCGTTTGTCGTTAACATCTTTAATGCGAAATTGAAAACCCTTAGCATCTATAGCTTTATAACGACGAGACGTTATAAATGAACCCTCATCCAGTTGGATAAATTCTTCAGTTAGCATGGGGTCCCCTAACTCCCTCAGCTTATGAACCTACACAATTCATAGAATTCAATAATGTTTTCTACAGAAAAAAATTAGTATAATACTTCACTTATAATGAAAATCAATTTATACGTACATAATCCTTGAACCAATCATGAAATGATTCATAATGAGATTGTTGAATTTGATACTCAGTTGCACGATACATCTCTTCTTTTATCTCATTAATGTGTTTCCTGCAAATGATAACGCGATGTTTAAATGATCAACTTATACAAACAAAACATGTAAAAGTTAAACAATAAAAGTGATAAGACACTTACTGCATTAATGGTGCAACTGATGGAGTATTGAACAAGATATATCGATGCGCTTGTATCCACTCGATGTTGTCCATATCAAATATGGTTCCTTCTCCAACTGGACCATCATGAATCCGAGAGTACTTATCTAATTTTGTTTCAACATCTGTAAGATATTCTGCACAAAAAGTAGTACACTCATCCATCAAATAACCATTGACTATTGATGCCTCCGGATGAGCTCTGTTGCGTAAAAATCGTTTCAATGTACTCAAATACCGCTCAATAGGATACATCCACCTGAATTGCACTGGACCAGCAACCATTACTTCATCAGTTAGGTGCACTGTCAAGTGGACCATAACATCGAAAAATGAGGGGGGAAATAGTTTCTCAAAGTGACAAAGCGTAAGTACAATTCGGTCCTGCACACTTTTTAAATCACTCATTCGTTGATTTCTTAAACAAAGATTTCTAAAAAAATTACTCATCTCAATCAACGGCTGAACAACATTGGGGGATAAACAATCACAAATTGCGATTGGAATCAACTGCTAAAGTAGTATGTGATTGTCATGACTTTTCAACCCTTGCAATATCCTGCTCGTCAGATTCACACACTTTGAAATATTAGAAGAGTAACCATCAGGCACCTTGAGCATCTTCAAAATGGAAAGAAATGTCTCTTTCTCCTTTGTAGTCATCGTATATTGTGCCGCATGCATATATGCCTTGTTTCCCTCAGCTAACTGTAAATGAAACTGTTTCCTTAAACCCATTTCTTCCAAATCACGACGTGCATTAACATGGTCCTTTGATTTTCCACTG
Organism: Viscum album; assembly: GCA_963277665.1. Lineage (NCBI taxonomy): Eukaryota > Viridiplantae > Streptophyta > Magnoliopsida > Santalales > Viscaceae > Viscum > Viscum album. Next base: position 60,490,597 of record OY728137.1, on the reverse strand, counting down.
AAACCTAAAATGGTCCACAATATGTTATCACAAACATTTTTTTCAATGTGCATGACATCCAAATTATGCCTTAGCATGTTAGTTTTCCAATACGGAAGACTATAAAAAATACTTTTCCTTTTCCAATTGTGACTGCACTGCCTACCTACAACACAAATATTACGTACTGGATGAGCCACCAAATCCTGAATTTCATATACCGTGCAGATGTTTTCTTCCTCAATCTACGATAACATTTTGACTCCTGTCATGATCTTTGGTGCTGGGTTGAACTCTCTAGAACCATCAAATGCCACTCTGTCCTTTCTGAACCTGTGCTGAGGGGAAGAAAACGTCTGTGACCCATGTATGCCCATTTTTTGGAATGTTTAAGCCATACAATTTTTTTACTTTTATTGCAATAAGGGCAAACAAATTCCCCTTTCGTATTCCAGCCTGATAAATTTGCATAAGCTGGGAAGTCATTGATTGTCCACAATAAAGCAGCCTGTAGTTTGAACATTTCATTCGTTTCACAGTCATAAGTCATCACACCATCGCCCCAAAATTCATTCAACTCATCAATCAATGACTGAAGGTAAACATCAATCTTATCCCCCAGACTTCTAGGTCCATCAATAAGAGTGGAAAGTAATATAAATTGTCGCTTCATACAAAGCCACGAAGGAATATTATACGAAACCAACACCACGGGCCATGTGCTATGAGTTGCACCAACCATAGACTTGAATGGATTGAAACCATCTGCTGCCAACCCCAATCGGACATTACGAACATCTTTAGCAAAGTCGGGATGTCTCTTATCAAAATCCTTCTATGCATGACAGTCTGTCGGGTGGGTTAACATATCACTTTCATGAACTCTTTCTGCATGCCATCTCATTAAATTAGAAACTTTAGATGACATAAAAAATCTTTTCAACCTCGGTTTAAGGGGAAAGTAACGCATTTGCTTTACGGCAATCGGTTTCCCCTGTATCGCAATCTGACTTTGATGAGTCTGATTTCCCCTGTTCTCTTTCCAACTGGAAGCGCCACAAACCGTACACATATCCAAATGGGCAGTTTCCTTTCTAAACAACATACAATTGTTTTCACATGCATTTATGGTCTCATATGTAAAACCTAAGTTCTCTGTCAACTTACAAGCATAGTAATACGACTCGGGAATCTTAACGTCGACATGAAGAACCTTTTTAAATAACACCAACAACATGTCAAATGATGTGTCTGACCACTGATTCAAAGTCTTCAAATGCAACAACTCCATGATAAATGACAATTTATTGTAAGAAGTACATCCAGGACATAATTCTGTTTTTGCATCATCAAGTGCTTCATAAAACCTCCTCGAATCACGATCTGCACCAGAGCGAAGATTTATCTCACCGATCTCAAGATTCTGGATGTCAATGCCTTCAGGTTCCAACCCACGTACCATTTCAGTAAGCATTTCATGCATTGGATCATTCATCCTTGCATCAACATCCATCTGAACTGCATTCGTATTTTGACAATGAACATATTCTTCTCCATGACGAGTCCAACTCTTATAATTTTTCAAAAATTCATTAAAGAATAGGTGTTCCCTCACAGTATCTTGTGTGAATCGATATTTGTTAGCACATTTTCTACATAGACAACTAATATAGTCACTTTCAAATCCTCTGGTAAAGTCAATAAACTGCATAATACCATTGGAATATTCTCTAGACATTCGATTTGGAAGATCAATCCAACTCTTATCCATAATAATATCTGTATAACAAACATTTACATGAGACTTATTACATATGCATTTTTCATATCAAATATATTTAAAATAAATACTAATCAATTGTTTGTGGACCATTGATAAAATAATCAAATTATATCTCTGAATAATAAACAAGAGAGTATATAATGGAATGTAAGTGAAAGCTCATGTCATACATGATTGCACTACAAACCTGGAAGGGAGGGGAGCCGAAGACGGTGCTGTGAGGGAGAGGAGAGGTAGCAGAGGGGAGCCGGAGCAGGAGGCGGTGCGACAAGGGAGGGGACGGGCAGCGGCGGCGGTGGTGAGCCGGAGGAGAGGAGGCGGTGAGGTGGCGACGGTGCAATGAGGGTGGGGCGACAAGGGAGGGGACCGAGGACAACAGAGAGTCGGAGGGCGGCAGCGACAAGGGGACGAGTAGCGGCCGTGCGGGGAGGGAGGGGACTGGGCGGCGACGGTGCAGCAAGGGAGGGCTATCCGGGGGGGGGGGGGGGGGCTGTCCGGGGGGGGGGGGGGGGGTTGTCCGCGGTGCGGAGGGGGATGTCAGAGGGGGGGCTGTCCGAAGGGGCAGAGGGCGGAGGGCAGAGACCGGCCAGAGGGCAGAGGGGGCGGATGCCGGAGGGGGCGGAGGTCAGAGGGGACGAAGGGCGGAGGGGATGGAGGGCGGAGAGGGAAGAGGGCGGGCGGAGGCTGACGAGGGCGGTGAGGGTGGAGGGCGAAGGGCAGAGGGCGACGAGGGAGGGCAGCGAGGGCGAAGGGGGCAAGGTAGGGTTTCACGAGGGGAGGGGGCGGGGGGAGAGGGGGGGGGGGGGGGGCGCCGAAGCCTCTCCGATTTTTTTTTGCAAAACCCAGTGAACTCCAGAGGAGGTCGCTATAGGCCACCTACAGCGACTGCCAAAGGCGGTCGCCCGTGTCAGGGGGGCTTCAAAGCCCATTATTCTAGTAGTGTCACGAATCCTCTCATGAAAGGTTGTAGAACAAATCACAACTTATATCAGGTCGACAACAAATAGAACATTTGCTACCTAACAGTTGAAGAGGAAAACAATCTGTGACATCAGAGATTGGGGCAAATCAATTGGCAGGACATGGAAAAGATATCTAAGCTGAAGATAGTCATGAATATTCCTAATCTGAAGCGTGAATAAGAAAAGACCTGTGATGCCTGCATACAAGGGAAGCTAGTCTGCAGTTCCTACCGGCTAAAGAAGAAAAGATCATATAATCTCTTTGATCTCATTCATACAGACATCTGTGGGCCGATAAATGTTGCCAGAACACATGGAGAAAGGGACTTTGTTCTTTTCATAGATGATTATAGTAGAATGACATGTCTGATCGTTATACATAGGAAGTGACAAGTGCTTGATTGCATGAAAACCTATCGAAGAATTGTCGAGAATGATACTGAACGAAAGATCAAAGTCCTACGACCTGACAATGGAGGGGAATACACGTCAATTGAATTTGAAAATTATCTAGAGAAGCATGGGATACAACATGAGGTGACTGCTGTGAGAACTCCACAACAAAATGGAGTTGTTGAGCGCATGAATCAACAGGTAAACATTATGGCCAGAACTATGTTGATCGAGATTCGTATTCCTCAACATTACTGGAAAGAGACAGTTCAAGCTGCAGTGTATATTCAAAATCGAACATGGCTATATATGGGTGAGACAAAAACACCACATGAATTGTGGCATGGAAGCAAGCCCACTTTGAAATATTTTCTTGTTTTTGGAAGCAAAAGTTTCATCCGAAACAAAGAAGGAAATCAAGGTAAGTATGAAGACAATGTAGACGAATGAATATTTATTAGATACTCAATGAACAACAAAGCCTACAAGTGTTTCAATAAGTACTTGAGAAGAATTGTGTAAATCATTGATGTTAAGATTATTGAAGATAAAAACACGAATGCTTCAAGGAATTCTTATGCTGATGTGATAGAAAATGAGGAAGAATGTGATCATGGAACAAATGATAATACAGAGTTAGATGAAGGTGTACAAAACTTTCAGGAGACACATCATGATGTTGACTCAAAAGAAGAATCAAAAGAGGAAGCCATAACTGGAGAGAATTCAATCGAACCCTAAAGGAGAAATCAAAGAGCAGAGATTGATCGGTCCCGCATTATCAGGGATCGAAATGCACCTATATAGACAAGGAGAATGGAGAATAATACACAATTTACATTTCTATCAGTTGTGGAACCATCCTCATTTGAAGAAGTTGCAAAATATGAGTCATGAATGAAAGCAATGAATGCAGAGTTAGATCAGATTGACAAAAATCAGACTTGACATCTTGTCAAGAGACCCGAAGGTCACAATGTGATTGGTACGAAGTGGATTTTCAAGAAAAAATTTGACGAGCATGGAAATGTGATCAGAAACAAGGTGTGTTTGGTCTGTAATGGATATTCCCAAATCGAAGGTGTTGACGTTGAGGTGACATTTGCTCCAGTAGTGAGACTGGAGTTAATCAGACTATTTCTTGCCATGGTAATCCAAAGAGGTTATAAAGTGTATCAAATGGACGTCAAGACAACATTCTTAAATGGAGTCTTGGAAGAAGAAGTATACATTGAACAACCCATGGGGTTCTTGCTTGGCAATGATGAACTAAAGATTTGAAAATTAAATAAAACTCTTTATGGCCTGAAACAGGAACCATGAGCGTGATACTCTCGGTTGGACTCTTATATGATAAATCTTGAATTTAAAAGAGGAGTGGATCACAATATTTATGTGAAGAATTCTCATAAGGATCAGTTCATGGTATTGGTATATGTGGATGATATTATCTTTGGTGGAAGCAGACAGTGATTAGTGGATGAATTTTCCAATAACATGAATTCAGAATTTGAAATGTCTATGATTAGTGTGATCACATACTTCTTGGGGCTTCATGTGATATAAAGGAAGGACTACACTTTCATTACTCAAGAAAAATATGCAATAGAGCTGCCGAAGAAATTTAATATGCATGACTCCAAACCAATGTCGACTCCAATTGTGGTTGGAACCAAACTTCGAATAAGGATACGACTTATGTTGATCCCACCATGTACAGGAGGATCATTGGAAGCCTACTATACCTGCTAACAATATGGCCAGATATTGTCTTTGCAACATGATTGACATCCTGTTTTCAAAGTATTCCAATGGAAGAACATATGGTGGCAGTAAAAAGAATCATGAGGTACATTCAAGGTACTCATAACTATGGGTTATACTTTGATGCAGGAAAAGATAGTGAACTATCATCGTTCTCTGATGCTGACTGGGCTGGGGATGTAGTGGATAGAAAATCCATCAGTGGTAGAGCATTCTATATTGGGAAGAAATGTGTGGGTTGGTTGAGCAAAAAACAGGAAAGTACTTCTCTTAGTACTACTGAAGCTGAATATATATCCGCTACAAAGGCATGCACTCAGTTACTTTGGATGAAGCAACAACTGACTAACATAGGCGATGAGGTAAAACAACCAATGATGATTTACTGTGATAACAAGAGCACAATTGATCTTATGAAGAATTCTGTTCAATATTACTGTACGAAACATATTGAAATCAGATATCACTTCATCAAGGAAAAAGTTGAACAAGACATGATCAAAATGGACCATGTGGGAACCGTTAAGCAAGTGGCTGACATTATGACCAAGCCGCTGTCAGTGGCTATGTATGAGAAACATCAGTTGAACCTCAGTGTTCAGCCACCTCCTAGTGCATGAGGAGGCTACAAAATTTCCCCTCCCCAGTTATGTTAATTGTTTTTAATCTGTTTGTGGATGTGATACAGGTTTATGGGGGAGATACTATCTAGGGGGAGTGTGTTTTGAGCTGTACAATGAACAAATACTGATCTTTGGGTTTATTGTCAATGGAGGAAAATGGAATAAATTCAGGACATGTAATGCTTTTGTGTCACGAAGTGAATTCGGTGATAGGAGGAGACATAAACAATTCAGGGCATGTAATGCTTCTGTGTCACAATGAGAATTTAGTGTTAGGAGGAGATGAAATAAATTCAGGACATGTAATGCTTCTGTGTCACGATGTGAATTCGGTGTTAGGAGGAAACAATTCAGGGCATGTAATGCTTTTGTGACACAGTAAGAGAATAACATGAATGTCTTTAAGAATTCCAAAACACGGGAACCCGAATTAATATTCCCCTCTTTTTTTCTACACTGAGCATTGCTCACGTAGACTTAGAGTGTTGTTTGAGTCGATTCTTGTGTTTCAGGTTTTGATAGTGGTTGGTGCTCTATTGAATTTATCTGGAGATTGCCAACAAATCAAAAGAGGGAGATTGTTGGAACCACGACTGATGCTGTAAATGGAGCATGGTTTGTGTTTGTTGTCAATCCTCATTGGAATTTCAGTTTGTTTGTCAAGAAAGGGATCATACAGTTCAAGCGGGCAACATTATTGAAGGTGGTGTCGTTTAAATTTTTGGGTCAAAAAATTGGAATATGGAGAAAAGTGTTTTTGACATAGGGAGTTGCGCGCAAGATTGAAGGGTGTTTATAAACTTGCGCGCAAGGCCTAATTTGGGACCAGTGCATCAAAATATGGTAAAGGAAAAAAGTTCACGCAAGACATAAATTGTGCGCGAAAAATGAGGCTGCGCTGAAGAAGATTACACGCCCAATGCGACATCAAAAGGGGTTTTGTGCGCTCATGAAGAATCTTGCACGCACCGACAAAGACGTGTCAGAAACTTGCGCGCAGGGTCATCGAGGCCTATAAATAGGCAGCTACCCCCATGAAAAAGAAGTGAAGAATTTTCCAATGAAAATCTGGTTGCTCTACTGCGTGAAATATTTGCACGCGAAATATTTGCATGTGAAAGAATTGCAGAGAGTTAATCTTGTGCGCAAGGTGTTGCTTTAGTCTGAAAAGACCAAGTGAACCCTTCGGTGTAATTGCGCGAAAGATAAGGGTTGCGCAGAAAGTAGGGGTTGCGTGAAAGTCATCTTGTGCGACAAATCCCAAATCTTGTGCGCATGTTAAGGCATTGTGTGCAAGTGTAATGTTAAGATTATGACATGCTTTTGAATATCCTGTTTGTGTGATCATTGCTTTCAAGTGCATCAATTCAGGACTTTGATGCAAGCAGTGTCTCATGCTGGACTGAGACAAAACTTCAATGCAAATTTGTTGATGAGACCCTCAAGTCAATAAATTGAGTAAGACTTCTCCCATGGTAGTGAGCAAGGGGGAGTCAACGGAAGTGTTCTGAGGGACGTAGTGAGTTATCCTTGAATTATTGTAAAGGCAGTGTGCCTGGAACAGAGATACTGTGTCTGAACTATTGTACTCCACAACTAGTGAAGATTAGTAGATTTTGGTACGACCGACACACTTTCGGCGTATGCTCTTTTGACGCATCCCTTTGTGGAGAACCAAGTAAAAGTGTTGTGTGGTCTCTTTTCATGTGATTGTTTAATTGCTATTCATATCCATCATACACGTTTAACATATTCATATCAACGTGGGAAAAAGATCAGATACTTTAAAAGAAAAAGTTGACACCCTAATTCACCCCTTCCCTATTAGGGTGTCTCGGGGTCCTACAATTCCTCACATGACCTATGGCACACGTCCCCGTACATCAGAGGTTACAGACTAACAGTGAGGATCTAGGGTGGTATTGTGGGGAGACTATACCCCCTAACCAGAGTTCACATTAATGAATAAAATAACTAAGCATCACATCTCAATAATAAACATCAAAATAAACGGGATACTTAAAACATCGAAACAGTAACAATGTGTAATGTGGAAACCATATAGTCATATAATGATGATCGCTCACCGGTACAGTCACATATACAAATAAAGGCACAACAAAATGAAAGTATTAAAGGCTCCACTGCACCCCAAGCACCTCCTTAATCCTAGTCTCAAATCCCACTCGAGCTGCTCAACTCAATCATCAACAACATATTGGGCCTTTTCCCAACCCGTGTTTGTGACAAGTGAGAGATTTTATCGGGTACCCAAGTGCCATGAAAGTCTGAGCATGGTGTGAGTATATAACTTAATAGGGTACCGCCAATGTGATCTCGTATATAACCAGTAAATGCAGTGTATGTACATTTGACATGCTTAGTTGGAATAAATAAACTGTGGAAAATAAATATCCACTATACTACTTTTTATAGCTAGTGTCAGAGTGTCTCTGAGAACACCACAATGATCTTGCCAGCCATAACCGCATAGGGGGACCAAGTTCGACCCTAACACTAGTAACCCGTGTCAATCCTCTAGCCCGTGACCCCGATCAATCATACCTGCTTTGATTAGTGACGAAGTGTCTTTGGGCATGTCATAATATCATGCCAACTATATAAATCCTGGATCCTAGTGTGCAACCTAGACATCCCTAACGCTCAGGCTCAAATGACAAACATCTCACCATGAATGAATTAACAACTAGATACCATATCTCAGGCATCTTAGACATCTCTCCAAACTCTCGGTATAACAAATGGATCAAAGTTGATTCTTAGGAACCCTGATCAATCATTAAATCACAATCATACTCCATGTCACCATGCCAACTGGTCAGATCCTAGGCATCCTGGGCATCCCAAACAGATACATATAGCATCACTCGCTTGCCTGGAAAGATCCTTGGGGATAACCTAGGAATCCCATAATAATGGTAATAATAAAATCCCTAAGTCTGAACGAATGGATCGTAGACATGCTAGGCATCCTAGGGATCCATGGCGTCTTGGGTGTCCCATACAAACCTGAGGTTGAATCCCGACATCCTATACATTCTTCACACGTCTCAACAGCTGGATCCCAGGATACACACCGTGTATCCATGATGACGTCATCATGTCCAAGTCGTATCACAACAGTATCACATAAGGCTCAAAAGCCAGATCCTGGGAAGTGCATTAGGGCATCCACATCGTTAACATCACTTCTAGTCAGGCCCATATGCCGGGTCCCAGGAAGCACATATGGGCATCCATAGTTGCATCAAGTGTAAATAGATGGAAGCATAAATGCAAGGTAGGGGTTGGTCGAACGCCTAAACCCATCACCTCTACCCGCAACTCCTCAAGATCACATCATTGGCATGAGTTCTAAGGTGACACCCACTACAATCTCTGCTTGTTCCCATGTCCATCCCCTCGCTAGGGTCGCAAGTCACAAGGGAACCCACTAGCCCCACTTAGGTCCCTTTGAGGCATCCTTGGCCTCCTAGGCAATTCACACTAGGGAGATGACCTTAAGACAATTCCCTCTCCCAGATGGCCTAAGTCGGCCCGAACACCAAACCCGTCCACCAATATATATAGGGTCTAACCACCCAAGTAATCACGTCCTAGCAGGGGAGGAACACTTTTCCCATAGTCATTTCAATGAGCCTGATGGCTCTAGGAATCCCTCATGGCCAACCCCTCAATCATGCTTCCCAGGTTATCATCCCCTCTACCTAGGGGTCACTAGGTCACTTATCACTGGGCTGATATCCCCTACTAATTTCAATTTATTTAATTCACAACCCTCATGGGGTTCCTATATCCCAAGGATCTAGATTCAATTTATATCCTCAGCCATCGACTGCCGAGATGTCTAGCCAGTACACGAGGGTCCATCGGGGCCCTCAGCGCCTTGTGGAATTGAATCATAGGCTTCCTTTTTTATTAAACAACTTAAATAATTTTAAAGAGGTGCACCGATTAAAGTGTCGAGGCCACACATACTACATGCATATAAATAAATGATTAATACCAAAGGGTAGATGCATAAGGACCAACTAACTTAACTTGAAGCAAAACCCCATTTTAAAGTATCCCTACAGCTCTCATCAAGCCCATTCGACCATCGTCCAAAACATAGAGGCCCTGTCTCATGACTAAACTACCAAATTAATTAATTATAATCAAATTATAATTAATTAATTAACCATAATTAATGTTTAAACAACATTTCATTTTAATTCAAATAGGCATAATTTCCTAGAAGCTCACTGATCGACCTCATCACATTAGAACCATGACCAAACGCTTGCCAACAGCCTGCGACATACTCCCAAACACATTTTAGGCCCAAACCCTAACCAACAATGCCAAGACAATTATTAAAAAAATCAATTTTAAGGAAAAGCCTTTATAAAATTGGCGGTGTAACATACTTCCATTGAAACGACATGCAATGATAGTTTGATATTGTCATGGGAACTTCTTTACACAAGCCAAGCAAATGCCCCATGATAATCGGCTAATTTCACCATGTTTCGATGGAATCGACACTGAATCCCTAAACCAGGAAATCCAAAATTAGGGAATAATTGAAGAGTGGGAACCAACGGAGGCGAACATGTACCTTGAATCGTCGAAAAATGCCCAAGAATCACACCCCAAAAAGGGGGAACCAAGGGAGAAAGGGGGTCTCGGCTCCCTACTCATGTGCATGAGAGGGGGAGAGGGGATTCCTAGTTTTAAAGTTCAAAGGTGGTGGTGGGGGGAGAAATGTAATTATTCCCCCTTTAAAGCCCACTGGATGATCAACGGGTGCTGGCAGTAGCACTTGCTACTGGCAGACACCATTGGCTAGCCGGTGGATTGCTATAGTTTTTGGAAGAACCAGCCACCTGACCTCTCCTGAGGCTCCTTTGAGCTCCCAGGACACCACCTGAGACCCATACCATGTAAAAAACACCCCATTGGAGATGTTCCATGCCTCAAAAATCTCTTCTGAACCTCAAACCAAAATTCATCTTGACCAGTAAACTCAACGTTTCAAATTCCCTTGGGAATTTTCACACAAGTACAGATAAAAGGTTTTACAATCTCCCCACCATAATACTTCTCATCCTCAAGAAGTCTTGATGGACATCCAAACATAAAACTTGTCCTGCCTCAGTCACTAAAACTCATTCAGATGACCACGTTCTGTCCTTAAACGCTCAACATGCATCTTTAGCACAACTCTAGACATAAGACGTTGAATTTTCAAAAGATCGAGCCAATGCTTATATCATCCTGAAGCATCACGAAGACACTCCATGATTCCCTTCTTACCCAAAACACCCATCTTCCATCATCAAATTATTCATCTGACCTATGGTGCTCCTCATCACATGAGTTAGCTTATACTGGCTGATTCTGAGCCACAACGCCTCCTGTTGTCAGAATCACCTATTGAAACACCCATCCAACGTTCTTTTGATGTGCCCAATGTAGTTTCTAATTTATCACACATGATCATACACGAAAAAATTTATCAAAATATAGTACCAATTCCAATTCTTGAACTCTAAGTTGAAATAGATGAATCTCCCTCACCCGAACATTGATCCAAACATGTCGGATTTTTGTCCATGAAAAGCCCCGGCCAATTTTCAAACACTCTCGTTGTATACAATATGATATGTTCAATGTGGTTCTTAGTCCACCACATCCAATCATACGTGAGAACAAAAGTCGAAACTCCCCGATCAACTCGTCTCGAAAATGATCAGATTCTACTGCCGATGTGCTACCGAACCACCTGATCTCAATGCCTTAAATATCAGAGGAATTCCATGATCATCTGAACATGATCACATAAGTTCGAACCAATTCCCAATGCAATTACCATGGTTGGATCCTCAACCAACCAAAATAGCAATCGTGCTCTCTCCCCGAGCACCGACACACCATCGATTCGACAGATACTCAGATCCCATTAAAACCATTTCAAGCTTGATGCCAATGCTTAGACTCCATTTGATACCACATACAATTTTACACATAACATTCACCAAGGAATCCAGATAAATATGAATCTATTTGTTCACCGACATCAAAATTCCATAACGACCATCTAAGGACTGGTCTTATTATACTAACGACCCTTCTAACATACGGGTCATGCTTCCATGATCCACGCTCTATCCCACTCCACATAATGGTTGGGAACGACCATCTCGCTTGTACCCAATCAACAATTATGAAACATTAACCGTCACCTGTTCCACGCTCACAAAAACTTTATCCTCAACTCTCATGAAAATTCATCTGAAATGAGGGTCACACCCTCAATGACCATTGGTGGGATTCCCACCATATGAATTCTCTCATACCGCTCATCGAGAACAACCTTAAGAAGTTCCTTCAGCACACACACGTCGCTCCTCCCGAGCCACCCTCACCATCATGTCAATACCAGAACAAGATTTCACATGGATTGGTTATGCCACCGCACCCAATCCAATTTCATTGTCTCTTACATTACGTAGGGACATTTTTGATTTCACTAAAACCCCAAGTCTTTATGATCACAAGAGTTTCATCAAGCTCTATTGATCCTCAAATCGCACCCGACTACTCACCAATTCACTATTAAAATGGGTACCATGTGCAATTGACACGTACCATTCCTATCTCATCCAACATAGTGGTTGTACAATCATGTACCACCTGATTGCATCACCCGAATGACGCTCCCACGAGTTGCACACCACGAAACTAAGATGACACACCATAATCACTGACCATTCTTCATGACATGACAGTTTGTTAATCTAACCACATGCTTAGCCGCCACCTAGTGCCATTCCAGTCACGAGCATTTACCCACGCTCTCACCACATAGCTAAAGTTCATCCAAAGTTAATAGGGCCAGGCCCCCGAATGATCCTACCCTCAAAACCAACCTCAAACCAAAAACATCATCCCTCAAGGTGCTCCACCTCAAGAAATCCCAAGGCATAATCGTTCCTTTTCCATAACTCAATAGCATCTCCCATGCATCGGTCTCAAACCCAAGGCATATACCCATGCCTTTCCATTTATAGGGCACTCTCAAGTCTGGGATAACCCCTCATGAATTTTATCCTCACATGATGTATCTCGACACCAATAGAGAAATGCGTCATGCTCCTCAATCATAACACTCAACTCACCTATGTCCTGAGCCCTATCTCAAAGTACTAGGTTATCCCGCCTAACCCATAGGTCATGTATCATGAAAATCATATCTCACAGACAACACCTCTATGTTCCCGTCTAAAAGTTCATATGAAAACTAATTAATGAAAACGACTGGCTCTAGGGTCTCAGGTAAAAGTATCAGACATCACATGCCAACTAATTGCCTATAAGGTCATCAATTCTTACTAGGTATCCGCATACAGGACTACCCCTCAAGAATCATAATCTCAGACCAATATTCATTGGGCCTCCACATATGAGAGTCACACCCTGAGGATCACATTCTCTTTAGTCGACATATATACAACAACATCGCTCTACCGTGATTCACATCGAGTAACCACTATCAGCGGTCCAGTTAAGTAAAATGCCACCAAGAAGCTTTATTGGAAAACACTTTGTAGATTGCTGTTGACACTTTAAATAATCAAACCTATTTGATAACCACCCCCTATTAAGGTCATCATACGTCCCTTGTGCTAAGGGACCACATCATTGTCATCAAGATACACCACACCATGGATCCACATGACCTACCATCAGAAGAAAATGCATACACAAGTCAACCTAACTAATTATAATTCCACAAAGTACTTATACCAGAAAACATAATATGAGCAGTTTTTGATACTTTAAACAACCGAGCCGCAGTCATCAGTGGCACTAATCACGTTAGTAGGCCCATATGTTATGTGATCCTTATGTGCCAAATATGATGTATGGACACTAGTCTCTTGCCAACGGGTTAAGATCAAAAAACCAATAATATACCAAGAACATCAAACATCCATGTGAGTCAATCAAGGTGAAAATCATATACAACCGTAACATCAGAAGCCAAAAAAGCAATCCCATATCCTCATTAACCCGAACATCCTACCAGAACTGGTGTTCTCGATGCATCAACTTGATATCCATCACAGGCTTCGACATATTCCTATATCATATGTCTACCATATCCAAAATAGTAAGATAAAAAAAATACATCTGATACCACTTTGTAACGTCAAGGGTTGTAGGGCACTCGATTGGTGCCCTGGCCCAGTTTTCCATGTGACCTAAGATACGCCTTCCCATACACCAGAGGATACCAACTAGTAGTGGGGGTCTAGGGTGGTACCGTGGGGAGACTATACCCTATAATCAAAGTGCACAATAATAGATAAAATTGAAGGTTCCAGGCATAACGAAAGCATCAGATGAGGCATACCCAAATCGAATTTTTGTCGTAATTGATGATTAATCTGAGATGTACATCATCAATAAATGTTGTGACCAACGGAATTGAATCAAAGATTTACTAAAAATAGAATTACTGAACCAAAACAGAATATCATCACATATTATCTATAACTAATTTAAACAATTAAAGAATTATCTTGTGATGAATTATTTCTTTATTGATGAATCTGACAATGTCTTCACATTGTACCATCGCTGCATTGTAGGAATCAAGTGTAGATTCCCTCCAGTGGTGATCCACACGTGCTCTACGAACCTCCAAAATTTTCCATAGGAATCTCTGGGTGCTAGCACTAAAAATCCCAATGCTTGTATCGTTAACCTTTGATCTCCTTGAGAATCGTTTCAAGAACGATTCTCTTGGATATCTATAGACTCGAGAGTGGAAGATGGAGGATGATTGATCCCTATTATCGAGATATTTCTTAGAGGAGGTAGCTCTCTAGGGCTTTGAGATGATTCTATAGATGTTATTGTGAACAACCTAAAACAAATGGACACCCCTTTAAGAAATAATATAATTGAGTATACCACTAGGGTTAGAAAATAATAATTGCACATTCACCCTTATTATTTTTCTTAATTCTTACGAAACCTCATGCCTATAATAATGATAATAATAATATTATTTATTAACATGCACAAATTTAACAAATTAAAATAAATATTATTTATTCAAATAATATTCAATACATATATTATTTCTCACTAGACCATTAAACTCGATTCATTATTCCTCCATAATATTTATCAAACCTTGAATAATGACTATTTATTTAATAAATAAATATCACTACATTATTTACTAATAAATAAATAAATATTATATTCACTAACTAGAAAATAAATATTTATTAAATATTCTATTCACAAAATATTCTCTCGAATAACCAGTGATGAAATATATGTGGTCAAAAAAACAAAAATAATTATTAAACCATGTGAAGAAATAATATTGATTAAACTTTTTAAATAATAAATAATAATATTATTTAACTGAGGTTCTGGATACACATAGTGTGTGACCCTTTAGGCCCCTTTCTCAGTGATATTAGGTGAAACAACCCAAAGTCCAAGGTTAGCATCTGAGAACACACCAAGACACCTAAGAAGAAAGAATCTAATGTCATAATGACATGAAATCTCATACATATGCTTAATATGTAATATAATCCATTTATCACAATATCTCTAATCAATCAGGTTGTATTCTGGTGCCATCAACCCATGTGATCGATATCTCTTTCTTTGACTTTTCAGAAATTGAACTTGCCTACAGAACACCATGACCATGAACTTATTTAGGCTCTGTCATTTCCATCAAGGGACATGAGATACCAACTTCCATTAAAAAATATAAGGGAAAAATCCTTTATCGTATTATTCATTAATGAAATATTACTCGTGACGCACCCAACATTTCCTACTTTTACATGAACATATGCTGTCACAGTTTTCATCAATACATCAAAGTACGCGACTCATAATATCCATTAATAATTATATTAATGTATAAGGATCAATACACACATTAACATATAGGAACATCCAATGACACATATAAAGGTATATTTCCTACTGGCGGGTCTCATTCTCATAATCCCCTACACTTGAAATTACCAAGGGTGTACACCATGAGAAGGTGTCTCAATGCCCTATGAGTATCCACCAATGATATCCTGTATCATTTGTGTCCCTAAAATGATTTCATCTGACTATAGAACATATATTAAAGAATACCGTCACAACACTTCTGGATTCTCATCATAGTAGGGAACTTCTATGACCTTTTAGCGTGACAGTTACTCTTAGAACATTATCACATACTATGTCATGTATAAAAAAATCATGATGTGATAAGTAGTTTATTAATATTCAAAACTATGAATAAAAGTAATCATAAAGTACATAGTAGTTGGTTATAGGGCACCGACTCGAATAGACTCCCACTTGCACTAGAGCCAGCTACTAGAAACCTTCAGTTTACTAGCTCTCACATGATACTCATGCTTTCACTGAGATAATTATTTATTTGAGGGGTCTACCACATTTTCTTCACTGAAAACTCTTCTTACTTCAACTTTAATTATATTTGAAAAATCTCTCAAGAGGTGATACTTCTAGAGTATATGCTTTTTCCATTAATGCAAACTTGGATCTTTTGCAAGAGCCACTGCTGTAGTGTTATCACAATATAATGTGATAGGGTCTTTACTGCTAGGTATGACATCAATATCCTAGAAAAAGTTTTGTATCCAAACAAATTCTTTGACTTTATCAGAAGCTGCTATATACTCAGAATCCACTGTAGAATCGGTGAAAACTTACTGTTTTGAACTCTTCCAGCTCACAACTCCTCTATTGAGACTGAAGACATATCATAACTTTGACTTCAGATCATTCTTTTTTTGAAAACTAGCATCAGTATAACCCATGATGACTAGCACATCACCTCCTTTAAAAATGATGAACATTTCCTTAGTTCTTCTCAAATACTTAAGGATAACCTTAACAATAGATCAATGTTGTTAACCTGGATTGGATTGATATCTTCCAACCATGATCAATGCATAGAAAACATAAACTATAGTACATAATATGGCATACATGATTGATCCTATCACTAAAGAGCATGATATCTTACTCATTCTATCATTCTTCTGTTGCGTCCGAGGACACATTTTCTTGGAAAGAAGTATACCATGTGACACTGAAACCAATTCCCTCTTAGATTGTTCCATACTGAATCTCTTTAGTATCTGGTCATTGTATATACCTCGACTTAGTCTAAGAAGCCTCTTGAATCTATCACAAATGATCTTAATCCCTAGAATGTATGCTAGTTCACCTAAGTCCTTCATGGATAAACACTTGTTCAACTAGTCCTTAATAGACTGCAAGACTGGTATATCATTTCCAATAAGCAATATGTCATCAATATATACTACTGGGATAGAAACCACATTCACACTAAAATTATTGTAAACACATGGTTCACATTCATTCTTAATGAAACCAAATTATTTTATAGCTTCATTTAATTGAATGTTCCATGACTTAGATTCTTTCTTCCATCCATAAATGGATCTTATTAACTTTTATATCTTTTTGGCATCATGTGGAGTCACAAATATTTTTGGTTGTTTCATATATACATCTTACTAAAGGTTCCCATAAAATAAAGTTATTTTGATATCCATCTACCAAATTTCATAGCCACAGTAAGCTACTATTGAAAGTAGAATTCTGATGGATTTAAACATGAAAACTACAGAAAAGGTTTCATCGTAGTCAATACCTTAACACTGTTTAAAACCTTTATCCACTACACTTGTTTTATTGGTACTTACTTAACCTTTCATGTCCAGTTTTTTCTTGAATACCCATTTGCACCCAACAAGTATTACATCAACCAGAGGATCAACCAGAACCCAAACTTGGTTATGATACATGGAATCCATTTCAAGATTCATGGGTTCTTTCCATCTCACATCTTATGATCTCTATACTACCTCTTTGTAGATTGTCAACCAATAGTGAGTCACCATCTTTGGTGACTAGAAAAGAATATCTTTTCGGTTCTCCTACATCTCTTATGATCCTACATAGTACTCATGTTTCAGGAAAATATTCTTCCATGGGGATATGTGGAATTTATTCCCGTACCAACTCTTGTGTATCTTGAGAATCAACTTCATCAAAGTCAATCTTTCTACCACTAACCTTCTTGAGGATGTTATCCCTCTCAAGAAAGAAGGATTTCATGGTGGCAGTCACTTACTTATCTAAGGGGCTATATATGTATTTTCCCCTTGTTTACTTAGGTACCCTATACAGATACATTTTGTGCCCTAGGGTGCTAGTATGTTGTCTGGGATGGCCTTAAAAAATGCCTCACAACCCCATACACATGTATGTGACAAAACAAGTTTCTTTCCACTCCAAAACTCAAAGGGAATTCTATTTTCCGCTTTAGTTGGTACTCAATTTAGTGTGTATGTTGCAGTTTGTAATGCATATCCCTAAAAGGATAATGGAATATATGCATGAATCATTATTGACTTTACCATGTCTAGCAAGGTACGATTCCTCCTTTCACTAACACCATTCCAATATGGTGTGTAAGGTGGAGTGAGTTAAAAAAGAATCTTAAACTCTTATAGAAATTTGATAAAATCTTGGTTAATATATTCACCACCTTGATCAGATAAAATCTTCTTCATCGTCTTTCCAAGTTGATTCTCTACTCCATTCTTGAATTCATTGAATTTCTCAAAGGACTTGCACTTATACCTTATCAAGTAGACATAACCATATTTACTCAAGTCATCAGTAAAATTTATGATGTGAAAATACCCACCTGTAGCTTCTACTGGAAATGGTCCACACACATTAGTGTGTACCAATCCTAGAATCTTCGTGGCCCTTTCACCATATCCACCGAATGGTGGTTTGTTCATTTTTCCTTTTAAATAAGCATGACATCTTTCAAGCAGTTTTGCCTCAAAAGTGTCTAAATAAACATCTTGATAGAACTTTTTCAAAGGATTCTCATTTACATGACCAAGTTGGTGATGCCACAACTGAGTGTTATATGAGTCGTGCGAACATAATTTGTTATCAATTTTCAATACTTGGTTTTTGTAATTTAATACATAATGACTGTTATTTAAATTTTCCATACCATTACATATGATGTCTTTATAAAATAAACAACATTTATTTTCAAACTTGAAAAAAACCATCTATATCTAGGAAAGATACATAAATTTTGTTTTTGGTAACAATCGGTACTTAATAACAATATCTTAAAACCAATATCATTCCTATTTGCAACTAAAGGTGGTAGTATCTAATGAATAGAGCATCCAACCTCGCACCATTGACAGCTTGAAAATCCACCTCTCCTATGGAAATATTTTTGAATCTACTTGGTCCCTACATTTTGATAAATATGCGAGCACCACAAGCTATATCTAATACTGAATGTGTAGATATTGAAAGATTAAACTTTATAACTAATGAACCTTTAGCTTCCCCTTGTTTTTGGGTGTAGTTCCTCTTCAAGTGGTCTTTCTTACCACATATAAAACATACTGCTTATTTTTTCCTTTCCTTGCCTCTAGATATTCCTATTATTGGTAGGATAGTGTTTGAGAGTTTTAGACTTGTTATAAGTCTCGGTTCCATTTTCATTATTCTTCATTTTCTTATTTACCATAAGGACCACTGGGTTTTCATGCCCCGTGTTCTTATCAACTTGGTGAATCAAAGTAAGAATTTTTTAAATAATCATCTCATTATTTATCATGTTATAATTAACAATAAAACTGGAGAAGGACTAGGGTATTGGGGAAAATATGAGATTTGTGTGCAAATCATCTGAGAATTTAATCTCTAAGATGTCTAAGTGTTTAATGTAACTAATAAGCTTGACTACATGAGGCCCAACTGACATTGTATCTCTAAGCGTGCAAGTAAACAAAGTATTGGATATCTCATATCTCTCTTATATCTCCTTCTCTTGATAGAGATCCAGAAGGCATGACATCATATTATATGCATCCATGTTCTCATGTTGCTTTAGAAGCTCATTGGTCATGGATGATAGCATGAAACATTCAACATATGTGGAATTGTTCAAATGTTTTTCATAGAGAGACAAAATCTTCCTCACAAGCCTCTTTACCAGGCGCTTCTAGAATATATTATTCTAGCACATATAATTTCCTTTCATCGTATAAGATAGCGTGAAAGTGCCTTTTATACTCTTGGAAATTAGAACCTGTGAGATGGTTATCCTTCTTAGGTTTGGATCCTAGTAATACGTTTGAAGTCATTTTTTTCTCTTTCTACAAATAAGAACATAATTTTAGTACTTTATTTGATAAAATTAGATAATAAATATTTAGTTATATTTATTAATATCCCACTATTTTATTGAAACTCAATACCCCTCACCATTGACTTTGAAATATATTATTGCTAATATATTCTAGTGGAAATGATCCATATTCCCATTCTTATAACCAAGACTTGGGTATAAAAATTTATTCGAAGAGTTTTAGGTTGACATTCCTAATGCCAATAATATTAACTCACAATTCCTTGATTTTTTGACTAGAATCCACAATCCTAAAATCCTTAAATTGGATTTCCTTAACCATTTCCTCTTAGTTACACAAAATCCTACTTGGAAAGTCAACCCTTGATGTGAACTAAGTTAAGTAAACCCAAAACTTTAAGTTTGAATTCCCCAATAATTAAAAGCACTCTGACTTGGGCCGTTAAAGCACTATGAACCATGGTTCAATTTTAACATAAGTAGTGGAGATATATACCGAATTAATATATATAATTGATGTATTTTTAATCATTATGAAAAAATTTACAATTTTTATCTTTATTACATTATTTTTAATATTAATTAGATTTACTTAAGTGATTAACCATGTCTTAGTTAAAGTTTACGTATAGTCTAATTTATTTTAGTTCTATCTTTCATGCTCATTAATTCATTAATTCATGTGATCAAGACAAAACATCCATAATGAAATTTACCATGCAACTTTATAGAAATAAAATAATAAAGTGGTAGGATCATGACCTTTTACTAATGGTTAGTCTATCTAGCATATGATAAACTAATAATCGACATAGGGGAAACACCTTTAACCATGAAATGGTTCATGTTGGAGCTTTCCACCTATCAACCCATGTACCTCCTTGATTGGTTTAGCCTTGAATCCAAACTTGAACTGCCTCTACCCACTTGGGAGATCCATATATTACATAAGATTTTATTGACACACAACTGAGGGGAACCAATGGATTGGTTAAGGGGTTTACATAAAAGAAATTATGGGCACACATGATCTTACATAATGAGAGGAGGGATGTCACACATTCCATCAATTTAATTTAATAATAAATTAAAAGGAAACCAATCCCATAAAAATGTATAATCTATTCTCAGGGCCATCCATATAAATGCAATGAATTATGCATTTAATAAAATATAATTCAATTCTAATCATTCTTATTTAAGATAAATTGTGCTCGAATTAATTAATTATCTTATTTAATTAGTCAATTCCATTTTCTCAATTTTAATCTAAATTTTATTACGATTATCATCCATAATAATTTTATACAAATTAAATAAATTTATTTAAAATTAACTATGTACAATACATTTACCTTAGAGGCAATACGAAGAGTACCCATCCAAACTACCTAACGTGTATTGTATTTGTATACTGTTTACTCATGTGACATGTGGCATACATGAATTATCACATAATTTCATGGTATATAGATAGTCAAATATATGACACTCATAACACATGGTATTTACATAGAATTTTATATTTCAATGCGCATAGAGTAATAATTGTATTATGACTTTTACATGACATTCAGTTCCAAACATTGCACATAAATTAATTAGACATTTAATATGTATAAAACCCATCATATGGCATGTAAATAGTCAAATAAATGACACAAAAAATACATATTGATAAGGTTTACACAATATAAAAAATTAATTTTCAATTCTATGTAATTTGGTAATATACACGGTGTGCATATTTCTCACTATCTATCCATGGAACACACCTAGGGATGAGGTGTGTAACCGTGTGATAGAAAATAATGGAGTACACAATGTGTACATGAGATACATAGAATGTGGTCTCTGAGTCACACGGTCATCATTCATGTAGGTTGTGTAAGAGAATACATGGCCCACCTTTGACTAAAGAATTACACATCATGTACGAATGCTACAAGCTGTATAGTATGGATGACCGTGCGCCATCCTGGCCTGGTTAACATGTGGTGTATTTAAATACACAACATGTGTAATAAAATCACATGGATTTAATTAATTACAAATTAATTCATGGTTCATTAAACCCATGTATACGATGTGTACGGACGGGTTATATGGCATGTACTCTTGTGCTATCCGACCATAATCCTTAGCACCTTTGGATGAGTTCTTCAAATGATTTTATTTTATAAAATTAAATTATTTTTATTATATTTATGCAAATGAAGAATAAGAAGAGAAGATCTCATGATTCAAATTAAAGAATGATTAAAATATAATTGAAAACTTAAATGTGTAAATAAATTAGTGATATTTAAATAATTATAAATAATCATATGACTGCTCTAATACCACTTGAAGGTTCAAGGTAAAGTAGAAGAACCATATAGGGCATGCACAACTAAACTTTTTTTTTCATAATGGATGACTAATCTGAGATGTACATCAACAATAAATGTCATGACCAACATAATTTAATCAAATATTAATTGATGAGAGAATAATTGAACCAAAATATAAGATCATATCATATTATTTATAATTAATCTAGACAATTAAAGAATTACCTTATGATAAATTCTTTCTCTATTGATGAATCATACAATGTCTCTACGTCATACCATTTTTTTGTGCAGGAATCAAGCATATATTCCCTCCAACAGTGATCCACATGTGTTCCACGAACCTCTGAACACCATTGTAGGAATATCTAGGTGCTAGCATGGAAAATACTAATTCTTGCATTATTATCCTTTGATTTCCCTGAGAATCACTTCAAGAAGGATTCTATTGGATCTCTTTAGACTCGATAGTTAAAGGTAGAGTATGATCACTCTCCATTCTTGAGAGTGTTCTTAGAGAAGAGATCTCTCTTGGACTTTGAGAGGATTCTCTATATATTGTGTGTACAACCCAAAACAAATGGCCACCCATTTATGAAATAATATAATTGGGTTTATATACTATTAGGTTAGAAAATAATAATTGCACATGAACCCTTATTATTATTTTTTAATCCCTATGAAACCCCATATCTATAATAATAATAATATTATTATTATTATTTATTAACATGCACAAAGATAACAAATTAAATTAAAATGATATTCAATATATATATTATTTCTCACTGAACCATTAAAATCTATCCGCCATTACTCCACAATATTTATCAGACCTCGAATAATGACTATTTATTTAAAAAATAAATATCACTGCATTATTCACCAATAAATAAATAAATAATTTATTCACAAAATAGAAAATAAATATTTATTAAATACTCTCCCCACAAAATATTATCTTGAATAACCTATGACGAACTATATTCGATCAAGAAAACTTGAATAATTATTAAACATTGCGTGAAAATAATATATATTCAACTTGTTAAATAATAAATAATAATATTATTTAACAAAGGTTTTGGATACACTTAGTATGTGACCCTATAAGCCTCTTTCTCAATGACATTAGGCAAAAAAAACCAAAACCTTATATTAGCATCTAGAAACATGCCAAGACATCCATATAAAAATAAGTTAATGTCAAAATGACATAAAACCTCATACAAATTCTTACGATGTAATATAATCCCTTTATCGTGACATCATTAATTAAGTGGGTTGCATGATGGTTCCATCAACCCATGCGCTCTATGTCTCTTTCTTTGACTTTCTAGAAATTGAACATGCTTGTAGAACACCGTGGCTATGGATTTATTTAGGTTGTATCATTTCTATCAAATGGGCCTAAAATATCATCTTCCTTTAAAAAATAGAAGAGACAAATATTTTCTCGCATTATTCATTAATGAAATATTACTCATGACGCACCCAATATATCCTATTTTGCTACAAACATATGTCATCACAATTGTCATCAATAAATAAAAAGTACATGACTCATAATATCCATTAATAATAATCTTAAATTCTAAAGATAAATACACACATCAAAAAATAGGAACATCCAATGACACATATAAATGTAGATTTCTTACTGGTGGGTCTCATTATCATAATCCCTAACACTGGAAATTACCAAGGGTGTACACCATGGGAAGGTAAATCAAAGTCCTATGAGTCTCCAACCCTGATAGCATGTATCATTTGTGTCCCTCAAATGATTTCATTTGGGTATCGAACATATATTTAAGAAAACTATCATGACACTTTTGGGTTCTCATCATAGTGGGTAACTTCTATGACATTTTAGTGTGATAGTCACTCTTAGGACATTATCACATATTATGTCACATAGAAGAACAATCATAAATGGATAAGTACTTTATTAATTCTAAAAACTATGAATACAGGTAATCATAAAGTACATAGAAGTTGGTTCTAGGGCACTAACTCCAACAAAAAAACCAAGCATTATAACCCAGTAATAAACCTTAGAGTTTGAAAGATACATGAAACATCCAAAAAGTAATAATGTTCAATGGGAAAACCATAAAATCATACAAAAAAAATCACTCATTGGGCTGATCACATATACAAATAAAGTAAAAATAAAATGAAAGTACTAGAGGATCCAACACATCCCTGAACCTCTCCGCAATTTCCATCTCTAATCCCACTCAAGTTTCTCAGCTCAATCATCAATAACATACCAAGCCTCTACCCAACTTGTACCTATGAGAAGTGAGAGATATGCTTGAGTACCTAAGTTTCATGGCTGCCTGAACAGGGTGTGAGTACACAATTCAATAGAGAACCACCAACATGGTTCTGTACATAACCAATAAATGAAATGTATGTGCATGTGACATGATCAGTTGAAATAAATAAATAAATTGGAAAAAATAAATATGAACCATACTAAATAATTTTCCCAATGTTGAAGTGTCTCTAATAATGTCACGATGATCATTCCAACCATAACCGTTTAGGGGGACCAAGTCCTACCCTGGTACAAGTAACTAGTGTCAATCCCTAGGCCCACAATCTTGATCAACCATACTAGCTCTGGACTATGCCGGGTTGTCTTTAAGGACACCATGATACCATAATAAACATATAAATATCAAATCCTAGGGTGTAACCCATGAATCCATAGTTCTCATGTTCAAACCACAATCATCTCATTATCTCAAGCATCTCTCTAAACACTAAGTATAACAAATGGATTAAAGTTGATTCCTGGGAACCCTGAGGAATCACTGACTATGCCTACTGGTCGGATCCCAAGAATCTTGTTAATCCCAAATAGATTAATATAGTGTAACTGGATAAACTAGACGGATCCTTGGTGGTAACCCATACATCCCATAATATGGTAATAATAAAATCCACAAGCCTAGACGATTGGATTCTAGACATGTTAGGAATCCTAGGGACCCATGGAATCTAGGTCATCCCATACATACCTGAGGTAAAATCTTAATGTCTCAAGCATTCTTCATGTGGGTCAACAACTGGATCCTAGGATACACACTAGGGAATCCATGAAGACATCATCTCATCCAAGTCGTATCACAATAGTATCACTTGACGTTCAAAATTTGGATCCCATGAAGTATCTCTGGGCATCCACATTATCACCATCACATCTCATTAGGCCCATAAGCTGAGTCCCAAGAAGCACATATGAGCATTTATAATTGTATCAATAGTAAATAGGTGAAATCTTAAATAAAAGGTAGGGGTTGGATGAACACCTAAACCCATTACCTCTACCCACAACCCCTCAAGCTCACATCATCGGTATGAGTTATAAGGTGACACCTGCTACCATCTCTACTCGTTCCCATGTCCATCCTCTTTCTATGGTTACATGTCACAAGTAAAACTACCAGGGTCTCCTTAGGCCCCATTGAGGCCTCCTTGGCCTCCTAAAAAAGTCACACAAGGGAGATATCCTTAAGCCCATTCCCTATCCCATGCATCATAGGTCATCCTGAACACTCGACCCATCCGTCGGTCTCTAAAGGGTCTAACCATCCAAGTAATCACATCCCAGTGGGGGAGAAACACTCTCCCCATGGTCATTTCAATGAGCTCGATGTATCTAGGTTTCCCTCATGGACAACCCCTTGATCATGCTTCTCAGGTTTTCATCCCCCTCTACTTAGGGGTAACTAGGTCACTTATCACTAGGCCACTACCACCCAATAATTTTAATTTAGTTAATTCACAGCCCTCATGGGGTTCCTATATCCTAAGGCACTATATCTAGTTTATATACTCATCCATCAATGGCTGATTTGTCCATCCAGAACACAAGGGTCCATTGGGGCCCTTGACACCTTGTATAATTCAATCAAAGGCTTCAGTTTTTATTAAAGGACTTAAATAATTTTAAATGGGTGCACCACCCAATGTGGAGAGTCCACACATACCATATGAATATAAATAAATGCACAATACCAAAGGGTATATGAATAATTACCACCTAACTTAACTCAAAGTTTAACCCCCTTTTAAAGTAGCCTGACAGCTTTCGCCAAGACTCGCCAAGACCATCTGGTCATCTTCCAAAACACTGAGTCCCTATCTCATGACCAAACCACCAAATTAGTTAATTTTCATCAAATTATAATTAATTAATTAACAAAAAATAATTTTTAAACAACTTTAAATTTTAATTAGAATTGGCACAAATGCCTAAAATCTCCCCAGTCAACCTCATCACACTGAAACTGTGACCAAATGCTCA
The DNA here is from genome assembly GCA_963277665.1 of Viscum album. Lineage (NCBI taxonomy): Eukaryota > Viridiplantae > Streptophyta > Magnoliopsida > Santalales > Viscaceae > Viscum > Viscum album. Next base: position 60,464,140 of record OY728137.1, on the reverse strand, counting down.
CTAACAACCCATGACATACTCTCGATGACATTTCACACCAAATCCCCAACCAAGGATTCTAATAAAATTACCAAACAATTTTAATTTTAAGGAAAAATATTTATTAAATATGTTTTATAACATAATTCTATTGAAACAACATGCTATGATGGGACAACTTTGTTATAGTATATCCTCTACGCCGAACAAGAGAAAGCCCCATGATAATCAGCTGATTCCATAATTCTTTAGTGTAATTGGAATCGAATACCTAAACTAGGAAATCTAAAATTAGGGAAGAATGAAAAAGAAGAAGAGTGGGAACCAATGGAGGTGAACATGCACCTTGAATCCCTGGAAAACACTCAAGAATCACACCCCAAACAAGGGGGAACCAAGGGAGAAGGGGGGGGGGGATTGACTCCCTAATCAAACACACAATAAGTGGTGAAAGGGGGATACCCATTATAAAATTTGAAGGGAGGAAGATATGTAATTCTACCCCATTTAAATCCCACTAGTTGGCCGATGGACACAATTAGTAGCACCTACTCTTTTCAAAAACCACTGGATAGCCAGTGGGTTGCTACTATTTTTGGTTACAATAGATTCTCAGCCACTCTTGAGGCTCCTATGAGTCCCTGTGACACCACCCAAGCCCCATAACATCTCTAAAAGATCCTTTTGAGATGTTCCATTCCATATAAATATTTTTTTGAACCTCAAAATAAAATTCATCATGGATAGAAAACTCAAAGTTTCAAATTCCCTCAAGAATTTCCACACTCATATAAATATGGGGTTTTATAGTTGTCTGGACAAGAGAAATTTTCTTCCAATCCTTAATGGTGTTAAATTGGACACTTGTGATCACTGTATAGTGAGAAAAAATATAAGGGTTAGTTTCAACAGTCATCCATTGTAAAAAATGTCACAGGTACTTGAGTTAGTACATTCTAATGTTTTCAGTCCTTTGAAGTATAAGAAATTCAATGAAAGACTATTTTTTTAATTTTATTAATTAATATTCACATAAGATCTAAGTTAATTTTTTTAATGAAAAAGTCAGGTGATCAGTTCTTTTAAGCAGTTTTAGGTTTCTATTGAGAGGGAAACTGGTGAGCAGTTGAAATATGTTCGCATTGATAATGAGGGAAAGTACTATAGTCCTTTTTATGAGTACTGAAGACAATAAGGTATTCGATATCAAAATATTCCTCCTAATATAGCTCGACTAAATAGTGTATCTGAATTAATGAATAATATTTTTTCTAGAAAGAGTTTAGTGTTTTCTTTCCAAATCAATGTTTTGTGGGCATTTTTGGGGTGAGACTTTATTTACCACTTCATATATTATTAAATTATCACATGTGGTTATTTTTAGGTTAATTTTTTTGATAGGTTTTGGTATGGAAAAATGATCAAGTATGATTATTATGTGTTTCAGGTTGGAAGGTTCTTTATTCATGTTCCAAGATATGAGAGATCTAAGTTGGATGGTAAGACATGAAAATGATTTTTTTGGGGTTATGAACATGATGTGTTTGGGTACAGGTTTTATGATCTTTCTTTAAAGAAACTTGTAAGAAGTCACGATGTAGTGTCTATGGAGGATCAAATTATTACATATATTATATGGGAGAAAAATCCAATTCTTCAAATTTTGATAGATTTGTTAGTCTTGATCCAGTTTTTGATTCACATTTACCTCATGCTATCAATTCTGATGATCATGTTGATGTGAAAAATTATGTTTAGTTTGAATATTTTGGAGTTAATATTTCCAATGCACCTATTGTTTTTGATGATATAGTCCTTAGGGTTATTAATGAACCCACTACTCCACCCATAAGATCATATTGGTATTAGAACACTTCTATTTGGTATTCACCTAATGACTATGTGCTCCATACTAATGGTGTAGAACCAAAATCTTTTGATGAGGTGATAAAAAGAAATAAAAAATGTGATTTGAGATAATAAATGATGAGATGAGATCATTGCATGACAACCGAACTTTTGATAAGTTGAAGTTATTTAAAGTGACTTTTGAAAAATCAATTTATCATATTAAAAATGAATAATCTAGTTCTATTACATGTTATAAATCATGTTTAGTTTTTAAAGTGTTATATTAGAAGAAATGTATTGATTTTTGATAAATTTTCTAACTAGTTTTCAAAATGTCTTCCATTAGAGATGTTATTGGTTTGGATTCTTGTTTGAATCTTCAATTTGAACAAATGGATTTAAAGACAACTTTCCTCAATAATGATTTATATTGGGAGATTTATATGGAGAATTTTGAGGGTTTTGTTGACATAGTTAAAGAGGATTATGTTTTCAGGTTAAAGGAGAGTTTATATGTTCTAAATCAAGCTCTGAGATAGTGGTACAAAAAGTTTGAGTTTGCCAATTTTTATCAGGGATCAAGGAATACCTCGTCTGTTCGTTATTTTTTTCTTCAGATATTCACTGATAATTATTTTATTATATTGATTCTTTGTATTGATTGTATACTTATTGTTTCCCATGATGCTTCTTGAATTTACAAATTGAAGAAGAATCTTTGTGAGTCTTTTGTGATGATAGAGATGGGGTTATCATGCTAGATTATTGGAATAACGTCCTCCCTTGATATAAAGGCCAAGAAATTGTGGTTACCCAAATATAGATACATTGAGAGGGTTCTTTATAGATTTTATTTGGGTAAAGAAAAAGTGGTTAGTACTCCCATTTCTCTGAATTTTAATCTTAGTTCTATTCAATCACCTTCTACCAATGTGGATAGAGTGGAGATTCAACATATACATTATTCATTATATATTGTTTTTTTGATGTATGTGATGGTATGTACTACACCTGATATAAATCATGCAATTCATATGGAGTAACATCCTGAGTTTTTTTAAAAGGAAACATTATGTTTGATCATATAGCTTAAATGAATAACTAAATATTATTATTTAAATGTTACCATTATAACATAGCTGTTAGAATGACAGGAATGAACAATATTAAATATATTATGAAAATATGAATTATAAATTTCAATATAATAAATTATTTGGTGACCAAGTATTTATAAATGAAAATAAAACCCTTTTTAAAATAAAAGAAAAACTTTTTCTAAAAAAACTATTTAAATTCGCACAAGTGTGTTTTATACCAATAAAATAAAAAATTCACACTTTTTAGATTATATTAATGAAATATATATTAAATATAATATTTAACAGTCATCCTATGTTTTTTCTAGACATTATATAAGATCAAATCCAATTTTATGCATAAAATATGTATTTTTATAAAAAGACAGTTTTACTGCCTTTTAATGGAGAAGTTATTTTAAATATAGTTTTTAAAACTTTTATAAATTATATTTGAAAAAATAAACTTATTATTTGAAATTTTAATATCCAAATTTATTTAGGTTTAATTTATGGTATTTTTTTGATAAGTTTCACGTTTTGATGAATACTGAATTTTAATTGATTTTTTTTCATCTAAATAATTTATATTGTTTAATTATATTTTTGATTTTTTTTAAATTATAATTAGATAAATTTAATATCATTTAATCCAATGTTAGTCATTGGAATCAATTTCACATTGAATTTGGATATAAAAACATTTCAATATTTTGAACATTTTCATTTTAATAACCCATTTTCTCACCCTATCAATGGGATTAATTTTAAATGAATTTTAGATAATTATGTGTTTTAAATTTAAAAAAAATGGATTCCATATTTGGAATAAAAACATCCAAATTTATTAAAAATTTCCCTTTTATTTTTGGTCAATATGAAAAGAAACTTTAGTAATTTTTATTACCACGATTAAAGGAAAATCAAGTAATTAAGAGTAAAAATAATATTATAAATATTATAAATTTAGCCAAACACTTGTCCTAATTTTATTGTATGAGTGAGTGTCAAACTAAATCATCCTTGGACCTATTTTATGGCCTCTTGGTTCCACTTGAATGAATTTAATCCTTTTATAGTATTTTATTTTAATAAAAGTCAAATACGTCATACTCATGTTTTAATAAGTATTATATTTTTAATATGTCGTTATTCAGAACACATCTTTGACTATAAATATTAATTTGAAAGCTAAGATTTTGATCTTCATCATGATAATTTTTTTAAGAAATAAATTATTACCTTAAAGGCTTACACAATGATGATGTAGTGATTTAAAATATCAAATAAATGATTATAAAAATATTAAAATAAATATAATATGAGATAATTAATGTCATAAAAATATTTTATAGATAACTTTGATATGTTATTGATGTGTTAAAATAATTTGTTTGAAGATATAATGTTGTTTTGATATTTTTAAAATGTCAAGTAATGAATAGTATCAAAATAGATATTAATGATATTTTAAAATAAATAATATTTTATTAAATGGTATAAAATTCATAAAAATATAAAATTCAGCCAAATTATTTTTATAAGGATGAAACTATCATCAATTATCCATTCATGTTTATTTTTTCATTTTATAGTGACTATATTAACTCTTAAGGAGAAAAAACACATGTTGTCACAGTAAGAGTTAAAGGGATTAAACAAGGATTAAAGCTAAAATACATGGGTAAGAATGTGACCTAAACTTGTATAAAAATTATTGGTTTAGAGTATTTATGCAAATAATCTTATTATATTAAAAATAAATCACTTTTTATCCATTTGTAATTGAAAATTAATTTATATTAATTTACAATTTTTAGAGTTTCTAAAAGTACCCCTCACCTTAATTATAAAAGGGAACCTCCTCCCTCAATTATTCACACCACTTTGAGGCTTCTAGATGGAAAAAACCTAACCATTTATCTTCCCAAAATAATTTTTCAAGTTTTGGAGATCCCGGTCTTCCAAAAAAAACCATCCCTAGATCCCTTAAGAATAGATCTAAAGGAATTCCACTAAAGAAGAGGTAATTGTTTTTACTGTAACGACCCAGGTATTTATAGAATAATACTTTTTTATTTATATTAATACTTATGAATAAGATATTAATTTTATGTTAAAGGGGACGCTTTTTCCGATACCATACTCAACACCCAACAATAAATTTCTCTGAAATCTTACATTGCGCACAATGTTGAGTAATACCGACAAATAATATAATATTATTATTAATTTAAATGGTAGTTAATTCCTAGACATTGTGTTAGAAGGAATGAAAAGAACTAACTAAAATATCATTATAAATGTTTGTTAAATGTATTTACATTTATCCAACAAATTTTAGAGGTTTAAAATGAGAATGAATCCAATTTTAAGCACGAAATACTCTAATACTCTTTAAAAGGTCGTTTTATCGCCTTTTGATGGTGAGCCCTTTTTAAATCTAGTTTTTTCCACACTTTTATAGGTTCTATTAGGAAAAATAAAATTATTCTTTATAATAGGGACATAAAAATTTACTTTGGGTATTTTTTTGGTATTTTTCTGAAAAAGTTAATTTTTTAATGAATAGTGAAAAATATCACATTTTAATTCAAAACTGCCCTTTCATCTAATTTATTTATATATTTAGATTTTTATTTTTATTGGTTTTAAAGTTTACTTGGATTATATTTTTACCATTTAATCCAATGTTGGTAATTGTAAGTAATTTCACTTTTAAATTGGATATAAAAAATGTCAATCTTTTGATAGTTATTGTTTCTTAAAAACACGCCTTTTGGTTTTGAAAATGGGAATTAATTTTAAATTAATTTTCGCCACTTCTGTGTTTTGAATTTGGAAAAATTAATTCCATATTTATAATTAGTAGGTCCAAATTGTGTAAATATGTAGCTTTTATTTTTAGACATTATGAATATTTACTTCAGTAAATATTTTTTTACTTTGGTTAACGGGTAAATATGGTAAATAAGGGTAAAAGAAATAATATTATAATAATATTAAATTACCCTTACACTTGTACTAACCCTATTGTAGGAGATATGGATGACCAAGGTCATCCTTGGGCCGATTTGGGGACCCCATGGAGCCACTTGGGAGTGATAATGACACTTTATATAAATTAATTTAAAGTTAAGGAAAATATAACATAAACACATATCTTTTAGTAAAACAATTTTTATATGGGGTTATATAAGTTATATATTTTACTATAAATATTTATTTTAAAGATAATTTTTTTCCCACTTCATGGTATTTTATTTATAAAATTTAGACATAAAATAAATAAAATTATTTATGACATAATGATGATGCAGTGATTACCTTATTAATGATTGATTTAAATAAATAAGATTATAAAAATTAAAACAATATCCAAAAACTATCCAATTATTATTGTTTGGTTATATTTTTAACATTATTCATCTTATATTTTAATTTAATAAGTTTTGGACCTTTTGAAACCTAAAATAAGTTTATAATAAAATAATACTTTCAAACTTTCCTAAAGAGCCCATCCTCCCCCTTATAAAAGGACATCACCTCTAACCCATTTCTTACACCTATAAAGACCATTGGCTCATAAAACATTACCCAATTAAGCTCCCAACATCCCTCTCTTACTCCTAGAAGCCTTAACTTAGGTAGAAGGCACTTCAAGAAAGCCTTTTGGTTCAAACCAAAGTGAGGTACCTGATTTAAAGGTAACATCATCTCTTAAGTTCTTTTCTTTTATTTTACTTCTCCACTTCCTATGGTCTTATTATTCTTTGTTTACATAAAAACACCAGTATCCTCAATATACTAGTTTGTTTTTATGATAAGGATTCAAACTACACTTACACATACCTCCATCTAATGGATACGAACATACTGTTTCTGTGGACGATGAACTACTACCTCACGAAACGATGATTGTTCAATATTCTTCTACCACCTCTCATAGAGGAAATTATGATGAAACTATATTTATATGTGATATATAATATATTTATATTGTATCTATGCTTATGTATTTTTCATTTATAACATAACTTTATGCTTTTCATAATGCGTAATTATGATAATTTCATTTGAGGAAGTGCGGACTACCGCCCCCTCAAAGTGATATGACTCGTTCATACCATACATGGAACGTATAAATTATGGTGTTAATGAAATTATGTAATATATATAAAATATGAAATTATACTGGAATTATAATATACCTATGTATCATTATGTTTTCATTTCTTTAATAAATAAATAAATATATGAAAGTAGCGTTCATGCGTACGTACGGCTTACCGTCTCCATGAATGGTGCATTTCATTTCTTATATCCAAATGTTATGGAATATTATAAATACACATATAATGGATATATATGATATATATTATATCTAAATAATTAATATAATTCTGGAGATAATGTACTTTTGACCACATGGAAAAATTGTAATTATAACAAGTTCATTTTTAACTCAAATTCCGAACATCGACAAAATGTCCGATATGAATTCAAATAATTAATAATTGTTATAACAAGGTAATAAGTGATATAAAAGGAATAATAAACTTGAAAAGGGTTCTTAATCAAGTAGAAATTAACTTATGTTTATTATTCAGGAAGAACAAGGAACAAACAAGTCAAGTCGGACACGAGGTAAGGGGTTTTCATCTCACTTTTTATTCCCATGAGATTCATGCTATATTTACCGCTATTTCATTTTGTGTAGTGTATGTACTACCCATGATTGTATTATTTATGTAATATAATTTAATTTATGGGTATTTACCTCTTCATTGTATGATCCTTCCTTTATGGGGTGTATGTTTCGTAAGTTACCAAATCGGTAAGGGAACCTTTTACTGTACTCTTTTAGTCAAAGACTTCTTTTATGTCATGTATTTTAATTTTATTTTTCTTATGTTGGGATATATTATTATATATCTTTATTGATATAAATTTTATTTCCATGTGATGAGAGACCCTCTTCTCTCTCATCAATTCATTTTCTGAATTTTATAGCGATATAGGTAGGTTGTCAAATTTCTGTAAGGGAAATTCTTAACCCAATTTCCATTCTTTGGGTTAAAATTCTACTTCTTAATTATGTGGTGATATGAATATGTTTGAATGACCTATGATCTTTTTATACTTAATATCCACTTATATTGGGTGTATTTATGTTTGTCACACATAATTATGCCATTAATTTATCCTCAATGTAATGATATGATATTTGTAAGGGACTTCGTCTCAATCACCTTTCATTGAGGTATATTTTGATTTATACACGATTTTATTTTATACGGTGTATAAAACCCTTTGAATTTTTCTTTCATTCAAAATGAATCTTTTTTCTATATAGCGTTTTACTAAATGACAAAGGGAATGTTTCTTTTTTTTAACATACGCGGTGACAACAACCTTTCCGCCACCGCAAGCGTTATTTGATTTTTAGATTCCTTAACAAGCCATAATGTTTTTAAATGGAAAATAAATACCATATAATATTTTATGTATTTTGGTATTGAAAATGTTTTTGATAATGGATTGGTTATGTTAATATATTTAAATGATATTTTGTGATTGAAATGTGGAAATGTTATCTTTCCTTTATGTTTGTTTTATATGTTATGAGTATGTCATGGTTCTTGGGAATTGTTTACGTATACAGGTGGTTCCATGATAAACCTAGTGTGGCTGAGCCCGAGATAGCTCTCCAATGAATTGGATAACGCGACGAAGGTAAACGTTAATGTTTCTCCTAAGAGATTTAGGGAATATACTATGATGGGTACTTCAAATGTAACTCCCTACGTAGCTGTGAAAGCTACAACATAAGTATGTTATGTATACCATAAGTTACCATTATGATTTATGATTTCTGTGTGTTATTCATAAATCTTATGATTTCATGAGGTATGTTATGATTGAAAATTATGGTTTCATTTATTTTTATTTATTGATTCTTTAATGTTTCCTTTCCTTATTTTATAACCCTTATTGAGATTTTTATTCTCATCCCAAGTTTTGAAATGTTTTTCATAGGACTTAGAGATGAATAGGGTCAAGGATGAGATCAAGGAAAAGTCATGTTGTCTAAAACATGGAACTAGATATGTTTCCTTTTTTAAGAGTTTTAATTTTATGAAAAAAATAGAAACTGAGTAGAAGCGTCTACTTTGTAATTTTTGAGATGTAATGTAATAGTTATGGACTAATTCTCTAAGAGTCTAAACCTGAAAAGATCCTTAATGTGAATTATTGACTTAAATCAAGATTATGTAATGTTTAAGGCTGGGCCCTTATAGTTGTTATCATAGGTCGGTTTAGACAACTTTAGGCATTAAGAGTTTTCGTTAAACACATGGTTATTCCCTATGTCTATTATTTCAGTTAAATACTTGTTTTATAACTTTTTCAAATCAAGGAAAGTCGGTTATAAATGGAAGGAGGAGGATCTCAAACAACATTCCTATCTCTTCCTGATGACATCCTTGCTATAATTATTGCAAAGTCATGTTCAGATGATTGTGAAACTTTTTCCAGCATACAACTCACTTGCAAGCAGTTGTTTGAGATATCAAACACCTCCACTATACGTCGATATCATCATGGATCATGGGTTGTATTTAATCAAATCCTATTTTCACAATATTCTCATATTTTTAAGAAAGGTAAATATTATTAAATAATTTTGAAATATTTTACCTTATCACAAGATTTTGAAGCATGTTATGACTTTGAAAAAGGTTCCAAAGAAGAAGACCCTTGCACAACCTATTTATATTTTATTTTACAATATAGTCTCTCAACACATACTTATGGTATTTTAAAAGGACCATTGATTGAATATTTCAACTCAAACTCAGTATGATTTTTTTTATAAAAATCATGTTTTATCTGATGTTTTGAAATTATATGTCATACATGATTATTTTACGAAACTTTTTTTTTGCGAACACCCATATGACCTAAGTTGTACAAGGTGTATTTTGATGAAGGAAGCAAATGATTTTGAAGGATCTCTAAATAATTGTTGCAATGCATGGACCTTCTACCTACATGAACAAGATGATGATGAAACCATATGGACACCACGATCAATGTATGATGTTCTTTCTATTGGGAATAGTTTTATTTTATTATATAGAGATGAAAAAAATGACAATATATAAGGTGTTGAGGTTTTAATGTATTGGTATGAAAATGAAAGGTATAATAAAACCTTTTAGGTTAAAACATGTTAGGGTTATTTTTGAGTTTTATAAAAAGGACAACCTGTAATATGGGTGACAACCCGTCGCATCCGGCAAGGCCGCAAGAATCAAACTCACAACCAAAGGGCGACAAGGGCGCATCACCTACCACTAGCCTACATGAAGTCCCTAGTTAGTATGACTTATTCTTTTTAGTTAAATTATTTTATGGATCAAGAATAAGTTGATTTTGGGAACTTATGTTTTATCAAATGGATATCCTTAATATAAGAAAATGATTTGGTGATTAAGTGATATATGTTATTTTGGATGACGTTCGTGCTTTTGAGAACATTATATGCCTAATGAAAATAGAATACTATGGAATCTAATTTGTGGAGTAATGGTTGAAATTTTATTTTGGAAGAATCTATGTTTTTATGTAGACATATGGTGATTTGGGTTATTTATGGAAATAATTAACCTATCATAGAGAATATGTGATTAGATTAATTACACTTTAGTATGATACTTTAAGAGTAATCAATGTTATTTGGAGATAAATGTTAAGATTTATCATGGAAGACTATGTGATCAAATCCTTCTGAATTTTTGGTTTCAATCTTAGTTTGGAATACTTTGATGAATTTTATGGAAAATTGTGTATTGAATGGTCTTTCTTGAACTTTGGGTACTTTTTGTTGAAATTTGGAGATTAAGAGTAGTATTTATTTTTATAAAGGATTATCCTTATTTTGGGGATTAACTTATCTCATACTAATCATTTTAGTTTTGGTTGATGTCTAAAAATAGGGGAAATATATAGTTCATCTTTTGTGGATTATGTGATACTATAGAATTTAATTCTAGTGCTTTTTATGTGACCAATTCAGTTTGAATACTCATCATTTGAAGAAAATATGAGTTTGTAGTAGAAATTTAGTAAAGGATGAAAGTCTACATGACAAGTAAGTATGTTTCCTTATGTTTTTAGTTAAGCGCATAAATAAATTCCTCAACTTTATGAAAAGTAACTTAAAACAAAAACATTGTCCGTTAACTTTTCCTACTGGGGAATCAAAGACCGTTTAACCCATCACAAGTTTGTGTTTTTTTGGTGGTTAACTTTCTCCTAATCATGTTTTTTATCACTCTCCATCATAACTTGATGGTTAGTTTCTCTTCCATATCAATGTTTTCTTACATGGAATCCAAGTATGGGTTGTCTCAGGTGACCTTTTTAATTCTCTTTATTTCTTTTAAAGTGATATTTTTATTGACTCTATTTTCGATGTGGGACTTTCAATGAAGTTTCCGAGCCCAATTTTAAAATTGCGAGGATGCAATTCCTAAAAGGAGGGAAGGATGTAACGACCCAGGTATTTATAAAATAATAAATTTTGATATCTATTAATACTTATGACTAAGATATTAATTTTTTGTTAAAGGGGACACTTTGTCTGATACCGTACTCAACACCCAACAACAGATTTATCTGAAATCTTACATTTCACACAACCTTGAGTTACACCGAAAAATAATATAATAATATTATTAATTTAAGTGGTAGTTAACGCCTAGCCGTTGTGTTGGCGAGAATGAAAAAAACTAACTAGAATATTATTATACATGTTTGTTAAATGTATTTACATTTATCTAATAAATTTTAGAGGCTTAAAATGAGAATGAATCCAATTTTAAGCATGAAATACTCTAATACTCTTTAAAAGGTCTTTTACCGCCTTTTGATGGAGAACCCTTTTTAAATATAGTTTTTATCACTTTTATATGTTCTATTTGAAAAAATAAAATTCTTATTTAGAATTGGGACATCAAAATTTACTTTGGGTAAATTTTTGTTATTTTTCTGATAAAGTTAATTTTTTAACGAATAGTGAAAAAAACCGCATTTTAATTCAAAACCGTCTTTTCATCTAATTTATTTATATAGTTAGATTTTTATTTTAATTGGTTTTAAAGTTAAATTGGATTATATTTTTACCATTTAATCTAATTTTGGTCATTCAAAGTAATTTCAATTTTAAATTGGACATAAACAAATGTCAATCTTTTGATAGTTACTGTTTCTTAAAAATACACCTTTTGGTTTTGACAATGAGAATTAATTTTAATTTAATTTCTGCCACTTCTGTGTTTCTAATTTGGAAAAATGGATTCCATATTTATAATAGGAGGTCCAAATTGTGTAAATAGGTAACTTTTATTTTTAGACATTATGAATATTTACTTTAGTAAATATTTTATTTACCATGGTTAAAGGGTAAATCTAGTAAATAGGGGTAAACAAATAATATTAAAATAATATTTAATTAACCTTAAATTTTTCCTAACCCTATTGTATGAGATATTTCTGAACAAGGGCATCCTTGGGTCGATTTAGAGACCCTATGGAGCCACTTGGGAGTGATAATGACACTTTATATAAATTAATTTAAAGTTAAGGAAAATGTAACATAAACATATATCTTTTAGTAAAAATTTTTTATATGGTGTTATATAAGTTATCTATTTGGCTATAAATATTAATTTTAAATCTAAAAATATTTAATACATTATTTTATTTTATTTATAATTTTTAGACATTAAATAAATAAAATTATTTACGACACAATGATGATGCAATGATTACCTTATTAATGATTGATTTAAATAAATCAGATTATAAAAATTAAAAAAATATCCAAAACCTATACAAATCTTATTAGATGATTTTATTTAAAACATGAGTCATCTTATATTTTAATTTAATAAGTTGTGGACCTTTTTAAATCTAAAATAAGTTTATAATAAAATAATACTTTCAAACTTTCCTAAAGATCTCCTCCTCCCCCTTATAAAAGGCCATCACCTCTAACCCATTTATTACATCTCTCAAGCCCCTTGTATCATCCAAACTCTACCCCATTAAGCTCCCAACATCCCTATCTTCTTCCTAGAAGCCTTAACTTCGGCAGAAGTCACTTCAAGAAAGCCTTTTGGTTCAAACCAAAGAGAGTTACCCGATTTAAAGGTAACATCTTCTCTTAAGTTATTTTCTTTTATCTTTCCTTCTCCACTCCCTATAATCTTATTATTATTATTTTAAATAAAAAAACCAGTATCCTCAATATACTATATTGTTTTTATGATAATGATTCAAACTACACTTACACACACCTCCATCTAATGGATACAAACATACTATTTCTGTAGACGGCGAACTACTGCCTCATGAAACGATGATTGTTCAATATTCTTCTACCACCTCTCATGGTGGACATTATAATGGCACTATATTTATATATGATATATAATATATTTATATTGTCTCTATGATTCTGTATTTTTCACTTACAACATACCTTTATGCTTTCCATAACGTGTAAATGCGATAATTTCATTTGAGGAAGTGAAGACTACTGCCCCCTCAAAGTGATATGACTCATTCATACCATACATGGAATGTATAAATGATGGTGTTAATGAACTTATGTAATGTATATAAAATATTATATTATACTTTAATTATAATATACCTATGTATCATTATGTTTTCATTTCTATAAAAATGAAAAAAATAAATGAAAGTAGCGTTCATGCATACGTACGGCTTACCGTCTCCATGAACGGTGCATTTCATTTCTTATGTAAAAATGTTATGGACTATTATAAATACATATATACTGGATATATTTGATATATATGATATATAAATCATTAATATCATTCTGTAGATAATGTAATTTTGACCACATGGACAAATTGTAATTACAACAAATTCAATTTTAACTCAAATTCTGAACATCAACAAAATGTCTGATATGAACTCAAATAATTAATAATTGTTATAACAAGGTAATAAGTGATATAAAAGGAATAATAAAATTGAAAAAGGTTATAAATAAAGTTTAAATTAACTTAATTTTATTATTTAGGAAGAACAAGAAACAAATGAGTCAAGTCAGACACGAGGTAAGGGGTTTTCATCTCACCTTTTATTCCCATGAGATTCATGATATATTTTCCACTATTTACTTTTTTGTGGTGTATGTACTACCCATTATTGTATTATTTATGTAATATAATTTAATTTATGGGTATTTACATCTTCATTGTATGATCCTTCTTTCATGGGGTGTATGTTTCGTAAGTTACCAAATCGGTAAGGAAACCTTTCACCGTACTCTTTTTAGTCAAAGACATCTTTTATGTCATGTATTTTAATTTCATTTTTATTATTTTGGGATATGTTCTTATATATCCTTATTGAAGTAAATTTTATGTCCATGTGATGAGAGACCCATTTATCTCTCATCAATTCATTTTCTGAAATTTAAAGCGACACAGTTAGGCTGTCGAATTTCTGTAAGGGAACTTCTTAACCCAATTTACATTCTTTAGATTAAACATCTACTTATTGATTATGTGGTTCTATGAATATGTGTGAATGACCTCTGATTGTTTTACACTTAATATCCAATTATATTGGGTGTATTTATGTTTGTCACACATAATTATGTCCTTAATTTATCCTTAATGTAATGATATGATCTTTGTAAGGGATTTTATCTCAATCACCATTCATTGAGGCATATTTTAATTTATATATAACTTTATTTTATACAATGTCTAAACACCTTTTACTTTTCATTTCATTCAAATAGAATCTTTTTTATACGTAGCATTTTACTAAATGACAAAGAGAATGTTTCTTTTTTTTAACGTACGTGGTGACAATGACCTTTCCGTCACTACGAGCATTATTTGATTTTTGGATTCCTTAGCAAGCTGTAATGTTTTTAAATAGAAAATAAATACCATATACTCTTCGATGTATTTTTGTATTGAATTTTTTTTGAAAATAGATTAGTTATTTAAATATATTTAGATGATATTTTGTGATTGAAATGTTTAAATGCTATCTTTCCTTTATGTTTGTTTTATGTGTTATGAATATTTCATGGTTCTTGTTTACATATACGGGTGGTCCCATGA
The DNA here is from genome assembly GCA_963277665.1 of Viscum album. NCBI lineage: Eukaryota > Viridiplantae > Streptophyta > Magnoliopsida > Santalales > Viscaceae > Viscum > Viscum album. The sequence goes on along the minus strand of OY728137.1, from coordinate 60,449,046 downwards.
TAAACCCAGGGTGGGTGAGCCCGAGATAGCTCTCCAATTCATTAGGTAACGTGACAGAGGTAAACGTTAATGTTTCTCCTAAGAGATTTAGGGAATATACTGTGATGGGTATTACAAATGTAACTCCTTGCATAGTTGTAAAAGCTACAATGTAAGTATGTTATGTATACCATAAGTTAATTTTATGATATATGATTTCTATGTGTTATTCATAAATCTTATGATTTCATTAGGTATGTTATGATTGAAAAGTATGATTTCATTGATTTGTATTTATTGATGGTTTAATGTTTCCTTTATTTATTTTATAACCCTTACTGAGCTTTTTATGCTCATCCCAAGTTTTGAAATGTTTTTCACAGGACTTAAAGATGAATAGGGTCAAGGATGGGATCAAGGAAAATTCTTGTTGTCTAAAACATGGAACTGGACATGTTTCTTTTTTTAAGTGTTTTTATTTTATGAAAAAAATGGAAACTAAGTAGAAGTGTCTACTTTGTAATTTTTGAGATTTAATGTAATATTTATGGCTTAATTCTCTAAAACTCTAAACCTGAAAAGATCCTCAATGTGAATTCTTGACTTAACTCAAGATTAAGGAATGTTTAAGGCTAGGTCCTTATATTTACCTACTTATCAAAGTTCATTTCCTCTTACACTTCCTCTTAATGTTTTGTTTCCATGATAAATTAATAAATAAAGTATAATATATTTTCGTAGATTTTAATATTATTATAGTACAACCATATTATACCTTTTATCCTTCCTATGAAAAATGGAAACACCCCGCGTGCGTACGTATGACTTACCGTCTCCACACCATAGGGTAATATGTTTTTCCTCACCAATTTACTTTGATGGGTATAATGATGGAAATAATGGATATATATTATAATTATGACATGGTATTGATTCTGTAAAAATTAATATACCATCCACTTCTTTACCCTTTCACCATTATGGGAATGATACCATCGCTCGTGCGTACATATGACCTACCATCTCCACAATGCGATGTGATTCATTTTCCATGTTAACTATTAAAGAAGGATTATAAAATGAATAAAATGAATAAATATGATATCTATAAACTTAATAAAATTATATATATGAATGAAATATATCCCATTCATATTAAATATGACTTACATGACAAAACATGAATAGGAAAAAGAAGCAGTTAACACCCAAAATAAGGGAAATAACGAAATATTATTAATAAAATGATATAATAGGATAATATATGATATCATAAATATGGATATGGTTCTTTTATAAATTAATAAAGCTCTTTATAAACCATTTTACATGTGGTTAAATCATGTTCAAATAAAGGAAAGTGCAAGGTAAGGGTTTAATTCAAAATCTCATCATTAACTGAGATTGTTTCTATTTAAGTATCCACTAGGGAATATTTACCTTCCATGTTAGTGTTTTATAAAAAAATTTCAAAAAGGTTTTTAATATTATCCTATTAATGTTTTAAGCCTTTTTAACCATGTTTTAATTTTTATAAAATGGTTTTAAAGGAATCTTTTTATCATTTTCTAATCGTGGTACTTTATGAATTTTTTGAAAAAAAATATGGAAGGAATTTTGTTTTAACTTATGCGGAATGATTGGATTTTTTCAAAATCATGATTCCTTAATGTTTTGAATATTCCATTAAAATTGTATTAGGTTCTATTCAAAGAAAATATTTTCTTTTATAATTTCATGGATTTTTAAATAAATGGAGTCAAAGTAAAAAAGATTATTTCTCTCAAGAAATTTTTAATGATTTTATTAGAGTGTTTTAATCTATGTCAACATCCTTTGTTAAATATTATACTTAATTGACTTTGATACCTTATTATACCATCTAAAATATTTTATTGAATGGTTTATGATTAGTTTGGTTGTGGATGTGCTATTTTGATACCATTCATGGTTTATGGTTAAAGTATTCACATTTCATATGCTAGTTTTTCAATATAAATGTTTATGTTGTTTATGCTTCAACCATTTCATATAAGGAATGCATTGGAATGAGTAAGTGATGGGTGAGGCCCTCTATATACCCTCAATGCATCGGTAGGTATCATGAGACAAAATAGTTTGGGTATTGGCCGAGGCCTTACCCATTTATGTATGATGTCTTGGTTGAATCCTTAATAGTATGTTTATGATGTCTAACATTATGTATTCCCTCATTATGAGATTAGTTATTGATATTCCATGTATTATTCTATTAGTGTAATATATATGTGAATATTTACATGGCATTAATTTATTATCATTTATTTTTTCCATATTATGCTTAAGATTATGTTTAAATGGATTGTGTTTCAGTTATTCACATTGGATTAATGTTTATGCTTATTTATTCATTATATATTATGTTGTACGCTTATCCTTAGTGGGGATATAATCTCACCCTATTATTATTTTTTATTTTCCCCAGAATTCCAAGATATATATTATGATTGACATGTAGGGATAATATAGTAGAATAATGGTTTTCTTAAAGGAATCATTATGTTATATTTTATTGTTTCAATTGTAATGTTTTTTTCAAGGATGTATATAATTTTCAAAAACTACTAAAATATTCAGTACTTTGGGATGTGATTACTTTTATAATATGACAATGTAATAAAGAAACCACTGACTTTAGGCTACTAGGGTTGGGGTCTTTATAGTTGGTATCAGAGAACGTTTAGTAGAAACCATGTGAACTAGATTTAAGAAAATATAGATTAGATAATGAAGCCCTATGATAGGTTTTGAGAATATATCCAAATAAACTTATATTATGATTTAGAGATTATTTATTCCAAAATTTTCAATTTAGGTTATGTGATTCACTAGTTATGAGATTATACATTAAGTTTCATAATGTTATAATCTAATCTAGTGTATTCCATTTTTTAGAAATAGAACCCAGTGGAAGGAATGAAAAATTTATCAATGCATGTAATCCATGTAGGTATTTCACTCCTATGAAAGGAAATGATGGTGGATCTAGAACTAAAACTAGTACTGAACAAGTTATAACTACATTGGGATAACTAACTCAAGTTATGAATAATAAACTTACCTATATGTATCATCCTGATCCATAATGTGGAGGAACAATGTTAGACCACTTCATGATACAATAACCTCCATCATTAAATAGTAATAAAAATCCATTTGTAGTTGATCAATGGATAAGTTCCTTAGAAAAGATATTTCTCGCTCTGGGAAGTAAGGAAAGGGACATGGTTGTCATGACAGTTTATCATCTATCTTGAGATGCAAATCAATGGTGTTAATTGATTCAAAAAACTAATAAGGATGAGGAAATAGAAGACATGGAATGGAAGGATTTTAATAAAATTTTCTTGGAAAAATATTTCCCTTGAGAATAGAGAGTGGATAAGGAGATAAAATTCTTGAATCTAAGATAAAAGGAGGATGAGAATGTTTCTAAATATGAATCCAACTTTACAAGATTATCAAGGCATGCTATGCACTACATATGTAACCCAATGAGTAATATTTATCATTTCTTTGATGGGATTAAGATAATTATTTAAAGGGAACTATTCTACTAAGATTTATCATCAGATGAGGATATAGTATCATGTTATATTAAGATAGAGAAAGAATTCTCCAAGTCTTATGATTTTAAAAGGAAGCAAGAGAAGAATATGATGATAGAGAAAAATATAGATAAAGGGAAGAAGGGAATGAAGTATTTTCCCACCTGTGATAATTGTGGATGGAAACACCATGGTACTTGATTTAAGGGAATGGGAGTCTACTAAAAGAGTGGAGAGAAAGGATACCGGGATTTTGATTTTAAAGGAATGAAAGAAGTCATCCAATGCTTCAAATATAAGGAGACGGGGCACTACAAAAATGAATGTCCCATGTGTCAAGGGAATATATATCAGAAGAAGAAAAGGGATCAATGTAAAGCTTATGTTGTTACTATAGATGAAGTGGAATAATTAAAGTATTTGTATTTTTAGGTTCAATAATTATGTTATGATATTATGGTTATAATAATCACTAGATATATAAGGATTGTACTGAAGTACTTATTTTTTATAGATTTAGAAGCATGTATATTTTCATTAAGGTATTAAGGTGATCAAGGTATTCATATATTTGGTATGTGGGATTAATAGCTACATTATGTTTAGAGAATCTAATGTTAAACTGTTTTTTGGAAATTTAGTGATTTTTATTCTAATGTTTTTTGTTCGTTGAATGTGGAAAGACATAATCTGGACGAGTCTTAAGATTAACTACTTATGGAATGAATTCTATTAAACTTTTGAAATTATTGTTTATTGATAAAATGTTCTAGCCTTTTTGGTTCTTGTAAATTTTTAAAGACTGAATGAATGACTTAAGGACTATATTATTCATTAAAAGTGTTTCAGGTATGAAAAATCCATCTTGAATATCCATTTCCTAGTATAAGGTATAAAGTGGAAATATATATAATCACAACTGAAGGATGGGATTATGATTATGACATGGAAAGTAATCAAGTAAGTTTATTATATCAAGTACCTATCTGAATAGTAAAAGATTCCCTCAACTCTAAGAAACATATTTTGGAACAAAAATGTTATCTGTTTACTTTTCTTACTAAGAAATTAATGACCTTTTAACCCATCACATATTTATGGTTTTATGATTGTTAAATTTATCATGACCATGTTCTATATCACTCTACATCAGAACATGATAGTTAGTTTTCTATTTCATGTCCATGTTTTCCTACATGGAACCCTAGTATGTGTTATCTCAAGTGACCTTCGTATTTCCCATTATTTTAAATTGGAAGATTAATTAATCATTTTTCTGATCTAAGATTTCAAAAAAGATATTTTGAAAAGTTAAACCCATAGTTTTTGACCCCGAGTTCTAATTATGAAAAAACAATTTATTAAATTTAGGTAGAATGTAACATCTTGAATTTTTTAAAAGGAAATAATTTGTTTGATAGCATACATGATACGTCACATCGAGCTTAAATGAACAACTAAATATTATTATTTAAATATTACTATTATAACCTAGATATTACAATGGAGGGAATGAACATGATGAACAGAACTATGAAAATATGGTTTATATGTTTAAATACAATAAATTATTTGGTGAAAAATTATTTATAAATGAAATTAAAACTCTTTTTTAAAATAAAAAGAAATCTTTTTCCTAAAAAACTATTTAAATGCGCATACGTGTGTTTTATACCAATAAAATAAATAAATCACACCTTTTGGATTATATTAATGAAATATATATTAAATATATTGTTTAAAATTAATACTATGTGTTTTTAGACATGATATAAGAACAAATCCAATTTTACGCATAAAAGGTGTATTTTTATAAAAAGACAGTTTCACCTCTTTTTGATGGCACACTATTATTAAATCTAGTTTTTAACACTTTTATAAATTATATTTGATAAAATAAACTTCTTCTTTGAAAACATAATATAAAAATTTAGTTTAGTTAAATTTTTGTTATTTGTTTGATAAGTTTCATGTTTTGATGAATAGTAAAAAAATACTGAATTTTAATTGAAAGCAACTTTTTTGTCTAAATAATTTGTAGTGTTAAATTATATATTTTTATTTTTTTAAGTATAATTAGATAAATTTTATATAATTTAATCCAATTAAGGTAATTGGAATCAATTTCACATTGGATTTGGATATAAAAACATTTCAATCTTTTGAACGTTTTCACTTTAATAACCCGTTTTCTCACCCCGTCAACAAGAATAATTTTAAATTAATTTTAGGAAATTATGTGTATTGAATTTTTAAAAATGGATTCCATATTTTTAATCATAAGGTTCAAATTTAGTAAAAATTTTCCTTTTATTTTTGGACAATATGAATAATAATTTTGGTAATATTTATTACTACAATTAAGGGTAAGTCGGGTAATTAAGAGTAAAAATAATATTATAAATATTAAAAAATTACCCTAAAACTGGTCCTAATTTTATTTAATGAGTTATTTTCATCCAAAATCATCCTTGGTTTGATTTTATGGCCTCTTGGAGCCACTGGTATGACTTTAAGCCTTTTATAGTATTTTATTTTAAGAAAAGTCAAATATGTCATACTTATGTTTTAATAAGTATTATATTTTTAATATATGGTCATTCAGAATATATCTTTAACTATAAATAGTAATTAAAAGTATGAAATTTTTATCTTCATCATGATAATTTATTTTTAATTTTTAAGAAATAAATAAATACCTTAAAAGCTTACACAATGATGATGTGGTAATTTTTTAATTAATGTGAATATCAAATAAATGATTATAAAAATATTAAAATAAATATAAAATGAGATAATTAATGTCATAATTTTTTTATAGATCACTTTGATATTTTATTTATGTGTTAAAATTGTTTTTTAGAAGATATCATGTTTTTATGATATTTTAAAAAAGTCAAGTAATGAATAGTATCAAAATTGAGATTAATGTTATTTTAAAATAAACAATATTTTATTAAATGATATAAAATTCATAAAAATATAAAATTCAGAAAAATTATTTGGATAAGGATAAAAATTTCATCAATGGCATTTTTATGATTCTTTTGACATTTTATAGTAACTATATTAACCCTTAAGGAGTAAAAGCACATGTTGTGAGAGTAAGAGTTAAAGGGATTAAATAAGGGTTAAAGCCAAAATATATGGGTAAGAATGCGACCTAATATTGTATAAAAATTAATTTTTGAGATTATTTAGACCCAAAATAATATTATATTCTAATTAACTCACTTTGGTTCTATTTGTAATTTAAAATTAATTTATATTAATTTAATTTTTTTAGAGTTTCCAAAAGAACCCCTCACATCAATTATAAAAGGGAACCTCCTCCCTCAATTATTCACACCACTTTGAGATTTATAGATTAAAAAAACCCTGACCATTTATATTCAAAAAATACTTAATCAATTTATGGAGATACTGGTCTTCTAAAAACACCAATCCTAGACCCCTTAAGAAGAGATCTAAAGGAAGTCCTCTGAAGAAGAGATAATTGTTTTTACCTACTCATCCAAGTTAATTTCCTCTTTTAATTCCTCATCATGTGTTGTTTACATGATAAATTAATCACTACATTATCATATGTATTATGATATTTTATTATGATTATGGGATAACCATATTCTACCTTTTATGCATCATATGAAAAATGAAAACATCACACGTGTGTATATATGACTTACCATCTCCACACCGTGGTGTAATATGTTTTTCATCACCAATTTACTTGGATGGGTATAATGATGAAAATAATAGATATATAGGATAATTATGACATGATACTTATTTTGGAAAAATTAATATACCATCCACTTCTTTACCCTTTCACCCTTAAGGAAATGACATTGTCGCTCTTGCGTTTGTACGACCTATTGTCTCCACGATGTGATGTGATTAATTTTCCATGTTAACCATTAAAGAATGATTATAAAATGTATATAATAAATAAATATTATATCTACGAACTTAATATCATTAAGTATATGAATGAAATATATCCTATGCAAATGAAACATGACTTACAAGAAAAAACATGCATAGGAAAATAAACCAGATAACACCTAAAACAAGGGTAATAACGAAATTTTATTAAAAAAATGATATAAGAGGATCACATATGATATAATAAATATGGATATGTTTCTAGTATACATTAATAACATGATTTAAAAAATTACACATGAGGTTAAATCATGTTAAACTAAAGGAAAGTGAAAGGTTAGGGTTTAATTCACAATCTCATCATTAATTGAGATTGTTTTTGTTTAAGTCTCCACTGGAGAATATATCTCTTCCATGTTAGTGCCTTCTAAAATTTTTTCAAAAAGGGTTTTACTATTCTTCTAAAAATTTTTAAATTCTTTTTACCCATGTTCTAATTTTTATAAAATGTTTTAAAAGGAATCTTTTTGTTGTTTTCCAAATGAGGTACTTTATGAATTTTTCGATAAAAATATGGAAGGCATGTTTTTTAACATATACAGAATGACAGAGTTTTTTTGAAGTCATGAAGCCTTAATGTTTTGAATATTCCTTTACAAGTTTACATGGTTCTTTTCAAATATTTTCTTTTCTTTTATAATTTTATGTCTTTTTAAATAAATCATTTCAAAGTAAAAAAATGGTATTTTTATTAAGAAAATTTTAATGATTTTATTAGACTATTTTCATCTATAAAAAAATCCTTTACTGGATATTATGATTAATTGAGGTTTATCTATTATGATAAAATATAAAATATTTTATTTAATGGTTTATGATCAGTTTGGCTGTGTATGTTCTATTTTGATACCATTCGTGTTTTATGGTTAAAGTATTCACATTTCATATGATAGTTTTTCAATAAGAATGTTTATGTTGTTTATGTTTCACTCCTTTAATAGTAGGAAAGAATTAGACTTATTAAGTGATGGGTATGTCCTACTATAGCCCCTCAATGCATCGATAGGTATCATTAGACAAACTAGTTTGGTTATTGGATGAGGCCTTACCCATTTATGTATGGTGTCTTAGCCTAAGCCTTGATGGTATATTTATGATGTTCAGAATTATGCATTCCCTTATTATGAGATTAGTTATTGATATTCCATGTGATTATCCGATTAGTAGAATATCCATGTAATTATTTATATGGAATTATTTTATTATCATTTATTCTTGCCATATTATGCTCAAGATTATGTTTAAATGGATTGTGTTTCAATTATTTACCTTGAATTAATTTTTATGCTTATTTATTCTTGATAATTTCCACTGTACACTTACCATTATTGAGGATATAAGTTCACACCTTTATTATGTTTTATTTTTCCTAGGATTCCAAGATGTATATTATGATTTACATGGATGGATAATCTAGGAGAATAATGGTAGTATTAAAGGAATAATTTTGTTGTATTTTATAGTTTTAATTGTAATGATTTTGTCAAGTATGTATTTTGTTTTAAAAAACTAATAAACTTTTTGGTCCTTTGAGATGCAATTCCTTATATTATAGGATAATGTAATAAATTAACCACTGGCTCTAGGCTACCGGGGTCAGGTTCCTTACATATGGTCAGTAATTTTATATCAAATCTAGGTAGATAACATTAAAGATTAGTAAAGTATATTTTTTAATATATTCATGGTACATATGATCTGTGATTGTGTTTTGAGTGTGAGAAACTAATCCTTTATAGCTTTAAAAATTCAGATATGATAGGTGATATGGATTCAAAGAAGTCAATTTCATGCTATTTGATCACTTTTATAGGGGAACTATATCTTGGAAATATATATTGAAGATATGGGTTTTTTTATCTACTAAAAAGTTTGAGTTTATTAAAGATACATCACTACAAGAAAACCGCCTATTAGAGACGGTTTAAACCGCTTATTAGCGGCGGTTTAAACCATCACTATATGGTTGGGTGGCGGTTTACAGAAAACGCCACTAAATTGGGCGTCAACAATCTATTAGCGGCAGTTATTTCCATTTAGCGGCGGTTTAAGGGAAGCATCGTAGCTGCCTCATTTCACGGTGGTTTTACTGGATTTAGCGATGCTTTTTATGGGCCCTGGATTTTATTTTATTCACGGTGGTTATAACCACCGCCAATAAAATAAAATCCAGTGGCCGTAAACCCCCCCCCTAAAGTCACAAAAAACCACCATGAAATGCACGCGGGTGATGCGAATCTGTAGCGGCGGTTAAAACCACCGCTAAATGTAAGCCAATAGTGGCGGTTATAACTGACGCTAAGTAAAAATTACTTACGTTTAACAGCGGTTTTAACCGCCGCTAATGGATTACCAGTATACTTTAGCGGTGGTTAAAACTGCCGCGAAAAGCTGACTAGAAAAAAAAAACTGTTCTGCTTCCACTGCAGCACTTCCCTGAAAAACAAATCAAACTAGAAATACCAATAGCCTAACAGATTAATGCACACAAAATTTAAAAAATAATAGAGATAACTAGTAAAAAAATTATGGTCACGATGCTTGGAAAATATAGCGGAACATCATAAATGGATATGTGTAGTGGGGAGGAGTAAAAAAAATGACCTGAGAATGGGTACAACACCACACAAAACATTCTAAGGTCGATTTAAAATTAGTTTAGATTAGTGATTCATGGACATGGAATACTCATTTATGGTTATAGAATTTGGACCATGTGGTGATCATGCAACTCAACCATGCTTGAGGTAGACTTCCTACCAACCTCTAAGCCCTACTGAGCCATGATTTATTCAAGAATCAAGGATATTTATATAGTTATAATTGATTATAGGGGGGAACCCAATGAGTGTAAGAAGTGACCTGAAAAATATCACGCTGAAAATTACAACTTTTGAGAACTGGGAAGTGAAATGGGAGTAATCGACAGAAATTGAATTATTATTGACCATGTTTGAAATATAGGATACCTGAGCTGGTTGAGGATAGGATGAAAAATATCACGATCTACTATTCATGGAGATCAAAGCATGAGATCCACTTTTTATCAGTAAATGTACTTCATTGAATGAGCCTGAGATGGTATGTAAGACACTATGTCCATGAATAAGTTCATTAGAGATCCTTTTCAGATTGGTAGGGTGAGGATTATCCAAATAGTAGAATGTGTGAACCACACAAGTGTATGTGGGGATGTACCATATAGAATATTAGGTTCCATGGGAGATATTTCTTCATGTGCTCAAATGTTCTATTTAAACATGTGGGTTGACAAGATTCAAGCCTGACCCAGAGGGAAACATCCCCATGATGAGTTGCTGGTAAGGATGGGACTAAGATGAAATATACATGCATCAATATGTGTCTCTTCATAATGGGAATCAAGACAAACATAGTTTTTATGCGTGACATGGTAAGAGACTATTTTCGGTGGAGTGATTTCATCTCTGGAAAGGATATCATATCATCTCATATTCGGAGAAATACAAGTTTTATACAGGTAATGTGTGGTTCATTTCATACTTATCATACGAGGAATCTCAGTTTTATATGTGGTCATTATTTTTATAATCATCCCACACTTATCAGATGAGGCATCCTTATTTCATTTAATAGGGTATGGTTGTTAATTAACATTGTTTAATGAGGACATTGAGCTTTGATGTTTAAAATCATAAAACATGGACTATGACTACAACTAGTTTAAATTCCTAGAGCTCCAAATATAGGAATAGGTTTGAGTTAAAGGTCTATAATATTTGAACAAAGTATATAGGAAAGGGAGAAACCTATAATTAGTCGGTGATAGGGTTGTTCCCTAGATTAAATATTTATATATAACTACTTATATCGTGATTAATGGAATCAATCCACATGTTTTTATGATTCACGGTGTCATAGGATTCCGATGCCAGAATGGTTTACCTTCTTGGATGGTGATATTGAATAATTAAATATTATAATATTAGGCATCAAGAATTTATAAGAGGTGAAATTATCTCTCTTTAAGAGATATATCAATTTTTATGGGGTTAAATTATCTATCATTAATAGGTATATATATTTTACATGGGGTAATGATATAGTTTAAATTCATCTTATTAAGATTTTAGAAGGTATTTTTCATCTATATACCCATTATTTACTTCCTCATATCAGGAAATGAGAGCACCTTGTCCCATTGATGCATCAACATAAATGAAAGGAGATTATTGCTAAAAAAGAGGCTCATGTGAGTGTTTTGGGGCAATGACACCTTATGTATTTTATAAGTGAGCTCAATTTTAATCAATACATGTATTTTTTATTTTGTGATAGTCAAAGTTCCATTTTATTATAAAAGAATTCCAATTTCCATGGTATATCAAAACATATCGATGTGCGCTATCATTGGATACATGAGGTCCTCAAAATAATCACTAGTTTTCCACCAATTATTAGTGTCTTCAACATCATATAGTGAGTGATATAAATTAAAAATTATAATTGAATTTTTTTATTAAATTTAAAATATATATTCAAGTTTTTTTAAATAAACTAAACATTTAAAATAATTGAAAGGATCAAAAGAAGAAAATAATTCCATTTCAATTAATATAAAATCCTAAACCAAAAACTAAAAATAATTTGGCATTGAATATTAAAACTAAAATAATAAAAATTACTAAATAGATATTCCTAATAAAACTCTAATTTCTAATTATACTTTCATAAGGAAAGAAATGGATGTTTACACTTTATCTTCTATCAGTAAGCACACAGATTGAGCTTCTCTATGATCAAGAAAAAAAGAAATAGTAAAAAACACACTAAATCATTTTTATATAAAACAAAAAACTTGATATAAATCTATAAATAGAGTAAAATAAATACCCTTCTAAGGTCTACTGTATAATTATTGATCTTTTAATCCCCTACCTATCAATTTTGAAGCAATTAAAAAACTAAACACCTTCTCCCCTATAAAAATTAATTTCTTATTTATTAAAAATTGACACAATAATTAATCAACCAAGGAATGGGATACTTTATTTCTAATACAAAGTGAAACATGTTTTGAAAGTTATTTGGTGTGAAGGGCTTGGGTGAGGGGAGGTTAGCACTTCTCTAGAAAGGTCTTAGGTGAGGGGAGCATGGTGCTTCAACAAAATGGATTAGGATAAGCGGAGGTAAATGATTTATATTTTCAGTTCATAAGTGATGGGTTTAACTATTCAGTGATTGGGAGAAGGGGAAGGAAGAAATATTTTTTTTCCTTTTTTTTGAAATATTAATCAATGGTTTTCTAAAAACTTCCAAGAAATAAAACCCAATTTTTTAATAGTGGTTTCAATAAATTCCACTAAAAATCTTCCTCCAAATATAAAAATTAATGCAGTGAGGTGATATTTTGGAACCTACTAGGAATATATGTTTTCTATCTAATGGTATTTTGATATAAAGGTTTAAGGAACTTGGGAATTTGGATGATTAATGTTATAAGAGTGTAGGAAATGGATTATTAAGAAATGGAAATCAAATGAGTAGCTTGGCGTTGATGAGAAATATATTAAAGGAAGTCAGTTGTGGAACATCAAGTGGTAGTTTTGGAGTGTCACTAATGGGTAATTACCAACAGGATTACTCTAAAGAGTGGGAGTGTTGTGAGTTCTCAAATTTTTTGATTAATAGGTTTGTGAGGGGTGAATCTTCTATGGCCGGACCCATTGATAGATTATTGAGAAATCATACCTCATCCTATAAGTATTATTTTATTACCATAATTATAAAATAATATTCAATATTTATTTATGTGGATTAATTTTCTGGAAGACATGATAGACATTTAAGGTGTTGGAAATAGTATAGTGAGACACTCATCTAGTGGATGATCATATTGATGTAAGGGAATAGATCAATAGATATCTCACTTGTGTGGTGAGTTAGTATATCGATGAAGTTTTACAATAATTTTCATATATAAGTATGAAGTTTAGTGTGAGTGGATGATGGGTAAGAAAAAATAGTAATTAGGGGTCACTAATTTAAGTAATGGTCAAAACAAGTGTGTCAATACATGGGTTTTGGAATATGACCAAATTGGTGTGCTAAGTTTCTCCTATTTGATTGGTGAGATCTATATATATTTGGATCATGGATTTGGATGATCTATCATTAATGGTGAAGGGAAATGGTGGCATGAAGTACCATGATTCCACCATACCATAGAGACTGTCTTAGGAGATGGATCTATCAATTTTGGATAAGAGAGGCTCATGAGAAGGGGTTCATGTGGGATGTTGGGATTTAGGAGAACCACCATTTTTTGGACGATGATATGAGAAATATTATAGTGGGGAGTGACTTAAAGATTAGATTAACTTATAACTCTTACAGTTTTAAATTACCTTACTCTATAAAAGGAGTGGAATGGTTTAGTAAAACACTGGTTATTAGTGGATAGATTTTGTACCTTCTAGAATTATATTACCAAGAGTTAGGAGAGAAATTATTTAATAGGGAAGGAATTCATTAAAAATACATTAAAAAAACAATTAGTTGATTTTAGATCAAGGTAGGTGATTTGGATGGGAAAAAATTGTAATGAAACAATAGATAAGTTTATTATAGATATCTCTTGGAATACCAGAAAGAAATTGGTTAACTACATCTGGTTCCAGATAGATCACAAAATATAGAAAACCATCCATGGTATAGGGGGGAATCGTTCTATATGGTGTTTAACTAGAAGTTAATTTTTATGATCTATAAAGTATGCCTTTTTCTAAAGAAATTCATTTCATATGAGTATGTTTAGTGATGGAATTATAAGATTATAATTCTTTATAGTAGACCAAGTCTTGTGTGGGGGACTATGAGATAATTGTGGATGACTAGTGGGATAGTATTCCCGGATCGAGTGAAAGCTTTATACAAACCAATAAAATTGACTAGTGGAGTTTTTCTTTAGTTATGTAATGCTTATAAGGATATTTCAACATTGATAACATTAACAATTCATAAGGCATCATTAGTATCTCCATAACATGTTTGTCGAGAGGATTTTCAAGGAAATCGATACAATGGAGTTCTGATTGATACTTTCACAGGGAATTGGGTATGTTGAGATGAAATTTGAGATAATGCATCATTCAGAAAATAACCATTATATCTAATATATTGGTGGATGGGGTTTTTAGAGGAAAGGTGGATCAATGGTATTGGGGTGTAGTGGTAGTATGCCTGTATCCAATGAGAATTCTGAGTTAGAGGCAGAAATTAGATCTTGGAGAATGGATTAGTTTATAGGAGATGTTTGATGATGTTTCTTAATGATTAGAAACTCTATAATGAAGATTTTTAATGAATCACATCATTACACATTATTGGGGTCAAAATGAATTTGGGTCTCAGTGGATAAATATTGGGGTCAATTTTAATTTTTCATTTTAGATTGGAAAAAAGAGTTTTTGGGACTTGTTACTGGATTAGAGGTTTTAGAAGTTAAAGTATAATTAGAAAATACCCTAAGAGAAATATTGAGGATCAGGTTAGGGATTAAGCCTCGATGGGATAAAACATATCCCACTAGAATCTTAGTAGAAGCTTATAAAAAATCTAATGGGATGGGTATGTGAGAAGGATCTATGACACTTATATTAGGAGCTTGGTGGAAGTCTACTAAGATATTGTTTTCCCATCATACTTCTGATGGGAGTCTACACAAATTTCAATGGTATACCCAAACCTCCACTTAAGTGGGCTATTTTTTTCATTTAAGGGGGTTTCTTTAAACCCCATTTATGGGTTTTGGTTTTGGGGTATCTGAATAGAAGGGAGGAGGTCCTTCCTCGTCTCTCCTTCTCATCCCTTATACTATAGTGATTTAAGGTGAGTCGGGATAGTTCCTCATACCAGATTAAGGAATTACCTTTCTCTTTTTTATCTCGCTCTTTCCTTTTTCTTATTTGCTCCTGATTTCATAGGATTGGATTAGGGATTTGAATTTATATTCCATAAGATCATGGAGGAATCACATTATAATTGTTTTACTCATAATGCCTAAAGAAGGCCGGGGAAGGATGTTCATGAGCCTTTTTTCTGTAGTTTTGTTTCAAATAAATTTTCTATTTTTTGATTTTAGATTTCTTCAATTTTTTTAATAAAAATTAATTAATGATTGGAAGGTGAATCAAAGGTAATTTTTTTGTGGGAGTTTCAGGATCATACCATGGATCATTTATTCACTATTAGTGGTAGTTTCAATGTCATCATGATACTCGATGAGTTTTCTTGGTTAATTTCATTAAAACTAATTATGGTTTTAATTTATTAATTAATTATAATTAATTATAATTAATAAATAGAGGCTTTTAGTCAAGGATAGAAACATATAACATGGGTGATGGTCGGTGTAATATTAGATGAAGAAGATGAGTGTGGCTTGAGGGGAAACTCTATAAAGAGATAGGTAATCCCTAAAGATATTAATCCATGAATTATATATGTTCTATATATTGTGTTGTATATGGGTGTGGGCACTTGATTTAGGTTTACTTGATTGAGAACCAAGAATATGTGGCCTCGATGAGGAATTTTTATAATCTATAAAGTGGGAATGACCATTCTAATCATAACAAAAGATCTTTAGAATACCATAGTAAATACGCATCCTTGTGATTTTTTAGGCTAGTCATAGGTCGATGACACTTAGGGGTGTTTGGTGATGAAGTTAAAAAATAAGATCTTAGGTTATAGTTTGTATAGAGTAAGGTGTTACATCAGGGAGGGTTTGTGTGATTAATGATTAGGTCATGGGTTTTCCATATCAGTTGGGGATCATATAGAGGTTGTGTCTTGGTTATAAGAATTTGGAAATCACCATAGGGGTGGTTAGCTATTGAATCATGATGTGGATCATGAGAGTACTTTGAAGGATGAAAGTGGATTAAAGGAATATTTTTATGGTTGGACAAGGATGTTTTCAACTAGATAGAATAACCCATAAGAAGTGGACCATGATAATGACACCTGATAAATAGTTGTCCTAAAGAGATTGGGTTATGTTAAGTGTATAAAGGAGTCTTATGGATTGAAAGTTTATATTGATAGTGAATTATGGATAACATTAAATTCAAGTGGATACCTTATAGTCGAGTGAGATAAACTTCCAAGAGTAAGACACATTAGCTTAATATTTATCTTAGTATAACTTGAGATTCAAGGTATAGATTATCCTATTAAGTTTCAAGAGGTATTAAATTATTTGGGCAATGATTTTGGGTGAAAAAAGTGGGCTTACGGTGGTAGGGAATGACATGATGAGTTATTGATATGGGAAGTATCTAGAGAGTGACTAGATTTGACATGGGTTGTGAGACACATATGATATATCAGTGACTAGCTAGTTCTAGGTGGAACATGTTAAGATGAAATATGTGAGGTACAAATTGGATTATATCCATAATCAAGGTATTGGTTGTATGAGGAAAAGATTTTTTTTATTTATTATGATGAATATTAGATGCTAGGTTAAGATGATGAGCCTGGTCCTCCACTAATATCTTTAAATGTGTAGTCAACCCTTAACACTATATGCAATGCTGTAATGGACAAGAACATAAAAAAATGAGTTTTTTATAAGGTTTAGATCCTACCAGAAAACAAAATACTTATAATGTTCTAATTTATTGAAGACAAAAATTTTATTATCACTATAATTTGAAGTGATTACAAGTTCCTAGTAAGTGATACACAGTGGTTGGGTAGGTATCATCCACTAACCTAGTTTTTTCTCACACAAACCAGTCCTCCTGATAGGATGGTGGTATTTTTTATACTAGAACCACCATCTTAAATAGTTCATACTTAAACCTTTGAACATCTATTCAACTAAAAAAATATGATTATAAATTCTTCATGCAAGTTTTCCTTGTTATTCACCTCAGGAAAAATATTATTTTAAATAATAGTGGTTCTTCATTCTCTTAGAGTCTCAACATTATGAATATAAAAAAACATAACTATAATCTCTTCCTCTTATCAATTATTCTTATCTTTAAATTCATAGGTGCAATCATAAATGTATTGGATTCCTCTTTCTTCTTTTATACACAATAGGCATTCAAGAATAATAATATTAGATTTATCTCTTCGATATATAGAAAATATTATTATAAATACAACATTAGGTATTCCTCTATATTTCAAAATCAATCATCCATTTACTTATTTTTTACAAATATATATTCATGAGACAAATAGAATATTTTTTCCATCATTTTTGAAATTTTAATTCATTTTTATATCTATTCTTTTAAAACATATGTTATTTTTAGTAATATATCTTGTAGACTAAATTGATTAACTCCACATGGTATTTGGATTATTTCTCCCTCATCATCTCCACTGATCCTGCTACTTCAAATCCATTTAAACCATGTCTGCATGAATCACATAGAAACATGACATAGCCAATAGTTTAGCGCTCCCATTATTGAACCTTATTCTTCTTTCAATTTTGATGGTTTCTCAAAACATTCACCAGGAGTAAAATATGGTGTGGTACTTTCCATTTTGGATATTAAACCTCATCATTCATGTGAGTTATCATGAATTATAACATGACATGAACCATAACATAAATGTTATTACATTTCTCATAGGTATAATTTACTCATGAATTTATCTCTACAATGATGTGGTACTGGTAATCTTCCTATTTTAACACCATGAATTTATCACACTTAGTGAAATGTCTAGGTTTTTATTTTAGCACTTCATTTTCTTCACAAGCGTCAATAATAACTAAATGGTAACTATAATTTTACAACATTGTGGTCTCATCTTCAGTTGTTAATTTTACTTTATAAATGTCTATACTAGGATATATCATGGATCTCCTTTGATATCAACTACAATAAAAACCTCCATTGTGATGTTTTATTTTTTAAAAATCATTGTACAAAGTATCTTTAATATTTCTTCAGATTCTCAAATCTGGAAATATCACATTTTTTATTATCGACTTTAATTTTTTTCCAGGTTTTTATTTTTATGCAGAAAAAATGATGTATACATAGAAAAATGATTCTTACATAGGTTCATATGATGGTTACTCATGGAGTGATTTATGTGTATGTAGAGGCACTTCCTGGTTAAGTAATAAAACATAATGGTTATACAAGGAGTTATGATGATTACATAGATAATAGATGATTCTTACACACAACTTAGAATGGATAAAATGATTTCTATATAATAAAAAATCATCCAAAAAATCCCTTATACTATTAGATGATGCTTACACAACACTAGATTAATTCTTACACAAGATCCTTAGTCTCTGAGATGATTCTTACATAGAAATCCATACATTACCAAATTTCTTATTTAGACATAAAAATATAGATTTATAGCTAAAAATCATAGGATATATTCCCAACATCTCATGAATTACTCAAATTTCTCAAAATTGTTGTTTACAACATCATAACATCTCCATAAGCACTTTACATGTTATTCTATGAATATTATCTCTATCAATCATCACATGTAAGGTTTCTTCCTCGAATCTATCCATTACAAGTTTTTCAAGGGTAGTAACTTATCTGTACAATTAATTTTCCATGAATAATGATAGTTTCTAACTTATTTCCAATAAAAATTGAAATCTTCTCATAATCTTGATAGCTTTCCTTATTGAAAAAAAATACAGTCCATGCATGAGAACAACAATCCCCCCCTTTGGATTTATTTTCAATATCACAAATCCCCTTCATTATCAACATCTGTTCTTTCCTTTATCCCCCTTACTGAAAATAAATGAAAAGGTTTATATAGGGAGATATTCGTGCTTACGTAGAGGTACTTCATGGTTACATAGTGCAACATATGTATGGAAGGATGATAGTTACATAGACACTAGATGGTGCATAAACATAACATAAATGGTTCAAATGATTTCTACACAACACTAAATCATCCAAAAACAAATAACTTATCCTATAATATTATGCTTACACATCACTAGATTGATTATTATAGAGGTACTTATTTTCTAAGATGATACTTATAAAGAATTATAGACTTAGACAACATTTTAGTTCAGACTTCAAAATCCAGAGTTTGAGCTAAATATCTCAATATATATTCATAACATCTCAGACCTTCCTCAACCTTCTCTAAACTATTGTAGACGACATTGTAATATCTCCATCAGTACTTGACATGTTCTTTACATATAAGGTATCTTCCTTGAATCATTCTAAGATAAGTTCTTCAAGGTAAATAACTTATCTTCCCACTTCCTTTTCCATAAAAAATGGAATTAGATTAATTATCTCCAATACGTATTTAAACCTTCTCATAATCTTGATAGCTTTCCTTATTTATAAAAAATACGATCCATGAAATGGAACAAAAATAACCCCCTTAAGATTTGTTTTCAATTACACCAATTTATTCATCGTCAATATGCGTTCTTTCTTTTCTCCCCCTTATTTATAATAAATGAAAAAAAACATACAGGGGTTGAAATATCTCTCATCATATCCTTATTTTTATTGAGAAAAAGGTATACCCAAATCAACTTATTCTCCCTCTTTAGTTCTTAATTATAACCTAATTAACTTGTGATAGTGAAATGGATTCCCATACTTCCTCACTATTGAGCCTTTAGTTGGTATACACTTAGTCTATATAGACTAACCTAGTGTATAAAACAATATATACTTCACCAAAACATCAATGTTTTCCATACATAACATGCATGTGATATCAATTTCATGAAATTCTTATAGGGGATGTAATAATAGAGTTATCATAAATTATTAATAATTTTTTAGCCTACACTCATCTTAACAAACACATTAGAAAGTTCAAGTTAAATGCATACAACTCCCCATTTCTCATGTCTTTATCATAAACCAATACTCATTATTTATAAAAATATTTGTATAATCAAATAAAACATATGAAATTTTATTAGAAAAAATCAATCATTATTTTTTAAGGACTATCCAGATTCAGTGTTGAATTATATTTGGACAGCCTTCATGATGTGTTCTCTCCTTAAATAGATTCACTTCTCATTTCTTCATCATGGTTGATTTTTATCAAAGGAACTCCATGATGGACTCTTAGTTTTTCTATTAAATAGTGAAAAACTCATTCAACCCTATTTATTTTCTTTCCATTAATTCCTAGCATGTTATTACACAAAAATAAAATGGAATAAGGAGGAGTGATTTTAATCATCTCTTTTAATAAGTAAATAAGGTTGAGACTTTAAGCTCAACCTAGAGACTCTTACTTGAAGCTATAAAGTGTTAAGATATCTTCATGATTATATCCCCTTTGATTTTCAACATATGATCTTATCTGGTAATCATGTACTTCTTATCTTTTAGATATATTTATTTTTATGGAATGTGTTGATTTAATTTAATAATAAATGTATATTCATCCAATGGTTCTTTTACTTTGTTTTTTTACTTTATTATTTCTTCTTGATCCAGTAACATGTTTGTATATATATATTTTTAAATAATCTCCATATTACTTTCACCTTTTATATACATTCCATTCAATATTAGGGTCACAATTCTTGGAAAACCTATCTAAATATTTGATCTCTTCTTAATATGAAATTACTTTCTTCCCTTTAACATTTTCACTTACTTAAATTGTCTACATTTCTATTTACATGTTCAATTATGTATAAAAAACTCCCAAACACTCCTTCGTAACATACTAAACATTATTAGAGTCTCCAAATGGTTTATTAGAATTCATTATGTTATTCCTTTTGGTAAATTATTTCACTTCTTCTCAGATGTCAACAATTAATCCCATCCTTTTATCCCTCTTTTGTATTGATTCTCTTATTGGATTATATTTGCTTCCCTTAATTTCGATTTCCATGGATTTCTTGTAATGATCTATGGTGTATCCTATTTTACCATAGTAGAATCATTTACTCTGTCTTGAGACATCCATTTTAGTCTTCTTCTCACAATTATTGGGAATTTTTTTCTTAGAATTATTCTTTTGAACTTATTTTTATTATTTCTTATTTCCCAAGGCTTCCAGTATGTATTTTCTCACTAGATTTATTTTTTATATGAACTTATTTTCATTTTATCATATTAATGATAACTAATGGGTGTATACCATAACTATTCATAGTTTTAAACACTTTTATAGAATTAATCATAGAAGTTAGTTTAAGATTAAAATATGTTTTTGAGTGATAGATTTCTCATTTTATATGAGTTATTCTTTTGGATAATAGGTGTTCTCCTTCTTTCATCTCCACTACCCTTGCCTCAAACCTTATAAAATATTAATAAATTTAAATATTATGCTAAAATTCAATTTACCTATGCCCAAACATCTAATAGAACCAACAATAGATTATAAATCATGTTCTCTTCACTTTGGTTGTAGTCTATCTAGTTTTTAATACTTGTGATGCTTATTGTTTTTGGGTTTAAAATTAATCCTTTTATAATTATTTTAGGGAGATTATATTTTTGGATATTCTAGTATCCACCCTTGTTGTGTTGGTGGATTTACTAGTATTTTTATCCATCCATAATTCCCCACATCTTAATCTAAAATATGTGATAGATAATGAAGCAACATTAGTATAAAAAATATTTTCAAGGTCATGGGATACCTTTCTCCAAGATCTTGATGTAGATTATTATTTATATTATCTTGAGTTATTTTTTCAACTAAAATGAGTTATATTTGATTTAGAACTCTCATTATAAATTTTTATTATAGCATCTCTCTTCTGAGATAATTGGGAAGTTTTTGTTAATTCCATATTTTTCATTTTTACCTAAAACTCAAGAGATTTCATATTGAGGGTGTTCATATCATCCTCCAAAAATTTCAAACCTTTCCCCATAACTTCTTCATCTTCTCAATAAATTCTTCATACCCATTTCTAATTTCTTGTATGGAATTATCATGGCCCTTGATCTTGTTTTCTTTAATTTCAAATTATGTATAATTAACATTCATAGAAGTTTTGTGTAGCTTATTTAAAGAAAGAATATATTCTTCAAGTATAATCTATATCACAACTTTCTCTAAAAAATTATCTTTAAATTTTTCTTTAATTAAATAAATATTTTCTTATAAAATTAACATTGATTGTTCTATTGATTCCACAAGGTATATGAGAACATTTCACTGTAGGAATTTATTACATAATTTATCTTCCATCTCTTCATCTTACTTTTATAAATATTAGTTTTCATCAAGAATCTCCTTAAAAAATCCTAGTATATATGTGATTACATTAACAAGAACATTCTTTACAAACCTATCAAATTGAGAGTATAAGTCTTTAATTATTTTAATGTGTTCATCCTACTCATACTCTCTACAACTTGAAATTGTTTCTTCAAAAGGAAAACTTTCAATAGATTTATTAGATGATAAATTATCACATTGATAAACTTTAAAATTTTACAGATCCTTATTTTCATTCTTTGAAATCTTTTTCAATTTCCCTGCCTCCTTTTTCTTCATATTTTTGAGAATTTTGGCAAAAAATTCTAATTTAGCTTGAGTATGAATAGAGTTAGAGTTATCCATCTAATGAAATTCAACATTTTATTGAAACCCACACATAATTAATTATGATAAAACAATTGGTAAATAATAGTAGATATAATTAGAGTTGAACTTGGGTTTTCTTTAATATCAATTTTAGAGCCAAGTGGCTTGTACACAGATACTAGGGGGGGGGGGGGTGAATCAGTGTCTACCCAATTTTACCAAGTTTTACTCCATATCTAATTTATCTCCTTTTATATCTGAACCACTATACCAATTAAGATATATGGATCTTTTTGTACGAACCCGAATCTTCGTTCAGGTATGTTTTCCATTTTTCTGGAGTTTTTTAGAAAAATAAATTTTATGGGAATGTTCAAAGTACATTCCATGTACTTTCTGAGTACATGCCGTGTACTCTTCCCCGGCTCGAAGCCGTGTGCTGGCCGTGTTCGGGCCACACACACGGTGTGTAAGGCTGAGGTGGAGGCCGGTTAATTCGGAGTATGGAAAACTGAAGTACACGCCGTGTACTCAATAAGTACACGCCGTGTACTTTTTTTTCATTAAACGGACCGGGGTTGCGCCTAACCCCTAATTTCATATTCTTCTCCAGTTTTCATTCTTATGAGAGAGACCGTACGGTCGGATCTTCGACGAACTCCCACCTCACCATCCGTTCTCCGATTCGATCACGGTCAGTTGCGTTGGAATCACAGCAGTGAGTTCTTCCTTCTGCTTTAGGCTCGTTTCTTGATTCCTCCTCATTTTCAAGTTATCATGGGATGAATGTTTTGTGCGTTTTCTCAGATCTACGTTGTTCTAAGATGAATCTGTCATCATGGTTCACATATATTGATCTCCTCGGATCGAGGTAGGTGGTTTGTGCCTTTCTGTAGAAAGTTGATGAATATTATGTGCAAATTCCACCAATACCTATGAATGGGGTATTGCATGTTTCCTATTTTTCCCCTGCTATTTGCCTTCTTTGCTTGATTGCTTTAGTAGAGGTTATTGCTTGTGAGTAGAGTAATTGTTTTTGTGCTCAGGTTGATTTTCCATGCTTGTTTTTCTTATTGGGCATTTTTCCAGTTGCCATACCTTGTTGTAGGATAGTGGAAATGTCTCTTTTGTTATACTGTTGAGCCTTAGTTGATATCCAAGTAGTTATTGAGGTTTACTTGGACTATACACGCACGCTGAGCATGTTTAGTTATACTCAGGATTGTGAGAACCTAGAGTAGTAGAACAAAGGGAGAATTGACGGAAGGGCTTCTCCATAGTGTCTTTTAATTACGATGAGAGACTATAGGGGGAATTGACGTTGAGTGCTTCCCCAGAGAGTCTGTAGATCCTCGACGCGATCCACATGGGTAATTGACATTGAGTGCTTCCCCAGAGAGCCTTTAGCACGATACGAGACTATAGGGGGAATTGACGGTGAGTGCTTCCCCAGAGAGTCTGCTTAATTACATAGCTGAACCAGAGGGGTGAGACTGTGTGTGCCTCCCATAGGGTTGCTAGTACTATAGGTTGAACCATAGGGGTTAGGCTGTGAGAGATACCCGGAGGGTTACCTGTTTTCTTCTTGTTGCTGACTGCTTACTTGTGTGCTTTACTTGTTAGAACTATGGATTGTAGTTGCTTGTGCTTTCCTGTTTACTGCTTCTTGTTTATTTACTTCCATGTATTCATTTGACTGTAAGGCACAAATATTTGGGTGACTACCTACTGGGATTGTATCTCACACCCTGTTTGGGCCATGCTTTTGGTCCCAAGCAGACTATGTTGCTACAGGTATAGACAAGGGAAATTGCCCTTCTACTTCAGGATCTTGATTGCACCAGGAGCTGGGGAGCATGGGACTGAGCCATGGCTCGCGATGCTGAGGATCTTAATTTTTTTTCTTTTGCACTTGGTTTCAGTTGTATTTCAGCACATTGTTGTGTTTTCTGTTTTCCTTAGATACTTGTACCTACTGCATCATTGTCATCGTATTTATATATCTACATTGCTTCCGCTATTTGGTTTCTATTGTTATGCATGTTGTTTACTACTTCCGCCTTTTATTTTTGCTTTCTTACCTTGTATACCTTACCGAATGAGGTCATAGTTTCCCCACCGACTCACCAAGGACCTCGCTGCTAGTCGGCAGCCTCTGGCTTTCAGGGAAACCCGTTTGAGGTCATGTGGAAAACTGGGTATGGGGCACCAGTGGAGGGGCTCTGGACTCGGGTCGTTACAAAGTGGTATTAGAGGAGTTATTTTCTCTTTCCTTACTATTTGGAGACTTTATCTAGGGATTGGATGGATTCGGTACTTGGTATTAAGCTGTGCCCGGGAGTAGCTAACCCTTGTACAGGGAAAATCCATACTACCTCGTTAATTGTAGTTTTCTGGTTTTTAGATTTTATGGTTGGTATGTTTTCACCTAGAGTGATTTGTATGACTTGTGTGGTTATTGTTTTGATATTTAGGTTCTATTTCTGTCGCAACCTGATGAGATGAGGGTATTCCATCTCATGCATCATATAGGAACTTGTATAAATCACATGTCATGCATTCTTGCCATGCCATCTAGGGTGCATTAGCGATTGCATGCTGTTGTGATAGATGCTTGATATATTCTCTACTGTTGTGTTAGAAAACTGTTGTTTTGTTCCTTTCTTAAAATGAACGCCAAATTTTGGTTCTTGAGGTGTTATGGGCCCTCCCGGATCAGAATTTGGCATCTTTTCCCTTGTTTTTAGTGTTTCTAAAATTCTGCGCAGTTTCTGAGCTACTGCCCAGAAAAACCCAGAATACACGGCGTGTACTTTTAGAGAACATGCCGTGTAGTTTTCAGGCTGTGTCACTGACCATGTGAGCAGAACACGGTGTCGTGGGAGTAACTTCGGGAACACGCCGTGTACCATTGGTACATGCCGTGTGAGTTAGGAGCCGTGTACCTGGCTGTGTCACTAACAACACAGGCCGTGGAAGCTCAGGTAGAACACGCCGTGTCCATAGGGAACACGCCGTGTAATCCTATCCAGGTACCGGACCATGTCACGAACAACACGGGCCGGCGTGACCTTCTTTTCCGCATGCCGTGTTTGTTCAGAACACGCCGTGTAGTCTTGCCCAGGCACCCGACCGTGTCACGAACAACACGGGACGGTGTCACCTTCGCCTATACACGTCGTGTATGTTTGGAGCACACTATATAAGGTTCATCCGTGTAGAAGGCAGTGTGATTAACAACATGGGCCACCGAAGCCTTGTCTAGTACACACCGTGTTTGTTTCGAACACGCCGTGTAGCCTCAGGTTGAGTCGGACCGTGTGGGTTAGCCGTGTAAGGAGACTCGGGCAGGAGAATAGTTTTCAAGTACATGCTGTGTGTGTGGGTCAACACGCCGTGTAGTTTGAAGTGTACAAGACTTGTAGGGAAGGAGTACACGCCCATGTCAGTGGCATAATTAGACATGCCGTGTAGTTTTTATACACGCTGTGTAGTCATATTTTGAAATATTGTGTGTTTTTCTTCTCCTATTTCCATTTAGTACTCTTGTGTTATCTGTCCTTGGTTTCCTGATCTAAGGTGTGCTTTTGATCTTTCAGAGCTATGCCTCCGAGACATCCCCCGGTCATACATCTATACTCAGGCAGTGATCAGACGCCAGACAGGGCTGATCAGGGACTTCCTGTCAATCCCCCAGCCGAGCCAGCCTTGGCACCGGTTGTTGTACTAGTTGCAGGCGCTGATGCGTAGTTCACGGAGGGTTTCATGAGGATGATGCAGGCCTTCCAGGGATCACCGCCTCCTGCCTCGTCTATGGCAGACTTGACGCGGGTTTTCTAGTAGCAGCATCCTCCCACGTTCTCGGGGGAGGGAGGACCTCAGGCTACAAAGTCATGGCTGGAAGCCATGCTGACTATCTTAGAGCATCTAGAGACGCCTCCAGAGAGGCGGATCAAGCTCGCCACCTACATGCTCCGAGACTCTGCCAAGAGGTGGTGGGATGTGATCTCACAGGCGGGTCAGCATCAGGCTATGGCTTGGGAGGAGTTCCAGCGCGTGTTCTACGACTACTTCTACCCAGAGACCCTGAGGGCCGATCGAGCCCAGGAGTTCTTGAGCTTAGAGCAGGGTACTCTATATGTCATGGAGTATTCCTCTCGTTTCACTGAGATGCATCGTTTTACACCCCTTCGGGATGGGAGTATGGTGTTCTTGGTGAGGAAGTTTGAGGATGGACTCAGGCGGGAGATCCACTCGCAGGTGAACATATTCCGCTGACTTCCATTACTTCCATCGTCAACCATGCACTGATTGCGGAGCACAATATGAGAGACTCTAGAGCTGCGAGCCAGGGTGGGTCTGCTTCCAGAGCTAGTTTTCCTCCAGATGATAGCAAGAAGCGCCGTAGAGAGCCTACACGTAGTGATTAGAGGAAGCGATATGCATCATCAGGCAGCTAGGTGACATGCTACTAGTGTGGACGGACAGGGCACACGAGGCCACAGTGCCAGAGAGACCCCGTGGAGTGCCGATCTTGCGGCAAGATGGGTCACCTTTAGCATTTCTGCCAGGTTTTCTCACCAGCAGCAGGTGACTGGGGTTCTTCCATGACTCCTCATTCAGGAGAAACCCCACCAGTCTCTCACCAGTTGGGAAACTGGAGTTCTTCCGGCCGTTCGGGCTGAGGTGGAGGTCGAGGCCGTGGCGGTCAGCCACCAGTTCCTTAGCACCAGCAGGGAGGTTCATCTCAGAGTGGTCAGCCAGGGGCGCAGGGCTGTGGTACAGGCTAGTCTTTCACCGTGGAGTAGACTTATCAGGAGCAGGATCCCGAACCTTCTATTGTTCGAGGTACGATTTTAGTAGCCTCAGTTTTATCTTCATCCCTTTTCGATACTGGTGGTATGCATAGCTTTATCTTTGTTGCTGTTGTGGAGAGCCTTGGACTCTGCATCTTTTCTTCTACCGACTCGTTGACACTAGACACACCTTTGGGAATGAGGACATCTAGTGTACGCTAGTGTAGAGAGTGCCCTCTCGAGGTTTCAGGGTATCACTTCTTATGGGATCTCTATGTCCTAGAGATGACAGGCTATGATGTCATTCTCGGCATGGACT
Organism: Viscum album; assembly: GCA_963277665.1. Taxonomy (NCBI): domain Eukaryota; kingdom Viridiplantae; phylum Streptophyta; class Magnoliopsida; order Santalales; family Viscaceae; genus Viscum; species Viscum album. The sequence goes on along the minus strand of OY728137.1, from coordinate 60,420,865 downwards.
AGTTTATTCCCTTCCAGGCAGTCGTTGACTATTATCGCCGTAGAGTCAGTTTCATTTCACCAGAAGGTGAATCTTTTCTTCATAGAGGCGAATGAGACGTTCAGCCGAGTCGGGCGAGACTCGAGTATCTTTGGCTAGGAGGAGTGACGACCCAGATTGCTAGTCTTTATCTGGATGATTAGGGGACTCCACAGTTGGACTTTCCTCCAGTGGTGGATCGCTTTATAGATGTCTTTCCAGAGGACTTTTCAGGTTTGCCTCCGGAGCGTGAGGTAGACTTCTCTATTGAGGTCATGCCAGGAGCGACACCGGTGTCCATTCCTCCTTATAGGATGGCCACACCTGAGTTGCAGGAGCTCAAGAAGTAGTTGGAGGAGCTACAGGCCAAGGGTTTCATCTGACCCAGTACTTCTCCTTGGGGTTCTTCTGTTCTGTTTGCGAAGAAGGCAGACAATACCCTTCAACTTTGTGTGGATTATTGGAAGCTGAACCAGTTGACGGTCAATAACCGATATCCCTTGACGCGGATTGATGACCTTTTCGATCATCTTCGAGGAGCCCAGGTGTTCTCGAAGATCGACTTGAGGTACGGTTATCATCAGTTGCACGTTAGACCATCATATGTACCTATGACAGCCTTCAGGAGCAGGTATAGTCTTTACGAGTATATAGTCATGCCTTTCGGACTCACAAACGCACCTGCAGTTTTCATGGCATTGATGAATCGAGTGTTCCATCCTTACTTGGATTCCTTCGTCGTGATCTTTGTGGACGTTATCTTGGTGTACTCTCACACTCGACACGACCATGCCACACATCTTGAGATCGTTCTGAGTACACTGAGAGAGCATCAACTTTATGATAAACTTTCGAAGTGCCACTTCTAGATGGATCAAATTCACTTCTTGGGTCACGTCATCTCTGAGGCAGGAGTATCTGTGGACCTAGAGAAAGTGAGAGCTGTAGTTTCCTGGGAGCAGTCAAAGAACATTTTTGAGGTACAGAGCTTCCCAGGGCTGGCTGGATACTACAGTCACTTCATTCAGGACTTTTCTCATCTAGAAGCACCTTTGACAGGTCCGACCAAGAAGGGGGAGAAGTTCTTATGGTCAAATTCTTGTGAGTCAGCCTTTCAGGAGCTGAAAGGGAGGTTGACTTCAGCACCGATACTAGTCTTTCCAGATCCAGGCAAGAGCTACACCGTTTACTATGATGCTTCGGGTATCGGGCTGGGAGCAGTGCTTATGCAGGGAGATGGAGTCATTGCGTATGGGTCTCGGCAGCTGAGGCCACATGAGAGGAACTACCCTACGCACGATCTGGAGTTGGCAGCTATTGTTCATGCCTTGCGCTATTGGAGACATTATCTTCTGGGAGAGCATTTTGTGGTCTTCACTGACCATAAGAGTCTCAAGTATATCTTCACTCAGCATGATCTGAATCTGAGGCAGCGTAGGTGGGTTGAGTATCTACAGTCTTTTGACTTCGAGCTTGCCTATAAGCTGGGAAAGGGCAACGTCGTGGAAAATGCGTCGAGCAGGAGAACTCAGATTTAGGCAGTTCAGAAGGCCAGTAGTGAGTGGAAGCTGATGACTCTGTTCTCTGAGATGCATCTGGAGGTGCACAACAGACAGGGACAGACTTTTCTATCTTCTGTAGCTGTTACCTCCACGCTACTTGATCAGGTACGGATGAGGCAACAATCAGACTCGGAAGGATTAGTCCTACAGGAGAGCGTGTCAGGAGAGGACCCTCTTCCTAGATGGACAATGGGTGAGGATGAGATCTTGCGTTTCCAGTGACGCGTATGGGTGCCAGCAGACATACGTGAGGAGTTTATGCAGGATTTCCATTCCTTAGTTTGGGAAGTTCATCCTGGCGTCACCAAGATGTATCAGGATCTTCATCGCCAGTACTGGTGGCCAGGTATGAAGAAGAATGTTGCTGGTTTTGTCATGAGATATTCTACTTGTCAACAGGTGAAAGCAGAGCATCAGCGACCAGCAGGGCTCTTACAGTAGTTACCCATTCCGGAGTGGAAGTGGAACGATGTTGCGATGGACTTCGTGACCGGGTTGCCGAGATCGCCTCAGGGAAACGATGCTGTTTGGGTTGTCGTCGACAGGCTTACAAAGTTTGCTCACTTCTTGCCGATCAAGGAGACCTTTAGTGTTGATGATCTGGGACAACTTTACATCAGAGAGATCATTTGTCTGCATGGAGTTCCGCGCTCTATTGTTTCAGATAGAGATGCGCGCTTTACCTCTCGGTTCTGCCAGGGAATTCAGAAGGCCTTGGGTACACATGTACTTTTGAGTACAACTTACCATCCCCAGACTGATGGCCAGTCTGATCGCACGATCCAGGTGCTTGAGGATATGATCCGGGCTTGCATCCTTGACTTTGGTGGTTCTTGGGAGAAGCATATCCCTCTGGTGGAGTTCACCTACAAAAAAAGTTTTTAGGAGACCATTCAAATGACACCATATGAGGATTTGTACGGTAGGCCATGCTGATCACCCTTATGCTGGCTGGAGGCAGGAGAGGCAGCTTTGCTGGGACCTCGTCTTGTACATGAGACTTCAGAGCAGATAGAGCTGATTTCGGAAGAGGATGACTACAACACAGTCTCGACAGAAGTCTTATGCTGATCAGCGGAGATGACCTCTGGAGTTCGAGGTTGGTGATCAGGTTTTCCTATGTGTCACACCGAGGTTGGGACACAAAATGATTCGAAGACAGGGTAAGCTTTCACCGCGGTATGTCAGGCCGTTTGAGGTCTTGGAGAGAGTTGGGCCGGTCGCCTATCGGTTGCAGCTACCTCAGAGGTATCGGGCCATGCACGACGTCTTCCACGTCTCTGAGCTTCGACATTACTTTTCAGACCCTTATCACTTCTTTCAGCCTGAGAAAGTCGAGCTTGAAGCGGATGCGTCGTTCGAGGAGCATCCTATCCGGATTGTCGATCATAGTACAAAGGTTCTCCGTGGGTGGTCTATTCCTCTGGTACGAGTGCTATGGTAGCACGGGCGAGTACAGGACGGGACCTGGGAGAGGGATGCCGATGTACGATCGCAGTGGCCGGAGCTGTAACACCCCAATCTTCCACGATACGCTTCTCTTTCAATAATGTAATAACTTGCATTGTACGCAAGTTCGAGATTCTAACACACCGCGACCAATCAAAATAGCCATTATGAATAGTAATACAAAATTTTTGAAATTATATATATTTTATATTTCAAAATGGACTTCATTTTTGGAATCGGAATATCAAAATTAGCCTATGTTGAATTTTTGGTATTTTTCTGAGAACTTCCAATTTTTTATGAATAGTGAAAAATAATTAAAAACAACTTTTTTAATAAAAATAATTTATAGTGATAAATTATACTATTGAGTGGTTTTAAAGTATAATTAGAATATATTTTTACCATTTTATCCAATGGTGGTCATTAGAATTAATTTCACTTTGAAATTGGATATAAACAATTGTCAATCTTTTGATATATATTGCTTCTTAAAAACACGCTATTTATTGTGACAACGGGAATTAATTATAAAATTAATTAATGCGACTTATATTTTTTTTTAATTTTTTAAAATAGAAATCATTTTTGAATTCAGAATATCAATTATATATTAGGGTGAAATTTTGGCATTGTTCTGAAAAACTTCAATTTTTGATGAATAGTGAAACCACTAAGTAGTAGTTAAAAAACTGATTTTTCATTTAAATGAAACATTACCACTTCTGTGATTTTATTTTCAAAAATCCGACATACATGGTTGTCATTAGGACGTAAAAGGTGGTTCAATGGGATTAAAATATTTTTTTGGCGAATCGTAACTTTTAAGTTTAATTAATCGCGATTAAAGGTAATTAGTGAAATTTAAGGTAAAAATGATATTATAAAAATATGAAAATACCTTTACACTTGTCCTACACTTATTGGATTAGTCACGGACTACCAATAAAATCCATGGGTCAACTTGGGGACCCCATGGAGCCACTTTGGTAGGAAAATGACATTAAAAACTTTTTATTTAATGTTAAAATAAAAATGTCACAAACATGAGTTGTTTTACTAAACTAATTTTTAAATGGGGTTATACAAGTAATATTTTTGACTATAAATATTAATTATAAATCTAAAAATATTTCCTACATCATTATATTTGTTTTATAATTTTTAGACATTAAATAAATTAAATTATTTATGACACCATGATGATGCAGTGATTACCTCATTAATTAACGATTTTAATAAAATGGAAGTATAATGTAAAATATAAGAATTACACTTGTTAAAAGCATATTGGATGAGTATATTTCGAACCCTTATCACCTTATCCTCTAAATATATAAGTTTGGGACCTTTAATATCCAAAACTCATTATATAATAAAGTAACATTTCATGACTTTCTAAGAGTGCCCCTCCTCTGCTCTTATAAAAGTCCCCCACCGCTACCACCTTAATCACACCTTCAAAGCCTTTTGGTTCGGCCAAAATCTACCAAAATACTCTCTAAACTTCCCTCTATTACTCCTAGCAGCCTAACTTTGGGCAGAATTCTTCCCAAGGAAGCCTTTGGCTCAAATCAAAAAAAGAGTTACCCGATTTTAAGGTAATGTCTTCTCTTATGTTATTTTGTTTTATTTTACTTCTCCAACCCATTAAACTCTTTTTATTCCTTTCTTTTGTAACAATACCAGTATCTTAAATATAATAGGATGTTGTTATGAGAAATATTTTATTTAAACTTACACACACCTTCGTCTAATGGTTAAAGAACATACTGTTTCTGTGGTTGGCGAATTTCTGCCTCACGAAACGATGATTGTTCAATCTTATTTTAACACCTATCATGGTGGCCATTATGATGCAAATATTTTTATATATGATATATATTATGTTTTTGTTTTACTTATGTTTCTTTATTTTTCATTTATGGCATACCTTTATGATTTCCATTATGGGTAAATGCGATAATTTCATTTTAGGAAGTGCGGACTACCGCCCCCTCAAAGTGATTTGAATCATTAATACCATATGTGGGATGTATAAAGGATGGAGTAAATGGTATTATAAATTATATTATACTGGAATTATATTATACCTTTATATAATTATGATTTCATTCCATTAAATACAAAATATAAATGAAAGTAGCGTTCATGCGTACGTACGGCTTACCATCTCCATGAACGGTGCATTTCATTTCTTACCTCTAAATGTTATGTAATATTATAAATGCATGTATGTACTGGATATATATGAAATATATAATATCTAAATAATGAATATAATTCTGGATATAATGGATATTTTACCACATGAACAACTTGTAATTATAAGAAGTTTATTTTTGACTCAAGTACCAAAGATCGACAAAATGATCGTTATTTACATAAATAATTACATAATGTTCATAACATGGTAATAAGTAATATAAAAGGAATAATAAACTTGAAAAAGGTTCTTAATCAATTATAAATTAACTATAGTTTATTATTCAGGAGGTTAAAGAATGGTCGAGTCAAGTCGGACACGAGGTAAGGGAACTTCTTAACCCAATTTCCATTCTTTGGGTTAATCTCGTACTTTCAAATTATGTAATGATATTATTATGTCCAATCTTGTATTTGTACTTTATTTATGTGTACTTATAGTGAATACAAATAATAGATCTATTTTATTTAAAAAAAATGATCTTTGTGAGGGACATCGTCTCAATATCCTTTCATTGAGGCATATTTGGTTTTATAAACAACTTTCTTTTATACGGTGTATAAACCCCTTTTACTTTTATGTTTATTCAAAAGGAATATTTTTATATGAAGAGTTTTACTAAACGACAAAAAGGAATGTTTTTTTGTCGTACGTATGCGGCGACAATGACTTTCCGCCGCCGTGACCATTATTTGAGTTTCGGCTTCCTCTACAAACCATAACTTTTTTTAAATGAAAAATAATTAGAAAGTTTTAATTTTATTTTATTTTGGTATTGAAAATGGTATTGAAAATGTTTTTATTATATCAATGTGTTGAATTGATATCTTTTGATTGAAATGTGTAAATGTTATGTTTCCTTTATGCATGTGTTATGTGATACGATTATGTTATGGTTTATGATATGTTTAAAACTGTTCATATGAGGAATGCATTGGACTTAATAAGTGACGGGTGGAGCCCGCTATAGCTCCTAGATGCATCGGTAGGTCTCATGAGACAAACTAGTGTCTTGGCACGAGGCCTTGACAAAATCTTATTTTTAGTATTGGCACGAGGCCTTGGCTACGTGGTTATGATAGTCTGGCATTATCAATTCCATCATTATGAAAGTGGTTATTGATATTGCATGTTATTATTCGACCAGTAGAATATCCATGTGAATAAGTAAATGGCATTATCTCATTTTACTTTTTCCATATTATGTTGAAGTTCAAGTTTAAAAGGCTTTTGTTTTAGTTTTACATTGCCTTAGATGTTTGTGTTTATTTATGAAAGCTTCCGCTATATTGTTATACTTACTGAGAATCTGAGCTCACCCCTTTCAATGTTTTAATTTTTCCAGGATGTGATGAAGTATATTATGAATGACCTGCAGGGATAGTATGAGGGGATATGAAGACAAGATTTTTTTTAGTTTTGTTTTACTTTATGATTTAATGTAAGACTTATGAATGTATCTAGTGTTTCCAAGACTAATAAAATAATCGGTCTTTCGAAACTTGATCTTTTGTGATCATGCCAATGTTACACAATAATGCACCGACTCTGGGTAACTGGGGTCTGGGTGTTACAGTTGGTATCAGAGGCAGTTTAGTACTAACCTTGGAAGCTAGGTTTAGATAAACTCTGATTAAATCACATAGACCTAAGATAAACTTTGAGGATTAGTATAGAAGAACTTCCTAGAATTTTGGTATTATAGATATTTTATGAGTTTTCTGAGCAATACATCCCTGTCTGGATACGAGCTGGTAGAGGCGGCTCTGACACAGATGTATCTAGGGGTAAAACCCGAAAACACCGCTTTGAGCTAGACTCGAACGAGAACTGGTGCACGACAATGGGCCTTGCTGCACTCTTGGTTACGACACTCCTGGGGGATATGCTTAGGATAATTCTCATTTTCTTTACAAACCACTATAAAGGGTTATGAGTATATAATTCCTCAAAGAAAACATTTTTATGATTATATATTATATCCATAAATAGTTCAATTAATGTTAAGTGTTTTACAAGTATGGAATTATGTATTTTGATTCATAAACTAATCTAGTTTATGCCATTGTTTAGAAATGGCGCCTAGTGTAAGGAATGAAAACCGTATCAATGCACGCACTCCGTGTATGGATTGCCCTCCTGCTCAAGATAATTATAGTGGAGCTGGTGATACAAATGGTGATGATCAGCTTATCACCATACTGGGACAACTCACTCAGGTTATGAATAATAAACTTACTCGTATGGAGCACCCTGATCCGCAACATGGAGGATCTATTTTAGACCACTTCATGAGGCAAAAACCGCCAACATTTAATTGGGGTACAAATCCATTAGTACCTGAGCAATGGATAAACTCCTTAGAGAAGATATTCCACACCTTGGGGAGTAGCGAAAGGGAGAAGGTTTTGATGGTAGTCTACCGCCTCACTGGAGATGCCGATCAATGGTGGTCGCTGATTCAAAACACAAAGGAAGATGAAGAAGTATCAAGTATGGAATGGAGGGAGTTTAAGGAAATTTTCTTAGAAAAATACTTTCCTCATAACCATCGAGAAGATATGGAAAGGTAGTTTCTGAGTCTGAGGAAGAAGGAGGATGAGAGTGTCGCAAAGTATGAGGCTAACTTTACAAGGTTAGCGAGGCATGCTATAGATTATATACGTAACCCAAGAAGTTAGATTGATCATTTCTTTGATGGGTTAAAACCATTTCTCCGTTGAGCATTAGTCTCAAAAACCTTCTCGTCATACAAAGATATTGTCTCGTGTGCTATCAAGATGGAAAAGGAATTCTCTAAGTCTTATGACTTTTAAGCAAAGCAAGAAAAGAAGAGATCTTCTGATCAATATGGAAATGGAAATAAGGGGAAGAAGGGAAGAGTTGAATATCAGTCCTGTAGTAAATGTGGAAAGAAACACCCTGGTACTTACTTAAAGGGAATGAGAGTCTGTTACAAGTGTGGTGAAAAAGGCCACCAAGCTCATGATTTCAAGGGAAATAAAAAGGCTATCAATGTTGAATGCTACAATTGTAGGGAAATGGGGCATTATGCAAATGAATGTCATAAGCGTCAGGTAACCTTACATCTGAAAAGGACAAGGGATCAAGGACAATCTTATGCTGTTACTACAGTTGAAGTGGAATAATTAATGTATTGGTGCTTTTAGAAACAAGGATTATATTCTGGTTATAAGAATAATGTGATATATATAAGTATTGTACTACAATACTTGTTGTTTTCATTAAGGTTTTAATATGATGAAGGTAATCATATTTTTAGTATGTGACAATAAGAGAAACTTTACTTTGTTTGGGGAATCTGATGTTAAAATTGATTTTGGAATTTAGAGACCTTTTAGAGAAAGTCTGGGTAGAGGTATTTTGGATAACTATAAAGGTTGGAATGAATTAAGTTGAACTTTGGATAGTATTTTTTAAGGTTAAAACATTTCTGAAGATTACTTTTGGAATATTATCATACTATATTTTTAGGAAAAGGACAACCTGCAGGTTGGGGGATAACCCATCACGTCGGACAAAGCTGTAGGAATCGAACCCACAACCATAGTGCGAATGACCTTTATTACCCACCACTATCCTACAGGAAGTCCCTGGTTATTACAAAAAGTTTTCCTAATCTAAATGGTATGTGTTAATATTTGGAACCTTATACAATTATGATAAATAGAATATTTTTGAGTTCTATTACCTTTTAGAGTGAAAGATGGATTTGTGGTAAAAATTTATTAAAGAATGAAAGCCTACATGACAAGTATGTATATTCCCTTACGTTCTTAGTAAATCTCCTAAATAAATTCCTCAACTTTATAAAAGGTAACTTGAAACAAAAATGTTTCCGGTTAACTTTTCCAACTGGGGATTCAATGACTGTTTAACTAATCACAAGTTTGTGATTTTCTTGTGGTTAACTTTCTCCTAATCCTGTTTTCTACAACTCTCCATCAGACCTTGATGATTTTTTTTAATCCATATCCATATTTTTATAGAATCCTAGTATGGGCTATCTCGGGTGACCTTTGTACTTATCTTTCTATCTTTTAAAGTTATATTTTTATTAAACTTATTTCCGATGCGGTTTTTCCACAAAGGTATTTCCTTTCTTCAACCTTTTATATTCAAAGAAAAATTTCAAATTGCGAGGACACAATTTATTGAAGGAGGGGAGAATGTAACACCCTGATCTTCCACGATACACTTCTCTTTCAATAATGTAATAGCTTGCATTGTACGCAAGTTCGAGATTCTAACACACCAAGACCAATCAAAATAGCCATTATCAATAGTAATACACACTTATTTAAATTATATATATTTTATATTTCAAAATGGACTTCATTTTTGGAATCAGAATATCAAAATTAGCCTATGTTGAGTTTTTGGTATTTTTCTGAGAACTTCCAATTTTTTTATGAATAGTGAAAAATACTTAAAAACAAATTTTTTAATCAAAATAATTTATAGTGATAAATTATACTATTGAGTGGTTTTAAAGTATAATTAGAATATATTTTTACCATTTTATCCAATGGTGGTCATTAGAATTAATTTCACTTTAAAATTGGACATAAACAATTGTCAATCTTTTGATATATATTGTTTCTTAAAAATACGCTATTTGTTGTGACAGCGGGAATTAATTATAAAATTAATTAATTCAACTTATATTTTTGGAATTTTGTAAAATAGACATCATTTTTGAATTCGGAATATCAATTATAGCTTAGGGTGAAATTTTGGCATTGTTCTGAAAAACTTCAATTTTTGATGAATAGTGAAACCACTAAGTGGTAGTTAAAAAACTGATTTTTCATTTAAATGAAACATTACCACTTCTGTGATTTGATTTTAAAAAATCCTGCATACATGGTTGTCATTAGGAAGTAAAATTTGGTTCAATGGGATTAAAATATTTTTTTGGTGAATAGTAAATTTTAAGTTTAATTAATCGCGGTTAAAGGTAATTAGTGAAATTTAAGGTAAAAATGATATTATAAAAATATGAAAATACCTTTAAACTTGTCCTAAACTTATTGGATGAGTCATGGACGACCAATAAAATCCATGGGTCAACTTGGGGACCCCATGGAGCCACTTTGGTAGGAAAATGACATTAAAAACTTTTTATTTAATGTTAAAATAAAAATGTCACAAACATGAGTTGTTTTACTAAAAAAATTTTTAAATGGGGTTATACAAGTCATATTTTTGACTATAAATATTCATTAGAAATATAAAAAGATTTTCTAAATCATGATATTTGTTTTATAATTTTTAGACATTAAATAAATTAAATTATTTATGACGCCATGATGATGCAATGATTACCTAATTAATTAATGATTTTAATAAAATGGAAGGATAATGTAAAATATAAGAATTACACTTGTCCAAAGCCTATTTTATGAGTATATTTCGAACCCTTATCACCTTATACTCGAAATATATAAGTGTGGGACCTTTAAAATCCGAAACTCATTATATAATAAAGTAACATTTCATGACTTTCCAAGAGTGCCCTTCCTCTCCTCTTATAAAAGGCCCCCACCACTACCACCTTACTCACACCTTAAAATATTTTTGTCTTGGCAAACCTCTGCCCAAATACTATCTCAACCTCCCTCTATTACTCCTAGAAGCATCCATTTGGGCATAATTCTTCTTAAGGAAGCATTTGGCTCAAATAAAAAAAATAGTTACCCGATTTTAAGGTAATGTCTTCTCTTATATTATTTTGTTTTATTTTGCTTCTAAAACCCCTTAAACTCTTTTTATTACTTTCTTTTGTAAAAATACCAGTATATTAAGTATACTAGGATGTTGTTATGAGAAATATTTTATTTAAACTTACACACACCTTCGTCTAATGGTTAAAGAACATACTGTTTCTGTGGTTGGAGAATTTCTGCCTCACGAAACGATGATTGTTCAATCTTCTTTTAACACCTCTCATGGTGGCCATTATGATGAAAGTATTTTTATATATGATATATATTATGTTTTTGTTTTCCTTATGTTTCTGTATTTTTCATTTATGGAATACCTTTATGATTTCCATTATGGGTAAACGCGATAATTTCATTTTAGGAAGTGCAGACTACCGCCCCCTCAAAGTGATTTGAATCGTTAATACCATATGTGGGATGTATAAAGGATGGAGTAACTGGTATTATAAATTATATTATACTGTAATTATAGTATACCTTTATATAATTATGATTTTATTCCATTAAATACGAAATAGAAATGAAAGTAGCGTTCATGCGTACGTACGGCTTACCGTCTCCATGAACGGTGCATTTCATTTCTTACCTCTAAATGTTATGTAATATTATAAATTCATGTATTTACTGGATATATATGAAATATATGATATCTACATAATGAATATAATTCTGGATATAATGGATATTTTACCACATGAACAACTTGTAATTATAAGATGTTTATTTTTGACTCAAGTACCAAAGATCGACAAAACGACCGTTATTTACATAAATAATTACATAATGTTCATAACATGGTAATAAGTGATATAAAAGGAATAAAAAACTTAAAAAAGGTTCTTAATCAATTATAAATTAACTATAGTTTATTATTCAGGAGGTTAAATAACGGTCGAGTCAAGTCGGACACGAGGTAAGAGAACTTCTTAACCCAATTTCCATTCTTTGGGTTAATCTCCTACTTTCAAATTATGTAATGATATTATTATGTCCTATCTTGTATTTGTACTTTATTTATGTGTAATTATAGTGAATACACATAATATATCTATTTTATTTTAAAAAAATGATCTTTGTAAGGGACATCGTCTCAATCTCGTTTCATTGAGACATATTTGGTTTTATACACAACTTTCTTTTTTACGGTGTATAAACCCCTTTGAATTTTACGTTTATTCAAAAGGAATATTTTTATATGAATAGTTTTATAAACGAAAAAAGGAATGTTTTTTTGTCGTACGTATGCGGCGATAATGAATTCTCTGCCTCCGTGACCATTATTAGAGTTTCGGCTTCCTCTACAAACCATAATTTTTTTTAAATGAAAAATAATTAGAAAGTTTTAATTTTATTTTATTTTGGTATTGAAAATGGTATTGAAAATGTTTTTATTATATCAATGTGTTGAATTGATATATTTTGATTGAAATTTAGAAATGTTATGTTTCCTTTATGCATGTGTTATGTGATACGATTATGTTATAGTTTATGATATGTTTAAACCTGTTCATATGAGGAATGCATTGGACTTAATAAGTGACGGGTGGAGCCCGATATAGCTCCTCGATGCATCGGTAGGTCTCATAAGACAAACTAGTGTCTTGGCACGAGGCCTTGAAAAAATCTTATTTGTAGTCTTGGCACGAGGCCTTGGCTACGTGGTTATGATAGTCTGGCATTATACATTCCATCATTATGAAAGTGGTTATTGATATTGCATGTGATTATTCGACCAGTAGAATATCCATGTGAATAAGTAAATGGCATTATCTCATTTTACTTTTTCCATATTATGTTGAAGTTCAAGTTTAAAAGGCTTTTGTTTTAGTTATACATTGCCTTAGATGTTTGTGTTTATTTATGAAAGCTTTCGCTATATTGTTATCCTTACTGAGCATCTGAGCTCACCCCTTTCAATGTTTTAATTTTTCCAGGATGTGATGAAGTATATTATGAATGACCTATAGGGATAGTATGAGGGGATATGAATACATGATGTTTTTTTAGTTTTGTTTTACTTTATGATTTAATGTAAGACTTATGAATGTATCTAGTGTTTCCAAGACTACTAAAATAATCGGTCTTTCGAGACTTGATCTTTTGTGATCATGCCAATGTTACGCAATAATGCACCGACTCTGGGTAACTAGGGTCTGGGCGTTACAGATGGTATCAGAGGCAGTTTAGTACTAACCTTGGAAGCTAGATTTAGATAAACTCTGATTAAAGCACATAGACCTAAGATAAACTTTGAGGATTAGTATAAAAGAACTTCCTAGAATTTTGCTATTATAGAGATTTTATGAGTTTTCTGAGCAATACATCCCTGTATGGATACGAGCTGGTAGAGGTGACTCTGGAACATATGTACCTAGGGGTAAAACCCAAAAACACCGCTTTGAGCTAGACTCGAACGGGAACTGGTGCACGACAATGGGCCTTGCTTCACTCTTGGTTACGACACTCCTGGGGGATATGCTTAGGATAATTATCATTTTCTTTACAAACCACTATGAAGGGTTATGAGTATATAATTACTCAAAGAAAACATTTTTATGATTATAGATTATATCCATAAATAGTTCAATTAATGTTAAGTGTTTTATAAGTATGGAATTATGTATTTTGATTCATAAACTAATCTAGTTTATGCCATTGTTTAGAAATGGCTCCTAGTGGAAGGAATGGAAACCGTATCAATGCACGCACTCCGTGTAGGGATTACCCTCCTGATCAAGATAATTATAGTGGAGCTGGTGATACAACTGGTGATGATAAGCTTTCACCATACCAGGACAACTCACTCAGGTTATGAATAATAAACTTACTCGTATGGAGCACCCTGATCCGCAACGTGGAGGATCTATGTTAGACCGCTTCATGAGGCAACAACCGCCAACATTTAATGGGGGTACAAATCCATTAGTACCTGAGAAATGGACAAACTCCTTAGAGAAGATATTCCACACCTTGGGGAGTAGCGAAAGGGAGAAGGTTTTCATGGCAGTCTACCGCCTCACTGGAGATGCCGATCAATGGTGGTCGCTGATTCAAAACACAAAGGAAGATGAAGAAGTATCAATTATGGAATGGGGGGAGTTTAAGGAAATTTTCTTAGAAAAATACTTTCCTCATAACCATCGAGCAGATATGGAAAGATAGTTTCTGAGTCTGAGGAAGAAGGAGGATGAGAATATCGCAAAGTATGAGTCTAACTTTACAAGGTTAGCGAGGCATGCTGCAGATTATATACGTAACCCAAGAAGTAAGATTGATCGTTTCTTTGATGGGTTAAAACCATTTCTCCGTCGAGAATTAGTCTCAAAAACCTTCTCGTCATACGAAGATATTGTCTCGTGTGCTATCAACATGGAAAAGGAATTCTCTAAGTCTTATGACTTTAAAGCAAAGCAAGAAAAGAAGAGATCTTCTGATCAATTTGGAAATGGAAATAAGGGGAAGAAGGGAAGAGTTGAATATCAGTCCTGCAGTAAATGTGGAAAGAAACACCCCAGTACTTGCTTGAAGGGAATGGGAGTCTATTACAAGTGTGGTGAAAAAGGCCACCAAGATCATGATTTCAAGGGAAAGAAAGAGGCTATCAATATTGAATACTACAATTGTAGGGAAATGGGGCATTATGAAAATGAATGTCCTAAGCGCCAGGGAACCTTACATCCGAAAAGGCCAAGGGATCAAGGACAATCTTATGCTGTTACTACAGTTGAAGTGGAATAATTAATGTATTGGTGCTTTTGGAAACAAGGATTATATTCTGGTTATAAGAATAATGTGATATATATAAGTATTGTACTGCAGTACTTGTTGTTTTCATTAAGGTTTTATTATGATGAAGGTAATCATATTTCTAGTATATGACAATAAGAGAAACTTTAATTTTTTTGGGGAATCTGATGTTACAATTGATTTTGGAATTTAGCGACCTTTTATAGAAAGTCTGGGTAGAGGTATTTTGGATAACTATAAAGGTTGGAATGAATTAAGTTGAACTTTGGATAGTATTGTTTAAGGTTAAAACATTTCTGAAGATTACTTTTGGAATATTATCATACTATATTTTTAGGAAAAGGACAACCTGTAGGTTGGGGGATAACCCATCGCGTCGGACAAAGCTGCAGGAATCGAACCCACAACCATAGTGCGAATTGCCTTTATTACCCACCACTAGCATACAGGAAGTCCCTGATTATTACAAAACGTTTACGGTTAACTTTTCCAACTTGGGATTCAATGACCGTTTAACTAATCACAAGTTTGTGATTTTCTTGTGGTTAACTTTCTCCTAATCCTGTTTTCTACAACTCTCCATCAGACCTTGATGGTTTGTTTTTCTTCCATATCCATATTTTTATAGAATCCTAGTATGGGCTATCTCGGGTGACCTTTGCACTTATCTTTCTATCTTTTAAAGTTATATTTTTATTAACCTTATTTCCGATGTGGGTTTTCCACAAAGGTATTTCCTATCTTAAACCTTTTATATTCAAAGAAAAATTTCAAATTGCGAGGACGCAATTTAATGAATGAGGGGAGAATGTAACACCCCGAGCTTCCACGATACGCTTCTCTTTCAATAATGTAATAGCTTGTATTGTACGTAAGTTCGAGATTCTAACACACTGCGACCAATCAAAATAGCCATTATGAATAGTAATACCCACTTTTTGAAATTATATATATTTTATATTTCAAAATGGACTTCATTTTTGGAATCGGAATATCGAAATTATCCTATGTTGAATTTTTGGTATTTTTCTGAGAACTTCCAATTTTTTATGAATAGTGAAAAATACTTAAAAACAACTTTTTTTAATAAAAATAATTTATAGTGATAAATTATACTATTGAGTGGTTTTAAAGTATAATTAGAATATATTTTTACCATTTTATCCAATGGTGGTCATTAGAATTAATTTCACTTTGACATTGGACATAAACAATTGTCAATCTTTTGATATATATTGTTTCTTAAAAACATGCTATTTGTTATGACAGTGGGAATTAATTATAAAATTAATTAATGCAACTTATTTTTTTGGAATTTTGTAAAATAGTCATCATTTTTGAATTCGGAATATCAATTATAGAATAGGGTGAAATTTTGCCATTGTTCTGAAAAACTTCAATTTTTGATGAATAGTGAAACCACTAATTGGTAGTTAAAAAATTGATTTTTCGTTTAAATGAAACATTACCACTTCTGTGATTTGATTTTCAAAAATCCGACATACATGGTTGTCTTTAGGAAGTAAAATGTGGTTCAATGGTATTAAAATATTTTTTTGGTGAATATTAAATTTTAAGTTTAATTAATCGCGATTAAAGTTAATTAGTGAAATTTAAGGTAAAAATGATATTATAAAAATATGAAAATACCTTTACACTTGTCCTACACTTATTGGATGAGTCATGGACGACCAAGAAAATCCATGGGTCAACTTGGGGACCCCATGGAGCCACTTTGGTAGGAAAATGACATTAAAAACTTTTTATTTAATGTTAAAATAAAAATGTCACAAACATGAGTTGTTTTACCAATACAATTTTTAAATGGGGTTATAAAAGTCATATTTTTGACTATAAATATTCATTAGAAAGATAAAAATATTTAATAAATCATGATATTTGTTTTATAATTTTTAAACATCAAATAAATTAAATTATTTATGACACCATGATGATGCAGTGATTACCTCATTAATTAACGATTTTAATAAAATGGAAGGATAATGTAAAATATAATAATTAAACTTGTACAAAGACTATTTGATGAGTATATTTAGAACCCTTATCACCTTATACTCGAAATATATAAGTTTGGGACCTTTAAAATCTGAAACTCATTATATAATAAAGTAACATTTCATGACTTTCCAAGAGTGCCCCTCCTCTCCTCTTATAAAAGGCCCCCACCACTACCAACTTACTCACACCTTGAAAGCCTTTTGGCTCGGCCAAACTCTTCACAAATACTCTCTAAACTTCCCTCTATTACTCCTAGAAGCCTAAATTTGTGCATAATTCTTCCCAAGGAAGCATTTGTCTCAAATCAAAAAAAGAGTTACCCAATTTTAAGGTAATGTCTTCTCTTATGTTATTTTGTTTTATTTTGCTTCTACAACCCCTTAAACTATTTTTATTCATTTATTTTGTAAAAATAACAGTATCTTAAATATAATAGGATGTTGTTATGAGAAATATTTTATTTAAACTTACACACACCTTCATCTAATGGTTAAAGAACATACTGTTTCTGTGGTTGGCGAATTTCTGCCTCACGAAACTATGATTGTTCAATCTTCTTTTAACACCTCTCATGGTGACCATTATGATGAAACTATTTTTATATATGATATATATTATGTTTTTGTTTTCCTTATGTTTCTGTATTTTTCATTTATGGAATACCTTTATGATTTCCATTAAGGGTAAACGCGATAATTTCGTTTTAGGAAGTGCGGACTACCGCCCCCTCAAAGTGATTTGAATCGTTAATACCATATGTGGGATATATAAAGGATGGAGTAAATGGTATTATACATTATATTATACTGGAATTATAGTATACCTTTATATAATTATGATTTCATTCCATTAAATACGAAATAGAAATGAAAGTAGCGTTCATGCGTACGTACGACTTACCGTCTCCATGAACGGTGCATTTCATTTCTTACCTCTAAATGTTATGTAATATTATAAATTCATGTATTTACTGGATATATATGACATATATGATATCTACATAATGAATATAATTCTGTATATAATGGATATTTTACCACATGAACAACTTGTAATTATAAGAAATTTATTTTTGACTCAAGTACCAAAGATCGACAAAACGACCATTATTTACATAAATAATTACATAATGTTCATAACATGGTAATAAGTGATATAAAAGGAATAATAAACTTGAAAAATGTTTTTAATCAATTATAAATTAACTATAGTTTATTATTCAGGAGGTTAAAGAACGGTCGAGTCAAGTCGGACAAGTGGTAAGAGAACTTCTTAACCCAATTTCCATTCTTTGGTTAAATCTCCTACTTTCAAATTATGTAATGATATTATTATGTCCTATATTGTATTTGTGATTTATTTATGTGTAATTATAGTTAATACACATAAAATATCTATTTTATTTTAAAAAAATGACCTTTGTAAGGGACATCGTCTCAATCTCCTTTCATTGAGGCATATTTGGTTTTATACACAACTTTCTTTTATACGGTGTATAAACCCCTTTGAATTTTACATTTATTCAAAAGGAATCTTTTTATATGAAGAGTTTTATAAATGAAAAAAAGGAATGTTTTTTGTCGTATTTATGCGGCGACAACGACTTCTCCGCCACCGTGACCATTATTTGAGTTTCGACTTCCTCTACAAACCATAAATTTTTTTAAATGAAAAATAATTAGAAAGTTTTAATTTTCTTTTATTTTGGTATTGAAAATGGTTTTGAAAATGCTTTTATTATATCAATGTGTTGAATTGATATCTTTTTATTGAAATTTGGAAATGTTATGTTTCCTTTATGCATGTGTTATGTGATACGATTATGTTATGGTTTATGATATGTTTAAACCTCTTCATATGAGGAATGCATTGGACTTAATAAGTGACGGGTGGAGCCCGCTATAGCTCCTCGATGCATCAGTAGGTCTCATGAGACAAACTAGTGTCTTGGAATGAGGCCTTGACAAAATCTTATTTGTATTCTTGGCACGAGGCCTTGTCTACGTGGTTATGATAGTCTGACATGATGCATTCCATCATTATGAAAGTGGTTATTGATATTGCATGTGATTATTCGACCAGTAGAATATCCATGTGAATAAGTAAATGGAATTATCTCATTTTACTTTTGCCATATTATGTTGAAGTTCAAGTTTAAAAGGCTTTTGTTTTAGTTATACATTGCCTTAAATGTTTGTGTTTATTTATGAAAGCTTTCGCTATATTGTTATCCTTACTGAGCATCTGAGCTCACCCCTTTCAATGTTTTAATTTTTCCAGGATGTGATGAAGTATATTATGAATGACCTGCAGGGATAGTATGAGGGGATATAAAACATGATGTTTTTTTAGTTTTTTTTACTTTATGATGTAATGTAATACTTATGAATGTATCTAGTGTTTCCAAGACTACTAAACTAATCGGTCTTTCGAGACTTGATCTTTTGTGATCATGCCAATGTTACACAATAATGCACCGACTCTGGGTAACTAGGGTCGGGGCGTTACAGGAGCTGTTCGAGGTTTCTTCTTCTCCACCTCGTTAGGGAAATTCGGGGACGAATTTCTTTAAGGGGGGTAGTTTGTAAGAACTCGGATCTACGTTCAGGTATGTCACTAGTGCAGAAAACATTATTTACGTCACCATTTTTTACGTCGGTTATTTCATAACCGACGTAACAAATGCGGTGAGTAGATTTTTAACGTTGGTTATTTTAATAACCGACGTTACAAATCGCGCGTGTTTGGTTTTTAAGTTGGTTATTTTAAAACCGACGTAAAAAACCAAAGCGCTGGGGGTTTTTTACGTCGGTTATTTTATAACCGACGTAAAAAATGGGTTATCTACGGGTTTTTTACATCGGTTATTGTATAACCGACGTAAAACCAAAGCGCTGGGGGTTTTTTACGTTGGTTATTTCATAACCGACGTAAAAAACACGTAGATATCTCATTTTTTACGTCGGTTATCAAATAACCGACGTAAAAAACCCCCCGCTCTTTGGTTTTTTATGTGGGTTATAAAATAACCGACGTAAAAAACGAGATATCTAGGAGTTTGTTACGTCGGTTATGTTATAACCGACGTAAAAAACCAAAGCGCGGGGGTTTTTTTTACATCAGTTATTTGATAACCGACGTAAAAAATGAGATATCTATGCGTTTTTTACGTTGGTTATGAAATAACCGACGTAAAAAAACCCCCAGTGCTTTGGTTTTTTACGTCGGTTATAAAATGACCGACGTAAAAAACCCCCAGCGCTTTGGTTTTTTAGGTCGGTTTTAAAATAACCGATGTTATAAATTTAAAAAATAGTTTATAACGTCGGTTATTATATAACTTACGTTATAAAACATTTAAAAATTAAATCCCCATGGACTTTCATTTACGATTTTTCAATTGACAGTCCGCCTGCTCGTCTCTCTCGCGCGGTAAACCCTAATCGTATCGTCGATCGACCTGCGTTAAACTCATTTTGGCTTTATCGTTTATCTTCTTTTCTCCTCTCGGATCTATCATCTCAACTTGAAACACTCAAGTAAGCCTTCCACGAATTTATTTCATTCGTTTTTTTCACGGATAGTCTATAATTATGTTTTGCGATTTTTTTGTTTAAACTAGGTTAGATTCTTCCATTTCGAACCCTATTACATCTTTTTGAATATCGTTGGATTTTTATTTCCTAACCATCCACTATGAATACCATGTTTTTTATTCCTTTGATTGAAGGGTGTTCAACAAGATATCATAGATAAAATGAATGACAAAATTATTGACTAAACTATATACTCATTATTTATATGGTTTCAATACCATATAATCATTGAATGGTATCTACCAAGAAATTTATTTAGTATCATTTGGAACCCATTTATATTACATGGGATTATCATGTTTATTGATTGAATTATAAATTATTTATTTATATGATTCCATTTTAAATGGATATTAAACCCATTTTTTCCATGTATTATTTGTGATATAATGATTATTGATTTTATATCTCACACATACGTATGGATGTTGATGGGTGGGGTAATATATCATCATCCACTTCATTGATTTTGTTTTATATCTCATAAGATATTAAGGTGTGGATACAATGAGTTTGTTCAAAATGGCATGGGAATAATATTTTTTCACACATGTTAATGTGTGGACATAATGTGTGGACATAATGAGTTTATTTGATGTAGGTTTTTCTTTTTCATGGATTACTTCATAAAGTGGTCTCGGTTCATTTGATTTTGTGTTTCCTTTGACACCATCCCCCCTTAATGACTATGATATCTCATTACCAAGTTTTTCTCTAATTGTTCTCTCATACACCTTTTGGATTTGATGGTTGATTACAAACATATTTATTCAAATATTTAAGCTGGATTATATGCATTTTTTAGGATTATATTGCTGTTTTATGCCACTTTATTTACTATTCTGTCCAATACTAAGACCCTTTATAGTAAGAAAAATTTCATAAAAAATACGATTGGACACTTCATCATATTTCATGAAACGTTTTTAAAAAAAATATGTTATATCAAAGATGTGGAAATGGGTGGTGTCCGGGGGTGGGGGGTGTCCAAGGGGGTGGGTGGGTGTGAGTGGCTGTCCACGTGGGTGGGGGCCTATCCATAGGGTTTTGGGGGTTTTCCGGTGGGGTGGGGGGCTGTCCAGAGGGTTGGGGGGTGTCCAGGGGGTGTTCAAGGGGTAGAGGTGGGGGTGGTGTCCAGGAGGGGTGGGGGGTGCTGTTTAGAGGGGTGGGGGGATTTACGGAGGGTTGGGGGGGGGGGGGGGGGTCCAGGGGTGGTCCAAGGGGGTGGGTGGGTGTGGGGGGCTGTCCAAGGGGGTGGGGGCCTGTCTAGAGGGTTTTGGGGGTTGTCCGGGGGGTGGGGGTGATTCTCAGGTTTACTCCATTTTCTCCAATTTTCTGTCAACTATGTAGGCA
This sequence comes from Viscum album, assembly GCA_963277665.1. NCBI lineage: Eukaryota > Viridiplantae > Streptophyta > Magnoliopsida > Santalales > Viscaceae > Viscum > Viscum album. The sequence continues at coordinate 60,399,168 of OY728137.1, read as the reverse complement.
TCATGGTTTTATTTGATTCAATGAAATTTAAAACTGTTATATCTAACTATATTTTGTTTTAAAAATAATATTCAAGCATATTTTTTTAAATACCCATAGATTTGTTTTATATTTTAAATTGTTTTACATTCAAATTATGATTTTTTCATATAAACATATATTTGTCTTATCTTAAAAATATATATTTTTTGTTGATATTTGTTATAGGTAATAATGAGTCGAAGTTGGATTACGGAACATCGAATGAGAAATGAATTTGAGGAAGGTGTTGATTCCTTTTTGGAATTTTCAAAACAAAATGTTCCAAGTAGTGACATTTTTTTCTGTCCATGCCTGAAATGTTTGAATATGAAGAAGTTGAAAAGTAGAGAGATAAAAGATCATCTGATTTGTCATGGTTTTAATCTGAGTTACAGCCCTTGGATTTGGCATGGTGAAACTGGACGGAATGTCACTGATGATGATGATTCGCAAGATGGTAACTCCGATGGAATTGAAGAAATGATTCGTGATATTGTAGCAGAACAAATTGAGATAGAACCGATAGTTGCACGTCTATATGGTGATGCTGAAAAACCATTATATCCTGGTTGTACAGATTTTAAGGTTTTTTCGGTGGTGTTAAGATTGATTAACCTGAAGGTGAAACATGGATGGAGTGACAGAATTTTTACAGAGCTGCTACAATTGATGAAAGAAATTCTTCCAGAAGATAACGATCTTCCAGATTCACATTACAAAGCCAAGAAAATATTATGCCCGATGGGATTGGGATACGAGAAAATACATGCCTGTCCGAATGACTGCATTATATATAGGAAGGAATATGAATTTCTGTCAGAGTGTCCTAAATGTGGGACATCACGGTATAAGGTGAAAGAAAAATCACAGGCTGGTGTAGAGATTACACAGCTCCCTTCAAAGGTATTTTGGTATCTTCCTATAATTAATCATTTCAAACGTTTATTTGCTAATTCACATGATGCAAAAAAGGTAAAGATGGCATGCTAAAGAGCAGGTATGTGATGGAAAAATAAGTCATCCAGATGATTGTCCACAATGGAAGAAAATTGATGCGCAGTATTCTACATTTGGAAATGAAATTAGAAATATCAGACTAGGATTGTGCACAAATAGAATGAATCCATACCGAACACTCAATAGCACACATAGTTCATGGACTGTTTTATTGGTAATTTACAAACTCTCTCTTGAAGTTTTTATAAAGCACAAATATGTCATGTTGTGTACAATGATCTCTGGTCCAAAGCAACCCGGTAATGATATTGATGTTTACTTGTCACCGTTGATTGATGATTTGAAACTGTTATGGGCTGATGGTATTAGGGTGTATGATTCTTATAAAATAGAATATTTTCAAATGCATGCAGTGCTTCTGTTCACTATAAATGACTTCCCAGCGTATGGAAATTTGTCTGGATACAGTGTTAAAGGGCATAAAGCATGTCCAATTTGAGAACAACAGACGTTATATTGTCAATTGCATCATGGGAGGAAAACAATGTACATGGGTCATCGAAAGTTTTTTCCTGTGGAACACCCTTATAGAAGACTAAAAAAGGCATTCAATGGCTCACAAGAATTTGATACTGCTCCAAAACCTTTATCCCCTGATCTGTATTTTGAGAGGGTGAAAAACCTTGACGTGACATTGGGAAAGACACAGAAATCTGGTAATGATAGACATATTTGGAAGAAAAGGTCAATTTTTTTTGAGTTACCATATTGGAGGTATCATTAAGTTAAACATAATATTGATGTCATGCACGTGGAGAAGAATATCTGTGATTCTTTGATTGGAACATTTTTAGATATTAAAGGAAAGACTAAATATGGGTTGAATGAAAGATTAGACTTACTATCAATGGGAATACGTTTGGAGTTAGCTCCCACTCCTAAAGGAAGACGAACATTTATTCCCCCAGCTTGTCATACATTATCGAAGAGGGAGAAAATTAGCTTATGTCAGTGTCTTCATGATACCAAATTGCCTCAAGGTTATTCTTCTAATGTAATTTTTTTTGTCTCATTGAAGGACTTGAAGTTGATAGGTATGAAATCACATGATTTTCACGTCATTATGCAACAAATTCTACCAGTTGCATTGCATGGAATATTTCCCATTCGTGTCAGAAAGACTATAATGAAGTTGTGTTATTTTTTCAATTCAATTTGTTACAAGTAGATTGATGTGAATGCTTTGAACATTTTGGAAAAGGATGAAATTTTTATACTTTGTCAATTGGAAATGTATTTTCCTCCAACTTTTTTTGATATAATGGTGCATTTAATGATTCATCTGGTTCAAGAAATAAAGCTTTGTGGACCTATATATCTTCGTTGGATGTATCCTTTTGAAAGGTATATGAAAATATTAAAGGGGTATGTTAAAAATCTATATCGACCTGAAGCCTCCATTATTGAAAAGTATATTTCTGAGGAGGTAGCAGAGTTTTGTATGAGCTACTTGGCTACGGTGCAACACATAGGTTTGACTCCATCTCACCATGAACAAGTTAATAATGAGGGAAAGGGGATTCACAGCTTGAAAGTCAAATCATTGACAGCTGAACAGATGAAGAAGTTAGAATCATACATCTTGAATAACATAGCTGATGCTCAACCGTATATCACATTGAATATTAATGAGTTGAAACAATGTCATCCAAAGAAGAAAGAAATGTGGATTCTAAATGAGCACAACAAAACTTTTTTGTCATGGATTAAAAAGACTTTGCTTGGTAGATCAGATGTATCAGAGACATTAAAATGGATAGTGGGTGGTCCATGTTTAAATGTGATAACATGGTCCGGTTATGACATTAATGGTTATACATTTCATACGAAAGATCAGGACAATAGAAGTGCAATTCAGAATAGTGGTGTATCAGTGTTTGCAGAAGCAATGCATTTTTCGAGTGCTAAGGAAAAAAACCCAATTTCTGCATCAAGTGCATATTATGGAGTGATTGAAGACATATGAGAGGTTGATTAATTTAAAATTAAAGTTCCCGTTTTTAACTGTAAATGGTTTAACGGTAACAACAGTGTCAGACACGATGAATTTGGAATGACACTTGTTAATCTGAATAGATTGGAAGACACAACCGATTCTTTTATAATGGCAACACATGAAAAACAAATTTTCTATGTAGTAGATCAATCAGATATGCAGTGGGCTGTTGTTTTACAAGGGAAAAAACAATATGTTGGTGAGGATGAACTTGATGAATATGCTGATTTATGTGTGATCTCTACTTCCATGGAAAGATTAACAGAACATAATGATGATCATGTTGAAGACATAGTTTGTGCCATAAGGAATGATCACGACGAAGGAATTTAGGAAAACAATCCATTTGTACATTCCTAAAATTACAGGTAACATATGTTTATTTCTTGTTTACATTTATTTTTTCCATAAATGTTAGATATTGTATGTTTTTTATTTATTAAAACATGTTTTAAAACAAAATAAGTATATGTTTTTGTTTGTTTTAAGTTTGTTTAGTTTACTTTATCATGTTTATAACCATTACATGAATTATATATCTATTTTTTTGTTCACTGACAATTACTTTACCATGTTTACCATGTTTACCAGGTTTACCATTTTTACCATTTTTACCATCTTGACCATCTTGACCATCTTTACCATCTTTACCATTGTTTAACATGCTTACCATATTACCAATGTTTACTATTATGTAACTTAGTACACTTTTCTATTTTCTGATTACAGTAGTATTAAAATATTTGAATTTATATATTTGTGAACTGACATTTGTTTTTTTGATTCGAAGGATAATGACAGATCATTCAGATGATCAACCACATGATTCTGGAGAGGAACATATTGCTGGTCATACCTCTAGGGATGAACATTCACATGCTCCTATTACGACAAAGAGTTCAAAGGTTGGTAAACGTGGGTGCACACGTTTACCAAAATTATCACTTGCCCGTACGCAGGATCAGAGGATAGTCGTTGAGTTTGATGATGATGATATTCCTAGAGGTCCGAACGCAAAATATTTTAAGAGTTTTGTAGCAACTCAGGCTAAGAGAAAAGTAAGCATTCTGTATGATGATTGGAGAAGTGTGGATAAAGCGATTATCTCTCAGTTGTGGGAGACGATTTTGGTAAGTTCTTTTGTCATTGTTTGACCATTCTTTTAATGTTTCTAGTACATATAATATGTTTAACCACTTCTTTATCATATGACATTTGATATTCCTGACACTGGAGGAGTCAGGAAGAAATGCTTATCATTGGCTGCCAGAAGATGGAGGGATTTCAAATCAAACCTCTCATCTGATTTCATTTATGGTCATAGGAGTCAGGACAATACATGTCGTATATATCCTTTTATAGATGAAGAAACATGGAGATAGTTTTTTGAAAGTAGAAGAAAAGAGTCATTTCTAGTAAGGTCAATGTAAACTTTTATAAACTTTCTTATATAAATGATTTTATTAATGTTTTGTTAATGATTTGTTATTCTTAAATTACAACAAACAAGGAAATCTCATCAGGAGATCCAATCTAAAAATGTATACCCTCATAGTTTATCTCAGGGAGGGTATGCATTATTGGAAGAACAAATGATGGCAGAAAAATTTCAACAACTAAGAGCTGAGACTTCAAGCTCTGGAGAGGTGGCCCCTCCATCCCCTCCATCTAGACATGAAAAATGGAAGAGAGCTCGGAAGGGAAAAAAAGGGCAATATCTTTCGGAAGAATTAAGAATCGTAGCTGAGAGGATTGTAAGATATCTATTTAATTTATTTAATTTAAATATTTTCTTCATATAATTTCAATCATTACAGAAATGTTAAATTAATTAATACAGGACTCTCTTGAGGAGCAGAGTTTAGAGGGGACATTTACATCTACTGGGAGGGAAGATATTTTATTTGCAGCATTGGGAAGGCCCGAACATCCTGGTCGTGTAAGAGGATATCCGGCAGGTGTATCGGTAAGAAAAGTGTTGCCACATTCTTCAACTTCTAACATTGAGGGCGTTTATAAAAAAAATAGAATCCTTGGAGGCTGAAGTTCATAATATTAATGCGACGATAGAGGACAAGATTAGAGAGTCGGTGCAGTCTATGTTTGCAGAAATGAAAAGACAATTTTAGACTGCAGCTCCCACTCCTCCACCTCCCCCTACAGACCCCATTATTTATCCTCCACCTCCGCCAGTAGCTCCCACTCCCCCACCTCAGCCTGCGGACCCCATTTTTTATCCTACGCCTCCGCCGCAGCTTCCTACATATTGCGAGTTGTATGTTGATGATTCTCAACATCATATAATAGCATATGGGTTGGTATATTGTATAGGAGATACAGTTCATCATCAACAATTAGAGGTCGAGAATCAGAGGGTCACTGTACAGGATATTATAGATAGATCAGTTAGGGTACCAATACCTAAAGATGAGGTGGCGACAGTTGGACAGAGTATCGGCCATTTTTTATTTTGGCCATCCAGACTTCTTCGACTCATTACCATAGAGGTATGAATGTTATATCTTTTTTTTATATTAAATTTGTTTTATCATTTGAAAACGAATATATTTTTCAATTTTTTTTACAGGAATACTTCAAAGGTAAAGAAATACTGTATAGACAACAACAAAGACAAATGGCTATGACATCAGATACAGATTCAAATGGTGTTGACAGATTGTCAAGATATTTGCATTTGTTGTTGGGTTATTATGAGTTTCCAATGGAAGCTCATGTTTGTGGACGTGAAATAAGTGTGGGGATTATAAAAACTGATATCATGGATCTTGTTGCTGGAGATAAGTTGGGCATCAACGTGGTGCAAATTTTTTCCATGTAAGTCTTATAACCTTTTCCCTATGTTATATTTATTAAAAATGTATACTTATGTATGTTTTGTATTAGGTATCTTTATAAAATTTGTGAGAGGAATGAGCTGACAGAAGTATATGGATTCATGGACCCGCAATTGATTTCCCCTGAAGCATGTGCATTGAATGAGGAACAAAGAATGGTTTATATTGCTGAAAGATTTGAAAAGAATATAATCACACAATGTTGGATGATGTCTTTTTGTGAGAGGTATGAAACACATTTCTCTCAAAGAGTTAATTATATTTTAACATAAAAAACCACTAACGTTAAATTTCCTTTTATCAGTGATCATTGGATGTTAGGGGTTTTTTTCCCAAGGGAGAAAGCTCTTTATTGGATATGCTCTGTCCATGGTGATGTGTGGGAAAGTTTTAAGAATATATTGGAAAGTTAAGTTTAAATTTCTCAATAGTTTTATATATTATAATGAATTTTAAATTTACCCCATTCGTATTATTTTCTAACAGTGCATGGGGCTACTTTCGAAAAAACACAAAGAAAAGAAATGCAAAGATCAAATATGTAAATGCGAAGGTAAATTTCTATTTATAATTTGTAATTTTTGATTTATTACATAAAAATAATATATTGAATTTACACTCATTCAAACAGAATTGTCATGAACAACAAGGCCTCATCGAATGCGAATATTATATGTTAAGATTTATGTATGAAATAATAACAACTGGGACAGTTGTGAATTTTGACCTGGTACGATTTCCTCTTAAACTTTTCCATAATATTTCAAATTGATTTATTCATTATACACGTTAACTACCTTCTTTTTCATTTGTAGCTTTTTGATGACCCTAAACCCTATACTGCTGAAGACATCAAACACTTACAAGTGGAGTGGTCAAATTATTTTACAGGTTTGATTGAATTTTAGTTGTTTGTAATGTAAAATGTAATTTTGAATATTGTCATTGTAATTGTGTATTTGGTAGTTGTTTAGGTTGGATTTAGTTTTTTTTAAGTTGACCGTGTAAGTTTTGAATGTTATATAAGTGAATGTTTAATTTTGCTCTACTTGTTGTTTTGGTTTACTTTTGATGGTTTTTCTGGTATGGATTTGGGTCTGTGGGGGAGGGGTTCTAAGGGTGTGGGGGTGTGTTCAGTGGGGTTAGGGGGTGTCCAGCGGTCTGGGAGGGCTGTCTAGGGGTGTGGGAAGGTGGTCCAGGGGTGTGGGAGTGCTGTCCAGGGGTGGGGGGGGGTATACATGAGGGTGGTGGGGTGGGGGGGGGGGGGGGGGTTATCCAGGGGTGTTTGGGGCTGTCCAGGGGTGTGGTGGGGGATGTCAAGTGGGGTGAGGGGGTGCTGTTCAGGTGGGTGGGGGATTTTAGAGGGGTGTTTGGGGATGTCCGGTGGTCAGGGGGCAGTCCAAGAGTGTGGTGGGGGCTCCAATGGGGTGGGGGAGGGTTGTACAAGGGGTATACATGAGGGTGGGAGCTCCAATGGGGTGGGGGAGGGCTGTCTAGGGGGTATACATGAGGGTGGGGGCTCCAACGAGGTGGGGGAGGGCTGTCCATGGGGTATACATGAGGGTGGGGGCTGTCTAGGGGGTAAGTTTTATATGTTATCAATGTACATGCTTAATTTTGATATACTTCTGTTTTTGTGGTACAATTTCTTGATTTGTTTTCTGGTTGATTCTGGTGGAGAGAGGATTGACTACATTCAATTTAAAAAAAAATTGGGTTTATCATGTCGGTTATTTAATAACCGACGTGATAAAAGGCCTGGAAAATGGTTTATCACGTCGGTTATTTAATAACCGACGTGATAAAAGGCCTGGAAAATTGTTTATCACGTCGTTTATTTAATAACCGACGTGATAAACCCCCTCCCACGGTTTATCACGGCGGTTATTATATAACCGACGTGATAAACCCTACTCCCCCAGTTTTTCACGTCGGTTATATAATAACCGACGTGAAAAACACCCCTCACCCCGGTTTATCACGTCGGTTATATAATAACCGACGTGATAAACACCCCTCACCCCGGTTTATCATGTCAGTTATATAATAACCGACGTGATAAACACCCCTCACCCCAGTTTATCACGTCGGTTATATAATAACCGACGTGATAAACCCCCTCACCCCGGTTTATCACGTCGGTTATATAATAACCGACGTGATAACCCCCCTCCGCCGGTTTATCACATCGGTTTTTTAATAACCGACGTGATAGAACATTTCCCCGTCCTTTTATCACGTCCGTTTTTTAATAACCGACGTGATAAACCATTTTCCAGGCCTTTTATCACGTCGGTTGTTAAATAACCGACGTGATAAAACCTTCCCATTTTCTTTATCACATCGGTTCTAAAATAACCGACGTCATAAACATCACAATTTTATGTTTTTGATGTCGGTTTTTAAATAACCGACGCCAAAAACGTTATTTATAACGTCACCCGTATTAACGTCGGCTAGAAACCGACGTAAAAAATGAAAAATAACCGACGTAAAAAACGTTTTCTGCACTAGTGTGTTTTCCCTTTTTCTGGAGTTTTTAATGAAAATAAATTTTCAGGGAATTTTCAAAGTACATGCCCTGTACTTTCTGAGTACACGCTATGTACTCTTCCCCGGATCGAAGCCGTGTGTGGGTCGTGTCCAGGCCACACACACGGTGTGTAAGGCAGAGGTGGAGGTCGGTTAATTTGGAGTACAGAAAACTGAAGTACACGCCGTGTACTTTTTTTTTTCATTAAACGGACCAGGGTTGTTCCTAACCCCTAATTTCATCTTCTTCTCCAGTTTTTGTCCGTCCGAGAGTGACCGTACGACCGTATATTCAACGAACTCCCGCCTCGCCATCCGTTCTCCGATTTGAGCACGGTCAGTTACGTTGGAATCGAAGCGGTGAGTTCTTACTTCTGCTTTAGCCTAGTTTCTTGATTCCTACTCATTTTTAAGTTATCGTGGGATGAACATTTTTTGTGTTTTCTCAGATCTACGTTGTTCTAAGAGTAATCTTTCATCGTGGTTCACATATATCGATCTCCTCGGATCGAGGTAGGTGGTTTGTGCCTTTCTATATAAAGTTGATGAATATTATGTGCAAATTCCACCAATACCCGCGAACGGGGTATTGTGTGTTTCCTGTTTTTCCCTTGTTGTTTTCCTGCTTTGCTTGATTGCTTTAGTAGAGGTTGTTTCTTGTGAGTAGAGTAATTGTTTTGTGCTCAGGTTGCTTTGTCATGCTTGTTTTTCTTGTTGGGCGTTTTTCCAGTTGCCATACCTTGTTGTAGGATAGTGGAACTGTCTCTTTTGTTATACTATTGAGCCTTAGTTGATATCCAAGTAGTTCTTGAGGTTTAATTGGATGATAAATGCGCGCTGATCATGTTTAGTTATACTCAGGACTATGAGAACCTAGAGTAGTAGACCAAAGGGAGAATTGACAGAAGGGCTTCTACAAAGTGTCTTTTAATTACGATGTGATACTATAGGGGGAATTGACGTTGAGTGCTTCCCCAGAGAGTCTGTAGATCCTCGACGCAGGCCACAAGGGGAATTGACGTCGATTGCTTCCCCAGAGAGCCTTTAGCACGATACGAGACTATATGGGGAATTGACGGTGAGTGCTTCCCCAGAGAGTCTGCTTAATTACGTAGCTGAACCAGAGGGGTGAGACTGTGTGTGACTCCCATAGGGTTACTAGTACTATAGGTTGAACCATAGGGGTTAGGCTGTGAAAGCTACCCTGAGGGTTACCTGTTTTCTTCTTGTAGCTGAATGCTTACTTGTGTGCTTTACTTGTTAGAACTGTGGATTGTAGCTGCTTGTGCTTTTCTGTTTACTGCTTCTTGTTTATTTACTTCCATGTATTCATTTGACTGTAAGGCACAAATCTTTGGGTGATTTCCTAATGGGATTGTATCTCACACCCTGTTTGGGCCATGCTTTTGGGCCCAAGAAGACTATGTTTCTGCAGGTATAGACAAGGGCAGGCGCCCTTTTACTTCAGGATCTTGATTGCACCAGGAGCTGGGGAGCATGGGACCGAGCCGTGGCTCGTGATGCTGAGGAGCTTACTTTGTTTTCTTTTGCACTTGGTTTTAGTTGTATTTCAGCACGTTGTTGTGTTTGATGTTTTCCTTAGATACTTGTACCTACTGCATCATTGTCATCGTAGTTATATATCTACATTGCTTCCGCTGTTTGGTTTCTGTTGTTATGCATGTTGTTTACTGGTTCCACTGTTTATTGTTTCTTTCTTACCTTGTATACCTTACCGAATGAGGGTATAGTTTCCCCACCGACTCACCAAGGCCCTCGCTGCTAGTCGGCAGCCTCTGGCATTCGGGGAAACACTCTTGAGGTCATGTGGCGAACCGGGTACGGGGCACCAGTGGAGGAGCTCCGGACTCGGGTCGTTACACTTTTAATGTGTAATCAACCCTTAACTTAATAATAAATGAAGGAATAGATAATAAAAATAACTCACATGGTTTTTAAAAAGAATAGATCATCCTAAAAAACTTACTTCTTACCATGTTTGACTTTTTTAGGTACATGAATTTTATTATCAATTTAATTTTAAATGATTAAAAGTTTCTCATAATCTTCACACTATTTCCAAACATGTATCTTCCGTTTACCTTTTTCTATTTCGCACAACTAAGTCCTCCTAATTAGATGGTGGTGTTGTTTATGTCAAAACCAAAAAATTAAATATCCCTTCCTCGAGCCTTATAATAGGTCTTCAGATTCCAAGATATGATAAAAAATTCTCCATTAAATTTTCCTTGTTCTTCACCTTGAGCATACTATTATTTTTAATCATAGTGGCTCTTCAATATCACAGGGTCTCGATGTTAAGGATATACAGAAGTATCACTATCATCTCTTCCTCTTCTCAAGTCTTCATCTCCTTCAATGTATAGGTGCACTTATGAATATGTTAGATTCTTATTCCTTATTTTATATACAACAGGTCTTTAGGAATAACAATATCATGTTTCTCTCTTAGATACACATGAAATATTCTTATAAATACAATATCAAAATCAATAATCTATTTTCTTCTATTACAAAAATATATATTCATGATATAACTTGAATATTTTCTTTTTAATTTGAGAAATTTTAATTATCCTGTGTATATCTCCCTTTAAAATCATTTAAAATATATATTATTCTAAATAATATCTCTTGTAGACCCATTTTATTAACTACACATGATATTTGAATTATTACACCCTCATCATCTCCACTGATCCTACTACTTAGAAACCATTTAAATGATGTATGCATGAATCACGCAACAACATGACATATCTTATGGAACAACGTTCCCCATAATGGACCCCATTCTTTATTTATCTTCATGGTTTTTTAAAATGGTTACAAAGGAGTAAAATATAGAGTGATAATTTCTATGTTTGTTCATAGACATCATCTTTCATGCGAGTTCTCATGACCTCGAACATAGAATGGACCAAAACATAAACGTGACACCATTTATAAAAGGTATAATTTACACATGAAACACTCATTATTATGACATGGTTCTCATAATTTAATCATTTTGTCACCATAAAATTCACCACACTCAGTTAAATGTCTATATTTCCATTTCATCACTCCCTTTTATTTATAAGCCTCCATGATAACCAAATGATCACTATAAATACACCAAAACATGGGTTTATCTTCAATTTCCCATTTTAATATCTTCATAACTATACTATGTTATATTTTGGATCTCCTTTGATCTTATCTAGAACCATAACCTTCATTATGACGTTTTATTCATCAAAGAAAATTTTACAAGGAATAGTTTGAATTCAATATTTCTTTATATTATCAAATCTGTAAATCTCACATTTCATCCAACTAACTTTCAAAAAATTTATAGTTTTTTTATGTTTATGTATATTGAATGATGTATACATAGGCATATGATTATTATGTAGGTTCACATGATGGTTACATATTAAGGGATTCATTTTTATGTAGAGTTACCTAATCGTTACCCAACACAAAAAAATGATTACACAAGGTAGGATGATGGTTACAAAGACACTAGATGATTATTAAACACAACATATAATGGTTCAAATGATGTTTATACATCACTAAATCGTCTATATGCAAATACCATAACCTATGAGATAATAGTTATACATCACTGGATTGATGCTTACACAAATCCTTGGTATCTGCAATGATGCTTACACTAAATTATGGACATAGTGAAATTTATACCTTAGACTTTAAAATCTAGATTTTGAGCTAAACATATTAAGATCTCTTTAGATCATCTCAATTCCTCCTCAACCTTATCTAAACTATTATATATAGAACTAGAACACCTCTATCAAAACTTGTCATGTTATTCCATGAATATCAACTCTATCAATTAGTACATATAAGGGTACTTCCAAATTTTTTTCCAAGACAAGTTCTTAAAGGGTATAAATTTATCTTTCCACTTCATTTTCTATGAATAATGGCATAAACTCACTTATCTCCAACAAATATAAACACATTCTCATAATCCTATTAGATTTCATGATTAAAAACAAATGCAGTCCATTCATGGTCACAATGGGATCCTCCACTAGTTGCGTGTTCTTTCTAGGGGATGATAATGAGTTGGGTTCCCTATAATGTTCTTCCTAGGGGATGATTATGATATTGATACTATGTATAGTTCTTCCCATAAGATGATGATAGTCTAGGTCCTTTTTATAGTTATTTTATGGGAATATAATGAGAAACTTTCTTTGCGTGATTTCTTCCAAGGGACACCAGTGAGTTGAAACCTCCAACAGATATTATTATTGATGACTATACTAGTTTGATATGGGATTACCAATTAGAATTATATATAATACAATAGATATAATTCACTAGAATTAATCTGTAGTAGGGTCTAGTGTTATAGTGGTCTGGTTAGTACATAATAGATCGACTTGTGTGTTGTGTGTTGATTGATAGAACACTGTGTATTACATTGTTCATGTACTCATACATGATATATATTTTATAATCCCAATTTATGTTTATTTAATGAGTTTCATGCTTAAATCATATATATGAACCTTTTTGGATTGTAACCCTTATGGTTTAGTTACAAGGACATGGTCTCAATGATAGAAAGAGAGGATGTGAACTTTATTGGGAGAGAGTTGATTGTTCTGAGGTGAGGTCAAGTATTGAGTTGGTGATAAGTTATCCCATGTCATTTATTTATTAATTTTATATTCTTCAAAGTATTTGATTGAATTTCTGAGAGAAATCCAATTCATGTATTACTGATGTATATATGTAATGAGTTTTACTTTGAGAAAAAATATGTTATATGATTTTTATAGTTACCTATACATTATAATTTTGGATTATGTTATGAAGGATGTTTATTATTTAATTTTTTATTATTATTGTATAGTTATGAAATAGAGAGTATAGGCTCCAAATTACATGGATTAGACCCTCATCATTACTCAATATCCTTTGGCATATAGGGAGGAATTCTTGAGGTGATGTGGTGACCTATATTGGTTACTATTCAGGTAGGTCGAGCTGGGGATACTACACTATTGTAATATATATAGGTCCAATATGGTACAAAATCATGTTATATCTAGTATTTTATTAATATTTTTAAAATTTAATTTACATTATGTTAAATGTTGACCAATTTTTGATTATGATAATAATATTGAATTATTTTTGGATTTTTATTATGTTCATACTATATCGAACTATTTATTTTTATAATATGTTCTTGTTTTGTATATTGAATAAAGTTTAATGAAACTATAATTATTTTCATTTAATTTAATATATTGAATTATTTATTTTTATGAAATAATTTTACATTTACAGTTATTTAATCAATTTTAGTTAATGATTTTTTGTTAATACAAAATGAATTTTGTATTTTTTATAATATCATTATGAGATGTTGTAAATTTTTAATACATTCATTATAAATATTTGATTTTTTATTCACTAGAAATATTATTTTCTTATATTTTTAACTAGGGTTTATTTAGTTGAATTTTTAATTATATGTTTTTTTAGTTATTGAAAAATTATTAATATATAATTTTAATATTTATTATTTCATTATTTCTCAAAATATTATGATAATCAATATAACCATAGAACACTGAATTTTTTTTATCTTTCATGATAAACAAATCCTATAACAAATATAATTTTCATGATGAATTGAAAAAAAATTGAAATTAAAAAATTTCATGGAAAGTGATTTTAATTTATAATGTATTAAAATTAATTCCTTGTAAGTTCAAAAAAGTATAGTAAAAATACTATTTAGTATAAGAAATGAGGTGACCACACTATTTTTTGATGAATAATACCATGTTTATTATATTTCTATCTCCTTTTATTCCCTGGAAAAGGTTCATAGTCTATTCCTATTGCCTTTCGGTAATAATGTCATATATGAGGTTATTGACCCCACTGGGGTCTTTAGCGAGATATTCCCTAATGGTGGAAGGGGGGGGGGGGTGAAAAAATGTATAAAACTAATTCTTTTTTTCCCACTTAAACCTCAAAAACTCACCACCCTAATTGATATTAACCTCATCATTAGTAGGTTCACTCTTAAGTTGTTTCTTTAATGATGAACTGATTGATAATTTTATTATATTAGAATTAACCCAATTTGATCAATGATATCTTAATCCACACATAGTAATTTATGTATTTTAGAAAGTAAGAAAATCATGCACACATGAAACATGAATTTTGCTGGTTTACCTGCATGAGGCTAATCTCAGGAGAATACACTAGCACTTACTGATGTATGAGAATCCAATAAATCAATTTCAGTGGTTAGTTTAGACTAGGTCATTCCATTTTATAGGTTCACTCCCCTTACTAGATTTAGGTCCATCTCACTTCCACCTAAGGTTCATTCTCTATAATGGTTTTGGGTTCGTTCACTCTTAACTCAAGGGATTCTCCCTTTTCCCTCTACTCCCAAAGGGATAAATTTTTGGCACACAAGCCAATACGAGACTCCTATATCTCTGTTGTTGCACCAAGTATGGGTATGTTCTAATTGATATTCACATTGATCATTTAAATACTAGTTGAAAAACTCTTCATATAAGGAACTTCACTTTCCTTGATGACATCTATTGAGTCTTCAAGGAATAACTTATTTTTTGGAAATGTATTCAATTAGATCCAAATTAGTTCTTGTATTATTCACTTAGGGTGAATGTATAACAATTACTTCAACACAACTTTATATTCAATTAAGCATGACCTTATAAGTCCCTACACATAAAACACTTCAAGTCAGTTTGTTTGTGCAATATAACCCTTTTCACGAGTCATAGTTTCATGAAAATAGTTTGTTCATGGAGCTTTATAGTTATAAAAAGTCACTTGTGAAACACAGTGGTCCTTATAAATCATTTTGAACAACTTTAATGTTGTAAAATTAAAGTGTTTATCTCTATTAAGAATCTTCCTATACCAATTATATCTTACTCATTATTTGGGGATTGGGTATTTATTGGTAAATAATAACCCTTTACACAAGTCATGAAATCATTCTTCACACAACTCTACTTCACATAATTCCTAAAGAACTTATTCATTCACAAACTCTTCTACCTATAACTTTACCTTTGCATGTGACCTTCTTTTTTATTAATGTAACAAAGCTCCACCTTGTGTGAGAATTATAATTTTTCATAAAATTTTGGTTTCTTATTATCATAATATTTATACAACTCTACACTTATGCAATAATAATTCCTTTGCACTAATTTCCTATACAAAATTTTAGAACTCATGGAACTCTATACTTGTGAAATTCCCTTCATTCCTATGCATAAAATTTATCAAATTTATCTATTTTACTATGAAAAATTCCTGAAAGAAATACAAAAATTATAAAACCTTTCCTTTATAAATATACCAAGGTTTTCATGGTCCTATAAATCCATCATAGACTATTCATGAAGCAACTCTTTCTCGATTCTCATCTTTCATAGAAAATCCTTCATGTTATGTCGAGGACTAGATATTTGTCATAGATAGGATTTATTTTATGTCACACTTCAATACTGGATACTCACCAAATCATGTTCAAATAGATTCAAACCACTTCTATATAGAATAGTTATGATAGAAATTCTGGGACTCACCAATATTTATACAATATTAGATTTCAATGTGCCTATACAGTAACACCAATTCCCATATCAGATCTTTCCCTTAATCATAAAATACCACTCTTCACACAACTATTTACATAGTGAATAAAAAATATAACAAAATCCAATATAATATGTCAAGGTTTTCAACAAATATAACACTATCAATGATGCAACAAAGTGGTACCAATTATCATTACATGCCAATAATCTACCCTTTGGATTTGATGAAAACACTATCATGAATCCAAAGACCCTCCATTTCTAATTATGCTTACCAATCACATTATTTATACTATACCTTTTAGGGATGATATATTATACAAACTCATAATGCTTCATACCTCCCATCTGACATAAAATCCAAAGAATATCTTTCACCACAAGTAACAAATATAGAATATCTATAAAAAATTTACATAAAGAGACTTGGTTCTAATATTCAACACCATAATCATTCCTCCCCAATATTATTTATGTCAAAAAATATAATATCAAATTTTATGATACCATTGAGACCATAAATTATCATATTGATCTCCCTCTTCCTTGTAAATGATGTGCATGGGTTCATTTAAACTTTCCCCCTTTGTTTAAATAGTTCTTTCATACGATAAATAGAGACTATCCCCCACTATGATTTGTAACTCCTACACATATTTCATTTTTTAGGCCCATAAATTCAATTATCCTCATAAACAATTTTTTATTTGAATATAGGTTTGAAAACTATATTAATCTAAAAAATCGATTTCAACTATAACTAAATTCTCAATGATTTTTATTGGGTGGAATTAACACTTAGAAAAGATCCATAAAAAAACATCCAAGCCTATTAAGTCAAAACACAATAGAGGAAAAAAGATATAAATTCATTAAAACCATAGTTGTATATTATACTCACATACTTCCATACATATCAAGAAGTCATAAAAATTTAACTTATATTTAGGAACTCTTAATGTGACCTCAATCACACTTTCAAAAAATCACTAGTGAATAAACATGAACCATTGAGTGCGTGAGTCATACCATATTTCTTCTTTGAATATAATCTCTATATTGTGAAATAATATCAATTTTTTAGACTGATACCAATTTTTAAAAGAGATTCTATTGTTAAAATTGTTT
Organism: Viscum album; assembly: GCA_963277665.1. Taxonomy (NCBI): domain Eukaryota; kingdom Viridiplantae; phylum Streptophyta; class Magnoliopsida; order Santalales; family Viscaceae; genus Viscum; species Viscum album. The sequence continues at coordinate 60,381,964 of OY728137.1, read as the reverse complement.
TCTTCTATCATCTACCAGGTGTCTTTCCTTGGTTTTTGGGGATACCACATTTCAAATAATCATATCAAAACTCCCAGGAATGTTTCATCTCCATCAATAATTATAGAATCGATATTCAATATTATATTATTTCATTTATAAAATATTTTTATATATTGTGAATAGTCAGATTATATTATTATTTTTAGGTATGAAAAAAAAAATAAAATACAAGAGGGGGTGAATTATAGTTTTAAAACAAACTCACATTTTTTTTCCTATTTAAGTATTAATTTTATCATTTTTTATATTACTAATCAAATAAATGATTAGAGTATCAAAAATATAAATTATATGAAATAAATTTAGGATATAAGAAAAAAAGTGATAAATATTTCAACTATTACTGTTGAAGGATTTAATAGAACATAAATTTAAAAACAAAACATAGAGTATTGGTTATCGAACAAAATAATCATTGAAAATGATATTGTTAAAACCAAATTTTTAAACCAACATGTAAGGTGGATCTATAGACCGAATCCAATGTATCCATTTATTTAAACTTTTTGTAAGGTGTCCTTGATTTTATAACTATTGGAAGGTTGTATTCCTATCCTTGGAATCCATCAACTAAACATATTGGTAGAATATCACTTCCACACACTGAAAGTATTTAAGTTATATCTTCTTAGCTATGAAATCTCTAGATCAGATGGTTATAAATCCCTCTATATTACTATCCTTTTAATTCCTTGATCATGAAGGATTTAAATAATAACAATTAAAATAAAAATTTCTAAGATATCTATAATGGAAACCTTACAATAGTAGCTCTTAACAAAAAAACTTCGAAGAAAAAGATTATATTTATTGGATTCAATCTTCTCAATAATAAATTGAAATGATTCAAAATGAATTTTTTTTCGAATGATCAATCCAAATAATCATTCATATGAACTTATAATTCCCATGGTTCAAAATTATTTATAGTCATTATTGTAACAAACTCCAATGCCCGAATTCCAAAAAAACTTAGAGTCAGTTTTAACTGCATCAACAACAACTTCTTCATCTGTCGATGAATACTACATGTTGCTTCATCCACTGATGAGTTTAAATCAGCACCACCAAAAAGATGTTAAATCCTATGAATTTAATATATCATGAACTTTATATCATCAGATTTTCATAAAATAGTTTTTTTTCATTGGTATTTCAGTTACCAAATGTTCATTCTACATGCGCATAACAACTTAAACAAAAACTTAAAGTCAAATAATTTTTATATAAAGTGTATAATTACTTATGAAATAAATAAATAAGTGCATAATTTATTAAAAAATATCCCCCTTTTTTAGAAAATAAAAGGCTCATAATAAAATTTTAAGAAAGGAAATAAATTAAAAAGAAACACCCTATAATATTCATGATAGATAATTTATACCCATTTACTATGAAACAAAAAATAAACAATATTTATTATAAAAAAATACTTCCCTTATAATAAATATTTATCAGGGAATATATAATATAAATAATAGAAAACATAATATATAAGATAAACAATAAAACATATTATATAAACAAAAAAACAATTTTTTTAAATTCCCCCCCATTGTGATTTTAAAAAATAAATATAGAAGAAAGAAAAAATACAATAAAAAATTAGAAATTTAATTCTATTTGAAATTTTTTCGATCATATGTTTTGTTTGATTTTATAACTTATATGTCTCTTCTAATCTTCAAAAAAATCCTTTTAGAATGGTTTATATAGTAACCCAATATAAATACACACATTTATTTAATTATTTTACATGAACAATCAGTCTATCTCATAAAAAGTTGCACAAACCAAAGAACCTAAGGTTTAGTTTATTTTATGACTAGAACTACAAAAAATAAATCTTATAAAACTCATCAAAATTTATTCACAATTTCTCAACTCTAAACCACCTTCTAAAAATATCATATGTAATACCCATCTACATATCCGAGGGAAGAAAATCATAAGGGGTGACCTCAGATGATCAATGATGGTAAAAATAAGTGATACAAATCAAACATCATTAGGGAGAATAAGGTGAGTATATGGGTATAATCAAGATACATACATTGAAAAATTATACCAAAAAAATCATAGATCACAAATCGTGGCATAAGGCTTGATATAATACATAAACCAAAAGAGTGTGGGAACATGATTCAATAAACATGATCCATGGGGTCATAACATAAGATTGATAATAATAATTAAACTATAAAATCTTTTAATTATGGAACATACATAAGAATATAAATCATATGTCAAGGCTACCCACTAAGACATTAATCACATAATAGGCTTGGGATAATCACATGTATACATTCTTGGTCTTGGTATTAACCTCTTTTATACACTTGGGCTTGGGAAAAAACCTAACTTGTACCCTATTAGCTCTGGATAATCCTCATTTATACCCTTGGTCTTGGGATAAAATGTCTTGGGAATCCATTTAGCCTAATATAAATCATACCTTGTATTATTTGGATTAGGATAAATCCTACCGTGGACCCTTTGGCTTATTATAAATCCTACCCTACACCCTTTGGCTTGGGATAAATCCTCCCATGTACCCTTTGGATTGAGATTAATCATCTCATATACCCATTATATTGGGATAAATCCTCTCATGTACCCTTTTTCTTGGGATAAATCCTCCAATGTACCCTTTAGAGCTCATGAGATGTAAAAACTTAACCAATTAATTGGAGGTCTATATAGGAACCTACCATCAATCAACCATATATATAGTTCCACTTGAAAAAATTCATTAAAAACATCATAAAGAAACCATGGAAAGAAAAATGTGTTTTACAATATTTTCAGATGGCATCACCAAAATTTATCTTAAGAATGTAAATGGTTGATACTAAAAATTCAATCAACCCAAAGGAGTATTTGATAAGAAATTTTATAGGGTGAATCATGATATATAATTTACAAGGATATAAATCCTTTAGAGATAAATAATAAAATATATGTGAAATCTTTAAAGAGTTTTTTTAATTTTTTTTATTATCATAAAATATGAAGTTGTTGAGTCGAAAGTTTATACTTTATACTTTTACTTTCCTTAGTTTTGAAAATAAAAAATACTTTCTTAAAATATTATTTTACTAACTTTGTATATTATAAGTATTTTAGAATGTTTTTGTAGAAAACATCCTTTTATACTGAATGTATAAATAGTTCTTATCTAAACAAATATAAACTTTATATTCTTAAAGTCCAATACATAGGAATAACTAAGAGTCTAGTCCATTAGACTAACTAGTGTATTGTCTATTAGATTGACTAATTTTTTTATATCAGATGGATCAATTTCATATCCATTGGACTGACTATATTTTATATCCATTAGACTAACCATAGTTTATTTCATAAAATTGACAATATTTTATTTCTTTGTACCAAAAAGAGATTATAATCAGGATATTGGAATTATTTATATTGGGTGGAATTTATTACAACATTGTAATGGTACTATAAAAATTACATTGGATGAAGAAAATTTTAAAATATTTCAAGTGAATAAAATATGAGGATTTTGCGACCAACTCTGGTATTCATGGAAAATATGACCATTAAAGGAATGCCAATAAATAGGAGTGCATTCAAAGATTCAGGTGCTGATGCATTTACAACTCAAAACATATAAAGATCGCTCTTACAGAATATATTGTTCTTACACTTTGTAATATTTTAGAGGGTTGTGTTCTAAGGATTCTGAGTGAGGAATTAAAAAATCCTCAAAACATTTTTTCTTTTATATTCACTTGTTCCAATCAAGGTTTAGATCATGGGATTTTGAGGATAGGAAGAAAAATTATACCGATCAAGCTGATCAAGGGATTCCAAGGTATTGGAAGAGAGAGATGAAACCAAATATTGTATCGAGGGATTCTTGAGTTTTTAAAGATAGAGTTACCCCTATATTCATATTGAGGGATTTATTGGTAAGTAAATACAATCCATTACAATTAGTCTGAAATTTTTTGGTTATATTTAGTCAAGATTTATGAGTTCCTTAACTCTTTAGGTTAAAGAGTAGAATATATTTTATAAATCTTTTAAGTTATCATTACCTTATTATAAGCTTTAATATTTCCTGTTTTTGAAAAGTTTTATATTCCTCTATGCAATTTATATTTTAATGTTTATTTTTCTGAATCTTTCTAATACCTATCTAACTAGACTATTTGTAAGTCTATTTAGTAACTTTGACTTATCATAAAACTTATGAGTATGATACATGTACTCTAATCATTGGATGATTATTGAGTATGATATTTATAAAATAAGAGTTTTGGGTTTTATTTTTGTTTAATTTTTTAACTACAATTCACCCCCTCTTGTATCCATCATATACTCTTATGATACAATAATTGGTATCATAGGAGGTTATAATGATTTACTTATTATGTTTTTACTATTGTTATCTACTGTAAGTTATTTAATTTGTTATAAACTGTTTTTTTATAAACTATTATTAAACTAATGTGTATTGTAGAAAGAGTTTCTATTTTGATAAGATAATAGGATTAAATTTTAGTACTCTAAAGAATATAAATCATATCAGACCACCAATATTTGATGGTGATGATTATGAATATTAGAGAGATATGATGAATTTTTTTATTAATGTTGGTGTGGACAACTTTGTTATGTTGACTAGTAATGATAATATTCTTGAGAAATATGTTATTACTTTTACTAATCAATAAAATTTAGAGTATCAGTTGAATTATAGAGTTAAGAATACTTTATTATGTACTATGATTAGAATAATTTATATGCAGATATTATCTTATAAAATTGAAAATAGTACTTGGAATAAGTTGTAGGTAACTCATTTTGGAACTTATAAAGTCATTGAGACAATAAGAGATATGCTATGAGAGGATTATAAAGCTTTAGATTATCTAACTAGATAAACTCTTGGAAAAAATCATCAAAGATTTATAACTATAGTAAGTAATTTACAATATCTTAGTGAAAAGGATCATACATATGAAATATTAGTGGAAAATATTATTTAGATAATTTCTTAAGAATGGGAATCTAAAAGAACTTCTTTGAATGACATAGGAAGAATTACCAATCTAAATATTGATGATATTATTGGAACCTTTATGAAGTATGAGGGAATATTGAAAAGAGATATTGAGAAGACAAAAAATGATAATGGAGGAGTTTATTTTGAAACAACTTCGAATGTTTAAAGTAAAGTTAATTACAATGAGAAAGCTATTAAGTCTTCTAAAAATAAGAAAGTGATGGTTGAGTTAGATTTTAGTTCATCAGAACAATATGGAAATAAATTATCTAATCTTGTGAATAGGATGAATAATATAGTTGGGGAAAAGGATTTCTAGTATAGATATTAGAAGAATAAAAAAGATATAGGTGATAAAAATTATTCTTCATAAGTTATATGCTATGAATGTAAGAAATTTGGACACATCAGACTGGATTGTCCTAAGATGAAAATAAAGGATAGAAATGAAACAAATTACGATAGGAATTCAAAGAATTATTATAAGCACAAGAACAAAAAAAGTATAAAATATTAAAATACTTGGAGAAAAAGTGGTGGAGATAGTTCATCTGATAATTCATCAGACAATAAAAGTTTAGGTTAGAATAATACCAGATTTTATATAGAAATTCCAAAGGTTAATAAATACTTCATGGATAAGGTAACGGAAGAAACTCTCACAAATCTTACTTTAAATTATAATTATAATGATATGATGTTAATAGTTCTACATATTTTGATAAATAATCTTCTTCATTAGTAGAAAATAACTTTTTACCAAGTTTTGAAGAATTCTCTAGATTTGAAAAATTATTAGAAGATGAAAATTGTAAGATTTATAAAAAAACTTGAAAATGCTTAATAAAAACTTGTAAAATAAAATTAAAGGATTTATCCATTAACTACTAAGATATTATATCCTTATAAATATTTAGATAAATCTAATTTTGAGGAATATAATCTTTCAAAATAACATGATAAGTCTTATATATAAAAAACTAGTTTTTAAAATGATATTATAAAACTTTATTCAAATACAACTAATAATAAGTAAAAAAATATAGTTATAAAATTGAATTCTAAAATATCTAGTTTGATTTTTTTTTGAAAAAATTTACCACTAGTAAATAAAATTTTGATAAGATTTATAATCAAATCAGACCTTATAGAGATTTTTTTAGAATGGGGTTTACTAATAAAACCCTATTTTTAATAATAAATACTTTGTTCTGAAAAGTGATCCATTTTAAACTAAGTTCCAAAGTGGTGGGAATTGGAAGAATAAATTTTATTTTAAAAAATTTAAATCCTTATAATTCCATAAATATTATTTTTCAAAACAATTAAGATTTTATCAATATATTAAAGTTATACAAATGTATATTCCTAAAATATTACTTTCTAATAATACCGAACCCAAAAAAGTTTGGTTTCTAAATTGTTAATGTTTTTTATTTTTAGGAGAATAAAGAATGTACCAAAAATAAAAATATTTGGTACAGGGATAGTGGACTCTATAGAAACATGAATATAAAAAGAAGACTTATTCAAGAAGATTATAAAGATGCAAGATGGAAAATTCACTTTTGTTGATAATGCTCAAGGAGAAATCATCAAAATTGGAAACATTGTTCTTCTTGAAAAAGATTTAATTTTTTTTATAGGAAGTAAGAACAACCTTATTAGTATAAGTCAATTATATGATGAGGGATATCTTTTAAACTTCAGGAATGACAAATAAACTATTCATAGTTCTAAAGATGAGTTTATTATTTCTTCTAATCAAATTGAGAATGTCTACACACTAAACTTAGTAGACCTTAGAAGATAAGATATACCATTCCTTAGTGAAATGGAAGAACAATATTGGTTATGGAATATAATATTTATACACTATAATGTTATAAATTTAAATTTATTTTCTAAGAAAGGACTAGTTAAGGATCTATTGAAACTTAGGTTTTATACTTCAAAAGTCTGTGATCCTTATCAATTTAGAAAATAATAGAAGTCAAGTTTTAAATCTATTAATGAAGTATAAAATTATGATTATTTACAGTTAGTTCACATGAACTTTTTTAGTCCTATAAAAATTGGAAATATGAATGTAAAATACTATGTATTTGTTTTAGTTGATGATTACACTATATATACTTGGGTCTATTTTCTATCAAATAAATCCAAAAAATTTTATTGTTTTAAAACATTTGTATCCAAAGTAAAAAATGATAAAAAAATATTCTTGATAACTATTCATATTAAACATGGTGTAAAATTTGTAAATTATGATTTTGAAAATTTTTATAGAAAAAAGGTATAGTACATAACTTTTTAGCACCTATAACTCCACATCAAAATGGCATAGTCAAAATAAGAAATAAAATTCTTCAGTAGATTACTAGAACCATGATGACTGAATACTCATTTACTAAATATTTTTGTCCTGAAGTAGTTAGTACTTTTTGTTATACTATAAATCGAGTTTTAATAAGGCCTTTTTTTAATAATACTCTTTATGAGTTGTGGACAGGAAGGAAACCAAAACTTTATTACCTCAAATTTTTTGGATGAAAATTATTCATTTTGAATAATAAAGATAAATCACATAAATTTGCACAAAAATTTGATGAAGGAATATTTTTAGGTTATTATAAAACTAGTAAATATTATAAAGTTTTTAATAAAAATACAAGTACTATTGAAGAAATAGTACATGTTAAATTTTATGAAACAGATCCTTTTGTTTTCAAATTACCTCAACCCACAAATTCACATATTATTACAAAAATTGATTTTCAACCTATGTTGGAAAGTTTTTCTCATGAGAGAACAACTAAAGAATATATTTCTGAATCTATACCTCAAGAATAATTACAACATGTTGTTGAAGAACATAGTTTTGTAAACCTAAGAAATTAGTTTTTTAGGAATCATCCTAGTGATAAAATCATTAGTAATATAGATCAACCATTTATAACTAGAAGTTCTTTAAGAAATGAAATTAACCATTTTTAATTTTTATTTCAATTTAAACCTAAGAATACTGATGAGGATTTAGGTGATGAATATTGGATAAAATAAATTATATATGAACTTAATGAATTTGAGAGGAATCAAGTTTGGAATTTGGTTGAATGACCTAAAAATACTTCTATAATTGGAGTAAAATGGGTTTTCAGAACAAATGTGATGAAATTGGTGTTATAGTTGAATATAAAGATATACTTATTAATAAAGGATATAATCAACAAGATGGAATAGATTATGAAGAAAATTATGCTTTGGTATCTAGAATTAAATCTATTCATATAATTCTAGCATATGCAACATTATTAAATTTAAAACTATTTCAAATGGATTTTAAGTGTGAATTACTTAATGGATATCTTTAAGAGGGATTTTATATATAATAATCCCCTATTTTTTAAGAATAAAAAATATCAAAAACTTGTTTTTAAACTTACTATAGTACCTTATAGACTTAAAAAATTCCCTAAAGCCTGGTATGATAGGTTAACAAGATTTTTGTTATAAAAAAAATTGTTAAGGGAGATGTAGATCTAACCCTTTTTATAAAATAATTTTATAAAAACATCACCATTGTTCAAATTTATATTGATGACATTATATTTGGTTCAAATAAAAAATCATTAACAAATTCCTTCACAGATATTATAAAGCATGAGTTTGAAATGTGCATAATGAGAGGACTTATTTATTTTATAGGTTTTCAATTTTTTAAAAAACTAGAAGAAAATTTTATATCACAATGCAAGTTTATAAAATATATTTTTAAGAAATTTAGATATGAAAATACTAAAAGTATTAGTAATCCTATCAGAACGTTAAAAAATTTACATATTGATGAATCTAGGGAACTAGTTGATCAAAAGATCTTTAGAGGAATGATTCAAAGTTTACTGTACTTAAAACCTAATAATATGGATTTAATGTTTTATTCATTCATATATAATAGATATCAAGAAAACAAAAAAGTGTCCCATATTAAATCTATAAAACAAAAATTTAATTATCTTAATGGAACAATGAATTTAGGCTTGTTTTACTCTTCTTGAAATGATTTTGAATTAATTGTTTTGGATGCTAATTTTGATGGATGTAGAACGGATAGAAAAATTACTTCTTAAACTTTTTATTTATTAGGAGAATATTTAGTGTCCTGGTTGTAACGTCCTAGTTCTGGAAGCCACCCAGAGGCGCCCCATACCCCGTCGGTCACATGACCTCAAGCGCGTTTCCCCAAATGCCAGAGGCTGCCGACTAGCAGCGAGGGCCTTGGTGAGTCGGTGGGGAAACTATGCCCTCATTCGGTAAAGTAGACAGTGGAAGAACAACCAAACGAAATAGAGGAAATAATAAACAGCATACAACAACTGAACTGAAGAGCGGAAGCAATGTATAAATAATGATGATGCAACCTAGTACATATGTCTATGGAAATCAGTAAACAAACCAACGTGCTGAAATACAACTGAAAACAGAGTGCAAAAGAAAAACAAGTAAACTCCTCAGCATCACAAGCCGTAGCTTGGTCCCCTACTCTCCAACTCCACAGCAAGTCAGGTACCTGAAGTAGAAGGGCACTTTCCCTTATCTATACCTGCAATAAAATAGTCTGTTTTGGCCCAAAAGCATGACCCAAACAGGGTGTGAGAAAAAATCCCAGTAGGAAATCACCCAGAGATATTTGCCTAACAGTCAGTAAATACATGGCAGTAATAAAATAGGAAGCAATAAACAGGAAAAACACAAGCAGCTACAACCCACAGTTCTACATATAAAGTACACCAGGAATAACCATTGAAGAAAACAGAAAAAAAGGTAACCTCTGGGTAGTCCTCACAGCCTAACCCCTAAGGTTAAACCTACAAGTACTAGCTACCCTCTGGGAATCACACACAGTCTCACCCCTCTATTTCAGTTAAGAATATACTCTCTGGGGAAGCACTCACCGTCAATTCCCCCTATAGTCTCTTATTGTTCTAAAGGCTCTTTGGGGAATAACTCAACGTCAATTCCCCCTGTGTACCACATCGAGGATCTACAAACTCTCTAAGGAAGCACTCAACGTCAATTCCCCCTGTGGTCTCACATCGTAATTAAGGACACTATGGAGAAGCCCTTCCGTCCATTCTCCCTATGGACCACTACACTAGGTTCTTACAGCCCTGTGTAAAATAAACATGCATAACACACATGTATCATCCAAGTAAACCTCAAGAACTACTTGGCTATCAATCTAAGGCTCAACAGCATAACATAGCAACTGTTCTACTATCCTTCAACTAGGCATGAAAACCAGAAAAATGCCAAACAATAAAAACAGGCATGGAAAACATCCAGAGTACAGTAAAAATAACATTATTCATAGCAAAATACATCTAATCAAGCAATCAAGCAAATAAGGAAATGCAATAAGTGTAAACAGGAACACGCAATACCCCGTTCAAGGGTATTGGTGGAAATTGCACAAAATACTGATCGAATTTCTACAGAAAGGCACAAACCACCTACCTCAATCCTAGGAGATTGATATACTTGAACCACAACGACTGATTCTCCTTAGAACGCCATAGATCTGAGAAAAATCATAAAACGTTAAACCTTAGATAACTTGAGAAAGGGAAAGAATTGGAAAACAAGGCTCAAGCAGAATGAGGAACTCACCGCTGCAGTTCCAACGCAATCGACAGAACTTGAAACGGAGAACGGATGGAGGCTCGGGGATCTGGGGAATATCCGGCCGTACGGGTCGCTCTCGGATGAAGAACCTGGAGAAGGGGTGTGTTCTATCCATCAGGCGCGACCCCGGTGCATTTAATAAAAAAAAATAAAGTACACGACGTGTACTTTTAGAGTACATGGAATGTACTAGGTCTTTTCCATACTCTGCCAAAAACGGCCTCCACGTCACCACTACACATCGTGTGTGTGGCCCGGGCACGACCAGCACACGACTTCGAGCCGAAGAAGAGTACATGGCGTATACTCAGAAAGTACACGGCGTGTGCTTCAGAATTTTCCAGAAACTCCATTTTTTCTTAAAAATCCAAAAAAGGAAAAGTGTACCTGAAACAAAGATCCGGGTTCTTACAAACTTCCCCCCTTAAAGAAATTCATCCCCGAATTTCCCTAGCGAGGCGTAGAAGAAGAAACCCCGAACAGATCTGTCCACTATGATCATACATCAGCCTCCCTCTCCCAGGTCTCTTCCTGTACTCACCCATGCTGCCATAGCACCCGTAAAAGAGGGACAGACCACCCACGGAGAACCTTCGCACTGCGATCGACAATCTGGATAAAATGCTCCTCGAACGATGCATCTTCTTCGAGCTCAACTTCCTCGGGCTGAAAGACATGAGATGGGTCCGAAAAGTAACGTTTGAGTTGAGAGACGTGGAAGATGTCGTGTATGGCCCGGTACCTATGGGGTAGCTGCAACCGATAGGAAACCGACCCAACTCTCTCCAATACCTCAAACGGTCCGACGTACCGTAGTGAAAGCTTACCCTATCTCCGAATCCTCCTGTGTCCCAGCCTCAGTGCGACATGCAGGAAAACCTGATCCACGACCTCGAACTCCAGAGGTCGTCTCCGCTGATCATCATAAGAATTCTGCCTAGAATGTGCTGTTTTCATCCTCTTCTGAATCAGTTCTATCTGCTCTAAAGTCTCCTGAACAATATGAGGTCCTATCAAGGCTGCCTCTCCTGCCTCCAGCCAGTATAAGGGTGATCGACAAGGCCTACCATACAAAGCCTCGTATGGTGACATCTGAATGGTCGAATAGAAACTATTTTTTTAGGCGAACTCCACAAGAGGGATATGATTCTTCCAAGAACCGCCAAAGTCTAGGATGCAAGCTCAGAGCATATCCTCAAGCACTTGGATTTTACGCTCGGACTGGCCATCTATCTGGGGATGGTATGCTGTACTCAAAAGTACCTGTGTACCCAAGTCCTTCTGAAGTCCCTGCCAGAACCGAGAGGTAAAGTGCGCATCCTTGTATGAAACAATAGAGTGTGGAACTCCATGCAGACAAACGATCTCTCTGATATAAAGTCGTCCCAGATCATCGACACTGAAGGTCTCCTTGATCAGCAAGAAGTGAGCAACCTTCATGAGCCTGTCGATGACAACCCAAACAGTATCGTTACCTCGGGGCGACCTTGGAAACCCTGTCATGAAGTCCATCGCGACATCATTCCACTTCCACTCTAGAATGGGTAACTGCTGTAAAAGGCCTTCTGGTCGCTGATGCTCCGCCTTCACCTGCTGACGAGTCGAACACCACAATACGAAACCAACAACATCTTTCTTCATACCTGGACACCAGTACTGGCGGTGAAGATCCCGATACATCTTGGTGATGCCAGGATGAACTGCCCAAACTGAGGAATGAAAATCCCACATAAGCTCCTCGTTTATATCTTCCAACACCCATACACGTCCCTGGAAATGCAAGATCTCATCCTCGACCACTATCCATCTAGGAAGAGGGTCCTCTCCTGACACGCTCTCCCACAGGACTAATCCTTATGAGTCTGATAGCTGCCTCATCCGTACCCAATCAAGTAGTGTAGAGGTAACAACTACAGAAGATAGGAAAGTCTGTCCTTGCCTATCGTGAACCTCCAGATGCATCTCAGAGAATAGATCCATAAGCTTCCACTCACTACTGGCCTCCTGAACTGCCTGAATCTGAGTTCTCCTACTCAACGCATCTGCCACTGCGTTTCCCTTTCCCGGTGTATAGGCAAGCTCTAAATCAAAAGACTGAAGGTACGTGACCCACCTGCGCTGTCTCAGATTCAGATCATTCTGAGTGAAGATATACTTGAGACTCTTGTGGTTGGTAAAGACCACAAAGTGCTCTCCCAGAAGAAAGTGTCTCTAATAGCGTAAGGCATGCACAACAACTGCCAACTCCAGATCATGCGTAGGATAGTTCCTCTCATGTGGCCTCAACTGCCGAGACCCGTATGCAACGAATCCATCTCCCTGCATAATCACAGCTCCTAGACCGATACCTGAAGCATCACAATAAATAGCGTAACTCTTGCCTGGCTCTGGAAAGACTAGTATCAATGCTGACGTCAATCTTCCCTTCAGTTCCTAAAAGGCTGACTCACAAGAATCTGACCATAAGAACTTTTCCCCCTTCTTGGTCAGACCTGTCAAAGGTGCTGCTAGGTGTGAGAAGTCCTGAATGAAGCATCTGTAGTATCCAGAAAGCCCTAGAAAACTCCGTACCACAAAGACGTTATTCGAATACTTCCACGAAACTACAGCTCTCACTTTCTCTGGGTCCACAGATACTTCTACCTCTGAGATGACATGACCTAAGAAGTGAATTTGATCCATCCAAAAGTGGCACTTCGAGAGTTTGGCATAAAGCCGATGCTCCCTCAGTGTACTCAAAACGATCTCAAGATGTGTGGCATGGTCGTGTCGAGTGTGAGAGTACACCAAGATATCGTCCACAAAGACCACGAAGAAGGAGTACAAGTAAGGATGGAACACTCGGTTCATCAGCACCATGAAAACTAAAGGCACGTTCGTGAGGCCGAATGGCATGACTATATACTCGTATAGACCATACCTGCTTATGAAGGATTTAAGAGGTATATCTGATGGTCTAACGCGCAACTGATGATAACCGGACCTCAAGTTGATCTTCGAGAACACCCGGGCTCCTCGAAGCTGATCAAAGAGGTCATCGATCCTCGAAAAGGGATATCGGTTCTTGACCGTCAACTGGTTCAACTTCCAATAATCCACACAAAGCTGAAGGGTACCATCTGCCTTCTTCGCAAATAGGACAGGCGAACCCCAGGGAGAAGTACTGGGTTGGATGAAACCCCTTGCCTGCAACTCCTCCAACTGCTTCTTGAGCTCCTACAACTCAAGTGTAGCCATCCTATAAGGAGGAATGGACACTGGTGCTGCTCCTGAAAAAAGCTCAATAGAAAATTCTACCTCATGCTCTGGAGGAACACCCGAAAAGTCCTCTGGAAATACGTCCCTAAAACGATCCACCACTGGAGGAAAGTCCAACTGCGAAGTCCCTTGATCATCCAGATAAAGACTAGCAATCTGGGCCGTCACCCTTCCTAGCTCATGATGCTCGAGTCCTACTCAACTCTCCTGAACATCCCATTTGCCTTTATGAAGAAAATATTCACCCTCTGGTGAAATGAAACCCACTCTACGGAAATAACAGTCGACGACTGCCTGGAAGGTAACCAACCAGTCCATCCCAATGATGGAATCATAGCCTGTTATCTCTAGGACATAGAGATCCCATAAGAAATGATACCCTGACACCTCGAGAGGGAAATCTCTACACTGGCATACACTAGATGTCCTCATCCCCAAAGGTGTGTCTAGTGTTAACGAGTCAGCAGAAGAAAAGACACAGAGCCCAACGCTCTCCACAGCAGCAAAAAAGATAAATCTATGTGTAGCACCAATATCGAAAAGAGATGAAGATAAAACTGAGGCTACTAAAATCGTACCTTGAACTGTAGAAGGGCCGGGATCCTACTCCTGATAGGTCTGCTCCACGACAAAAGATTGGCCCGCATCGCGGCCCTGCGCCCCTAGATGACCACTCTGAGATGAACCTCCCTGCTGGTACTGAGGGACTGGTGGCAGACTGCCATGACCTCGACCTCCACCTCGGCCCGAATGTCCGGAAGAACTCCAGTTCCCTGACTGGTGAGAAACTAGTGATGTTGCTCCTGAACGAGGAGTCATGGAAGAACCCCCGTCTCCAGCTACTGGTGAGAAAACCTGGCAGAAACGCTGAATGTGACCCATCTTTCCGCAAGATCGGCACTCCACTGGGTCTCTCTGGCACTGCGGCCTCATGTTCCCTACCCTTCCACACTGGTAGCATACTACCTGGCTACCGTAAGATGTATCTCGCCTCCGCGGATCACCGCACATAGGCTCCCTATGGCGCTTCCTACTGTAAACTGGAGGAACACTAGCTCTGGAAGCAGAACCACCCTGGCTCGCAGCTCTAGAGTCTCTCAGATTGTGCTCCGCAATCAGTGCCTGGTTGATGATAGAAGAGATGGAAGTCAACTGGAAGAGATTCACCTGCGAGAAGATCTCCCACCTGAGACCATCCTCAAACTTCCTTGATAAGAACACCCCACTTCCATCTCGGAGGGGTGTGAAACGCTGCAGCCCGGTGAAACGAGAGGAGTACTCCATAACTGAAAGAGTACCCTACTCTAGACTCATAAACTCCCAGGCTCGATCAGCCCTCAGGGTCTCCGGGTAGAAGTAGTCATAAAACATGCACTGGAACTCTTCCCAATCCATAACCTGCTGATGACCCGCCTGTGAGATCATGTCCCACCACCTTTTGGCAGAGTCTCGTAGAATGTAGGTGGCGAGCTTGACCCGCCTCTCTGGAGGTGTCTCCAGATGCTCGAAGATAGTCAGAATGGCTTCCATCCATGACTCTGCAGCCTGAGGTCCTCCTTCCCCCGAGATCGTGGGAGGATAATGCTGCTGAAAAACCCGCGTCAAGTCTGCCATAGTCGTGGCAGGAGGCAACGCTCCCTGGAAGGTTTGAATCATCCTCATAAAACCTTCCCTGAACTGCGCATCAACGCCTGCAACTGGTATGACAGCCGGTGCCAAGGCTGGCCCGACTGGAGGATTGGCAGGAAGTCCCTGATCAGCCATATCTAGCGTCTGATCACTGGCTGACGACATACGTACAACCGGAGGACGTCTCAGAGGCATAAATCTGAAAGATCAAAAGCACGCATTAGATCAGGATTAACAAGGAAGATAACATAAGGTACAAAATGGAAACAGAAGAGGAAAATGGTTGAGTTTTACAAAACATGACTACACGGCGTGTATAAAAACTACACGACATGGTCACTTAAACAATAGACATGGGCATGTGATTCTTCCACCCTTGGTCGTGTAAAACCTCTGAATACACAGCGTTTTTTCCCCACACATGGAGTGTAATTGTACTCTACTCCCCTGCACGAGTCTCCTTTCACGGCTAACCCACACGGTCTTCTTAAACTGAGACTACACAGTGTGTTTCCTATGGACACAGCGTGTAGTAGACAAGGTGCTGACAACCCGTTTTGTTAGTCACACGACCGAATACATGGCTGAGACTACATGGCGTGTTCCGAACAAACACGACGTGTACTCGAAGACTTTTCCGGACCCGTGTGGTTGGCGACACGACCAAGTACACGGATGACCCTTACACGGCATGTTCCGAACAAACACGGCATGTATAGGAGGATAGAACACCATTCCGTGTTGTTCGTGACACAGATAGGTAATGAGGATAAGGATACACGATGTGTTCATACAACACATGGAGTGTATGACATGAGGTTCTCTGACCCGTTTTGTTAGTGACACGACCAGGTACACAGTTCACTACTACACGGCATGTACCTTCCGTACACGGCGTGTTATTGAAGTTACTTTCATAACACCATGTTTCTACTCACACGGTCAGTGACACGGCCTGAAAACTACATGGCGTGTATCCAAAAAGTACATGCCGTGTATTCTGGGTTTTTCTAGGTAGTAGCTCAGAAACTGCACAGAATCCCAGAAACACTAAAAACAAGGCAATAAGGTGACAAATTCCGATCCGTGAGGGCCCATACTCCCCGCAAATCAAAGCTTGTAATCTCCTACAGTCATATAAAAGAGAAACAGGATTATGATCCACCAATTTCCGATTCAAGAGGGCCCATAACACCTCAAGAATCAAAAATTTGCGTTCATTTTAGAAAAGTGGAATACAAACAATCCTCTAACAAGGCAGCAGAGATTCTATCAAGCATCTATCACAACAACATGCATATTCTACACAAAGTCTATCACAACAATATGAAATCGCTAATGCATCCTAGATGGAATGGAAAGAATGCATGGCATTGATTTCTACAAGTTCCTATATGATGCATGAGATTACATACCCCCATCTCATCGAGTTGTGACAGAAATAGAATCGCGATAGTAAAACAAAAAAAACAAAGGACATCTGAATCACTCTAGGTGAAATCATATCAACCGTAAAATCCCAGAACTAGAAACTGCAATTAACGAGGTAGTATGGATTTTCCCTATACATGGGTTAACTAATCTTGAGAACAGATTAATACCAAGTACTGAATCCGTCCTATCCCTAGATAAAGGCTCCAAATAGTAAAGTAAGAGAAAAAAAACTCCTCTTATACCACTTTGTAACGTCCCGGTTTCGGAAGCCACCCAGAGGCGCCCCGTACTTGGTCGGTCACATGACCTCAAGCGTGTTTCCCCAAATGCCAGAGGCTGCCGACTAGCAGCGAGGGCCTTGGTGAGTCGGTGGTGAAACTATGCCCTCATTCAGTAAAGTATACAGTGGAAGAACAACAAAATGCAATAGCGGAAACAATAAACAACATACAACAACTGAACTGAACAACGGAAGCAATGTATAAATAATGATGATGCAACTGGTATATATGTCTATGGAAAGTAGTAAACAAACCAACGTGCTGAAATAAAACTGAAATAGAGTGCAAAAGAAAAACAAGTAAACTCCTTAGCATCGCAAGCCGTAGCTTGGTCCCCTACTCTCCAGCTCCACAGTAAGTCAGGTACCTAAAGTAGAAGGGCGCTTTCCCTTATCTATACCTGAAACAACATAGTCTGTTTGGGACCAAAAGCCTGACCCAAATAGGGTGTGAGAAAAAGTCCCAGTATGAAATCACCCAAAGATCTGTGCCTAACAGTCAGTGAATACATGGCAGTAATAAAACAGGAAGCAGTAAATAGGAAAAACACAAGCAGCTACAACCCACAGTTCTACATATATAGTACACCAGGAACAGCCACTGAAGAAAACAAGAAAAAAAGGTAACCTCAGGGTAGTCCTCACAGCCTAACCCCTAAGGTTCAACATATAAGTACTAGCTACCCTCTGGGAATCACACATAGTCTCACCCCTCTGGTTCAGCTAAGAATAGACTCTCTGGGGAAGCACTCACCATAAATTCCCCCTATAGTCTCGTATCGTGATAAAGGATCTCCGGGGAAGAACTCAATGTCAATTCCCCCTGTGGCCCACGTCGAGGATCTATAGACTATCTGAGGAAGCACTCAACTTCAATTCCCCCTGTGGTCTCGTATCGTAATTAAGGACACTCTGGAGAATCCCTTCCATCCATTCTCCCTATGGCCCACTACACTAGGTTCTCGCAGCCCTGTGTAAAATAAACATGCATAGCACACATGTATCGTCCAAGTAAACCTCAAGAACTACTTGGCTATCAATCTAAGGCTCAACATCATAACATAGGAATAGTTCTACTATCCTACAACTAGGCATGGCAACCGACAAAACGCCAAACAAGAAAAACAAGCATGGAAAACATACAGAGTACAGTAAAACTACCATTATTCATAGGAAAATACATCTAATCAAGAAATAAAGCAAAGAAGGCAATACAACAAGGGTAAACAGGAACATGTAATACCCCGTTCAAGGGTATTGTTGGAAATTGCACAAAATACTCATCGACTTTCTACAGAAAGGCACAAACCACCTACCTCAATCCTAGGAGATCGATATACTTGAACCACAATGACTGATTCTCCTTAGAACGTTGTAGATATGAGAAAATGCACAAAATTTTCAACCTTAGATAACTTGAGAAAGGGAAAGAATTGGAAAACAAGGCTCAAGAAGAAGGAAGAACTCACCGCTGCGGTTCCAATGCAATCGAGAGAACTCGAAATGGAGAACGGATGGAGGATCGGGGATCTGGGGAAGATCTGGCCGTACGGGTCGCTCTCAGATAAAGAACCTGGATAAGGGGTGTGTTCTGTCCGTCAGGTGTGACCCCGGTGCATTTAATGAAAAAAAGAAAGTACACGACGTGTACTTTTAGAGTACACGGTGTGTACTAGGAATTTTCCATACTCCGCCAAAAACGGAATCCACGTCACCCCTACACACCGTGTGTATGGCCTGGGCATGGCCAACACACGGCTTTGAGCCGTAGAAGAGTACACGACATGTACTCAGAAAGTAAACATCGTGTACTTAAAAATTTTCCCAAAACTCTATTTTTTCTTAAAACTCCAGAAAAAGGAAAATCGTACCTGAAACGAAGATCCGTGTTCTTACACTGGTCATGTAATAAACAACACTCAACATCACTTTCTACTGCTAAAGCTGAATATATGGTTGCTGGAAGTTACTGTGATCAAGTGTTGTTGATTAAATACACACTCAATGAATATGACACGAGTTTTAGTAAAACTCAAATTTTGTGTGATAACAAAAGTTCCATTGCTTTAAGTAAAAACCCAAAACACCAATCATGTGAAAATAACATAGATATAAGACACCATTTCCTTCAGGATTACACACATAAAGGAGATATCATTTTAAAATTCATCAGAATTCATGAACATCATGAGGATATTTTTACTAAACCCCTTAGTTCTGATAGATTTTAATACATTAAACAAAAGCTAAGAATGATTAATATCAAATGATCATTTATATCTACTTCATTCTTATAAATCTCCTTATATTAATTAAATAATTTTAAAAGGAGGAGTACATATATTGTGGTTTTCTAAAAACTTTTATTTTTTAAACTTTTTAGTTTTCCTAAATTTTTTGTTTTCGCATCTTCAAAAGTTTTCATAATCAAAATTTTTACTAATTATTTTTGGAATAAAAATTTTAGATAAATTTTTTGGAATAAAAATTTTAACTTAAATTTTTTCAAAATAAAAAATTTAATTAAATGCTTTTTAATATAAAAATTTTTAACTAGAAGTTATTCAGAATAAAAGATTTTATAAAAAAATTTTTATACTAAAAAATAATTACTAATTTTTTTTGAGCAATATATTTGTCAAAAATATTATCAGATTCAATTTCTTTTAGAAAAATCATGGATAAAAAGTTACTGGATAGAAATTTCATTTTGAAAGCTAATTTTGACACTAAGGGGTATTTTTCTAGTCTTATTGTTTTTTCAATTATTCATTACCATTTCTTTTTCTATGTTTTTTTAAATATTATTTAATTTTTAAAAACATTCTATTTTTTACAAATATAAAATTTTATGTAATCAGATGATACTTCTATATGGTAATATTGTTTTCATAAATTTTTTTAAGAGTTTATAATATATTAGGTAATAATTTTAGGGTTAATCTCAACTATCGAATCAGAATATGATTTCAATATGAGATGATATATTTCTAGAATATGAAGTCTCAACCCTCGAGCCTATATACATGATTGTGGGATATTCTATTCTACATCAATTCTCAAAAGTTTTTATCGACTCTCAGCTCTCTTTTTTAAGCACATTATGAAAATTTTGGAGTTAGTTTATTCAATTCTTCATTTTGATTCTTGGAGTTAGTCTTAGTATAATATAATCTACTGAATATTTTACAAATTGAGAATTGGTAAAGGAATATTGATCGAGAAATAATGGTATGATATGTGTGATTCTATTTTTAAAAGAGTTATTAAGTTTCAAGGATGGGATATGATTTGTGTTGAAAATATTACTTCAATTTTAATAATCTATAAATTGTTAGATAATTGTATTACATATTAGAATTCAGTATACAAGATGATTTAGATGTAATTTTTTTCAATATTTTTTATGAGATTTTCAAATTAACGATTCAACAATTTTCTGTCTTGACTGAAGCCCCGTTGGAAGGAGAGACTTACCTTCCATCTCACCAGCTTCTAGAGAAACTATGATCCTTTGAAAAAAAAGTAAAATCATTACTGTTTTCTTCTTATGGGAAGTTTAGAAAGGTTTACCATATGACTTCAAATTCTAGAGTAATTACTTTATGGATTCAAGGATATATGATTCCATGAAAAAGAGATAGTGATATGCTAAAAGTTCTTGACATTTTCATATTGGGTTTCCTTATCAATACGAGGAAGATAAAACTAGTAAATTTTGTGTTTCTATTGATTTAGTAAAGTAAGAAAACTTCCAGGAAATCAAGAATACTTATGTTCCCAAGTTTCATAAATAAGATACCGGTTAATTATATATAATTGTTTCAAAAAAAAGTCTTATATGGTTTGAGAAAAGGTTTCACTAATTGGAGAAGAAACCATTGCAAGAATGAAATCAGTATTCAATCTAAAACTAAAAATTTTTGTAAAAAAATTAGAAAAGGTAGCATCCAATGCTGAAGTATTTAAAGAAAAAGAAACATTATAATAGAAAATAAAATCAAACTCCTCTCTTCCTAAGCAACAAAAGAAACTGAAAAAATGTGTGATGAGGACTTTAAAAAGTTGATGGAACATAAGGATTAAAAAAGTACAAGAGATCCAACTTTCAAACTCGATAAAGCTAAGGATTTAGATTTAAAGATAAAAATAGATGATGTAATGAAAGAAATAGAGAAGAATAAAAAGAATAAGAAAATACTTTCTGAAGCAAAGTTGATTGAAAAGTTTATTAAAGGAAAAGAAAAACATTAACCAATATACCTTTATCAATTTCACCATTATAGTAGTTCAACCAATTCCTATTTCTATAATAATTTCTTTTGTTGATCAAAATTTTCTAGATCCATCAACACCAACATATTTAGAAATTTTTGAAACATCAATTGTTCTATTTATTATTAATAAGGATAAGGGAAAGGAAGTTAAAGTTAAAACCCAAGTTGAAAATCCAGTTAAGAAACCAGTTCAAAAATAAATTAATAAGTTAGTATAAATGTAAGATACAAAATTATTTCAAAGTAAAGGAAAATTAGAAAAATGAACTATGAGGAAGTTAGATAAAGAGCTAGAAGAAGAATAAGAAGATGAATAAGAATAGGAAGAAGGAAAAGAAGAAGAAATATCTGTAGAGTTATCATCATCCTCTACATATTTATCAACTTAGTCTGATAAAAATATAATTTTAGCTATTTCTATGAATAAAAAATCATTATAAAATGAGGAAGGGGGATTATAATAGTACCATATTAAAACTTAGACCGATATAGAAGTTGATGTGGTTAACATTTCAAATGATGAAAATGTTAAAAGAAAAGAAAAGAAAGATATTGGACCAACTCAGCAACATATTTTGAAGCTTCATCAGATTCATCTGATACATCAGTTACTAAAGATCATAAGATAATTGATTATATTTTTCAAAATTTGAAATAGTTATCAGATTCAATGCCTTATCTACCGAACATCGAAGCCCAGTATAAGCAGATCCATAATAGTTTTAATGAGAAATCATAGTCTTTTAAATTTTTTGACTGAGTATGTTTTTCATATTGAAGATGAGTTAAACTGTATGAAATATAAATATAAGGAATGAAAAAGTGGGTTTAATCAAATGGTTAAATGGTAGAGATAAGTGGATGGACATTTGAAAGATCATAATGAACAGTTTGAAGAAGTAAATAAAGTATCTTTTTATATTACAGAATCTATTGAGAAGATATGTTTTTGATAGATTAGAGTTTGTGGAATAGTTAAAATATATGTTTGACTCTCAAAATTAATAAATATCTAAACTCAAATAATATATTAAAAATATGAAGGTTGAGAATTCTAGAATCTGATATTTTGAAGAAGACTTACAGAGTCTGAATGAAGAAAAAAAAAACAGATCATAATTCTTGAATAAGAGGTAGTTTATTTGAAAGTAGAGATCATAATTTATCATTCATGGAAGATAATATATCCAGGCTTGAGTATACAAATGAAGAGATTAATAATAATCAAAATTATTTCTGGAAGATAAAAGTAATATTTAAGAAAGAATGAAATTTTTATTTATGAAATCTTGATGTATTCATACCGATCAAACATTTTTAATGGCATATTTTTTGAATGAATTGTTCTCCAAATAAATTTAGTTTGGATGTTTTCCAATTTTATTTGGATGAATGTTCTTTCGTTTTATCTTGGATGAATAAATATTCAAACAAATTTGTTTTGTTTTATACTTTCTAAGATTTTTGGAAAATATTTTACTTCCCCTATTTACTTTTGAAAATTACAAAGGGGTAGAAATTATTTAAAGTGGATTAATTATTAATGGAAGAAAACTTATTAAGGAGGATAATATGATAAGGAATATTTTAATATTATTCTTAAAAATTAATAATATTTACTATTGGATGAATAATTTTGAACAAAAATAATTTATCAAGATAGAGGGAGTTTAGATAAGAAAAGGGGATATTTTTCTTATTAATAAATTCTCTTAAGTTCTTAAAAATACAAAGGGTTGTAAGTTTTTCAAAGTTAATAGTTTTACATTTTAAGTGTTATGTTTTTTTCTTTCCAAAAATCAAATATTATTGAGTTGAAAGTTTATACTTTATACTTTTACT
Source organism: Viscum album (assembly GCA_963277665.1). NCBI lineage: Eukaryota > Viridiplantae > Streptophyta > Magnoliopsida > Santalales > Viscaceae > Viscum > Viscum album. The sequence goes on along the minus strand of OY728137.1, from coordinate 60,358,479 downwards.
TTACTTAGTTTCAAAAATCACAAACACTTAGTTAAAATATAATTTTACTAAATTTTCATATTATAGGTATTTTAGAATGTTTTTATAGAAACCATAATTTCTACCTAACATTAAAATAATTCTTATCTAAATGAATATAAACTTTATATTCTTAAATTATGATACATTGTAATAATTGAGAGTCTAGTTCATCATACTGACTAGTGTCTTTTCCATTAGATTGACTAATGTTCTATCCATCAGATAAATCAAATTCATATCTATTGAACTGAATCTAGTTTATATCCATCAGACTAACTATAATTTAGTTTATCATATTGAAAATATTTTCGTTTTTTAGACAAAAAAAAGTTATAATCAGACTCTTGTAATTATTTCAATTAGAAGTAATTTATTATAGAATTGTAATGGTTCTATTAGAATGAAATTTTATGAATATTTTTTGTTGAACTATCAAGTGAATAACATATGAGGTTTTTTCACAAACTTAGAGATTAAAAATAAATATGACCATCAGAGGGATACATATAAATAGGTGTTCATTCGAGGAGTTGGATGATGACGAATTTACAAGTAAACACATCTAAAGATCACTTTTCATGGGAATATCATTATTACAATTTGTAATATTTTAGAGAGTTGTGTTATAATGATTTAGAGTGAGGTATTATAAAATCCTTAGAACATTTTTTCTTTTGTACTTACTTATTTTGATCGAGGGATTCCGGGGATAGGAAGACAGGTGATACCGATCTTGCTGATTGAGGGATTCTAGTGTATTGGAAGAAAGAGATGGCACAAATCATCATAATGAGGGATTATAGTTTTTTGGAAGATAGATCTATTCCAATATTCATATCAAGGGATTTCCTGGTAAGGAAATGTAGACCTTTACAGTTAGGTTGAAAATTGTGGATATCTTAAGTTAGGATTTATGACTTCCTTAAATCTTAATGTTAAAGAGTAGAATATCTTTTAAAAATCTTGAAATTCATTCTTAATTTATTATAATAGTTCATATTATTTTTTTTAACATGTTTTTTTATTCTTCTATGAAATTTATATTAGAATGTTTGTTTTACTAAATCTTTTTAATATTTGTTTAACCGGACTATTTGTAAGTTAGTTTTGTAACTTGGATTTATCATATGACTTCAGAGTTTGATACATATACTCTGATCATCAGATGACTACTAATTTTGATATTTATAATAAAATAGTTTTTGGGGTGTTATGTTAGTTTAATTTTTTTAAAAAAACTCACCCCACTCTTGTATCCATCGTATACTATTACGATCCAATAGATGTTACAAGTCACATTGAAAAGTTAATTTTTAGAAGTTAAAGTGAAAACATTTGAAAAAAAATTACTTTTAATAAGAAACATAAATAATGTAACCTTTAAAATGACATCAATATTTAAAAAAGGTGATGTAAAATCATTTTAAAACATTTACTTAAAAAAAATCTTTAAAAAGGTTCCTTTAAAAAGACATAAATAATTGAAAAAATGTTATGTGAAAACTTTGGAAAAGAATTATTTTTTTTAAAAAATTTTATTAATAGATCCTTGAAATTGATTAAAGGTTATCAAAAAGAAATGTGGAGTGGAATATAAATCATTTGGTTTTGAAAGGATAGAAAACCTTTTGTTTATTTTGAGATACCTTTGTTAAAAACCAACATTATAAAAAGAGGTAGTATAACATCCATTTTAAAATTAGAGAAGCGAAATATGGAGGTCACATAAGTAAACATAAATTTGGGGTTTAAAATATGTAAGGAAAAACATTTTTGAAAATAATGAACATGAAAATAGAAGAAAAACCATATTTAAAGGAGATGATATTTTTTACTTAAAAAATTCCACCTTTAAAAGAAATAAATTCATCGATAAAAGTATGTTTGATTTAAAAATATAATTTAAAAAAAATATAAAAGTGTAAATTTATTTTTAAATATAAAATATAATAATTTTTCAAACATAGAAAAAATGACACTCAAGGAATAATATTTTAACTCAAAGAAAAGAAATATGATTTAACCAATTCCATTGAGAATGTAATAATTCATGAAGTAAGTGACATTTAGAGAGGGGTTATGTGGTAGAAATGTAAATACCAAAAAATAGGGAAATTAAAATATAATAAAATCATATAGAAGAGCACACCCAAATTATATGAAATAGTTATAGAAGAACAACCATAACTCAATGAATGGGAAATGAGTTTCAAAAACACTTACGGTAATGGTAATGTAAAAATAAGAGGATTGAAATGAAATTTAAATTAAATTATCTTGGAATGAGATATATTCATTATACTTGAAGGAAATAGTGTAGTGAATACACTATAAAAAATAAACGATGGTGCATAATATAAAACATGTCTCATAGATTTTAAAATTAGACAAAGAAACCCTTACCTTGAATTCCCACTTAGCTGATCACACTCTAACCTTCTATATAAGAAACATGACCATATAAATCGCCTATTTAAGAACCTTATACATGTATATAACCTTTTATAAACATAATTTTCAATTATTTCCTACCTTTATATTAGTTAGTTGTTATCTATTTTCAATATCGAGTTTGAGTAATCTTGATCATTTTGAACTAGTTTCATAATAATGGTGTTGTTATTTATTAATCACCCAAATTTCATCATTACTAGATAATATAACATAATTTAAATGACTTTTTATGATATTTTATAAATTTATAATTTCCTTATATGAGAGTTTTGGTTACAATTCTTAATGATGAATTCAATAATGAGCTTATTTCGATGATTCTTAGCAAACAAAGGGTGTTTTCTTAAATAATGAGTTAAATTTTATATTACTATTAAATAATAAAAAACAAATCATTATTTAATTATTTTTATAATGTATTTTTTGAAATTAAATTCCCATAGTCATCCATGATATAAATTCATAACACTATTTAAGTAGGTGATTAAACCAACCCAAACAAGAACATACCATAATCAATGGATGATTATGAAGTAATTTAGTTGTAATATCATCATACCAAAAAAATGATGATCTTATTTAGTGTTTATTAGTATGATATATTAGAATTGTAACCGTTAGGTCTAAAAGGGGAATAGATACCCTGGGGGGGGGGGGTGAATCAGGGTATGGATATTATTTTTCCTAAATAATTCCTACCCCACTAGATCTTGACCTCTTTATTACAAGCGTCACTTTGTTTTCACTTTGAGTGTTAATGTTGATCTTATTATTTCTTTATTTATTTGATGATTATTATTTGAATGTAATGTAGGAAATATAACACATAGGAACACAAATTTTTACTTGGTCCACCCTCACTGGGCTACGTCCAAGGAGTATACAACGACGATGTGACGCTGTACCAAATCCACTAAAGTACACTACCAATTACAATGTCCAGGATATATCACTTCCATGCCTAGGATCACTACCTTTACAATGTTTTGGGTATTCTCACTACATATCCAAGGGTCACTACCTATATCTATTCCTCTGGATCACTTCTGGTGGTAAGGATCATCGTCTTCCTCTTCTTTCACTCACTGCTCTTGGAAGGGATCCACTCACAGTTTATGGACTTATAGGTCCCTTTATTATCTATAATGAATGAATCCTACACTATATGTAGATTCTCTATTGAAGTAAAACTTTCACTCAGTAATTAATATCACTTTACCATAGATCACTGGGAAATCCCCTTTGAACCACCTTCGCAAATCTCACTGCTTCATGAAGCTCCTTCTTTCGCAAAGCTCAAACTAGCCTTCATGAAGTACACCTGCTTTCGTGAAGCTCACTATTTCATAGAGATCAAACTATCCTTCACGAATCTATTTAATTTTTTTGAATCCCACTTAGACTTCATGAAGCACACATCTTTAAAAAATATAAACTAACCTTCACGACGTTCCTACCTTTCGAAAAGCTTAAGTATCCTTTGTGAATTCCCTTAATTTCATGAAGCACAATGCCTATGTGAACCTCCATCACGATTCGAGAGCTATAAGTTTTTCATTGAGTATATATCCTCTTCCTAAGGGTATGGAGGCCTATTTATAGGCATTTAGCACTGACTCTAGAACCATCTGTGCCACTTCAGTACCACATCAGCCCATTTCGTAGAGCTCTGGAATTTCTTCTGAAATTATCTATTTTTCACGAAGCTCCACATCATTTTTACAAATAAAAAATATCATCATAATCATGGATAATTCCATCAAATAATTTTAAATTCCAAAATTATCCACTCATATTTTTCATCATAATCACAGAGTCTTCTGTCAAACCTTTGCGCTGCCACAATGCTCCACTCACAATGCTCCTCACCTTTTCCATCTGCAAAACTTGTTGTAATCACAGAGATCACCATCAAATTTCTTTGATCCATATTTAAATACTCTTAATGATGAGCATATTAAAAAAATTCATGACTTTTCCATATTTTGATGAGATCTTCAAGGAAATCCACTTTCTGCGATGCTCACCAAACTCCAAATTTTGGACCTCAAAAATTTGGAAAACACTAGAAAATGACGTCACCTTGTATCTATTATTTTTTGTACTACCTATAGATCTTCCATTCCTTTATCATGGTTATTTATAAACATGGATTTTCAATAATATCTATTGAACTTGAAAAGTCACCTTGTAAACCTACTTTTTCAACAAACACAACTAACCCAAAAATACTACAATGATACCTTGAGATATTTTTCCCAACAATCTCACCATTTGGGTTTGTTAAAAAATAATTCATAAAATGATACCACTTTAAAGCTCCTTCCATCTTCAATCACCATTCGCCTCTTGCGATTTAGATAGAAATCATATATTGACTCAACACATACTCTAAGACCACATGAGCAATGCTCGATGTATTAAACAAGAGTATAATGAAAAGTTCATCAATTAATCATTTCATTCATGACACCAAATATTGGAACCAAACAACTAATTTCATCACGAACCTCAACTATTGTGATATGTATCTTTTGATCAATTACTTCTGTCATCATCATATTTAATTATCTCTCTATCAGCTGTTCCCCCTATCTCACTGATCCACCTATTAGCTTCTCCCTGTTTCTTGGATTAAGACATTTTCTCCCTTAATTTATCCCCCATAAAGAGAAGAGCCACACTTTCTACCCCTTTCTCAATGAACCCAAAGGTCAATCCTTTTCGGTCTGCAATAGAGTAAGGAACAAAAATTAGTACATTTGGGAAAAACACATCATATCTCGGGGAGAGGGTGGGGGGTGGGGGTTCCCACATCCACACTTTTTCAAGTGTGGGGAGTCGACTGTATTCTAAGATCCAGTCTATGACTCTCAAATACTTATTTGGGTATGGACTTTATCAGAATGTCTGGAACCTATAGTTTTGTAGGCACATACCACAACTTCACAAGCCCTTGATCCACCTTCTCCTTGATAAAATGATATTTTATTTCAATGTGATTTGTTTTTGAGTGATGAACTGGATTTTTGCTAAGATTTATTGCACTTGAACTGTCATAGTGAATTCAGAGTGGAGAATTCACATCAACTCCCATGTTATCAAGCTATTTATTCATCCATAATAACTATGTACACGCTTCATTGGACAAAATATACTCAGCTTCTGTGGTTCTCAATGAAATGTAATTTTTTTTGCTTATCCAATAAATAAATAATCCACCAAGATAGAAAGCACCTACTGAAATTGATTTCCTACCATCTATTGAATTGGCCCAATTTTCATCTGTATATCCCAATAGAAATAGCTGAGATTTTTTATTATACATCAAATCTAAATCCATAATTCCCTTGATAAACTTAAGTATTATTTTCACTACGAGCATGTGGATTTACCTGGGATTGCTTTGATATCTTGCTTCTTGGAATGTGGAAAATAAAATATCAGGTCTTGTCATTATCAAGTACAACAAACTTCCAAAAAAATTCATGTATTATGTGATATTAACTACCTTTCCATCATCACATTTTGAAAGTTTTATCCAGGTAGCATCTGGAGTTTTCATATCTTGGGAATTTTCTATTACAAATCTTCTCAGAACCTCCTTATAATATTTGTATTGAGAAATGAAAGTGTCATTCCTTCCTTGTGTCACCTATAATCCAAGGAAAAACATCATCTCACCAATCATTGACATTTCAAACTCATTTTTCATGAATTTAGAAAATTCTTTGCACTGTACTTTATTTGATAGAGCCTTGAACACCTCACTCTTGGTGCTTGCTTCAACATATACAATGCCTTCTTCCGCCAACACACTTTTTTCTCATCTTCATGAATGAGAAAGATATCTGGTAAATTGGGAACATTTTTTTCCACCTTTTCATAGTAGTAATGCTTTGTTTCAAATCAGTACCTCGTATTCATTCATCTTATTATGAAAGACCCATTTAGTCCTTATGAAATTCTTGCCTATTGGCCTCAAAAAAATCTACCATATTTGATTCTTCTCAATTTTTTCAAGCTATTAATTCATATAATAAACCCAATTTTTATATTTAGCAGCTTCCTCCTACTCATAATCATTATCTTTATCTAAATCAAAATTTTACACTTTTACTCTTCCTGAGTAGTTCACCTCCTTATTGCTACCATAAGGAAACTTTCCATTATTCTGTTAAAGATTCTGTTCATTCTCTACTATAGAGACATCATAAATTTCAACTACATTTGATTCCTCATGTTGAGACATTGTTTCCGTTCTCTCATAGTATCTTATTATCCTAAAAACAATTAGCTGATACCATATTATTAGAAAAAAATAGATAATCATGAAATAAAAGATTTTTGATACTCATCCCCCTATAAGTCTTCTTAAAAATAGACTCTCATCATTTCTATACCATTGAGATCATTCATCTGATTAGGATATAGAATTAACGCCCTATGATATGAAACTCTTCCAGTTGTTAGGCTCACTATTTAGACCCGCAAATTTTCTTCTTCTCCTACTTCATTTCTTCACATGTGACTACAAGTTTGAGAAACTTCTTCAGCTCAATAACATATTCTTGTTATAGATATATTTAATATGATTTACATTAGATAAACATACCACTTAGAAATGATCCATCAACATAATCTCTAAGCCTACAGAGTTGGGATTCAGTGTAGGTAACAAGAGATAATGTTAATATCACCACCACCACTATCCATTGTGCCCAACTACTTTCATATGCCTCATGTAGCCATAAACCATTAACTCCTTTTAATTAATTCTTATATATTTATTCTTCAACTCTGGTAACTGACTTGAATTAGTTATCATTTTAGAGCACATCATTTCACTACATTGCATCTTTTAATGAGACTTACCTTTGGATCGTATCTCCCCTTAAACCTAAAACACTTGAACATCAGCTAATATAATTTATACACATAGGGAGAGGAGATTCTCTAGAATCCTCAAGAAGAGGATTGTGGTCAATCATGTTGGATCAACCCTTTGATGCTTTATTGCATAGCATTGTACTCTTTATGTGATTGTTCCAACTGCCCAACCAACCTCAACTATTCTGGCCATATGACTAAACATTATTTAACCAAATTATGAGTCTTCTTATGATATTAAGGTTTTTTTGGGTTTGGACTTCTTCACAATTTGGGATTTATACCCACTGGTAAAAATTTCCTTCTTTGAGGTTCCACCAGAATTCCATTTATCATGATTATTTATTTGAGTGGGAATCTCTCCACTAGCCATCTTCTCTTTATTATTCCTCTATTGAAGGAATATTTCCCCTTCTTTCACTTATCACCTTGTGAAGCATGTGAGATCGTGGAGACAATCTTCATTCATTTTTATTTTATCATTCATTCGAGTCTCCACACTATTTCTTACAACTAGTAGGTTCTTCATTGAACACACATTCTTCTTACTCACAAATGAAGTAACTCCTCCGTTTTACTTCCAGGTTTGTTTACATTCTTTCCTAAAGAGTTTTTGTGAGTGTAGAAGAGGAGGTGATTGATGTCAGAGTTGGTTTCTTGAGAACCAATAGTTTATACTTTTATTACATGAATGTACACTTACTATATATTGTTCATTGTTCTGCATGAATATAATATAATAATTTCCTCGAATATTTGTTGCATTAATAAGGTCATGGCAGATCCCCGCTATGATGAGAACCTTGAAATTCTATAACAATATTCTTAAATAAAGTTCTACGGTTGGATGACATACTATGATAGGACAAATAGTATAAAGACCGTCATGTTCAAGTACTCATAATAAGATGAGAATATCTCTCATGGAGTTCACACTTGGTAATCTCCATGATGTGAGATTATGAGAACACACCCACCAGTAGTAATTCTGCATGTCTTGGTGTCATCAGAAATTGCTATCTACGAGCACATATAATGGTCCTTAGACTAAAATATTATCATTAATTCATGTCATTACTCGTGCACTTATATTTTTTGATGAAAACCGTCAGGAAGAAAGTTGGTGGGAATTAGGGTACGTTGGGTGCGTCACGAATGACATGTTGTTAATGGATAAGTAGAGGAAGGATTTGTCCCTTCCATATTTATGGAAGTAGATATCTCAGGCCCTTTGATTGAAATAGAAATATCACCCAAATTCCATGTCCATGGTGTCGCGACGAGTTTATTTCAGGAAGTCAAAGAATAAAGGATAAAAAACATAGGTTTATGACACTGCCATGAAACCTGCTTGATGAGATATTGATTCAAAGGGATTAAATTACACGATAAGCATTCTTATGAGGTGACACATCAACACAACATAAAATTCTTTCTATTGGGTGCCTTGGCCTGTTGCTAGATAGTAATCTTGGACTTTAGGCAATCCTGCCTAATGCCAATGAGAAAGAGGCCTAGAGGGTCACACACTAAGTGTATCCAAGTATCTCAATTAGAATAAATATTATTCCCATATGTGGTTTAATAATTATTCAAGTAAGCCTAAATCGTTTTAATTTTGGAGGAAGAATAAAATGAAAACAATATATACACGCCGTGTAGTTTTTATTTTGGAAAGGAATTGAAAAATGAGTACACGTCGTGTGTTAATGATTACATGCCATATAGTTTTTCCAGTCAGGATTTTGAGGAAATAATATCGTTTTATTAAATGATATTTATTATAATCAGCGTGGGCTCATGTTAAGGAATTAATGATTCTACATGGGGGTTTTCAATAAGAGTTAATGAAATAAATAAAATGCATAACATGTTTACTTATTGTCATAACTATATAACCTCAAAACTGATTATAAATATCCTCACAACCCCAACACTTTTCCCTAATCCTTGTGCACAACAATTATAGAGAATTATCTCAATGCCGAAAGAACTCCTTCCTCCAAGAATTCTCTCAAGACCGAGAGAGATCCTTCTCCATCGGATCAATGTGATCTAACGCGGACAACACAAGCAAAGGCTTCTACATGCTAGCACCTGGAGATTCCTTTGGCGACATCCAGAGATACGTGGTGCACGTGTGGATCACCGCTATAGGAAGTCTACACTTGGATTATGCGACGCAATGACGAATCACATCAAAATGTGATCAAAAATATCAATGAAGAAAGAATGCCATAAAAGGTACTTCTTGTTAATTAATTAAATTAATTATAATCAACCTATGATGATCCTCCTTTGTGGTTCCAGGAATATTCTTCTTCTTTGTCTATTTCTGTGATTTGATCCATGGAGTCTGGCATTTATCATCATATTGATCCTGGATTGATCATTGCTAATGACAAAAAGTCAAGTGGGCATATCCCCCTATGAGCTTCCGCTGTGCCCGAGACCTTCAAGTGGTATCAGAGTGGTCACAACGTTGATTATAGTTATTTAATTTTCCTTGATAATTTAGGAATTTATATTTGATTCAATTCAAGATAAATCGTTCTATAAAACTGAATAAATGAGATCTATTCTTCCTCCTTTATCTCTCGATTCACATATCAGAAACGACCTTTTAATTTTAATTTGGATTAAAATAAAAACGAGGAACTAATCTGGAGGAGCCGCTCATTCTGTCTGTAAAACATAGGAATACATGGCATGTAGTGAAATCTACACGCCGTGTACTTAGGTTCAACGAACCGATACTGGTCCACCAAACCACGTCATGTGAATTGAGCATACTTAAGTTTTTTAATACACCATGTTGACCATAACTGAACGGTGCTTGGAAACCAGAATACACGGCGTGTATGTTGAATCAACACACCATGTAGTCCAATCCGGCCCAGGTGAAACCGTGTACAAGGAGAAGCTGTATAACCACGTGCACAGGATTGCCAGGATGGTAACCACGTAACAAGGAAGTACATGCCGTGTTATATTAATCTACACGTCGTGTACTCCAAAATTTCCAAAGTACAAAAAAAACATGCCAAATCCCCCGATGTGTACTTTGGATAAAGGGTGAAAACAAATACACACCGTGTAATATATCCTACACACTGTGTAATTTCTAGAAATTGAATTTCACCAGGTTTCCTCCAAAGTACAAAGACCCGTACAAGGAATATGGATGAGAAGAATCTGAAGGAAATTCAGAAAGTAATTTAAGATAAAGAATTGATTAATTATAATATCATAATTAATTGAATTCAAGAGTGACTTATCATGAATAAAAGAACGATTAAAAGAATTTGAATACTAAATATGCATAAATATCGTTTCATGCTATGTATGATCATGAGCTAGACCAAATAACCTTTGTGTGTGTATGGTTTCATTTAAATTTATTTAATTTAAATTCATTGTCCTGCGAGCCTTATTCCAATAAAATGTAAGGCTTGTGTGCCCATGGTTTCTTTCATGTAAACTCCATGTAATGGAGGATCTCCCGAGCCAGAGGAGATGGTTCAAAATCCAAAGATGAGGTGAAACCAACCCAAGAAGATACAAAGGTGGACAGGTGGGAGCTGCAAAACATGAACCATCAGGTTTAAGGTGTTTTTCCCTAGGTCAAGGTCAGTTTAACAAAACTGCTAGATAATCTAACCAATAAAAGCTCATGATCATGCCATCTTATTTTATTTCTGTCTGATTTCATGGTTTATTTATTATGTATGTGTTTTCATGATCACATAGTTAATGAAATAAACAAGCATGCAAAGATGGAATAAAATAAAAACCGGACTATGCATAAACATTATCAGAACATGGTTAATCACTTAAGCAAGCATTACTTAATATTAACAAGCATGTGATAATTCAAAACTACGCATAAAGAATTGAAATCCCTCAAATACCATATTAAGTCAGACCAATCCTTCCATTACTTGATTAAGGGAAAGACTCAATAAAACTATGTGTTTGACCAACCCTTGTTAGGACACTTACTTTTATAAAGGAATCTCTTATGAAAGTTTCAGATTGACTTAAAAATTTTACATCAAGAGGATTATCCCTTGCTAGGATTTTTGTAAAATGGAGGAAAGTGTTGAGGAAATCCAAGTCAAGATTTCAGGATGGGGGAGTCCACTCAACAGATCAAGGAACTGTAAGCTCATAGTTGACAAAGACCTACCTACCTAAATACCTTTAAATAGCTTGACCAACCCTTTTTGGGGTTATGTGAAGGGGAATATGGATCCTTTCCACTAGAATTTCATAGCAACTAGGAATTCCAAGTTCAATGGTGGGGGCCATTGGGACATGATAAAATAGTGGTAGAATTAATAAATTCATTTATTATTTTTCATAAAATGTAATCAAAAGGTACTGATAAATCTTCTCTTTTAATTTGTAGAATCAATATGAAAAACTCATCAACCACATTTTATCTATGATCAATTCTGGATAAAGATAATATCCTCACCGGTAGTAACTTTCAGGAATGGTTTAGGTACCTTCGGGTTATCCTACTCCATGAACAAAAGTTTTACATACTGGAGTCCTCACTTCCTGTTTTTCCTTCCCAAGGGGCGAATGATGAAGATTTCCTGGTCCATGATCAAAATTTGAATGATGTACTCGACATTCAATGTTTGATATTGTCATCAATGTCTAATGAGCTCATGAAGTCTCATGAAGACATGGATGCCTATAGCATGCTTGAGCACCTCCATGGTCTATAATAGGAGAGAGAAATAGAGGAAATGTTTGAGATCTCCAAGGCTCTATTTCAGATCAAGCTTAGAGAGGGTGCCCCAGCTGGGCCTCATGTAGTCAAGATCATTGGCTATATTGAGCGCTTGGAGGTTATATGGTTAAAACTCCCTGAAGAACTAGGTATTGATCTCATTCTCTCATCACTCCCCCAGAGATTCTCTAACTTTTTTGCAAATTTCAACATGAACAACATTGAGAAGTCTCTATATGATCTTCTTATCCTCTTTCACCAAGTGAACAATGATATGAAGCATGAAAAGCCTTCTATCCTTATGGTGAATAAAAGGAAAGGGAAGGTTAAGAGCTTTAAGACCAAAGCTTCTTCAAGGCCTTACAAGAAAAAGAATATCAAAGGGGAGGTAAGAGAACAAGAGGCTATTTGTTTCGCATGTGGCAAGAAGGGCCACTGGAAGAAAAACCACACCCAACCAAGGAAGCAAGGGGAAGCTTCATGTGCTTTTATTATCAAATAAAAAATATATATTTCTATCAATTAGGTATTAGATACTGCTTGTGGTGCTCACATCTATATCCAAATACAGGAACCAAGTAGATTCAAAAATATTGACTGGGGTGAGGTGGATCTGCGAGCAGCCAATGGAGCCAGACTCGCTGGTGTAGCTATCAGAGACTACAACCACACATTTCCTACTGGGATCGTCTTGGTATTAAAAGGATGTTATTATGAACCCTTTGTAACCAAAAACATTATTTTAGTATCCATATTAGATACTGATGGATTTATCTTCAAGTTTGGAAATTAATGTTGCTACTTTTATAAATATATTATTTGTTTTGGTAGGGCACATTTATATAACGACCTTTATGTGTTAGACTACACAAACCAAGTAATGGAAATAAATGACAAAGTTAATTCACATAACTCATACCACACCAAACTTTGGCATCACTGGCTAGGTCATGTCAATGAGAAACGTTTGACAAAATTACATCAAGATGGGTATTTAGATTCTTTTGAACTAAAAAAACTTGGTGTATGTCATGCGTGTCTACAAGGTAAAATGACCAAAGAACTATTTAGTGGGAAAGGTGAAAGGGCTAAAGAGATTCTATAATTAGTTCACATAGATGTGTGCGGACCATTTTCAGTTGAAGCAAGGGGTGGGATATTGTACTTCATAACTTTTACTGATGATTTTAGTAGATATGGATATATTTACTTAATGAGGTATAAATCAGATTCTTTTGATCAGTTCAAAGAATACAATAATGAAGTTGAGAACCATCTTGGTAAGAAGATTAAGAAACTCTACTTAGATAGAGGAGGAGAATATCTTAATCAGGACTTCATTGATTTCTTATGGGAGTTTGGGATTCTATCTCAACTCACTCCTCTTTACACGCCTCAGTGGAATGGTGTAAGTGAAAGGAGGAACCACACCCTATTGAACATGGTGAGATCAATGATGAGTCATGCGAGTCTTCCATTATCCTTTTGGGGATATGCATTACAAAAAACAACACACATACTAAACCAAGTACCAACTAAATTGATAAATGGTATTCCATACAAGTTATGGAGTGGGCGCAAAGCCAAGTTATCAAATTTACATATATGGGGTAGCGAAGAATTTGTTAAGGCCTCTTCAGGTAACAAACTTGCACCCCGAGGCACAAAGTGTACCTTTATAGGATATCCCAAGGAAACAAGGGGATATTACCTATACAACCCCTTAGATAAAAAGGTTATAGTGGCAAGACATGCCATATTCCTTGAGAGGGAGCACATATCCAAAAGAGATAGTGGGAGAGAGATAGACTTTGATGAAGTCGAGGCTCAAGATACACAAGAGTTGGTACAAGTACAGATTCCACAAAGCCCCGTGGAAGAATAATCTATTCCAGAGACACAAATATTGCGTAGGAGCACGAGAGAGGTGAGAGAACCAGAACGATATGGTTTTCTTGTAACCAAGGATGGTGACTTATTATTGGTTGAAAATGATGATCCTCTTAACTATAAGGAAGCAGTTGAAGGCACAAATGTTTCCAAGTGGCAAGAATCCATGAATTCTGAAATGGATTCCATGTACCAAAACCAAGTCTTGATTTTGGTAGATCCCCCAGATTATGTAAATCCTGTTGGTAATAAATGGGTATTCAAGAAGAAACTGGACATGGAGGGACAAGTCAACACCTATAAGGCTCGACTAGTTGCAAAAGGTTTTATACAGCATTAAGGAATTGACTATAATGAAACCTTTTCACAAGTTGCAATGCTGAAATCCATAAGAATACTATTTGCCATTTCCACTTACCATTACTATGAAATTTGGAAAATGGATGTTAAAACATCATTCCTTAACGGGAACCTCTAGAAAGATGTCTACATGACACAACCTGAAGGGTTTGTGACTCCAAAGTATGTCAACAAGGTATGCAAGTTATAGAAATCCATTTATGGATTAAAGTAAGCATCAAGGTCATGGAACATTAATTTTGATAAAGCTATAACATAATTTGGCTTTGTTAAGAATGGATGTGAGCCTTGTGTCTATAAAATGCTTAGAGGAAGTGAAATCATTTTTTTAATAGTATATATTGATGACATATTACTAATTTGAAACGAAGTACCTTTCTTACAGTCAGTTAAGGAATGGTTGGATAAATGCTTCTCTATGAAAGACTTGGGTGAGGGAACATATATTCTTGGGATCAAGATCCATTGTGAAAGATCCAAGAGAATGCTGGGCCTGAGTCAAAGTACATACATTGACAAGATACTGAAGAGATTCATTATGGAACAGTCCAAGAGGGGATTGTTGCCAGTATCACATGACATTCATCATTACAAGAAAATATGTCCTAAAACACATGAGGAAAGAAATAAAATGGCAAAGATACCTAACACATCCTCAATTGGGTTAGTCATGTATGCTATGATATGTACAAGGCTAGATGTTTCTTACGCATTAAGTGTGGTAGGAAGATATCAAGCTGATCCAGGAGACCACCATTTTATGACAGTCAAGACTATCATTAAGTATCTGAGGCATACTAAGGATATGTTCCTAGTTTATGGAATAGATGATGAACTAGTCATCAGAGGACATGTATATTCTAGTTTCTAGACTGATCAAGATGACATGAAGTTGTAGACTGGATACATCTTCAGTTTGAATGGAGGTGTAGTGAGCTGGAAGAGCTCAAAGTAAGGTGTGGTCGTAGATTCTACAGTAGAGTCTCAGTATATCTCAGCTTCTGAGGCAGCTAAATAAGTAGTATGGATGTGAAACTTTTCCCAAGAGCTGGATGTAATACCTAGCAGTAAAGATCCTATCACACTCTATTGTGATAATACTGCAGTGGTGGCACTTACAAAAGAGCCAAGGTCACATCAATAGACAAAGGACATACTTCAGAAGTATCCTCTCTTGAGGAATTTTTCTCAAAGAGGTGAAGTTGCAGTGAGCAGTATTTACACAGAAGACAATGTGGCAGACCCCTTGACTAAAGCTTTGACTCAGCAGAAACATGATCATCATGTGAGGTCTAGCAGACTAAAAGTCATAGGCATTTGGCTATAGTCCAAGTGAGAGTTTGTTATATTTGGTTTCCTGAGAACCAACTATTTATACTTTGATTACATGAATGTACACTTATTATATATTGTTCATTGTTATGTATGACTATAATATAATAATGTCCTGTAATATTTGTTGCATTAATAAGGTCATGGCAGATCCCTACTATAATGAGAAACTTGAAATTTTATAAAAATATTCTTAAATAAAGTTCTACGGTTGGATGACATACTATTATAGGACACATAGTATACATAATGTCATGTGCGAGTACTTGTAAGAAGAAGAGACTCTCTCTCATGGAGTTCGCACTTGGTAATCTCCAATATGGGAGATTATGATAATAGACCCACCAGTAATAATTACGCATGTCTTGGTGTCATCAGAAATTGCTATCTACAAGCATGTGTAATGGTCCTTAGACTGTAATATTATCATTAACTCATTTCATGACTCGCACACTTAGATTTTCTAACAAAAACCATCATGAAGATAGTTGGTGGGAAGTAGGGTATCTTGGGTGCGTCATGAATGACATGTTGTTAATGGATAATTCAAGGAAGGATTTGTCCCTTCTATATTTATGGAAGTAGATATCTCAGACCCTTTGATTGAAATAGAAAATTTTCCCAAATTCCATGGCCATGGTGTCATGACGAGTTTATTTATGGAAGTGAAAGAATGATGGATCAAGCATATAGGTTTATGACACTGCCATGAAACGTGCTTGATGAGATATTGAGACAAAGGGATTACATTACATGGCAAGAATTCGTATGAGGTGACGCGTCAATGTGGTGTCAACTTATTTCTCTTGGGTTCCTTGACCTGATACTAGAAAGTAATCTTGGACTTTAGGCAAGCCCGCCTAATGCCAACAAGAAAGAGGCCTAGAGGGTCACACACTAAGTGTATCTAAGTATCTCAAGTAGAATAAAGATTATTCTCATATGTGGTTTAATAATTATTCAAGGAAGCCTAAATAATTTTAATATTATAGGAAGAATAAAATAAAAACAAGATATACACGCCATGTACATTGAATGTAAATGCTGTGTAGTTTTCATTTTGGAAAGGAAATGAAAAATGAGTACACGTCATGTATTAATGATTACACTCCGTGTAGTTTTTCCAGTTGGGATTTTGAGGAAATAATATCATTTTATTAAATGATATTTATTATAATCAGCGTGGGCGCATGTCAAGGAATTAATGATTCGACATGGGGGTTTTCAATAAGAGTTAATGAAATAAATAAAACACATAACACGTTTATTTATTATCATAACTCTATAACCTCAAACCTGATTATAAATATCCTCACAACCCCAATAATTTTCCCTAAACATTGTACACAACAATTCTGGAGAATTATCTCAAGGACAAAATAAATCCTTCCTCCAAGAACACTCTCAAGGCCGAGAGAGATCATCCTCCATCAGATCAAGGCGATCTAACGCAGACAACACAAGCAAAGGATTCTCCATGCTAGCACTCAGAGATTCCTTTGGTGATGTCCAAAGATATGTGGTGCACGTGTGGATCACTGCTAGAGGTAGTCTATACTTGGATTCTACGACGCAATGACGAATCACATTAGAACGTGATCAGAAATATCAACGAAGAAAGAATGGAATAAAAATTACTTCTTTTCAGTTAATTAAATTAATTATAATCAACCTATGATGATCCTCATTTTTAGTTCCAGGACTATTCTTATTCTTTGTCTATTTCTATGATTTGATCCATGGAGTGTAGCGTTTATCATTGTATTGATCCCGGATTGATCATTGCTAATAAAAAAAGTCAAGTGGGCCCATCCACCCATGAGCTTTCGCTGCGCCTGGGACCTTCAATTGATGCGCCTTTAATTGAGATCCTTGTGATTCCCCTGAGGCTGTAAACCTATTTTTCAATTTACCACTTTGTCTTCCAATGTATTATTTCTCGTTATACACCACTGAAGTTGAGGATCTCCTTTTGACCTCCTTTTTCTTCCCTGAATTCTTCTTGCTTCCATGTTTTGACAAATTCCCATGATTAGAACATAAAAAACATCTTCCCATAAAGGCATACCTCATTTCATTATTTATTGGTTGAGATGTTGATGCAGTTAGAGTTCTTCTTCTGACATTGATCCCTTGGGATTCTTGAAAAATACTCATGGTGTGTCCCTATCTTCTATAGTAATAGCATTTGGCAACTTCTTTATTCTAAGATACTTTTATTTTAGGCTTTTCCAGAAGATTTTGATTATTCAAAGATTTAGCAGTATTTATATCTTCACAGTATGAAATATATTCCAATACCTCAAAAAATCTTGAAGTATGACCATGAATTCCACAAAAATAGAACATTCTTTCATTACTTCCTGTGAAATTCATTTTAGACCTATCTCTAGCACCTAAAAGATTTTTCTAACCTCAAGAACTTTTCTAATCTCTTTCTCTATCATGCATGAGAGGGGGATCATCATATTCAATACCAAATTTTCCCAAACTATATAGCCTTTGAGATGAGAAAATATGTTCTTATTTCTCTTCATAAATAGTATATTTTCTGTTCATTTTATCATCACCTTCCGATGGACAATGGAATAGTAAGTGAAAGGCATCCTTCATTTTAGGATTTTCTTTGGAATTATATTTCTCCACTTCTTTCTTCACTAATTCTAGCTCTTCTACCAATTTTTGAATCTTCACATCCCTTGATTCAAGTTGAACATTAAGTCCTCTCTTGAGATTATTAACTCAAATCATCTCATCTTCCAATTTACATGTGAGATTATCCACAATGTCACTTTTCTACTTTATTTTATATTTTTATTGGGCAATAGAATAAAAAAACATGCATTCTATTGTTGTAGCCTTTTGTTCTTCTGAACTAGTTCAGATAGTTGTGTAGAAAGATCATTATTTATATCTTTCAGATTATTAATTTCATCTAAATTCTGATTCATTGCATCTTTATCTTCTTTTGGTTTTTCTATCTTTATAGATATCTCTTGAAGTTATTTAACCTAGGAAACATTCTTCTCCATCATATCAGTATCCACATCAATAAGCCTTTGATTTAATATTATTAGCTTGTTGAACTCAATTTTCAGTATTAGGATATGAATACCTTGAGAATTTTTTTCCTCTCTTAATTTCCAATCCAATTATTTTTTTATGTTGACATCATATACTGGTGGCCTTCTTGGAGTTTCTTCACCATCAGTTGTTTCAGCATAACATTGAATGTCATGTTCTTCACTTATTACTACAACATCATTGAGTGAGTCTATATTTTCCCTATCTGATTCATCCAAACCTTCCATCAATAAATTGTTTTATTCCTTAAACTGAATCACAATTTTTCCATAAACACTTCCACACTAAGGAATACCACCTGACTTATGCTTCTTCTTTGAAGTACTTCCCTCTTCCACAACACACCAAGATAAGAGTAGATTGAATCTTTAACCTTAAAAATCAACTAAACCAAGTCAGAGAAAAAAAATATAATAAAAGAAACCTATCACTATGATACCAATTTTTAGGTCCAAAAGGGTCCTAGATACCCTGAGATGGGGGGTGAATCAGGGTATGAATATTCTTTTCCCTAAATAATTCCTGCCCTACTGGATCTTGAACTATTTATTACAAGGGTCAATTTGATTGAACTTTGAGTGATAATGTTGATCTTATTATTTCATTCTTTATCTAATGATGATGATTTTAATGTATTGAAAAAAATATGACACACAATCACATAGATTTTTACTTGGTTCACCCTCACTAGCCTATATCCAAGAAGCATACAATGACAATGTTCCATTGTACCAAATCCACTAAAGCACACTTCCAATTACAATGTTCGGGCTAGATCACTTCCATGCCTAGGATCACTACCTTTACAAAGTTTAGGGTCTTCTCACTGCATTCCAAAAGGTCACACCCTATGTCTCTTCATTTGGCTCACTACCGGTGGAAAAGATCACCGTATTCCTCTTCCTTTGCTCACTACTATTGGAAGGGATCCACTCACAGTTTATAGACTTGTAGGTCTCTTAATTATCTCTAATAAATGCATCCTACAATGTATATAGATGCTATATTAAAGTTAAACCATTAACCACTGATGAATATCACTTTACCATAGATCACTAGGAAATCCCCTTTGAACTACCTTTTCCAAGATCACTACTTCGTGAAGCTCATTCTTTCACGAAGCTCAAACCAGCCTTCACGAAGTACACCTCCTTTTGTGAAGTTCACTATTTCATAGAGCTCAAACTAGACTTCGTGAAGCTCTTGACTTTTCATGAAGCTCACTTAGCCTCTGTGAAGTAAACCACTTTTGGAAATATCAACTAGCCTTCATGAAGTTACTTCCATTAAAAAATCTCAATTAGCCTTTGTGAATTCCATTACTTTTGCAAAGTACACTGCCTCTACAAACCTCCTTCATGATTAGAGAGATATAATATTTCCATGGATTATCTCTCCTCTTCTCAAGGGGGTGGAGGTATATTTATATGAGTCTCCCAATGACTCCAGAACCATTTGTGACACATTAGCTCCACATCATCCCATTTCACAGAGCACCAAAATTTATACTGAAATTCTCTCTTTTTCGTGAAGCTCCACAAAAAATTTTTGAATTTAAAATCTCATCTTAATCATGGATAATTCTATAAAATCCTTTATGCCACCACAATTCTATACTCACAATTATCATCATAATTGCAGAGCCTTTCATTAAACCTTCACACTGTCATGATGATCCACTCGCAAATATCATCACATTTACATTCACAAAGCTCATCGTAATCGTAGAGATCACCATCAGTTTCCTTTGATCCTTTGTGAAATACTATTAATGATTTCCATATTCATGAAATTAATTCTTTTTCCACATTTTGATGAGATATTCAAGGAAATCCACTTTTCGTGATGCTCAAAAAACTCTAAAATTTAGACCCAAAAAATCTGGAAAAAACTGGAAAATGACATCACCTTATATCTATTATTTTTGTACCAACTCCAGATATTCCATTCCATTTTCATGATTCTTTGTCAACATGGATTTTCAACAATATCTCCGGAACTTGACAAATCACCTTGGAAACCTGTTTTTTTAACAAACACAACCAACCAAAAAATGCCACAATGATACCTTGAGAGATTTTTCCCAACATTAACTAGTTATAAAAATAATATATCGTATACAAATTTATTATATAATATGAATAAATCATTTTTATCTCTCTTAGAATGCACCTTTGGATGATTGGATTTACCATGATTTTTTATTGATCATATTTTTAATATATTGTCTATTTTTTATTTCAAGAACCTTAATAATTTAATAATAATGATATTTGTCCATTAAAACAATTCTGAATAGAATCAATGTAATATAATTATGAAAATAAAAATGGAAATCGATCATTCCATGGAGCCGGTAGTCCACATGGATAATGATTTCCTTTTCCATAGAATAGGGATAAATAGAAATATGGTTTATCACTTAAGAATATAAAATATATCATAAATATTATAATTATATATTAAATTTACTATTAGGACCATAATTTTAAGGTGGTGAAGTAAAAAGAAACAAATTCTATCATGGGGGTGGTAGTCCACACAATACACAAATGATAGTTTCCTTTTTCTTAATAGAAAAAGGAAGGGTGGTTAATTATAATACCATTATTATAATAAAGAAACATTATAATGATAATATAAATGTTATAATTTTAATATAGTGTAATTTAATTTGAGTAAGAATAAGTTTATAGAGAGAAATAGAAATGAGAAAAGAGGGGCTATAAATTTATACCTCACTTCTTAGATTATCTCCTATTCAAAGGGGGTTAAGTATTTTAGGGATGGTATTTTAAGAAGAACATAAAATATTTAAGGTGTATATAAATGTTTAGAAGAGTTTATGGTAGATTATGGTTCAAAATAATTTGGTTATGGTGTGAGGGAAAGTGCGAACAGGAGTGCCCCTTTTATAAGTGAAAAGGGATATCATTTTTGTAAATACTCAAATATTTAAAATAATGGGAAGTCACTCTCAAGGAAAGTGTCACCAAAATTGATAAATAATGAAGAGGAGAATTTTTAAGGATTATTAAGGCCTTAAAAACACATTTCTACATATGTTTAAAATGTTTTTAAATTCATTTAATTATAGATTTTTTCTTTTAGAAAATTTAACTTTTACGACGATAACTAGTTTTTACCTAAGTAACTTATCCTTTATGTTTAAAAATAAAATGATACTTATTATATAATTTGAACTTAATGATTATAAATTTTAAATCTACTTTATTATATTAATTCTATAAAATTGATAAAAATTAATTTTATAATAATAAATGTATAATATTTTAAAAACAATTTTGTGAAAGAAATAATTTAAGTTTAAAAATGTAAAATAGGGGTTTGAAAACTAATTTTTTTAAATTATAAATTCATTTATAAAATAAATATTTAATCTTATAAAAAAGGTTTCATTAATTTATAATCCATACTTATATACTAATAATGTTATAAAAGTCTTTTTGTTTTTAAAAGCTGTATTTTCACTATTCACCTAAAAATCAATCTCTTTAGAAACATCTCAAAATTAACCCTAAGATAAATTTGAAATTGTAAAATTCAAAAATGAATTTATTTTTATGAACTTTAAATTATAAAATTTATATTTTTTTTAGTTAAATAAAAATAAAAAATATAAAGAAAACAATTTTTATTGAAAAATGGATTATTAAACTTCAAGTGTCTTTAATATTATTTGATATAAACAGAATATTGAAATAATAGTTTAAAAATATAAATATTACTTATTATAATAAATTTTTCAATATGATAAATTTATTTTATTAAGTTAATATTCTATACCCTTTTTCTTAATTTTTTCTTTGAAAGACATCCTTTTTAAAGTATTACATAGAAATAAAAATATGTAATTATTTTAATTGAATATTATTTTTTTATATTGTAATGGTAATATTTATCATTTAATTTTAATATGTCTCAGTTCATTTAAATCGATTGTTGTGTTAGTTCCGTATTGCATGTGAAATGAGCTATTGAAGATAATATTAATTTAAAGAATCCAAAATATTGGGTCATTACATTATACCCCTTAAATAAATTGCATCCTCACAATTTTAATTATCAATTACTGTTAAAAGTAGGTGAGGGTATTCTTAACATTTTAATCATTTAGTATATAAATTCTAATAATAAATCTACTTTACTACTATTGGAAATATGAAGATAACTATCTTTCCTCAAACAACATTATTCATTTATACAATCATGTACCCCAATATGAATATTCCATAACGATATAATATCCATAACATAACTTTTCAAAAAACATTTTAACCTTCAAGAAATTAAACCATGATGAAATCATATATTACTCAAAAAATTAACTCTACATTTAACCCTTAAATATTATTAACCACTAGTTTATAATATTACACACTAGTAAATATATATAATAATAAAAAATGAGATAAACTTCACAAAAAAATATCAAGGACCACTTTTTCATTAAATCAATAATTAACTATATGGATATAAACACTATCTAACTGTCTTTTATCAAAATTAATCAACCCTTAATTACCTTAAAATCGAACACATATTAAACCTAAGAGTTATCTATACCTCAATCATGAATTCATTAATAGTTATCCAAAAAATATAAATTTTCACTGAAATCAATTTTCAAGGTTATTGAAATAATTTGATATAAGTTTCCACACATTTAAAGAAGAAATCATGAAGGCCAATATTTATATATTTCACATAATCCTCATAAATTTTAGAATATACCATAATATCATCGATAAATACCACCCAATAATGAAAACCTTATACCTTAGGTAAGAATAGAAAAATAACCTTTTCCCATCTTAACTATCATATAATAAGATTCTCAACCATTTACATATGCTATCTTATTAATTTATAATACATAGTGGTTTCTAGATAAACACCTTTATAAACTTAATTTATGTGATCCAGTTTCAACCTAATATTAAAACCCAAAATGGTTATCAACAAAATCAGATAAAATGACAATATGAATATGAAAAATAAATCATAATATGACTTATCTAATGACACATTCATTTCATCCTTTAATAGTTTTAGTTCATCATATAACTCCTTCAGTTTAACCAAAATTGTTCACGATCATATTACTATTTTTTTATATAACTTATCATAAATATGTTCTTAAATACATTATAATGATTCATATAGAAAATGTGATAAACCAAAGAATATACCCTAATTATTTTTTGATAGGTGTGCAGTCTTAGGCTCACTCATTATGCACCAGAGTAAAGATTGAGTTGATACCTAACCATACTTTTTAGGTTGATTACACCAAGGTTTATCTATTACACAACAATATCCACTTTCTAGTATCCAAATAGGGATGTAAATTCTAGAAGAACCACATGATATGTACTTTATCTAATCTTCAAGATGTTATCCTATACTTAGACTTACCCTTAGGGTTTTCACTATGTTTATCTAATCCTAATCCCTAAAAAGAACTACACTAATACTAAAAAATATCTAAATTCTCCTTTGATACTAAATATAGATACCTAATATAAATAAATAAATTTATTTCATTATTTTACATGAATAATCAATATAGAAAACAAATTATTGAATCCATATTTTTTAATATATTTAACATTCCTTACATGATAAAACATTTAATAATACAAATGATCTTTTGAGGTTTGATTTCTTATAAATTAGGTACTTTATATATGAAATCATAACATTTATTCTAATCCACATGAAAGGATTCTTTATAGATTCATCCTAGGTTATTTTTATTATATCTCATATCCCAGGGACATGCATACAAATAAAAGAGTGATCATAAATCATAGTAAGGGAATAAAAAAGGAGATATTTATCATGTGATCATGAGTCATAACAATAGGGAATGAACACAATAACATGGGATATAACATAAAATAATGATCATGATGAATAAAAAGGATATGTGAAAACAATATAAAAATGAAAAATTCATAAACATATCCCCAAGGTTTATCACCAAGGTGTAATAAAACATAATTACCAAGGTTGTTAACTAAGGTATCATAAAACATATCATATTTAGAGATTAATTCTTTACCCAATGTATTAGAGTGATATCAAGGAACACCCTTAATCTGTCTAAATTCATTTGTTTCACATAGATCATAATAAAAAACTTCATTAATAACTAGTGGGAAATAATGATTGGGTTTCCTGTAAAAGTTATTAAATTCATAAAAACTAAAAATAAATGAGCATTAAATAATTTTTAACCCATGAGAAAATAATGGGGATTTTATATTTGTAAGTCCCCAATAAATGAATCATGGTTACATCTAGGTTAATACCCATGAATAGAGTAGTGGGTTGAGTATTCATAGTATAAATTTTTTTCTTGCAAAAGTGAAAAATCCAAGAAATGAATTTTACAACATGATGAGTATAAAATATGGATCAAGTAAAGATATAATGGGGGTGGGGAGGTCTCCCATTAATAAAATATTATTTTTGAAGTAATGGGATAATAAAAAAGTGTTTGAAAATAAATTAATTCAACATTTAGAATAAATACCACAAAATAGGTACTTGAATGGAAAAGAAGAATATGTGAGTTGCCTTACCTTGGAAATTAACTTTCTAAAGCTTGGAGAGGGAAACCTTATGACCTTGGTGACACCTTGGATGGATTTTAGAGAGGGGAAATGAGAATAATTTCATGATTAAGGGATTTTTAATGGAGTGAAATGAGGGTAATGTAAGGGTATTTATAGTAAAATAGGAGGAATTATTTAATAATTTATAAATATAGGTCTTGGAATTATAGTTTATGGAAAATGAAAAACCATTGGATTTACCATGGGGTTTTTATCATGCTTTTAGATATTTAAGTATGATTTATAATATTTTAATCCATAAGAACCAAAATCCATTTTTAATATTACTTTTAACTGAAATACATTTTTTAATATTATTATGAACTGAAATCCATTTTTTTATTTTCTCAAAAATATAGTTTTTAAAATCATAATTTCCATTTTATAATTTGGAAATTAATTTGTTTAGAACCACAAACATTTTATGGTATGTTTCTTTTAAATAAATTTGATTCATAGACTATATTTCATAAAGCACTGGGTTTATTTGAAACAAAACTTGGTTATTTAAGAGATAGTCATAGCCTAGCGATTGAACTTAAATTTTCCACTTATGTGTTTTGAATTTTAAAAATCTGACACACAGAGTTGTGTTCAGGATGATATTTAGAGTATGATAGAATTAACTTAATTTTTGGTGAATAGTAACCAACCCTTATGAATAGTAACTTACCCTTATGAATATTAATATTACTTTTATGAATGGTATCCATACCCATGAATGTATAAATAAATTTAGGCACCTTAAAAATGAAGATGAATATTTTAAGTGTATATTTTTTGATTAAATGATGATTTTAATTAAATATTTAATTAATCATATTTATATTTTTTTTTGAAAAATGGAATTCATTTTTGGATTCTACATGTCAAAAAATAGTTAGGGTGAATTTTTGGTATTTTTCTGAAATACATGAATTTTTGGTGAATAGTAAAATACATTAATTTACCGTATAAATACATTATAAATTAAAATAACTATTACTAGAATCATGAGTGATGTAAGAACCCAAATATCAAACTCACATGCTCTTATTAATATTATAATTCAAGGAACACTCACTATTTCTTGTCTTGAGAAATTATAATAAATTAATGATTATAATATTAAGAAAACTCTCCTCCCCTCCACTATATAAACCACCCTCACCCCCTCTTTCTCCCACACCACTCAAGCTTCAATCCTTGCCTAAATTCTACTCAAATAGCTCACTAACTTCCTCCCCCACGTCCAATACCTTTTGGTCTTACCAAAAATCCAAAATCAAAGGTCTTAAAGAGTTTCTCAAAGAGGAGTAATCAAGAGGCAAACCTCTCTTCCTTTTTATTTGAATTCCTTTTACATGGTCCATTATTTCGTTCTCTCTTATCAGCTCACCTCATCCAAATACCATGATAATTCTAGTACCATTAATGTAATTTATTTTCTTTGTGCTAATGGAATATTTCATTATAATCTCTCTTTTTCCCCTCTTTTTATACTATAAATACAAACACTGTCCAAGATGTGTTAATTTATCACACTCAAGAAAGACAGGTTTTCAAATTGAATTACTATCTTCAAGACCGGTCATGAAACCTTTTCAATGGTTTAAAAAAATCATAATATATGTATTTTATCTTGTTTAATATTATATAATCCTTACACACTCATAATATGGAATAATAATATAAAACAAGTTTATTATGCACAAAACCGCCAAGCCAAATCCAAGGGTTTATCAATAACTCATCGAATGAGTCATTCTCATGGTATATAACCAGAATCATTATAATATCATTTATATCTATATAATTTAATTAATAAGATATTTTAATAATTATGGATGTTTATGGTATTATGGTATCACGTGACAGATATATGAAATCCAATTAATAAGCATTATCTTTATTCATTATCAGTTATTACTATCCATGAGGTTTTCACTATGACAAAATCTACGGATGCAGTTTCATTCTCAATTTATTAATGGTGTGAGTTTTTCATTTATTCACCATGCCATATTGATTATGTCTAATTGTTTACAATTCAGTTATTATTGATTCATGATTCCTCTATTTGTAACCCTTACTAAGCGTTTGAGCTCACATCTTTCATTGTTTACTTTCAACAGGTGATGAAGAGGAGATCATTTATTGAATTCTTGTGGATGTAGTTTTTAGTTTTTGTTATGTATTGTATTTTGTAACCTTTTCCAATGTAATTTGAGTTACATCTATGCATCTAGTTTCTTCAAAACTACTAAAATGATCATTCTTTTGGGATTTTCATTCCTTATAGCCATGCTAAAATAACATGTAATGCACCGACTCTGGTCTAGAGGGGTCAAGGTGTTACAATTTGTTAGTTTAGAAAATAATTTAAATCCATTAAAATAAATAATATTATTAAAATAATATTTTTTGGTCTTCAATATTGTTTAATTAATTATTAAATAATTATTACATATATATGAATTCATAAAACATACAAAAAACACAAAACTGTATTTTTTACTATTCACTAAAAAATTAAGTATTTTAAAAAATTATCAAAATTTCACTCTAAACTAATTTTAACATACTGATTTCAAATATAATGTTTATTTTACCAAAATAATTCTCTAAACATGATAATTTTATGTTTTAAATAAAAAATCCTTATTTATTGAAAAATAATTGTTTTTATGGCATAATCAACTTTATGAAACTTATAAAAATTTACAAGGACATTATAAAATTATATTATCATAAACATTGTTATAAAAGTGTAATTCATGAAATAAAATTATTTAGAATACTTGAGTTTATTATAAAATTGAATATATTTTTAAAAAATACAATTATGTTTTATTTGTATCAAAAAATATATTTATCACATTTATCTTATATTCAAGTGTATTTTATTAAACAAATAATACTGAAAATTGGATTGAAAAAATACCTATATAATTTATAAAAAATAAATTACACTTTTCTGCTACTAAGGTCTAGATACATAACCCCTTATTACACCAGTATACACCCTAAGGGTAAGGAGTGCAATATTTTTAGTTTCATGGGGGTGTCTTAGCTAATATTGACCTAGTAGTGATCTCCATCAATTTAAACTTATTTGGTAGGTGATTTAATTCAATCATTTCTTTTTGAATAACTGCTTGTCCTTGGTCAAGGGAAAACCCTAGTGATGCTAACTCCCTCCCAAATCTTGATAAATGGGCTTCAAAATGAATGACTATTTGGTTGATTCCATTATTTCTCCTTTCTATATAAATTATCATTTTTCATTACCCTTTATAAACAACAAATCTAATGGTAAAATTATTACCAATGGTCATAGTGACCAATAGTCATATCGACCAATGGTTAGATAATGAAAAGATCCCAATGGTCAATTTTCTATCTATACCTTATATATACTATACTATTCATCATCATTTACTACATTATTCCCAAAGGTTTTTATAATTCCTTTGATAATGTTAATTATATTACTAATTTTTCTTCTTCTTTTAATAGTTTTCATGGTTGATTTAATATTCTTATTATAGTTAAATTATATGGTGTATAATATTGTATGGTCACCATTTTTTGGTTTTTATATCCCTGTACTAGTCCTAGATAAAATAATTAGTATTATTACTTTTCTTGTAATATTTTTTTAATATTATTTCTATGTACTTCCATTGTATAGTATAATGAAATATTTATAATAAAAAAGAAGAGTTCTTTTATTAAATAAAGAATAAATTTTCAATTTCTTATAATACTCCTTAATAAAATTCATCCTTAAAATTTGACTCTTTTCTCAAAACAAATGGGGGGTATTTTCCCTTATTCAATTGTTAAGTTCCCAAGTTGAATCTTTAATGTTGTTATTTATCCATTAGAAATTCACAATTCATGTTGTCTTGTTCCTCAATACTCATTCCATTTTTTCAGTTGATAATTTCATCTTCATAAGATAAGTCAAGTTCCAATTACACACCATTAATATCATGTATATGCATTGGGTTAGACATATAATTTCTCAATAGAGACACATGGAAGATATTGTGGATGTGGGAAATATTTTGAGATAGTAATAACAGATAAGAAACTACTCTAAAATTATCAAAAATATAAAATGGTTCAATGTAACTTGGTCTTAGTTTCCCCTTCTTTCCAAATCTCATAACCACTTTTCAAGATGATATATTGAGAAAAAATAGACCCCAAAATGAAATTTTAGGTCCTTCCTTTAGTTTTCAACATAAATTTTCTATCAACTATGAGCAGCATTAATGTGTTTCTGAATCACTTATATATTTTCTATAGTATCATTCACATTGTATAGTCCCAAAATCATTGATTATCTAACATTATTCCAACATGTTAGAGTTATATACCTTTTTTTATAGATATATTCCAGAGGTTCAATTTGAATACTATAGTGTAAACTGTTGTTATAAGAGAATTCAATAAGAGGAATATGTTTTTTCTAACTCCCTTGAAAGGAATTTGAGATAACCCTTAGCATGTATTATAATGTTTTAATTGTCCTATGAGACTACCCATCAGTTTGAGGATGATAGTATATGATTAGGTTTACTTATGTATTCATATCCTTTTAAAGGCTACTCTATAAGTTAAAAGTAAATCTAGGATCTCAGTAAGAAACAATCAACAATGTTACTCCATAGAGTCTCACTACAACTTAAATATATATGCTAGCTAGGTGATCTAGGGATAAATCCTATCTTATTGAAATAAAATGGATACAATTTTCTACTCTATCAATGATTTCTAATATATAATTATTTACCTTGAATATCTTAGGAAGGCTAATAAAAAATTCCATAATGATGTTATCCCACTTCCATAGAGTATTGGTTAGTGGTTTCAATACCCCTTTGGGATGTTGTCTCCCTACCTTCACTTGTTGAAACACTAAGCACCTTGTAATGTAATTTATAAATATCCCTTTTTATATTATCCAACCAATAATAATCACAAATGTCCTTATACATTTTAGTGCTTCTAGGATGTATAGATAATATAGAGCTATAAGCTTTACCCATTAGATCCTTATTTATCTTTGGAATATATAGAATACATAGAATTGTACCAAATTTTAGTACACCTTATTGATCAATATTGAATTCATGAAACTCCCCATTTTTCATAGCCTCTATCTTCTTTTTCATCAAAGGATCATCTATTTTATATTTATTGATATTCTCAAGTAATTATTGATAAGAAATCATTTGGGATAGGATTGATGATTTACCTTCATTATTATTCCCATGTACAATCTTACTAGTCCCTTGAAAAATGGATCTACTTTAATCATAATCATTGAAATAACACTAGGATTTTTCCTACTCAATGCACATACATCTTTGTTTGATCTTCCTAAGTGATAATTAATTAAACAATAATAGACTTTATGAATCTCCAAACATCTCCTTTTTCTCATGTTCAATTCCTTTTTTGTGAATATATATCTCAAACTTTGGTGGTCTGTGTATATATCACACTTTTCCCCATAAAGATAGTCTCTCCATATCTTGAGAGAAAACATGATTGCAGCTAACTCCAAGTCATGAGTAGGATAACTCTACTCATGAGGATTAACTTTCAAGATGAATAGTTAATCACCTTTTCATTTTTCATGATAAAACATATAATCCCTTTAAAAGACGCATCACCATAGATAAAAAATCCTTCTCTAACAGAGGGTAGAGTTATCACAGGTGCACTAACCAGCCTCTTCTTCAGTTTTTGAAAAATTTATTCACAGTCATTTTTCCAGATAAACTTAACTCATTTTCAAGTTAACTTGGATATTGGATTATAATTTTTTTTAAAAACCTTCTATAATATCCCACTAAACCATGGAAACTATGAATCTTATTTACTATTGTAGGATGATTCTACTCCCCTATAACATTTTTAATGGAAGGATCAATTGATATTAGTTTAATAGTTACAATATTCCCCAAGAATGAAACTTTTTATAACAGTAACTCACATTTACTTATTTTTACCAAATATATTATCATTCCTCAGAGTTTTTTATATGACCCTTAGATGATCCTCAAGATCCTTGTGAATTTTAGAATATATCATAATATTTTCAATAAAGACCACTAAAAAATTTTCAAGGTATTCCTTAAAAACTCTATTAATAAAATCCATAAATATAGTAGTAGTATTAGTCAATATAAAGGGTGTAAAAATAAAATCATAATGCTAATATCTTGTTTGAAAGGAATTCTTTGGGATCTATTGTTTCTTCACCCTCAACTGATGATACCCTGATCAGAGTTCAATCTTGGAGAAGAATTGTTCCCTTCAAAGTTGTTCAAACAAATCATTAATCCTATAGAGAGGGTATTTGTTATTCATTATAACCCCATTAAGCTATTTATAGTCAATTCATAGCTGTATATATCCATATATATTTTTCATAAAGAGAACAGGTTCCCCCTGGGAGATACACTTGGTCGAATGAAACCCTTCTCTAAAAGATCTTGAATTTTTTTATTTAATTCCCATAACTCCACATATACCATTATATATGGGGATTTTGATATTTTATTGGATCTTGGTATGGGTTAAATTAATAAATATAACTATATTTATAGGGGAAGTCTATGTAACTCTTTAGAAAACACATCAATTCATTACCAAAAAATGGGTACATCTCATATCTTTTTACATTCTCTTTTATCTCTTTCTTCACCAATAATTTCCATAAAAATTAATAGAAGGTAGTTTTGGTGAGATGTAGGTTGGGATATACCTCTATTAAAGATAACTATAGGTTTATCATTTAAGATAATATAAATATCCTTACTTCTATAATTGATTTTGGAATTATAATTTGAAAACCAATCCATCCCAAAAATTATATCAAACTCCACCATTGGAATTACCACTACGGTTGCCGAGATATTTCCCTCACCAAAGTTTATAGGGGAATCCCTATATATCATTGATGATTGAATAGTTCCTCACAGAGTAATAACTAAAAAATTTACCACTAGGTATATTTTAACCAATTTCAACTTTGATTGCATATTATACCATCTCTTTGTAACTCCTAAAGTATAATATTTATAATTCTTTCCATATATGGGGTCTCAGTCTACCAAAGAATCGGTCTATATTCCCATAAAAATAAATGAAAAATATTAAAGTGTATCATGAAATCCCTATAAATTTCATCTAACAATTATCCACTAATTAATTTTCCATTTGTTTAAACTTAAGGAATTTCTTATCCATATTGTTTCATATGGTATGGTGAAAATACTTATTGAAAAATAATTTTTTTAAGTCTAACCATTTCATGGATTCCACTACATCCCTTGGTATTGTGTTCTTGATCAGTCTACACCACAGATCAAATTATACTTCTAAGTGATATAATACCAATATAAATTTCACTTAGCTAGAATAATGGAGTATAGAAAATAACTTTTATATAGTATTGATTAATTGTTCTGGGATAAGTTGAATAGAGCTTCCACTAAAAATAGGTGTTCATTGACTCATGAAGGATTAAACTTCTAGTTATTAATTCCTTGGTGAAATTGGATGATCCACATGGTTTAGGTTGTTATCATAACCTCAGTTAATTTATTCATCATCATCATCACGAATTTTTCTACTCTAACTCCCTCTATATTAGGAATTCCTCCATCACATTATTTGTTTCATATGTTGTTTACACGAGTCCTTCTATATTTTTCCATTTTTCCTAGAAGAATAAATACTAATTCGGAAATTTAATACTATTTAAAATATTATAATAATTCTATAGGAAATATTAAAGCTAAAATTTTCTAATATCATTCCTCTAGGATTATATAATTCAATATGAATTTTTTTTACATTATCTATATTTATAATGGTCTTTAAGTAGAATGTGATTAACCAGATCTTATCCCCTTAGAGTTTCAATCTAGGTGTGCAACATGGACTATTTTTCATGCACCAGGTGTTGATTGAGTTAATATCCAATGTGCCATTTCTAGGGTTATTACCCCTAGTTATAACTGTTCTAGATCCATAACCACTAGTTGTATCCAGACATATATTTCATTGCTTGGAAACCACTCACTTAATACTTCCCCAAAATTTTAGGATGTTTTACTATATTAATACTTATCCCCAAGATTCTTAATAATGTTTTCAATTATTAATTTTCTAAAATAACTAAATATACCTCTGATACCAACTATGGTATCCCTTCATTTTAATACATATAACTTTCCTTATATGGTACAACAATTAATAATATATATAATCTTTTGAGGTTTAGTTTCTAAGAAATTAGAAACATAATAAATGAAAAACATAAACTTTACTATAATATACTTAAAATGATTCATTATAGATTCATCTTAGGCTACTTTTAGGACATTGAATATCCTAAGTACATACCTCAAAATAAAATGGGTGCTCCTAAATCCTAGTAAGGGAATAAACAACAAAGATATTTAGTATGTGATCATGAGGTAAAACAAAAGGGCATGACCATAAGAACATAAGACATACCATAATAGAATTATCTTGATGTATAACATGAAAATGTGTATATAATATAAAAATGAAACATTCATAAACATATCACCATGGTTTATCACCATGGTTTCATAAAAAAATATGACCAAGTTTGTTCCCCAAGGTATCGTAAAACTTTTTATATATAGAGATTAATTATTTACAGAATGAATTGGAGTATATTAGGGTGTAACCTTCATATTTATATATTCAAACATTCCATATATATCATAAGAAAACATTTAATAAATAACCCATGTGAAATAATGAATGAATTTCATGTAAAAGTCATTAAATTCGTAAATCCTTAAAATTCATGAACATTACATCATTTTTAACCCATGAGAAATAAATATAGTTTTCATATTTGTAATTCCCCAATAAATGAATCATTGTTACATCTAGGTTAATAACCATAAATAGATAATTTTTTTAGTATTTACAACTTAAGAATATTTCATGTAAATGAGAAAAAATCATAAAAGGAATTCGGTAGCATGATAGGTATACAACATGGATTAATTAAAGGCATAATGTGTGGAAATGATAGTATCCCGTTGATAAAAAATTATTTTGAAATAAAATAAAAAATTTCATGAAATTTATGTAATTAAATATTTATAATATAGAGCCCAAAATAGTTACTTGAATAGAAAATAAAAAGAGGATAGTTCCCTTACTTTGGGAAGTAACTTCCTAAATCTTATAGGGGGAACCTTAGGACCATGAAGACAATTTGAAGGGAATACAAAGAGGGTAAATGAGTATAATTTCATCATTAAGGGATTTATAGTGGATATAAATGGGGGGAATGGGTGTGTATTTATAGTAAAATAGGATGGATTTTTTAATAACTTATAAATATAGGTATTAGAATTATAAGTTATGGAAAATGAAAAACCATTGGCTTACCCATGGTTTTGTCAAATGGTTTTAGAAATTTCAAACATGTTTTATAATAGTCTAATCTATTAGAAATGAAATCATTTTTTTAAAATTACTTTGGACATGGAAAATTAAAATTTCCACAAAATATAGTTTTTAAAATCATAATTTCCATTTTATACTTTGGAAAGTCATTTATAGGTTTGGAAATTAATTTAAATACATAAAAATACACAATATTAATAAAATAACAGAATTTTGGTCATGTATTATGTTTAATAAATTATTAAATCAATATTACATATATATTAATTTATTAAAAAAACCAAAAATAGAATACTGTCTTTTTACTATTAACTAAAAAATAAAATATTTTAGAAAATTCATAAAATTTCACTCTAAACTAATTTTGACATGATGATTTGAAATACAATGTTTATTTTATAAAAAATAATTCTATAAAAATTAAAATCTTAAATTTTAAATAAAAATTCCTTATTTATTGAAAAATAATGGTTTTTACAACATAGTCAACTTTCTACAACTTATAAAAATTTCCTAGGATAATATAAAATAAATTATCCTAAATAGAGTTTTAAAATACTATTTAACTTATAAAAATTTTCAAGGACATTATAAAATTATATTATCATAAATATTTATTTAAAATAGTATTTCATGAAATAAATTTTATTTAGAATACTAGAGTTTATTAATTAAGAAGATATATTTTCTGGAAATATAATTATATTTTATTTATATCCAAAAATCTATTTATCAAATTAATTTTATATTTATGTGTATTTTATTAAATATAATAATACAAAAAAATTTATTGATGAAATAACTATTTCATTTATAAAAAGTAAATTACACTTTTATGTTACCAAGATCAAGATACATAACCCCTTATTACACCAGTATATTCCATAAGGGTATGGTATGTGATGATGGTAGTTTCATGGGGTGGCTCAACTAACATTGACCTAGTGGTGATATCCGCTAATTTTAATTTCTCTTATAGGTGATACCATACAAGCCTCAATTTATTAATCTTTACTTGGTCTTGGTCAAGGGAGAATCCCAGTGATGCGACCTCCCTCCCAAGTTTCAAAAAATGGGAATCAAAAGGAATGAATCTACTGGTTAATGACATCATTCCTCCTTGATTCATTAATTATCATTTTTTATTATCCTTTATAAACACCAATTATAATGGTAAAATTATTTCCAACAATCATATTTCTCAACGGTCATGTTAACCAATGGTCATATTGACCAATAGTCATATTGACCAATGGTCATGCAACAGTTAGATCTCAATGACCACTTTTCCCTTTATACCTTATATATACTCTACCATTAATCATAATTTACTACTTCATTCATAACGATTTTTACAATTCCCTTGATAATATAAATTATATTCCCAACACTTCCTTTTCCTTTAAAAGTTTTTATTGATAGTCTAATATACCTATAAGATTTTTATCCTATGAAGTATACCATTTCATATTCACTATTATTTGGTTTTTTATATCCATATACTAGTCCTACCTATAGTAATAAGTATTATTAATTGGCATGTAATATTATTTTTGTAATATTATTTCTATGTACATCCATTGTGTAGTATAATAAAATAGTCATTATGAAAAATAATAGTTCTTTTATTAAATAAATAAGGAATTTTTGGGCCGTTACACAAATATTCACACAAATCAGAGAGACAAATGCTTAGTGTCTTTGAAGACTAGCATATAAATAACTTATTTTATAAAAATCATCATTTTTTTTCATAATCTCTCAACTCAAAACCCACTTATAAACATATCACATGTAATACCCATCTTCTTATACTAGGGGAAGAAAACATAAGAAAGTGGTGAGATCAAATGCTCAGTAAGGGTAAACATAATAGATAATAATAGAATATCATTAGTGATAATAAGATAGGCATAATCAAGATACATATGAAACTTATACCTAACAAAGTATAGATTGTAAATCATGGAATAAGACTTATAATAAAAGAGTATATGAATCAAAAGAGCGTGGAAACATGAGTCAATAAGCATGTGTCATAAGTGCATAACATAAGAATTAGAATAATTATAAAACCATTACATATTTCAATAATAGAATAAATATAAGCATATAAATAATATGCCATGGGTACCCACCAAGATATTAATCATATAGTAGGATTAGGAATATAAACGATGTACCTTATTAGGCTTAGGATAATCTTCATGTATACCCATGTTCTTAAGATAAAATCTCCCATGGACCCCATTATCTTGGGATAATCCTATCATGTACCCTTGGGATTGGGATAAAACCTCTATTTTACCCCTATGTCTTGGTATAAATCCTCATATATACCCTTTCTCTAGATATAAATCATCTCATGTACCCTTTGTCTAGGGATAAATCTTCTTATGTACCCTTTGTCTTGGTATAAATCCTATAATATACCCTTTGGCTTGGGATAGATTATCCAATGTACCCTTTTTCTTTTGATAAATTCCCTCATATACCCTTTGGCTTAGGATAAATTCTTCAGTATACCCTTTAGAGATCTTGATATATAAAACATTAACCAATTAATTTTAGGAATATATAAGGCCCCACTAATTAGTCATCCATACATATGGTTACCCTTAAAAAAACCATTAAACACATCATAAAATCCCATGGATAGAAAAATGGATTTCAAAACATTTCCAGATGGCATCACTAAAATTGAACTCAAGAATGTAAATGGTTGATACCCAAAATTTAATCAACACAAAATACCATTTATTATAAAATTTATATGGAGATTTATGAGAAATTAATTCCAATGATAGAAATACTTTAGGGATAAAGAGGAAAATAAAAGTGAATCCATTAAAGATTTTTGAGAAAACAATTCTATCATTATTGTAAAGGATGGAGTTATAGCTCACATTAAAAGGCCATTTTTGAAAATCTGAAGTGATTTTTTTGAAAAAACATTACTTTTAAAAAGAATATTAAATAATGGAACCTTGAAAATTACATCTATATTTCAAAAAGGTTATGTGAATACATTTTGAAAAAATTTACCTTTTTAAAAAGAATTTTAAAGAAGGGGCCTTGAAAGGGAAAAAAGTTTTAAAAAGATGATGTGAAAAATTTGTAAAAAATTATTTTTTTAAAAAATAAACTTTAATAATAGATCATTAAAATTATATAAATGTTATTCTTAATAAATTTGGAGTAGAAGATAAAAAAATTATTTTTAAAGGACAGAAAACATTTTTTATTTTTTAAAATAGTTTTTTTGAAATCTCAGATCATAAAAAGATATATTTAAATGTAGATTTTAAAAGTGGAGAAGGTAAATATGGAGTTCACATGATTAAACACCTATTTTAGTTTCAAAATAAGAAATTAATAAATTTTTTTGGAATAAATAACATGTAAATTGAGGAAAACTATTTTAAAGAAGACGATAATTGTTTTCTTAAAAATATTGAACTTTTACCAGAAATAAATTCATCAATAAAGAATATTTAAGTTAAAAACATAATTTTTCCTAGAGATAAATGAGTAAATATCTTAAAAAATATGAAATATAATAATTTATTAGACATAAAACAATGACGCTCAAGGAATAACATTTTAGCTCAAAGAAAGAAAATTTAAGCTTACTAAATCCCTTATGAATGTCATAATTCATGAATCAAGGGACATTTAGAAATGGGTTTTGTTTTAGAAAAGTAAATACATAGAAAAAAGGAAAGTTACTGAATAATACAATCAATTGGAAAAATTTATCCAACTTATATGAAATAAGTTCATGAAGAACAATCATAACTTAATGATTGAGAATTGAGTTTCAAAAACACTTTTGGTAATGGTAATTGAAGAATAAGAGGGTTAAAATGAAATTGAAATTAAAGTATCATTAAATGGGAGATATTTATTATAATTGAAGGAAATAGGGTAGTGAATACACCATATAAAACAAATGAAAATTCACAATATCAAACATGTCTCATGAATTTGAAAATGTTGTAAAAATCCCTTAACCTAAATTCTTAATTAGCCGATCACACTCTATCCTCCTTCATAAAAAACATAAAAATATTAATAAATGATTTAATAAAATTAATAATATCTATAAAATTTTATAAAATTCATTTATAATTATTCCCTACATGTATATTTTTTTAGTTTTTATCTTTTTTCAATATCAGGTGCAAGTAATCTTGATCATCTTGAACTAGTTTCATAATAGCAGTTTTTTCTTCATTATTATCCAAAATTTGATTATTAAAATATAATATAAAGTTTTTTAATTGATTTATTATGTTATTTTATAAATTTATAATTTTATTCTGTGATAGTTTTGGTTACAATCCTTAATGAATGAATTTGACGATGAGCTTGTTTCGAGGATTCTTAGAGAACGGAGGGAGATTTATTAAATAATGAGTTAAATTTTATATTACTATTAGAATGAGGAAAAAATAATTATTTAATTATTTATATCACATATTACTATAACTTATATTACCATAGTCATCCATGATATAAATTTATAACATTTTTCAAGTAGTTGGTCAAACCAACCCAAACAAGATAATACCATAATTAATGGATGATTATGAAGTGATTTAGTTGAAATATCATTATAATAGAAGAATAAAGATATTATTTAGTTTTTATTAGTGTGAAATACATTAATTTTAAATATTTATAAGAATAATATATACTATATGAAGTTATTACATTATACTAAGAAATCATTTTTTAGTCGTAGAATACTCTTTTGGACGGTTGAATTTAACACGGTTATTTATCGATCATATTGTTAATATTATATCCAATTTGTATTTGAATAAAATAAATAATTTCATGAAAATAATATATATCCATTAAACCCATTATAATTACCATCCCTATAAGATGGTGATGAAAAGAAAAATGGAAATTGATCGTTCCATGGAGGCGGTAGTCCACACATACAAATGGATGATAATTTCATTTTACATAGAATAAGGAAAATGAGTAACATGGTTTATAATTTAAGAATAAAAAATATATTATAAATATCATAATTATATATTAAATTTCATAGTAATACCATCCTTGTAAGGTGGTTAAAGAAAATGAAAAATTTTGTGTCATGGAGGCGGTAGTCTGCACAATGCATGAATGAAGGTGTTGATTTTATTAATAGAAAAGAAAAAGGTGGTTAATGGTTGAACCATAATTATAATATCATAATAGTACTATAATTATACTTATGTTATCATTTTAATGTGGTTTAATGGAATTTGAGGAAGAATTTTACATAAATAAATAAAAATGAAAAAGGACCGTAAGAAATTTAGACCTCACATCTTGGATTATATCCATTGAAAAAGGGGACAACCCATTAAAGGATGATATTATGAAAAGAAAAAAACCTATTAATGGTGGATACTAATTTTTAAGAGATTTATAGGATTATTTTTGGTCAAACTATGTGGGTTTTGGCGTGAGGGGAATTGAAGAGAAGAGTGCCCCTTTTATAAGTGAAAATGGATGGCATTTTTATAGATACCCAATTTTTTTAATAATTGGAAGTCAATATCATGAAAAGTGGCTCCAAATTTGAAAAATTATAGATAAGATATAATTATATGGAAAAAGGCCCCAAGCACACATTCCCATACAAGTTTAATTTTTTTTGAAGTCATTTACTCTAAGATTTATACTTTTACCATTTTAGCTTTTATCACAGTAACTAGTTTTTTCATAAGTAACATATCCTTTATAATTAAAAATAAAATCATCCTTATTATATAATTTATACAATATGATTCAAAATTTGAAATCCATTTTATTATATTAATTTTATAAATGTAATAAAAATCAATTTTAAAATACTAAATATATAATACATTAATAACAAGTTTTTGTAAAATATAAATTAAGTCATAAAATGTAAAATACATGTTTATAAATTAAAATCAATGTTTTAAAAATTACGAATTTACTTATAAAATAAAAATTTTGTCTTTTAAAAATGGTTTTATGAATTTCCAATTCATACTTATATACTAATAATGTCACAAATGTTATGTTCTTTATAAAAACTATATTTTTCACTCTTCACCTAAAAATCAATCTTTTTAGATTAATATAAAAAATTAAACATATGATAA
The DNA here is from genome assembly GCA_963277665.1 of Viscum album. Taxonomy (NCBI): domain Eukaryota; kingdom Viridiplantae; phylum Streptophyta; class Magnoliopsida; order Santalales; family Viscaceae; genus Viscum; species Viscum album. The sequence goes on along the minus strand of OY728137.1, from coordinate 60,317,461 downwards.
TTTTGAAATTATAAATTAAAAGATAAATTTATTTTTATCAAATTTAAATTATAAATTTTATTTATTTCATTATTTAAATAAAAATAAAAAATATAAATAAAACTATTTTTATTTAAGAATATCTTCTTAAAATTCAAGTGTCTTTAATATTATTTCATATAAATAGAATATTGAAACAATAGTTTAAAAATAAAAATATTACATATTATAATAAACTTTTAAATGTGATCAATTTAATTTATTAAGGTAATATACTATACCTTTTTTAAGTGGTTCTTATAAATGAATCATTTTTTTAAATATCAAGGAAAAATTATAATATGTAATTATTTTAACTAATTAATATATTTGTATCTAATAATGATTATATTAATAATGTAATTTTAATATTTCTTAGTTTTTTTGTTATGTGTTGCATTATTTTTATGTTTCATGCAACATGAGATATTGAAAATAGTATTAATTTAAAGGACTTGAAATCTCAGGTCGATAAGGTTGAAGTAATCAGATTTTTATACATCAATTCCATTTCGATGATGATTTACAATCTAACAATATCTTCTTACAAAGTGAGTTAAATTTGAAATTCACTTTATCCATCAGTATTAAGAAACTTATCATAAATCTACATATAATAAAAGATATTATTTTTCATTATATTACTTTGAACTTCACCTTCTTCACTAATAATTAGAGAGAGTGATTTGGATACATACTATGATTTTACTAATTTGACAAGGAAAATATGAAGCTTCACGAATGGTATTTTTAGATTCTTTATATAAAATTTGTAAATACAGTTCTAATGTGAAACATTTTATTATATAAAAAAAGATATAAATAAAACTGAATGGAAAAAATCCATGAGATTTCAGTCCTTATAAAAAAAGTTAAGATTACTATCTTCCAAGATGTTTCCTTTGATGTGTGAGTGGTTCTCAAAGACTTTTAAAAAATGTGGAAGGCAAAAATATATGTCATAAAAATTATTTTAAGAATTATATTTATAATTTCTTTGAATTTAAAGGAAAAATTAAACTTTTTGAAATGTAACAAAACCTTATATAAATAGTAATTAAACAAATTTATTATTTTTTAATATCTCCCACTATGTTAAACAATAAAATCAAGGGAACTATAAAATACATTTATGAAAATATTAAAATTCCATGAAGCTATCCTAAAAAAATAATGGATGATATTACTCTTTCAAGTATGGTTCAAAAAAAAGTTTATGAGAGAATTGTAAACATTTTAAATGAAAAACCACAAGGATTAAATAATTGATAAGTTTGAAAATAAGATAAGTTAAAAAATAGATATATTCATAAAACATAAGTTTTATAAAAAAATTTATCCCTTGTTTTTTTACTAGAGGAGTTTTTTAATGTATGGATATAAATGAAACAATAAGTGGATTAAATATCACTTAAGAATGATCATTCCCAAATTCTATTTAATAAATTCTAATCTTGTAGAAGTAAGAGGATTTAAAAAAAAAACAACAAGATGATTTTATATTCTGATAAATTCAAGAATAATATCTCCTTTTTTGTGTGATCCCTAAGAAAATGGTGTCTTATATCTATGTGATTTTCTCATGAGTGATGTGCTAGGTTTATATACAAGGAAATACCATTATTGTTATAAAAAATAATCATATTTTGAGAAAAACTCAAACTAAAATCCAAGATTGAGTGTTTCATCTACAACATATGAGTATAAAAACGTTTGGATGCTATATATCCTACTTCATTAGTGTAAAGTGCTATAAATATTGTTTTTTGCTGGACAATGTGAATAAATCTTCTCTTATGAAATAAAATGTTCTGGAAGTAGATTTTTTATCCAACATACTTTCTCTAAAGTCATCATCTAAATAAATTTTTATAAAAAAAATAATTTCCATAAGAATAAAATAATCCAAGTTTTGATATACCTTTAAGGTATTTGAAAATAGGTTTTACTGCTTTAAAATGTGATTCTTTTGGTTTAGATTGAAATCTCACAGATAAAAATACTAGAAACATTATGTATGGATAACTTTTATTAAGATATAATAAAATTCCAATCATACTTATACAAGGTTTTTGATCTATAAGTTTACCAATTTCATCATGATGATGTTTGATAGAAATTTCTACCAGAGTACTAATATTTAACGCATTTTCAAAACCAAAATATTTGAGTATATATTTAATATATTTATGTTGATTTAAAATATTTCATTCTAATTTCTTAAAAATATGTAAACTATGGAATAATTTGAGTTCTCCAATCAAGATCATTTCAAAATCATTTTTCATAAATAAAATCATTAACATAAATTTTAAAAATGATGGTGTTTTTGAAAATTTTCTTTAGGAAAAAGGTTAGATCAACACTTCCTTTAAAAAAATTATTTTGAAGTAAATATCTGATAAGTCTATTATATAAAGCTCTTGGGGATTGTTTTAGTCTACAGAGTTCTTTAGAAAGTTTAAATAATTATCATGTAAATTTAATATCTTTAAAACTAGGAGGTTTTTTAATGTAAAATTCCTCTTGAACCTAACCATTAAAGAAATTACTTTTCATATCCATTTAAAATAAAGTAAAATTACAATGAGTTATAAATTCTAATAAAATCTTGATATATTTTAATATTTCTACCGATATAAAGGTTTCACTAAATTATTTGCCTTTTTCTTGAAAATGGCCTCTAAAAACAATCCTTTCATTGTTTATAATAATAATTCCATTTTCATCACATTTTTTTTCTAAAAACCTAATTTACTCCAATTAATGGTAGATATATAGGATGGTTATCTAGTGTCCAAACTTGGTTCCATTCAAATTGATTGAGCTCTTTTTGTATGGAACTTATCCAATATTCATTACCTAAATCATCATCTACTATATTAGGTTCAAATAGTGATAGGAAGGAATAATTTACACATTTATTTCTTAGGAAAATTTTAGTTTTTATCAGTTGAATTATATCTTTAATAATAAATTTCAAAGGATGATTCCTTAAGATTGACTGATTTTTGGGTAAAGTGGTAAGATGATTTTCATCTAACAAATGCACATATTTTATTTAAGTAGCTTTCAAATATTGAAAAACTAATGGTCTTAATTCTATAGGATTAATAATTAGTTGTTGAAAATTATCTTCTGGTACACTGATATGAGAATTTTTGAAAACATCATTGATATTATGAATTTATAATGGTTTTAAAAAACAAAAGGATTTGATTCATCAAATTTTACATGAGCTGTTTTCTCAAAAATATTTTTTATTTTATTAAAAGCTCTATAAGACGTACACTACCTCAGATCCGGGCAAGGGATGCGTCGGTTTTTATCAGCGCTAATTAGAAATCACTGATAAAAGGGGGAAATTTATCAATGCTAGCTAAAACCACTGATAAATATACCCTTTATCATCGCTAAAAAACACATTGATAAATGTTTTTAATAAAAAATATTATTAGTTTAAATAAAATTATCAAATTTATATTCAAAATTAATGTATATTAGTATACATTGAATTAAAAAAGCATGTTTATAATTAATATATATATTTTAATAATTCAAATATATATAATAAATTTCATTAAATAATAAATATATTTATTATATTTATTATATTTATAATTATATATAAATACTTTTTAAATATATATATTTATAATTATATATAAATACTTTTTAAATATGTATAATTATAATTATAAATAAATAAATATATAAATAAATATATATATATTTTCAATGAATATTTTCAATTGATGCATGAATATAATTGACGTTCATATGTACGTATTCATTATGAATATTCATTTATACATTACACCCTCATTACTATTCATGTTGTCCATATATATGATGACTTGTTTTTTATGAGCTCTATATTTTACTCAGTGTATATGATTCATTCATGTTCTCATGAAGCTATTATGTTATCATAAATATACTTAAAATAACAATAAATATATTTAAATAATAAATATATTAATTATATTTATAATTATAAATTTTTAGTTATATATAATTACTTTTTATAATATATTTATAATTCAATTATATATAACTATATGTATATATATTTAAATAATTATAACATTACACTAATTTTTTTAAATGATAAATATTTTTATTATATTAATAATTATATATAAATAACTTTTAAACATATTTGTTTATAATTATAATTATAAATAAACACATATATTTATTGTAATTTTTTTAAATGATAAATATATTTATTATATTTATAATTATATATACCAGCATGAATGGTTCAAAAACCTATTATTATTATTTTTGATAATCCAGCTTTCAAGGGGTGAGGTGGAACCTTTAAATGGCTCGAAGGCTTAAGAGACAACTACATGACCCATAGGTCTTAAGGGAATCACCCAGAAAAGACAACTTATAACTACTCCTCCCCAACAACTATCATGAAATCCAAGCTTCAACTTCGCAAGCCTGTTCAACTAACTATCCTGTGCAGAGCTGCACAGGCCCGGTACCGATGGCAATGCCATACCCTCTCATTCTTCCAATTTCGGTTATCCCTGCTCTTGTGAATGCGCCTACTCTGAATCCTCATCTGGATCCTTGTCCCTTGTAATCTGCATGGTACATCTGCATATTTCATGTGGCCCGAAGGCCTTGGGGGTGGCCTGAAGGTCTTGAGGTGGACCGAAATCCTTATAGGACCCGAGGACGAAACCGGTGGCCCGAAGGCCCAGATGGATGAATAGTTCTGGCTGCTACAGTGCTGAACAATACCTGCTACAATACTGCTACAGTACCCCATAAATATGTCTCCACCCAGATTTGATCTCGGGTCTCTTGGATGCACTTGTCGAGTCCCCACCAACCGGGCTGAGGCTCATGTGCAATATAATTATATATACACTTTTTATAAAATTACAATAAATACATTTATTATAATTTTATAAATATAAATATTTATATATTAATATACATATATATACATATATGTATTTATATATTAATATACGTATATATATTTATATATTAACACACAAACACACACACACACACATTTATAATTATGATTATAAAAAAATATATATAAATAATTAGAAAATTATAACAAATATATTTATAAAAATTATAATATCATAAATATATATAATTATAGAAATATATTTATAAATATATAAAAATATTTATATTTATATTCAAATATTTAAATTATAATTATAAATAATATATATATATATGTAAATAATTATAAAACTATAATAAATATATTTTTTATATTTATAATTATAATTATAAATAAATAAATAAATAAATAAATAAATAAATAAATAAATATATTTATATATATTTAGTCTTAAATATAAATAAATATATAAATATATAAATAATTATGAAATTAAAATAAATATATTAATTATATATAGTCATAAATATATAAATAAATAAATATATTTAAATACTAATGAAATTAAAATAAATATATTAATTATAAATATTTTTATAATTTCATAATTATTTAAATAAATATATATTTATATTTAAATATTTATCAAATCATAATAAATATATTTATAATAAATATAATTATAATAAATATAATTATAATAAATATATTTATAATAAATATATTTATTATATATATATTTATAGTCATAAATATAAATATAAATATAAATATAAATATAAATAAATAAATATATATATATTTAAATACATAGGAAATTGAAATAAATATATTAGTTAGATATATATTTTTTATAATTTCATAATTATTTATTTAAATAATTATGAAATTATAAAAAATATATGTAAGTAATATATTTATTTGAGTTTCGTAAGTTTTTAAATATATATAAATTTATTTATATTTATCACTATAATTAAAATATATTTATAATAAATTTAAATATGTAATAAATATATATATATATAATATATATATATATTTATTTTTATTAAATAATTATAAAATTATAATAGATATATACAAATATAATTCTAAATAAATATAGATATATTTAAGTAGTTATAAAATTATAATAAATATATTAATTATATATAATTATAAATATAATAAATATAATAAATATATTTATTATAAATTTATAGTTATAAATAAATATATATTTATTAAATATGTAAATATAAATAAATATATATTTATTATACATATAATTTTATAAATATATATATATATATATATATAAATATAAATAATTTATTATCATTATAGTTTTATCGGTGCTTTTTTAGTGCTGATAAAGACACCTTTTATTAGTGATTTTTTTAGCATTGATAAAGGCCTATCATTATCAGTGCTAAAAAGCATTGATGAATGGATGTTTTGTAACACCCCAGGTAAATAAAGAATATGACATTTTTATCTTTATCCATATTTGTGAATAAAATATTAATATTACTTTAAAGGGGATGCTATGCTCGATGGCGTACCCAACACGCAACAACGAGTTTCTTGGGAATCCTATGTTGCACTCTAATAATAAAATAATATTATTTTAAATAGTAGTTAACGTCTAGCCGTTGTAATGGCAGGAATGAACAGAACTAACTACAAAATGATTATATATGTTTGTCAAATTTTTTTACTTTTTACAATAAATGTTAGAGGATTAAAAATGCGAATGAATCCAATTGTAAGCGTAAACATTCTAATATTCTTTAAAAGGTTGATTAACCGCCTTTTGATGGAGAACCTCTTTTAAATCCACTTTTTGAAAATTTTATGTGTTATATTTGACAAAATAAAATTCTTCTTTAGAATCAGGACATCAAAATTTACTTTGCGTAATTTTTTGGTATTTTTCCAAAAAAGTTCAATTTTTAATGAATAGTGAAAAATGTTTTATTTTAATTCAAAACCTCTTTTTAATATAATTTATTTATATGATTAGATTATCTTTTGAATTGGTTTTAAACATAAATTAGAATATATTTCTACCATCTAATCCAATTGTGGTCTTTGGGATTAATTTCATTTTGAAATCGGACTTAAACTAGTGTCAATCTTTTGATACTTATTGTTTCATAAAAACACGCTATTTGCTCTGACAGCGGGAATTAATTATTAAATTAATTAATACAATTAATATATTTTTTTTGTAAAATAGACATCATTTTTGAATTTGGAATATCAAATATAGCTTAGGGTGAAGTTTTGGTATTTTTCTGAAAAACTTCAATTTTTGATGAATAGTGAAACCACTAAGTGGTACTTATAAAAACCGATTTTTCGTTTAAATGAAATTTTGCCATCATTGTGTGTTTAATTTCAAAAATCTGACATACATGGTTGTCATTAAGAAGTAAAATGTGGTTCAATGGGATTAAAATAATTTTTTCGTGAATAGTAACTTATTAAGTTTTTAATCGCGATTAGAGGTAATTAGTGTAGTTTAAGGTAAGAATAATGTTTTAATAAAATGAAATGACCTAGACACATGTCCTACCCTCATTGGATGTGTCATGTACGACCAAGAAAATCCATGGGTCAACTTGGGGACCCCATGGAGCCACTTTGGTAGGAAAATGGCATAAATACCTTTTTATTTAATGTTAAAGTAAAAATGACACAAACATGATATGTTTTACTAAAACAATTTTTACATGGGGTTATACAAGTCATATTTTTGACTATAAATAGTAATTAGAAATCTAAAAAGATTTCCTACATCATAGTATTTTTTTTATAATTTTTAGACATTAAATAAATTAAATTATTTATGACATCATGATGATGCAGCGATGACCTCATTATTTAACGATTTAAATAAAATGGAAAGATAATATAATATATAAGACCTACACATGTCAAAAACCTATTGGATGAGTGGATTTCGAACCCTTATCACCTTATCTTCGAAATAAATCAATATGGGACCTTTAAAATCCGAAACTCTTTTGAAAATAAAGTAACATTTTGTAACTTTACAAGAGTGCCTCTCCTCTCCTCTTATAAAAGGCCCCCACCTATAACTCCTTAACCACACTCCCAAAGCCTTTGGATTGGCCAACCCCTGCCCATTTTATCTCTCCACATCCCTCTGTAACTTCTTGAGGCCTCACTTTGGGCATAAGTCTTCCCAAGGAATCCTTTTAGCTCAAACCAAAGGGAGTTACCCGATTTTAAGGTAATGTCTTCACTTGAGTCCTTTTGTTTTATTTTGCCTCTCCAACCCCCTAAACTATTTTTATTCATTTAATTTGTAACAACTCTAGTATATTCAATATACTACGATTTTGTTATAAGAAGGATTCGAGCTACACTTACACACACCTACATCTAATGGTTAAAGAACATACTGTTTCCATGGATGGAGAATTTCTGCCTCACGAAACGATGATTGTTCAACACTCATATAACACATTCAAAGGTGGCCATTAAGATGTCACTATATTTATATATGATATATGATATTTTTATGTTTTACTTAAGCTTCTTTATTTTTCTTTTTTGTCATACCTTTATGGTTTCCATTGTGGGTAAACACGATAATTTCATTTTAGGAAGTGCGGACTACCGCCCCCTCAAAGTGATGTGATTCATTAATGCCATATGTGGGACGTATAAAGGATGGATTTAAAGTTATTATATATGATGTTATACTGGAATTATAATATACCTCTATATCATTATTATTTCTTTCCATTAATGTATGAGATAGAAATGAAAGTAGCGTTCATGCATACGTACGGCTTACCGTCTCCATGAACGGTGCATTTCATTTCTTATCCCCAAATGTAATGTACTATTATAAGTACATAATTATAAAGGATATATATAATGTATGTTACATATAAATGATTAATATAATTATGGAATTAAAATATACATACCTATCATTTAGTTTTAATTCCATTAATATGACAAAGAAATGAAAGTAGCGTTCATGCGTACGTACGGCTTACCGTCTCCATGAACGGTGAATTTCATTTCTTACCTCTAAATGATTATGTAATATTATAAATACATGTATATTATGGATATATATGATATCAAAATCATGAATATCATTCTGGATATAATGAACCTTTGACCACACGAACAACATGTAATTGTAAGAAGTTCACTTTCGACTTAAGAACCAAATATCGACAAAACAAACATTATTAACTTAAATGATTAAATAATGTTTATAAAATGGAAATAAGTGATATAAATGGAATAATGAACATGAAAAGGGTTATTAAGCAAATATAAATTAACTCAAGTTTATTATTCAGGACGTTAAAGAACGATCGAGTCAAGTCGGACCTGAGGTAAGGGATCCTACCCCTCTCTTTCTTTTTAAGTACACTCTTTTATGTCATTCCTTTTAAGCTCATATTTCCTATGATTGGGATGTTATTTTATATTAATCATACTATAATTTTTTTGTTCATATGATGAGAGACCCTATTTTATCTCATAAATCCATTTTTTTGAAAGCTTTAAGTGGCGCCGTTAGGCTGCTGAGTTTTCATAAGAGATTTTTCATCTCACATTATTTCTGTGACATTTATGCTACATTTGCCACTATTTCCTTTGATTGGTGTATATACTGCCCATTATTATACACTATGAGTATTATAATTTCATTTATTGGTATTTACATCTTCATTGTATGACCTTTCTTCCATGGGGTGTACTTTTCGAAAGTTACCCAACTCGGTAAGGGGACCTTTCACCCTCCTCTTTTTAAAAGACTTATTTTGTTATGTATTTTAATTCACATACTATTATGTTGGGGTATGTTCTTCTATATCCTTATTTATGTAAATTTTATTTCCAAGTGATGATATACCTTTTATCTCTCTCATCAACCCTTTTTGTAAAATTTTATGTGACGCCGTTAGGCTGTCGAATTTTACCAAGGGAACTTCTTAACCCAATTTCGATTTCTTTGGGTTCAACATGTAGTTATTGAATATGTCATCCTTTTAATATGTTTTAATGAACTTTGATTATTTTACACTTAATATCCACTTATATTGGGTGTATTTATATTTGTCACACATAATTATGAGATTGATTTATCCTTAATTTAAGGATACCTTCTTGATAATGGATTTCATCTCATTTTACATTTTGAGACTTCATTGTTGTTATGCACCAATTCACTCTTATATGGTGTGTATACTGTCCTTTGACATATTATATCATGAATTCCTTTATTCTCATGATATTATAAAGTTCGGATTAAATGTTATTCCATAATTATTTGTATTTAAGAGTCTCTCATTTTGTTAAAAACTCTTTAACAAAAATACCGTTTTAAATGTTTTAAAGATTCATTATTCTAAATCTTTATCTTTAATGTCCATGTTTTCAAAATGGTTTTCAGTATTTATTTATATGGACATTAATGTATTAAAATTATAATTCCATTAAAAGCTTCAAAGTGGTATGAGACACTTTGATTCAAAAATCTCTTTTAAATGGTTTTTGAAAGTAGATTGATTAATTCAATATCTTGGAATTACTTATTGTGATTGAAAATGAAATGTTGTTATTGAAATGTTTATATTTTCAATATTTCATGTGTAATGATGCTACTTGGACATTTTACGGGTGGTTACGTGATAAACCATATGACGGGTGGTGCCGTGAATACCAGGACGGGTGGTTACGTTATAACCTCCAATGCATTAGGTATGGAAGTCGGCCGTATGGCTATTCCATTAAGTATGTATGGAAGTCGGCCGAATAGCTATTCCATTAAGTGATATGTGTGGAAGTCGACCTTATGGTTATTCCACTTAAGTATGTTTATGTACCAAGTTACCTTTATATGTTATGTGATCTTTATATGGGTTTTATGGAAATCTTTTAGTTACAGAAGGGTAAGTAATGAACTTTTATTCAGTGAATAGTTTTTTACTACTTCGAAAAGGTGAAAAGTATTACTTTGTTAAAGTATACATGGTTTACTTGTTGTTTTGAAAAAACTAACAGTTTTCATTCTTTGTGTATCCCTTACTGAGCTTTTTATGCTCATCCCAAGTTTTTGAAATGTTTTCACAGGACTTAACGTGGAATAGGGTCAAGGATGGGATCAAGGGAAAGTTATGCTACCAAAAACATGGAACTAGACATGTTTCGTTTTAAGAGTTTTTATTTTATGGAAACTTAGTAGAAGTTTCTACTTTGTAATCTTTTGAGATGTAATAGTTATGTCCTAATTCTCTAAAACTCTAAACCTGAAAAGATCCTCAATGTGAATTATTAATTTAATTCAATATTAAGTAAGGTTTAAGGCTGGGGCCTTATAGTTGGTATCAAAGTTCGGTTTAGATAACTTTAGAGGTTAGGGTATTCTTTAATCATAAGTGACTTTACCATAATGGTTAGGATTTCAGAAAGAGTCATAGTTTTAGATAAAGTGAATGAGTAAGTATATCTTAGTGTTTATCTTCCTCATTAGTACATGATGGTTTTGTTGATATACTCACACTGACATTTCTGTTTTTAGTGAATGGATGGATCTAGCAGGAACCAAAGAGACAACAGGTTTGAAGGAAACTATGGTGGTTCTCTGATTAGGATACTAGATAAAATGGGGGATTCAATGAGGAAACTCGTGGTTGTTCTAAACCAACTATCAAGGATTCATGATCAACCACTTGAACCTTGGTATGTTCTGTAATGCATCATGTATGAGATGACCAATCGATGTGGAAGTTCAGGTAATAATTATAAAGGTAACCATTTGGGTTTATATGATCCTTACTTTTGAGGTAATTGTGGGTTACTATATGTTATGATGGAAGTGAAAGGCATGAGATGAAATTGAGGTTAAATTATGTTATGGTTGTTTTTGATGATTTTATCTCTTTTTGGGGAATTATTTGAGAATTATATAGTTTTGGAAAAAGGAAAACATATAGACCATGTGACAACCCGTCGTGTCAGACAAAGCTGCGGGAATCAAACCCACAACCAAAGTGCAACTGGTATTTATCGCCTACCACTGGACTACGTGAAGTCCCTGGTTAGTTTGACTGATTATTTTTAGTTATATGATTTTATGAATTAAGAGTAAGTTGATTTTGGGTTATTTATGAAAATTATTAACCTATCATGGAGGATATGTGATTAGGTTAATTACTTTTCAATACGAGACGTTAGGAGCAACTCATGTTGTTTGGTGATAAATGTTACGATTTAACTTGGAAGACTATGTGACTAAATCCTTCAAATATTTGGGCTTCAATATTAGTTTGGTTTACTTTGAAGAATTTTATGGACAAATTGTTTATCTGACGGTCCTCGTTGAACTTTGGGTTTTTTTGGACAAATTTTGGAGATTAAGAATAGATTTGTTTTTGTTTTTTTTAAAAAAGGATTATCCTTTTTGGGTATTATCTGATCTTGTACTAACCTTTTTGGTTTTGGTTTTGGTTAGAGTCTAAAGAAATGGGAAGTATATAGTTCTCTATTGTGGATTAGGTGATTCTCTAGAAATTGATTATAGTACTCTTAATGCGAACAAGTCTTCCTAAATACTCGTCTTTTGGAGAAAATATGAGTTTGATTAAGGAATCTAGTAAAAGTTGAAAGTCAACATGATAAGTGATTATGTTTCCTTATGAATAAATTCCTCAATAAAAAGTAACTTAAAGCAAAAATGTTGTCTATTAACTTTTCCTACTGGGGAATCGAATACCGTTTAACCCATCACAAGTTTGTGATTTTCTTATGGTTAACTTTCTCCTAGACATGTTTACTATCACTCTCCCTCGAGAACATGACCCTTTTCTTTTTCTTCCATGTCCATGTTTTCTTACATGGAATCCTAGTATGAGTTAACTCGGGTGACCTTTGTACTTATCTTTCTTTATTTTAAAGTGATTGTTTTACCGAATCTTGTTCCGATGTGGGACTTTCAAGGATGTTTCCAAGCTCAATTTTAAAATTGCGAGGACGTAATTCCCAAAAGGGGGGAAGGATGTAACAACCCAGGTAAATAAAGAATATGACATTTTTATATTTATCCATATTTGTGAATAAAATATTAATATTACTTTAAAGGGGATGCTATGCTCGATGACGTACCCAACACGCAACAACGAGTTTCTTGGGAATCCTACGTTGCACTCTAATAATAAAATAATATTATTTTAAATAGTAGTTAACGCCTAGCCGTTGTAATGGCAGGAATGAACAGAACTAACTACAAAATGATTATATATGTTTGTCAAATATTTTTACTTTTTACAATAAATGTTAGAGGATTAAAAATGCGAATGAATCCAATTTTAAGCGTAAACATTCTAATATTCTTTAAAAGGTCGATTAACCGCCTTTTGATGGCGAACCTCTTTTAAATCCACTTTTTGACAATTTTATGTGTTATATTTGACAAAATAAAATTCTTCTTTAGAATCGGGACATCAAAATTTACTTTGCGTAATTTTTTGGTATTTTTCCAAAAAAGTTCAATTTTTAATGAATAGTGAAAAATGTTGTATTTTAATTCAAAACCTATTTTTAATATAATTTATTTATATGATTAGATTATCTTTTGAATTGGTTTTAAAGTTAAATTAGAATATATTTTTACCATATAATCCAATTGTGGTCTTTGGGATTAATTTCACTTTGAAATCGGACTTAAACTAGTGTTAATCTTTTGATACTTATTGTTTCATAAAAACACGCTATTTTCTCTGACAGTGGGAATTAATTATTAAATTAATTAATACAACTAATATTTTTTGTGAATTTTGTAAAATAGACATCATTTTTGAATTTGGAATATCAAATATAGCTTAGGGTGAAGTTTTGGTATTTTTCTGAAAAATTTCAATTTTCGATGAATAGTGAAACCACTAAGTGGTACTTATAAAAACTGATTTTCCGTTTAAATGAAATTTTTCCATAATTGTGTGTTGAATTTCAAAAATCTGACAGACATGGTTGTCATTAAGAAGTAAAATGTGGTTCAATGAGATTAAAATAATTTTTTGGTGAATAGTAACTTATTAAGTTTTTAATCGCGATTAGAGGTAATTAGTGTAGTTTAAGGAAAGAATAATGTTTTAATAAAATGAAATGACATAGAAACATGTCCTACCCTCATTGGATGTGTCATGGCCGACCAATAAAATCCATGGGTCAACTTGGGGACCCCATGGAGCCACTTTGGTTGGAAAATGATATAAATACCTTTTTATTTAATGCTAAAGTAAAAATGACACAAACATGAGATGTTTTACTAAAACAATTTTTACATGGGGTTATACAAGTCATATTTTTAACTATAAATAGTAATTGTAAATCTAAACATATTTCCTACATCATAGTATTTTTGTATAATTTTTAGACATTAAATAAATTAAATTATTTATGACATCATGATGATGCAGCGATGACCTCATTATTTAACGATTTAAATAAAATGGAAAGATAATATAATATATAAGACCTACACATGTAAAAAACCTATTGGATGAGTGGATTTCGAACCCTTATCACTTTATCCTCGAAATACATCAATGTGGGACCTTTAAAATCCGAAACTCTTTTGAAAATAAAGTAACATTTTGTAACTTTACAAGAGTGCCCCTCCTCTCCTCTTATAAAAGTCCCCCACCTCTACCTCCTTACCCACACTCCCAAAGCCCTTGTCTTGGCCAACCCCTGCCCATTTTATCTCTCCACATCCCTCTATAACTCCTTGAGGCCTCACTTTGGGAAGAAGTATTCCCAAGGAAGACTTTTAGCTCAAACCAAAGGGAGTTACCCGATTTTAAGGTAATGTCTTCACTTGAGTCCTTTTGTTTTATTTTGCCTCTTCAACCCCCTAAAATCTTTTTATTAATTTCTTTTGTAACAACTCCAGTATCGTAAATATACTAGGATGTTGTTATAATAAGGATTTGAGCGACACTTACACACACCTACATCTAATGGTTAAAGAACATACTGTTTCCGTGGATGGAGAATTTCTGCCTCACGAAACGATGATTGTTCAAAACTCTTATAACACCTTCAAAGGTGGACATTAAGATGTCACTATATTTATATATGATATATAATATGTTTATGTTTTACTTAAGCTTCTGTATTTTTCTTTTTTGTCATACCTTTATGGTTTCCATTGTGGGTAAACATGATAATTTCATTTTTGGAAGTGCGGACTACTGCCCCCTCAAAGTGATGTGATTCGTTAATGCCATATGTGGGACGTATAAAGGATGGATTTAAAGTTATTATATATGATGTTATACTGGAATTATAATATAACTATATATCATTATTATTTCTTTCCATTAATGTATGAGATAGAAATGAAAGTAGCGTTCATGCGTACGTACAGCTTACCGTCTCCATGAACGGTGCATTTCATTTCTTATCCCCAAATGTAATGTACTATTATAAGTACATATTTATAATGGATATATATAATGTATGTTACATATAAATGATGAATATAATTCTGGAATTAAAATATACATACCTCTCATTTAGTTTTAATTCCATTAATATGACAAAGAAATGAAAGTAGCGTTCATGCGTACGTACGGCTTACCGTCTCCATGAATGGTGCATTTCATTTATTACCTCTAAATGATTATGTAATATTATAAATACATGTATATTCTGGATATATATGATATATATTATAACCAAATCATGAATATCATTCTGGATATAATGAACCTTTGACCACACGAACAACATGTAATTGTAAGAAGTTCACTTTCGACTTAAGAACCAAATATCGACAAAACAAAAATTATTAACTTAAATGATTACATAATGTTTATAAAATGGAAATAAGTGATATAAAAGGAATAATGAACTTGAAAAAGGTTGTTAATCAAATAGAAATTAACTCAAGTTTATTATTCAGGACGTTAAAGAACGATCGAGTCAAGTCAGACCCGAGGTAAGGGATCCTACCCCTCTCTTTCTTTTTAAGTACACTCTTTTATGTCATTCCTTTTAAGCTCATATTTACTATGATTGGGATGTTCTTTTATATTAATCCTACTGTAATTTTATTGTTCATATGATGAGAGTCCTATTTGATCTCATAAATCCATTTTTTTGAAAGCTTTAAGTGGCGTCGTTAGGCTGCCGAGTTTTCGTAAGGGATTTTTCATCTCACATTATTTCCGTGACATTTATGCTACATTTGCCAATATTCCCTTTGAGTGGTGTATGTACTACCCATTATTATACACTTTGAGTAGTATAATTTCATTTATTGGTATTTAAATCTTGATTTTATGACCCTTCTTCCATGGGGTGTACTTTTCGAAAGTTACCCAACTCGGTAAGGGGACCTTTCACCTTCCTATTTTTGAAAGACTTCTTTTGTTATGTCTTTTAATTCACATACTATTATGTTGGGATATGTTATTCTATATCCTTATTTATGTAAATTTTATGTCCAAGTGATGAGATACCCTTTATCTCTCTCATCAACCCTTTTTGTAAAATTTTATGTGACGCCGTTAGGCTGTCGAATTTTACCAAGGGAACTTCTTAACCCAATTTCGATTTCTTTGGGTTCAAAATGTAGTTATTGAATATGTCATCCTTTGAATATGTGTGAATGACCTTTGATTATTTTACACTTAATATCCACTTATATTGGGCGTATTTATATTTGTCACACATAATTATGAGATTGATTTATCCTTAATTTAAGGATACCTTCTTTATAATGGATTTCATCTCATTTTACATTTTGAGACTTCATTGTTGTTATGCACCAATTCACTCTTATATGGTGTGTATACTGTCCTTTGACATATTATATCATGAATCCCTTTATTCTCATGATATTATAAAGTTCTAATTAAATTTTATTCCATAATTATTTGTATTCAATATTCTCTCATTTTGTTAAAAACTCTTTAACAAAAATACCGTTTTAAATGTTTTAAAGATTCATTATTCTAAATATTTATCTTTAATGTCCATGTTTTCAAAATGGGTTTCAGTATTTATTTATATGGAAATTAATGTATTAAAATTATAATTCCATTAAAATCTTCAAAGTGGTATGGGACACTTTGATTCAAAAATCTCTTTTAAATGGTTTTTGAAAGTAGATTGATTAATTCAATATATTGGAATTACTTATTGTGATTGAAAATGAAATGTTGTTATTGAAATGTTTATATTTTCAATATTTTATGTGTAATGATGGTACTTGGACATTTTACGGGTGGTTACATAATAAACCATATGACGGGTGGTGCCGTGAATACCAGGACGGGTGGTTACGTTATAACCTCCAATGCATTGGGTATGGAAGTCGGCCGTATGGATATTCCATTAAGTATGTATGGAAGTCGTCTGAATGGCTATTCCATTAAGTGATATGTGTAGAATTTAACCTTATGGTTATTCCACTTAAGTATGTTTATGTCCCAAGTTACCTTTATATGTTATGTGATCTTTATATGGGTTTTATGGAAATCTTTTGGTTACAGAAGGGTAAGTAATGAACTTTTCTTCAGTGAAGAGTTTTTTACTACTTCGAAAAGGTGAAAAGTATTACTTTGTTAAAGTATACATGGTTTACTTGTTTTTTTGAAAAAACTAATAGTTTTCATTCTTTGTGTATCCCTTACTGAGCTTTTTATGCTCATCCCAAGTTTTTGAAATGTTTTCACAGGACTTAACGTGGAATAGGGTCAAGGATGAGATCAAGGGAAAGTCTTGCTACCATAAACATGGAACTAGACATGTTTCATTTTGAGAGTTTTTATTTTATGTAAACTTAGTAGAAGTTTCTACTTTTTAATCTTTTGAGATGTAATAGTTATGTCCTAATTCTCTAAAACTCTAAACCTGAAAAGATCCTCAATGTGAATTATTAATTTAATTCAATATTAAGTAAGGTTTAAGGTTGGAGCCTTATATGTTTTATCAGTGCTTTTTATTTTAGCGTTGATTAAACATACCTTTATCATCTCTTTTTAGCTAGCACTGATAAAAGGTTTGCCCGCTTTTATAGAAAAAACCCTAACAGTCTCCTCCTCCTATTGCACGACTCAATCTCCCACAAAAGCCAAACCTTGCCGCCTCCTCCTCCTCCGCCACCTCTGTGAAGCCCTCCTCCATATCCACAAAGCCCTCCTCCTCCTCTTCCTCTTCGGTCGCTGACTCTTCCTCCTCCTCGGCCGTTGTTGCAAAGCCCTCCTCCTCCTCCTCTACTACTGCCGCCGCGAATCAATCCTCCTCCTCCTCCTCAGCCGCCGACTGTTCCTCCTCTTCCATCGCAACCACTAAGACCTCCTCCTCTATCACCGAATCCCGCCACCGTGAATCCATCCTCTATGTAACCCACCTCTGCCGCTGAACCTAACCTCTACTGCGAATCCCTCATCCTCTGCGAACCCACCTCTTCTGCGAACCCAGCTCCTTAGGTGCTACCACTATGAGTATTCTTGTAATGCTTTACATGCATTTTTGGTTCAATAATTATATAGATAATTATTGGATGCTTGCGGCCCAATTGATGTTTAGTGGTATAGGATTAGGTTTGTTTGTTAGGTGATTTTGAGAATTTAGGCCATGTTTGGTTGGAGATCATGTCATAGAATATAACCCATCCATTTTTCATTATGTTTTTTTTAGTTTAGTTTCACTTGTTTTTTATCTTCTATTTATATATGGATATGGTTTATTATTTCTGAATGTATTTATATAGTGATGTTGGTGTTTCTTTTATATTTTTATCTAATTATAGAGGAATGTATTGTTTATTTTTCTAAAGAATTTATGGAATATGAATGTTTCATGTCCATTCTTAATATATTTCGATTATAGCTTATCAATTTACTCAAAGTGGAAAAATTGTGCCCCACATATTAAACCAAGACACTAAGTGATAGGCACCAGCCCTAGTGAATCAATATACACACTTGGGGGTTATTAATGAACTAATTCATATATTTTGATATTGGGTCATTATAATTTCACCCACAACTCATCATACTGTCACCCATAATCATAAAATTTCATGTATATATTGGAATAGTAAATTACATATATCATTATAGCCATGGATAATAAAAAAGATTAGTTATCATCCAAAATAATTACCCCATCTAGTAATATACTTTCATCCACTATTCCACCAACCCCAACCCATGAAAAATATTATCTATAAGATTTGGAGTAGTAGAATAATGGAAAATTGGACACTAAAAAAATCTAAAAATGGAGGTATATAGAGAAAAAGACTAAGGAAGAAGAGGAGGAATGGATATCGAAAGAAAAATAGGGAAATGTTAATGAAGAAATGATGAAACAATTCTTGGAGGATTATCCTGACCACTTCATACACCAAGTGGAACATGTTCATGTACTTAATCCAAATACTCATTAGGTTTTGAGATGATTTTTTTATTAGAGAGAAAGAAATAATATAATACCTAGAATAATTCATATAACTCAAGTACCCTGATCTCCTATCAAAATATGTATGTTTTTTTGCACCTTCGAAGGGACAATACTAGTCCATGTTAGAAATAACTCCAGGGTGTAGATCCCAAATAGAATCATAACCCAATCATTGGCCAATAATGTATATTTTAGTATAGATTCATAACTATGGGAAACAATCTTTGGAATAAAACTTCCTTTTTCTAGGTTTATAAGGTCATAAATAAGGATATGAAAATCTATATGGTTCTCCTCTCTAATGAATCATCCTATAACAAAGATCTTTGCTTAGGCTAGTTCATAGTAATGATTAATTTAGCTCACCAACTGATTCCCTAGTTATAGTGATGCTATTGACGCTTCACCCAAAAACCCAAATCCATATATGGGAAGCCTCTAGGATACAAGGTATTATTGAAGAAACACCCTAATGAGATTTTATAGTAAATGACTCATTTAGACACTGTGGAAATGGTTAGGAATTTCTAGTTATTACCAAAGGGTTAACCCGGATTCTTCTTGATTGGAAGTGCTAAGAAGTCCTTAACAAATAATGTGGTATGATTTCTTTCCTTATAGACGTTCATGATAGATCCTTCTAAGATATTAATGGTATATTGATGAAAACACCAATGTTAACCAATAATGAGTTCGGTAATGAGTATGGCTTATATTGTGATATATCGGGAGTTAGGATTTGAACAGTTTCAGTCTATGATGGTCGTGTGGTTACTTATGAATCCCGAAAGTTAAGGATACATAAGAGTAACTTCCCAAATACTTTCATATATTTGGAAATAGTGGTTCTTTCCCTGATGCGTTATTGGTATTATCTTTAGGGTGATATATTTTTGGAATACATTGAAAAGTGATTGAAATATATTTAATCATAAACTGAAATGAACCATTGATAGAGGAGAAGGATTGAGTACCTATAGTCCATTAAATTTTACCTAATGTATATCCTTAAGAAGTGGAATATTTTTTTTAATGTACTATATTTGAAGGGTAAATCTTAGGTAGTACACGATTCAATCATCAAGTTGAAGATGGTTGTCTACTTTAAAGATATGTGACTTTATGTTCAAGTGCCACTTATGTCTTTATCTATCACTTATTCACTCCTTATTAGTATTAAGGGAGTAAAATATAGTATTAATACTATTTATTCATGAGAGACATGATAAACCTTTTATATTTTTATATTTTGTAAAATGTTGGTTATTTTTTATTCATATATACATTATAAAGTGCCTATGTTGGGATTTATGTCTTTATGAAAATGCCTAAGTGGATTTTTTAAAATGATTTAAGTGTTTTTAAATGTTTATTAAAAATTTATATGTGTTCAAAATACCTTTTTTTTTGTTTTAAATAGCTTTAAAATGATTTAAACACTTGGCACAAACTTAGGTTTCATGCCAAGTGTTTGTTAACTCACCCGATTGACTTTTATAAAGGGATGTGAATGTTTTGAATGTGTATTTAATGCGAGTTTCATTTTTGAAAGGGTGCGTTATTTTAAATAGCAACTTGTGTAAATGGTTTTTTTAATGTGGTTTCAGGTGTGATTTTATAATTAGTTTTCAAAGGAATTGGGTGTTATCTTAAATGGGGATGATTCCTAAGAAACAAAATGAAATATAAATATCATTCAAATGTTGAGTTCCACTTATTTAAAAGGCCCATTTTTTTGTATTTATTTTGTTAAATATTAATATCCCCAAATAAAATAGGATGTATATAAATAAATAATGTATGGATTCCAATCATTTGAAAAAGGAGTATGAATATGGAGTGAAAGAGTTCATCAAGTTTGCAAAAGATCATGAATATGACCCTTCTCAAATCCTTTTTCCATGTTTATACTGTTTTTATTCAAGAAAAGTTAGTACAAAGGAGTTGGAAGAACAATTAATGTATCATCGAATAGATCGAAGTTATAAATGTTTGAATAAATATGGGGAAAATAAAATGTTGCTTGTGGCTCGGATAACACTGCGTTTATATATCATCTGATATGATTACAAGTGTGGATAATGAAGAAGACCGTATAAAGGATATGATTATAGATGTGAATGATTATGAAGATCATATTGAGTAAATGAAAAGGACATTTTAAGATGAAATTTATGATTTCAAATTTTTTTTTGAGCAGTTAAAGAGTTGTGAAAAGATTCCATTGTATGGTGGTTTCACTAAATATATAGCATTCTCAGTCATAATGAAGCTGTATAATTTGAAATTAGGAAATAGATGGAGTGATTCCGGTTTTATGTAATTAATTTCTCTCTTTAATGACATACTTCTAGAAGTTAATGAGATCCAAGTACGAACATACAATTCCAAATGAATTCTACGATCGATGGGTATGATCTCTTAATGAATACACACCTTCCCGAATGACTGTATACTATTTCAAAAAGACCAAAAATAACTTTGAGAATTCCCAAATTTTGGTTCTTCTTGATACAAGAAAGATGAATCTAGTCTTATGAAATTTGTATTGTACTTTCCAATCATTCCAAGGTTTAGGAGCCTATACAGAAGCGAGGAGGCTAGAGGGAAATTAATGTGGCATGGAAACACAAGAAATAAATATGGGAAACTATGTCACCTAACATACTATCCTTAGTAGAAGAGAATTGATCATAAGAATCCTGAATTTGGAAACGACTTGAGAAACCTTCATCTTGCGTTATCTACAGATAGAGTGAATCCTTTTGGTTTTCAAAGTAGTACTCACAGTACATGGCCAGTTATGTTTGCAAATTATAACTTGCCACTGTGGTTATTCATGAAATAAAAATACACCATGTTATCTATGCTTATATCAGGACCAAAAAATTGGGCAATGATATTGATGTTTATTTAGCTACATTGATCAAGGATTTGAAATTATTGTGGGTTTCAGGTGTCATGTTGTATGATGCTTACAGAAATGAAGATTTCATATTGAGAGATATATTGTATAGGTCAATAAATGACTTTCCTACTTATATTTTTTTTTTCAGGATATATCATTAAAGAAACTAAAGGGTGTCTCGTCTTCAAACAAGGTACATAGTCAATTTGGTTGAAACATTCATCAAAAACCATGTTTCTAGGACATCACAGATTTCTACCTTGAAGACATAAGTAAAAATTTTGGATGACATTATTTTATGGATATTTAGAAGAATGTATTGTACCATGTCCACTAACAGGTGATCAAATACTTGAGAAAGTAAAAGTTGTGGACACTGCTTTTGGTAAACCATTTTCAAAAAACCTTACGAAAACTAGTTGGAAAAAGAGATCAGTTTTTTTTAAATTAGCATACTCAAATTGTCTATGTGTCTGAAATTTTATTGATGTTATGCATGTTGAAATAAAATGTATGTGATAGTGTCATCAGTACGTATCTAAATGAACCTGAAAAAACAAAGGATGGAATTAAGGCTAGGTTGGACATGGTTGATACAGGAATATGAGAAGTTTTGGTGCCAGTGAAGGGTGAAAAATTAAATTTTCTTCTTCCAATTACTTACACTCTTTCTAGGTAAGAGAGATATTGGTTTTTCAACTTCTTTAATGAAGTAAAGGTTCCATAGGGGTATTCGTCGAATATCCAAAACATTATGTGAATGACTAATTTAAAGTTAAAGGGTTTGAAATCCCATGACTACCATGTTTTGATGCAATATCTAATGCCTATAGATTTACATTGAATTTTTCTCAAGAATTTTTATCATACATTAACCAAGCTCTATTTATTATTCAAAGCTATATATAGAAAAGTTATAGACCCGGTGAAAAATTAGACTATAGAAAGTGAAATTTCCATCATATTATATGAATTGGAAATGTTATTCCTGCCATGATTCTTTGATACAATGGTTCATTTGATGGTTCATTTGGTGAGAGAGATTAAAATATATGTTACTTTACACTATAGATGGATGTAACCCATTGAATAGTATATAAATATCTTGAAGTGTATGTCAAAAATAAAATTCGGCTAGAGGGTTTTTTGAAGAGAGATATATTGTTGAGGAAGCTGTTGAATTCTATACCAAATACATGTTCGATAAGGAAAGCATTTGTTTATCGAAATCGTGTCACACTGGGCATCTTGCGGGTTAAAGAATTTCAGGAAGAGATGTAGTCACAATCAATATTATAGACCAGGAGTAGGCTTACCTTCACATTTTTCATAACATTTTGGAGGTTTCCCCATATGTTGAAACCCAAAAAGAAATTCTTAGGCATTTGAATCCATAAAGGACTGAAACATCAATATAAAATACAAATAATCAATAATTTATAGGATGGTTTTGGGGCTATATTTTTAATTATTTAGATGAAAATATGGATTCAATTTCAGAAAGACTTCAATGGATAATTGGAGGACCAAGTGTATATGTATTATATTACAATGCTTATGTAATTAATAGTTACACATTCAATACAAATGAGCATTATGGAGACAGTACCATACAAAATAGTGAAGCTACACTAATGGATAAAGTGATTCATGTTTCTTGTAATAAGGAAACAAATCTAATTTATGTGAAAATGTCAAACTTTGGAATCATCAAACAATGAATAAGTGTGTATATATTATCTTATAATGGTTATGTAATACCAAGTGCCATTTTTTCAATGCAAGTGGGTTGATAACATGTCTGTTGTTAAAATAGATGAATTGGGATCCATGAATGTTGATTTCAGTAAGGAAGGGTACCAAGAAGAACTATTTATAATGGCATCACAGAAAGTACAAGTATTTTATGTGCCAAATCCTGAAAACCAAAAGTGGTCAATTGTTTAGTTATCGACCAAAACCACTGAAGGGTCAGATGAAAATTCAACTGAGGATGATCCTTTCATTGGGAAATCACAATAATTTAAAAGTGATCCCAATGTAAAAGAAAATTTTTATGTAATAGGATACTACAATTAAGGTATTTGGATCATCTATAGAGCGGTAAAATCCCTCCATCCTTTAAAAAAGAAAAAGAGAGTTCAATAATCAGATTACATTTTTTTTAATATAAATCATGTTACCTCATGTTATTATCCATTTTTTCTGTATTTATGTAATCTAAATTAAATGTTAAACCACTAATACATATAATTACTTCTGCATGTGCTGGTGCTCCCAATACTGAGGAACCACAGGTCTCTCAACCTGCTGCTATTCGTAGTGCCGAGGAATGGACTTCTGCATGTGATGATGCTCCCATTTCTAAGGAACAATAGTTTTCTCAACCTACTACTACTCCTAGTGTATAGGTACAATGACCATATGAAAATTATGATAATATTGCTATAGAGGAACATATTGAAGATGTTTATTTTGGGGAAATGGTAGGCGATGAAGGACAGACATCACATAAAAATAGAAGAGTCGTATTTTGATGGTGTTAGCAAAAAGAATTAAGGAAAAAGTTAACATCATCAAATTCGAGGTGGGATAGAATGTTAAAGGGTAGCATGTTACCCCCAACAAGGTAATTTTCAATAGTTATATTAGAATCATCACTCATAAACATGTAAAAATTGACATGGATTCATGGAACCATGTTGTTCCCGGGCTAAATAAACTGATGTGGGAAGAGATTACGACAACATTATGATATAATTTATTTATTTTACTAAAATATAAAATAATAAAACATTGAACTACTCTTAATCATCCATTTTACAGTGCATTTATAGTGGATGAATCCCAAAAGAAGTATTTATTAATGCTTACTAGAAGGATTCACATAGGATTTATCACAATCCTAAAAAGACATCATCTTAAAGACACTATAGGGAAAATAAACCTGTACCAACTGGTTATCTATGAACACATGATAACCTAAGAAGTGTGGGATGCATTTACTGGATTTCATGTGGATGTGTATTTTCAGGTACATTATTGCCAGTAATATATTGTTTAATGATACATGTAATCATCACTTTGATTGACATTTTTTATTTATGAAACAAAAACAGAGTTATGGAAATAAGGAATGAGTAGAAAAACCGGTGTAACCCTACTGTAAAGTAAGGATGTGGTCTGCTTCACTAGGGAAAAATTGGTTTGTATTTTAAATCTATCATAATACTTTTACATGACATGAAACCACACTATAATTCTATTCCTCTGTTTATATGTAGATTGATGACTCAAAATCCAAATCCACTTCCATCCCATGACATGTGCTATGGAAGGAGGCACATGTAAATTAGGTTGGGATACCAATAGATGAAAACACACAAAAATGTGGGAAACATGGGTAAGTGTTACATAATAAAAATTTGTTTTACTTTAAATCACTATTACATAAAAATGATCACTTATTTTCATATATTTTATATCCGACATAGTCATAGGAATCATCAACACCTGTTCTAGATGAACACAAACTATTAGTGGCCTTGAAGTGGCCAGAATAGTTTGGTCGTGTCAAAGGTGAGGGTTTTGGGGTGACACACCAAAAATATTTTGAGAAAAAAACTAGAGTATGATCAAATTGAATTACTAAAATAGATGAGAGAAAGAATATCTACCCTTTAAGGACAATTACAATGGTAGAGAGAGATGATGGAAACTTTAATGAGGGAGAGGAAAAGAGAATAATCAACTCAAGAACAACAACCGTGTGGAGATCCTGTACCACCCCACAACAACTATGTGGCTAACCATTACACTCAAAGAAATGTCTTGGTATAGGTAATCAATGTTCTAATAAATGTTTGTATGAAATGTGAATCAGATAGAAATTGATACCTTTCCTGTACTGATATTTTACAGGGTGATAATGACTGTGATTTATATCTAGAAACACCCACCCATCTCCTTGTAGATAGGGATATAGTGTTCAATATTCAAAAGGACATGTTATACAACAGACCACTTAAAAAAGGTCATGTGTGAGTGTCGATCAACGTATCCCTTGAGCCAAGCATAGATCTACCTATTATAATTCATGAAGATGATATTAATAAGGTTGAAAAAGTTGTTTGAACATTCATTACATGGCCATTACATCTTGTAAAAAACATGCTAACAAGGAGGTATTCGTTTCCATTTTACTTTTCAATCTAAACCTTCAACAATTAATGGAAAAATTTCAGAACTGATGATTGTTATTATATACGGACAAAGAGAAGGGGTGAAATTAAAAACCACCTCAAAACCATCAAAAGGATCGACCAACCAATAAAAAAATCTACACAAATCACAATTAACACACCCATTATATATCCAAATTTTCTATCATTGAAGGATCATGTGGATACAAAGTTAAAAGATCGTCATAACCATATAGTTGAATTTGAAGAAAATATGTACAGAGAGAAAGATCAAGACTTAATTGGTGTTGAGAGTGAAACTAAAATCCTTGACTATGAATGGCTAGGTGATTCGGTTGTGAATGTATACATGAGGTATGTTTTCATGATTTTATTTTCCAAAAGCTGATATACATAGTCAATTATGACTAAATACATTTCATGTTTTTGGTAGGAGTATATATGAAAAAAAATTGAAGGGATTTTCTGATGAGAAAAAGTTCAAACTCATTAGTCCTTACATAACCTCTAGAAAATTAGACAAAATAGAACAAAAAAATAATGAAATAGTGACAAGTCTGATCAAATCGTTTGAAAGAAAAATTTCATATGAAAAACTCTATTTAATACCAATGATGAATGGGTAATACTCTAAAATTTAATAATATAATATTTATTTTCATTTATTTTATTATTTATTCATTTTTGTGTTTTTAGGAAGTATTGGATGCTCATTTCAGTAAATTTGGACACTACAATGATTTATTTCTTGGATTAAATGCATGGATATCAAAAAAACTATCCACACATGATGATGTTTTTTTCAATTTGTAATACACTACATCCAACATTTTAGAAATAAACATCTAGTTATATAATTTATATTATCTTTTAATGAGTATTATATTATAATAGGGCGATGAATCACTATCGTGAAAAAAAAGGAATGAGGCCAGGGGTAAAGAAAAGAAAGAAGAAAAGTTCTACTACTGGATAAGTATAAAGGTATATATAATAATATTTCACTATTAAAACACATATAAAAACAAATTACTTATTCTCCTCATTTTTTTGCAGTGTCCAAAATAAACCAATGGAAAATATTAGGGTTATTATGTTTGTAAATTTATGAGAGAGATCATATTCTATGAAAAACTAGCATCTATGAAGAGATATTTTCAAAGATAATTACTATTTCATTTAAAATATTTATTAATCCTTTGTGTATTTATATTTTCTATTACTAATATGACTATAAAAAAGACTCATAATCACAAGACAATATAGATGTGCTCAGAAATGAATGGACAACATACCTGATAGAAGAATGTACACAAATATCATGAAGATGTGACTTCCATATAAGTAGTGTATTGTTTCATATTTATGTTTAATTTACTTCTTTTTATTATTATTCACATAATTTTTTTTCCTTATATAGGTGGATTCTTTTGTTTGAGTCTGGGTGGTTTGTTCGAAACCGACCATTCTTATGAGATATTGGACTTCAAGGTGCCACTAAGATAATTTCAACAAGGAAATGAGTTAAGAATGTATAAAGGTGAATTTTTATCACTTATTTATTTAATTATTTTTTTCATAATTTTATCTACTATTTGTAAGTTAATTTCCTTATCATTTTTATCTTTTACTTATTTTTTATAGATTTTTTGGGAAGTCATATTTTCCTTTCAACTATCTACAACAAGCCAGAAAAGAGAGAACATGTTGAATTAAAAGTATGACTTCTAAGTAGTTGAATGAAAAGTATAACTTCCCAAAAGATTTGTCATGAATATTTTCCTAAACAATATACTAATCAGCTGCATCTCAATTAGCCACACCTCAATCTAATACATAGTGTGATCAGTATGACTCGAAGTGTAAGTTTTTAGTTTATAATATTCTTTGATCCTCTCAGATTCATGTATTTTGAAATACCATGTATTTATCCATGACTCATGATTATAATCTATGATATGCAGGGTATGAATTTATAATATAAATATCACCTTATAATATATTTATGCTCTTGTTATCCTTATATAATCATTGATTTGTCCCTTGTTTACACTTATTGAGCATCTATCATAACCCTTTCCTATGTTTAATATAATTAGGTTATTAAGATTGGTTTTAGAAATGATATGTATAAGTATTTTTCTAGTAAATAATAACTTAATGAGAGACTCTTATGAACTAGTTCTTTATGTTTTCATGTTTCCAAAAGAACTAGACCTAAAATATTTTGTCATGGATCATTATGTTATGTAAGGAATATTAATCTAATAAGATGTGATATATATGTATGAAATGTCTACGTCAATGTAGTTGGTATCAGAGCAACTGACCTACTCAAAATTGACAAAAAATAACAAGTTACCAGTATCACTCAAAGTGTGTCTTTTTATTTAAAATTAACACTAATTTTAGTAAAAAGAACAAGTGACATAATGAAAACATAGAAAACACATTTG
This sequence comes from Viscum album, assembly GCA_963277665.1. Classification (NCBI taxonomy): domain Eukaryota; kingdom Viridiplantae; phylum Streptophyta; class Magnoliopsida; order Santalales; family Viscaceae; genus Viscum; species Viscum album. Next base: position 60,288,526 of record OY728137.1, on the reverse strand, counting down.
AATTGTTTTGATATTTTAGGAAAATGATCTATGAGTCATTTTTGACATGTATGAATCAACCTCACCTCAATCTGATGCATGGTTTTAAGTGTGTATTTTTATATTAAATTGACATTAAATTGAGGAAAAAGAATAGGCGACATACTAAAAACTGAGAAAACACATTTATATTATTTTGATACTTTAGAAAAATGATCCATGAGTTATTTTTTATGTGTATGAATCAACCACACCTCAATTCAATGTACGACGTGAACAATATGACTAAAAGTGCCAGTTATCAATTTAAAATTATAATTTTAGTTCAAAACATGCCACTCACTTAAAAACAAAAAAAATACTTTGATTGTCTTGATAATTTAGAAAAATGATTCCTAATTCATTTGTGATTTGGATGATGTAGTGTCACATCAAACCGACACACAATGCGACCGATGTGACTCAAAATGCATGTTTCCAGTTTGAAATGACATTTTAGTAAAAAAAACAACTAACATACTGAAAACTAAGAAAAAATATTCATATTTTTCTGATACTCTAGGAAAATGATCTATAAGTCATTTGTGACATTTAGGAGTCAGCTGAACCTCAATAAGACACAAGATGTAGCCAACAAAACTCAAAGTGTCTATTTTTATTTAAAATTGACATCAATTTAAGTAAAAACAACAGGTGACAATACTGAGAACTTAACAAATGCATTTGTATTGTTTCTATATTTTAAGAAAATGATCTGTGACTCATTTTTGATGTGTAAGATTCAAACACACCTCAATACGATGCACGGTGTGACCAGTTTGACTCCAAGTGTGTCTTTTTATTTAAAGTTGACATTAATTTATGTAAAAAGAACAAGTGACATACTAAAGCCAAGAAAAATCATTCATAATGTTTTGATAATTTAGGAAAATTATCCATGAGTCATTTTTTATGTTTAGGAATCATTCAAACCTCAATAAGATGCATGGTGTCTCCAATATAACTCAAAGTGTCTCTTTATATTTAAAATTGGCATAAATTTAAGTAAAAACAAGAAGTGACATACTGAAAACCAAGAAAACACATTCAGATTATTGTTATATTTTATGAAAATGATCTATTAGTCATTCTTAATATGTAGGGATCATCTTAACCTCAATATGATTCATAGTGTGGCTGGTATCACTCAAAATATCTCTTTTTATTTAAAATTGACATTAATTTAAGTAAAAACAACACGTGACATACTGAAAACCGAGAAAACACAATCATATTATTTTGTAATTTTTTGAAAAAAATATATTAGTGATTTTTGACATGTAGGAATTAGTCTCACTTTAATACAACACCCAGTGTGGCTGGTACAACTCAACGTGTTTCTTTTTTATTTAAAATTGACATTAATTTAAGTAAAAACAACAAGTGACATTCTGAAAACTGATAAAACAGATTTTTATTATTTTGATATTTTAGGAAAATGATCTATTAGTCATTTGTGACATGTAAAAATCATCCTCACTTCAATAATACACATAGTGTGGATATTATCACTCAAAGGGTCTCTTTTTATTTAAAATTGACATTAATTTAAGTAAAAACATTAAGTGACATACTGAAAACTGAGAAAGCACATTCAAATTGTTTTGATATTTTAGTAAAATGATCAATTATTCATTTTTAAAATTTAGGTATCATCCAAACCTCAATACGATGCATGGTGTGGCTGATATAACTCAAATTCTATCTTTTTTATTTAAAATTGACATTAATTTAAGTAAAAACAACAAGTGACATACTGAAAACGAAGAAAATGAATTCATATTCTTTTGATACTTTATGGAAATAATACATGGTTCATTTTTGATGTGTAGGAGTCAACCTCCCCTCAATCTGACACACAGTGTGAACAGTATGACTAAAAGTGCCCGTTATTAGTTTAAAATTGACATTTTAGTTCAAAACATGCCACTCAATGAAAACTAAGAAAATGTGCTCCAATTTTCTTGATAATTTAGGGCAAAAATTAATAAGTCATTTGTGACATGTGTGAAGTAGTCTCATATCAACTCGATGCAATATGTGAACAGTATGACTCAAAATGCGTGTTTTCAGTTAGAAATGACATTTTAGAAAAAACACAACTAACATACTAAAAATAGAGAAAAAACATTTTTATGTTTTTTATACCTTAATAAAATGATCCATCAGTAATTTGTGATAGGTAGGAATTATAAAAACCTAAATATGATGCATAGTGTGGCTGGTATAACTCCAAATGTGTCATTATTTAAAATTGACATTAAATTTAGTAAAAGAACAAGTGACATACTCAAAACTGAGAAAAAAATATTCGTATTGTTTTGATATTTTAGAAAAATGACCCATAACTCATTTTTACTGTGTAAGAATCAACCCCACCACAATAAGATGCATTTTTTGATTGGTATAACTCCAAATGTGTCATTTTTTTAAATATTGACATTTTGTTAATGTGTTATTTCATATTAATGTTTAATTTATTTCTTTATAGTATTACTATAATAATATTTGGTTCCTTATATAGGTGGAATCTTTTTCTCAGGTTGAGATGATTTGTTCAAAAATTTATACCATGGGTAGAAATTTTTGAGAGGGAATCATGGGCATCAAAAGATAAAATATTAATGTTTTATAATGTTTGTTGGACAATTGTAAATGTAATTACATAATTTTTTTGAGTAAAATGTAAATAGCAGTGTTTTTTTGTATATATCATGGGTGTAAATTTTTTTATTCATGATTTCAATTAAATATATATAGAAGGTTTTATTATGGGCGTGCTATTTAAATTATAGGTTTGCTTCTAGGTGTGCTATTATATAAACAACACACTAAAGGTGGCTAGGCCTTTATCAACATTTTTTTAGCACAGATAAAGAACCCCCTTTATCATCGCTGCGATTAACAATGTTTTTTAGTGCTGTTAAAGTCCATCTTGAGTGTTGTGAAAGGCCATATGTGTAATAGTGTTACAAGTTATAGAATAACCTATAAAAATTTGTTCATCGGTTATTGGATAAAATTTATATAACTAATTTTTTTTATTGAGGATGAATACTTTTCACCCAAAAACAATGAAGTAATAAAGTTTTGGATTTATTTCGGTTTAAAAAGAATAATTTTTTTATTAAGAAATTTTTTGAGTAAAACTAAATTTATAGTATAACAAGTAGTACTTACAACTTCAACCAAAAAATGCATAAAAATATAATAATCACTTAAAAAATCATATATAATTTCTTGAATAATTCTATATCTTCATCCAACTACACCATTTATCTATGGTTCTCTTGGAGCAAAAAAACATGCGTAATACCTTTTTTACTACAAAAAGTTTCAAAATGGACTCACCACTATGATCACTCTATATAGTAACCAATGGTAGGTTTTTAAATTTTTTAACAAAATCATGAAAAAACTTAAAATGACTAAACTATTTGGATTTTTGAGTAAGAAAGTAGACCCAAGTAAATATAGTATAATCATAAACCAATACATATACATAGTATTTGTAACACCCCAGGTAAATAAAGAATATGACATTTTCATATTTATCCATATTTGTGAAAAAAATATTAATATTACTTTAAAGGGGACGCTATGCTCGATGGCATACCCAATACACAACAACAAGTTTCTTAGGAATCTTACGTTGCACTCTAATAATAAAATAATATTATTTTAAATAGTAGTTAACGCCTAGCCGTTATAATGAAGAGAATGAACAGAACTAACTACAAAATGATTATATATGTTTGTCAAATATTTTTACTTTTATCCAATAAATGCTAGAGGCTTAAAATGTGAATGAATCCAATTTTAAAGCGTAAATATTCTAATATTCTTTAAAAGGTCGATTAACCACCTTTTGATGGAGAACTCTTTTTAAATCCACTTTTTGAAAATTTCATATGTTATATTGGACCAAATAAAATTCTTCTTTAGAATCGGGACATCAAAATTTACTTTGTGTAAATTTTTGGTATTTTTCCGATAAAGTTCATTTTTTAATGAATAGTGAAAAATGTTGTATTTTAATTCAAAACCTCTTTTTAATATAATTTATTTATATTATTAGATTATCTTTCTAATTGGTTTTAAAGTGAAATTAGAATATATTTTTACCATTTAATCCAATAGTGGTCATTGGAATTAATTTCATCTTGAAATTGGACTTAAACTAGTGTCAATCTTTTGATACTTATTGTTTCATAAAAACACGCTATTTGCTCTGACAGCTGGAATTAATTATTAAATTAATTAATGTAACTTATATGTTTTGAATTTTTTAAAATAGAAATCATTTTTGAATTCGGAATAACAAATAGAGCTTAGGGTGAATTTTGCGTATTTTTCTGAAAAACTTCAATTTTTGATGAATAGTGAAACCACTAAGTGGTAGTTTAAAAACTGATTTTTCGTTTAAATGAAACATTACCACTTCTGTGATTTGAATTTCAAAAATCCGACATACATGGTTGTCATTAAGATGCAAAATGTGGTTCAATGGGATTAAAATAATTTTTTGGTGAATAGTATCTTTTAAGTTTTTAATCGCGATTAGATGTAATTAGTGTAATTTAAGGTAAAAATAATGTTTTAATAATATTAAATGACCTAGAAACATGTCCTACCCTAATTGGATGTGTCATGGCCGACCAATACAATCCATGGGTCAACTTGGGGACCCCATGGAGCCACTTTGGTTGGAAAATGACATAAATACCATTTTATTTAAAGTTAAAATTAAAATGTCACAAACATGTGTTGTTTTACTAAAACAATTTTTACATGGGGTTATACAGGTCATATATTTGACTATAAATATTCATTATAAATCTAAAAAGATTTTTTACATAATTATATTTTTTTACAATTTTTAAATATTAAATAAATTAATTTATTTATGACACCATGATGATGCAACGATTACCTCATTATTTAACGATTTAAATAAAATGAAAAGATAATGTGAAATCTAAGTCTTAAACTTGTCAAAAACCTATTGGATGGGTGGATTTCGAAACCTTATCACCTTATCCTCGAAATATATCCTTTTGGGACCTTTTAAATCCGAAAATCATTTTATAATAAAGTAATATTTTATAACTTTCCAAGAGTGCCCCTCCTCTCCTCTTATAAAAGACCCCCACCTCTACCACCTTAAAAACACCTCTAAAGCCTTTTTCTCATCCAACTTCTGCCAATTTAATCTCTCCACATCCCTCTTTTCATCATTGAAGCCTCACTTTGGGCATAATCCTTTCCAAGGAAGCCTTTGAGCTCAAATCAAAGAGAGTTACCCGATTTAAAGGTAATGTCTTCCCTTGTGTTCTTTTGTTTTATTTTTCTTATCCAAAACCCTAAACTATTTTTATTTATTCATTTTGTAAAAAAAAGTATCTTAAATATACTAGGATGTTGTTATGAGTATTATTAGAGCAACACTAACACATACCTCCGTCTAATGGTTAAAGAACATACTGTTTCTGTGGATGGCGAATTACTGCCTCACGAAACGATGATTGTTCTATCTTCTCATACCACCTCTCATGGTGGCCATTATGATGGACATATATTTATTTATGATATATATTATATTTATTTCCTCTCTATGCTTCTGTATTTTATATTTAATACATACTTTTATGCTTTTCATGTTGTGCAAATGCAATAATTTCATTTGAGGAAGTGTGGAGTACCGCCCCCTCAAGTGATGTGAATCGTTCATGCAATACATGGAATGTATAAAGAATGAAATTGATGAACTTATGTGATCTATATAACATATATATTATACTTGAATTATAATATATATATATATATATATCTCATCTATTTTAATTCCATTAATGTGCCAAAGAAATGAAAGTACCGTTCATGCGTACGTATGTCTTACCGTCTCCATGAACGGTACATTTCATTTCTTATCTCCAAATGTTATGTACTATTATAAGTACATATATATAATGGATATATATGTAATATATTACATCTAAATGATGGATATAATTCTGGAATTATAATATATATATCTCTCATTTTTTTAATTCCATTAATATGACAAAAAATGAAAGTAGCGTTCATGCGTACGTACGGCCTACCATCTCCATGAACGGTGATTTTAATTTTTTATCCCCAAATGCTATGGAATAGTATAAAATGAATATATAATAGATATATATGATATTTAAAACATCAATACTATTCTGGATATGATGTACCTATAACTACTTGGAAAATTCTTTTCCAACAAGTTTGATTTTTACTCATGTACCGAACATCGACAAAAACGTCTGATATGAACTCACTTTATTAACAAATTATTATAAAAATATAATATGTGATATTAACTGAATAATAATATTTAAAGTTGGTCCTTAATAAATTATAAATTGACCAAATTTTATTATTCGGGAGATTAATGAACGATCGAGTCATGTCGGACACGAGGTAAGAGATCCTACCCCTCTCTTTCTTTTTAAGTACACTATTTTATGTCATTCCTTTTAAGCTCATATTTCTTATGATTGGGATGTTATTTTATATTAATACTCCTGTACTCTTTATGTTCATATTATGAGAGACCCTATTTTCTCTCATCAATCCATTTTGTAAGTTTTGAGTGGCGCCGTTAGGCTGCCGAATTTTTGTAAGAGATCTAACCCCTCTCTTTCTTTTTAAGTACACTCTTTTATGTCATTCCTTTTAAGATCATATTTCTTATGATTTGAATGTTCTTTTATATTAATCCTACTGTAATTTTTATGTTCATATTATGAGATACCCTATTTTCTCTCATCAATCCATTTTGGAAGTTTTGAGTGGCGCCGTTAGGCTGTCGAATTTTCGTAAGAGATATAACCTCTCTCTTTCTTTTTAAGTACTCTCATTTATGTCACTTCTTTTAAGATCCTATTTTTTGTTATGGGGGATGTTCTTTTTTATTCCTCTTTCTGTACATTTTATTTTAATATGATGAGAGACCCTATTTGATCTCATCAATCCATTTTTGGAAGTTTTAAGTGGCGCCGTTAGGCTGCCGAGTTTTCGTAAGGGATTTTTCATATCACTTTTAGTCCCGTGAGATTTATGCTACCTTTTCCACCATTTCCTTTGATTGGTGTATGTAATTCCCATTATTATACTCTCTGTGTAATATAATTTCATTTATGGGTATTTACATATTAATTGTATGACCCTTCTTCAATGGGGTGTACGTTTCGAAAGTTACCCAAGTCGGTAAGGGAACCTTTCACCCTCCTCTTTTAAAAGACTTATTTTGTTATGTATTTTAATTCACATACTATTATGTTGGGATATGTTATTATATATCCTTATTGATGTAAATTTTATTTCCAAGTGATGAGATACCCTTTTTATCTCTCATCAACTCTTTTTCGGAATTTTGAAGTGACACCGTTAGGCTGTTGAATTTTTGCAAGGGAACTTATTAACCCAATTTTGATTCTTTGGGATAAACTTGTACTCCTTGAATATATCTTTCTATGAATATGTGTGAATGTTCTCTGATTGTTTTACACTTAATATCCACTTATATTTGGTGTATTCATTTGTCACACATAATTATGTAATTGATTTATCCTTAATCCAAGGATACCGTCTTTGTAAGGAACATCGTCTCAATCTCATTTCATTGAGACATATTTTGTTTTATACACAAATTATTTTTATACGGTGTATAAACCCCTTTTACTTTTCATTTATTCAAAAGGAATCTTTTTATATGAATCGTTTTACTAAATGACAAAAAGGAATGTTTTTCTTGTTGTACGTATGTGGCGACAATGACTTCTCCGCCGCCATGACCATTATTTGAGTTTCGGCTTCCTCTACAAGCCATAACTTTTTTGAATGAAAAATAAATACCATGTTTTAATATAATTTTATTTTGGTATTGAAAATGGTTTTCATAATTTTTTTATATCAATTTGTTTTATTGATATCTTGTGATTGAAAAGTTGAAATGTTATGTTTCCTTTATACATGTTTTAAGTGATTTGATTATGTTATGGTTCTTGGGAATTATTATGAAGACGGGTGGTTTCATGATAAACTAAGGGAGGGTGAGCCCGATATATCTCTCCAATGCATTGGGTAACGCAAAGGGGTTAAACGTTAAGGTTTCTCCGAAGAGATTTAGGGAATATACTGTGATTGGTATTCCAAACGTAACCAAGAGGGTTACTCCCTACGTAAGAATGTTATGAATGCCTCAAGTTACCTTTATGCCTTATGATTTATATAATTTATTCATTATTTGATGAGGTATGATAAAATGCTTATGTTTTATGAGTAAAGTATGATTTCATACATGGACTAATGTTTTCTTTTCATTCTTTTATATCCCTTACTGAGCTTTTTATGCTCATCCCAAGTTTTTGAAATATTTTTCACAGGTCAAGGGAAAGGTTCATGATATGATGATAGTGTAAAGGAAGTGTCAAGAAAGAATCCATGTTTTATTTTAAATATGTTTCTGTTGATGGGAAAAAAAACGAATTCTATCTTTTATGTAACCACTTTGTTTAAATGTGGAATGTAATTCATGATTTATGATCTAATTCTCTATAACTCTAAACCTGAAAAGATCCTCAATGTGAATTATTCATTTAATTCAATATTAAGTAAGGTTTAAGGCCGGGGCCTTATAGTTGGTATCAAAGGGAGGTTTAGATAACTTTAGAGGTTAAGGTATTCTCTAAGCATAAGTGACATTACCATAATGTTTAGGATTTCAGAAAGAGTCATAGTTTTTAGATAAAGTGAATGAGTAAGTATATCTAAGTGTTTTTCTTCTTCATTAGTATATGATAATTTTGTTGATGTACTCACACTGACATTTCTGGTTTTAGTAAAGGGATGGATCTATTAGGAACCAAAGTGAAAATGGGTTTGAAGGAAACTATGGTGGTTCTCTGATTAAGAGACAAGATGAAATGGGGGATTCAATGAGGAATATCATGGTTGTTCTAAACCAACTATCAAGGAGTCATGATAAACCACTTGAACCTTGGTGAGTTCTCTAATGCATCATGTACGATATGACCAACTCGATGCGGAAGTTTAGGTAATAATTATAAAGGTAACCATTAGGGTTTATGTGATCCTTACTTTTGAGGTAATTATGGGTTACTATATGTTATGATGAAAAATGAAAGGCATGAGATAAACTTGAGGTTAAAATATGTTATGATTATTTTTGAAGATTTTATCTTTTTTTGGGGAATTTTTTGAGAATTATATAGTTTGGAAAAAGGAAAACACGCAGACCGTGTGACAACCCGTCACGTCGGACAAAGATACAGGAATCAAACCCACAACCAAAGTGCGACTAGTATTTATCGCCTACCAATGGACTATGTGAAGTCCCTGGTTAGTTTGACTAATTATTTTTAGTTAGATGATTTTAGGAATCAAGAGTTATTTTATTTTGGGTTATCTATGGAAATGATTAACCTATCATGGAGGATATGTTATTAGGTTAATTACTTTTCAATATGAGACTTTAAGAGAAACTAATGTTATTTGGAGATAAATGTTAATTTTTTTTCTACCTTGGAAGACTATGTGATTAAATCCTTTAAATATCTGGGTTTCAATCTAAGTTTGGTTTACTTTGAAGAAATTTATGGACAAATTGTTTATTGAATGGTCTTCGTTAAACTTTGGGTTTTGTTGGACAAATTTTAGAGATTAAGAATAGATTTTCTTTTTATAAAGTATTATCCTCTTGTGGATTATCTGATCTTGTACTAAAATTTTTGGTTTTAGTTTTGGTTATGGTCTAAAGACATGGGAAGTATATAGTTCTCTTTTGTGGATTAGGTGATTCTCTAGAAGTTGATTATATCTCTCTTAATGTAAACAAGTCATCCTAAATACTCATCTTTTGGAGAAAATATGATTTCGCGTAAGAAATCTAGTAAAAGTTGAAATTCAACATGACAAGTAAGTATGTTTCCTTATGTTTTAGTTAAGCTCATAAATAAATTCCTCAATGAAAAGTAACTTAAAAAAAATGTTGTCTCTTAACTTTTCCTACTAGGGAATCAAATACCATTTAACCCATCACAAGTTTGTGATTTTCTTATGGTTGACTTTCTCCTAGACATGTTTACTATCACTCTCCCTTAGAACATGACCCTTTGTGTTTTCCTCCATATCCATATTTTCATACTTGGAATCCTAGTATGGGTTAACTCGGGTGACCTTTGTACTTCTCTTTATTTTAAAGTGATAGTTTTACTGACTCTTGTTCCTATGTGGGATTTTAAATAAAGTTTCCAAGCCCAATTTTAAAATTGAGAGGACGCAATTCCCAAAAGAGGGGAAGGATGTAACACCCTAGGTAAATAAAGAATATGATATTTTCATATTTATCCATATTTGTGAATAAAATATTAATATTACTTTAAAGGGGACTCTATGCTCGATGGCGTACCCAATACGCAACAACGAGTTTCTTGGGAATCTTACGTTGCACTCTAATAATAAAATAATATTATTTTAAATAATAGTTAACACATAGCCGTTATAATGGCAGGAATGAACAAAAATAACTACAAAATTATTATATATGTTTTTCAAATATTTTTACTTTTATCCAATAAATGTTAGAGGCTTAAAATGTGAATGAATCCAATTTTAAAGCGTAAATATTCTAATATTCTTTAAAAGGTCGATTAACCACCTTTTAATGGAGAACACTTTTTAAATCCAATTTTTGAAAATTTCATATGTTATATTAGACCAAATAAAATTCTTCTTTAGAATCGGGACATCAAAATTTACTTTGTGTAAATTTTTGGTATTTTTCTGATAAAGTTCATTTTTTTAATGAATAGTGAAAAATGTTGTATTTTAATTCAAAATGTCTTTTTAATCTAATTTATTTATATGATTAAATTATCTTTTTAATTGGTTTTAAAGTTAAATTAGAATATATTTTTACCATTTAATCCAATAGTTGTAATTGGAATTAATTTCATCTTGAAATTGGACTTAAACTAGTGTCAATCTTTTGATACTTATTGTTTCATAAAAACACGCTATTTGCTCTGACAGCGGGAATTAATTATTAAATTAATTAATGTAACTTATATGTCTTGAATTTTGTAAAATAGGCATCATTTTTGAATTCAGATTATCAAATATAGCTTAGGGTGAATTTTTGGCATTTTTCTGAAAAACTTCAATTTTTGATGAATAGTGAAACTACTAAGTGGTAGTTTAAAAACTGATTTTTCATTTAAATAAAACATTACCACTTCTGTGATTTGAATTTCAAAAATCTGACATACATGGTTGTCATTAGGATGTAAAATGTGGTTCAATGGGATTAAAATAATTTTTTGGTGAATAGTAACTTTTACGTTTTTAATCGCGATTAGATGTAATTAGTGTAATTTAAGGTAAAAATAATGTTTTAATAATATGAAATGACCTAGACACATGTCCTACCCTCATTGGATGTGTCATGGACGACCAAGAAAATCCATGAGTTAACTAGGGGACCCCATGGAGCCACTTTGGTTGGAAAATGACATAAATGCCTTTTTATTTAAAGTTAAAATTAAAATGTCACAAACATGTGTTGTTTTACTAAAAAAATTTTTACATGGGGTTATACAAGTCATATATTTGACTATAAATATTCATTAGAAATCTAAAAAGATTTCCTACATAATGATATTTTTTTTATAATTTTTAGATGTTAAATAAATTAATTTATTTATGACACCATGATGATGCAACAATTACCTCATTATTTAACGATTTAAATAAAATGAAAAGATAGGGTGAAATCTAAGTCTTAAACTTGTCAAAAACTTATTGGATGGGTGTATTTCGAAACCCTATCACCTTATCTTCAAAATATTTCATTTTGGGACCTTTTCAAATCCGAAAACCATTTTATAATAAAGTAATATTTTATAACTTTCCAAGAGTGCCCCTCCTCTCCTCTTATAAAAGGCCCCCACCTCTACCACCTTACACACACCTCTCAAGCCTTTGGTTCTGCCAAACCCTGAACATTTCATCTCTCCACATCCCTATATTCATCATTGAAGCCTCACTTTGGGCAGAATCTTTTCCAAGGAAGCCTTTGAGCTCAAATCAAAGAGAGTTACCCGATTTAAACATAATGTCTTCCCTTGTGTTCTTTTGTTTTATTTTTCTTCTCCAAACCCATAAAATCTTTTTATTTATTTATTTTGTAACAACACCAGTATCTTCAATATACTAGGATGTTGTTATGAGAAGGATTCTAGCTACACTAACACACACCCCCCATCTAATGGTTAAAGAACATACTGTTTCTGTGGATGGCGAATTACTGCCTCACAAACAGTGATTGTTCTATCTTCTCATACCACCTCTCATGGTGGCCATTATGATGGAACTATATTTATTTATGATATATATTATATTTATTTCCTCTCTATTCTTTTGTATTTTATATTTAATACATACCTTTATGCTTTTCATGTTGTGCAAATGCGATAATTTCATTTGAGGAAGTGTGGACTACCACCCCCTCAAGTGATGTGACTCGTTAATGCAATACATGGAATGTATAAATAATGAAATTAATGAACTTATGTGATCTATATAACATATATATTATACTGGAAGTATAATATATATATATCTCATCTATTTTAATTCCATTAATGTGCCAAAGAATTGAAAGTAGCGTTCATGCATACGTACGTCTTACCGTCTCCATGAACGTTACATTTCATCTCTTATCTTCAAATGTTATGTACTATTATAAGTACATATATATAATAAATATATATGTAATATATAATAAATATATATGTAATATATTACATCTAAATTATGGATATCATTCTGGAATTATAATATATATATCTCTCATTTTTTTAATTCCATTAAAATGACAAAAAATGAAAGTAGCGTTCATGCGTACGTACGACCTACCATCTCCATGGATGGAGCTTTTAATTTTTTATCTCCAAATGCTATGTAATAGTATAAAATGAATATATAATATATATATATGATATTTAAAACATCAATACTATATTTTATATGATGTACCTATAACTACTTGGAAAATTATTTTCCAACAAGTTCGATTTTTACTCATGTACCAAACATCGACAAAAACATCTGATATGAAATCAATTTATTAACAAATTATTATAACCTTATAATATGTGATATTAACTGAATAATAATATTTAAAGTAGTTCTTTAAGAAATTATTAATTGAACAAATTTTATTATTCAGGAGATTAATGAACGATCGAGTCATGTCGGACATGAGGTAAGAGATCCTACCCCTCTCTTTCTTTTTAAGTACACTCTTTTATGTCATTCCTTTTAAGCTCATCTTTATTATTATTGGGATGTTATTTTATATTACTCATACTGTACTTTTTATGTTCATATTACGAGATACCCTATTTTCTGTCATCAATCCATTTTGGAAGTTTTGAGTGGCGCCGTTAGGCTGCAGAATTTTCGTAAGAGATCTAACCCCTCTCTTTCTTTTAAAGTACACTCTTTTATGTCATTCCTTTTAAGTTCATATTTATTATTATTGGGATGTTCTTTTATATTAATCCTACTGTAATTTTTATGTTCATATTATGAGAGAGCCTATTTTCTCTTATCAATCCATTTTGGAAGTTTTGAGTGGCGCCGTTAGGCTGCCGAATTTTCGTAAGAGATCTAACCTCTCTATTTCTTTTTAAGTACTATCCTTTATGTCACTTCTTTTAAGCTCATATTTTTTGTTATGGGGGATTTTATTTTATATTCCTCTTTCTTTAAATTTTATTTTAATATTATGAGAGACCCTATTTGATCTCATCAATCCATTTTTGGAAGTTTTAAGTGGCGCCGTTAGGCTGCCGAGTTTTCGTAAGGGATTTTCCATCTCACTTTTAGTCCAGTGAGATTTATGATATGTTTGCCACCATTTCCTTTGAGTGGTGTATGTAATTACAATTATTATACTCTTTGTGTAATATAATTTCATTTATGGGTATTTACATATTCATTGTATGACCCTTCTTCAACGGGGTGTACGTTTCGAAAGTTACCCAAGTCGGTAAGGGAACCTTTCACCCTCCTCTTTTAAAAGACTTTTTTTGTTATGTCTTTTAATTCACATACTATTATGTTGGGATATGTTCTTATATATCATTATTGATGTAAATTTTATTTCCAAGTGATGAGATACCCTTTTTATCTCTCATCAACTCTTTTTCGGAATTTTGAAGTGACGCCGTTAGGCTGTCGAATTTTTGCAAGGGAACTTCTTAACCCAATTTTGATTCTTTGGGATAAACTTGTACTCCTTGAATATATCTTTCTATGAATATGTGTGAATGTTCTATGATTGTTTTACACTTAATATCCACTTATATTTGGTGTATTCATTTGTCACACATAATTATGTAATTGATTTATCCTTAATCCAAGGATACCGTCTTTGTAAGGGACATCATCTCAATCTCCTTTCATCAAGGCATATTTTGTTTTATACACAAATTTCTTTTATACGGTGTATAAACCCCTTTTACTTTTCATTTATTCAAAAGGAATCTTTTTATACGAAGCGTTTTACTAAACGACAAAAAGGAAAGTTTTTCTTGTCGTACGTATGCGGCGACAACGACTTCTCCGCCGCCGTGACCATTATTTGAGTTTCAGATTCCTCTACAAGCCATAACTTTTTTGAATGAAAAATAAATACCATGTTTTAATCTTATTTTATTTTGGTATTGAAAATGGTTTTCATAATGTTTTTATATCAATGTGTTTTATTGATATCTTGTGATTGAAAAGTGGAAATGTTATATTTCCTTTATACATGTTTTAAGTGATACGATTATGTTATGGTTCTTGGGAATTATTATGAAGATGGGTGGTTCCGTGATAAACTAAGGGCGGGTGAGCCTGATATAGCTCTCCAATGTACTGGGTAAGGTGAATGGGTTAAACATTAAGGTTTCTCCGAAGAGATTTAGGGAATATACTGTGCTTGGTATTCCAAACGTAACCAAGAGAGTTACTCCCTACGTAAGAATGTTATGAATGCCTCAAGTTACCTTTATGCCTTATGATTTATATGATTTATTCATGATTTGATGAGGTATGATAAAATTCTTATGTTTTATGAGTAAAGTATGATTTCATACATGGACTAATGTTTTCTTTTCATACTTTATATCCCTTACTGAGCTTTTTATGATCATCCCATGTTTTTGAAATATTTTTCACAGGTCAAGGGAAAGGTTCATGATATGATGATAGTGTCAAGGAAGTGTCAAGAAAGAATCCATGTTTTATTTTAAATTTGTTTTTGTTTATGGAAAAAAAACGAATTCTATCTTTTATGTAACCACTTTGTTTAAATGTGGAATGTAATACATGATTTATGATCTAATTCTCTAAAACTCTAAACCTGAAAAGATCCTCAATGTGAATTATTCATTTAATTCAATATTAAGTAAGTTTTAAGGCCGGGGCCTTATATTATTATACTCTAATACTTCCAATTTGTGTAGGACCAAATAAATCCATGTGCACTAACTATAAAGCTTTGGTTGTTCAGACATCATTTTTAGATTTAAAACTTAACATATATTTTTTTTCTAAATTATTGAGGATCACTAACTTTGGATGAATTAAACTTAAATTTTGGTAGATCCCTAACATGTCCTTTATTATAAATATTTTTTAATGCTTGGAAGTTATAGTGTCCTAGTCTCCTATTACATAACCAAGATAAGTCTTCAATTTCACTTAAATAATGAATATTATGATGAATTAATTCTTCTAAGTTGATAGTGTAAACATTTTGATGCCCATTAGTAGATAAAATTTAATTACATTATGAAATTTGAACAATACATTTATAATTATTGAATTTTATAGGACATACCTCATCACATAAAAAATTTATGATGATAAATAATTTCTTAAGTCCTATAACATATAAAACATTCGAAATGAAGGGTTTTTTCAAGAAAATAACTATCACTGATTCCAGTGATTTGACAATTTGAATTGTCACCAAAAGTGACTCATAATACTTTTAATTTATTTAAATTTAACAAGTTATACTTGCCTCTAGTAAAATATTTAGAACATCAACAATCCATATACCATTTTTATGCTACCATAAATCAACTTAGGTTTCTAAAAAAGTTAAAATTAAGTTCTTGGTACCCACACATGTTTGGGTATATTTACATAATAATTATTTAGGAACCTACATCCACCCAACTATTTTATACTATGAAACTAAGAATTAATATAAAACAAAATCTTTTTTAAACCAAAATATTGAACTTCATTTAGGGAATAACACTTACTCGAGTGTCCTCTTTGATAATTTTTATAAAAGACAAATATTAAGTATAAAATAGTTTGATTGAAAATAACTTTTATAAAAAGTTTAACCAATTCCATTTGAAGTTTTTAAGGGTATTTTTTTTAAAGTTTATCAAAATAATCTTTAGAAGAAGTAAATTTAGATATAATTATATTTAAATAAAAAACATGATATTTAAGTTGAATAACCAAATTCTGATTATCAATATTTTTATTAATATATTTTTGATCAAACAAATTGAGATAAAAAAAATTCATATATTAATTACTTTTTGAATCTAGTTTATTTAAAAACTTTGAATTTAATTTTGAAATTATTTTATTATCCTAAATAAGTTTTTCTTTAGTAAACTCATAGGTTTTTTTTAGTTTTTTATTTTATTTATTAATAAATGTTTCATATCTATCCATTTCATCTAGAGTGGGTAATGTTTCTTCATATTCCAATAAATTAACTTTTTGTTGAATATTTTTAAGATATTATACAGTTACCTTTTCCATGAATCATATTTCATTCCATATAAAATTTAAATAGAAAACAACTATTTTCTAGCTTTCTATTCCACTATTTTCTAATGAACTTTCTGAAGATGTGTCAATTTTTACTGTCACTATCGGTATTTAAAATATACAATATTTCATTTCATTTGATTTTATTTTAGGAAACCTTATCATATTTCTATCTTTATTTTTTATGTTATGGAAACTCAGGTCTGATATGACCTTCCTTAATACATTTTCAGTATATAACTTCAAAAGATTACCTTCTTGTATTTTGTGCCATTATTGTATTTTTTATGATCATTTTGCAAATTTAAATTACCAAAAATTTTATCCAACCATCATTAAATTTGGTAAAGTTCACTTTTTCTATCATTTGAATTTATTTGGTATCTATGATTACATTTCCTCTTTGAAACATGTGATTTTGAAGTGTTAACACAAGTATTATAGATTCCAAGATTAGGGTTACCTGAAGTAGAAGAAAATACTAATCCATTCTTGTTTTTCAATTTTTTATCATATTGTCTAAGTCCACCCTTATACCACATTAGTGTTCAAATCAAGTCTTCCAGACTTAACTTTGTCATATGTGCATTATCATCAATTACTATCCTCTTAGACACCTACTTTTTAGGCATAATATCAATAATATTTTCAATGATATGATTTTATGATAACTATTTTCAAAAAAGATTTGTAAAATAATTACTATAGTCATAAAATTTTAATTCATTTGTGTTATAATTTCTCCAGGAAGAAAATCAAAGGTTTGATAATCAAATCTTATCATAGCTTAATGAATTTTTAAAACTTTAGAAGTTAAAAAATGTATTATCTACAACTTCTTCAAGTTTCCACTTTTCATTTCACAAGAAGATATCTAGACATAGATGTTACTAGTCATATAATACAACAAAATATTACGAACTCTATGGTTAACCTGATATTCTAGTTTTTTCTTCATGATAGAATTATATGATATATATGTTTCTCTAGAACTTTATAGTTTCTTGTTAGCATGATAAAATTGTAAAAATATTATATTAATGATATAGGATTTCATATGATCATTCCATTAATCATAATAAAATCTATGAAAAATTATTGGTATGGTAAAATTTAGGTTTTCATGTGTTCCAATTGGTACTCTTTCCATTACAATTTTTTTTCTCTTCTAACACGCCTTGTCACACCCATTTTTTCATGTCATAGTTTTGATTCGGTTTTTTGGAAATCCCAATATTTTTCTTAGGTTTTGGGTGAGATGAATATTGAGTTTTTAAGTGACATATATTTATAATCATCCTATTATGGGTTCCCCATAGGTTGTTTGGGTGTTTCTGGAGCAAAGGGTGGTTACTTCAAGATTTGGGCCAAACCATGAGCCCATTTGTAGATTTTAAAAAAAATTGATTCTTTTATAACTTCTGTTTTTAAACATTTTTCACCCATTACACTTACCACTTGGCCTAAAATGACCTATTAAAACCACCATATCCATTTTGACCCCTTATGAGTTCATAATAATGGTGGATTTGGGTTATTTATTCAGGTATTGGGCTAGCCTCTGAGCCCATTTCTAGTTTTAAAAAAATATTTTGTTTCTTTTATATATTATTTATTTTTTAATATTTTTAGGTAATAAATCCTCTCAATAGAGATAAAAAATCTAGGCTCACCCAAATGTTCCATTTTTTCCTATTTGGATCTCATATTCATCAGGGATTAGGGAAAATTTCCTCATGGTTTCTCTAATCATTCAGATTTGAAAAGGTAATTTGTTTCTTTCATAAATCATTCATTTTTTTACTCTTTTCACCCAAAATATTATTTCCCTAATTCTTAAATACCTAAGGATCATTTTAATTGAGTTACAAGCCATTAAATCTCCTCTAAGGGTGTGGATATAAGGGGAGAGGAAGAATTCTATAGTTATCAAGGTGATTTTCCTTCTCCCTTCTCCTTCTTTCCATCCTCCTTCCAAGTTTTCTTGGATATATCTTCTCAAATGGACATTAAATACATAGGTTTATGTTATAAAATGATTTTATGGGGTTTTTTTCTATTTTGAGGCTATTATTCATAGGTTTAGGGTTTATAAACCCTTGGAAGGTGTTATCGGGTGTATGTTTCCATTCCGCCTTGGTTTTGTGGTAGGTTCTCCCAAGAATTGTCTTTATAATTAAATATTCATCTATTTATTAAAATTTTCACATTATATGTATTCTAGGTATTTTTTCTCCCTTTGGTTTAATTATTTAGTGTGCAATAAGGGTAGTTTATGCCTTGTTTTGTAAAAATTGTGTTATTTTGGTTAAAGTGCACACACTAAGTGTTTGTTTAAATGATCCATTTGATTTGAAACATGAATTATAATGTTATAACCTATTTTATCTATTTAAATAATTTTTTGGCATGAAAATTTGATTTTATAACATTTTTAGTGTTAAATAGAGTTTGTTTTATTAATTGTTGCATGCTTCGTTTTCAGGAAAGTGTTTGGTTGGCCTTTGTGTGCTCAAGGTGATATAAAATGATTGTTTTGGCCTATTAAAAATATTGGAAGCATGTGAATAAATGTTTTTGGGTTCTTTATGTGGTTTAAAATCTGTTTTAAGGTTTTATAATGAAGTGAGTATCCGTTTTTAGGGTGTTTTGGCATATGTTCTCGGTAAGTGGCCCATTTGGTACCTTTATAGAAATGGATGGGTCTTGAATGTGTAACCTAAGTTTTTGAGGGGTTTAAGTAAATTTTATATTGTTTCAAATGGGTTTTTACACCTATTTATGAATAATTTAATTGTTTCTTTTGATAAATGTTGTTTTTGTGAAGAATGCTTAAATTCCCATTTGGAAATTTTCTTGTAAAAATGGTTTTCATGTGTACTTAAGGTTTTATATTTTGGAGCCAATTTATGGTCCATGAAATTGATTTATTAAATGGTTTTGTGGAAGAAAAATCTGGTTTTATATGGTAATGGTGGGTTTTTGGCCTTAAAAGAGCATTTTTGAATGGATTTTATGTGAAAATCCTCATTATACTTCTTCAAATAGTTTTATGAAACTTTTAAGTGGTTTATTGATCTATGAAATAAATGTGAAGAATGTTAATGGGATGTTGTGTGTGTATGATTTGGGAATAAAATTTTCATGTAAAAATTGTATTTGATAATATGTGTAACCAGATTGATCACTAAAGGGAAACTTGAGTATCTAGGTGGTCAGACGTGTACTAATATGCTAGTGATCCAGAGTGGTTTCATCCCTATTTCATGTAGAAAGTTTTACGATGACAACACTAACTAAACTATGATGATGATGTTTGGTACGACTAGTTTATGGGTATTTTCCCCTAATAATGTCTCTTGCATGGGAACATATATTGTTATGGTTACTTTCACACTGAGATATGAGGTACCTGGGGATCACAACGAACTAGTTCTTAGGGGTGTTCCCATGACTAGTTTTCATTGGATATATTGTATTCACCATAGGCATATAGTTTATTTGGCTGAAAAATTTAGCAGCATGTCTGTTTTATTTAAAATTTTACTTTCTTTAAATAACCCCTCTTGAAAATTATTTTCATTTTGAAGTTTCATATATTTGGAAATTTTTCTAGCATTATTGTGTATAAAACTTTCAAGATTTTGTGTGATAAGTTCTATAGAATATAACCTTATTTAGAAAACATAATTTTATATATTTTATTTCAAACATTAAATTTATGTTTCTTTTATTTTAAGTGGAAGTGAATTGTTAATATAATATCGGGCTACTCTACTGAGTTTTAATACTCACGCCTATAGTTTTCTGCTCCCTTGTGTAAGTTTCAGCTTGAGTTCAGTCACCTTGAGTGGCATGTGATCATTGTTTTGGAGAGTTACCAGATAGGTCACATGGAGTTAGTTGGTCATCAGGTCTAGTTGGTTTAGTTGTATCGTTCAGTTGTACTTTCATTTTTGTTGTATAAATGATTTCAGTTCAATTTTTATATAAATGTGTATTGGGATATCCATTCTTTCCATGGTTTTCCTTATTGTTTATATTTGGGAGAATTCATTTTATGGTTTACTCTATTTATTCCCTCAGTGATTCTCTCAATCCTGGGAGGATCATTAATGCATTTTGGGACTTGTCGCGGAGCAGCCTGAGTGATTGGTTCCAGGTCAACTCAAGATGGTTCCTGACAAAATGGTATCAAAGAAGTTTGGATCTTAGTGGATCTTTCTTTTTAGAGTGCCCTTGTTATTTGGGTTTTTTCATGGTATATAGAGTAGGATTTTCAGAACTTGATGGGTAGGTTTGAGAATAGAATCACAAACTCTTGCTCATTCCGATCCTCGGGTGTCCATTGGAAGTCCAGTTTTATTAGTTTCTTTAGTTCTTAAGGATTGTTTGGTGATTGGGATATGATAAGGGAAGTTGGAATAATGGACTCCGTGAGCTCACGGGGCCTCACAAGATATGTGGAGCTGGGGAATGGTACTAAGAAGTCTCTCCCTATTGGTGGTGTGTTTGACATATGGCCGTCAACCATATCGTCAAGTCACCCACTAACACTAGTTCCATTAAATGGATCTCTTTAACCTTTCTTGAATTCTGAATTTTGTTTTAAAAATCCTTTTACGAGAATTATAAAAATGGGTTTTCGTGGAATGGTGGGATTTTGAAAAATGGAATATGGGTTTTTAATGCCTAATATAAGAAAGGTATTGTGAATGTTTGGTTTGTGTGAAACAATTTTTTGGGAGAAAGTGGAAATGATTTAATGGGTTTGAATTTCCTTAATCTAAACTTTTGGTTTGTTGAAAGAAAATGTTTTTAAAGAATGTATCTTTTGAAGGTGATTCAGAAACTTTGTTTTAAATGGGGTGTTTTGGGATGTTGAAAATTGTTTGAATATGATGAATTGATTTTCAAAATTGGTTTTGAGTGGTTGGTGTTTTACTAGAAATGATCTTGGTCTCTGTGGCCATCAGATTATGAAAATAGACCTTGATGAATTTTTGAAAATGGGAATGGGTTGTTTGGAGTAAAAGTTTGTTTTCAAAGTTGTTAAAAATGAAAAGGGGTTGGTTTTTTAGAAAATGGTTCTTGATGAATTGTGTTTTTTTTGTGAAATCTGAAAAGGGTTTTTGACATGGTGGTTAGTGTGCCTTTAGAAGGTACACAATTCTTGGAATGATTCTGTTTTGTTTTAGCCTTTGGTGTTTTCATGGGTGATCACATGCATGGTTTTATGGATATCTATATGGATGGCCAGTATGGCATGGTGGTTTGGTGATTGGGGTGGGATGGAAATGTGCATGTAAGTAAGACTTGATGAAACACCATTGGTGAATGTGGAAATACACCAAGGTAGTTTTTTTTTCAAAAGTGTTTGTGCTGAAAAATTGTGGCATTTGTTTATAAACTGATGGTTATGTGGCTGGTTTTTCCTATTTCTTATAAGTTTTGTTTATTCTTTATGCTTCATTGTGATCTATAAGTTATACTCTTTTTGTGTCTTGAGATGGGATCTTGTTGGTGGCTCGATTTTTGAGTAATGTTCAGTGGGTTTATAAAGATATGTTGGATGTTGTGATGTGGCCATATATGGTTCTAAATTGGAAAGATTTTTAGTTGATCATCTTTAGTATTCGTTTCAAGGGTTAAATCCACCTATTTGAATGATGCCTCAACCCATTTGTTGGAATAAAGAGCTATTTGGGCTCGGATTAAAGCACCTTCCTGATATGGTGATTCTCTCAATTGTGGTAGTTTTAATCAATGATATTGATGGGCTTCTCCATGTTCCTTGTTAATTATACTTCTTATTCAGAGTGAGAGAGAATGACGACGTGTATATTCCAAATATCTGTTTGAGTAAAGGTGTTTTGTTTGAGCTAGTGAGTTTCATGGGGTTTGTGATCCTTAACCTCTGACTGCAAGGCAATGGATGATTCAACCATCAAATCCCTAGACATATTTATTAGAGTGAAGCTATTGTGTAGTTAGTAATACTAGTGGTGGATGGAGTTTGGTTAATTTTGTGCCTCAACCATTGTGGTGTGTTGGTTTTGGAATTTCTATTGTGGTTTCTCAACACTGATAATTTCCTTTTACTACAAAGGGCATGGTGGACATACCTATCATGTAGTGTATATGGTTATACCATATTGGATGATATCTTATGGTTAGTGTTCTTTTGTGGAATACCCATGTGAATCAGGTGTGGTCTTGGATTTTATCTATCCATAAGTGAAGAGTGGTGGGTGATTTTTAGCTTTGGTTTCAGCGATACAATCATTGGGACCCTTCCCTCCCCTCCCAGTGTGGTGGTGGTTTTTGGCCCATGCGAGAAGTTTTATATATGTTATTGTCCACCCCATTAATGAGCGAGCAGTTTAAATGATCATATTGTGTTTTTCTTGGCCCGGGTTGGTAGGCTGTTGTAAGGGAGTTTTGGTTGGCCTCTGCGGGAGAGGTCCAATTCTAGATCATGTGAAAATATTGTTTGGTCACTGTAGGTTAGTTATTAATGGTGGGGAGTCTGTTCTAGACTCCCTTTAATTTTTTTTATTTCATTATGTTCTTTGGTTTGGGGTTGTCATTGGGATATTTGGGAGAAGGCCCAACAATATAGTCGATTGGTTGTAGATGAGTGGCTTGATCCTTCCATTGATTATTAGAAAGTGGTTGTCAGTTGTTGTTTTGTTTCATACAAGAGGATTAAGTTCAATTTTGGCGGGTGAAATTTATTTGGATTAATAGGATAGATTTTGTTGATGAGTAATCCTTAGGCATTGATCAATCAGCTAGAAAGTGTTATGGATTTCTAGGGGCGGAAAGCTTTAATGGTGGGAAGAATTGTCACACCCAGTTTTTCATGTCTTGGTTTTGATTCAGTTCATTGGAAATCCAAATCCTTTTATTGGGTTTTGGGTGAGATAAATTTTGGTTTTTTAAGTTCCATATATGTCTAATCATCCTACCATGGGTGTCCTATAGTTTTTTTGGGGTTTTTTTGGAGAAAAGGTTGGTTACTTTAAGATTTTGGCCAAACCATGAGCCCATTTCCAAATTTAATTTTTTTTTCTTTTATAAATCCTTTAGTTTTAAACATTTTTCATCAATTCTACTTCCCACTTGTCCTAAACTGACCTATTAAAAACACAATATCCATTTGGACCCATTAGGAATTCATAATCGTGGTGGATTTGGGTTATTTATTCAGGTATCGGGCTAGCCCGTGAGCCCATTTCAAGTTTTTTAATAATATTTTGTTTCATTTATATATTTTTAATTTTTTAATATTTTTTGGTCATTAAACCTCTCACTCTATCCCAAAAACCATAGGCACACCCCGATGTTTCATTTTCCCTCTTTGGACCTCATCTTCATCAGGGATTAGGGTGAACTTACTCAAGGTTGATCAAATATTCCATATTTGAAAAGATAATTTATTTCTTTCATAAATAATTCATTTTTTACTCCTTTCCACCCAAATATTCTTTCCCTGGTTCTTACATATCTAATTAGCCTCTTCATTTAGTTCCAATCCATTCCCTTTCCTCTAAGGGTTTGTATATAATGCAAGATGAAGTGTTCTATGGTTATCAAGGTGAGTTTCCTTCTCATTTATCCTCCTTCCAATGTTTCTTGACTTTATCTTCCCCCTGGTCATGAACGAAATAGGGTTATGTTATAATATGATTTTTTATGGTGTGTTTTCTCGTTTGGGTCTGGTATTCATAGCTTTGTGGTTTATAAAACCTCGTAAGGTGTTATCGGGTGTGCGTTTCCATTCTGCCTTGGTTTTGAGGTAGTTTCTCCCAATAACTTCCTTTATAATTCAAGATTCATTTTTTTCTTGTTGTTTTCACCTTATATGTATGATATTTTTTTTTCATCCTTTAAATTAATTATTTAGTGTGAAAGAATGATAGTTTATGCCTTATTTTGTGAAAATTGTGTTGTTTTGATTTAAGTGAGCACACTAAGTGTTTTTTTAAATGATCCATTTAATTTAGCACCAGAATTATAATGTTTAGAAATTTTTTTAGATATTTAAATAATTTTTTGGCAAGTAAATTTGGTTTTATAACATTTTGAGTGTTAAATAGATTTTGTTTTATTAATTTTTTCATGCCTCATTGTCGAGAAAGTGTCTGGTTGGATTTTGTGTGCTCAAGGTGATATAAAATGATTATTTTAGCTTATGAAAAATATTTGAAGCATGTGAATCAATATTTTTGGGTTACTTATTTGGTTTCCAATCTGGTTTTGGGTTTTATAATGAAGTGAGTATCGATTTTTAGGGTTTTTTGGCATGTGTTCTCAGTAAATGGCCCGTTTGGAAACTTTATAGAAATGGATGGGTCTTGAATGTGTAAATTATGTTTTTTAGGGGTTTAAGTAAAATTTATATTTATGAAAATGGTGTGTTTAAACCTATTTATAAATAGTTTAGTTGGTTCTTTTGATAAATGGTGTTTTTGTGAAGAATTCTTAAAGGCCCATTTGGCATTTTTCTTGTAAAAATTATTTTCGTGTGTACTTCATGTTGTATCATTTGGATCCAATTTATGGTCCATGAAATTGATTTATTAAATGGTTTTGGGGCTGAAAAATTTATTTTGATAAGTTAATGGTTGGTGTTTTTCCTTAAAATATCAATTTTAATGGATTTTAGGTGTAAATCCTCGTTATACTTGAAATTGTTTTATGAAAAGTTTAAGTGGTTTATTGATCCGTGAAAGAAATGTAAAACATGTTTGCAGGATTTTTGTGTGTTATGATTTAGGAATGAAATTTTCATATGAAAATTGTATTTGATAATATGTGTAACTTTATTGAGAACCAAAGGTAAACCCGAGTATATAGGGGGTAGATGTGTACTATTATGCTAGTGATTCAGAGTGGTTTCATCCATATTTCACGTAACAAGTTTGATACTGAAAACAATAAATAAACTGTGATGATGATGCTGGGGACCACTAGGTTATGGGTATTTTTCCCCTACTAGTAGCTCTTTTATGAGAACAATTATTGTTATGGTTACTTTCACACCATGATACGAGGTACTTGGGGCTCACAACTAACTACTGCCTAGAGGTGTTCCCGTGACTAGTGCTCATTGGATATATTGTATTCACTGACAGAATATGGTGTATTTGGATGGAAAATTCAGTAGAATGTGTATTTTATTTAAAGGTGTACATTTTTTAAATCATCCCTCTTGAAAATATTTTTCATTTTGAAGTTTCATATCTTTTGAAATTGTTCTTGCATTCTTGTATATAAAACAAGCAAGATTTTTTATGATAACTTCCATAGCATGGAACCTCGTTTGGAAAAAATACTTTTATATATTGAATTTCAAACATGAAATTTATGTTTATTTTATTTTAAGTTGAAGTTCATTGGGAATAGAATACCATGCTAACCTACTGAGTTTTAATACTCATACTCATAGTCTTCTTCTATTTTTATCCCTTGTGTAGGTTTCAGCTTGAGTTCGGTCACCTTGAGTGACAAGGGATCATTGTCTTGGAGAGTGATCAGAGAGGCCATATTGAGTTAGTTAGTCATTAGGTCTTCTTGGTTTAGTTGTATCATTCAGTTGTACTTTCATTTTTTTCATATAAATGATGTCAGTTCAATTTTTATATAAATGTGTATTGGGATGTCCATTATTTCTACTATTTTACTTATTATTTATATTTGGGAAAATTATTCCCTTGTTTAGTCTATTGATTCCATAGGTGCTTGTATCCATACCAGTATGATTATGAATGAATTTTGGGACTTTTCATAGAGCGGCCTGAGTGACCAGTTTAGGGTTGACTCAGGATGGTTCGTGACACACCTAGTGTAAAGAAAATAATTTGAAAGTATGATAAACTAATGAAAATATAAGATATAATTAAACCATGATAGATAATCTCAGAATCAAGGTAAATACTACCTTTGATACCAAATTTTGTTTTTAGGTATGAAGGAAAATAAAATATAAGATGGGGGGTGTGAATTATAGTTTTAAAAAAACTCAAAAAATTTATCCTCTTAAAGTATCAACTTGGTTTGTTTTTCATATTACTAATCAAATCAAATATCATAGTATTGGAATTTTAAATTTTGTAAAACATAGTTATTATAGAAAAAATAAAGTGATATTTTTTTTAAAAATTACCAATGAAGGATTTAACATAGCTAGAATTTGAAAACAAAACATGATGTATTGGTTTTCAAACCAATTACTTCTTTAAAATGATATTATTAAAATTAAAATTTTAATACAAATTGTAAGGTGTATCTATAGGTATAATCGAAGGTATCTATGAATTTAAATTTTTTAAGGTATCCTAGATTTTATACCTATTATATAGTCTATATTCCTATCACTGGAATCCCTCGAATAAACCTTTCAGTAGCAGACCACTTATACAAACCATAAGTAATTGAGATCTATATTACTAGTCATGGAATCCCTTGATCGTATGATTCAAAATTCCTTTGTATTACTATCCCTATAAGACCTCAATCATGTAGTATCGTAAGTATAAAAATTACAATCTAAATTGATTAGATATTTATAATTAAAACCATAACATAGTAGATCTTAACAAAAATAATCAAAAAAAAAAGATTACATTGATAGAATCATGCTCAGTAACAAGAAATTTAAAAGCATAAAAATGAAAAACAACTTTCAGAATTATTGATCCATATGATAATTTATATGTACTTATGATGTTTGAGGTGTGGATTTATTTTTAGGAATCTTTGTAACAAACTCTAATAGTGAAATTCCACAAAATGAAAAGTCATTTTTAACTCTATAGACAATAACTTATTTATCTACTGATGAATTAAATATATTTCATCATTTATTGATGATTTTAAATCATAACCACTACAATTATTCAAAATATAATTTATATAGTTAGGAATGAAACTTAAGATCATCAAATTTTCATAAAATAAGTTAAGTTCTTTGATATTTTAGTTATCGAAGGTTCATTATATATAAGTATAATAACATAAAAAAACCCCAAGTTAGATCATTTTTATATAAAGTGTATTGTGATTTCTATAATAATGAAATAAGTGATTAATTTAATGAATAGATATCACATGTAAGATCAAAAAAATATATCATTTGAAGTCAATTTTTGTTTCTTCTCAATATTAAAGGTCTAATACTAATGAATAATTAGGTGATCTTGACATAAATGCTTTAAAATAGGGACAAAACTTGTAATTTATACAATGAATATTATTATAATAAATTTATTTTAGTTTTATATTCAATAAGATACCACTTTTATATACTTGTACTGTTCCATCACTTATAACTTTAGAGCATTCCTCGATAACACATGAATATTTTGATGTAATTTCCCCAATGGATCGTATCTCCCCTAAAACATAAAACACCTTAACAAAATTTGTTAAATTTAATTATATGGGGAGATATGATATTCCAATTTCCTTAGGACGAGGAATGTGGCTATCCATGTTGATTCAACCCTTTACTTTTAAACTATCTTTCTTCATTTTTTATATTTGAGGAAAGGAATGACATAACCTTATTAATCTCCTATTTTATTGATTTTTCACTATAATAAACTTATAAAATCCATTACAAGTGTCTCAAATTTGAGTTATTCCACTTATAAAACCATCATTTCATGTGTTTTTTGGACTCCTCCTTTCTTATAATAAGATTTTTATTTTCTTTGTGGCCAAAATCACAATATTTTCTTCCTTGGGTAATTTTATTAACAAGGATTTCCTGACACATCTCTGGTTTAAACTTTATTCTCCAAACATTTTTTTTATCCTTGTTTATATCTATATGATATATTTTCTTTAATAAACCATGCATTGGATTAGGATTCTTCTTTCAGATGAGATGCTTTTGGAGACTTTTAAATTTTCTAAATCTTCATTTTTTCTTTCTGTGAAACTTTTTATTCAACACTAGATTTGGAATTACTCTTAAAACCAATTTTAGTATGGTGATATTATATAACTAGTATATGAAATCTAATTATTGATATAATACATTTTTCATTGAATGAAAACTATTTTTCTCTATTCATTCAAGCTAAAATTCTCATGCAACTTATCATTTTGTCCTTACAAATTATTTGGACCTTCTTGGATATGTCTTAATTAAATCCACTACTTTACCTTTTTTTAAGAACTCCCATTGTTCTCTTCATCTCTTGACATATCATGTAGTCTATTAAAACACTTAGGAATTATTTATGTTTTTACTATTTGAAAACCGTTTGATCCACCTTGTAGTTTTTCATCCTTGGTAGATCATTCTTTTCATTATCATATATCTTTATCATAGTTTGTATTTTTTTTATTTTAGCATATTTGTTTCATTATCTCTATGAGGTATGCCATAATAAATCTGTAATCAGTTCTTAGTGTACATTTTTGTCTCTATTTTTTTTTCCTTTAAAGAGGTAAATTTGTTCTCCATCTCAAAAATAATTTATTTTAGTGTAAAACTTATTCATATTTTTTATAGGAATAGAGGAATTTCTTATAAAACATTTAATTCCATTCTTTCTATAATTTATAACCATATGACCATGGTTAGAAAAGATAAAGAATCTTCCATTAAAACCATACCTTATATAGTCTCTCCTTATTTATTATATTGTTATAGGAAACATTTTTTACTTGAGATCTTGATCTTTTAGACATACACTCATGGTATGTACCATGATTCCACAATAGTATTTATTTTTTAATACCTTTATATAGGAGTCTTCTCTTCTATTTAGCAAGAATCTTCTGCTTTATCATTGACTCTAGATTCCCACATTTGTGGAATCCACATATTAATGCTTCCATGAGAGGAATTTTCTTATTTTCACTAAAGGTTTCCGACCTATCCTCAATATTCTTGATCTTACCTTCCTTATCCTTCAATTGGACAATCATATCATTCAAACTTGAGCTAACTTGCTTACCAAATTTTAACCTCTCTCTATGTTGTGTTTTTAGGGGGTAATGTTATCTTTCATATCCTTTTCCATGGATATATGCATTTTTATCTCATGTGAAAGTTATTTATATAGATCAATTAAGACCTTTATTTTTTCACCAATTTTAACAATGTCATCATTCAAGGAAACCTTCACTTTCTTAAGCTTCTAATTCTCCTTGATGAGTTCTACCATGAATGTAGTAAGTTTATCCTTCTTGATCTTTATGTTTTGAATTTATATCGGGTCACATCCCTTATACTTTGAACCATATTTTAAATTATATAACTTTGAGATCATATATTTAAATTAATCAACCTAATCATCCTACTTTTTTAGATAAAAAACTCTTTAACTATTCCTTTGTTTATGCTCTTTAGTTTTTCAACCTTAATCTTTAACACTTAAACACAAATTTCCTGAGACTCATTCTTCTCCCTCATCTTTTTTTCTTCTTCTTTCAACCCCTAATCCAATATCTCTATCACGTAGAAAACTTCCACTCTTATATCTCTTGATATCGCATCATCATTATTATAACCATTTTTTTAAAATCCATATCCTTATAAAATCCTTTAACATTATTAACTGAATTAATATATATAGAGTCAGATTCATTCATAACATATTATTAACAATTTTATGAGTATTTCATCCAAATATAAATTTTCCAAAACCATTCCAAAACATAGAATTCCTTTGTAGTTCTATTTCTTGTTCATTTATTTCCCTTACCATTTTGTATGAGTATAATAGTATTATATTATAATAAATGATCAAATCAATTTATAAAAAAAACAAATACAAAGAGATAATCCTATTATATGATACCAATTGTTAGCCCCACTAGTGTATTTAAAAAGATATTACACAAGGGGTGAATCAAGTTATGAAATTCATTCTTGTTTACCCACTTAAACATCAAACTCTCACTACCCTAAACAATCTTGATGTCACAATTAATATGGACACTCTAATTTTCTTTCTTTTGTGATGGACCAATCGACACTTTTCTTATCTTAGACTTAATCTGGTTTAGTTAATGACCACTTAACCAACACACATTGATTTGTATTTTGTATAAGGTAAGTAAATCATGTCCATGATACATAATATTTTTACTTGGTTCACATGCACTTGGATAATCCAAGGAGCATACACTAGTCTTGCTAATGTATTGGAATCTAATAAATCACTTTCAGTGGCGGGATTAGGCTTGGTCACTCCATTTCTTGTGGCCACTCCCATTAAAATATATATGTTTGGATAATTTCAACCCACATGAAACTTCATAAAATGGTTCAAGTTTTAGTCACTCCTCACCTAAGGGTCAATCCCCTTTTCTTCTCCACTTGTTCACTACTTTAGGATGTATAACTTTTTAGCACACATGATAATGAAAGAATCCCATCTCTTTGTTGTTGAAATGAATATGGGTAGGTTCCCATTGATCTTCAAACTTATATTTTATAGACTAATTGTGAAAATATTTTTAATATCATGATATTTTTTAAAAATAAAGACTTTGTTTAAAAATGTACAAGATACTCAACAACGAGCTTAAATTAATAATGAATTATTATTATTATTTAAATGTAACTATTATAACCTTGTTTTTAAATTGGTGAGAATGAATAGAATTAACTACATTGTGAAATACATATAATTATCCTACTAATTTATAATATATTAATTTCCAACGATCCTGTACCCAAGTGGTACATGCTCCTGCATGACATCTAAAAGACATAGGATAAAATTCGATGAATTTTCAAGTTACTATAGCAGTACTGTAGAAGGGCACTGTAGCGGAACTGTAGAAGTAGTAGAACTATATCAGCGGTGAAACTGTAGTGGCGGAGGAGCTGTGGTAAGAATTATAGTGGCGATGATACTAAATTAGCGTGGGTACTATAGCAGTACTATTTACTGAGGGGTCCTTTGGGCCAAAAATGGCTTTCAAGCCTTGTATTCAGGCCACTTAGCCTTGGGCGTTCGGGCTATGTAATGAGTCTCCCTCTACCGAGACAAAAAGAGGTATTTGATTTATTAATAAATTGAGGATTCAAACCCAAACTTTAAAAAAATTTATAATATATCAATTAATTATTTATAAACAAGAACTCTATTTTAGTAAATTCATTTTATTCTTTAAAAATACATTTTCTTCAAAAATGGGTTTTCTTTCTTTTTAAGAGTTAATATTATAATTATATTTTGGATATTTTATAAAATGAATTTGAAAAAATTAATTTATTTTTTTTAATTCATCATGTAAAAATTATCTTAGGATGGATCTTTGTGATTTTTTTAAAATATTGACATTTCAATGAATAGTGATCAATATTGATTTTTATTGAAAAATATATTTTCTTTTAATGTATTTAAAAAGTAAAAATATATTTTTTTATTAGTTTTAAACTTTCATTAGTTACTTTTTATAATCCAGTTATTATTTTTAAATGTATTTTATTCTTGAATTTTTTATAAAAACAATTAATATTTTAAAAGGTCATTTTTTTCTTCTGAAAAAACCGTTTTTCATTGTGTTTTTCGATTTAATTTTAAATTAAATTCTTCAAATTTTATGTTTTTAGTTTTAAAAATAGATTCAATATTTAGAATAAGTGGGTTTAAATTTTTTAAAATAAGTACCTTTTATGTTTGGTTAATATGAATAGCAACCATTATAAATTTTGTTACTACAATAAAGGGTAAATTGGTTAATTAATGTTAAAAATAAAATTATAAAGCCTATAAAATGATCCTAAAACTAGAATTAAGTTTATTTTATTAGTAAATTTCATCTATAATCATCCAATATTTAGTTATATGACCTATTTTTTCCATTCGGGTGTGATTATAACCTTTATAATATTTTATTTAAAGAAAAGTAAAAAATGTCATACTCTTGTTTTTAATAACTATAATATTTTTATCACTATGTTAACCCAATGATATGTTGATTTATAAATATCCATTTGAAATATAAAATATTAATATTAATATTGGTAATTTATTTTTAATTTTTAGTGAATAAATAATAACCTTAAATATTTTGACAACACTGACGCAATAATTATTCAGTTAATTTAAAAACAAAAAAAATTTTATTAATTTTTTTTTAAAAAATAATATACTTTTTGATAATTATAATGATAATAAAATTTTTATATTACCATTACATGTTAGGTATGTTCTATTTTTTTTTCAAATTTTTCTTTCTTTTTTGATGTTATTAAAATCAAAGTAATGAATAGTTCTATAAATTGACATTAATGATATATTATAATAAATAATAATTTAATAATTGTTCTAAAATTAATAAAATATTATATTAGGATAGGTTATTAGTATATGGTTTATAATATTAACCATGGTCCATTTATGGGCTCTTTTCCATTTATATTAACTATATTAACCTTCAAAAAGTAAAAATCCTTATTGTCATGGTAAGAGAGAAAGGGGTTAACGAGGGGTTAAAACCAAATGATAATGGTAAAAATAGGACCTAAACTTATTTAAAAATTTATTGGATGATATTATTTAGATCCAAAATCATTATATATCCTAAATAAACCATTTTTAACCATTTAAAATTTAAATTTAATTTATATTAATTTAATATTTTGAAGAATTTCAAGAGAGACCCTCCCCTCTCTTATAAAAGGGAACCACTTATTCTCATTTATTAACATATAAAAACCAATTTAGTTTAGAAAAAACTACCCAAATACCTTAATATAATCCCTACACTAATTATAGAGGTATTTTTTTAGGAATAACCCTAACCTTAGTGGTCTTACTTTATTAATAAAAAAAGGTTGTTCAAAGAAGAAATATAATTTTTAATCAAGTGTTTCAATTTTATTTCTTCTTCCACTTCCTTAAAATATTCTTAAAACATGATAAAATAATAAAAACATAATCATAAAAATAATT
Organism: Viscum album; assembly: GCA_963277665.1. Taxonomy (NCBI): domain Eukaryota; kingdom Viridiplantae; phylum Streptophyta; class Magnoliopsida; order Santalales; family Viscaceae; genus Viscum; species Viscum album. Next base: position 60,254,663 of record OY728137.1, on the reverse strand, counting down.
TGAATTTATTAAATTAATATCCTAACCTATATACATCTCCTCTTCTATCAAATGGGAAATGAAACCATCATTCATGTGTATGAAAGACTACCACCTCACGAACTGATGTAATTCAATTTTCATCACCATATCTCATGGATGGATTATAATCATGGAATTGATGTTTATAAATGATATTCATAAAATATTTATCATTATTAAAATATAATATATCATTTAACTTCTTATTTATTCATTCACTGAACATTGATAATGTCGTTCATGTGTACGTGTGGACTACCACCTCCACGAAGTGATGTGATTCATTTTTCATCACCACATCACATGGATTATATATATAAGTATATTTAAAGGATTAATATTAAATTTATGATATTATAATAGTATTTTAAGATAAAATAATACTTACACTCTTTTCATAATGATATTTTAAAAATGGATTGTTACTCACGAGGACGTACGATCTACCATCTTCATGATTATAACATAGTTCATTTTTCACAACCATATTTAATGGTTGTATTTACAATTATAATTAATTTATAAAAAATTATAATTATTTCATGATTATTATTCTAGAGATGATGTAAAAATTTCTTTATTGATCATAGTTAACCTACCAAAGTTATTTCTGACATATGAGATGAATATCATCAAAACGCCCGATGTGAATTTAATTGATTAAGTAATTGTATATAACATGATATTAAATTAAATAAAGGAATAATTAATATGAAAATTGTTCTTAATAAATTATTAAATTAACATACTTTTTTATCCAGGAAGATAAACAATGAACGTGATGATTCAGACTCATTACTAGAGACTTTTTTTAAAAGAAAATCCACTTTTAAAGTTCCTTCTTTAAATATTTTTAAAAAGGTCAAAAGGAATGTATATTTTTACATATATTTCATGAAAAAAATCTACCACCATCACGAAACATCAATACTTTTAAGTTTCCTTTATAATTTTCTATATTTCTTTTCAAATAAAATGATTTCTTTATTATGTGCATAATTTCTATATTTTAATAATTAATTTTCTGTAACTTTCTTTCAAAGGTTTTCAAAATCAAATATTTTTATATAATGATTGAATTTATTTAAAAAATTAAAAAATTACAAAAAAATAATGTTTTATTTTAATTTATGCAAGAAAAATTAATTTTCACACCACCATAACAGTTATTTAATGTTTGGATTCCTTTGTAAGCTTTCAGGTTTTCTTCAAATAAAAAACCACTTCCCCCTTTTCAATGTATTTTGGTATTGAAAACAAGTTCCAAGAATAAAGGGTATTTTAATATAGAAAAATGTTTTTTGCATGGTTTTAAAAGTGTTTTTAAAAGTTTTTATTAATGATATGGTTATTAGAAAAAAATTATTAAGGGTTTATCCCCATTATAGCTCATAGGTGATCCTGATATAGCTTATATAATGGGTGAACCCAGATAGCATTGGGTGATCCCATTATAACTTATATTACAGGTGTACCCAAATATTTCACTAATTCATTGAGTAATTATTTCTTTATCAAGAAAATATTATTGGAAGTCATCTATATGGTTATTTCGATTGTATGGGTGTTATAATGATGATGTCTGAAGGCACCTATATGACTTTTCCAAGCATGATAACGAGTTTTCATGGAAATAGTTTGATTAAAAAAGGTAAGATAATAATATTTTTAAAGAAAAAATGATTATATTTTTGGATAAAAATGTTTTTTAAGAATATGTTTTTATAGGTTTTCATGTTTTTCATTAGACTAATAGATTTATTTTTTATGCCACTTACTAATATTTTTGTGCTCATACTACATTTTAAAATGTTTTTCACAAGGTTTTAAGGATGAGTAAATAAAATGAAGATGTAAAGTTGAAGTCATGATTATTTTTATGAAGATAAATAACTTTTTATTTTAAATCATTTGTATTTTTGGAAACATGGATATTGATTAGAAGTGTCCATTTTGTAAAATTTGGTTTGTTATGAAGAGTTATGACCTAATAATTCAAAAATATAAACCTAAAAGATATTTTGGAATTTAATAAAGTGAATTATAGTATAAAATCACTAGAATATGTAATGTTTAAGGATGGTTCCTTACAGTTGGTATCAAAGTAGGGTTTAAAAAACATTAGAGGTTAGGATGTTATTTTATCACAAGTTACAAGCATTTATGACCACCGTGGTTAGTATTTTAGGGATAATCATAGTTATTTTGGATAAATAGAAAGAGTTTGAGATAAAATTAATAAGTATATATTAGTTTTTATCATCCTTATAAGATGGTTTATTGTAATTTTATTGATATTCTCACACTAACCTTTTTAGTTTTAATAAATGAATTGATCCAATAGGAACCAAAGTAACAATGAAAGTGAATGAAAATGTGGTGGTTTTCTAAATGAGTAATTGAATAGAATGAGATCTGTAGTGAGAAATATTATGGTTATTATTAACTATATATCATAAGTAATGATTAAAAACTATAACCTAGGTGAGTTTCTTAATGCATTAAACACAAGGTAAATGAATCCCTATATAAGTTCAGGTGATAATGATCATAAAAGGTAAATATATTCTACTAACTATGTGTCAAGAATGTGGAAATAAAAACATAGTAAAATTTATTAAAATAATGGGAATATTTTTTTATATGTGGTAAATGAGGTCATAAAGAAATAATCTACTAAGGAAAAATGAATCATTCAATTAACTCTATGAAGGGGGAAAACGTTCTTGCCAAGGTATGAATTGATTTTTTAAATGTGGGGAGAATGGTCATTATGGAAATCGATGTCCTAAGGGGAAGACTCATGAATGGGATAAAAAATTCCATATAAATAACTATTTAGAAAAACCTAATTCCATTATATATTAATATGAGGAAACTGAAAATAACATATGAAAGGTATAAATTATTTCTTGGATTATGATATGGCATTGTTGAATCTTATGGAATGATTCATATTTTTGTTTGTAGAAAATATGTATTAAGAAATAAGTTGTAAAAGCATGGTTAAGGGAGTATAGATAACGTTTAGTGATTAAGGTGTCTACATTGAATAATTATTATGTAGTGGTAGATTTAAGGATGATTATAAGTTTAAAATCATTAAAAATCTTTTGATGATTGGAGTAATTTGGGTGATTTTTATTGAGTTTTAATAGATGTTTGGGGTATATGTAACCCTTAATTTTATAATGTAAAAAATTTATTTTTAGAAGAATAATATTTTCATTTTATGGAAATAGGATTAAAGATATAGATAACCTTTATAGTTTATATGATCTTTGATTTTGAGGTAATTATGGTTTATTATTTTTGGTATGGAAAATAAAAGGTATGCGATAAAAATTTAGGTTAAAAAATATATTTAATATTTAATATATTTAGGTTATATTTTATGATGTTTATCATATTTATAAGAATTTTATGAGTATTATATTTTAGAAAAAGGACAACCCATAGGCTAGAAGATAACCCATCTCATCCAGAAAGGACATGAAGCTTGAACCCACAACCGAAGGGTGACGAGGTTGCAATACCTACCAATGGCCTACGTGATGTCCTGGTTAGTATGAAATTATTTTTATTAATTTAAATGATCTTATACGTTATGTCCCAACTAATATTCCTTTAAATGGTTCCCAAATCTAGTGGGTCACATGGATTTAAGCACACCTACCCATACTTCAGAGGTTTCCGACTAGCAGAAAGGGCCTATGTTGTGTCTTTGGGGAGACTATTCCCTCATGTAAGAGTGTAACACAATGTTAGAGATCATTATAGAAAATAGTGGAAGCAGTAATTCATCCAAAAAGAAGAATACATCCTATATAGGAATATATAAACAATTCCAAAATTAATCTCATATACATGATGACATGTCATGTCATGTCTCTACAAAGCTAGAAAATAGGTATACAAGAATCCAGTATAACAAAGGTATCAAAATACCAAGAAACCAAAAATAACTATATCTAGATAGAATCAAGATCCTATCTCGATCCCGTTCACCCCTACAACTAATAATAGAAAAATCATGCAGTGTAATGTGTGTGCTTTCCTTGGTCCGTACCTATATCCATATAGTAGGTCTAGGTACCCAATGGTAGCCTAAATAGGTGTGAGATATCACTCTGTAGGCCACCACCAATGGTGTCTATAACAAATTTAGGCTATTTATAACAAGCTAAAGAAATTTGTACTATATACAATAGGTAAATGAAATATAATTAAAATTAAAATAGAAAAAGAAATAACTGAAAAGTGATACTATCCATCTAAACAAGGCTCCATTTAAATAATAGTTAGGTTCCCATAACATGGGAAATGGTAAAAAAGAAATAAGATAGTGATACTATCTAGCCTTCCCACTAGAGTCAAATCCCCATACTAGGGTTATCTGTAAAGAATATCAAAAATATCACCATGAATATGCCATATAACAAAGTGTATAATATCTATAACGATGATGGACTAATCATGATGAAAATTCTGGTGGATGGTCTCACCAACAACCTACTCTGATTGGTGACACGTGATGACAGGATCGTGGTTCAATGTGGTTGTGAAACATGCGGTGGATGCGTGGCATGCCATGTATCCTAGACCGAGGTTTGTTCATGATTCTTCTTGATATTTGAAATTTGAAAACTTGAATGAATTTGGGACTGTATTGGTTCAACTACTGGATCTGTTGTGTTTGAATTTTGGGTATTTTGTTTGTTCAGTTACCGATAATCCTTAAACTGATTTTTTAGAAAAATGAAAAAAAAGGATTTGGATATAATATCCATCACAGAAAAACCATATAATCCAGTATAAACATTCACCATGGCCATGCCATATAAATATAGTCATCCACAATGGCCATGCCATGTAATCAAAAGTATCAGACCACAAAGGGATAGATCCAAGGAATTAAATACCAAGGCATCATTTTCAAGTCCCATGAGCATCTTGATGGAAACTTGGTAAAGACTTGAGTGGGGTCCAAGGGGAATATCAATAGACCATGTACACTATGAGCCCAAGAAATAAAAATCTAAGGGGTACCAAGGCCCAATAAATCCTACAGAATTAATAACCCAGTAGGAAACACGTCCAAGGAGTCCACTACCATAACCAAGATCCATGGGAGAACCATCCATGGAATCTAATGGAATTAAGATCCAAGGTATACTGACCAAGTAATCCACTACCATTTAAATTCATCATACCATTAAATCATCATTTTACATTCAATTACATTCTATGAGTTATTCTAACTCATATAACCATTCCCATTTAAACAATTAAATCAATTCACATCATGTTATCACATAGAAAATAAGGTAAACTGTATGTAAATCACTAAATTAAATTCTCATCAATTATAAATGGATTACTCTATCTAAGATTGAACATATTCACCCCACATGTGGTATATCAAAAGGGTAAATACAAAGGCACATACCATGGGTAGCCTAAGTTGGGAAAAAAAGCTCCAACAATCTCAAAGGCGCTAGTGGGAATCCCTAATAAATTACAATTCGTTAAATTCAAAAATTAAATTAATTAAAGGGGTGATACTAGAAATTATAACACATGACACAATTTAAACTATGATTATTGTAATGACCCAAATTATTATGAATAAAATTCCCTTTTTTTTAATTAAATGTCTTCTGGATATAGAAAACACATGCCCTCATTTTGTTTTATTATAACCAATTAGATTTAAATGAATATCATATATCCTTATCATTGATAATATATCCGTTTAAATATTGATCACATGACTAGTATAAATATAGGGTTTTAACAAATCATTTTGACACAGAAAAAGGAAGTGATGGACTCAACCATTAGGATCGTACCCTATGAAGCCCATTTATCAAAGCTTTTGAGGGATATAGAATTTATGGGATTTTCTTTAGACTAATCCCAAGTCAAGATCCACTAACTTAATCATGATAGAAACTGGTTATGGGATAAGTTAAAGTTCATCAAGATCATGACCCAACCCATGTTCACTGAATGACCCCATGAAAGCCCCACCACCACACACCTTACTCTTAGGGTATATGCTAGTGTAATAAAGAGATATGTAAAAAGACCATAACATTATGATTATATGGACTATTTTTTTATATAATAATTAATATAATTTCATTCTGATATTATTACTTTGTAAATTACTTTTAAAGCACAAATAATATTTTTTGGTTAATATTAAAATTTATTTAAGAAATCTATTTTTTCGAATTAATGGATTTTTGAATTAAATAATATTTTAATAAAATAATATTATTAATTTAATTTTATTAAATATTAATGATCTTATAATTTTTAAGATGTCAATTTTAATTTTTATTAAGGTTTTCAAGATATTTTTGTCAAAACCCATCAATTTTCAATACATGTCAGTTTTTATTTTAAAAGTAAAAATTCACATATTTATGAAATTATTTATAAAAAATGAATATTATTTTTTCAATCCGGACATCAAAATTATCCACTGGTTAATTTTTCATAATTTTCTAAGACAGTCGAATTTTTGGGTAAAAATTAAATACCTTATAAATATATAATGTGTTTTATGACATCATAATGACCCAATAGTGATGTAATAAAATATTATAAAGGTAATATTCAGAAAAATATATTATTTTATTTAAAATAATTTAATTTTAGGATTATTTTATTTATTATATAAATCCATAGTGAATCCTTCAATACATATAAAATTTTTTAAGATTTTAAAATCATTTCCTTGAAAGTGTAGCTCACCTCCACATAAGAAAGGGAAATACTTTAATATCTTTGACCCTTTTATTAATATTTTTTTAAAAACTCCCCTTTTCCAGAAACCATGGCCAAAAACCATGGTTTTGTTTGTGGTTTTGAATAATTTAGTGTGTAGTTTCCAAAACCTAAATAATAAAGAATTTCCCCTCCTTTCCTATATAAACCCACCCAATCTTCCATTCCTCTTAACTAAAACCATTTATAACTCAACCATCCTCTGCCAAATACTCCCTAGAGTCCTCCAAAGGTACCCCCAATCTCCCAATAAGCCTCTTTCAAGCCTTTGAGATCACACATCCAAGTGAGGGATCCTCACTTTCCTTCCTATCTCATTTTTGTCCAAGTTTACTTATACTGTTATACCCTATTATTTTTCAATTAAAAATGACGGAGTATGTTTTAAATCCTCCCTCGTACTTAATTTATTATGTTTTAATGATGATATACCCCTTTAACTCTCATTAATCCCTCCCATTTACGCCCGTTACCATGCCGAAATTCCGTAAGGGATTTCTCTATCCTGATTCCATTCAATCATTTCTCTTATATTATGCATCTAAATTCCTTTTCATATGTGGAGATATTATGATCCATGATCCCATTTTTGATTATTTCATATATAAATTATTATAGACCCATTTCTCTCTCTTCAACTCATTTTATTAATCCCCATGTGATGCCGTTATGTTGCCGAAATTGCACCGCGATTTTCCATGCAAAAATTATCATGTAGTGAATACCATCCCCATTTATTTATCAAGTGTATTTAACTTTATTCACATATACTTATTGATTATATACTTTCATATATGTATTACACATTCCTTTATCATGGAATAAATTATGATGTTGAATGAATCCATGTTATATGATCCATGTGGGACACTTAAGCATGAGATTGAAATGTTCATGAAGGGTGCACCCTTATAGCGCTCCAATGCATTGGGTAATGTTTAGTAACATGATACCTCATTTTGGGATATGGGTTTACCTGATTCCTTTTAGGAAAATTTTCCACCATGTTGGTATAGGGTTTTACCTAATTCTTTTATGTTTATGATGCAATGTTTTAAGTTGTTACCACATTTCCATGTTATGATAATCATGCTATATCATGCCTTTATGTTCATATATCTCTTGTTCTCCATTGATATGACTATTTCTTAACATTTATTTTATTATTTATGTTATTCCCTTTTTACTCCCTTATTGGGATTTATATCTCACCCTTTTCTTATGTATGTCCTCAGTTTATCCCATCCAATTCTAAGTACGAAGGAATGTTGTGGTCATGTAAAAGAAGTTTTCAATAAAGATGTTGTATTTTATGTCTTAAGTTGTCATGTATTGTTCCTAAGCCCAAAAGAAACTATACCTATCGATATTCTAGGTTGTATTAAGTGAAATTTTATGTAATAAAACATGTTTAAATGTGTAATAAAGACCAAGGTCATTATAGTTTGTATCCGAGGATAGGTTTAGTTATTTTTGGGATTAGGATTAGAAAAATCCCGTGAAAGACTTATGGATAAGACTAATTATAAGGAAAAAATCCCTAATTTTTTGTGAGTATATAGTAAGTTGTTTATCAAGAAAATACATCCCTATCCGGAAATGAATAAGTATACGTGGCTTTGGCATAGATTTATCTAGGGGAAAAACCTGAAAACACCACTTTGAGCTAGACTCGAATGAGAACTGGTGCATGAAAATATACCTTGCTGCACTCTTGGTTCGACACTCCTAGGGGATATGCTTTGTTAAATTCATAAGATTAGTATGAACCATTATTAGGGGAGTAAGAAAAAAATCCCATAGGAATATATTTTAGGAAGTAGATCATGGATAAATTAGATCAAAACCTAGAAATTTATAAGTTAAGGAGATAAATGTTATTTATAATTCATCCCTTTAATGTCATTGGATTCCCCTTTATGTGTTTAATTGTTTAATATACTCATCCTTAATTTTCTTTTTATTCTAAAAAATGGTCAGTAATTGGAGGAATCAGGTTAACAACCAATGTGAAGGGCATTGTAATGACTGCAAAAACGAGATTCCCAATAAAATGGGAGTTAAGAAGGACATATCGTGATTATACCAAACCAACTATCAAAAATCATGATTAACAATTGGTAAATTGTCAAATACCTAAAGGAGTCAAGGAAGAGGAATATGAAATATCATTAAAATATACCTGATAAAGGTGACAAGAGAAAGAAGACCCAATTTCATTCATGCAACAAGTGTGGAAAGAGGCACCAATGGAAATGTCACAAAGGGACTAAGTGATATTTTATGTGTGGAAAGGTAGGGTAAAAGTTATCCAATTACCACAAAAAATAGATAATGTGACAAATATAAACAAAGTTTTATCTAAATAATCACACACATTTCTATGTCATAAATGTAGAGAAGTTGGTCATTATCCAAGATGATGCTCTATTGCAAGGGTTGAGAAGCATGATGGGCATCAACAATCTGCATGATCAAGGAAGAACCGAAATTCCTATTCTAATATGGATAAAAATTAATGAATTACATATAACCACTGCTTCAATGTAGTGTATGAAATAATGTATTTCAATTCTTGTCCTTTTATTATTTCATTTATGTTTTATAAGAACATTGAGTCCCCACTAGAAATGATATTAAATCATTAGGAAAAAACATATATAAGTATTGTATCACATGTTGAAAAATATTATAAGTCTACATTTTATAGAATTTGATTAAAAATGAAAAATTCATTTTCTATGCCTCAAGGTATTTGAAAAATCATGAGCAAAACTATCCCATGAATGATTTGGAGTTGGAAGCAGTGATCTTTGCATTAAAAATTTGGCGGTATTATCTCTTTGGGGAGAATTGTGAAATGTATACATATCACAAATGTCTCAAATATATATTTACAAAGAAATAGTTTAATATGAATCACAGAATATGGTTAGAGATGATTAAAGACTATGACTTCTCAATCCATTACCACCCCGGGAAAGTGAAAAAGGTGGAAGATGATCTAGGTAAAAAGGACCCAACAATTCTATCATTTATGAGAATTGAAAAGGATCAAATATTCTTCAATTTGATGGATATGGGCATGTGAATCATAAATAAGGGAACATCATCAATACTCTCACAAATGATTTATCAACTGTCTCTTTTGGAAAGGTTAAAGGATGCTTAAAAAGATGACGTGTGAATTCAGAAGAATGTGGAAACTATAAAAAAGGGGAATCCTCAGAGTTCAATATTAATAAAGAAGGAATTGTGAGATTTTGGTCAAGACTATGTGTTATATAAAATCTAGAGTTAAAGAAATAAATTTTTAATGATTCACATAGTTTGAATTTCTCCATTCACCTAGTAAACACAAAGATTTATCGAGATCTCTAAGATCATTATTGGTGGGAGAATATGAAAAAGGAGATCACTGAGTATACATCAAAGTGCCTAGTATTTCAGCAAGTGAAGGCTAATAGGAATAAGTCTAAGGGGTTTATGCAATCATTACCCATACCAAAATGGAAATGGGAAAACATCACCATAGTATTTGTCACCAGAAATCTGAAGACATCAAAAGGAAAAAATGATATATGGGTTGTTGTGGATCTTCTTACAAAGACTGCACACTTCATTGAGATTTGAGAGGATTTCTCATTGGATCAACTGGAATAGATATACACTATAGAAGTGGTAAGGCTGCATTGTGTACCACTATCAATTGTATATGATAGCGATCTAATATTAACCTCTAAGTTTTGGAAGAGTCTCTATCACGCTTTGAATACTAAGATGAACTTCAATATAACTTATCATCCTCAAAATGATGGCCAATCTGAACATACTATCCAATCACATGAGGAAATATGATAGCATTGTCAATGTACTTCAAAAGAGTTTGGGATCAACATCTTCTTTTGGTTGAGTTCTCTTAAAACAACACTTTCCACTCAAGCATCCAAATGGATCCTTATGAAGCCCTTTATGGGAAGAGTTTTAGAACACCGACATGTTGGGATGAATTTGGGGAGAGAAAAATTCTAGGTCTATAAATAATCTAAGAAATGGTATAGAATTTTAAGACCATATAGCATTACATCAAAGCTACTCATAGTTGATAAATGAGCTATGCTGACAACCTTCGATGAGACCTAGAGTTTGAAGTTAGAGATATGGTTTTTCTCCGCATATATCTATAGAAGATAGTGATGAGATTTGAGAAGAATGGAAATATTAGTCTAAGGTACGCCGAACCTTTTGAGATCCTTGATCACATTAGAGTAGTGACCTATCGACTAGAACTCCCACCAAACCTTTCTCAAGTACATTATGTATTCCATGTATCACTCTTGAGGAAGTAAATACCTGACCCATTGCATGTACTCAATCCAAAGCTGGTTCCATTATAGAATGACCTCTTCTATAAAGAGAAGACACAAGAGATCTTAAATTATAGGGAAAATGTTCTACCAAATAATATAATTCCCTTCGTCAAAGTGTTGTGGAGAAACCAAAAGTTTGAAGAAGCAACACGGGAACCAGAGGAGGTGATGACGGAGAGTTACGCTCATCTATTTTAGTGTGTGAAGAGAAAATTTCGAGGGTGAAATCTCTTAAGGGGGGAAGGTTGTAACAACCCAAACTATTATGAATAAAATTATCTTTAATTTAATTAAATGTCTTTGAGATATAGAAAACACATGTACTCATTTTTTTATTATATCCATTTGGATTTAAATGACTATTATGTATCCTTACCATTGATAGTACATTGAATAGTGATCACATGACTAGTATAAATATATGGTTTTAACAAATACTTTTGACACAGACAAAGGAAGTGATGGCCTTAACCATTAGGATTGTACCCAATGAATCCCATTTATCAAAGCTTCTGAGGGATATAACATTTATGGGATTTTCCTTATACCAATACCAATCCAAGATCAAAAAACTTAAGCATGAGTGAAACTATTTATGGGGGAAGTTCAAGATCATCGAGATCACATCCCTAACCATGTTCACCGAATGGCCCCATGAAATGCCTACCATCACACCCGTTGATCTTAGGGTGCATGCTGGTTTAATAAAGGGATATGTAACAAGACCATAGAATTACAATTATGTGTATTATTTTTGTATATAATAATGAATATACTTTAATTCTATTATTGCTACTTTGTAAATGATTTTTAAAGCACAAATAATATATTTTGGTTAATATTAAAATTTATTTAAGACATATATTTTGATGAATTAATGGATTTTTTAATTAAATAATATTGTAATAAAATATTATTATTAAATTATTTTTATTAAATATGAATTATCATATAATTTTTATGAAGTCAATTGTAATTTTTATTAAGCTTTGAAAACTGTTTTTGTCAAAACCCATAAATTTTCAATAAATATCAATTTTTATTTTAAAAGTAAAAATTTGTATATTTAGAAAATTATTTTGATAAAATAAATATTATTTTTTGTAATCAAGACATCAAAATTATCCAATGGAAAAATTTTCATAATTTTCTGAGATAGTTGAATTTTTGGGTAAAAATTAAATACTGTATAAATATAAAATGTGTTTTATGACATCATAATGACCCAATAGTGATGTAATAAAATAATATAAAGGGTATATTCATAAAAATAGATGTTTTATTTAAACTAATGTAATTTTATGCTTATTTTATTTATTTTATAAATCCTTAGTGAATCCTCCAATACATATAAATATTTTATGATTTTAAAATCATTTCCTTGAAAGTGTGACTCAAATACACATAATAAAGGGAAATATTTTAATATATTTTGAGCTTTTACTAATAAAATAATTTATTCCAATCCCCTTGGAAATAAACCTTGGGCAAAAAACACGGGTTGGTTTGTGTTTTTGAATATTTTAGCGTGTAGTGTCCAAAACCTAAATAATAAATAATTATCCCTCATTTCCTATATAAACCCACCCAATATCCCATTACTCTTCACTCAAACCATTTTATCTCTACAAAACTCTGAACCATACTCACTAGAGTCCTCCCAAGGCTCCCCCAATCTCCCAAGAAGCCTCTCCCAATCCATTGGGATCACACATACAAGTAAGGGATCCTCACTTTCCTTCCTTTCTCATTTTCGTCCAAGTTTTCTTATATTGTTATACCATTTTATTTTTCGATTATAAATGATGGGGTATGTTTTAAAACCTCCCCTATACTTCCCTTATTTTGTTTTAATGATGATATACCCACTTATCTCTCATTAATCCCTACCATGTATGCCCATTACCATGCTGAAATTCTGTAAGGGATTTCTCTCTCCTCATTTCCATTCAAGCATTTATCTTATATTATGCATCTCAAATTCAATTTAACATGTTGGGATATTATGATCCATGATACCCTTACTTCCCATTTCATGTCTAAATTATAAGAGACCCCTTTCTCTCTCACCAACCCATTTTATGAATCCCCATGTGATGCCGTTATGCTGTTGAAATTACACCACGATTTGCCATGCAAAAATCATCGTGTAGTGAATACCATGCCCATTTCTCTATCAAGGGTAGTCACCTTTATTCACATATACTTATTGATTATATAATTTAATATATTTATTCCACATTCCTTTATCATGGAATAAATTATGATGTTGAATGAATCCATGTTATATGATCTATGTGGCACACTTAAGCAGGAGATTGAAATGTTCATAAAGGGTGCGCCCTGATAGCGCTCCAATGTACTGGGTAATGTTTAGTATCATGATAAGTAATGTTGGGATATTTTTTTACCTGATTTATTTTAGAAAATTTTTCCACCATGTTGGGATATGGGTTTATCTGATTTCTTTATGTTTATGATGTAGTGTTTTACGTTGTTGCCACATTTCCATGTTATGATAATCATGCTATATCATGCCTTTATGTTCATGTTTATCTTGTTCTCCATTGATTTGATTATTGCCTAACATGTATTATATTCTTCATGTTATGACTTTTTTACTCTCTTACTAGACTTTATAGATCACCCTTTTCTTATGTATGTCCTCAGGTTATCCTATGCAATGCTAATTGTGAAGGAATGTTGTGGTCACATAAAAGAAGTTTTCAATAAAGATACTGTATTTTATGTCTTAAGTTGTCATGTATTGTTACCAATCCCCAATGAAACTAAACCTATCTATCTTTTAGTTTGTATTAAGTGAAATTTTATATAATAAATAATATTTAAATGTGTAATAAATACAAGGGTCCTTATACTTATAGAACACCAAACTCTGAGGGAAAGGTACATACCACCTACCATTAGTCTTTAATATAGAAGTAATTCAGTATCGAATTCAGATAAGATCCAAATCAGAAGAAAAATGAATAAAGTATGAATGACATGGAAGTAGGGCATATTAGGTTTGACCAAAAAAACTTTGTTGATATAATGTCAAATAAATAACAATATAAAATGATAAAATAACTTACCATCGCAAATCCAACGTGACCAACGACGTTTGATTCTGAGTCTAAATGGAGAAATGATAGAAAAGACTACAGATTGGTTTTACAATGAGCTCCTAAGCACCCAAGGCTGTACAAAAAATGAGAAAATAATTAGGTTTAGGTTTTAAAACATTTTAAGGGTGAAATGGTTATTTCCCCATTTATTACTGGGTCATATGGTTTGGATGCATTTTTATTCAAACCATGCACCAACCGTGCACCCACCACTGTATTAAGGGGAACCCTCAGAGTTTCTAGCACACATTTTGGAAAACCATACACAAACCATGTATCAGCCACTATAAAAAACCATAGATACTCTCACAAATATTTTTACCCCCATTCATACAACTTCCTTAAACTATGCACATCCTAGAAGAGGCTGAGAACACCCTGCACGGTTAGAATAACCCATGTGACGTATCCCACACAGTTTCTTCTTACAATGTAGACTACCAAGTTTTTCAAAAATGATGGGTTTTGGGCTCCGAACAAGCCCCAAACACCCCCAATACACCTATGATATCATTGGGAACTCACATTAGGCAGTAAAAAATCAATTAAACTGAAAAATCATACATAGATCATAGGAAAACCTGAGATCTTACAATATTACCCCCTTAAAGAAATTCATCCCTAAATTTCCCTTCCAAGGGTGGTTAAGAAACACCTGAGAATAACTATGGCCATTGAGCACATACACCGGCCTTCTACTCCCAAGTATTATACTATAAAAATACCCACTTCCATTATATCCACACTAGAGGAACTGAATGGCCTTAGAGAACCATCATGATCCTGTCAACAATACATATAGGATTCTATTCAAAGGATGCATCTTCTTGTAACTAAACCTCTTCAGGATGAAAATCATTAGATGTGTTTGAATGATTGGCCCAATACCTATGAGGAAACTACAACCGATAGGCTGTTAACCCAAATCTCTATATAATCTCAAACAACCTGACATATTGTGGTGAAATCTTACCCCATTTACCGATCCATCTATGTCTCTATCTCGGTGAGACACGTGAAAATACCTGATCCCCCACCTTAAACTCTAGAGTTCATAGACAACCCTTAGAGTAATATTTCTGTATCTAATATGTGATATCTATTCATTTTTGATTCAATTGGTCTTTTTAATAAGTCACTTGAATGAGATAAGATCCCAACAACACTTCCTCAGCTGCCCCTAGCTAGCATAGGGGTGATCAACATGGTCTACTATAAAATGCCTCATAAGGTTCCATATTTTTCATCACCTGATAACTATTATTGTAGGATAACTCAACAAGGGGTATATTCCCCTCCTAGGATCCCCCAAAATCTAGGATGCAAGCCCTCAACATTTATTCAAGAACCTGTATAATGCACTATGACTGGACATTAGTTTGAGGGTGGTATGCCATGCTCAGAAGCACCTATATACCCCAATCCCTCATAAAAATATTCCTTAAATGAGATGTAAATCAGGAATTCCTATATTAAAATATAGTAGGAGGGACCCTGTGAAGCCACACGATCTCAAGAATATATATCCTCCCAATATCATCTACTGAGAAGGTCTCCTTGGTCGGTATGAAATGATAAACCTTCATGAGACTGTAAAAAAACCCATATAGCATCATTGCCTCTAGAAGACCTAAAGAAACTATTAATGAAATCCATCAAAGAATCTTTCCATTTCGACTCGATAATAGGTAACTTCAAGAAAATCCCAACTAGTCACTGATGTATGACTTTCACCTGTTGATAGAGAGAACACCTCGTAAAAAAACTATCTACCTAATGTTTCATCCCAAACCACCAATACTAGAAATGTAGATACATATACAACTTGTTAATTCCAAGAAACACTACCCAAACCGAGGCATGAATCGATCATGTGATCTCCTCACGTATGTCTAATGGCACCCAGACATGACCATCAATACACAAAATTTCATCCTCACCTATAGTCCAACTAGGAGGTGTGTCCACACCCACCATACTCTCCCATAGTACTAGGACCTACGAATCCAATATATTCCTCATCCTAACTCTATCCAAAAAGTTAGATATCATAACTAAGGATAAACAAAGTATACCCCTGACCATCCTTCACTTATAAGTGAATCTCATAGGAAAATCCATAAGCTTCAACTCACTACTGGCCTCCTGAACTACCTATATTTGAGTCTTCCTGCTCAGTGCATCGACCACTATATTAATTTTTTCAGGCATGTAGGAAAGATCAATGTCAAAATAATATAGGTACTCAACACACATTCTCTACTTTAGATTCATTTCATGCTATGTAAATATATAATTGAGATTTTTTTGGTCCGTTTGCACCAAAAAATACTCTACCAGTATGTAATGTCTCCAATATTGCAAAGCATGAACAACTACATCCAACTCAAGATCATGCATCAGGTAATTCCTCTAATATGGCCTGAGTTAATGAGAATTTTATACTATAACTCTACCCCATGAATCATAATTTCTCCTAGACCGATACCTAATGCATTGTAAGACACAGTGTAACTCCTTCCCAAATTTAGTAGAATCAGGACTAACACTGAAGTCTTTCTCCCTTTTAGCTCATGAAAGGCTTTTCATAAGTATATGACCATAAAAAATTCACAACCTTCTCATTAAATCCCATAAAAATCACTATTAAGTGTGAGAATAATAGTATGAAACACCTATAAGATCCATCCAACCCCACAAAATTCTATATACCAAAGTCATTCATGGGATTTTCCTAGAAAACTAAATCTCACACCTTTTATGGGTCAATTGAAACTCCTATCTATAAGATAATATGCCCCATGAATTGAATCTTATCCATTTATAAGTGGAACTTTGTGATCCTAGAATATAAATGATGCTATATTAGTGTATCCAAAATGACCTCAAGATGTTTGGAATGGTCGTTTCAATTGTGATAATACACCATGATATCATTGACGAAAACAAACACAAACAAATCCAAATAAGGATGAAAAAATTATTTCATCAAGACCATGAAAACTTCTAGAACATTCGTGAGACTAAATTATATAACCAAATAATCATATAGATCATACCTATTATGAAAATCTATATGAGGTATATCTATAGGTTGAACATGAAACTAGTGATAACCTGATCTCAAATCAATTTTAGAGAAAAACTAAGATCCTAAGAGGTAATCAAAAAGTTTATCTATCCATGTCAAGGGATGCCATTTCTTAACCTTCAACTCGTTTAATTTCTAGTAATCCATGCATAGCCCGAGGGTACCATTTAACTTTTTCACAAAAAGGACTGGTGAAACCCACCTAGAAGTACTGGTTCATATAAAACCCTTTTCCTCAAAGTCCTCCAAATACCTATTGAGATCCTATAACTCGGTAGTACCCATACCGTGAGGAGGAATACAAACTAGTACAGATCCTGGAACTAGATTGATAGAGAAATCAACCTCTCTCAAGAGGTAAACCAGAAAAATCATTCAAGAAAACATCCATGAAATAATCTAGCACTGGAGGAAAATATGCTTGATATGACCCCTGATTATCAAGATATAAACTAGAAATATGGGATTTCATCTCTCCCACCACATGATGCTTTGGTCTAGCTCATCTCTCTTGGACATCTCATTCAAACTTATGAAAAAAAACTCCTCTCTCTAGTGATTTTAAGGACACACTTTGGTGATAAAAATCAACGTAGGATGAAATTAGCTAGTATATCATGAGAATGAAGTCAAACCCAGTCATCTCAAGGAAAAAATATCACATAAGAAGTGACGCCCACCAATCTTAAGGGGGAACTCTCTATATTGGCATACACCATCTATTCTAACCCCAAACAGAGTTTAAAGGGTCCTAACTCCATCAAAAAACTAAAACACAAGCCCAAGGCTCTCCACCATAGGTACATATATGAAACTATATGATTAAATATATGAAAAAATTAATATAATAAATTATAGGTTTCTTAGATAGTACCTCTCACTATAAAGGTACTAGCACTCTTCTCCTCAAGGATAGGGTGTATAGAATATATCTGGCCTAAAATGAGACCTTATGACACAACCTCACTACTTATAAACCCACTATACTATCTAGGTACAACTAGTGTATGGATGTCTTGACCACAACCACCACTTCAACCTGAATGACTGGAACTACTCCGTCTCCCAACCTGACACATAACTATGAATCTATCTCCTAAACCTGAAGTTTGAGATGAACCCCTACCACTGACTGCTATAGGAAAAGTCCTGCAAAAACATTGTACGTGACCCATCCTTCCACAACCTTGGAACTAAACTAGTTCTCAATCACATTGATTTATCATATGTCATGGTCTACCACACTGATGATAGAAAACAAAGATACCAACACTAATATCCTAGCTGGTACTCACATTACAAGAGGCCTCAAAATGGTGCTCCCTACCTAAAGATGCTAAACCATTGGGTCGAGAGGCTGAACCACCATGCTCTTCACCCATATATTCCCTCATGTTATGCACTATAATCATCACATGATTCACTATCTTAGTAATATTCATCAACCTAAACATGTTAATCTAAGATCGAATGAATTGTCAGCGGCCTTCCTCAAAGTGTATCACCCTCAATGTCTCATCATAAAGATATATCATCACAAATTGATAAATCTCTGTAAATAATATTGAATATTATATTACTATAATTGCACCCAAATCTAGATGAATAAACTCACTTTCCCACTTTGATATCACATTCTTGGGGAAAAATTAGTTGTAAAACATGGTTTGGAAATCACCCCCAAACTATATCTTGTAGCCTATCAGCCAGGTTCATAACATCCCACTAGAGCTTTGTTTCCACAGAAGAATATATTTCATGAGCTTTACTCTCCTCTTAGGTGGAATCTCTAGATTCTATAATATTGAAAATGTAGTCTCAATCCATATCTCATCAGTATATGGACCACCATCCACTGAAAATTTGGGTGGATTCTACTGCTGGAACACACATGTTAGCTCAGCCATAGAAGAGGCAGGCTGTAGTGCTCCTTGAAAAGTCTGCATATAACCTAAAAAACCATAATGAAATAGTTCCTCGGCACCTATGTCAGGTAAAACCGTAGGTGAACCAAATTAAACAATAGGAGGATATACTAGTATCCCATGTCCCACCACCTCTACAACATGTTCTTTACCACCCTCCTGGCATATGATTGGAGGTCATCATGGTAGAATGTATCTAAAATTCCAAAAACACATCTCAAAAAAGACCCATAACAATAATTTCATAGCTTAAATTATTTTAAAGGTAAAAAATTCCTATAATAAGGTCACACCCCTCTTCTTTCTCTAAAATCTAGGACTAGGTGAAAAGAAATAGTCACAACATCATTAGAGACACTACTTAAAGCCCACTCAAAATCTGGGTCAAGGTCAAGTTCTATATTTCAAAATTTAAATTTAAATTTGAATTAGTATTCATCACACATTTATATTTAATTGGTTGAACCAAATTGTTTACCACTTCTGATCCATAAGGTACCATTCACCTCATGAACCAAAATATTGTGTCCACTTAATCCACACCATAACATGTTCTAGTCCATGTGACCAATGGTCTATGACTCAACATGCCATAGTTGTCTGATTATAGTGTCTACTATAGCTTAATTTGTAAAAAAAAATTTAGGTTACAGAATGCACTCTAAGTACCAAATTATTTTCTCAATTACTAAAAAGAACAATATAAGGATAATAGTACATCACACAAGGAACATATCACAAAGTCATATAATCAAGAAATGCATCCTATATGGAATGGTATGTGAATCCTGTAAAGTTCCTAAAATGATACATAAAATTAATACCCTCATCTCATTAGGAAATGGTAAAATAGATCCTCAATTATATCAATGATAACATCACAATTCATGTGTATCACCCAACAGTGGAATCAAATCAACTATAATAGTCAAAATCCAAAAAACCATAATTTATATATTTGGAAATTATGATTTTCTCTATACACGAGATAACTACTCATAGACACAAATCATTAAAAAATTATAATTTTTTCATAATCCAATTTCTATTGTGAAAAAATAATAATAAAAGAAAATAATCCCCCTTAAATACCACTTTGTATCGTCCCAAACTAGATTCCACTAAATGGTGCCCCGAGCCGATGAGTCACATGGCCTCAAGCATGCTCCCCATAAGACAGAGGCTGCTAAATAGTATCAAGGGTCTAGGATATATCTGTGGGGAGACTATGCCCTCATGTTATAATGTAACATAGTGGTAATATTCATAATAGTAAATAGTAGAAGTAGTAAATAATCTAGAAAAAAATTAAATATTGAGATGATAATATATAAACAATGCCAAAATTAATCTCATATACGAGATGATGTGTCATGTCATGTATCTAAAAAGATGTTAAATAGGTATACAAGCATCTAATACAATAAATATATCAAAATACCAAAAATAAAAAAATAACTATCTCTAGATAGCATCATGATCCTAGCTCGGTCTCGTGCTCCCATTCTCTTAAGCATAGAACAAATCAAGCATTATACTGTGGGCGCCTTCATCGGTCCCTACCTACATACATATAGTCCTTCTGGGTTCCCAATTATGGCCCAAACATGGTGTGATATATCACTCAGTAGGCCAACAAAAAATGATGTTTATAAAAAATCTAGGCTGGGTATAACAAGCTAAAGTAGTGTACAACATAAAAAAAGGTAAAGTATTAATATAAGTGAAATGGACATGGAAAATGTAATAACTGTAAAGTGATGTTTTCCATCCAAACAAGGATCCTTGTAAATAATATCCAGTTTCCCATAACAAGGGCATCAAAAAATATAAATAATAAAGTGATACTATTTAGTCTACTCACTAGAGTCAAATCCTTATACCAGTGCTATCTATAAAGCATAGAAAAAATATCACCACAACCATGCTGTATAACCAATTTTATAATATACATCATGGAAATGCTGTATAATCCAATATAAAAATTCACCATGACTATTCCATATAAATAGAGTCATCTACAATGGCCTTGTTTTATACTAAAAAAGTATCAAACCATGAATGTCCAAATTCAAGGTATAGAAGAGCATGGCATCCTCATTGAGTCCCTAAAGCATATTGATGGAAACTCGATAGAGACTTGGGTGGGGTCCAAGGATCATGTCAACATACCATATCCACTATGATCCCAAGAAAGTAGGATAAACGGGGTAACAAGGACCAAGGCATCCTAAAAAATCAAAAAAAAAAGAGAAAACAAGTGTAAGGCATGCACTACTATCATCAAGATCCATGGGAGAAACGTCCATAACAACTAAGGAATCTGAATCCAAGGTATAAAAACTAATACATCCACAAATATTTAAATTCATCATCTCATTCCATCATCATTTCACATTCAATTAAATTCCATGAGTTCTTCCAGCTCATATAACCATTCTCATTTAAACAATGAAAACAATTCACATCATGTTATCACATTGAAAAGAGGAAAACCTTATCATAATCATTCAATTAAATTCACATAAATTATAAATGGATTCCTCTAACTAGGAAAGAATACACAAACCCAATATGCGGTATATTATATGGGTAAACAGAAGGGCACACCCCATGGGTGGCCTAGGCTGGGAAAACAACCTCCAACAATATCAACAAAATTAGTGGTAATCCCTAACAAGTTCTAATTCATTCAATTCAACCATTTAATTAATTGAAGGGGTGATTCCAGAAATTATATCATTAGATACAATGAAAACCATGATTATAAAACACCAAAACCCAATGAAAAGGTATATTCCACCTACCGTAGGTCCTTAGTATAGAAATAATCCATTATCAGCTTCTGATTTGATCCAGATCCGAATAAAAATGAAAAATAGATGAAGAACCTAGAAATAGGGAATATTAGATTACACCTAGATAACTCCATTGATATGAATTCAAACTAATAATGACATAAGATGATTAAAGAAATTAT
Organism: Viscum album; assembly: GCA_963277665.1. Taxonomy (NCBI): domain Eukaryota; kingdom Viridiplantae; phylum Streptophyta; class Magnoliopsida; order Santalales; family Viscaceae; genus Viscum; species Viscum album. The sequence continues at coordinate 60,232,350 of OY728137.1, read as the reverse complement.
AGGTATGAATACAATAGGACTGAAAAGAGCTTTGAAGCACCCAAGGATGTAAAATGTAGTATAAAAGAATTATTTATAGGTTTTAAAAAATTTTAAGTGAAATTAAAATTTTCTCAAGAATTAATGTGTCGTGTGCTCTTCCAAAATGTGAACCAACTATGAATCATCAACTGTCTTTAGAGGAACCCCACATGGTTTCATGCACACAGTTTGAAAAAATGTGTGCAAACCGTGTCCCAACCACTTTCAAAAAACTACATAACCCCTTGTGTGGGTGTGAGACCCTATCAATATGGTTTCCTTAAACCTTGCACTTCATAACAAAGGGTTGTAACACCTCACACATTTAGGATTAACTGTGCATCCTATCCCACACAGTTTTTTCTAACCATGCAAATTATTTTTTTATTTCCAAAAATCCACATTTTAGGCATCAAAAAATCCCCAGACACCCTCTTTACACCCATTATCATATTGGGAACTCACATTTGGAAGTAAAAAATCATTTAAACTAAAAAAATATTCATAACTCGTAGGAAAACCCAAGATCTTATATGACAGACATAGGTTAATTTCATTTTAGAAATAGATGTTTTATCATATAGATAACCATGGGATTAGATATTGATTTGGTGATTATGTGATTAAATTTATTTTAGATCAATATCACTATAATTTTGGGTAGCATTATAGGATTAAGGTAAACATAATAATATGTGATTTTATTTTATAGATACATGTTTAATTGTCTTTTGGAAGAATATATGATTTTATTATAGCTCACAGTGATTCTGATTATTTATAGAAATGACTATCACATCTTGTAGATTATATAATTTGGTAAATTACATATTTTTGTATGATAAATTAAGAGTTATTGGTATTATTTTTAAAAATAAATATTAAATTCATCTTTGAATACTATGTGATCAGATACCTTTTATTTTTTGGGTTTCAATGTTATTTTGAACATTTTTTATAAATTTTTAGGATAGTTATTTTTTTGAATGATCTATGTTAAACTTTGGGTATTATAGTTAAATTTGGGAGATTAAAGTAGTTTTTATTTATATTAATGTTTATTATTTTAGGGAATTATCTTACCATATTCTAACCATTTTCTTTTTGGTTAATACCTAAAGACAAGAGGAATAAATTATTATTATTTTATGATTTTGTTTTTGATTTATACATATTTATTCGAGTGTTTCAGGCCGGAAAAATTTGTCTTGAATACTCATCATTTGGAGAAAAATATGTGATTGTGGTGGAAATTTATTAAAGGATGAAATCATTCTTTTTAAGTAAGTATATTTCTTTACGTTATTAGTCTAGGAAGTAAAACAATTCTTTATCTTTAGGGAAATTATTTTGAAAGAAAACATCATCCATTTACTTTTCATACCAAGAAATCAATGGTATTTCAACCCATTATATATTTATAGTTTTTTAATGATTAAATTTATTATGACCATGTTCTATATAAATCTCTAATAGTTCTTAGAAGTTAGTGTTTCCTTCCATATGCATGTTTTCACATCCCACTTATATTATTGTACTTGGAAACATACTATGTTTTATTTCAGATGACCTTATCACTTCCCTTTCTCTCTTTTCAAGAGGTAGTTTTATTGAGCCTTTTTATGATATGAGTTTTCAACAAAGGTATTTTGATAATACAAACCCTATTTACCGAGCACAAATTAAAATTATGAAAACAAAAATTATTATTGGGGCGTAGAATATAATATAATAATATTTTTAAAAAATAAATACTATGTTTATTTGCGTACAAGATATGCAAGATCAATCTTAATAAAACAATGAATTATTATTCTTTAAATTTGACCATTACAACCTAGTTGTTAAATTGGTGGGAATTAATATTATCAAATTCATTGTGAAATATATATACTGGTTATAACAATTTAAAATGTATTAATTAATTCTTCATAAATAAGCTTTTGATTTTTAGTAATGTCATTTTATTCTTCAAAAATACATTTTCTTGAAAAATGGATTTTCTTTCTTTTTATGAGTGAATTTTATAATTATTTTTTATAAATTATAAAAAATTAATTATATTTTTTAATTCATAATTTTGAAATTATCTCTGGGTGGATTTTTGAGAATTTTCTGAAAATATAGATTTTTCAATGAATAGTGAAAAATATTGTTTTTTATTGAAAACCATATTTTTTAAAGTATTTAAAAATTAATACCATACTTTTGAATAGTTTTAAAATTTTATTAGTTCTTTACAATAATCCAATTATGTTTTTCAAAATAGATTTTATTCTTTAATTTAGTATAAAAAAATTTTATATTATAAAAAGTCATTTTTTTTGAAAAACCGTTTTTATCGAATTTTTTACATTTTGATTTTAAATTAAATAATTAAATTTATATGTTTTGAATTTTGAAAAATGGAATCCATATTTGGAATCTATGGGTCCAAATTTTTTAAATATTTCCCTTTTATTTGTGGTTAATATGAATAGTTACCTTAATACTTTTTGTTACCATAATAAAAGCTAAATAAAGTAATTAATGTAAAAAATGATAAGGATTACAAAATGAACCTAAAATTTATATTAATATTATTTAATGGTTAAATTTATTATATAATCATTCAATATTTAGTTATATTTACTTTTTTTTCATTTGGGTGTGATTCTAATCTTTATAATATTTTATTTAATGAAAAGTAAACAATGTCACACTCTTGTTTTTAATAACTGTAATATTTTTAGTATATGGTTAACTAGATGAAATGTTTGGTTTTAAATTTTAATTTTAAATATATTATAATTATCTTCATCTTGGTAATTTATTTTTATTTTTTAGTGAAGAAATAATTAGGTTACATATTTACACAACATTGATAGAGTAATAATTCAATTAATGTAAAAATAAAATAAATGATATTAAAAATATGAAAAACAATATAATTTTATATAATTTGTGTGATCCATGAATTTTATATATGACCAGTAATTTTTTTGTATGTATTTAAATATTTGGTTTTAATTTTACTTGTCGTCTTGATGATATTAAAATCAAAGTAATGAATAGTTCTAAAAATTGACATTAATGATATATTATAATAAATAATATTTTTATTAAATGATATAAAATTAATAAAATTATTATATTTTATAAATTTATTAGTATATGGTTTATAATATCAACCATGGTCTATTTTTTGGTTTTTTTATTTATAGTAACCATATTTACCCTCAAAGAGTAAAAATCATTGTTGTTATAGTAAGAGTGAAAGTGGTTTATGAGGTGTTACAACCAAATGATAAGGGTAAAAATATGACCTAAACTTATTCAAATGAGATTTTTTAGATCCAAACCCATAATATATTTTAAATAACCTAGTGTGGAGCCATTTTTTATTAAATATTAATTTATATTAATTTAATATTATTGAGGAATTCAAAGAGTGACCCTCCCCTCTCATATTAAAGGGCACCAATTATTCTCATTACTCAACACTTCAAAAGATTTTTGGTATGGTAAATCCCTAAGAAAATCTATTACTATAATAACTAACCTCATTATATTGGTCTTTTTTAGGAATAACACCAACATTAGTGGTAATAAGGTATTAAACAAAGGAGGTTGTTCAAAGAAGAGGTATCATTTTTAATCAAGATTTTCTATTTTATTTGTTATTCCACCTCCTTAAAATATTCTTAAAACATGATTAAATAATAAAAATAGTATAATACATATAATTCTATGTTATTATTTTAATATCATAACTTATATCCATCTCCTATTCCATTAAATGGGAAATGAAACCATTATTTGTGTGTATAGAGGACTACCGACTCGTAAACCGATGTAATTAATTTTCCATAACCATCTATCATGGATGGATTATAATAATAAAATTAATGTTTATATATAATATTAATTAAATATTTATCGCTATTAAAATATAATATATCATTTACCTTCTTAACTTTCCATTCACTGAAAAATGATAACGTCGTTCATGTGTACGTGTGGACTACCACCATCATGAAGCGATGTGATTATTTTGTCATCACCACATCTTATGGATGATATATATAACAATTTTAAAGGATTTACATTATATTTATGATGTTATTATCACTATGGATAGATAAAATAATACATACCCTCTTTTCATAATGATTTTTGAAAAAATGGAAACATTAATCATGCATACGTATGACCTACCATCTACTTGATTATAACATAATTCATTTTTAATAACTATATTTAATGGTTGGATCAAAAATAAAAATTAATTTCTAAAAAAATAATTATGTCATTATTATTATTATAGATATGATATAATAATTTTGTATTTGATTATAGTCAGCCTATCGAAGTCATTTATGACATATGCACTGAATATCTTCAAAACACCCAACATGAATTTAATTAATTAAGTAATTTAATATAAAATGGTATTAAATTAAATAAAGGAATAATTTACCTGAAAAATATTTTTAAGAATGTTTAAAATTAACATAATTTTTTTATTCAGGAGTATAATGAATATAAGTGATGATTCCGACTCAAGGTAAGATAGTTTCTTTTAAAAATCTTATTTTAAAGTTCTTATTTCAACTCTTTTTAAAAAGGTAAAAAGAAATGTATATTTTATATATATAAATAATTAATATAATTCCACACCATCATTAATCCTAAATATTTTGAAATTTCTTTTATAAGTTTTCATAGTTATTTTAAAAGAAAATGTTTTTTATTATGTGAATAGTTTTTATATTTTAATAAATTATTTTCTTCAACTTTATTTCAAAGGATTTCAAAAGGAATCTATTTATGGAATGTTTTAGTTTTTATACAAAAATAAAAAAGAAATGTTCTATTTTAACATATATTGGGAAAATTCCTTTTCTCTCCACCGTAACTATTATTTCATGTTTGGATTCCACTACCAGATTTTATATTTTCTTCAAAGAGAAATGCACTTTCCCCTTTTCTGGGTATTTTGGTATTGAAAATGATTTTTTAAGAAGAAAGGTTATTTTGATATCTGAAATGTTTTGAACATGGGTATAAAATATTTTTTCAAGGTTTTTATTCATGATATGGTCCTTAGACATTGCTTAAAAAGGTTGAAACCCACTAAAGCTCACATGAGAGCCTAATATAGCTTATATGATGGGTGTTCCCAAAAAGTGATAGATAATCCCATTTGAACTTATATGATGGGTGAACCCAGATAACACTCTAATATATTGGGTAATTGTTTTGCTCTAGGGATAATTATATTGGAATTAGACTGTATGGTTATTCTAATTGTAAGGGTTTCGTTTTAAGATGATGATGTCTTAAGGCACCAACATAACTTTTCAAATCACGCTAATGTGTTTTCATGGAAATGGTTTTATTTAAAAAGATAATAAAATGATATTTTTAAAGGAAAATGATTTTATTTTCAGATAAAAAGGTTTTTTTAAGAAAAGGGTTTTCATAGGTTTCTATGTTTTTCATTGGACTAACATATTTCTTTTCCTTATTCCCCTCACTGTGCTTTTTGTGATCATCCCACATTTTAAAAATGTTTTTTCACAGGGTTTTAAGGATGGGAAATTAAAAGGAATAATTCAATTTAAATTCATGATGAGTTTTCATGAAATGAAATCAAATTTTATTTTAATGGTTTTATATTATAAAAAAATGGATACTAATCAAAAGAATACAATTTTTAAAATATGATTTGTTATGTAATAGTTATAAACTAGTTATCTAAAACTATAAATCTAAAATATATTTGGGAATATAAGAAAGAAAATTCCAGTCTAAAGTCACTTGAATATGTCATGTATAATGTTATGTTCTTAAACTATTAATATAAGAAACTTCAATTTCCCTAATGATCTCCATAGAGTCTTTAAGGAACAACTTCTTCCTTTGGAAACATCTTTAATGAGTTTCAAATAACTTATTATATTATTCACATAATAAAAATATCTAACACTTACTTTCATAGAACGTTTTTTCTCACATAATTATGGAATTATAATCCCCTACACATAAATATCTTCATGTAAGAATGTTCACATAATATTATCCTTTGTAGAAGAAAATTTTTGGCATAAATAGTTTGTTCATGGAGCTATATAGTTCTTACAAGTTAGTCATGGAACATAATGGTTCACATAACTATTTTTTTTCAGAACTTTACTTTGGAAAAATCAGAGTGTTTTAATCTATGAAGAATCATCCTATTTCAATTCTTTCTTACTTATTCTATAGGGATTGGGTATTTATAGAAAAATACCAATCCTTCAAACAAGTTATGGAATATTTTTTTCATAACTCCACTTCACTTAAGTCAAAAATTATTTCTTTTTCTTGAAACTTTGCTATGATTTTCTTTACCATTGCATGTTTCATTCCTTTTCATTTGTGGTGTGCAACTCCACCTTGAGATATAATTATTCATTCACTTAAAAATGTGGCACATTTTTACTGAAATATTTTAGTCACTATATAACTATTCTCAAATCATTCATTTTCATTGGTTTTCTATGAAAACTTCTATAACTGATAGAACAACATACTTTCATGAGTCCTTGCGTGAATTTTTATGGGAATTCTTTATTTTCTCTATTTTCTATTCAAAATTCTCCAAAAACAATTAAACACTTTCAAAAACCTTTCCTTCATGAATATATCAAGGTATTCAATGTATTGTAACTATATCATGGAATTTTCATGATATAGATATATCTCGATGATCAAATTTCTTAAGAAAGTATTCACATGTATCCAGCAACAAGATCTTCACATAAATAAGTCTTATTTTACAAAATAGTTAAACACCTACTATTTTACACTCCCAAAGTATCCTTCAGATAGATTCAACCCATTTCCACATAGAATAGTCATGATAGACATTCGGATCTTACACCAAGTATTTTTTTAATCTACCTTTTTAGTTCACATATATAGTGAAACCAATTATTGTATTGGATACTATATTTCCTTTCATTAAAAAAATCCAATGCTTCACACAACTATTTATATGGTGAAAATAAAATCTAATAAACTCTAAATTACTATATCAATGTTGTAAATCAATCTAATAATTTCAACAAATCCATCACAGTGGCACCAATTATCATTAAATGACAACATATGTTATATATAAACTTGGGTTGTAATCAAACAAAGTTGATCTATGTATCATGGTGATCTATCGTAATCCCATCAATCAAAAAATGTTCTTGATCATGAATCAAAATAGATCAATTAATATTTTCTGAGATAGAATTGATCTTGTGATTGAGCTCAAATCTTCATTGATTGAGCCACTCAATTAGGTTTTATTATGCTTAATTAAATAACTTTAAAAAATTAATTCTAATATCGATATAAAAACTAAATATATATACGTTTTAAAAATAAAATTTAAAAAAATCCAATACTAAATTAGAGTTATGATCCACTTGATTAATGTATTTTAATACATGAACTCAACTTGAGTAAATACCTGGGTAGCTTGAGGTTGATCTCAAATAAAAAAATCAAGTCAAATTTGAATATTATTCAAGATGATATTGAGTAGCTTGTGATTATCACTTTATCCTTTCCACCTCAATATGATCCCATTTTAGTAAAAATTAAATTAAAATTTAGAATCATTACATGACTAAGTCATTAGTTGGTCGGTTGTTTCAAGAATGTGAGACTTTATACTTTAAAAATGAAACCTGATACTCTAGTTTGGGATTATATTTATGAATTTAATAAAATAATGTTTGATTTAAAAAGTTTTGATATTAAGTTAGAATATGAGTATTAAAACATTATTTTTTATACATTATTAGATAGTTCATCAAAAATCATCATGATACTATGGTGTTGAGAAAGTGTTAGGCCATCCTCTGAATACAATAATTATAATCCTATAGAATAATTTTTTATAATGATTACATGAAATTTAAAATTTTATCTAATATGTTTTCAGAAGTGTTATAAGTGATATATATATAAAGGAATAATAAAATGATAGATAAAAGACAAAACAAATAAAGGAAAAACAAAAACTATGATTTTCAAACCTACTAACTATGAAACTATTGGTAGAACATTATAGAAATGAATGAAGTGTCTAATGGAATCTAGCTATACATGGTACCAAGATACAAAGATCTACCATAATGATGCCAAGCTCTATTATAATTAAATCCAATAAGATTAGGTGTAAAAAGTGGGATTCTTCCCCTTATCAAAACCTGCATACATTTAATTTTATTGGGTACCAATGGAGGCCCAAATAGGGCATGAGATAAATCTCAGTAGGCCACCAACAACGACATATATACCATGTAGTCATTGTAATATAATTTGAAATAGTTTATTGGTATAAAATAAATTAAAGATAGTACAATAATTCAAATACTAGGATACCTACTTTAGCCTCAACAGGTGTTTGAACATGTAATAATTTAATTTATTATGGTCTAGTTCTTAATAAGTGAAGTAAGTGGATCCTTGGAGCGACCAATCCATATAATAATAATAATAATAATAATAATAATAATAATATAGGATTGAAGGTAATAACCAAGGAATCCCTTATGATGATAATAATTAAGATGATCTAAGGTAGTAACCAAGGCATCCTTGACCTCAGGGACATTCCAACTCAGTAATAATCTATAGCCTATATATAAGGGGTATGAGTGTAATCCAAGGATAATATCCCAAGGAATTCCATCATGATATGATTCTAACTGAGTCCAAGGATATCATCTAAGGTAAAATGGGATAAGAAATGACTAGGCCTAATGGGTGTATCCATGGTTACACATGTTGTAGATGTCAATCTGGATCCAAGGAGTGTATCCAAAGAATCATAATATTTGAAAGACAATGGAGGGATCCTACAATGTCATGCTGGGAATCCACAAATAGACAAGGAACAAGTTCCAAAGTTGGTATCTTCCTTGGAAATAGACATCCTAGAATCAGAATGGAATACTCTAAGTACACAAGGAATTCCCTTGAGAATCCAAGGCTGTACCGAGTATGAACACTCCTATAAAGATGAATAGGTCCATATAAAATATGAATCTTATAATTAATTCATTATTTAATTAAGACCATGTAATAATAATTCCTTTTAAAAATTTATGAGGTTCATTCCATACCTTTAATTATTGGGACATGGCTAAAAGGACATGAAAACATTTAGTACTTTGATTACTTGATCATTAATTAGGTTCACTTTGATTCCTTTCATTAATCATGGAAAGGTGTGCTACATATGTGAAACTAAGTCATTCAATTACGTTCAATTATCCTAAGTTAGACATATATTATACTTTCTATTTAAAATTGAGATTCATTTATTATATTTAAACACTTACCTTTTAAGGTCCAAGTGATACAATACTTGTTAGCCCTTAGAAATTTATAATTTACTTAGCTTATGAGGGTTTTCCATTAGAAGGGTTAATCCACACACATGAATGATGTCATAGGTGAAACCACATAGGTTAAAAAGGAACAATTGAAGGAACACCCTACTTGGGGTGGAAATAATTGAGGCCTCAACATCCAAAAACATGATTAAAAATTATAAACTAGGATATAGAATATGATAATGATGATTATAAGAAAGTAATATGAATTAAATAGGAAATGACTAATGAAATTGGTGTGCACACATCTATAGAAGATTATAAAATTGAGAGACTTGAGGGATGAGTCATATACCACTTACCTTGAGGCTATACACTATCCTCATCTAGTATAAGCCTTTATTTTGTCATGGAATAGAATAAAACTGAATAATAGATCAATGAATTGAAAATAGGGATTATAAATCAACATCAAAATGTCATCATTGAGAAGAATACAAATTAAGAATGACTCAATATGAATAGATTAATTACTATTGTGCATCTAATGAGATGAATTGGGATTGAATTAAACTTCGTATAAAGACGATATCAATGACCTAGCATATAGGGAGTTTGTAAGATCAAACACAAGGAGATAGAGGTCTCCTATTCACTGGAGGAGAAAAGGGAAATATGTGAAATAATTATACTTTTAAGGGTATTTGGGTAATTTTACCTAACAAAAATAGTGGTGTAGGGTTTGGCCGCATGGTTTTCCAAACCATGAACCGACTGTAAATGACTCACCATCTAAGGAGGTTATCCATATTGATAGGCTACACAGTTAGTGAAACTATGCACCAACCATGAAAAAAACCTCTCTAACATTTTCATGAGATACTGGAATGATCATGCATCCCAGGCACACAGTTAGGAAAAACTGTGTTCCCTACATACTCATATTTCTAGCCCCACATGGTGAGGAGAGATTGTGTGGGTTGGGTCACATGATGTTTACTAATAGTGAAGCCTAGTACTTTTCTCCATTGGCCGGTGTTTCGAGCTCCAAAAAAACCCCAAACAACCCCATAAACTCTATTAACTAATTAGGAAACCATATTAGTTCCAAAATAAATAAATATTCTAAATTTAAAGGGATCCATAAATAATATAAAAAATGGTTTCTTACAATCTTCACCCCTTAAAGGAACTCATTCCCGAGTTCACCTTCCAAGGGTGGTGAAACACTGTCTGAGAATAACTCTGGCCATTAAACATGTACGTCAGCCTCCCACTCCCAAGTATTATCTTTTACCTGGTCATGCTACTATAATAGCCATACTAAAGGAAAAACCAGCTTCATAGGGCCTTTGTTCTCTGGTCAACTATGCATATAGGATACTCCTCAAATGAAGCATCAATATCTATCTCAACCACCTTGGGATCAAATGTATAAAATGGGTTGGCATGATAATGATGAAACTATGAAACATGAAAGAAGTATTTCATGACATAGTACCTATGTGGTAGTAGAAATAGATAGTCTATCAGCCTAACTTTATCTAGAATCTCAAATAAATTGATAAAGCATGGAAACAACTTCCCATTCTTCCTTATCCATCTATTCCCAAGCCTGTGTGATACCCACAAGGAACAATTATCCCCAAAATCAAACTCTAGAAGTCATAAATGGTTATTAGATTAATATTTATGCCTAGACTAAGTAGTAGACATATGATTTCGGATTAGATGAACATTATCTAAAGTATCTTGAATGAGAATAGGACATAATAGCACTGCCTTACTTACCTCTAACCAGAACCAATGTGAATAACATGACCTACCATATAAAGACTTAAAAGGATATATCTAAATTGTAACCTAATAGCTATTATTGTAGAAAAAATCAATGAGAGGGATGTGATTCTACCAAGAAATGATAAAATTATAGAAGAATTACCATTTAAAGTCCTCTAATACCTGTATCATTTTCTCCAACTAGCCATCGATATGGGGGTGAAAATCTTTGCTCAGAAGGACCTGTGAATCCATAGATCTCTACAATATCTAACAAAACCTTGATATAAAACTCATACCTAAATGAAATGATAGTTCAAGGGACCCTATGTATCCTTATGATATTATAAAAATATAGCCTTCCTAGCTCATCAATTAAGAAATCATCTCAGATTGGAAGGAAGTGGGTTACTTTTGTTAGTTGATCCATAACTACCCAAACTACATCGCTAACTCACAGTGACCTCACAAAGACAAATAAAAAATCTATAGAAAAATATTCCCATTTTTATTATAGGACCAAAAGTAGATGTAACAAGCCAATAGGCTACTGGAGATCCATATTCACCAGTTGATAGGTGAAAAACCAAGTGATAAAACCTACTCACTGATGGTTCATCCCAAACCACCAATACCAGAGTTGGATATCCTGATACATATTAGAGATCCTGGGATGAACATTCCACTAATAAGCATGGGTCTCTCACATCAGTTACTCTCTCATATTTGTAGGAACCCAGATATCTCCATGTATATAGAGGATATTGTCTTCATCAACTGACCTATATAGAGGTGGGTTCTCTCCTTCAATACTCTCTTGGATAAACAACCCCTCAGAATCTAAAAACTACCCACTCTTTACACTATCTAGGAGGGGAGATGAAACTACCAAGGCTATAATAGAATACTGATCACGACTCTCATTGAACTCTAGATGCAACTCAGAAAATAGATCCATCAATTTCCATTCATCATTGGGTTCCTGTATATCATATGCCCTTGTTTTCCGTCTCAGCACATCCACCACCACATTTCCATTTCCAGGCATGTAGGAAAGCTAAAAATCAATTGAATGAATATATTATACGCATATTCAATATCTGAGATTCAATTCCTATTACATAAAGATATATTTGAGTCTCTTGTCATCTGTATACAATATAAAGTGCTCACCCAATAGATAGTGTCTCCAGCAATGTAATACATGTACAAATTCTGTAAGCTCAAGGTCATGCATTGGGTAGTTTCCCAGATGATTCCATAACTTTTAAGATATGTGCACGACAAATTTGTCTTCATACATCAATAATACTCTAACCTAATTCTAGATGTATCTTAGAAAATTTTTTATCCTCTCCTAGGCTTTGAAATAATCTTAATAGGTTCCTAAAAAAACCATCCTTTAAGCTCTATAAATGATTTCTCACACTCTTATGACCATATGAACTTAAATCCTCCATTATTTGTAAGAAAAGTAAGAGGTAAAGAAAGGAATGACAAGTATTTTATAAAACACCACTAATATACATCTATCCCCAAGAAAATACACATATCAAACACCTTCTTGGTCTTCTTATCGGACTGGACAAGGAGGACCTTCCGGTGTTGAAGATGGTCGTTGCCAAGGTCCAGTCCCTGCTGTTTCGGCACCCCCTTGAGAAGTGGCCACTTCCCAGATGGCTGCAATGGATAATTAGTTAAATCCAAAAGTTTTGGATGTCTTTAATCGACTAAAAAGTTACTTGGGCGTTCCATGTGCACCGGTTGTTTCTGGAGAGGGTGATGGAACCAGAAAGATTGCAGGTATGGTCGAGGAAGAGGTTGGACAAGCGGAGAGGGAGGTGTACCGAGATGTTGGAAAGGATGTTTTAAGGGTATGCAACTGGATTCTCTCAATACAGTGAGGGTGAATGAGGAAGATGGTGTGGAGATAGCCATGGGGGAGCATCCTCTTAGTCCTATCTTAGGCAACATGAATTTCCAATATATGGGATGTAGCTTTGAACAACCAAGTGGATCTGATTTTCCTGTACAGGTCTTGCAGATCAAACCTTCCTACACTGAGAAGGTTAAATCTGGAGGGTGTTTTTATAATTCTCAAAACTGGTTTGTAGTGCTGGGTGAAGCTAAGGGCCATGATCTTGGGGATGACAATGAGATGGAGGTTGTCCTTGGGGGTGATCCTTTAACAGGAGAGGAGGATAGCCAAGAGGGTTTGGAGTCAGCGTCAGAATCCCCTCCCGAACCAAAGAAAGTGGGCATTGAAGAGGATTTTTTCAGAGCCTCTTCAAGGAAGGGAAAGAACACCTTTATGGTTTCAGAAGGCTTTATCCATCAATCTAGGAGGCCGCGACAATAGAAAGACTACTCTAACTTACCAAGACCACCTATAACTAGGTCTTCTAGTAAATTCAAACTCCATTCGAAGGTGTGAAAAGGTGATGACATGAAGGTGGGGGTTGTATCCTCTAAGGGATCTAGATCTTAGGGTGGGGGAGAGCAAGAGGAGGCTACCAGTGGGGGTGCTGACCTCCCACTCAAGGCTGAGGCCACATCCCCTCAAGGGGAGGCAGAAGCGCTGACTAAGGGAAAACTAGGGGAGGGGATTCTTAAATTCGAGGTGGTGAGATGGGTAGAGGCTGCACTTCCTCCGAGGCAGTAGCATGAGGCAGACCTATATGATGACCCTCAGAGTCATATTGAATCAGTGCTGCATTACATGGACCTTCTTTTGTACTCGGATGAATAAATGGTGGAGCAAGTTCTGGATATTAAATCACCAACGGTAGTGATCAAACAAATGAAAAGAATATTTCTGCGTGTAGAAACTACAAAGGGGCAGGGCAAATGGATTGATAGGAAGAACCATATTTTGAAGAGAGGATTCAACATGGGTAAAATCAACATGGAGGAATACATTAAATCTTGGGAAATCCTGGATAAACATTATGAATACATCTTGAAGGACGATCTAGACTCCCAGATAAATACCATCCCCTGGATACTGTTCCGGGAAATTGATTCCAATTGGCTCAAGATTTTCTTCAACAAGAATGTAGTAAATTTTTGTGGTTAAAATGTTTTTTTGTTAGGGTTCTCACTTTCCACCTTAAAAGTTTTTTGAAAATAAAAATGTCACTTTGTAGGATGTATGAAGGTATGACTCTCACATGATGATAGCATAATATCAGGTTGATCTTAGAGAAAACCCTAGCTTATTAGAGTTGGTAAAATATATCATCTATTTAAGATAGTGGATACATATCCTTAATCGTAAGCTGGTTGAACCATTAATAATCCATGAATAAATAAAGGTTCTCATATTCCTTCTTGGTGAAAAGCATGGGTGAACCCAAAGAGGAAGTAATAGTCCATATAAAACCCCTCTAGATCCTCAAATTGTCTCTTGAGCTCCTGGAACTCAATAGGTTCCATCCTATACAGAGGAATAGACACTAGAGATTATCCTAGAATGAGATTGATTATAAAATCTACCTCTCTCTTAGGAGGTAATATAGAAAAATAATTAGGAAAGATGACCATGAAATGATTTACTATGGGAGGAAAATCTGTTTGGTGTACTCCCTGATCTTATATAAAAAGACTATCTATTTGGGAAGTCACTCCACCTAGTCCATGATTCTCTGATACATATATACTAGATTGGTCATTTCACTCACTCTAGTGGAGATAACTACTGACCTCTGGTGATGTAAACGACACCCTATAGTGACAATAGTCTATGAAGGCATGGTATCGAACCAACCAATACATTAAGAAAATTACATCGAAACCTATTATCTAGAGAACAAAGAGGTCCCAAAATAATAGATAACTACCGCCCTTAAGAGGGAAGGCCCTAAACTAGAATATTACCTCATACTATAAACCCAATGGAATATCTAGGGTCATCACACCACAAAACAAATGAATTTACAAAATTATACTTTCCATAGTCAATAAGGAAAAGAAAGAGTGTAAAGAACCTATATAAAATTTGGTAGATAAAATATTAGAGGCTATTAGAATCGCACCTCATAGTATCAATGGTCCTACACTCTAATCCTAATAAATCATATGTAATGAATGAAACTAACCCGATCCATGATCCTGTGATACAACTAGACTATGCTGAGTAGGTCCACTCTAATGATGTTGACAATTAGAAGTCTGGATAGCACAACCATGAATCCTCTTCGATATATCATACCATTTATACTCCAAATTCCAACCTGATATGGGATAAAAGATCTCCCCCTGAAGGTGGAATTTGTATGGATCCTCTTCCACTCAAATTAAATGGAAATTTCTGACAGAATATTTGAAGATAACCCATAAGGATAAAAGAACGACACTTCAGAGGGTCTCTATCAAAATGAGGCTTCAGATTCCCCTACCTTCCACACTAATGGAATACCATTGAGCTACCATCATGGGTACTCTAGCTTCTACTAAACCAATGAGAAACCTTATGGGAATGCTTCCTACTACCAGAAAAACTAGTACCCTTCCTTGACACTGATCCTTTATTCCCAATACTATCTCCTTCCCTCAGGTTGCACTGAGTATAAGAGCCTGATTAATGATAACAGAAAAAGTAAGTAGGTGAAAAACATTCACCTGAGTACAGATAGCATACTAGAGGCCATCCTCAAAACGTCTAGTGCGCGATAGCTCATCACCGACTAGAAGCAGTGAAAAGTGTTGAAACTTAGTAAAACACACTAAATAGTCCATAACTGACATAACACCCTAATATAGATGCATGAAATACCTAGATCAGTTATCTCTCCATGTTTGAGGAAAGAAGCGATCATAGAAGACAGTCTGTAAGTCAGCCCAGACAATGTCCTGATGATGACCAGACTAGGTAATCAAATCCCACAAGCGTTTTGAAAAATCATGAATAATATAGGTGGAAATATTATCCATACACTTTGGAAGAGTCTCTACATTCTCAAATATAGATAAGGTATCCTCAAACCAAGACTCAACATCTTGTGGACCTCTATCCCCTATGAAGATGGGAGTATACTTCTACTAGAACTTACATGTCAGATCAACCATCGTAAGTGTGGATTATGGAGCACCCTGCATGGACTGCATTAGATATAGGAAAACCACATGAAGATGAGTTTCAGTTTCCAATTTTGTTATAGATATAGGTGCCTTAGGTGGAACTACCAAATGGAATACTAGTGGATTAGGTCCCACTACCTCCAGAGCATGGTCTTCTCCACCCTTCTGGTGTATGACATGAGGATTTCATGGTGACATAGCTCTAACAATTCCAAGAACACACCTTAGATAAATATTTGTAAATAGATAGAATCACTATAAAAATTTGAATGTAGGAAGAAGTGATCACTACCCAAGGTACTACCCCAACTACCAACTTAGAAGTCCAAGTATTGGTAAAAGTTTATGTTTAATTTATAGGGGTTTTAGTAAGTTAATTGGATAGTCACACTTTGATTCTTAGTTTACTAGAAACCGTTGGATTTTATAAGCTAATATTTACTGTTATAGTTTTCATTTTATTATATATTTATATCAAATTTGATTAAATGGATTTCCATTACCAGTGAATAAGGTCCCCTACACCTTATCACTCAAATTATCAACCATTAAATTTCTATTTAACCTCATCTATAGTCAGTCTTAGAATGTAATAGGTAATATATGATGGATCTAATTGGTAAATTACCCATTTCAATCCATTAGGGACAATAAACCTCATGAATTGAAATAGAAGATCAATCAATTGCAGCTAAAGAGAATATCATGTAACTAAAGGTACATAACTATCATGGGTATAAACTAGTAATTTAAGATGCTTCCATAATCCTATATAGGAAAACATTATTTAGATTGACATTGACACTTTAAATAACCAACTCCCAACCTTATAGAAGATTCTAGTAGAACATACATAATATATAACTACCACAGCTCACTAAACAATCATAGGAAACATAATAAATGAAAGTAATGAAATACACCTATATGGAATGGAATATGTATAGCATATGTATGGAATATGCATGGAATGAGATTTTCTAAGTGACTATAATAATGCATGAATGATACCTCCTTTCCCTCATATCCTAGGTCCGAGGATAAAATGAAATCCTCAATCATAATAATAATAATAACCACCACAAAACATGTACTTAATTCAATGGTGAAAGGATATCAAATATAATAAGTGAAATATAAAACAACAATACTTATTTCAGGTAACTTGGTATTTACACTGAATGTGGGATAGCTACACCCAAGCACGACTTATAACCAAGTTAAAAAGTGTTCCTAATGTATTGTCTATAATCTAAAAATAGTAATGTAATAAAAGAAAGCTCTGATACCACTTTATGACATTCATACTCAGATACCACTCAATGGTTCCCTGAATCCGATTGTCTACATAGCCTCAAGCGCACCTCCCCATACATTAAAAGCTACAACCTAGAAGTGAGGGCCTAGGGTGTGTCCATGGGGAGACTATTCCCTCATAACTAGAGTGGATCATAGTGGATTAAAAATAATGGATAAATAGTAGAAGCATATGTAAATAGATTCCACATTGAAAGAAGACACTATAATGACATGACTTGTAACCCGCTATAGTAGAAGAAGATTTAAACATCCAAGAAACTGATAATGGAACTCAAAATATGGAAATTGAATCATATATAAAAGCAGATGATAATGTGTGTCATGTATCTAAAAAACTAGAAAACATTTATACATATAAATAGGAAATACATTCTATACAAAAGATGAAAAAATAATCCCAGAAGTATGCAACATCCCAAGCATTGGCCCGATAATCTGCTACCAAGACCAATCCCAATTGAAGCAAACAAGATTAGGTTTCCAAAACAGGATACTCCCCCTTATCAACACCTTCATACATATAATATATTTGGGTACCAATTATGGTCTGTATAGTGTGTGAGATAAATCCCAGTATGCCACCACCACCAATATCTATACCATCTAGTCTGTGTAATATAAACCAAAACAATGTGAAGGTATATAATAATGTATAGATAATACAACAATGTAATACCCCGATACCTGCTTCAGCCTCAACTGGTTTCTGAACTTATAATCATTTAATTAATTATGTTCCAATTCTTAATAAGTGAAGTAAGAGGATCCAAGTTGTGACCAAGGAATCCTATAAAAATATTAATAGAGGATCCAAGGTAATAACCAAGGAATCCTTTATAATGATAATAATGAAGAGGATCCGAGGTAGTAACTAAGGTATCCTTGAACTTAAGGGTTGATCCAACTCAGTAATAATTTTTACCCTAGATCTAAGGGGTTTGAGTGTAATCAAAGGAGCATAGACCAATGAATTACACTATGATATGATTCTAACCAAGTCTAAGTATCTCATCCAATGTAAAAAGAGATAATCAATGACTGGTCCCAATTGGTGTATCCATGGTGCCACATATCCATAGATATCAAGCTAGATCCAAGGAGAGTATCCAAGGAATCCTAATATCTGAAAGATAATGGATGGATCCTATGACATCATTACATACATCCATAAGTATACAATGAACAAGTTCCAAGGTGGTTATATTTCTTGGAAACATACATCCTTGAATTGGAATGACATCCTCTAGGTACACAAGAAATTCCCTCAGGAATTCAAGGTTGGATCAAGCCTAAACACTCTTATAAATATGAATAGATTCATATTCAATAAGCATATTATAATCAATTCATTATTTAATTAAGTACATGTAATACTCATTTTTTTAAAAAATTTATGAGGTTCATTCCATACATTTCATTAGCGTGACAAGGATAAAAGGATATGCAACAATTTCATACATTTTTTACATGATCATTAATTAGGTTCACCCCATTGCCTTACATTAATCATGGAAAGGTGTTCTACATACATAAAACCAAGTCATAAAATTACATTCAATCATTCCAAGTGATATATATATTATACTTTCGATTTACAATTAAGATTCATTTATTATATTGAAAAACTTAACTTAGAAAAGAACAAGTTGTACTATGCATTCTAGCCATTAGTAATTTATAATTCATTTAATTTATGACAGATTATCATTAGAAAGCTCAAGAAACACACCTGAACGGTGTCTTAGGTGAACCCACATGGGTTTTCAAGGACTAATTGAGGGAACTCTCTACTTGTGGTGGAAAGAGTTGATATATAAACCTACAACAACACGATTAACAATAATAAAACATGCTATAGAACATGAGAATGATGATTATAACCAAGGAATATGAATTAAATAGGAAAATCATGATTAAATTATCATGTAACATCTATTATAGTTTATAAAATATAGATAATTAAGGTATGAGTCAAAGAACACCTACTTCAAGACTATTACACTCTCCTCATCCAATACCAGCCTTTAGTTTGGCCTGAATCTGAAGAAAACTTAAGAAAAGATAAATGCCATGAAAATAGGGCATATGATCCTACATCAAAATAACATCATCTAGGAGAAGACAAATGTATAAAATCTCAATATTAATAGTATAATTACTGATGTGCATCAAATAAGATGAATGAATATTGAATCAGAATTTAGACAAAGAAGATATCAACGAACCTAGCTTGGAGGGAGTTTGGAATCTCAAATGAGAGGAGAATAATGTATCATTTCTTCTGGAGGATAAATGAGAAAGATGTGGGTTAATTAGACATTTAAGGGTATTTTGGTAATTTTACCTAAGAAAACCCAGGTCACACGGTTTAGCTGCACAATTTTACAAATCGTGTGCCAACCATGCATGGCTCACTATCTAAGGAAGGTACCCACACAATTAGGCTGCATGGTTAAAGAAATTGTGTGCCAACCACACAATGTTTTTTCTATATTTTTTTGAGATACTCACATAGTCATGCAACCCTAAGAACATAGTTTGGGAAAATTGTGTTCCCTTCTCATTTCTCTATCAAGTCCTGCATGGTTTGGAGAGAACGTGTGAGCTAGGTTGTAATGTGCCTACTGACTATGCAGCCCAACACTTTTTTTCATCGGAAGGGGTTCAAAACCTTGAACAAGCCTTGGACACCCCCATAACCTCGAAAAACTCATTAGGTATCCATATTAGATAAAAAAAATCAGACCAAATTTATAAGGACCCATACCTGAGATAAAAAATGGTTTCTTAAAACCTATTGTATCATGTATAATGTTGTGGGAATTTTGGTTTTGTTTGATCTGACACCTTTATATGAAGAGGTATCATTTACCTTATTCAAGGGTTTTATTTGGGTATGTGTGAATGTATTTTTTTTATTTTCAAGTAATTAACACAAATAATGAAATTTATAAGGAGTTAAACATTAATATATTTATAACATATTTTTTTTGAATCTATACGATACAATAAACTAAATCATTATAAGCATGCATATATAAAAGGAATAAATGTGATAATATGATGAGTTAAAAATAATCTTAAAAATATTATGTGTTAGATTCCATAAAAAACAAACACATGTCAATATCTCAATCATCTATCTAGGTAGTATTATGCCAAATCATGTTTACCAAGGATTATATTATGCATGGCATAATAGAAATGGAAAACACTAAGAGTTAGGTAACCACATATTTTATGTTATTTGGATCACACATAACTAGGAAACCCTAAGGTATAGGATAATAGTGGGATATATTTGAGATAAATCCATGTGATGGATTGGTAATATAGTTTCCACTCAACTATCCAAGAGTTATATATGATATGATGTAATTTTAAATGGGTGATTATTTTAGTGATAAAACATTTAATAAATGTAAATAATATATTTATGTAAAAAATGACCCTCATATGATATAATTATTATATTTTAGATAAAATGGAATCACCAAAAAATTTCAATTTTAGATCAACAATAGAGATATAAAATCATAATGAATGAAAATTTAGAAACTAGTTAAATAAAAAAGAGTTATTATTAAGTAAGAAGGAAAATTCTACATTTTAAAGTAGCATATTCCTGATTATCCAGCTATTAATGTTATTAAAAATGTATCTAGAAGCTTATGATAAGCATATACGGATTATATGAATTGATTTCAAGGCTTCATTTATATGTAGGATGATTAAAATAACTTTGATATCTATTCATTTAATCAATATGTTTGGGTATGTCAATTATTAGAGAGGCTATGAATTTTTTATGACTTTATCTATCTATTAAATTATTATTTTTAGTTATTTTTATAATTATCCTAACAATATTAACGAGTTTAATCAAAATTTACCTGATATTATTAAAGTTTTTAAGATATATGAGAAAGAAGTGATTTCCAATACTTAGTGATGTGATGAGAACATAGAAGGGTAAAAGTTTAACTCATAAGAAAAAGAAGATTGGAGGGTCTAATAGTTAGCCTTGACAACTGCAATCTAAGGGAGGTATTAGGAAGGAGGGGAAGTGATTCCATTATGTTAAACTTGGTCACCAGAGAAGAAATTTTCTAAAATATCTAAATGGTTTGAATAAGTAATGTGGATAGTCAATTCTAGGTGTCAATGTTATATAAATTAATTATTTGATTTTGAAAGGTATATGAAACCAAATGTATTCTTTAAAATTATTTAAAATATATAGAAGTATAAAATTAAGGTAAATATTGATGAATCTTGTATTATGAATTCATATGACAAAGAAAAGGGTTTCTACATCAAGGTGGTGTATGCATTATACCGTTTCAATGATTGATCAGATTTATAAATTATAAACAATGCATATTTTTCATCTCATTTTATCTTTTTTGATAATAGAATTTATATTAAAAACAATGGTTTTTAATAATGAATGAAATAATGGTTTTCTATATAAATGGTTTATGATTTTATCCTATTATATGACATTTTTGAAAAAAATGAAACAATGAAATGAATTTTATACATGAAAAAAATGTTTTATCAGAATTATTATTTTTTTAAATATGAGGGAAAGAGTTCACATCACGTGACAATAAAATATTTCAAAGTATAAAAATTTTCCTTTTAGAACATTTCTCTAAGAACATAGAACTTTATATAATATAATGTTTTTAATATTTTATTTTTAAATATTTTTCTAAAGTAAATAAGTGTTATTTAATAACACAAAAGAGTTCATAAATTATATAAATATTTTGGAGAAAATTAGTTTTTGAGATCCTAGTGGGAGTGCGATAAAATATAAAAAAGTTAAAATAATAAACAATTAAATTATTATACTAGTCTAATTCAATGTAAAAGTCACATTATATCCTAAAAGAGTTTATGATGTGTTGGTAAATATAATTCTTAATGTAAAGACATTCATTTGATTTTTTACCAGATTTTATAATCTTTTTTTTTGAGGTAAATGTTCTAAGATGAGGATGATCTTAGAAATAATTTCAAATATGAGAAGTTATTAACTTCATAAAATTTGATGATGTAATGTAAAGAAGTTTTAATTTTATCCAAAATGAATTTTACATTAAGATTATGAATCCTAATACCATCCTTATTCAAACAAAATTTCTTCATAAAATTTTCTTATTAAAGGATTTTAGTGAGAGGATTTTATTTGATAGTCATATAAATACGTGACAAGAATTACAAAGTGATTTAATGAGTCTAACAAAACCCTGAAAGTGTAGAAAAAATAAGGGCTCTTCAATGGTCATTTATATGGGATGTTATTAGAAGGGAACTTATTTATGTTTTTTTTATTTTTCTTAAAGGAGTTTAAGAACTTAAAATGTATCATGTTATACAAATGGCAGTCTCTAAATATCTTCATCTCATTTTGGTTGAAAATATTTATGTAGTGAAATGATTTTTGACCTCTTAATGTTTGAATTAGAGTTATCTATAATCAATGGTCATCCGGTGTTTTTATATATTGTGATAAAATGTGAATATTAGTGTTGGTTGGGTTTTATATAGAGATGTAAAATTCATTTATGAGGCATAAATAGAGTTTTGTGCACTATATGGATCACTATTTATATGAAATTGAGTGTCATACAATATATATATTTGGTATACCAAGGGTTTATGTTTCATATTGAATCCCCATACATGAGGGTAAAAAAATTACTTTCCTGAGAACCTTTATAATTTGGTACATTTCTTATATTATCCTTGAGGTTTATCTTATCAGGGACTAGTTTGATATGTTACTAATTATGTCATCAGTTATGTTTTGACCAAGGTGGGATTTTTCCTATTGTATAATGATCATGACATTTATGACCTCGATTAAGATATTCTATGTAAGTATATAACTTTACCCATATATTTTTTATGTGATGTTATTATATATTTATATAACCTTTATATTGTGTGGTAATGCATTATAGTGAATTATATGTGATGTGTTCACCCATATGATCAGTCTATACTTGAAGAATCGAGAATGTATTTGTAGGCTATATGGGATTTAAATATTTTTTGTCTTTTGGTCACTTGATGTATTGAAAAAAGGTATTATATGATTATTAGTACTTTAATATGATATATATGGTTCTCAAGGATGTGAAGATACATGTTTTTGATTGAGATCATGTCATATCTCTTTATAACAAGATTAACATTTATGATTTTTAATCTTTGATTACATTTATATATTTTATAATTCTTAATTATTATCAATGTTACAAAGTATCATGAGGTCACACTTTGTGGTTTTATGAATACGAATTATGTTTTATTACATAATGTTTTTATAAAACTTTGAGAGTTACACCAATTTTTTGGAGGATATAAAAAAAGTTTTAGAAATATTTTTACAATTTGTTACATATGATGTTATGTGCGGTGAAAATAAATGATATATTTTATAAAAATTAGTTTTTTAAGATACCCCAAAGGAGTTTTGGATATTGTTTCATAAGTTTTAACATATGATATGACATAAGGTGAAAGTGAACTAAGCCTATGAGGCGTTAATTAAAGTAAGTGATTATTGTAAATATTTACAAAAGTCAAAACCATAACATGGTAGTGTTAACCACATTATGGTTTATGCTATGGTAAATAGTGTCATGGTAAATATCAGCACATAATTTTTTAGTGTATTATGATTCATGATTTATTTGACAATGAATGGTAATAATTGTTTCTACTATAGTAAGATATCATGGTTAGTTAGGAATATAATTTGATGATATTCAGAGGAGATTAAACATATAAATTATTTTTTAAAACATTAAACAATCAATGGGAGGTGTTAAAACATGAGTTATAATGAGTTTTAGTTTTTAAAATTTTTATGAAACATTTCATCAATCATGTGAAAACATTTTAGTTCTAATGAGCATACATGGATGAATATAAAAGAGGTCTAATACTTATGAAAATTTTTTAATGGAAATTACATTAGATAGTGTGTGAAAACTCCTTGAATCTAGGCACACAAAATATCTTATATTATTAAATCCTTTAAAATAAAGGTTCTAGAAAACTGTGGATTAAAGGAAATAATTATCCAGAACTAAGATATCTGCATATCCCAAGGATATGTTAGTTGGAAAAGGTATATTGGTTATTTCACAAAAATATTTTTCAAGATTTTTGGAAGATATCCGATAAATTGAATCTTCAAAGAAAAGGTATACATTATTTATTTATTTTATTGAATTAAAATGAATGGAAATATCTTGTGGAATAAATTTGTTTCGGATGATTATTTTCACTTTGTTTGGAAAATAATTTTACCATATGAAATCAAAAAAGAATGAGGTGAATGTTGGGAGAGATATATACTTAATTTAAGAAGAATAAAAGAGTACATGTATTAGAGGAAAGTTAGTGGTAAGAACATAATAAATTAAATTCCTTCCAAGTTTTGGATTTTAAGTGTTATATTTAGGGGAAATTTATCAATATTAAAAGGGACAGTCTAGAGAAAAACATTATAACAATGTTTTGGTTAAATATAATATGGTGGATACTAAATATTATTTTATTTATTTCTTATAAAACATTTATTGTATATTTATATTGGTAGATTTAGTGTTTAATTTTTGGTGTCCATTCCACAAGTGTCTTTAAAGGGGCTTTTTTCTTTGGATAATTGAAAGTGAGAAGGGTGATGTCTCTAAATCACTTTATAGAGTAGCATGGTCATGAATAAATGTTTTATAATGATAGATAAACATTATGGTACCATAGGTAACTATTTAATGATACTGGATAAGTAATTGGGTATAAGACCTGATGTTTTTGGGTGGGCAAGATCAGGGTGAGTTTTCCTTGGGATAACAACTATGTATCCTAAAATCAATTTTCTATTTATCATGGTCACTAGAATTAATTATAATTAGGATGTATGATAATTATAATGGATCCATGTTATAATTTATAACATAATATAACATATATATAAATATGATTTCATCCTTCGATGGAGATTTTTTTCTAAGAATTTTGTTTTAGATTCATGTAGAGTGACTAATTGATTAGTTAACTAAAAGTCACACTAAAGTGGTTCTTTTTAATTTTTTATTTACATTTATTATATAAATTTATATGTTTAATCCACTTATTAAATTTAAAATATATTATTTTTAAGTTATATTCTTATGTTAATATGATTGATAAGTTTTAATTCCACGATACTATTAGTGGTATCATACAACTTTTTTTGATTTATGTTCAATTGGATTGGGGGGATATTTTGAGGAATTAAATGACAATAACTATGGTAGAAACTAGAGTATATAATATCAAGTTCTATTTTATGCTTATGTTTCCAAATTTTTATTAATTTTGAGCATGTTTAGTGGTTTCATTAGGATTGTGATTGTATTTTAGTATGTGTTTCTCATTGTGATACATAAAAAGGTAGTTACTATCTCATCCATTAATTAGTTTCAACCTTACCTCTTAAATGATTATCTACCATTGCACTGTATTTATTCATCTTGGTTGAAGAGAACTGCTATGAAAGACACTATCATTAATTGTTCTTTTCATCATCTATACATGCTATATCACAATAAAGAAAGTAAAACCCATTAATTATTTCATAATATCTAAAATAGCCATTGATGTTACCTCCATAGTTGAGGTTTATCATAAAATTATCCCTTCTTAGTAATAAGCATACCAAATATATCCACCTCACATGTCAAAAATATTTCAAGCACATCATGGAGGGAACCCTCTATAATCCCATTCCAAGATCCATACCCATCTAATGATTAAAAACATACCATGGATATCTCTTAAGAACTATCCTTAGACATCAATTGAAACACCATTAGGTATAACCCAAACTACATTAACCACTACTCATAATCTCAATTGTGAACATCCTCACTATCACCCATTTAGAACTATATTTCTCACACATTACCAAGGCTATACCATGACTTGATTATACCAGAGTATATTCAAATGTTGAAGTCTCACTGAGGTCCCATAACTTAGCTCCAAATGGTCAGGGAATATAATAGTCCCAGACAATATCCAAATACATAAGGGTACCTCACAAGGTCCCTTGAAAATATAATAAACATATATTATCATGAATCATCATGAAACATAAGCTCATACAATAAATACATCAAATCAAGAAAACACACACAGGCATACAATACTTGAAAATAGAGCATCACCCATATGAGGTCAGTCAGACCGAGCCATATTTTTAAAACATTATCTCATTATATTTATTTAAATAATAGATTAAAACCCCATTTTTATAACCCATTTAAAATGAATCTCATTTTATTTTACCTAATCAAGTATGTTGATTGAAATTTAGTAAAAAACATTATAAATCATCCATCTTCCCTTGAAAACACATTTCTAAGTCATCCATTTCAAATTACCATATTATTTTGAAATATCGTTTCAAAATGAATTAAAATTAGAAATAAAATTTTAAAATAAAATCCATTTACTTTTTTAAATCAAGTTAAGAATCAAATAACACCCTCATGAAATCTAAAATATGGATCACCAATACTTGTTTAACTATGGGACCACCAAATGAATTTCATAGTCTATTGAGGTTTTCCTTTAGTGAATATTAATCTAGCATGTGACTTTCACATTTTATTAATTATTATAAAGTTATAAAATCTTTTTATTCATGATACTAATATCACTCACAAGAATAAAATAAATTTTTGGAAAGATAACACAAGTTATATGATCAATATACTCATTGGGGACACCTACCTCTTATCATCATCCATTAATTTTTACACACTCTTACGAGTCATAATTGATTCCAAAAAGAACCCATCTCATTAAAATATCCAAAAAACACATAACGCAAACAATACACATAACAACCCATAGTTGATACAAATGTGTCAAACTCATTGATTAGTGTAATGATGTCGATACCACATTTCATGAGATAAAAATCACTCAAAGTCCTCCCATACATAAAATTACAAAATTAAAAACCCTAAATTCGATTAATTTATCCCAATTATTATCTAAGTATAAGAAAAAAACAATCATTTAACTTAAATCTTTTGAAAAAATGATAAATAACATACATTTATCATTCCTGACCCTCCTTGAGGTACTGAACATGGAATCCATATCATAGAAGAGTGTCTATACTATACTTATATGAAGTCACATCTAAAATCTGTAATCCAATAAACTTAAATTAGTGGATTATAAAAATGTATTAATGGGTAAAATCATATCTAAATGAAAAAATTATTCCCACACTACTATGGATCAAAGTTGATAAAGGGAGGAAGAAGGGGGAGAAAATGGAAACCCCCCCTCCCATTTTCCCAACCAGATCTAAATAATATAAGGTTATTCTAAATTAAAATCCATAAATTTTCCAAATGTCCTTAAATTGAATTGTGATTTAGGATTTACTAATGACCTTTGGTTTGATACCTAACATGACATCCATGGTCCACTGAGTTCCCAACAGCCTGTCATCAGGCTCCCGATTGGCTCTATTATAGATTATCATTAACACACCAATTACACGACACCAATGAATTCACTCATAGTCTTTTCCATACATTTCCCACTTCCATAATCTCTATTTAAACATTAAAAAAAATTCCACCAAATTATTAACTGAAACTAAATTCCCAAATTCAAACTCACATGGATCTTAGTCCACTATAATTTATCCCTTTCTTCATAGTCACCATATAACATGGTGCCTTAAACCTAAAATGCATAGTGACCTCACCAAGGATTATGGACCCTAAAAGGTTCCAAATTGGTGTTATGTTTGAGCCTCTAGATATTATCCCAAATATATCCAACAGATCAGGCTCCAAAAATTCCAACATATATCTCATCTTATACATGAAATAAATTTCATTATTTAAAAAATATATCACTATAAATGAAATTGATCCCATATTATACATGATATAAATTTCATCTTTTAAAATATATTTAGTTATAAATAATTTTTTTCTTATCTTGCGAATGATATAAATTTCATTTTTTTAAAATATATAACACAATACAAGGTATTTATCTCATTCAATATATATGATAATTTTTTTAAAATAAGTATCATTAAAAGTAATATATATAACACCTTATTCATTAGATAAATTTCATTTCATAAAAGATTTATCACTGTACGTAAAATTTATCTTATCTAGTACATTTAATAAATTCTATTTTTTATGATTTATAACATAATACATGAAATTTATCTCAAATTGTACATATAATAAATCTTATTTTTTAAACGATATATCATCTCAGGTGAAATTTATACCATCTCATACAAGAGATAAATTTCATTTTTTAAATGATATAATATAGTTCATAAAAGTTATCTAATACATTATAAATCTATATTTTTTTTTAAAAATTACATTATTTCAGGTTAAATTTATGTCATCTCATAGTAGAAAAAATTTATTTTTTAAAACATGCATCATTTCACCTAATTTTTTTTCAATATATACATGAGATAATTTTTATTTTAAAAAAAGACATAAAATTGTATAATAAATGTATCTCATCTATACATGAAATAAATTTAATTTTTTAAATATTAAATGATATATAAAACATTTCTCATTTTCATGAGATAAATTTCTTTTTTTAAAAGTTGAATCACTGTAAATGAAATTGTTCTCATGATATACACGTGAAAATTATCATTTTTAAAAGTTTTATCATCATATGTTAATTTATCTTACCATGTATATGAGATGAATTTAATTTTTTAAAAGTTTTCTAATTGTATATGAAATTTATCTGAACAAATTTTTTATATATATTTCATTTTCAGATAAAAGTATGTGTAAACAAATAATATAATTCTAATTTAATTTTTTTAAATTAACATAAAAATTTGAATCTTATCTCATTACATAGATGAGATAAATTTAACATATAATAATTAATTATTTTAAAATTTCCAATAAAATATATATTATCCCAAATTAAGTTTATCTTATTCACAAGATAATATAAAATTAAAATAAAACTTACACAAAATATGGTTTAAAAAACTTATAAAATAATGATGAAAAAAAACTAAATGAAATATGTTTTTTAAAATAGTATAAGATAAATTAAAAATAAATGAAGTTTATCTTGTGCTATACGCAACACCGTATTATCTTGCAATATACGTAACACTATTCTTGGCTCGTGTTACACACAATTTCAAGTTCGTTTTGTAGAAATTATTCTACGAAACATTAAGTATAGATTTTGTTTAATGTATAAATGAAATAAGTTTTGATTATGTTATACACAACAACAAAGGGAGATTGCACTACACGTAGCCTTGACTTGGATTGCATTACATGCAATCACGACCTTCCTCAATAGCGTGTGTAGTACGCAATACCAGGTTTCCCTAAACAAAAATATATTGTTATAATATTATTATGAACTAGACTTTATGAATAGTATTAACTAAATTTTGAATTTTATAAAATTATTATTCATATTACACATTTTCTAGAACATGGTATGAGAAAAAAATAAATTTTTCGAGTAAAATAAGTATTTTTTAAAAAATGCAGTTTTGCCGCCTTTTGATTGCACACCCACTTTAAATATCGTTTTTGACATGTTTATAAGTTTAATTTGACAAAATAAAATTCTTATTTTGAATCAGGATATAAAAATTTACTTTGGATAAAATTTTCATATTATTCTGGTAACATTCATATTTTAATGAATAGTAAAAACACACTATATTTTAATTAATCTTTTTTTTCATCGTAATAATTTATATGGTTAAATTATAATATTTAATGGTTTTAAAGTATAAATAGAATATATTTTTACCATTAAATATAATTTATGTCATTATCATTGATTTTATATTGAATTCATAGGTAAAATCATTTCAATCTTTTGTAAATTTTTAACTTTTAAAACTCGTTTTCTTAACAACGAGATTAATTTTAAATTAATTTATGAAACTTATGTGATTTGAATTTGGAAAAATGGATTCCATATTTTTAATCATTAGGTCCAAATTATGTTAATAAGATACTTTTTATTTTTATTCATTACGAATAGTAACTACGGTAAATTTTATTTACCATAGTCAAAAGTAAATCGGGTAATTAAGGGTAAATATAATATTATAAAATTACCCTAAAACTTGTCCTAATATAATTGGATGATTATATTTTACCTTAAATAATAATTGGGTCGAAATGGAATCTAATGGAACCCACTTGTATTTGATTAAGACCTTTTATTTATTTTATTTAAAGGAAAGTGAAATGTCTCACTCAAACTTTAATAATTAGATTATTTTTAATATATAGTTATACAAAATATAAATTCGATTATAAATACTCATTTGAATTATAAAATGTTTTTATTTATCATGGTAATTTATTTTTAATTTTTAATAAATATTTTATTAGTTTAAAATCTTATACATTAATGATGTAGAAATTATTTATTTAGTGAAAAATCAATAGTAATTTTTCATTAAAATAATAATACCTATACAAAGGAACAAAAACTTGACCAAACTTTTTTGGTAGAGAATATATATACCCTAATCATCCAAGGGTCTATTTTTGGACCATTTGGAGCCTTATAAAACCGGTTAGGACATTTATATTATTTTATTTTAAATGATGTCAAAGATGTCACCTTCATAATTTAATAAATATAACAGTTTAAATGTTGTGATTTTAAGATGATAAAATATATTAAAAATATTATTATGAAATTTATTATATTTATATTAATCATAGGATTTTAATTTTAATTTTTATTCTACTAATAAGTATATTAAATGATTATACAAAAATGATGTAGTAATTGTTTATTAAGAGAAATATCAAATAAATTGTTTTACAAATATTAAAATAGACATTATATGAAATAATTCATGTTCTACACAAATTTTATAGATGCATATGAAATGTTAGGAATCTATTAAACATTTTGGTTCGAATATATCCTATGTTTGGATTTTATTTAAATTCAAATAAATGAATAGTGTCAAAATTAACATTATTGTTATTTTATAAAAATAACATATTATTAAATTATTTGAAAATCACAAAAATATTTAATAACTACAAATTGAAATTTATATGGTCTAAAAGGTTATAAATATCCAATCATGGGAAATTGACAACATTTAAGTAGGTATTTATAACAATTTAAAATTTATAATTTTATGACCACAAATAAAATTAAATAGATTAAATAATGATAAATCAAGTTGATAAGGTTTAAAATAAACTTAAAAAATGTCTAAATTTTGTTGTTTGATGATATTAAAATCCTTTATAATCTCATCGTCTAATTGAGTCATTTTTGGAGGTTTTTAAGTGGGGTTTCATTTTATTTAAGGTTTCCAAAAGTGCCCCTCTCCTCTCCTATATAATGGAACCTCCTTCCCTCTCCTATTCACTGCATTTTGAGACTTATATCTCAGCCAAACCCTGAAAATTTATCTTCTCAAACAATATAGTTATATTATAGAGTTTCTGGTCTTCTCAAAAGTCCAACTCTAGTGACTTATGAGGAATCTTAAAAGAGGTGCGTCGAAGAAGAGGTAATCTCTTCTACCAATTATTTCAAGTTTCTTTCTTCTTAAACTTATTCTTCTTTAGTTGTTTCATTATAAAGTAATAACATATGAATCACTAATATAATGATATGCTATTATAAATATGAAACAACCCCATTTCACCTTCTACCCATCCTATGGAAAATGAAATCACTGCGCATGCGTACGTACAGAATACCATCTCCACGCTGTGGTGTAATCTGTTTTTCCACCACCACCTTACTTGGATGGGTATAATGGTGTAAAGAATAACTATATATGGTTTTTATAACATCATACTAATTCGGAGATATTATTTCATCCACTTCAATTCCATTCAATAATTATGGGAATGATATCATAGCTCATGCGTACGTACGGATTACCGTCTCCACGACGCGATGCGATTCTTTCTCTAGGTTAACCATTCAAAAATGATTATAAAGTATGTATAATGAATAATAATGGTATATATAACATAATAATTCTACTATATTTATGTATATATATATATATCATCTACTTACTTCGATTCAAGTCAATAAGGAAAGGAAAACTGCGTTCATGCGTACATACGACCTACCGTCTCCATGAACGGTGTGTTTCATTTAATTTATCTATATATTATATATATATATATATATACTGAATATATATGATATATAAATCATGTTTTACATTCTTGAAGTAAGTAAATCATGATATAAGTATTAATAATATCAATACCAACAAGTCCAAACAGGTATGATAAATGAAACGATTTTACCAAAAACGCTGTTTTAACCTGGAATTTACAAAAGAACGGGTAATATAAAGTCATAAGTGAACCATATATGATATCATAACAATGAATATGATTATGTAATAAGTCAACGACATTATTCAAATCATTATACAGGAGGTTCGGATACATACGAAGCATATCAGACATAAGGTAGGGGATAACTTATCCAATCTCATTTTTATTCGAGATTTTTTACGTAAGTATTTACTGGGGATATATTTATCATCCATGTACCTATTTTATAAAAATGGTTTCATGTATTTTTAAAGTCCTTTTTACACATTTTTGACTTTTACTACATGGTATGTAAGGAATCTTTCTTTTTTTACCATAAGAGGTACTTTTTGACTTTTCCAGCAAAAGTATGAGAAGAATGTTTTTTTTATACGACATGAACAGATTTTTACGATTTCATAAAGCCTTATTTTCATGAATCTTCCTACACAATATTTCATGATTATTTTCAACAAAATCATTTTCTTTTAAAATTGCATGACATTTTGTGAAAACAAAATGATTTTGAAGATGATAGGACATTTTCCTCAAGAATTCATTTCAAGTGTTTTGTCAAAACTATTTTCCATATAAGATGATATTATTTAGTATAATTATGTTTCAAGAATAATGACTCTATGATTTACATGGTTTCACTTTTCTTATGATAAAATGGTATCCATTTGTTTTATATGGATTGTGTTATGATGAGATGATGTTTATGAAACCCATTTTATTCTTTGGGTTATGATGAATGATTTATGTTTATGTTGTGGAACATGTAAGAATGATTTAATTATGAGATGGGAGGGACCTATATCTCCCTCCAATTCATTGGGTAAAGATTTATATCTCATGAGATAGACATGGCTGGAATGACAAGTTAATCTGGTTCAGGGATACAGGACTAGAACGAGGAGTGAACTCGATTCAGTAAGGGACTTTGTCCACTAAGATGGTCTTGGAAGCAATTCCTTGGATAATATGGAAGTCATATCATGTCCTTTATGGTTTTCCACAATTACATGTTTTATTCCCATTCCATTCCATTATGACCTATTACTTATGTACTGCCATGTTTTATGTCATTGCTCAAGATTTTGTTGTTTAAACATTATTTTCATGTTTTTAAGTTCAAATGTTTATGGTTTATTTTATTTTCTCCATGCTTACCCTTAATGAGCATTTTAGATCACCCTTTATATGTTTTCTTTTTCCAAGGATATAAATAAAGGTT
Source organism: Viscum album (assembly GCA_963277665.1). Lineage (NCBI taxonomy): Eukaryota > Viridiplantae > Streptophyta > Magnoliopsida > Santalales > Viscaceae > Viscum > Viscum album. The sequence continues at coordinate 60,198,151 of OY728137.1, read as the reverse complement.
TTAGGTAATAAAAAAAGGGGAAGATATTTATGGGAGATGTTGAAGATCTTTCACCATGATTAGAAGATTATGTTCTGAGTTTCAAAAGACACTAAACTATTATGATCATTGAGTGTTGGTTTTTGTTATGTATTAAGTTTTTCTAAAAAGTAATGTAATGTCCATGTACATCAAGCTTTGGGTCTCTACAGTTGATATCAGAGGAAAGGTTTAGTTAACCTTTGGAAACTAGGATGCAGAAACTTTAGTGAGATCCCTAGAGATATTTCTAAGGTATGTCTAGGGATGTCCCTAAGGTTAAGTATAAGTATAGGTTATAGTCCTAGAATTATGGTAATGATATTTGAATTAAAACTAAGATGTTTGATATTGAAGGTACTCCCCATTTATTATGTTGTTTTCCTTAGCATGATTTTTTCCTCTCACACTATTCTTTTTGGGTTTTAGACGATGGATGGAACCTGAAGGAACCGTGTTGATCAATGTAATGGAAAATGCAATGATTATCCTTCTGAACAAACCAATGTTAAGGGAGAGGGAGTCAAAAATATTATTTCTATACTTACATAGGCTATGAATCATTCTAGACTTCCAAATGAGCAAAGAAGGGAACAATATTCTATTGAGTCCTTCATGAGGCAACGCCCACCTTCTTTCAGTGGGTCTTATAATCCACTTGTTTCTGAACAATGGATCAATACCATTGAAGAGATATTTTCCATACTTTTCTGTTTAGAACATGAAGAAGTAATTTTAGCTGTTTACCATTTAGAAGGTGAAGTAGACCAGTGGTGGACTCTAATTAAAGAATACAAGGCCCCATGATGAAATTGAATCAATGGAATGGGACGAGTTCAAGAACTTGTTTTTAAGTAAGTACTTCCCTTGTATTCTTAGAACAAAGATGGAAAAGGAGTTCCATGAGCTTAAGCAAAAGGATGATGAATCTGTTGGTATATACGAAGCAAATTTTACAAGGATTTCAAGCTATGCATCTGGCTTTATCATCCAACATGAAAGTAAAGTTGATCGATTCTTCGGTGTCTTAAAACCAAGTCTTCGAAGGGAATTAACTATAAGAGACTTCAGTAGCTATGAAGAAATTGTGAGTTGTGCTATCAAGGTAGAACTGGAAGTTGGTGTTACATATCCATCTCATGGTTTTGACAAAAAAAGAAAGATGGAGTTCAAGGAGAAATCTCAGAACAATGGTGAAAAGAAGATGAATGTTTCTTTATGCTCAAAGTGTGGAAAGAAGCATGGTGGAGATTTTCTAAAAGGTACTAGAAAATGTTTTAAGTGTGGAAAATAAGGTCATCGAGTAGTTGAGTGTCGAAGTAATGGGAAAAAGGTAGCTAATGATGTGAATAGAGAAAAGGCTACAGAGAACACTCCACCAACACTCCAATGCTTCATGTGAAAGGAAATGGGGAATTATGCTAATCAATTCCATAATCCAAGGGTTAATGATGATCAAAGTGAGAAACCTCTTAAGGGAAATGATAAAGGGAAGTCACATGCGATCACTATTTGTGATGTTGATTATGAAAATGATGTTGTGGAATGATTAAGTGTCTATGTAATGGGATTTAAAAATAGCATCATCAAATCTCATTTATGGTATCATGGAATTTTGGAATATCTATGTATTGGTTTTCAATAATTATATGGTACTGTTAACCATGAAAAGTGATTGAAATATTTTTGGAATGAAGATGATATGCTCATAATAAAGGGATAAAGAGAAAATTAAATGAGCACATGAGTTATATAAGGACAATGTTATATCATGGTTTGAGTATATAGAAATTTTGGGATTTTGGTATGTGGAAAGAGTTAACCTTTGACATCATTCATGTTTTCACTAAGGTTCAATGGGTATTCATTTTTCAAGAGAATACATGATTAAGGTATTCACATGTTTGGAATGTGACCAAAAAGATATATCGTATGATATATGGGGGATAAATGATGGTATTCACATGCTCGGCAGATGCCATTTCTAGTAATTAATTTCTTTATACTATGAGCTTGGACTGAATTATTTTAGATACACCTAAAGATTGGAATGGTTTATGTTGTACATAAATTAGTATTGTTTAAGGATATAATTTTTTTTTTGATATTATTTATGGGATTTTATAATAATGTAGTTTTAGAAAAAGGACAACCTGCAGGACGGGCAAAAACCCATCACGTCGGACAAGGCTGTGGGAATCGAACCCACAACCGAAGTGCGACAGGCCTTTATCGCTTACCACTGGCCTACAGGAAGTCCCTGGTTAGTAGAAACTAGTTTTATTTTATTTCTATTTTGGAACCATATATGATTAATCTCCCCATAGATGGACTTATGTATATAACTATTGCTAACCTTATGTTTGAGACAGATGGAATGGCTTATCATTCTATCACATGATCTGCTAAAACTTCGCGAAAGACAAATTAAACTTTATTTCTTTAAGAGATGAAGTGGAAATTGTTTGAGGCACGAGCAACGGTGGGATTGTACGGAAATCAAGTAAGAATTTCTTTTAATTGAAAAATTCTTCAACATTTGGGAAATGATCTTGAAAACCAAAAATGTTGTCCTATTGCTCTCATATCTGATGAATCAGATGGTACCTTAGATCATCACAAATTTATGGCTTTGTGACTGTTGGCTTTTTCATAGCCATGTTCTCTACCACTCTCCATCATAACATGATGGTTAGATTTCTCTTCCATATCCATATTTTCACCAATGTTCTCCTATGTGGAAACCCAATGATGAGTTAATTTGGGTAACCATTATGTTTCATACTTCACCTTTTAAAATTAAGTTTTACTATTCCTTTTTACGATGTCGGTTTCTATGAAAGAAACTTTCAAGTAGTAAACCATTTATAACCCCGACGAATTTCGAGGGAGAAATTAATTTTAAGGGGGGTAGAATGTAACAACCCGAAATTTTATGAGAATTATTCATTTTAATTTCATCGATGTCTTGTGTTGTACGCTACACCAAAATTAGCTTATGCTATATGCAACACCATATTTACTTGCAGTATACACAACACTATTCTTGGCTTGTGTTACACACAATTTCAAGTTCGTTTTGTTGAAATTATTCTACGCAACATTAAGTATCGATTTTATTTAATGTATAAATGAAATAAGTTTTAATTATGTTATACGCAACAACAAATGGATCTTTCACTACATGCAACCTTGAATTGGCTTGAATTACATGCAATCACGACCTTCCACGATAGCATGTGTAGTACGCAATACCGGGTTTCACTAAACAACGATATATTATTATAATATTATTATGAACTAGCTGTTATGAATAGTATTAACTAAATTTTGAATTTTATAACATTATTATCCATCTTACACATTTTCTAGAACATGGTATGAGAATAAAATAATTTTTTTCGAGTAAAATAATTATTTTTCCAAAAAATTTAGTTTTGCCGCCTTTTGATGGCACACCCACTTTAAATCTAGTTTTTGCATGTTTATAAGTTCAAATTGACAAAATAAATTTCTTATTTTGAATCAAGATATAAAAATTTACTTTGGATAAATTTTTCATATTATTCTGATAACTTTTATATTTTAATGAATAGTAAAAACCCGCTATATTTTAATTAAAAACAATTTTTTTCATCGTGATAATTTATATGGTTAAATTATAATATTGAATGGTTTTAAAGTATAAATAGAATATATTTTTACCATTTAATATAATTTATGTCATTATCATTGACTTTACATTGAATTCATAGGTAAAATCATTTCAATCTTTTACAATGTTTTAACTTTTAAAACTCGTTTTCTTAACAATGGGAATAATTTAAAATTAATTTCTGAAAATTATTTGATTTGAATTTGGAAAAATGGATTCCATATTTGGAATCATTAGGCCAAAATTATATTTATAAGCTACTTTTTATCTTTAGTCATTATGAATAGTAACCACGGTAAATTTTATTTACCATAGTTAAAGGAAAATCGGGTAATTAAGGATAAATATAATATTATAAAATTACACTAACACTTGTACTAATATAATTTTGTTATTATATTTTACCCTAAATCATACTTGGGTCTAAATGGAATCTAATGAAACCCACTTATATTTGATTAAGACCTTTTATTTATTTTATTTAAAGGAAAGTGAAATGTTTCACTCAAACTTTAATAATTAGATTATTTTAATATATAGTTATAAAAAATATAAATTCTATTATAAATACTAATTTTAAAGATAAAATGTTTTTATTTGTCATGGTAATTTATTTTTAATTTTTAATTAATATTTTTTTACCTTAAAAGATTATACATTAATGATGTAGAAATTATTTATTTAGTGAAAAATCAATAATATAGACCACATAATTTTCAATTTCTAGTTATTAAATATTTTTGTGATTTTTAAATAATTTAATAATATGTTATTTTTATAAAATAACAATAGTATTAATTTTGACACTATTCATTTATTTGAATTTACATAAAATCCACACATAGGATATATTCAAACGAAAATGTTTAATAGATTCCTAACATGTCATATTCATATAGAAAATTTTTGTAGAACATTAATTAGTTCATATAATGTTTATGATGAGATGATGTTTATGAAACCCATTTTATTCTTTGGGTTATGATGAATGATTTATGTTTATGTTGTGGAACATGTAATAATGATTTCATTATGAGATGGGTGGGACCTATATCTCCCTCCAATTAATTGGTTAAAGATTTATATCCCATGATATAGACATGGCTATAACGACAAGTTAATCCGGTTCAGCGATACAGGACTGGAACGAGGAGTGAACTCGATTTAGTAAGGGACTTTTTCCACTAACATGGTCTTGGCAGCAATGCCTTGGATACTATGAAAATCGTATGATGTCCTTTATGGTTTTCCACAATTACATGTTTTATTCCCATGCTATTCCATTATGATCTATGCCTTATGTACTGCCATGTTTTATGTCATTTCTCAAGATTTTTATGTTTAAACATTATGTTCATGTTTTTTAAGTTCAAATGTTTATGGTTTGTTTTATTTTCTCCATGCTTACCCTTACTGAGAATTTTAGCTCACCCTTTATATGTTTTCTTTTCCCAAGGATATAAATAAAGGTTTTAGGTAAGAAAAAAAAGGGAAGATCTTTATAGGAGATGTTGAAGATCTTTCACCATGATTAGAAGATTGTGTTTTGAGTTTCAAAAGACACTAAACTACTACGATCCTTGAGTGTTGGTTTTTGTTATGTATTAAGTTTTCTGAAAAATTAATGTAATGTCCATGTATTTCAAGCTTTGGGTCTCTATAGTTGGTATCCGAGGAAAGGTTTAGTCAACCTTTGGAAACTAGGATGCGGAAACTTTAGTGATATCCCTAGAGATATTTCTATGGTATGTCTAGGGATGTCCCTAAGGTTAAGTATAAGTATAGTTTATAGTCCTAGAATTACGGTAATGATATAAGAATTAAAACTAAGATGTTAGATATTGAAGGTACTCCCCCTTTATTATGTTGTTTTCTTTAGCATGATTTTTTCCTCTCACACTATTCTTTTTGGGTTTTAGATGATGGCTGGAACCCGAAAGAACCATGTTGATCAATGTAATGGAAAATGCAATGATTTTCCTTATGAAAAAACCAATGTTATGGGATATGGAGTGAAAAATATTATTACTATACTTACATAGGCTATGAATCATTCTAGACTTCCAAATGAGCAGAGAAGGGAACAATATTCTATTGAGTCCTTCATGAGGCATCGTCCAAATTCTTCCAGTGGGTCTTCTAATCCACTTGTTGTTAAACAATGAATAAATACCATTAAAAATATATTTTCCATATTTTTCTATTTAGAACATGAAGAAGTCATTCTATCTATTTACCATTTAGAAGTTGAAGCAGACCAGTGGTTGACTTTAATTAAAGAATACAAGGCCCCATGATGAAATTGAATCAATGGAATGGGACGAGTTCAAGAACTTTTTTTTCAATAAGTACTTCCCTCGTATTCTTAGAACAAATTTGGAAAAGGAGTTACTTGAGCTCAAGAAAAAGGATGATGAATCTGTTGGTATATACGAAGTGAATTTTACAAGGATTGCAAGGTATGCGTCTGGCTTTATCATCCAACCTAAAAGTAAAGTTGATCGATTCTTCAGTGTCTTAAAACCAAGTCTTCGAAGGGAATTAGCTATAAGAGACTTCAGTATCTATGAAGAAATTGTGCGTTGTGCTGTCAAGGTAGAACTGGAAGTTGGTGTTACATATCCATCTCATGGTTTTGACAAAAAAAGAAAGATGGAGTTCAAGGGGAAATCTCAGAACAATGGTGAAAAGAATATGAATGTTTCTTTATGCTCAAAATGTGGAAAGAAGCATGGTGGAGATTTTCCAAAAGGTACTAGAAAATGTTTTAAGTGTGGAAAATAAGGTCATCGAGTAGTTGAGTGTCGAAGTAATGGGAAAAAGGTAGCTAATGATGTGAATAGAGAAAAGGCTATAGAGAACAATCCACCAACACTCCAATGATTCAAGTGAAAGGAAATGTGGAATTATGCCAATTAATGTCATAATCCAAGGGTTAATGATGATCGATGTGAGAAACCTCTTAAGGAAAATGAAAAAGGGAAGTCACATGCGATCACTATTTGTGATGTTGAGTATGACAATGATGTTGTGGAATGATTAAGTGTTTATGTAATGAGATTTCAAAATAGTATCATGGAATCTCATTTATGGTATCATGGAATTTTGGAATATCTATGTATTGGTTTTCAATAATTATATGGTACCGGTAACCATGAAAAGTGATTGAAATATTTTTGGAACGAAGATGATATGCACATAATGAAGGGATAAAGAGAAAATTAAATAAGCACATGAGTGATATAAGGACAAAGTTATATCATGGTTTGAGTATATAGAAATTTTGGGATTTTGGTATGTGGAAAGAGTTAACTTTTGATAGCATTCAAGTTTTCATTAAGGTTCTATGGGTATTCATTTTTCAAGAGAATACATGATTAAGGTATTCACATGTTTGGAATGTGACCAACAAGATATATCGTATGATATATTGGGGATAAATGATGGTATTCACATGCTCGGTAGATGACATTTCTAGTAATTGATTTCTTTATTCTATGAGCTTGGACAGAAGTATTTTAGATACGCCTAAAGATTGGAATAGTTTATGTTATACATAAGTTAGTATTGTTTAAGGATATAACTTTTTTTTTGATATTATTGATGGGATGTTATAATAATGTAGTTTTAGAAAAAGGACAACCTGCAGGACGGGCGAAAACCCGTCACGTCAGACAAGGCTTTGGGAATCGAACCCACAACCGAAGTGTGACATGCCCTTATCGCTTACCACTGGCCTACAGGAAGTCCCTGGTTAGTAGAAACTAGTTTTATTTTATTTCTATTTTGGAACCATATACGATTAATCTCACCATAGATGGACTTATGTATATAACTTTTACTAACCTTATGTTTGAGACAGATGGAATGACCTATCATTATATCGTACGATCTGCAAAAACTTTGGGAAAGACAAATTCAACTTCATTTCTTTAAGAGATGAAGTAGAAATTGTTTGAGGCGCGAGCAACGGTGAGATTGTACAAAAATCAAGTAAGTATTTCTTTTAATTCAAAAATTCATCAATATTTGGGAAATGATATTGAAAAAAAAATGTTGTCCTAGTGCTCTCATATCTGATGAATCAGATGGTACCTTAGATCATCACATATTTATGGCTTTGTGACTGTTGGCTTTTTCATAGCCATGTTCTCTACCACTCTCCATCAGAACTTGATGGTTATATTTCTCTTCCATACCCATATTTTCACCTATGTTATCCAATGTGGAAACCCAATGATGAGTTAATTTGGGTAACCTTTATGATTCATACTTCACCTTTTAAAATTAAGTTTTAGTATTCCTTTTTACAATGTGGGTTTCTATGAAAGAAACTTTCAAGTAGTAAACCATTTATAACCCCGACGAATTTCAAGGGAGAAATTCATTTTAAGGGGGGTAGAATGTAACAACCCAAGATTTTATGAGAATTATTCCTTTTAATTTCATTGATGTCTTGTGTTGTATGCTACACCAAAATTAGCTTTTGCTATACGCAAAACCGTATTATCTTGCAGTATATGCAACACTATTCTTGGCTCGTGTTACACACAATTTCAAGTTCGTTTTGTAGAAATTATTCTAAGAAACATTAAGTATAGATTTTGTTTAATGTATAAATGAAATAAGTTTTAATTATGTTATACGAAACAACAAAGGGAGCTTTCACTACACGTAGCCTTGACTTTTCTTACATTACACACAATCACGACCTTCCTCGATAGCATGTGTAGTACATAATACTGGGTTTCACTAAACAACGATATATTGTTATAATATTATTATGAACTAGACGTTATGAATAGTATTAACTACATTTTTAATTTTATAACATTATTATTCATTATACACATTTTCTTTAACATGGTATGAGAACGAAATAAATTTTTCAAGTAAAATAATTATTTTTCCAAAAATGTAGTTTTGCCACCTTTTAATGGCACACCCAGTTTAAATCTAGTTTTTGACATGTTTATAAGTTAAATTTCACAAAATTAAATTCTTATTTTGAATCAGGATATAAAAATTTACTTTGGATAAATTTTTCATATTATTCTGATAACTTTCATATTTTAATGAATAGTAAAAACCCGCTATATTTTAATTAAAAACAATTTTTTTCATCGTAATAATTTATATGGATAAATTATAATATTGAATGGTTTTAAAGTATAAATAGAATATATTTTTACCATTTAATATAATTTATGTCATTATAATTGATTTTACATTGAATTCATAGGTTAAATCATTTCAATCTTTTGCAATGTTTTAACTTTTAAAACTCGTTTTCTTAACAATGGGAATAATTTTAAATTAATTTCTGAAACTTATGTGATTTGAATTTGGAAAAATGGATTCCATATTTGGAATAATTAGGCCCAAATTATGTTAATAAGATACTTTTTATTTTTATTCATTATGAATAGTAACCATGGTAAATTTTATTTACCATAGTTAAAGGTAAATCGGGTAATTAAGGGTAAATATAATATTATAAAATTACCCTAACACTTGTCCTAATATAATTTTATGATTATATTTTATCCTAAATAATACTTGGGTTGAAATAGAATCTAATGAAACCCACTTGTATTTGATTAATACCTTTTATTTATTTTATTTAAAGGAAAGTGAAATGTCTCACTCAAACTTTAATAATTAGATTATTTTTAATATATAGTTATACAAAATATAAATTCTATTACAAATAATCATTTTAAATCTAATTTTTTTTTCTTTATCATGTTAATTTATTTTTAATTTTTAGTTAATCTTTTTTACCTTAAAAGCTTATACATTAATGATGTAGAAATTATTTATTTAGTGAAAAATCAATAATATAGATTTTATTAAAATAATAATACCTATTAAAAGGAACATAAACTTGAAAAAACTTTATTGGTAGAGTATATATATACCCTAATCATACAAGGGTCTATTTTTGGACCATTTCAAGCCTTATAAAACCGGTTAGGACATTTATATTATTTTATTTTAAATGATGTCAAAGATTTCACCTTCATAATTTAATAAATATAACAATTTAAATGTTGTGATTTTAAGATGATAAAATCGAGTAAAAATATTATTATTAAAGGTATTATATTTATATTAATCATATGATTTTATTTTTAATTTTTATGCAACTAATAAGTATATTAAATGATTATACAAAAATGATGTAGGAATTGTTTTATTAAGAGAAATATAAAATAAATGGTTTTATAAATATTAAAATAAACATTATATGAACTAATTAATGTTCTCCACAAATTTTCTAGATGAATATGACATGTTAGGAATCTATTAAACATTTTGGTTTGAATATATAATCTGTGTGGATTTTATTTAAATTCAAATAAATGAATAGTGTCAAAATTAATACTATTGTTATTTTATAAAAATAACATATTATTAAATTACCTAAAAATACCAAAAATATTTAAAAACAAAAAATTTAAAATTATATGGTATAAAAGGTTGTAAAGTATCCAATTATAGAAAATTTACAACATTTAAGTAGGTATTTATAACAATTTAAAATTTAGAATTTTATTACCACAAATAAAATTAAATAGATTAAATAATGATAAATCAAGTTGATAAGGTTTAAAATAAACATAAAACATGTTTAAATTTTATTAGTTGATGAGATTACAACCCTATATAATCTCATATTCAAATTGATTCATTTTTTGAGGTTTTTATGTTGGGTTTAATTTTATTTTAGGTTTCCAAAAATGCCCCTCTCCTCTCCTATATAAGGGCACCTCCTTCCTTCTCCTCTTCACTCAATTTTGAGCCTTCAAGCTAGGCCAACCCCTGAAAATTTCTCTTCTCAACCTATATAGTTATATTACAGAGGTTCTGGTCTTCTCAAAAGACCAACTCTAGTGCCTTTAAGAGGAATCTTAAAAGTGGTGCCTCGAAGAAGACGTAATCTCTTCTACCGATTATTTCAAGTTTATTTATTCTTCAACTTATTTTTCTTTAGTTGTTTCATTATAAAGTAATAAAATAAGTATCACTAATATACTGATATATTATTATAAATATGAAACAACCCCATTTCACCTTCTATCTATCCTACAGAAAACGAAATCACCGCGCGTGCGTACGTACGGAATACCATCTCCACGCCGTGGTGTAATTTGTTTTTCCACCACCAACTTACTTGGATGAGTATAATGGTGTAAATAATAAATATATATGGTTATTATAACATCATAATGATTTTGAGATATTATTTCATCCACTCTAATTCCATTCAATAATTATGGGAACGATATCATCGCTCGTGCGTATGTACGGATTACCGTCTCCACGACGCGATGAGATTCATTCTCCATGTTAACCATTCCAGAATGATTATAAAGTATATATAATGAATAATAATGGTATATATAACATAATAATTCTAAATTATTTATGTATATATATATATATATATCATCTACTTACTTTGATTCAAGTCAACAATGAAAGGAAAACAGTGTTCATGCATACGTATTGCCTACCGTCTCAATGAACGGTGTGTTTCATTTCATTTATCTATCTATTATATTTATATATACTGAATATATATGATATATATATCATTATTTAAATTCTTTAAGTAATTAAATCATGATATAAGTATTAATAATTTCAATAACAACAAGTCCAAACATGTACGATAAATGAAATGATTTTATCGAAAACGCTTCTTTAACATGGAATTTAAAAAAGAACGGGTAATATAAAGTCATAAGTGAACCATATATGTTATAATAACAATGAATATGATTCTGTAATAAGTTAATTACTTTATTCAAATCATTATATAGGAGGTTCAGATACATACGATGCATATCAGACATAAGGTAAGGGATAACTTTTCCAATCTCGTTTTTATCTGAGATTGTTTATTCGTAAGTATTTACTAGGGTTATATTTATCATCTAAGTCCCTGTTTTCTAAAAATGGTTTCATGTATGTTGAAATTCCTTTTTACCCATTTTTTAATTTTACTACATGGTATGTAAGGAATCTTTCTTTTTTTACCATAGGAGGTACTTTTTGACTTTTCCGGCAAAAGCATGAGAAGAATGTTTTTTTATACGGCATGAACAGATTTTTATGGTTTCATAAAGAGTTATTTTCCTGAATCTTATTCGATAAGATTTAATGATTATTTTCAAGAAAAATTCTTTTCATTTAACATTTCATGGCATTTTGTGAAAAGAAAATGATTTTGAAGAAGAAAGGATATTTTCCTAAAGAATTCATTTCAAGTGTTTTGTCAAAACTATTTTCCATCTAAGATGATATTATTTAGTATGATTATGTTTCAAGAATATTGTCTCTATTATTTAAATGGTTTCAATTTTCTTATGATAAAATGATATCCATTTGTTTTATATGGATTATGTTATGATGAGATGATGTTTATGAAACCCATTTTATTCTTTGGGTTTTGATGAATGATTTATGTTTATGTTGTGGCACACATAAGAATGATTTCATTATGAGATGGGTGGGACCTATATCTCCATCCAATGAATTGGGTAAAGATTTATATCTCATGATATAGACCTGTCTGGAATGACAAGTTAATCCGCTTTAGTGATACAAGACTCGAACGAGGAGTTAACTCCATTCAGTAAGGGACTTTGTCCACTAAGATGGTCTTAGAAGAACTGCCTTGGATACTATGGAAATCATATCATGTTCTTAATGGTTTTCCAAAATTACATGTTTTATTCCCATGCTATTACATTATGATCTATGCCTTATGTACTGCCATGTTTTATGTCATTGCTTCAGATTTTGATGTTTAAACATTATGTTCATGTTTTTTAAGTTCAAATGTATATGGTTTGTTTTATTTTATCTATGCTTAACCTTACTGAGCATTTGAGCTCAACCTTTATATTTTTTCTTTTCCCCAGGATATAAATAAAGGTTTTAGGTAAGAAAATAAAAGGGGAAGATCTTTATGGGAGATGTTGAAGATCTTTCACCATGATTAGAAGATTCTGTTCCGATTTTCCAAAGACATTAAACTATTACGATCCTTGAGTGTTAGTTTTTGTTATGTATTATGTTTTCCGCAAAAGTAATGTAATGTCCATGTACTTCATGCTTTGGGTCTCTACATACACACCCTATTACGATGATTAAAGGAACCTTAAAAATAGGTGAAATCTATGCCCCTATTTCCACAGTATTAGTGAAACATGGTAATAAGAGGATCCTTTTAATGTAATTTGTAAAAATAATGGAAATTAGGCACTAATTAACACATATTTCTATGGTTCCTATGACCATGAAAATAAGTGAGACCGATTTCCCTATACCATAATGATATTAGTGAACCATGGTTGTAGGGGCTTTGGATATCCCAATTTTAAGAATCATGATTGTTGGTATTTCTCACCCGACCATGTTAGTAAGCGCTTAACAACCACAGTCACAACCAACCATGGTAGTAGGTTTCATAATATTTTTTTTATTTAAATACATAATAATAATAATGATAATATTTTCTTACAATTAATAATTAAAAAATATTAATTTTTAATGATTAATAAAGATGATGAGCTATCAAACACTTGTAAATATTTTAATACTCAAACTCAAACCTGGTAAAGAATTTTTTGAAATAACCCAAACCCCAACCCAAACATATTTAGGAATAAAAATAAATACCTGAACCTGAATCCAAAAAATAAATCTAATACCTGATTTGAACTTGAACACATTTATTAAATATTTAATGGAATTATAATTATAATTTTATATATTAATATATTGATATATATATATATGATATATAAAAGATATTATAAAATGATACAATTAAACAACAAGGAGTAGGAAAATTAATTAATAACATAAGGGTAGGAAGAAAGGATAATTAATTAAAGATGTGTATAGGGGGATGTGTTTTTTCGCTAGTGGAGTAGTGGACCAATCATTATAACATTTAATAGAAGGTGACATGCCTATTTTATCACATACACACATAAACACATTCATATTATAGGTACCTTATTAGAGGTACACTACATGAACTCGACTTTATATAGAATTTGTTAAATTTTAATTAATTGTTAATTATTAATTATTAATTAATTAGTTAGTTAATATTAATTGATAAAATAATATAAAATATAAAATTATTATTTATTAAATATTAATTGTTTATTAATTATTAGTTATTAATTTTTAATTAACTATTTGTTTTACCCATATATTGGGATGTTGTGTAATGTTAAGTTATGCTCGACAAAAAATTAAGGGTTCATCTAGTGTGTAGATCGACCATGGAGGGAAGGTGTGGATTGACCTAGTTTGGGCCTATTGAGTTTGTGTGGTGTCTGTTTTGGTTGTAATTTCTATATACCCCTAGTGATTATTTAGTAACAAGTAAATTTTAATTGTTCATTAATAATTAATAATTATTTAATTTAAATAAAACACAAATCATTAATAATTAATGCTTATTTATTACTTAAATTTTAAATATTAATTATGAATTATGATTTAATTATTTATTATTAATAATAAAAAATTATTATGTATTTATTATTCTATAATAAGTAAATATTAAATATTCATAAATATTAAATATTTATTATTTAATAAAAATAAATAATAAACAATCAATAACTATTAATCATTAATCAATAATAATTAATTATCAATTACTTATTAGTATTAATTTTTTATTGCTTTTAATTGTTAATTGTTGGAAATTAATAATTTTAAATTAATTATCAATTATTAATTATTATAAATATTTAATTATTAATTAATAATTATTAATAAATAATAATAATTAATAATTAATAATTATTAGTCATTCATTACTAATAATTACAAATTAGTAAGTAATAATTAATTATCAGTTATCAATTTCTATTAATTATTAATTTTTTAATATTAATATTCAATAATATCTAATTTATAAATACTAATTTCATAATTTTATATATTAGTTACTTGAATCATGTATTTTTTTTAAATTAAGTTTAATAACATTTATGACATACTAATAATAAAATAATTCTTTTAGGGTAGTTGGTAAGAGTATACAGATTTAAGCATGCTTAGGTTAGATTATTATTGGGATGGGTGATCTTTTGAAAAAAAATTCAGTATAAAAAAAGACAAAAAGGAGATAATGAATTACAAGTAAATAATAAAAAACATTATAAATAATTAATAAATAATAATTAATAAATAATAATATTAAATTTATATTTAAAATTTATATTTTATAGATATTTATGACCACTATCACATGATCAAGGGCCTCAGTTCAATGGTTTGATAAATTTTTTGTTATAAATATACTCTTGACTAATGTTTAATAATAAAACAAAAATAATTAAAATTGTATAAAAAATAAAAATAATTAAAGTGGATATTTATTAATTAATTTAAATTAACATGCTAGATTATTTAAATTTACATAAAATATGATACTAAAAGAATTGGAAATTAATTCCACCCTTTCCATTAGTAAATGAAAAATCTTAATGCTGATGTTCGACTTTGATCTAAACTAGAAAAACAACCATTATGGTTTTCCTCCATATTCTTCCCCCTATATAAATCCATATACCTATATCTCCCTATACATCTCTTTATAAATTTAGTTGGCTATTTTTAACTATCTTCAAATGGAGTGGGAAGGATAAGTGAGATGATGATGATGTGAGTTTATATTGATGGACCAGTTAAAAGTGAAGGTTATATACCAATTTTATACCATAATAACTAGATATCATAAGAGTTTTGCATACAAAATTTCTCTAGTCATAATTGAAACTTATGAGAAAGCAGCAAGGGGGACACTTCAACCATCCAATCCATACATTGATACTAGAACCGTGTGTGTGTATGTGAGGGGGGGGGGGGGGTCCACTCTCAATTAGAGAGTTGATTCTATAAAAAAGTATTGTTGGAAACAGTTTCTAGAAGAAATATTCATATTATTGGAAAAAAACTCTCTATGTTTTTTATGGAATTCAAGAAGACCAATATGAATGTGTGAGATCTCATCGAGGGAATGTAAACAACCTTGATATAATCAGTTGTGTTAATTTTTGAAGTACCTTTGTATTGGTGATTTTATTTGATCTCACTATCAATATTATTTTAAAAATGTAATGAATTGGGTGATGGATTATAGTATCCATCCAACATATCATATGATTTATGGTGAACTATTATTAATTATTAAAGACATGTGTTTTATATCACATTATTTTCAATAATGAATAAGTGAAGGATATTGAAGAGTTTTTTAGAAGACCATGCAAAAATATATTAGTTTTTCATGAAGAATTTTTAAAGAATTATTTTTTTTGATTATGTGTATTTAGTGGATATGGATATTATATTTTAGGACTTAACATTATATATTTTCAAAGGAATTTTTTGTTTTGTATTTTGGCCAAGTCCCTTTTAGAGATTTTATCTAAAAAAGGGTCATGTTATAGACTAATTGCATGGATTATAGGTGACCCAATAATAAAGAAAATTCATAGTTGAGCTAGTAATGTGCAATGACCAAGCATAATGCATATAGGGTGCACATAGTTGGCATGCATAAAAGATAAAAATACATTCAAGTTGGAATACATCAGTGAGATCAGAGTGTGAGTGTAAAAAAGATCTAAACCATGTTTCATGTCCGAGAGGATGATACAAGGTCAAGGGTAATGATGTGGCTCCTAAACGAAGGGATAATAGATATAGGAAAACCACCTATATGCACACTATTCATCAATGTTAAAAACATATGAATTAAATAATGAAACACCACATGTCCCATATTTTACCTTTGGACTTATGGGTTTTCTATATATCATGATTTACTATGAATCTCTATATAAATGACCACACCAATCAACCATTTGGAATCCTCACCTATCGATTAAGAAAATACTATATCACAGCATGAAGAATGTATAAACTACTATAAATTTTGGACTGCCCATTTTTGAAAAAACAGAATGATGAAAAGATGAACCTAATGTGAACTTCACACCTACTACATAAAAAATATAGACCTACTATGAGAATCTAACTTACCTCAGGAGTAGTGATTGACCTATCATGATATGTTGATCAACCAAAAATAGGAATACCTATTGTAAGTGATGATTTCAACTGAACATATGAGATTTATTTCAAGTGATCATAAAGTGAGATGGGTTGAATGATCATGACATGAAAAGAATATTGACCATATGTTCAACATGATCAGATGAGTAACCACATAAAGGAATATCAATTAACTATCTTGAAAAATCCTCATCATTGGTTCTATTTCATGTGATTATTAAAAGATTAATTCTTTTGAAATCAAGACTATCATTTCTTGAGATCCAATATATTGTGTATAACTCTCAGATATATTCGAGTATGCACTAGTCATGCATATTATTATGATTATATTAAGGATATATTTATATACCAATTAATTTCACGATAAGTATTCCAATGATGATAGATACTATATGGGGTGAGTTTGATATATTAGTATATTCATGAAGTTCCAATTACATGGAAACAAATTCATTGATAAGAAAAAACACAGTGTTCATATTCATTTCTAGTTCTAGATTACTGTTTCTACAAAACTGTTTGGAGAAAAAGTGAGTAAAATTATTCTCAAACTTTGTGGATGAGTTATTTAAAATGGTCATTTTATTTTCATTAATATTTATAGAAAAAAATATTACAATCATGAGTTAGTTTATCATGATTCTTGAGTTGTTATAGTTTAGGTTGAGATACATTATACCGAAGAAACCTCCATGACGTAGTCATGTTATTATAGTATAATGATAAGTAGAGATTATAGAGGAGTCTATATTTAACATTAAAAATTTTATGGAGTTATAATGGAAAAAAATAAATATTTCCTATGATAAATTTGAAAAATTATATTCATGATACAATTAATATATATTTGATTTTTTGAGATATAGTTCTTCATATCATGAACTATATAAAGAAGATAAAGAAGTGTCGAGGTCGATTTGAAGAATCTATAAGGATATGGAATTGTTTTTTTTTCTTGAGAGAAAAAAGTGAAACAAATGTAAAATATAAATTAAGTTCATTCCTATAACTAGACAGGTAAAACCATTGGAATAAAAAAATAATGAGGATTATGGGAACACCCTTATATGAAAAAGGTGAGAAATCTATTGAGCATTATTGATAGAGAATTAGTTTAGAATATTTTATATTCTAAAAAAGATATCCTAATTTATTTATGACCTATATATAAAATAAAAAAGACACTGATATAAGAAGTAGTATTTTTTATTAGAACAATCTAAGTTTTATGTTGTGTGTGTTTTATTGAATATCTCTCAAAGAATAAGATATAGAAGTAAAATATGAGTTAGTTCTATAGCTGAATATCATCTGGACATTGAAGTTGACAAAGAATAATAGATTACTCTAACATCCATTATTACATAATCTTTATTATAAGAAAAATGATTGTAGACAAAATTATATGTATGGTTTTATTTATTTATGTTGATATTTCAGTAAATGGGGACCTCTTGGATTTTAAGATCACATGAACTCAATGAGTGAGGAATCTAGTGAAGTTGAGTTTCAAGAAATATCCAAGTTTTAGAATTTTTTGAAGATATTTTGGAATTAGAAGAAGTTTTTTTGAGGTAAAATAGATCTATTACATTGATGTAGAATCATATGGTGTATAAATATTGATTTAATTCCAAGAATAAATTCAAATATACACTTGATTAAATATATAGAGACTTCATAGAACCTTTGTAACTCAAGGTATATAGGAAGATCACAGTGATACAATGTGAATATAGTGAGAAGCTATTTAAGTAATTCCTACGTGAAACAAGAATTTTTAATCTCAATGAGACTTTTTAATTTTAGGAATGATAAAAAACAAACCCATTGCCTTAAACATGATTATAATATAGAATCTATGATTGTATAGAACAACTAATGAAAGCAAGGAGTAGTTATTTTCATCAAAAATTGTAAAAATTTCATGTGCCTCTTTATTTGTTCACTTTCATTCATACAATTTATTTTTTATAGGTAAAAAATCAATAGATCCATTTTCACTAACAATAAATCGAGTTTTAATTACCTATCTGGGTTAAAGATTCATATGAAAATTGGTAATTGGTAAAAAGTATTTAACACTTGATTTAATTCTCCTATAAGGTGTGCTCACCGATCCAAATGAGCATATCAAGTGGTATCAAAGAGACCTACCTCAGAATGAATTAGTATTTTACGGGTACAAGTATTATTATAAGAATATTGTGAAGTACATATTTCAATACATTTTTAATATTGAGCATCATATGGAAGAAGCAATATTAATTCCTACTACTAAAAAATATGAAATTTTATTTAATAATCTAAAAACTAGGAGAAAGAAGGAGTCTATGAAAGAAAGTAAAAATGTGAGGAATAAAGAGTACCAACCATTATCTAAAATACTTATAATGGTAAGTTCACATCAATGGGATATATTGATAGATATACCTTTTATAACTTTAGTTCAATATGTGAAGTGAATAAAGATATCAATACAATTAAATTGTTTTACTCACATGTCAAAAGTTATCTAAATAATATTCTCGATGAAGATATTACATATATACTTGGTTTTATTAAGGAACTATTATATGAAAAATCTCAACTATATGAATAAGTTAATTCCATGGAGAATTCATTGGATAAAAATTTGGAATATTCAACACCATATTAAGTCTATTAAAAAATAAAGGAAAAAATTTCCTCACTTTTCAATGATAGAATTTCTCTAATTTAAAAAAAATCCAAAGAATAGTTATCTAGAAAGAAGTATTTAAGGTTGTTATCATTGAGGTATTCCATACATTATAATGATAAAAATAATTTCCATGAATGTTAAATTGGCCATGCTAGATATGAATTCAAATAGAGTAGAAGAGATCAAAATTTTGGTGGTGGATAAAAGCTATAAGTATGAAGAAATTTTATAGAATATATAGAGAATGTGTAAGAATAAGTTAAGATCAATTGTTACTAAAAAGAATTATGTTAGTTTTAGGAGTCTAATACTATAATTGAAACTGCATAATTTAGAAATTGTTAATCATAAAATGTTTTATTATTTTGAAAAGATAAGTGATACTATTTAGGTTTTATAGATTTAATTTCCCTCAATAGATCTTTTTACTAGTAAAGAGTTCTTAAAAGGTATTGGGGAAGTATCACCTCAAGCACATAGAATAAGAACACCCTTAGTCCATAAAAGGATGCATGCACTGAATATTCTTTTTAAAATAGTTCTAGAAAAATGGAAAATTATCTAAATTTTTTGGAATTTAAAATTCACAAGAATACTACTTAAAAATCAATGTTATACATGAGAAATATTAATAATATCTATTCCCCAAATAGAACATAATAAATAAGGTACAGTAGGCCAAAAATAACATGAATATAAATATTGATAGATTTCCATCAAATAGAATATAAGGATGTTTTTTGATACTATTGGTGTTGTTTGTGGTTTAGGAACATGAACATAGATTTTTGTAAAAACATGTTATCATATAAAAGTAATATAAGGATTATATTCAAGGGGAAAAAATCTAAAAGTGAGAATTTTTTTATAAAAGAAATAGGTTTCACTGAATAATAAGAATTTGTCATTGTTGAAAGTATTTTAAAATTCAGAAAGATTATATAACTCTTGAAACATTTATGGAAACATATATGAAGAATATGTGTATACGTCTAACCAATATAATTCCAATGTTTAAGAGAGAAAAAATCTCTAAAAATAGATACAGATGAAAAATAAATGTAATTCTTCCTTGAGGAGTGAGAAGGTGAAGAAAGTTAATTCAAATACTTCCAATAATTCATTAACAAAATATGATAATGATGCCATACTAGAGGGGAGAAGATTATTCTATTTTGGTAAGAGAGCTTGCACTGTGTAATTTAGTAAGAAATCTATGGAAACTAAACTTATATTTAGTTATCTGAAAACAAACAAGAACTCAATCAAGGATATGGAAAAAAAATTAGCATGGTGGAGGGAATCACTAATAATGATATTGATAAAATGCTCAAAAAGTTTAAGGAAAATTATGATAAAGGTGTGTGTGGCATGTGAAATCTAGTTGGACACACTTTTAATAATTGCATGACTTGTATTATTGGCCAAAAGGTGATGAAGAATGATAAAGGGAAAGAACCATTGGTCCTTAGTGATAATTTTATTGATAAAAATAAACTATCCATATCAAAGAAGAAGAAGGTGCATGAGTCAAATGATATTTTAATCATATGTACTGATTAGTTGGAATAATATTGGAGTCTGGAGAAAGAATTAATATATTAAATTGGTATAATAGATCATGAAAGGAGATCAACTACAACTAAAGGGAAATTTGTGAATGAAAAGAAGACAATGATACCCAATGAAGTATAAATTTAAAAAAGTAAACAATGATGCAATAATTAAGAATAGTAGAAAATTCATAGAATCAATGGATAATGAAACTAGGTTGAGAAACAAGTCTCTACCCTAGTTTTATAAGTAAGGATGTGATGATGTCCACTTTGTTCACACATTTTGATGTATTTTTATTTATGGAGGTAATTTATAGTGATGTTATAAGAAATTCAAACCACTATGGAGTGAAATTTAATTTAGAATTTATTTTTAATTGGTACCATGTTTTTTACTAGTATCATAATTTCATGGTGATTATTTCTGGAAGAAAACTCCCATGGTGATGAAGTATAGAATGCGTCCCTTGAAGGGGAGAAACTGAAGAAGTTAATGCTATTAAAGATTTATTATTCTATCAAAATAAGAGAACTAGAAAACACTAAAAAATATTATATATTGAGGTATGACTATCACTTTCCCATGTTTATTGTTTTCATATTAAATTAGTTTCATAGGGGGAGTTATTGTTAAACCAAAAAATATGGACGAAACAAAATTTACTTTAATGTTTATAGGTGTTTTTTGATTTTGAGTGAAGGATAATATATTTATTAAATAATATGATTTTGTATAACCCCTAAAAAGTAAAAGATAGAAAATGTTTCACATCCAGATAGTTTATGTATAACATTGATGTCTAGGTTATAAACTCTTATTTTCCAAACTAGGTTAGCCCAAGTAGAATTTGAATGATTAACTGATGGATCATTGCTAGGTAAATTTTGTGATATCAGTTCTATCTCAAGGTAAATTCAGTGTTTAATAGTGAACAAAAGGATAAGAATATGAGTGAAGGTTTTGGAATTTGTTTATAGTTGATTTGGTGGGGAATTAAAAGGATATACGTGTATTTATTTTATAGACATATAGTTATAAAATGTGAGTACATGAATGAGTAGATTCATACCCTTAATGTTGAGCATATCCTTCATATTATATCAATAAATGGAGAGGTTAGTTTTCTCACATTTTTACTCATTTTCAATGAAAGGGAAATGATTTATATTGAATATTAATGTAAATATATAATTGATAACAAATCCAAAGGGGGATATTGAAACTCCTTTAGAGTTTTTATTTTATTTTTTTAAATATCAATGTTATTATGTAAAGTTATTTATCTAGGTGAAATATTAGAGTATCCATCCAATATATCTGAAGATTGATGGTGAACAATTATTAATGCTTAAATACACATGTTTGGTAGAAAATTTATTCCAACCATGAATAAGTGAAAGATATTGAAGAGTTATTTATAATACTATACAAAAATATATTATTTTTACTTGAAGAATATTTGAAGAAGTATTTTTTTGAGGAGGGAAAATTGGTGGAAAAGCATATTTTAGAGAAGGCTTTAACATTATAACTTTGCTGAAGGAATTTTCTGATTAGTATTTTATCCATGTAATTTTTATGGAATTTATCCAAAAATTTGGTCCATGTCCTAGAGAATCCACATGAAGCATAAGTGCACCCAAAATAAAGATAATGAATAGGTGATATAGAAGCATGTACAAATCAATAATAGTGAACATAGGGCACACATTGGTGGAGAACATAAAGGAGAATAATGGATGAAAGTGGGTGTGTAACGGTGAAAACAATGTGTGAGTGTATTTGAGAACCAACCCCGGGGTCACAACCCAACCCATCAGGGCCCACTTGGCCAGTGGTATGCTGGGGAAGACACCCTAAGCCTAGATACAATAGTCTAGGGGATGGATACTAGCACTGAGTAGGTGATGTTCACATGGAAGGGCTTATCCTAAGTACCTATATGTACACACACTACTAGCTCCATGTAATAATGCATAGATATAAAATAAAACTAAATATATAGGGTTTAAAATTTCATGAAATAGCCTCCATGAAATTTTTTTAGTACAACAATATGAAGGGGAGAAATACATGCTCAAATAGAAAAATACAGGGAAACCCAAAATGTCAATAACTAGGAAAGGGTAAAAACTAGAGAGTGTCCAACTTATAATCTCTGAAGCTGACTTCCAAACATGATCAACACCAATAAATTCTATAAACCCCCAATACTAGGTTCACAGATATCACCACCAATCTCTATATCAATTGAAAAATAAAAAACACATGGAGGAAAATACCATGAAAGGGTGAGTATATATATACCCATTATGCACCCCAGATATCACCAAACACAAAGCATCATGAGAGAGTGGTTAGATCAACACCATGAAGGATTGCCAATAAAAGTATGAGACCAAACCATAAAAACCCATGTATACTAAAAATAATCCCAAAAGATAAAGAAAGTATATATCCATCTCTAAAACCCGGTGAAGAATGATAAGTCAACCTACAGCTCCAGGGGTCTCATATCTGATTCCCAACATCACACACAACTACATAAGAGTTATGGAGGGGCCCACAACTCACCATTACACTCCAAAACCAAAGGAGATATAACCAAATACAAATTTCCCACACAACCTCATTAAAATTAGTGTGTAGATCCCATACCTTGCAACTAAACTCTATAATTGTGGGAGTACCAACTCCAATAGAGGACCCACCCCCCATTGGAGCTCAACGAGGAGGGAGTACGACTCCGTAGATAGAGTACCCATGCCCAATATAGTATGTGGGTTTCCCTACGTAATGAGTATGGGGAAGCCATACCCTGATGTGATAGGGTATCACTGACCCTAGTAATACTCTAATAATCAAACCTGATCACTACTACTTCAGTAAAGAGTATGTGGGGCGCATGACATAGTGAAATAAGGAATTTCCAATCCCAATGTCTCTCTAAGGATCAAACCTGATCACTAACATTATATAAGCATCAATTATGTAAGAATAATGCTTATAACATCACATTACATACCTCTAATTCCAAAATAAAGTCTACCATCACATTCTATATGAAAAAAAGTTAAGGATTTACTCATCTCATGCCCAAATATGAGTATTGAAGAAGAAGGTATATGATCTAGAAGTCCCTGAGGGATGTAAACAACATTTTCTCATAGGGTGGATGGTGTGTCTCATGAGGCTAAACCCTGGACATGTCCCCTCATGGTACTTAACGTGTAAAATAAAAGTATACGATGCGTATGAAGGGTTAAACAATGTGTGATATCACTTGGATTCTTGGGTGTGTCCTTACCTACAACTTTCTTGGTTTTCCATGAATACATACATAGTTTTTATATGAATTACACAATATGAACTATCTATCCCAACTCCTTCTTGTTTCCATCAGCCCATGCCCGTGTACCTTGGCCTGCCCCCCTGTACAATTAGGGTATAGTCGTGTACTTATACATAGCCATGTTATTTTACATGGTGTCTCTTACCATGTATTGGGACACATGGACAAGTCCCATGTAATTTTATGACTTGGGATCCACTTAACTAGTGCCCAGATCTGCTAGGTCACATAGCCTCAAGCACGCCACTCCATATGCCAGAGGCTGACAACTAGCAGCGAGGGTGTGAAAGTGTTATAGTGGGGAGACTATACCCTCTTATCAGAATGACTCATTATATGCAATAATAAAAATACAAAAAAAATAATATATAAATAGGTATAATAAATAAATATGTGAAAAAGCATAAATAACTAATCAAACACCACTAGGAAGTGTAACATACATGGTTGCATCGAATAATGATATAAAAAATAGAACATGGGATATCCATATACAAGAACTACAAAAAGGGAAACAATATTCTCCACTATCACCTTATGAAAATTCTTGGTCCTCTGATTCTATGCTCCAACTATAAGTAATGAATATCAACAACCTATAACATGGACCTTACCTTTATTTGAACCTGTTGTCATACAATCTTCTTCGGTACCATAGGCATCCTAAGTAGGGTGTGAGATAAAATATCGGTAGTCCACCACCAATGCTATATACACGTAATCCAAATAGTGATCATAACTAAATTTTGTTTAGGAAAAAAATAATCTATTAACAAAGCTAAATAAATAAATAACCTACCTCTTAGGTTTCTAAAGGAATCCTAGCTGCTATACCTACTTCGAATCATGTATGGAATAGAAGTTTGATCATTAAATATATATATAGTAATAGTATATGTATATAATATAGTTATATATTGCATCCACCTATATAAACCAAGTACGTGCAGACGTAAGTGGACATATACCTGGAATACTAGTGTCAATGGTGCGAGATTTCATGCTCAACACCTGATGTAAGGGAAAATGATACCGTATTACTCAATAGAACCCTTACCATCATATCATATCCTATTTCAAGGAATAATTGTATTTATAATGTTTATCAAAAGGAAATACCTCTCATGCATACCAATAGTCATGTTCAATTATAACAGGGCATTACAAGTCATAATGTTCACTTAGTAAATCATAAACAATGGCATGAGATTACAAACCATTACAGGCCAGTCAATTTAATTGATTTTATTCATTTAAAAAAAAGTAAAGAAACATGGATAATCCATCCCATATAATCAAATCCATTTAATTCTATTAACATGGAATTTCATTTTATAAATCTCCAAGAGGAACCTAGGAGGTGCTATGGTCAATATGGAAATTTCTTACATGAAAAATTCCAATTATAGTCGGGCCAAATATTTTGGAGGTTCCATGGGTTCCATTAAACAATTATATATTAAGGAAAAACCATTTAAGAACTAAGATTAATTATTAGAAGGATATTAGGAAAATATACAAATTTAACCATAAGGGAAAAATCAACTTGGCACACCCAAGGGGTGTCTATAAATGGGGTAACCATCCATTAAACTACAAAATAGAGATCAAAGGGTGTGTATCAAGTTTCATTGATCAATTTTATTTAATAAACTAAATTAAAATGTGATTCTCATAAAAATACAGCATGCAACATAACAACATAGCTACAGAGCATCAAAACTCAGGGAGAAAATGATGAGACCACATACCTCAAGGCCATAGATGACTCCTCACTTGATATATGCCTCATATTTGAATTGGATTAGAAGAAATTTAAGAAATCCTCTAATGTCCTAAAAATAGGGAAAATGATCTTGCACCTAAATAGCGCAATGGATTCAAATATAAATATAGATATGAAGGGAGAGGATTCGAGTTCTCACCTTAATGAATCCAAAATCTTTAATGAATCTTGAATTTGACACTGAATGTGGGAGATACCTCAATTCCTAGATTGAGAGGTTTGGGAAGATATGAAAGAAGAAGACCAAGAACAACTGATAGCCAAGGGAAATAGGAAAAGAATATAGGGTTAATAGAATTCATTAAGGAAAAAATGGACTTTTCACCCTCAAAATAGGGGTGTATGGTTTCACCACATGGTTTGGACAAATCATGTGCAAACCATACTCAAGACCACTACTTAATAAATTCACCACATGATTAAGGTGCATGATTTCACAAACTATGTGCAATCCATGTGAAACCCCACTGTCAAAAATTTCAGGTTACTCGCACGACCATGCACCTAGAGTCATAAAGTTTTAGTCAAATCATGTTTCTCCTGCTGCACTACTATTCTGACCCACATGATTAGGAGGAACCATGTAGTTTGGGAGGAATGGTTTTTTCTAACTTTGTGGCCCATTAATTTTTCCAAAATCCTGGGTTTTGGGCTATGAATGAGCCCTAGACACCCTCATGACTCTAGTGTATTCATTGAGAATCATTATAAGGTCCGTTTTATTGAATTTAATCAAAAAACAAATAATATTTACCTTCCTTAAAAGAATGTTTGTTACAACCTACCCTCCTTAAAGAAACTTTTCCCTGAGTATTCCTTCTAAGGTTAAAGATGCATCATCAACAAATAGTTCCTTATATTGAGATCGTATATCAACTACCTTTACCCAAGTCTTATCTTATACCTGTCCATGCTTCCATATCACTTGTACTAAAGAATATGACCTACCTCAGAGAATATTTACACTATTATCAACAATATGCATGGGATATTCCACTAAGGAAGCATTCACATCTAGCTCAACCTCATCTGGATGAAAGACTTGTGATGAGTCTGGATAATATCGGTCAAGATGAGATACATGAAAGAAATCCTGAATTGACCAGTATTTATGAGGAATTATTAATTGGTAATCCACGGGTCCTATCCATTTCATAACCTCAAAGTGTCCAACGAACCTCAATGAGATATTACCCTACTTCTGAATATGTCTATGACCCAACTTGGGTGAGAATTGCAAGAAAATTTCATCTTTGACCTCAAAATCAACAGTTCATTAATGTCTATTAGCATATGAATACTATCTAGATCGAGCTATCATCACATGCTTTCTGATCAGATGAACCTACTCTATAGTCTCCTGAATGATACATTGTGCAAATATAGATTCCTCCCCTACCTCTAGACAACATAGTGGTTAACAACAAGGCCTAACATATAACGCTTCATAAAGATACATCTCTATGGTATCCTGCAAGATAGTTTTATAAATGAACTCAATGAGGGGAACATGTTTCTCCCAGGAATCCCCAAAGCCAAGGACACATGAATAGAGAATTTCCTCTAACACCTAAATCATACAATCTATCTGTACATCGGTATGTGGGTGATATGCCATGCTCAGAAGCACTTGTGTACCCAAGTCCTTCTACAACCCCTTCTATAATCATGATGTAAAGCAAGAATCTATGTCAGAAATTATAGAATGAAGATATCCATGAAAACGCACAACCTCCCTAACATATATCCTTCCTAGATCATCTACCACGAAGGTCTATCATATAGATAATAATTTTGAAACCTTTTTCAAATGTTCAACAGAACCCCACATCGTATCTTTTCCACATTGTGATTTGGGTAAACAGACACATAATCCATTGAAAAATCATCCCATTTCTACTCAGTAATGGACAACGACTGTAAATTCCCTACCAGTAACTAATATTCTCCCTTCACCTGCTGATATGTGAAAAAACATGAGATGAATCTATAAACCCCTCATTTCATACCAAGACACCAATATTGGCTCCATAGATCCCAATACATTTTGGTGACACTGGGATGAACCGCCCATGATGAGTCATGAAATTATTGTATTAGATCCTATCTGATGTCTACTGGGACCCATACACGCCTAGGGAAATGTAATGTATCATCCCCATCCATGGTCCAACTTAAAGATGTATCATCATCCTAGACACCTTACCTTTGGAAAAGTCCCTTAGGATCAGATATTTTCCTTATCCTTACTCATTCTAGAAGAGTAGAGGTCATTGTTAAGGTTGTGTGGATAGAATAACTAAGGTCCTCCTTAACCTCAATGTGTATATATGAGAATAAGGATAAGAGAATCCATTAACCTCTAGCTTCATGAACAACATGAGTCTGAGTCTTCTGGCTTAGAGAATTGGATACAACATTTTCATTAAAAGGCATATAGGAAATCTTGAAATCAAATGACTATAGGTAATCATCCCACCTGTACTATCTGAGATTCAAATCCCACTATGTAAATATGTAATTAAAGATTTTGTGATTAGTGAACACCAAAAAATTCTCTCAATAGAGATAGTGCCTCAAAAATCAAAGTGCATGAACTATATCAGATAACTCGATATTTTGTGTTGGTTAATTCTTATTTTGAGGCCTTAACTAACAAGGCATGTACACATTGACACACTAGTCCTGTATCAGAACAAATCCAAGCCCGATACCTGATGTGTCACAGTAGAATATATAACTCTTTCCCAAATCTAGAAGAATCAATATCAGTTTTGAACTCAAATGATCCTTAAACTCCTGAAAGGATGATTCACACACTTTAGACCATATGAATTTCATACCTTTCTTTGTTAAGCTCACAAACGGAGCTACAAGACATGAGAAATCTAAAATGAAGTGTCTGAAATATCCATTCATCCCTAAGAAACTCCGAATGTCAAATACATTATTGGGATGATCCTAGGAAACTACAACTCTCACTTTTTTTGGGTATACTAAAACTCATGAATCGGAGATAATATGACCCAATAAGTGGACTTTATGGATCCAAAAGTGGAATTTACTAAGCATAACACAATGTTGATGCTCTATCCGTGTTTTCAGCATGATCTTAAGATGGGTTATATAGTGATGTCTGGAGTGTAAATATACAAATATATCAACAATAATTTCTACAAAAAATGAATCCAAATATAAGTGGAAAACTTGATTCATAAGATCCATAAAGACTGTAGGTGTGTTTGTAATCCCAAACTACATGACCTGGTACTCTTATAGACCATAACTACTTTTAAAATCTGTGCGAGGTATGTTTGATGACCTCAAAATAACCTGATGATAGTTCAACCTCATGTATATATTTGAAAACAATATCAGTCATTAGATATGATCCAAGAGGTTGTATTTTCTAGGAAGTGGATACTGATTCTTTATCATGATCAGGTTCAATTGATGATAATCCACATAGATATGGAGGGTATCATTTGCAGTCTTGAAAAAATGAACTGATTAACCTCATATAGAAGTTTTGGGGTGTATAAATAATTTATCTAATCTATAGGTTCCATCCTATTATGAGGAATGGTCACTGATTCTACTATTGGAATAAGATCAATAGTAAATTTTTCCTCTTACACTAGGGGTAGACCAGAAAAGTTTTTAGCAAAGATATCTCTAAAACTCTCCACTACATGATAAAAAATGGTAGGTTGTAACCCTCAATAATCCAAGAATATATTGGAGTTTTGAGAAGTCACACTACCTAGCCTTGGCTACCCAGTTCCTGATAGTATAGCTTGCACATCCCATTACCCCCTTTTCACATTCCTACCACCCTATAGTGATGTAAACATCTCCCTACAAATATATAAGTCAATATGGGATCGATAGGGAACTAACCATTCCATCCTGATGATTACTTCAAGTCTTATCATATAAAGGATGAAAATATTCTATACAAATATATATCCACCAATCTCAAGGGAAAATACTTAGAATGGTGAACTCCCTCTGAGTGGATACCTAACAGGGTCTCTAGTGTCATAACTCTGTAAAAGTGATCGATGTTGAGGCCCGGTCTCTCAATGATTTCCTCAGATATAAATGAGTGATATTAAACTATGTCAAATAAATATGACACTAAAGTCGAGGATTCTAGAATAGTACCTATAAAAGTAGAAGGTATGGTTCTCTACTCCTCCATCATAGGCTGGACTACATGTAACTAGAATGTACTGTGGCCCCGTGTCACTACCTGACTTCCCTAAGTAAGCCTGCTCTGCCGACATTGAGAATCATGAGTCTAATTTCCTATGCCTCGACCACCACCATGGCATAATAGACCAATGGTATTCTAGGTACCTTCCTGGAATTATCCTACTAGACATTCTTTGGAATGTGGGTTTGGAGTATATCCCCAGTCACTGGGCTCTAACAGAATGGTTTTACAGAAGCATTGGATATGACCCATTCCACTATATCCTATACATTCAATAAGATCATGTAAGCACTAAGGTTTCATATACCCCAAATTCCCGCAATGGTGGAATATTAGAATGTTTTCAGTATGTGGATATTGACTACTTCTACCTCTATACCTAGCCTAAAAATGTATCTTTTTACTAGAAGAAGAAGCATGGATAGAACTAGGTGCCGGATTTACCTGAATCACACCATCATCTTCCCTAAAATTTCTCTCTAAGATAAGGGCCTGGTTGATGATTACTGAAATGGTAGTCAACCTACACACTTTGGACTATGACTGAATGGTGTAAACAATCCCATCCTCTAATCTCTTGGTGGTCATAAGGTCATCACCCACTATAGTAAGAGAAAACTACTGCATCTCAGTGAAGTGAGAAGAGTATTCCATAACATACATGCTCCCCCTACTTCAGGTTCTTAAAATCTCTAGCTCTATCATCACTTAGAGTCTATGGGAATAAATAATCATATAATATCTTCTACAAATCTTCCCAGACCATTTTACGATACCAATCTACCTGAGTGATAACATCCCACCACCACATGGGAGAATCATGAAGAATATACACTGCAATATTGAACCTATTCTCTAGAGTAATCTCTAGATTCTAAAATATATAAAGGATAACATTGATCCATGAATCATTAGAACAAGGCCCTCTATTACCTGAAAAGGTGTAATGATGCTTCTACTGGATTTCCCAAGTCAACTCTTCCATACTTAGGATAGGTTGAACAACACCATGCATATTATACAACATACATAAGAATACCTATCATAACTAGGTGTTAGTGCCCATATTAGGAATAGAAAGAGGTCCATAGGTGAAACTTTAGGAGGAATCACTGGTGGATCAGGACCCGCCACCTCAGGAGCATGGTTGACACCATATTCAGGGTGTGCATCTAGAGGAAATCATGGGAGCATAATGATAAAATTCTAAATGCGCTCCTTAGAATAGATTTAAGAAAATAAAAATATCGTAGATAGAAAACTAGGACATGTACAACACCTTCCTTTAGAAATGATCACACCACTTTTCCTGCTCTGCAATCCAAGATAGGTGGTAGAAGAGACCATAATAGGCCATTAGAATGTAAGAGATACCCCACTACCCACTACTAAGGTCAGGCTTGAGTCTAAGTATCGATTTCACATATATAATATTGATATATCTACTTTATAAGTCATTTTAATTTTAAATATATTCTCATTAAAATAGGTAATTCACTTTTAAATGGTTGAATCAGATGGATAAACATTTTTGATCTATAAGGTCTCATGCTCCTTATGAACCAAAACATGGAATCCACTTAACCCACACCATAATAGGTTATAACCCATGAAACCAAGGTTCCATGTCTCAATGTGACATAATTGACTAATTAAGGTGTTTTCTTTAACCTATGTAGGAAAAACTATTAGGTTAAGGAAAACACTTTAAGTATCAATTATGTTTTAAAATCCTTTGAATAAGTGTTTGCACAATTCAATACACTTCCAAGTCACTAATAATATACAAAATGAAAATTCCTGTTGAAAATAAACATGGAATGAGAAAATTCATGGAATATTAGTCCTATTGTTCCTATAATAATGAATCTAATGCAATTCCATTATTTCATTGGGACATGATAAGGAAATATCATTTTAATAATATTAATAATAATAACACCATAAAAACAAATGTTTCTCCCAAAGGTGAAGTTGTATCAATTATAAATAGAATAATAAATAACAACAAGTTCCCATACTAGGTGATTTGGTTTTCCCCTATACATGGGTAAGATATGTTTTGGAACATGGTTATTTACAAATTCATTTAAATTCATGTATTCTGTATAATACATAAATAACAAGACAAAGGAAAAACCTAATCTTATACCACTTTTTAATGTCCCAACCCAGGATCCACTTAAACCGTGCCCCAAACTGGTGGGTCACATGGCCTCAGGCATGCCACCCCATACGTTAAAGGCTGCCAACTAGAAGTGAGGGTGTTCAGGTTATACAGTGGGGATACTATACCCTCTTATCATAATGTAAAAACATATACAACAATAAAAAGAATAATGAAAGCATATATAAAAAGGTAGAATAAATAAACATGTGTAGAATCATAAATAACTGATCAAACACCACTAGGTAGTATCAAATACAAGGTTTCATGACATGCTGATATATTGAAGTGAACATGGGACATGCGTATACAAAAACTAAAAAAAGGAAAAAAATCTACTCCACTTTCATCTAGAGTGAATGCCCGATCCTCTACTAATATGCCTCCATCTATAAGTAATGCATATCAACAACATATAATAGGGACCTTTCCCTTTTCCGAATCTACTATCATACAATATTCTTGGGTACCGAAGGCATCCCAAGTAGGGTGTGAGATAAAATATCAGTATGTCACCACTAACAACGTCTATATGTAATCCAAGAAGTTCTCATTACTAAATAGTGTGCATAAAAAATAATTCATTAATAAAGCTGAATAAATAAATAACTGCCCACTCAGGTTCATAAAGGACATATGGTGGCTCTACCTACTTCGGCTCATGGCCGAAATGAAATTTTGATAAGTCACTATATATATAGTAATAGTATATATATATTATATAGTTATATATTGTGTCCACCTATATGAACCAAGTACGTGTAGATGTAAGTGGTCCAAACAGGCACCAAAACAGGCTGAAGAAAATTAGAGGGTTTCAAGTACTCTGACTTTATACATTGGAAGGTGTAACAGTGGGACAAAAACTCCACGATGTCATGCTTCATACCCAACCACTAGAATCATCACCTCATGTCAGAATACATCTTCATAGTGCCTTTATGTACTCCCCACAAAGAGCTGTGACAATCAAATAAGACTAAACTCTTCATAGATGATGGGATGACAATCCTTTTCCCTAAGTGAAGTATACCATATAAAGAGAGAGACCAACTCGAAATGGTCTCCCCACCATAAAGGCTTTCTCGATTCCTCTAAAACTCATCATCCTACTAATGAATATGTAATATATACTCCAAGAGAGATGATGATAACTATACACTAGAAAAAACTATTCTTGAAACATCCTACTGAGAATCTAGATGTAACTAAGTGAAAATACCCATAAGGTTCCACTCCTTCAATTCTAGGATAGAATGTGATAGTACCTTCTTACTAAGAGCATCTACCACAAAATTTCCATTTCCTAGGGTGTAGGTTATACTAAATTAATATTTCTAGAGGTATTCTACCCATCATCTCTGTATGAGATTCAAGACCTTCTAAGAAAATATATCACTTAGACTCTTATGATCAGAGAAGACTGTGAAACTTTCCCCAAAAATAAAGTATCACCAACACTTAAGGAATGTATGACTATAGAAACTCTAAATCATGAGTGGGGTAATTCTTTTCATGCGGCTGAAGCTGAAGAGAGCCATAAGCAACAACATGGTCATCCTATATAAGCATGTATCCCAAACTAGCACCCAAATAATCTCAAAACACCATATATCACTTATCAAGATTAGGAAAGATCAGAATAGGAGCTGATGTTAGAATCCTTTTCAGTTCATTAAAAGAAGTCTAACACTTTGCATCCTAGGTTAATTTCACGGATTTTATAGTAAGAGCACTCAAAGGTGATGCCATATTAGATAATTCCTCGAAAAAAATCAGTAATATTGAGAAAGATCAAGAAAGATTTGTATCCCAAATAAATTATGTTATTCATTCCATGAAAAAACAACCTTTACCTTATCTAGATCAACTGATATGCTATGATTAAAAATTATGTTCCCCAAGAACTTTACTTTTTGAATACAAAAACTATATTTCTAAATCATTACATATAAATAGATACTTCTCAAAAATTTTAGAACCAAACTCAGATGGTGCTCATTCTCACTCTCATATTTTGAATAAACTAGAATATCATCCACGAACACTAGCACAAAAGTGTCAAGATATTGATGGAATATCCAATTCATCAAATCCATAACAAATGTAGGAGTGTTAGTCAGACCAAAAGGCATCATAAGATATTAATAATGACCATACCTACTCTTTAAGGATTTCTTAAATATATAAGACTCCCGAACTATGATTTGATGATAAACCAACCAAATATCAATCTTTGAAAACCACATTACGCCCTTTAACTGATCAAATAGATCATCTACATGAAGAAATGGATATTTGTTATTAACCATCACTCAGTTAAACTTTCTATAGTCCACACATAAATGAAGTGAACCATCTACTTTCTTATCAAAGAGAAAAAGGGATTCCCAAGGTGAAATTATAGGGAGAATGAAACATTTCTCTAATAGGTCATACAACTGAATAATGAACTCTTTCAGCTCTGCTAGTGCAATATGGAAGGAATGTATTGATATCATATGCACACTTGGCACCAGATCAATCATAAAATCTACCTCTATCTCTCTAGAGTAATATCAGAGAAGTATTTTAGAAAAACGTTAATAAATTTTTGAACAACAAAGGGAAGATCATCAATAGAGGAAACCTTTTGGGATCAAATGAAAAAACAACCCACAAATTCTTGAGCTCTGGTCGGGAAGGTCCTGCATGACCTGACCTAGTGTCCCACTCCCCCTGAAACACACAAGAGCTCCCATCAACAGTATGAAATGAAACATTATGATGAAAAAAATCAACCTCTAGTTGATGAGATATAATCCAATAAATATTGGGGATGATGTCAAATATGTCTAGATCAAGAATGGAAAAATCCCAGACCAACTCCATATCAGATATTATCAATGAATAAGAACACTGAAACCCCTTATCTTTCCGATTTCAAGAGGTTTTTATAACTCCATTATAAAGGACATTAGTTCCGTTGGAAGTTTAAGAACATAAACAGAGAATGTAGATATAAATGAGTGGGAGGCACCATCATCAAATGAAGAAATTTCTACTAAATATGAAATAAGTATAATACCTATCACTATTACCATACCTGCATCAAATTCTGTTAGACACTCATCTACTGCGTGAGAATGCTTAATTATTGAGGCCTATGGATAGGGCCCTTTAGTTTATAAATATTTTGACTGCACCAAAGTAGCCTCTGGAGCTGACGAATCATGACCATAATGAGGCATATCCATATCCTGATATAAGTTCTGTAATTAACCAAGGCATAAAAAACTATTGAACATCTTCGCGGACATAGAACAAGAACGCCTTGTGTGTACTCACTTCAGACACTAACAGAAATTCATGGGCACATTACTTGATGTAACAAAGGGTGTAGAGGAGGATCACTGTTGAGACCCACCTCTACTACTCCTGTGATGATCTTGACACTTCCTCTTCTTCCCATGTGAAGCACTGAAGCTAACACCCAATGGAAGAGAAGAGGTGGAAAATCCAACCTTTCTGGCCATATTCATTTCTTCCATCATATGTCAGTATAAAATCTCTACATAGGTAGAATGGTTTATCATAAACACCTGCAATCTGATATCTAGTCCCAAACCCTATAGGTACTTCTGATCCTTTAGAAGGTCATTCTTTACCATGTACATAGTAAAATGAACAATCTCAGCAAAACGATTAGTGTGCACCGACACTGAATGCTCTCTATATTGTAAATATAGGAACTCCTTGGAATTTTCTAGCATAAAAAACTCTATAAAAACTATCTAAAGAATAGGGGTTTGAAACCATTACAATCTAATCCCACATGTCTATATGCCTAGACCATAGAATCTCATCAATGCTTGCTGGAACCCTTAAGTCTGAATGCTACACAATTCACCCTGTTGTTCTTTGGTGTCTCCAAAAGTTGAAGATTTTTCCTATCCTATCAAGCTAGTCCTATGCCTCTTGAGGTTTAGTCATTATTTTAAAGGCCAATGGCTTATCACACAAGAAATCCCGTGATCGATCTCTCTCTTCTCCAGCTCCTGGATGTACCTCAACAAGAGTGTTCTGAAATCGTGGTACATCTTGATCAACAACATAGACTTCCCATACGATTGTATAGATGAGGTTCTGATATATAGGTGGGTTCCCTTGAGGGGAATCACCTTCACCTTCCTAAGGAACTCATGGAAGATGTCTAAGAGGAAAACTGCTTCACACCAAAACAGAAGAATGAAAAAAAAACATAAAAAATATCATCTCAAACTAGAAAACCCGTAAGCAGAAACTGATATTTTAAAAACAAAAACCAACACTAGAGACACATATCGAAACATCCCATATCAACTTGAGTCTTATTAAGACATGATATTTCAAGGCAGTTATCACAACATACCTCTCAAGTACTGACAATCCTGTCACTAGTTTAAAAAATGTCCCAAGATAAGGATTCTTGAGGACATATCTACTTTGATACCAAACTGTGATGAACCGACCCAGGTTTCACTCAAACACGAAACCTTACACATTCCATCACATACCTAAAGGGCGTTCTCGATCCCCACAAGCTAGATATAAGCACCCGAGCATTAAACAAAACAACAGAGGGAATGATTTTTTCCCAACCAGAACAACCACACGACATACATATATAAAAAAAGAAAGAAACATTAGAATAATAATGAATAAATATGCCAAAACTATAAGGAAACAATGGAAATAGGCAATAATAAATGTAGCCAAAAACTCAAAGACAATTCCAACAACAAACGACTAAAAACCAAACAACTACTCCAAATGATGGTATGTAACAACTCCCATTATCTCACCACCATCTACCCAAAAAAATGACCCGAACCCTACCACCTTACTATGATACCTTTCCTTTCCCTACAATAGAAGACAAACAAAGGTCTGAGAACCACCGAAGAGGCATGCAAGGTGTGATATATCATGCTAAGTAGGATCCCACCCAGGTGTTTCATAACCAATCTCTATATAACAATTCTTGTATGCTCATTTTAAGTAAAAACATTACATGGCAAGTAGTAAATCAGTTTTACAGAAAAGAAGGTATAAACATCTCTACTTTTCCACAATTCTAAACAAAGAATATATATCAATTTTAAATCACATTTTCCATATCATTTTTCAAGAGCATAAATATTCATATTAAGGCTAACTTAGAAATCCAAGAGAAAAAAAATAGAAACACATGTATTAGAACACCATGGAATAATATAGGTCTAGGATGCAGACTACTTTACCACAATCATCAAGTAAAAAACCAGTTCCGAGAACAATGGGCCTAGGAATAAGAGGAATACCCCATGAGTAAACTCCCCCAACAATGTCAATATCGCCCCCCTAGAACAACGATGCTAGGTAATAAAAGAAATGCCCAGGACAAACCTCCTTCATAATCACAAAATAGTGGATGATAGCCCCAAGATAAAAATTCCACATAAGTAACCAAGGTAACCCATGTTCTTTTTTTCACAATTCATTCCAATTATTTGAAAACCATTTCAAAACCATTCCACAAATTCAATTTCAATGCTTTAAAAATACCCATTTTCTATCCATTTATCCATAACTAGGGAAAACCATTTCTCTTTGAAAACTATTTTTAACACACATAAAAAAGTCATGCAAATTCCATTAATAAATAAATTTATAAAGTAAGGAAAATAAAGCTTATCAATATAGGCTAGAGACATAACCACCTACCTCAAAACTCGGGTTTCACATGCTCATAATAGAATCCACAAATGAAGAGAACCCAAAAACATCAACGAAGGCCCTAGAATGAGATCCACACCAATACTAATTCAATTTGGAATACAAGGGATCGGCGGAAGAGAGGAAACCCACATACCTCAAAGAGGAACAACCTCTGCACCATGAACAACAGAATAAAAGGCCTCTAGAATAAGATCACACAATAGATCTAAAAGAAACCATGAAGAATCCCCAACCGTAGACTAATGGATCTAAAGATATCACCCAATAGTGATACCATGATCAATGTAAATGAAGAAACGATAAGGTAACTTACCCAGAGACGCACCACAATTCACTACAGAGATTAGACATCAAAAAAATTAGTATATAAGGGGTTGAGTCTCTAAAAAACATGCTCGAACAACCTTAAGTCAACTTCCATGGAGAACCGATGAAGGGAATAAAAAATATATATCCCCATGTGTATTTTGAAAACTGGATGCGGGCCGTTACATGACGTGTAACCTAGTTTCACAATGTGTAACTACCATGTCCCACCTACACCAAAAAAAAAATCACCTCAGATTAAAAATAAACCATTTAAACCATAAATGACGTGTAATAACCATTCAAAATGTGCACTAGTACCCAACATGATCTTTCATATTATGACATACATCCAACACTTGTTACATGGTGTGTAATATAGTTACATGGCATGTAACTACTCTGCAGCCTATATAAAATTTAGAAAAAAACTTCTGAATACTTTGAACCAAAAGGGAACTTAGAGAGAGAAAAAAATTAGTCAATCAAGGTAATGGGTTGTTACACCGGAGGCTGCTGAAAAGTAGTTGGGGTTTTAATATAGAATGGTAGAGAGACACTACCCTCATGATTAAAGTGTAACACAATGGTGAAATAATATATAAGGGTAAGAAACATAATAATAACAAGTATTTAAATAGAAAAAAATTCAATAAAAATGAATATATTGGAAATAATAACTAATAATTTTATCATATAAAAAATGAAAATAATGACATCACCAATAAAAAAATGGGGTATACATGGAGAAATAGAGCATCAAACACATACACCATGTGATATATAAATAAAAAAAGACAAAAAAATATCTCAAATAGAATCACCATAATATCCACATTCTTATACTCCCATACTCTATCCTAGAACAAAATTCAAGCATCCATAGAAGAAAGCTTACTGTTTCCCCTACTTGCATCCATGATGTCATCCTAGGTATCAAATAGTAGACTTAATAAGATGTGAGATAATATTATTAGGTCATCTCCAACAGTGTCTATAACAATTCCTTTTAGAGAATATAATATATAGCAGTGTGTAGGTATGACTAACATAATGATGTAAATGATATATTCATACAATCTAATCTACAAGTATATACAATCATTAAATAATTTTATAAATTATCAAGGACTATATGCAAGAGTGATTAATCATCTATGAAATTTGGGGGTATATCAAATATCATACCAATGAAGGCCAGGTTCCAAAGCCAATGAATAATGCATCCTCTTTGAGTCCAAAAATATCATCCATTGAAAACTCAATATAATGTAGACCTACAAGGTCCAGGATCCCAAGGCCATGGAGCAAGGAATCCACTTCATATCCATGAATATCATCCATAAAAAACTAATTAATGACTTTTATGGATTCCAAGGATCATTTCTATGGAGGTCTAGGTAAGACTAATCAAATGTAATAATCGAAGGTATCTAATATAAATTAATCGCTTATGCCATATAGTGTTGTTAGTTCTAAAACACAATGTTGGTTCCTTACCGAAGTATCAATCATTGAAATTTTTTTAGACATGATGAAGGGTACATATTAATTTCAATTTCTTGATCAATTTAATTAATCATAATCAATTATTTAATTAGTTCATTTAAAAGTCATTAAAAGAGGGGGAATATTTGTGTCCATTCCCATACCATAGACATATCCGTGCTCACGTTAATATCTATTTTTGTCTCTCTTATTCCATTGTGGTTTATGTTCATCCATTACCCTCCTCTACCACTCCAACTTGCTCTGTCTTCTGGGTCCCTTGATCCCTTACAGTTTGGTCGAGTGCATCAGATACCAATGGATTTTTGGGTTGTGTTTGAGGAGTGACAAGTGTTCCTAGTCGTCGTGACATGTGGTGGATTTCTCTAGTTACTATGTTCTTTTGAATTTCTCTTTTGATGATGGTTCTGGTTCTCTTTGGTGGCCATTGGTTTTGTTCACGATGGGGTCACATGTATGATTTATGTGGTTCGGTGATGAAGGAAACAAATAAGGCTCTATGTTTAATGATAGATTGATGGACTATGACGTTCTTTGGTGGACAAGTGTGGTGTGTGGATGATGATGACAATGGTGGAAATGGATCAGTGACAATGATAGTGATGATGATGACACATAAACTTTTGAGATAATGGTGAATATTTCGGTGGGTCTCACCGACATTGTGATGATGGAGAGGTGAAATTATAGGGTGTTCAATGTGATGGGTGTGCAACTCGAGGCATGCGATTGACTTGATATGACACAAAAAATGATATTTGTGATGATGAAATTTTAATTTTTAAATTTTAATTTTTTTTGATGTGTTGTTTTTTTACTATCCTTTTAAAATGAAAGGTTACCACTAACCCTTAAAGTGACTTTTAGAAAACGGAAATTAAATGGATTTGGTGGTGGGATTTTCAACACACCACAAGGGGTGGCATAATCATAGTTGTTAAAACAAACCCACCTCAATGGGTTGTTTGGGTTGTGGTCAAAAACCTAAAACCATGTTAAAGGGATTATATAACATCAAAAAATGTTCTAACATATTTAATTTAATTTATTAATCATTTTAGATGCAATGCATGGATGATACAATGTGAGGAAATATGATGTTATCAATAAACACCAATACATTAAGGGAAAAGGTATAAACAACCAAACATATTAGAAGGATTATTTACTCATCCGTTCTCAAGATTTGATTTGATCTAAAATGAGAGAAATCAAAGAAACAAAAAATGTCCATGAAAACAGGGAATATGATGTCACCCATTGATAGAATTATATATTTATAGATAAAATGAAAAATGAAATAAGAGGAAGGATAGACTTAATAATGAAGATTCAATGTGATTGATTATGCTTGATTCCATGATCAGTTTGGGAAAAACCATAAATTATTATCTTGTGGTAGAAGAGGAGAGTCAAGGGGATGTGTTGCATGTGTTCGATTAGAATAATATAAGGAAATACCCTTAATGAAGGTAGGGGAATATTTGAAATTTCATACATTATAAATGGGGGCAAGGTTTGGTTGTGTGGTTTTCCAAACCAAGCACCAACTATGTGAAACCAAAGTCTAAAGTCACACTTCCATGCATAACTATGAACATGGTTTACAAAATTATGTTCCTCCCATTCCAGTACCCTCTTAAAATTTTCTCTAATTTTCCACATGTCTGTTCAACCTTGGGTGAAAAATTTGAAAAACCAAGTGAAAACCCCCTAGGTTCGTATGATTTGGATACAAAGTTTTCACGAATTTTATGAACACCATTTACCTTCTATTTTCTTTAAAAAACTAGGACATAAAATCCAGATGCTCTTGAAGCTCCATCAAACTATTGAGGAAATTATAGGCCTTAAAAATCATAAAAAAACTTTTAGGTATTCTAACACTCAAAATTACATTCCAAATATCAGTTGAAGAATCAACCCATCCACTAAATGAAAT
This sequence comes from Viscum album, assembly GCA_963277665.1. Classification (NCBI taxonomy): domain Eukaryota; kingdom Viridiplantae; phylum Streptophyta; class Magnoliopsida; order Santalales; family Viscaceae; genus Viscum; species Viscum album. The sequence goes on along the minus strand of OY728137.1, from coordinate 60,156,093 downwards.
TCTCAGAAACCATTCCAAAATCCAAACTGTCCAAAACACATGACTTAATCCTAATCAGCCATTTTTTTTGAATTTTTCTATAAGTCCCAAATTTCACAACTATATAAAAACTCATTTTTATTCCTTCCAAATATCTCTAGAATCATAAATAACAATAACTTCATAAAATAATTTAAAAAAATTAATAACAATTTTACCCCCATGGATAGACCAACACTGAAGATTCATTCCTCTTCTTATATTGAAACATAAAACACACGTACATGGTATAAATTCACATGGTTTATCCCAAACTATACATAAGTTACTATTCATAATACTTAGCACCTTACATACACCAACACTTCCAACACCTCTATGGAGACCATTTAAACAATTCCAACACATGTATTGTTCCGAAAAACCAATACCATCCACTAGATTCATCACTCGATCCTTAAATCATATAAAAAAAATATTATCCAGAGCTATCTCAATACTTAAAATTTCAATTAAAATATCAGTTAAAAACTTAACCCCTTAGTAGAATAATAAATTCTAATTTTCTCTATGATTCACAGAACATTGTGGAGTGGGTCTTTATAAGGTCCCTATTATAAGACTTCTCTTTGATGAGAAGAATTTTTAGTTTATAAATATCATTCTTGATGTACCTCGGTCCCCATTTTTAGATCAACTTAGTTCACTATTTTCCAGAATTCTAGAAAATATTCCACTATGAAACTAAAAACATGAGGCATACTGGTCATGAAAAAACTAACACAACCACTAGTTATCATCACCAATGCCGAGAAAGAACTAAATTGAACCAATCAATAAAAAGATAATAATTTTCATCAAATTCTTTAATCTTGTTAATATAGTGATCTACAATATAATTCTTTTCTCATGGGGGAAAATTCCAAATTATGGTGCTTCCCACAATCAAAATCTCTTTCTAAAATGACATTCAATATGGTCCAATGAAAAAAATTAGTTAGTTTCCATCTCAATACATCTAATAATGCACAAAAACATAGGTTGGGTCTTCCAATAACAAACTCAATCCATATAATCACACAATAACTGGACATGGTCATTATTCTCATATCCAAGTTATAACTGAAATAATATTCATTTCCCATTACTTGGTCACCTGGAACATCATCCTTGTCATCTGTTGAAATCCTAACCATAAAAGGGTCACAAATGATTATGAAATCCCCACAATATGTATTTTTATCTAATTCATCTCTAGAAAAAATTCAGGGAACTCCAATATCATGGTTTTATTAAAATTCATGTGAAGTCATACACCTGGGTCAACTATACCATTAAACTCCAATCCATCTTTGATGTCACCTATCACCATAAAGTGCACCCCTAATTATCATAAATGCTCCTATAAACCATGATTGAAAGGATATCATTGAATTATTGGTATCAAAATCTCACATGACCACTCTTAAATATATAAATAATTGTCCCCATATATAAAAAACACCATCTATCTCAATCTTGTTCAACCCAATAGTTGTATGCTCTTGCACCACCTACTTACAAAACCAAACTGATGATGCCTTGAGTTTTACATCACATCAAACCTATTCTCACATTACTAAACAATCAATCATTCCACAATAAATGAAAATAACATCTATTCAAAGTTTCCATAGGGCTTTCATTCACAAGTCCGGGGCATCTCACTTTCCAAGGAAAATCACACGATCATCCACCAACCCGAGCATCATTAGTAACTAGAAGCATATTCCCACATATTATCAATCCTACATCTAACTGTGAAATTTCAAGAAATACATTTTCATTAATAATTTACATGGAATATGTAGGTCTAGAAGTTTTTTTGATCTTACCCATTGAAATAAATGTTGATAAAAAAATCACCTTAGGTGATTTTCATCATGATATTTCAAGGAAGCCAGATTCCAATATGATATATCTAACTACAACATCCATGAATCAATATCACATATGACGTAATATACCAATTCATCCATCCATAAATGAACTCACATTTATAAGAAAATACCTCTATCAAGATACCCTCATATATCACAAGCCAATTGGATATCCCACATTTCCCATAAATCAATCATAAAAAAAGTCACATATCATAGGACAGACTTCTAAGATCCTGTCAATGAAACCTAAAGGAAATTAACATGCTAAAAAAACCCTCTATTGTTCACCTACATGTACACATACTAGGCATCACTTTCCAGGTGATCATCCTTCAAGCATACAAAGCCTCCATAGACATCTTCATATAATACTACCCACTTAATGATCACAATATCATCCAAACATATATAAATACATTTTCCCATGATGGTTTTTTAGTGTATCATAATCATAGGGTTTATTTAAGTAACAATTTACCAAAGATATATATGGTAAAAAAACATATTGTGTTTTGTTAACACATTTTTAACTCAGCTGATTATCCCTTAGAATCGATGATAAGGCACCAAGTTCCCATAAAAACCAAGTTGGTCCAACTTTAAATCCTTTATGAGAGAGGATACATATTAAAAATCAATTATAATTTCTCTATAAAATCTATAAAAATATTATTTAGGGTAAAACTACCATTTTCAGCTACGTAGAATGTCACCAATGAGTTTTATTAGAAAACACAATATATGTTATTATTGATACTTTAAATAATTGATACCCCATCATTAGTGATATAAATCAGAAATAAGACCATGCATTTCTTATAAATAATATATGTTAAATATTTATGCATGTACATCAAACTCTTCCAAATGAGCTAAGATCCAAATTAATAATAAGTCAAAAATCAATAGACCTAAGTGTGTTACTAGGTAAAATCAGTCAATCATAAAACCTAAAACCAAGATTAGCAATCAAATATCCCTAGTATCGCAGAAATACCACCATAAAAGGTGATAATGCTTCACTAGTCTATGGTCCATCATAATATATAACACATTCATATATCACCTATCAACTATCACTCAGAACTGTAAGATAAAACAAAAATTCCAAAATACCACTTCTGATCACTCCACTAAATAGTAACCACTCTCTAGTGCTTGGATAGATAGTATTATGTAACCCCATGAATTACTCCCCATATTCCAGAGGGTATCGACTAGAAGTGAGGGTCTAGGGTGTCACCGTGGGGAGAATATATCATTTTATTATACTAAAATTATGTTGAAGTACCTAGATATCATCATTGATAAATAATAAAAATATGCGGAGGCATCCCCGTATCCACTCCCCTATATGAAATCCTACTCAATCATGAATTATCAAGAACTATTCACCTTTTAAACCTATGAACAACTAAGCCTACTTGGGTACCATAGTTTCATGGCTGATTGAACAATGTGTGAGTACAACTTAGAAGAACACCATAAATGAGGTCCCAAAAAAAACTCTATAATTTTATATACATGTGATATTCTCAACTGTGAAAATAAATAAAATTAAAATTCATAGATAAAATAACCAGAGTTGTTCCTCAGGTTCTATGGTCACACCCAAAATTTATTATTCATAATTTTCTAGTATAAGATATCTGTGGTCATTGTGAAAATAAAAAATAGAAATATAACCATAGAATAAAAGGAATGTAATGGGGTACAACATCTAATCATAGAAACATAATATGAATCAGGGACCGACATCCCCCATAATAACAAAATAAGAATATGGGGCCATAATCCAACAGTAGTTACATAATAAGAATTTATTACTAGAATCCACTCGTAGTTAAACAATATGAATCAAGGGTATCTATCCAAAGTGACATAATAATAATCATGGGGTATCCTCCATCCATAGTAATAGAATAAGTACTATTGAATAACATCTACTCTTAATAACATAGTAAGTGTGAAGGTCTAGTATCAACCCATAGTAATGTAATAAGAGTCAGGGGCCAACATAAAATTCTAGTAACATAGTAATAGTTGGTGCTTAATAGCCACACATTTTATTATTATAAGAGTTGTGGGAAAAAAACCACCCATTTTATCATGCATAATTATCATTCTATATAGGTAATCATATAAAATTTGGATTAACCCAAAAGAAAAGATCCATGTTGATATCATAGGAAATCATTTATAGGTAAACAAGAGTTGTGAATTCATCCCATAATAACACACATCATCTATATAGAACCATTAGGCTCACACCATCATCCTTTTATTTACAAGGTGACACTTTATGTCAACCACACATACACTCATGTACTAGCCCTCACTGGTTTCCATATATAACAAGGGAACTTGTCAATTTCACCTTGGTCTCATCAAGAAGTTTAAAACCAATATTGGTTCCCCAATCTCGTCACATTGGACAATCCCATCACTTAGAGTTCATAAAATACCTCAAGATCATTATAAACATATTAAAGTCTCATTGGCCTCATAGTGTGAGACCCACTAAAACCACTCATAGAAGATGTCATAAATCCCATCTCAGATCCTAAGTCATATTTAGTCAGTCCAATCACCCAACTGACAATATATTTCAATATATTCCAAAAGCCTAGGGTTCTCCTAGGATAGTTTGAGAGGAACACTCATTATCCTCTCTAATCAACTGTCAAAATAGATCTAAGGATCCTCACTATCATAACATTTCTTACTTTATCAAATCATTCCAATTCATCATGAATCCCTAATAATATGAAGTATGGAACCTATAACAATGTCAAGTAAATTCATTTATTTATTTAATTACACCCTTCCATTGTTTGAATATCTAAATTCACTCATTAATAATGAATCCCCTAATCATCAATGGTCAAGGAATTATGTCATTTCTCAATGGATTATCATAATCCTTGAGAAAATTTTCACTTCATGAGGTCTTTAATAAATAATTAATATTATATAATTTAAACTCTTTCAGATTCTATATATCATATGTCCTTGGATATTAGTGTTTAAGGTATAAACTGATGATCAAGGGTTAATCAAAGTTCTTGAATCTTGTATTTATTCATAAATATTATATTTTTATAAAAAAATATTTTATTTTAAAATGGTCAATAAATTATAGTAGAGGGACTTTATATCACATGTTAAAAAAATGAATTTAATAAATCATAGGGAAATTCATATAGACCACATAAATAAATCTATTTAATTCACTTTATTGTGGAAGCTCATCCACCATCATAAAAGATCATCTAATACCCACCCCAGTTCACATCATAACTCGATGTTTGAGTAACTTATTGTGGTTAAATACTTGAGAAAATGGCTAAGAACCACCAATAAAATCTATATATATCATAATAAATATATATTAATGACAGTATAATAATCCACTTGGATCTAGTTTTTCAATTTTGAGTATAATAACTTCTTTAAAATGATAATCAATGATGTGTGATCGTCATTATAGAGAATCATATACCCATCACAATGAAAATCCAAATAAAAATGAGATGATTCCTCCATTATATTATGGAATAATCTTTAAATTACTTAAGCTTCCCTCAAGATCAAATGTAACTCAATTACAACAATAATTGATGGATATACTACCTCTAAAAGAAAATAGGAGCGAGTTCTTATTATAGGATAATTTTACTGTGTACCAGGCATGGGAATAGACCTAAAATAATTTTAATTTGTTTTTATCATTTATTTTAATATTTTGTGGTTTATAGAAAAAGTTTCATCATAGGAATATTGTTGAAAATATATGAAAAAAGTAATAATTTTATTTCATACTATGATATCATACTAAACCAAAGTCATACTTCAAGGTAATACATTAATGTAATACTATGGAGGCATACTAAATCAATTTCATTATTTTATTTCATATTAAATAAATTTATATACTAAAAAATTAATAATTAACGAAAAAACAATTTATTAATGTCATACTAAACAAAGTAATACTTTCTAGAATTCATTATATGTTAATTCATATTTTCTAGAATTAAAACCAAACAGAATCATACGTTAAAGTCTTACTAAAAAATGTATATATTATAAAAGTCATTCTAAATGAAGCATTAATTGATTAAATACAAAATAAATGAATTTATAATTTAAATTTATAATAATCATAGTATAAATTTCAAAAAGTTAGACTAAATAAAGTCATTATTTGATAAAGACATACAAAAATAAGTTATACATTTAACCCTTACTAAATAATGCCTAATATTCAAGAAGTGATATTAAATGATGTTATACTTTTCAAAATCTATATGAAATGAATTCATACTTTTTTTCATACTAATAAAATTATTACTTTAAAAAATTCAGAATTACTAAATTCATACTTTCTATAAATAATTATAATTTATTTGATACAATGAAGTCATACTAAAAAAATTTACATTTTAGAAGTCATAATATGAACTATGATTGCAACACATCGTCCAACTAAAAAAATCTACACTCAGTGTATTCAAACTAAATGAAGAACTACTCTATGAATTCTTATTAAATAATGAAATTCTCCAAAAAATCATATTATGAATAGTATTTCTAGAATAGAGTATTATTGAATCCATAAAAGATATACTAAATCGGTAAAAGTCATATTAAATCCACTATGTATTACTTTTAAATGATAACTAATTTTTTTTAAAATACGATATAAGTTTGAAAACCTTAAAAAAACAAAAACTAATTTTTTAGACATCAAAACATTTAAAAAAGAATTAAATGACTATAAATTCATGATAGACCACTTAAAAAATATTTATAAAAAATATACAATCGAGAAACGTGAAATTCCCATGGATCATACCTCAACCTATACTTAAATATCCAACACCTCTAATAGATCTAAAGTCACATGATAGATCAAAGACCCTACCCAAATTAGTATTAAAAATATCTAATACCTTACATAGAACAATAATTTTAACACTTCTACTAGGTTTGATTACACAAACCTGACCCATGGATTGATGAAAAAGCACACTCTCAAGAGTAATATTCATCCCCTATACACAAATAATGTCCTAAAATATCATTTGAATCTATCCCAACTGTTGGATTCTCAATTAGAATCCCAGTTTGGGGAAAAAAACTTACTGGAATCATGAATTCCAATATTCACTAAAATTCATTACCTATAAAGGAGTGTGTATTTACACATTTGATCCTATTTTCATAATTTAACTTTCAAAAAAGTTAATCTAATTACAAAAAAATGTGTAAATTTATTTTCTATATGTATTTAAACTCTATATTTTTCAATAGTGAACTATATATGGAAGTCTATATAGAAAAAACTAAGGTATTTATGATTGTAATTGATGTAAGTAGAGTTTTTATATTAATAAAGAATTTTTTTGGACTAATGTAATCTCCTTGATCATGGAATTTAAAATTATTTGGGAACTTAATAAGAATTAAGTTAAAGATATTGGTTGAAATAAATTTGTACATAAATTTTTTTAACCCCTATAGCATATTTTTATTTTTTTATGTTGATGATATTATATTTTACAATGATGAAATAAAGGTGTGTGATGATTTTTCCACATAAGGATTATGAATTTTGATATTTCATTACATGGTGAAATGAAATTTTTCTTAGGTAAACAAATTATTCAATCTATTGATGATGATTTAATATTAAAAAAATATATATTAAAGAGATATTGGAAATTATAGGATTCACACAATCAAGAGATGTATGTAATCCTATATATGTAGGGATAAAAATGAGTATATATGATAAAAGAATTTCAATAAATTTAAAAGAATTAAAATAACTTATTTTTTGTTATTTAAACCAAACTATATTAGAACCAATACTACTTTATTCTGTAACTAATGATGTGAATTTGTTTTAAAATTTGAAAGAGTCTCATCTTATTTTATTCAAGATAATTTTCCGAAATTTTTTATTACAAATATAAATTTATATTTTTTTTGCAAAAAAGGTTAGAAAAATTTAACCTAAAATGGTTTTTAGATGATGCTTTCTCATAAGAGATTGTTAAAATTTGTCATTGTTTTATTTTTTGTTGAAAAATGTGTTATAAAAAAATCTTATAAATAAAATTTTATCAAAGTAAGTTAAAATGAGGTATAATATATGGCTATATCATAGGAAACTATCCAAATAATGTGGATAGAGAATCAAATTGAGGAAATGGATTTTCAGATAGTACATCCACTAATTTTTGACTATGATAATTAAAATAACATTTATCTTTCCACAAAAATAGTGCATCATTATGATACAAATCATATAGGTTGAAAATAAAATTATGGATAATAATGTAGAATAAATATTTTTAAATAATTAATTTATTCCATATAGGTAACAAGTTGTTTATATAATAAAAAATCATCATACAATTGAGTTATTTTTGATGTTAAGGATAAAAGTGGGAGTACATCCCATATCTAATACCATGTTATGTAAATTCTTGATTTTCTTACTCTATATTATTTTACTAAAATTATTTAAGATGTATTATATATAGGGGGAGAAAATTTATCTCCTTTTTGGATCTATTTAAATATTTTTGTTTGTTTTTGGGGGAATGTGTCTAAAACATATCTTAATGTTTTTTGTTTATAAATGTATAATTAATTGGGTTGAGATTAGTTTTTTATGAAAAAATTGATGATTAAATTGATAAATATTTTTTTTTATTTTGAAAAATATCACAGAGACATAGATATTATTAGTTTATGATTATTTATATTATGAAATTTTTGTAGGAACCTTTAATTTGTTCACTGTTTTTTTCAATAATGGCGAGGAGAATGAGTATTATTGGAAAAAAATTCATATAAGGAGATTACTATTCCCCATAGATTATAATGTTATCTTTTTTAAAATACTAGTGTAAATGTGATCGTTGATGAATTGATATTACCATCAAATAAAATTGATAATGATTTGGTTGTGTTTTCATCTAGACAAAATGAATTTTAGAGTAAACTAGATAATGCAATAAATTGAAAAGGTTTTATTCAATAAGACAATTTAGATGATAAGATTTGAACGTTATATCCATTAAGAACCAAGTTATATGATACTCTTTCCACTGATAAAGACCATTTTTAGAATTTTTTGTGTTAATATGAAATGATTGAGAATTCATAAATTCGAAGCAATTGCGTTTTGGTATGAGATAGAGAAGTATACAAATCCAATGTTCAAACTGAAAAATTAGATAGGTACCACTTCAAAAGTGTACTAGAATACATCATAAGAGTATCCTGGATCTGGAATCAAAAAATTAATAAATTTATAAATGATGGGAGAGTAAAAACCAAATTCAAAAGTGTAATGTTTGAGTTCAAAAGTGTAGATATATATTTAAAAATAATCATATTGTACTTTGTAAAAGTAATCCAATACTTCGGAGGATTATATTATAAATTTAAAGTAGCTAATGGGATAATAAAAATAGTAATGTTCAAGTTAAAAATAGTAAAATTTTAATCTATAATATTACTTACTGGTCTTTATAAGAGTAAATGAATAATTCATATGAGTAAAATACTTTATAAAATATTTGGATCTCAAAATCCTTACATAGTAGATATATCTAGAATTTTTTCTTCAGATGAATTTATATCGTATGATTCATTAATAATTTTATTCATGTATTTAAATTGTATAATTAAATTTAAAAAATTATTATTACTATTGATAATGAATTGGGATGAAATGCAATCCTTATGTTGAGGTTCCATGAAAGAATTCCATAAACATGTAGATATTTTTTGAAGATCTTAATAAAGAATTTTTCAAAGAGGATGGACATTGTGAGGATTTGAATACTTCATGAATATGGAAAGACAACATATTATAAAGATAAATAAGGTGGAACTTGCCTTGAATATAAATGAGAATTTGAATAAAAATCATCCTTCTAAGGATCAAGGTAATTTTTATATTTAAATATAATAATAATATTCCTGAAATATTATGTTAATATAAAGTGAAGGAGGTAAAAAAGTTTGAGGTATATAGAATTGATAATCATCGAAACTATTTGTAATGATTCTATAAAAATTTAATGAGGTCAACAAAGGAAAAGAATGTATAAGAACATATAGATTATTTGAAGAGATATTGTGACCAGAAGAAGAACTTGAACTATTGGGTCTATAAAATCTCATATTTTTAATTTATTAATCTATATTCAGAGAGTATTTATTGATTATATTTAACAATAATGATTTTTTACAATGATTTTTATTTTAATATTATTTTATAAGGTTCATGGTCCTAAGAAATCCTAGATCTATTTGAAGATAACAAAATACTAGTTTTGAGTGAATGGGATAATTACTACCACAAACCGAGGATCTTATCCCCCTTTAAGGACAATAAAATTATTAGATAACAAAAAAAATTCAATTTTTTATTATGTATTATTTTATGTGATGAGATTACTGTTGAACAAGAAGAATGGAAAATATAATTTAGAAAAATAACACAAAAACCGATTCACCACCACCCTTATCAGTGTATTTAATTTTTTGTTTGAATATTTTTGTATAATTAATTATAAAATGGATTAGAGAGATTTAAATTTTAGGACCAACCATCTAAAAATGAAAGATCATGAATTTTCTAGAATCATTAACATAAAATTATTCATAATTCCATAATAGGTTAATTAAACTATAAGAAATAAGAATATCTCATAAAAATTTCAACATGATATGATCATAATTCATATATAGAAAAAAAGTATTTCGTATCATTTTCGAATACCTATAGTGAAACATAATAAATATAAAAGGATAATTTTTTGGATGATAAAAACATTGGAAGAAAATCAGTTGTTTTAGAATATAGGATAAAATATCCTTTAAAATTTTTTAAAAATATAATTTTAAAGGGAAATAGTTTATAAAAAAATAATTTTAGAAAGAGAATGAGAAATTAAATAAAAAAGATATTGATGAATTATGTTAATATTAAAATGAATATTTGTAAATAAAGTGGTTAAAAATATGAGGAGAAAGTGAATATGCTGAAAAAGATAACAAATTTACATGAAGAAATTATAAAATAATATCAAAGTGAATAAAAATGACATTATAAATCAGCAAATTATTTATAAGGTTATCTATAAAATAATATTAAAAAAAGTCAATATATAGGTGAATGATTTTCGACTAAAAGAAGAGATATTTTCTACTCCACCTATAAGAATCCTTTCAATTAAATTATGAACTAAAGATAGGTGAAATAGAAAAGAGAAATGAAAACCATATAAATTACTAGAGGATAAAAAATTATTTTTAGAGGTAATATACATAATATTTCTTAAAATTTTTATTTATACATTTAAAATCTCGATTTGCAAGTTACACTGGAAAAGAAACTCTTACCATCAAACATCCATGAATATGGTTTATCCTCCTATATATTAAAGGTAACCATATTAATCAATTTTTTATAAACCATATTAATATCTAAGAACTTTTAAACTCTTCAAATTGAATATATTTTTAAAATTATATTAGTTATTTGTTGTTTATTTCCTTCATCAGATGATAGTAATTTTGATTATTTTTTATAAGATTCAAAATGGATATGTTTATACTTAGTATTTCTGAAAACATTCAACACTACAAAATTATTAATGAGAGTGTAAAAAATTATATATAATTATTTATAAAGTTCCATGTTCATTTTATGGATGTTATGGGTGTGTTTTTTTAAAATTATATCCATGATGACCATGATTCAGGTTATTTACCAATAATAATATGAAAATTTATATTGAAAATTTGTGTCACACATCCAAAATAATGTACATGAATTAAATTAATTTTTAATATCATATATTAAAAATATTTATTTATATCCATTCATGTTGGAAGTGTGAAAGATAGTATAAAACCATTCATATAGGTTGTTGAACCATCCTAAACCAGAATTTATTTTACTAAGGAACGAGTAAGAGTATATAGAAATATTATATTAATATAACTTTTATAGAAGCATAATTATTTTAATAGAACAAAATTAGATTTTATTTTTCTATATATAATTAATTGATATGAGATGGTAATTAGAAAATATGGTGAATAAGTAGACACTTAGACTAATTGAATCCGTCTTGAAACATGTTCCTTTATAATGATGGATTTAGGTCTCCTTCGAACCGGAGGCTACCAAATACGTACTATGGATTTAGTACAGGTAATTTGTTATTATATTAAATAATAAAAGTAATAATAAGGGTGTCTTGTTTGGGGTTGATAATCAGTTCATTTATAAGTGATTTTTGTGTGATATTTCCACAAATACCCATTCCTTAATGTGCAAGGTTATCATTTTCCAAAGTATATCCAAATTTGAAAAATAAACTATTTTTAATTAATAACCACATACAAAGAATATATATATATTAGGCCATCCCCCAATAATTTAACCATTCGACATCATTTTATCATCCAGGTAGAAACTCAATTTTTCCTCTGTATTTTTTTTCAAATAATACAATTTACCCGATTAAGTAATATTTATGTGATGAATCCATTTTTTTAAAAATTTAATAGAGACCAATTTTTATATAATAAAAAAATATATTATAATATAAAATATGGGAAAATTATTTTTTATAGAAAAATGGATTTTTAAGCATTAAGTGTTACAATTATATTTCATATGAATTACTAATTAAATTATTATTTAATTATATTTTTATACATTGAAATGATAATTTTTTTTCAATTTATCCTTTATTATTGTCCAATTTATTCTCTTAAGATAACATTACCCAACACTTATAAAAAATTCACTGAAAAATATCCTTGGTAAAATTAAAATATTTTTGGCACATTCTATTAACATTTAATATATAACTTCTTGAAATTTCATTTTAACAAATATTTTTGTAATAGATCATTTTTAAAATTTATAATCTCAATAAATACTTAATTTAAAATATAAACATAAAAAATAATAACTTTTTATTAATATAAATTTACATTTTTATAATATATAAATTTAATTTATTAGTGTTTTAATTTCATTCCAAAATTATTATAATAGGTGAATTATATAATTTTTTATTTGTTACAAATAATTAAAATACAGAAATGTACCTATTAGATACATTTATATCAAAAAAGAATATATACATAGACTATATTTCCGATGACATATGTCTAACCACCATATAACCAAAAAATACATAAATAAAAATAATATTAAATTATTATATAAAACATCACAAACATCTATGAAATGTTTCAATGTTTTCTTTAGTTTCTTTATCAAGGTGTTTATGATATTTCTATGGTATTATATAATTTATATAGTTACTATTAGTGGTATTATCTTTATGGAAGATCAAAATTATGTGAATTTAAACACTGTTGTATTTTTATTTACTTATGGTTTCATTATTTTAGTACTTTTACTAATTTTGTTTCTTTTAGTAATCTTTTATTATATGTAATTATTCATTATATTATTATAAAAATTTTAAATAAGATATTTTTTTAGTTCAAATTTATTTGTATCTAAATCCATCAAACATAATTGATTTATTTAATGGAAATTAAATACTAAAATCATGGGGTATTATAAGATACCACCTTAAAATAATTTTTCCCTAAAAATTTCATTACAATAATGAAAATATTTGGTTAATTTTATCAAATTTCACTTTCAGGTTCCAATGTTTCTACCTTAAGATTATGATTACTCTAGTTAACATTAACTAAGGGAGTTATCTAGTTTTTTAGTACCTTATCTCTTTGATTCAAGGACACTACCCATTTTTATTTATAGTTGAGATCATATAAAATTTAGGTAACCATTGAGATAAGTATATTTGATGGATTGGGTATGTATTTCCAAAAAAATAATACACAGAACACATCTCATACTTGTGAATGGTTCAGTGGAAATGAAACTAGATAAGATGTAAAGACCTGTAAAATTCAAAGGAATTTTTTTTCTTAATTTTCTTTGGGATTTTACAAGAACATAGTTTCTGACTGCACCTGATTCCGAGGCCCGGTGTGCCCGGAATCAATTTCTGAAGTTGCCTCGGGTACGTTCAGTGAACGAACGAGCGGGTTTTTCTATCTTTTTAACCGGTGCTCAGAATTAAAATCCGAGGGCACCGATGAACTCACAACGCCCGTATTTCCTTAAGAGGACTTTTACCATAGGTGCGTTTGCATGGGAGAAGAAGTTTAATTTTGGCGTTTAAGGAAGAAATAAATAAAATTGTGAACAATTTTATTTTTATTATTCAAGGAAGTTAAAATCTACCATGGGAAGTTGTTGGTGGGGTCCACAACCACCCAACATCCCATGTGTGAATATGTGGGAGGTGGGGCCCACACCCACCTAACCTCCCATGGGATAGTTTAGTGTGGTGGGGCCCACACGAGACCATAACCCCCTTGAACTTCTTATAACTCTCTTAAACTCCCTTGCACTTAATGTGCCAACTGCTCTTTAATCTCATCCTCCTTTAAGTTTGTATAACTCTTCACCTTTCCTTCTACCTTTAATTCATCCCAACATGCCTTAATTAATGAGATGATCCTATTTATTTAATTAATTTTGTGGTTTGGTTTGAATTTTAAAAATTCTTGAGGTGTGAATAAAAATAATATCATGGGATATTATTTTGGAGCTTTTTGTGTGTGAGAAAACCTTAACAAAATTTCTGGAGTTTTTGGGAGAACTTTGGTGTGAAGAAGAAGAGAACTTCCCTCCGACAAAGAACGACGCATCTTCAATGAATAACAGTTCTTCTTCGACAAAGAACACTTTACCTTCAACATAGAACGTTCTCGACGAAGAACGCCTCCGACGGAGAATGTCGCCATCGACGAGGGCTCTTCCTCCGACGACAACGGAATCGACACCGATATTCCGTGGCGACCGAACACCGCGATGCTTGCCTCTTTTCGCGGCTCGACGACATGCGACTTCTTTTCGAGGTAGGGGTTTATTTATTTATTTTTTTCGTGAATACTACCTTGTCGTTCTTCGTGAAAATACGACCAATTGCTATCGATTAACGAGAGGGGGCCGGACTGCACAAACACGGCCGACCCTCCTCTTTTATCCATGTTTTTGTTTCTAATGTGGTTGGAATGGGAATGGCGTGGTGCCGTCTCAACGCACGGGATCGTGCGGAAAGTAATGTGTGGCGCCGTCGCGCCGCGCTGTGAAATTGAACCAAGTCACGGCGCCGTCGCGCCGCGCCAGATAACTGCAAGAGCACCACGGCCGGAACGGGGCCGCGGCGGAGGGGTGCGGCACCATCGCGCCGCACTAGATGAATGAAGGTCGCGGCCGATACCGGGCCGCGACGGAGCATGGGAAACCGACGGCTGGAAGCGGGCCGCCGGTGTTGGAGCAGGGAGGGGACCGGCCGTCACCGATCCCGTGGTGGCAGAAACCGGCCGGCCGGGCAAGGGAAAGCTGAGGGTTGAAACCCCCGGCTGACCAGCTAAGCGGCCCCCATTAAGGGGGGGGGGGGGGGGGCAGGCGCCCCCCCTGTTCAAACGGCTCGACCGTTTGGCCGAGCGCCTGGCCAGCGCGCCCAGGCTGGGCCGGCTGCCTGTCCGGTCCTCCAGGACGGGCCGGGACGTGCTGGCCGGTCCGAGCCGCTCCCAAGCGGGCCGGACCCGGACACGGTTCGGGTCGACACTGGGGGTATCGGGCCGGTTCGGACCGGGCCCGAACCCCTTAATACTGAATCTTTTCCGGTCTGACGCCCATATCTTGTGATACAGGCCTCCGATAGACGCAAAGTCAGTTGTGATGAGATCCTTGGATCGAGATGGTAGTTTTGGTATATTTCACTCAAGGTTTCAGAATACTTTGGGTTCGGCCGAGTTGGTTCGTACACGAAACCAACCGGGCCCTCGGAGCGGAAACACTCATAACTTTAGCTCCGGACGTCCGATTGACGTGCTGTCGACCTTGTTGGATTTATCTAAGTGAGGTGGAACTTTTGGATTACTCCGCTCGAGGTTTGGATTCCGTCGGAGTGCAGTCGGGTTGGTTCGCTCACGAAACCAACCAGCCCCCTGGAACGGAAAAGCCAATAACTCACAGACCGGGCGTCCGATTGACGCGTCATCTGTCTCGTTGTTTTCCTCTTGATGAGACGGAACTTTTGGAATACTTATCTTGAGTTTTGGATGCGGTTGGATAGTGGTCGGGTTGGATTGCACCTGAAATCCAACCGGGCCCCTAGAACGGAAAAGCTGATAACTTTCAGACTGAACGTCTGTTTGACGAACCATCAGCGACATTCATGATCTTGTGGTGAAACGGTCCCTTTGAGTATACCCTATGAGAGTTCGGGGTATAGTTTAGATACGGCCGTTTTGGTTCGCACACGAAACCAACCGGGCCTCGGGGACGAAAACTCTAGTAACTCACAGACCGGGCGTCCGATTGACACGCCGTCTGTCGCGTTGAGACCCCTATGATGAGGCGGTTATTTGAGATACTTATTTGTGGGACTTTGAGATACTTGGAGTATCTACAAGTAGCTTGGGGAGCGGACCCTCCCAAAGACGAGCGTACGAAGTACAAAGACCGTGTAGCTGGCTGTGACCTGATTACTGCTTGTCCGAGTCGATTCAGAGTGACTAGCATAGCCTAGTGGGGAGCACGAATTTGTGAGGTGGCAGACCCATGGTGGAGGAGAACTACTGTGTGAGGTGGCATACCCACGGTACTCGACAGGAGGAGTACCTCTGTAGGCTATGAGGGGGAGCACTACTGTGTGAGGTGGCAGACCCATGGCGGAAGAGCACTACTGTGTGAGGTGGCAGACCTGCGGTACTCGACAGGAGGAGTACCTAAGAAGTGATAGGTTGGTGAGAAGTACCTCGGAGACGTGACAGGATCACTGTACTCCCAGAGACGGAGCTCTTCAGCAGTTACAGTTTCGATAATGAAAATCCTGGTTTGAGCAGAGTCTATAACCTTTGTGTTTTCCTCATGATTGAGATGGGTCACTCGATAACTTAGGTATATGTATGGGCATATACCTGGGTAGTGGTTATCTGTTGATTTCATAATCTTTGTGTTTCCTCATGATTGAGGTGGGTTACTTGATAAATTGGGTATATGTATAAGTATATACCTAGGTAGAGGTTATCTGTTGAGATCTTCTTTGTGGTTATCCTTGTTGTATTTATTGAGACCTTGAGGGTCTCAGGGTCCCTAATGAGTATCATTATACTCACCCCTGTACAGGCTATGCCCGCACCTCGTTGTGTTGGTTGCAGACGATGGGCAACGTAGACATAGGCCGAGTGTTCGAGGACTAGACGGTACCTGGAGGTGGACTTCACAACGAGATGACACTCGGAGAAGGTTGATGGGCGAGAGCATTGTGGAGGCTATCTGTACCTACCCTTCTGGTAGGATCCTTGGTGGACGATCCAGGAGCTACTTGTCACCTTCTGGCTGTTTTATCTTTTTTCCTTGTACTTTATAGTTGGGCTTGTATTTCCAGCCCCTTTACTTTCAGCACAGCTTGTTTCATTTTCACTTAGTGTTTTACTTCCTCTTGTACTCTGTGGTGTTTTGTTTACTTTTATAAAGGCAATGCCTTCCCAGTTATCGGGATTTATGACTTTGGTGCTAGTCACCAGCCCCTGGCCTATGGAAGGCGGGCTTGGGCTAGTCACGACACGAGCCCCGGGGACGGGTCATGACAAATTGGTATCAGAGGAGTTCGGTTCTACCGCAAAACTTATAACTATGATATTTTCTTTCTGTGAAGAAATAGTGTTAAGGGTACCAAGTGTGGTCTTCAGTTCAGGGAGTCCAGTGTTGGTGCGGCGGCCGACGTATCCGTACACCAGGACCCTGACTACTGATTTCTGACTTTGTGCACGAAAAACACAGATTGTGTGTGTGTTTCCAAGAGTTTTAAAGTCATCTCAAACCAGGTCAGCTCACTAGGTATAAATCACTGACCGTGTCGCATCTATTCAGGATGTTTCCACACAGACAGTGAGTTGGAGTTTCCGAGAGAGTACTCGATGACGGCTCACTAAGCGATGAGGCTCTGGTGCGGGCCCTTTTTACTATGTTGGCACCCTCGGGTGGTGTACCAGCAGCACCACCACCTGTTGGGAAGCAGATGTCACCAGCCATATTAGCGAACTGTGCACGCTGGCAGAGCACGATGCACGAGTTCCAGCAGTAGAGGCCTCCGAGGTTACGAGGCGAGGCAGATTCCTAGATAGCAGAGGGTTGGATGGAGGTGATTGCTAGAGTTTTATGCCTAGATGAGACACCAATGTAATGGATGGTAGACTTGGATACTAGTGTTTTCCAGTGAGTGACCATGAGGATGGTCCGCATAGTGATGAGGCTTCGGTACGTGGATCGATGCCTGAGATAGTGCCTTCAGGTAGTGTGTCAGCAATACATCACTACCTGTTGGTCAACAGTTACAACCGGAAGTATTGGTAGGTGATACATGTAGGCTTACTGCCTTATACGTGTTCCAACATCAGATACCCTCAAGTTCTATGGCGATCCAGATGCACAGGCAGCTGAGAACTGGCATGAGGAGGTGGCTGAGAGTTTTTCTAGAGCTTATACAGCTTCGGCAGGACGATGTTTCAGTAGCTGAGTAATCATCAAGGCGTACCGATCGTTTTTGGTACTTGATGACTACGATATGATCAATGCTTAGAGCACGGACCTCAGAGCGAGGTGTGTTTAAGGTATATCTGAGTAAGCACTCTTTTCTCTATGCATTACTACTTATGTTAGGGTGCTAGAATGAACCCTTGTGGTTGAATGTTCTTTGGCTGATCGGTTTTAGCCAGTTAATGTTATCAGTGGGAAGATGCAAACTGGCGTCCGTCTTAGAGACTTGGACGTGTAAAATGTTTCAAGAAGAATAAGTGTCAAGGAAAGATGAATCTGCAGAGCAGTAGACGTAGAAGCAGAGCTAGGAGAGAAGCATGTGGTGGTGTACTTTTCAACATGTTACAACCACCCGCCTTTGTTGTCCCCTCCAGGCTCAGGGAGCTGGAGGGCAGAGGAAGAGAGTAGCTGCATGCAGTCAAGGAGTGCGGCCGAAAGGTCTCTAAGGATGATTCGAAGTGCGGACTTTGTCTTCTACTACCTTCCGTAGCCACAGACATCGATACGAATCATCCCTTCCTTCCATGAATCTAGTCCCAGAACTAGAGTTTCCGGTTAAGCCGATGACTTGACCCTCACATCTGGAGATACCTTTGGGAGGAGACTCGATAGTCACACTTACGCCGATGGTGTGATCTGACCCTTGAGGTGAGAGTCTCAGTTGGGACCTCTTAGTGATAGCGTCGAGGCCTTACAACGTTAGTTTGAGTATGGATTGGGCAATCACTGTTCATAGTCAAATTAACGATATTAGGCAAACGTCGGATGGGTTTTCCTTGGTCGGCAAAAAGGAAACCCTAGGCAGCACATGATAAACTCGTGCATGGGAGGGTGTAGCCGATAATTCTTAAGTCATCCAACCTAACCCTCGTGGTAGCAGGAGTTTGAGTTTCAGTTCTAATCAGGAAAGGGAGACCTCTAGAGTTTGAGGATGACGACCACATTCTTATATGGGTCTCACCTTAATGAGGTTTGCAGAGATGTAGCCGAGGCGGCGAGATATCTCTGAGGTTCAACGGACCTTTCTAGGTTCCCAGTAGGGTATGCGGGGTGGTTTACCGCTTCACCTTTCTACCTCAGTTGCACCGAGCGCATTAAATCTTCCACGTACCTCGGCTGAGGAGATACGTGCTTGATCCTTCACACATCATCGACCTCAGGGAGTTGGACGTCGATGACAGGGCGACATTCACGGAGGTTCCAGAAGAGATTGTGGATTGACAGGAGCAGGTCCTACGAGGATGGTCGATTCCTCTTGTGCATTTTCGTGGGCAGCATGAGAACCTCCAGGTGAGCACATGGGAGTGGAAGGCTCAGATGCGTGCTCAGTACTGCTTTTGTATCCCTAGTTTTTGTTAAAGCTTTACGGGGACGTAAAGCCCTAAGGTGGGAGTAATTTAAAGACCCGTAAAATTCAAAGGAATTTTTTTTCTTAATTCTCTTTGGGATTTTACAAGAATGCAGTTTCTGACGGCACCTGATTCTGAGGCCTGGTGTGCCCAAAATCAATTTCTGAAGTTTGCCTCAGGTACGTTCTGTGAACGAACGAGCGGGTTTTTCTATCTTTTAACCGGTGCTCAGAATTAAAATCCGAGGGCACCGATGAAATCGCAGTGCCGATATTTCCTTAAGAGGACTTCTACCATAGGTGCGTTTGCATGGGAGAAGAAGTTTAATTTTGGGGTTTAAGGAAGAAATAAATAAAATTGTGAACAATTTTATTTTTGTTATTCAAGGAAGTTTAAATATACCATGGAAAGTTGTTGGTGGGGTCCACAACCACCCAACATCCCATGTGTGAATATGTGGGGGGTGGGGCCCACACCCACCTAACCTCCCATGGGAGAGTTTAGTGTGGTGGGTCCCACACGAGACCATAACCCCCTTGAACTTCTTATAACTCCCTTAAACTCCCCGACACTTAATGTGCCAAATCCTCTTTAATCTCATCCTCCTTTAAGTTTGTATAACTCTTTACCTTTCCTTCCACCTTTAATTCATCCCAACATGCCTTAATTAATGAGATGAGCCTCTTCATTTAATTAATTTTGTGGTTTGGTTTGAATTTTAAAAATTCTTTAGGTGTGAATAAAAATAATATCATGGGATATTATTTTGGAGCTTTTGGTGTGTGAGAAAACCTTAACAATGTTCTGGAGTTTTTGGGAGAACTTTGGTGTGAAGAAGAAGAGAACTTTTCTCCGACGAAGAACGACGCATCTTCAACGAATAATGGTTCTTCTTCGACAAAGAACACTTTCCCTTCAACATAGAACATTCTCGACGAAGAATGCCTCTGATGGAGAACGTCACCATCGACGAAGGATCTTCCTCCGATGACAACGGAATCGACACCGATCTTCTGCGGCGACCGAACACCACGACGCTTGCCTATTTCCACGGCTCGACGACATGCGACGTCTTTTCGAGGTAGGGGTTTATTTATTTATTTTTTTTGTGAATACTACCTTGTCGTTTTTCGTGAAAATACGACCAATTGATATCGATTAATGAGAGGGGGACGGACCGCAAAAACACGGCCGACCATCCTCCCTTATCCATGTTTTTGTTTCTAATGTGGTTGGAACGGGAATGGCGTGGTGCCGTCACACCGCGCGGGATCGTGCGACAAGTAATGCGCGGCGCCGTCGCGCCGCGCCGTGAAATTGAACCAAGTCGCGGCGCCATCGCACCACGCCAGAGAACCGCAAGAGCACCATGGCCAGAGCGGGGCCGTGGCAGAGGGGTGCAGCGCCGTCATGCCGCACCGGATGAATGAAGGTCACTGCCGATACCGGGCTGCGGCAGAGCATGGGAAACCGGTGGCCGAAAGTGGGACGCCAGTGTCGGAGCAGGGAGGGGACTAGCCGTCGCTGGTCCCGTGGTGGCAGAAACCGGACGACCGGGTAAGGGAAATCCGGGGGTTCAAACCCCCGGCCGGCCAGCTGAGCGGCCCCCATTAAGGGGGGCTGCGGTTACAAGACCGGGGGGGGGGGGGGGCAGCCCCCCCCCCTCTTCAAACAGCTCGGCCGTTTGGCCGAGCGCCTGGCCAGCACGCCCAAGCTGGGCCAGACCCGGACTCGATTCGGGTCGACCATGGGGGTATCGGGCCGGGTCAGACCGGACCCGAACCCCTTAATACGGAATCTTTTCCGGTAGGACGCCCATAACATGTGCTACGAGCCTCAGATCTATGCACAATCTATTGCGATGCGATCCTTGGATCGAGACGGTCGTTTCGGTATGTCGCACTCAAGGTTTCAGAATACTTTTGGTTTGGCCGAGTTGGTTCGTACACGAAACAAACCGGGCCCTCGGAGCGGAAACACTCATAACTTAAGCTCCGGACGTCCGATTGACGTGTTGTCGACTTTGTTGGATTTCTCTAAGTGAGGCGGAACTTTTGGCTTACTCCGCTCGAGGTTTAGATTCTGTCGGAGTGCGGTCGGGTTGGTTCGCTCACGAAACCAACCAGGCCCCTAGAACGGAAAAGCTAATAACTCACAGACCGGGCGTCCGATTGACGCGCCGTCTGTCTCGTTGTTTTACTCTTGATGAGACAGAACTTTTGGCATACTTCTCTTGAGTTTTGGATGCAGTTGGATAGTGGCTGGGTTGAATTGCACCCGAAATCCAACCAGTCCCCTGGAACGGAAAAGCTGATAACTTTCAGACTAGACGTCTGTTTGACGAACCGTTAGTGGCATTGGTGATCACATGGAGAAACAATACATTTGAGTATACCCTATGAGAGTTCGGGGTACAGTTGAGATACATCCATGTTGGTTCGCACATGAAACCAACCGGGCCCCGGGGACGAAAACACTAGTAACTCACAGACTGTGCGTCCGATTGACACACCGTCTGTCACGTTGAGACCCATATGACGAGGTGGTTCTTTGAGATACATCTTCGTGGGACTTTGAGATACTTGGAGTATCTACTATTAGCTCATGGAGTGGACCCTCACGGAGACAAGCGTATGGAGTACGGAGACCGTGTAGCTGGCTCTGACCTGATGACTGCTTGTCCGAGTCGATTCGGAGTGACTAGCATAGCCCAGTGGGGAGCACTACTTTGTGAGGTGGAAGACCCATGGAGGAGGAGCACTACTATGTGAGGTGGCAGACCCATGGCGGAGGAGCACTACTGTGTGAGGTGGAAGACCCGCGTTACTCGAAAGGAGGAGTACCTCAACAGTCATTGGTTGGTGAGCAGTATCTCGGAGACGTGACATGATCACTGTACTCCCAGAGATGGAGCTCTTTAGCAGTTACGGTTTCGATAATGAAAATCCTGGTTTGAGATGAGTCTATGACCTTTGTGTTTACCTCATGATTGAGATGGGTCAC
Source organism: Viscum album (assembly GCA_963277665.1). NCBI lineage: Eukaryota > Viridiplantae > Streptophyta > Magnoliopsida > Santalales > Viscaceae > Viscum > Viscum album. The sequence continues at coordinate 60,133,129 of OY728137.1, read as the reverse complement.
TTGATAACTTAGGTATATGTATGGGCATATACCTGGGTAGTGGTTATCCATTGATTTCATAATCTTTGTGTTTCCTCATGATTGAGGTGGGTTACTTGATAAATTGGGTATATTTATGGGCATATACCTAGGTAGAGGTTATCTGTTGAGATCATATTTGTGGTTATCCTTGTTGTATTTAGTGAGACCTTGAGGGTCTCGAGGTCCCTACTGAGTATCATTATACTCACCCCTGCACGGGCTATGCCCGCACCTCGTTGTGTTGGTTGCAGACGACAGGCAGCGCAGACAGAGGCCAAGTGTTCGAGGACTGGACGATACCTGGAGTTGGACTTCACGATGAGACGACACTCGGAGAAGGTTGATGGGCGAGAGCATTGTGGAGGATATCTGTACCTACCCTTCAGGTAGGATCCTTGGTGGATGATCCCGAAGCTGCTTGTCACCTTCCGGTTGTTTTATCTGTTTCCTTGTACTTTACAGTTGGGATTGTATTTCCGGCCCCTTTACTTTCAGCACAGGTTGTTTCAGTTTCACTTGGTGTTTTACTTCCGCTTGTACTCTGTGGTGTTTTGTTTACTTTTATAAAGGCAATGCCTTCCCAGTTATTGGTATTTACGCCTTTGGTGCTAGTCGCCAGCCCCTGGCCTATGGAAGGCGGGCTTGGGGTAGTCACGGCATGGGCCCTGAGGACGGGTCGTGACATAAGATATCATATTGACCTAATCAAGGATTTATAATGGAAAATGTATCTAAGAATCAATTTTTTATTATTCCAAAATCCCAAAACCATTTTTCATGGAAATAATTAATGGAATACCTTATACACAACAAAAAAATAAAAATATCATTAATCATTATTATAGTTGATATTATATCTAAATTGAAATTTTTTAACGCACTAATGGAAGGTTAAAATCATCTTTAACATTTCTTAAGAAAATATATGATTTTAGAAGCTTTCACTCTATGAATTCATGAGATTGTTTTATAATTCTACACCAATTCCCATATAGATCATATATAGTGCCATTTAAATGATAGAATGAAAATTGTTGTTATATGAAAACTGTACCAGGGTATTGTGTTTATCCAAAACTCTATTGAAATCCATCAAGAAAGATATCATCATGTTTTCCCAAGTTTTAATAGTCTTTTTAGATTAAAAATATTTCTAAGTATGATAATCATTTCTAAATATCCAGTCCATATTCACTTCTTGATGAAGAAATACAAGGAAATTAGTGTAAACCTCACACCATGACCAGATACAATTGATAATGGTACACTATATAGCCCTAAAAATTTCCTTAGGTATATCATGTAAGTTTGATTGAGTGATAAATCTTCCTATGTTTCAGTATGGTATTTAGAGTATTTAGGATAACCTACAATGTAATCCATAGACACAGTCTCCCATTTCCATACACGTGTAGTTAAAGGTTGTATCATCTACCTAAACCTTTTTCATTATACCTTAACATTCTATCATACGAATAATTATGATATATACTTTTCAGTATCTCTCTTTGTGTTCTCATATAATAAATGATCCTTAAGACCAGTATGTGTATTTTTTATAATGGAAGGACATAGAATGATGACCTATGTGTATCATAAAATGTGACCTTACTCAATTAAACTATTAAAGGGATATATATTAATTTTAAAAAATATTACAATTCTATAAAAATAAAGGTTAAACTATATAATTTTCCTCATATTCTTTTGTAGCTCCATACCCTCTTATATTCCACCTTGATCATCACATGGATGGATAGTTGAGTAGTAATTTGGAAAAGATATCATTTCACCCCATTACTTATGGTTACCCTGTTCATACTTTTAAAAATTCATAGATATTGGTTCATTTTCAATACTAATCAAGGATATGAGAAAATTATCCTTTATATTCAGATCAATAGAGACCCTATTTTCATTCCCAGAGTGGAATTTTTTTGAGTAGTCAAATTCCTTAATCAATTAACACCATATACTTTATTAAATATTCAACTATTTTGGTGTTAATATGTTTTCTATGAATTTTATTATTAATATATCTCTCAAAAAATTTCATCATAGTGATAATTCCTCTATATCATTGATTTATTTGGTCCCAGCTTCAAATCAATTATTTGGTAGTTTTTGTCCGGGCCCATAAATTGATGGGAGGAATAACATACCACCATGTAATTTTTCATGAAGGAACATCCCCATCCATTTTTGGTGCATATCAATATATCAAAATAGTTTCTATACAATTGAGTTGTGTGAGTATAGTTTTAGTGACCAACCTTCTATTAAGCTTCCATAAATTATATTCACATTCATCTATCTAGAGGAACATGAATGGATTCATTGTTAAACTTTTTAGAAGAAATTAATTCCATAATTAATTCCTCATAAATAAGAAATATTATATATCCCATACAAGATTTTTTTATCAATGTCACTGTATATGGTCAATTACATTATTTAATCACCTCAAACTTTGAATAATCCACATATATTACCTAGATTCTGATTGAATAACCCAATAATAAAACTTTCTGTAACCATATTCACACGTAAATAATTCATCATACAATTTATATATTGAAAAGTTCAATAAAACAATAATTAATTTAACTTTAGAAGCTTCCATTATATTTTGATATTTTAGAATGTAATAAATAACGATGACCAAAAAATGATCAAGGTAATCTCTAAAGAATCTATTCATCATATTCATGATGATGGTTTTGGTATTTATAAGTATAAAAGGTATCACTTTGAATACCCAATCTTAAATTCTTATTCTAATAGTTATCTTGGTTATATAATATCTTTTAACCCTTACTATATGATATTAAGACTGAAGTTATACCTTTGGAAATACTAATCTCCACATAGTTAATGCAAAAAAACATTAGTATAGGGTTGATGATACTTTTTCTTTTTATTGATATTATTATGTTCATGATGTTTAATTCTAAGATGAATTTATCCATATCTTTTTTTAAAATAGCAGACTAGTAAATACTATGGTTATGAACTTTCACATATAAAATTCTTATACATATCATCTGGTAGTTTCTTCTTTAATTCTACTAATTAAATCATGGTTATTATTTATATATTTTAAGATATTTTCATAACACTAGAAATAATATGTATAAAAGAACATACCAAATGATCAATGGAAATACATGAAGAAATATTTATCAATACATTGAAAATTTTTCAAACAATTGGAAAATTTTCAATATTGAGTTTTCCCTATCTATTTTAAGTAAATATACATTAATTTTTTGATATTAAGACCCATACAATAGATGTAATTTTAATAATGATTTAATAGTACTCCTTGTTCCAAAAATTATACATGGTTGATTTGGTATATGAAATATGATTTCCCTATCTTGACAATTAATATTGGTTATATATATAGAGAATAAAGACATTCCCAAAATCACATAAAATTTTAATAAAGGGATAACAATAATATTTACTTGAAGAACATTCCTATAATCTTCTATTAGAGAGGAATTATTGACAATGGATGAATTCATCATATCACTAGGTTCTTTCTCTGATAATTCAATATCTATATATTGGGATGGTGATTGAATACGCTTAGAAAATATCTATATATTATGTAGTCTATATACCTAAAATCAGGTAGGATATTTTTAGTTCTTGAGTGGATAAAATTTTACCTTTCACTATATTATTTTCAAAAATATCTTTATCTATTGTCACTGTATATACATTTTTTTCTCCCATTAATTTACAGATTTTTGATATTTATTATCATCATTAACCCTTTTATTTGTGTAATATTTGGTTTACTATCAATACGCCTTAAAATTACAGTATTAGAGTGTGGGTGGTGCATTATGTTGATATTTATTTTCATCCATTTAATTATTTGGAAACATATTATCTGTTAAACATTTATATTCTTGATATAATTCTATTGAAAACATGATTCATGCCCCCATTACATTTATGTGACCCCTTTAATTAATTTTCACATATATTAAACATCTAAAAAACTTATTTTCCTTCCTCCCAGAATTATATCAATTGAGTTACTAGAAAAATCATTTTTCCTCTCCTTTTATCCAAACCCGTTATAATTATGGGAGTTTAAAATTTTCATTTCCACCATGATATCATGTAAAAATATGTCATCATACCTTCCAAAGTACCTTATAAGCAACATTTTCCAAGAACATGGCTTTAAGACATTAAAGAAATGATAAAATTTTCTTTTAAGGTCAATGATAAAAATATAACAGTAAAATGAATGTCTCATTATGTTTAATACATGATTATAAATGTATTCCTCATCCATTTGTTTCATCTCTATGTATTCTCTCTCCATTTTAGTGGTAATAGTTTCAGGAAAATATTTATTGAAAATATATTCTTAAGATCTTACAATTCAATGGAGTTGGGTTCTTCCTCCTCCATCATATTTTTTATAAGTTTCCACAATTTATCTACTTCACCATAAAAATGATAAATATATAAGATATCATTTTCATTTTAGGAGAACTAGAGAACAGAAAATATAGTTTATGTTATGTTGATATATCACTCGACTATCCCTTGATTGGTAAGCCAACTAATGTTGTTCAGTCATTTCCACATGAAGGACTTGATGATTTGTCATTCATTCCTTCCTGAGTTTGTGAGTTTAATGTAGTTTGGTTTTATATATTGATATATTTTTGTTGTAATTGCCAGAATATTTTTCATTATAGATCCTATATTATTTATATTATAATTTGAATAATCCCTGAATTGTCCATTGCAATATATGTTTACTCAGATGCTCCTTGTTCTAGTAATTGAAAAAAGAGAAATGATTTTTTTATAATTAAATAATAATATAAATATTAAAAAATAATTTGAAAATTAAAATCAATAAAAATATTTTTATTGTTATGAAACGTTTATTTCAACCTATAAAATATTTATCTTAATATAGGATACTCATGGTTCAACCTATAGGTTTTAACATATATTTATTTAAATTTTATCCCCATTTTATTCATAACATAATCCAATAAAATAAATAAACCCTACTTTGATATGAAAAATATATAACCCAACCATAGAAAAAATATATATTACATAATTTTACACGAGGTTTGATTTTATGTCATAATAAATAACACTTCAGAACCTATAGGTTTAGTTTCTTTTCAAATTAGGTATATAATAATAATATTTTAAAAACATTCCTCAATATATCCAATAAATAATTTTTAGACCTGATACCCTTTTAGACATATCATACATAATAATCATCTTAATTATATTTGGAATGAAAGCATATTAAATTTCATGTTCAAGTACCCAGTATGGGTGGATATTAAATGAAAAAGTGGGTATTCGAACATAAGAAAGTAATATGAACATAATATAAGGAAATCATATCCAATAAATCATGGATCATAAATAATGAATCCTTACAAAGTATTCCAAAATAACTTTGGTGGTGATGCATAAGAATATGGAATAAAAGAATATTATCATAAGCCATAGAAACATAACATCCCAATGATGAATAATAAATAATTGTGGCACAAACATAAGTATAAAATGTCATTTATTTATTCATGGATCACTACCAAGACCATAATAACATAGATAAGAGATTTTTATAAAAAAGTAGATTTGGTTCACTCCACATTACCATAATTTGAGTGTATTTACTTCAATACCTATCCCAAAAATAGATTATCCAATGATATATAAATCATTACAAAATACATTTGAGTTCTATATAATTTTAGTCTCACCTATTACATAATGAAAAACTATATATATATATATATGCACTATATGAAAAAAATACATTCAAAATTCCATTACAAATTAGTTAACTAAAGAAAAATAAACTAATTTCATGAAATATTCCATAATAAATTATTATTACATGTCTATAGAAATATGGTGGGTGTTATTATTAGATAATATCCTTAAGAAACCATTAATAATATTAACATAGGTGATTTTTTTAAATAACATTATAATTTTACATTAATATAATAATAAATGATGATAATTTTATTCATACTATTTATTTTAAAATAAAATAATTTATAAAAAATATTCTAATAAATAGAATAAAAAAGTCAATAAAAATTAGATTTAATAATTATGAATACTTGAAAATAATATTTTATAAAGGAAACAATATAATTTGGTTGTAGAAAGTGACAGTGTGGAAAAACATTAAAAATATTCATTTTACCCTTATTTATAATAATTAAATTCTAATCAAAAATTAGTATAATAAATCATACAATTAGGTATAAGGAAATGTTTAAAGACAAAGGAAAAACATTTACATGGAGGTTAGAGATTCCCAACTGAAAAGAAGAGATAGATCATACTCTACATACACGAATCCTTTCTGTTTAATTGTGACCCAAACAGAAATGAAATGCTAAGAATACATGTAAACCCTAGAAATCACCATAGGATAAAATAATTTTTTTGAGATAAAGTACATGAAATTTTATCCAATCGTAATTTTTAAATTGAAAATATCAATTTGAATGTGAGATTGGATAAGAAACCACAACCTTTACACCTGGCATCCAAAAAAGTAAATATAACCTATTGTTTACTAAATATTACCATATTACTAACATATTTAAAACCTTATTCATATCAATTAGTTTTTTATATAATTGAATCATACCAACTTATTATATAAATATTAGTAATTTATTGATAATTAACATATTTATATTTCAATAATTTTGATTATTTTATACATGATTTATAATGGTTATTTAAACACTTTATTTTTTTAAAAGATCATAATTAATAGAATATTAAATGTAGTGGAATAATTTTTTCAAATAATTATACAATCCCCTATTCCTTTGGTATGAGAAATGGGTATTTTTTTGAGAATGGAATCTAAAACATGTATGTTTCATGTAAAATTTGAATAATAAAAAGATACTTTATAATGACCAATCATTTTCATTCATCCTTTGAGGTTCATATTCATAACATAAATTAATATTTAATATAATATATTATGAATACTTATATTTTGATTAGCATTCATTTGTTAAAATTGAAGATAATATAGTATCATTCATCTAGGATATTGAACCAACACAAAAATGAACATGTTATATTAAGGAATGAGTAGGATAATGGTTTAAAATTATAACAATATCATTTTTATAAAATATAAATTAACATAATATAACATAATTTGAGTTTATAAGTTTATTCACTATAATTTTATATGTGATGGTAATTAAAAAATATGGCGAAGTACTAGAAAATTACATAGATGAATCTCCTCATTCTCAAGATGAGTTCCTTTAGAATGAAAGATTTATTTCTACCACTTGAAACTGGAGGCTTCCAAACATGTAATAAGGATTAAGGATATGGAATTTAACTACAATAAAAGAAAAAATATAATATAAATAGTGGATTTTTTTGGGGTAGAGTAGGTATACCTTTAGAGGTGAGTTTTGTGTGGCATTTCTACAAATACACATTCTTTAATTTGTACGGATGCAATTTACCTGTAAATTTGACCGAAAGTGAAAAAATAATAGATATGGGTCCTTAATCCCATTATAAAAACAATTTTTATATTTATATTGGGTTATATCTTTCTTATACCAATTAATTTAACTCTCATAAATAATTTTACATTTACCATGGTAACTCAATTTTTTTCTATAGTAACTTTTTTTCTAAAAATATGAATTTGGAACTCATTAAAATTTTTATGTGTTGATTAAAAATCCAGTATCTTTTATATTTATTTAAATTTATAAATATTTAAAAATTTATATTTTCCTAAAAATATAAAATATTTATTGAAAATAATTTTTATTGATGAAATTATATTTAAACAGTAAGTGTTCTTAAAATTATTTGATATCAATTAATAAATTTATGTGTTTTAATATATTTTTTATATGAATTTAAATATTAAAATTTTCAATAATCAACCTTTAAAAATAAATAATTAAATTTATTTAGAGAAAAAAATACTACACTTAAAAAATATTTAATTAAATAACCCTTTTAACATTAAATGATTTTAATCAAGTAAAATTATATTTAACTACTTACCTATTAACCATTAAATTTTATGAAGGAATCTCTATTAAAATAATTTTTTTAATTTTATATGAAAATTAAATCGTTAAATAATAATATCGATAAGTTTTGAATAAAAATAATTTTTTTATAACAAATAGTTGTAATTAATTATTATATTTTTTCATTCTAGAATTATTAATTACATTTGAAATTTATTATATTTAAACGTTTTCTAATAGTTACAGAACTTCATTGTAGTATTTATAAATAAGTATATTCAACAATAACACATCCAATAACTATATATCAAATATATATATCTATGTCTATATATATACACAATGATCATAAAATAATTGAAAAATATATTACATCCATCCAAATCAAATTTTTATTTAAGAGTGAAACAAAAAACAAGACAGACTAGGGGGGTCTATAGTAATGCAAACCAAGGAAATCCCCTCTGATAAAGTTAACACATTCTGGATTTAAGCTATGAAGCTGTAAAAGACAACTATTGGTAGATCTATGATCAGCCTCAGATGCCAAAAAATCTGCAACCTTGTTCCCCTCGCAGCAGGTGTGGGACACTTGAATATTGTGTCGGAGAATCCCAAGGCATTTCCTGACACTGTAGGCTATAGACCAAGGTATTGAACAATTACCTTTCAAGGAATCATGGAGAATCAAGGATTCCACCATGACCTCAAAAATGACCACATTCTCCTTGATGCATACGGAAGGCCCAGTGAGAAGGGAGTGGGCCTCAGCCTGGATTGCAGTACCGATGCCGAAGGAGGAAGAGAAGGCCAACACCACACCACCCCCTGTTCCTCTCACAACACCCCCTCCCGACATCACCCCTTCAGAACAAGCCCCATACGTATTGAGTTTGTATCCCGAGGCAGGGGGAATCCATCTGATCCATCTACCAAAAGATCCAGCGAATGAGGGAGGAGGACATGACGTCGACCCCTACATGAAAGGGAAGGGAGGAGCCTCCTGCCATTCCTTGTTGGTTGAAATCAAATTCAGTAGAAAGAAACGAATTCGCGAAATAATGGACCTACCGAGGGCACTGCACCTTCAAACTGATCATGATTTATGGCTTGCCAGATACACCAACACCCCACATTGAGGGTTGCATCTCGAGCCAACCGATCCTTCTCCTTCCCCAACGATCCATTGAACCAACTCTCCATGAAAGAGGACTCAACTTGCTCTCGGCCAGGAGAAGCCGAGAAGCCTCCTAGAAACAACCACATAGATTGATCCCATTTGCCCTCATAAAACAAGTGCGCAACGCTCTCCTCCCTCCGCACTTTACAGTAATGGAATCCAGAGGGCAAGCTGATCCCCAGTGTTTTTCTATTCTCCTCCATTGCGATGGCGTGGTTCCTGATACGCTAGGTAAGGAAATCGAGATTCATCGGAATCTTGTGACACCAGGCCGCTCCGTTCCAGCAATCCGGGAGACCCTGCGAGGGCAGAAACCTCCGAAAATCTATGATATTGAAGACGACCGAAGAGGAGGGAGTAAACACGCATCTATACCGATCTTCATTCAGCTAAATTGAATCGAACAGGGCCTGCTGGTCTTCGCTCAGAACCGTCTTGGTGAAACGAGGATGAAACCGGGATTCCTTAAAAGTGATCAGAGGAGCTCATCACCCTGGGAGAGTGAGAATAGATCCTTCCTAGTTCTTGTGACAGAATAGAATCTCCCCTGTTCCCACTATCCATCGCGAGTTGAGTTTCAGGGTCAGAAACCGGGGTTGGATTTTCGACCAAAGAGGAGAAACATAGCTGCTTCCAACCTCCCTATTCCTTCCACAAAACTGAGACATCCTCTGGCCCCATTGAGTACCCTCTTCAGTAATTTCCGAGGAAAGCTTAGCATGCGAGCCTTAGAGAGTGCTCTGCAAGCTTCTGCAATTGATCCCTCCTTCATGGACGAGTCTTTCCATCCTCTCCCATGAGTTCCAGTACCTCTGCCCCTCAGACTTCGCATCCCAAACAAAAATACATAAGATCGAGTCAACTTGTTTGATGACTCCTTTCGGGAGATTCGAAGATTCCATTGCATGAATAGGTATGGCGGACAATACCCTGTTAACCAGATCTATTCTCCCACCAAAAGATAGAAGGTGATTCTTCCAATTGAGAACACGACCTGAGATTCTGCTTACAATGCATTCAAAATCACGAATCTGGAGTCTACCCGAGGATATAGGCGTTCCCAGATACTCCTTCGAGAAGGACCCCCCGCTGTATGTTAAGCCGGCTGCACAAGGAAGACACGCACTGAGTCGAGCTTCTGTGAGAGGTAAAGAATTCACTCTTATCGACACTAAGAACCTGTGCACTCCAGAAGAAGTAGTCCCTCAGGATTTCGTTGATCTTATAAATAGAGCTCTGCCCTCCATTGATGAATATAATGGTGTCATCTGCATACATCAGGTGGGATATAGAGGGGATTCTCTGTTTCCTTATGAAGGGGAGAATTCCCCCTTGAAGAATGCTGCAGTTGAGGAGGATGCTGAGAGTATCTTGGTCCAGGATGAATAAACTAGGTGAGAGCGGGCCGCCCTGTCTCAGACTTCTGGTAGCCTTGAAAAAACCATGCACTTTACCCATAAAAGAAACCCCCATCCATGAGGAGCTATCACACCTGAAAAGGATATCAACCACCCTGACCGAAAATCCCATCGCCGCTAATACTCTGTTCAAAAAAATCCACTCAATCCTATCGCACGCTTTGTTCATATCAACTTTGATTTCAAGATTCGAGCCATGGGTCTTGAAATTGATGTCCCTCACTATCTCCTGGGTGAGAGCTATAGCCCCCTGAATGGGGCGACCCTTCATTAAGCCATGTTTCCCAAAATAAATCCAACCTCGAAGAAACTTAGACAAACTATGATTAATAAGGCAAGAAAGGATCTTGTACGGGAAGTTACAAAGACTCACTAGATGATAATGGGAATGTGAGGATGGGTCCTTTACCTTGGGGATGAGGCAGAGAGTTGTGGCACTGGTGACCTGAGGAAGAGACCCACCCCGAAAGAAATCCTATTTATCTTCGAAAATGTCTTTTTTGACAATCTCCCATGACCCCCTGTAAAAGGCTCCAGGAAAATCGTCGGGGCTAGGGCCACTCTCTGGGTTAAGCTTCTGCATGGCATTGTAAATCTCTTCCTCATTAGTAGTGGCCTCCTTTGAGATATTCTCCATGTTATACAATCTGTTAGGAATCACCTCCCATAGAGCTGAGGAGCTGGTAGGATAACCACTGGACATCCTCGGGTTCGAGCCTGCTAGGAGATCCTGAAAGAACGAGAGAGCCATCCTCCCAACAGTATCTCTATCATGCATGAAGGAGCCATCATCCTACAAGATATTTGGTTTGATCTAATGTTTCCATTCTATGATGCAATCACGGAAGAAGGTTGTGTTCTTGTCACCCGCTTGCAGCCACTTCACCCTTGACCGGCCCCGATCCATCCATTCTTGTTTGAGAAGCTCCACTTCCCAACTCATCTTCTGGGTCTTGATATCTTCAAAAGCCATCTCACCCAAATCCTCCTCCAGACTCCCTTCTAGCTCTTCTATCTTCTGTTTGAGAGTCCCGAGCCTTCTATCGAAGGGAGGGATACTCCTGGCCCATTCCAAAAGCCCTTTCTCTGACCTCCTTAGCTTATTATGAATTTCCACCCAAGATTACCCTTGATTAGGAGCCTCCCACAGATCCCTAACCTTCTTTTGATATCCATCCAAACCAAGCCAGAACTGGTAGAACCTGAAAGACTCTTGAGAAGCCTGCTTAGAGGACACTGAGACCATTAGTGGAGAATGGTAAGAAATTCCACGAGCATGGTGCTTGACCTCGGCCGAAGGGTAGATATTGAGAGCATTGATATTAGACAGATAGTGGTTGAGTCTACTCAAACTCCTCCTTCTCCCACCCTGATTATTGCACCACGTAAACTGATCCCCGCTGTAACCCAAGTCATACAGCCCTTTCCTGGCCGGAAACTGTGCAAATTCTAGACTATCTCTCCTGGGGAAGGCCCCTCTCCCCTTCTTCTCATCGAGATATAGGAAAATGTTGAAGTCCCCCACCAAAAACCAGGGGAGATCCGCCGGGTCAAAAATCCCCAAGCCCTGCCACAGCTGCATTCTTTCCTGGGAATCACAGCTTCCATACACAAAGGAAACATATAAAATATATTCTCCCTTCTTAACTTTCGTGGTGATGTATTGATCTCCTTATTCAATGAAATCCATGGACACCTCCTTTTCCCAGAATATCCATATATGGATGTTTATCAGATCTGCGTGCATGTGACCATGCATGTGAACATTACGACAATAGGTCCTAATTTTATTTGGGTTCTGTTTTGGATCCAAGAAAGTGAAAATATAGACTTTGTTCCCCCTGACTTCATAGACAATGAGGTCTATCTTAACCTGAGCTCCAAGGCCTCGAGCGTTCCATATTAGCATATTCAACATTTAACAGAGGGCGACCCAGCTTTGGCTCCGGGCTTCATGGTCTTGGCACTTGGGAAAGGAGATCCTTCCCTATATAGTCTCTGTTGGTTGCGAGTGAGAATACCTGGGCTTCGCACAGGGGAAGCTGAGGCGGGAGGCGGTTCAATGGAAGGTCGTTCAACTGACTTCCCCTTGTCCCTCCGGCGTGAGAGAGAAAAAGTAGAAGGCCTTTGATCTTGGGTCTGGAGGACAGGGACCCCGGGAGGAATCACTGTCCGCTTAGTTGCAGATCCATCCTCCACCACCGGACACAGCCGGGCCTTAGCAGCAGATTTCGCAACCACCAAGACTCTCGAAGGATCCGGAGATGCCACAGACCCCTCGCTGCTCTTCCCACCTTGCTCAGTAGAAGACCTCTCCTCAGGCAAAGCAGGAACCTCGTGAGTAGAGCACCTGGACAGCCTCCTAAGGATACTATAGGTACCCGAAACGGGGATCCAAACCTCAACCCATCCAAAGAACATGATAGATTACTTCATCCCAACACTGTCAATATAGGATTCGAGAGGTCGGCCCCGAACCCTCGACACCAAACCTCTCGAAGGGGACCGAAGGACAAAATCCATCCACTCCCCAACTGATTCCATCTAGGAGGCTTCAGATTCCAGCTGAAAGGAGGCCATCTTCATCAGATTGACTCCCGGATGGACCGGGACCATGGCCTTTCTTTGATGAAGAGAAAGGCCTGAGGAGGCCACCGACCCCTTGAAAAGATCTAGCGACTGAGGGACCTCCATCCCACCTGAGGGCCGAGGGGAAGTAATAGACCCCGAAGAGAACTGATCAGACCGCAACCCGACACATGAAGAAGATAACACATCCCCAGGCTTGGTGCCTCTATTGTCTTGAGGCCGAAGCACTTGACCGCTTCTCCTGCAACTCTGAACCGAGTAACCCTGCAGAAGGCAAGAGGCGCAGTACCGAGGAAAGACAGGGAAGACGAAGACCCGGGTCCATACAAAGGAATCATGCACCTTAAAGGAAATATTCTCTGGGATCGGTAAGGAAAGGTCCAATTCAACGCAGATCTGGGGGGCCAACGTCTCCTCACCGCGACGAGACCGAAGATCCGCGCAAAGAAAACCACCCATAGAATCTCCTATATGTTGGAGGAAGGAACCATTCTGGAACTGAAGCGGAAAACCTAGAAGACTTACCCACACTACGGCCGAAGGGATTTCCTTCCCATGGTGAGCCTGCATCGACCATCTGGAAAAGCTAAAATGCCAGCGCCCCATTGATCGAGAGGCATGGCACCACGCCTGGATGAAATCAGCTTCTGAGGAGAAGACCAAGAAGAACGATATCCTGTGAAAAGTCAATACCTGAACCTCCCCTTGCAACCCCCATGAATCCACGAACCTCTTGAACACCGGAATCGAAGGTATCGTGACCCACACTGCGCCACGAGAGTCCACCTCAGGCCCACCACCGCCTTATTGTACACCGAAGCAGGAGCAGACATGGTAAGGAACCCGCCGTCTTTCACCACCGAGTGCGAGAACGACGCAATCGCTGGGAAACCCTGGTCCGAGGCACCAGACGAGCTCTCGTAGAGGACTGCCTTAAAAGACGCCACTGGCCATCCTGACCTAGGAGAAAGAGCCAGGGGTCCCCAGCCAGGGTGTGATTAATATTTAGTTTTATTTATTTAATTATTAATGACATGAGTTTCATTGAGTTTGAGGATGGAATCCTAAATTTTTTAGGAATCAATCCCTATAACATGTTCATCACAAAGTTTGTTTATCCTTACGGATAAATGTGTGAGGTTGAACTTTTGGTGAAAATGGGATTTTTCATAGCTTGAGAAAGGGGTTTCTATCAATAATAAGAACTATAGAAAATGTACATCTTTTATTTTGGTGAGGTAGTTTCTCCCTCACGGCTAACACATGGTTTGTTTGATCATGTGGAAGAACAATATAGGTTTTTAAGGTCTCTAAAAAATAATTCTACTATTTTTTCGTGATGTATTTAGTGAAACATTCCTCATTTGTTCCACCATGTGTGTGAAACCCTCTCCCTTGGAATTTTTAGCTTATCACCTATCATTTTTGTGGGATTATTCTTTGATCAATGAGTGTTTTTTCTTGAGATAAGACTGATTTCTTCTTGATTTATTTTGTCCATCCCCCTTATCTCAGCTTTTTCTTCAATTTCCATGGTGTATAAAAAACCTAGCATGGATTTTGGACGAACCTAGTGTGTAAATGGGGAATTTTTTTTACTTCTTTTTTATGTATGTGAGGACCCCTCCTTCTAAAATCATGAGGTTTTATTCAAAGGTGAAATGTTTTAGATCAATATCCAATAGGTGTCTCTATATATGGGTGTCTTTCCATGTCTATTCTCAAATTATTTGTAACAACACAACATTTTATCAATGAAATTTACCAACCTATAATTATGTTATATTTTATAAAACACATTAATATCTTACGTAACCCAATAAAAACATTATTATCCTAATTGAAGTTTGAAATAAGAGTTATTTATATAAATTAAGAAACCTATATCGATGGAATAGTAAACTGATCACAAGAATAGTAATATGACCATTATTAATAGTAATTCATCCAATAAAATAGTAACCTCACCTATGAATTTACAAATAAAATTTTGGTATCTTATAAATGAACATATTATATATTTATATCATTGTATAAGTAAATAAATTTTATAAAGATGATAAGTTATGTGTGGGTAATTTTTTAAAACTTAAATTTTTATTTAAATTTTTATAATTAATATAGTGAAATAAAATAAAATTTATTTTCATAAAATATATTCATAAATTAATGTTATGTGGTATTATAATTATAAGATAATTTTATGCGGCTTTAAATAATTTTTTAAAGGGTAATAAAAATCAATTCTAATATTAAATCTGTATTTTTGAATAAAGGATGATTTTATATAAAAAATTATGTTTCTCATATTTAGAAAAAATATTCATAAAAAAGAGTCTATTTTTCAATTATTCACGATGAAAAATGTTTAGGTTTATTTTTTTTATTTTTATAAAATTGTTGAATTTTTAGCAAATTGTAAAATACAATACTTTATTGTATAAGCTAAATACATTAATTTTGGAGTCATAGATGATGGATAGATAATTTAAGAACCATAATCATGAACTATCATTCATTATTGAATATATTTGGTGATAAGGATCAAAACTATTGATAATTATGATCCAAAATATTAAAATAATGAATATAATAATAAAAAATACCTCTCTCTCGCCTCTATAAATACTACCCCTCACCACCTCTTCTCATCAAACCTTAAAATTACTGTAACCTATCTAAATTATGTTCAATTACCTTCCCAACACTCTTCCACAAGTCCAATAGCTGTTGGTCTCAACAAAAGAACAATCCCTAGTTCCTTAAGGATGTTCTCAAGGAGATGATATTCAGGAGGTATAATCATCCTCCATTCTATTTTAATTTTTTTTCTTTTATTATTCTATCATCACATACCCTATCAAAATATTCAAGGTAATTAATAATATATATATATATATATATATTAAAATTTCATTTTTTAATGTAATATCCAACATAACAACTCTTATCCTTTCCTTTTATTATAAAAATGAAAACATCATCTCGGATGTGTCGATTCACCACCTTTTCAGATGATGAGATTTTATTTTCCATTTATAGATTTTAGGCTGGTAATAAAACAATGGTTATAGTAAAAAAATTAAATATAAAAATTAAAACTTTTTTTTGTTCTTGATCTAATTGATAAACATAATATTTAATAAGATAAAATTATTTCATGAGGGATGGAAAAACCACCAAAACAAACAAAAATTTATTATTAAGGTTTTATCTAATGAATCATCCTCATATAAAAAATGATATATATAGAAAATTTAAAATTATTGATGTTCATTAATGACATATAATTTCAATTTTGGGGAATTATTCTAATTTTAAATGAACTTACATACTTTTATATAAGTGAATCATTCTTGAAAATCAACAATACAGACACTCATAGAACAATTAAATTGAACTCTTTAACTCATCAAAATGGACACAAATACATAATAAAATAATAATAAATCAAATAAAGGTTGAATAAGTTCTAGACATATTAATTAATGAATATTGTTTAATTATATGAGATATTAAAGTGAAGAAGAAATTTTGACAGAAGGTAAGGGGATACACAAACCCAACTCCCTTTCATTGGGTTATACATCTTTCCTGAAGAAATCCGTTATGGATATTCCATTAGTGCTCCATAAATATAATTTCATTGTTCTTACCGCTTTACTTCAAGGATATATATGATTACTAATTTGGTTTATGAAAAATATATATAGTTTTAAAAATAAATCTACTTTCCAAAACACATCATGGCTCCTCTTGAGATGGTTTATCCTTCAATCAAGATTAATGATTCTTATAATAACTATGTTTTGAATTTTTAATTTGGTAACTCCAATGTTTATTAAAGATTTTATGTTTTATGAAATTATTATGAAACCCATTCCCATCCATGAATTATTTTATGGATATGATTATTATAATTTCTATTTTCATTCATGATAATGTAAATGTAATGATGTGAAGGAAGGGCCTAGAATTATATATCCCACCAATTCATTAGTTAATATGATGTATATCATGATATAATTAGCTATATGTGTGAACATTTTCCTTTACTTGTTTTTCAAAATGATGATGTTATGGATATGAACATATGTCATGTGTGTACATGATGATAGTTTTGTTTAGAACTATGTGTGGTATTTTACCACTAAGACGTGATGTTTAATTTTTACACATTTCCATTTTTCAGGACTTTATCTGATGTTTCCACTCATGATTATGATAATAATCCTATAATTATGTTATGATTATGATGACTATTCACACTCATGTTATATTGATTAATTGATTTATTCATCCACTTACTAGGATTTAATATCACACCTTTATTTTATGTATTTTCTCCAGAGACTACATGTACTAAGGATAACATGGAATTTAGAAGGATAAAGAAGATGTTTATAAATAAATGTTTACATTTTATTATATAAAAATTATTTATGGTCTTAATTTTCCCAAGATGCTAAACCATTGGATCCTGGTTTTGTTGCTCTATTTTTTATCTCTTAAATGATGTAATTGTCATGTAAGACAATTTATATTATCTATAGTTTGTATCAAATCACAATTTAGTTGTGTTTGGAATTAGGATATGATAATGTTAGTGAATAACCTTAGGATAATACAATGTATATGTAATCATCCAAGAAGCTCTGTCTTAGAAAACTAATGCACATAGGTATCCCATAAGATATGCCTTTAGAGATAATTTCACAGAATACTAAATTATTTCTTCCTGATTTATTAACATATTTGTTTTCAAACCTATAATATTTTAGAAATTGGTGGGAACCAAGAGAAATCAGGTCAACAACCCATGTGATGGACAATGTAGTGATTCCCCAAATGACATCCCCAATGCCTTGGAAGGTGGAGTTCAAAACATCATGGAAATTATTATTCATCTATATTAGTATATAAATAATAACCTAAACCATAAAAAATACCCTTCTTTACCCAAGGTGTATAAACTTTCCACTAAGTCTTTTATTTGGAAACGACCACTGATTTTTAGTGGATCTTTGAATCCTCTGGTCATAGAACGGTTGTTCAACTCAATGGAAAAGTTTTATTATATGATTCACTATTATGAGAAGGATAAGGTGACTATATCCATTTATCATTTAAATGGAGAGTCTAATCAATGGTGGGTGTTGATTAATAACACTATGTTAAATGATGAAATTGAAGAGATTTAGTGGGAAGACTTTGAGAAAATATTTCATTCCATGTATTTCCATCGAACTCTTTGTACATTGATGGAGAGAGAATTAATAGAGGTGAAGAAAAATTAAGGTGAATATATCATATATAATGAAGAAAATTTCACATGAAATTAAAGGTAAACCTTGGGTTTTATTATCAACAATGATAAAAAATAAATAGATTATTTAGTGGTTTAGAACCACAGCTTCGAAAGGCTCTCACTATTAGATAATTTGGGAGTTTTGAAGAAGTTTTTTAGTGTTCTCTCAATATGGATATGGAGTTTGGAGAATGGTTCCATGTCTATTGAGATAAGAAAAAAAATATGGAGTTTCATGATGGAGGATCTAATGAAAAGGTGGAAATAAATCTAAAAAACTCCCATGTCAACAATGTGGGAAGAGGAATCATGGGAACTATTTGAAAGGGTCAGGTAATTTCTATACCTGTGGGAGAGAAGTCCCCCATGATCATGAATGTTGGAAAGAAGAAGAATTGAAATGTGATGGAGTAATGGAGAGAACCGCCCGTCGTTTAATACATTAACTATAAAGAGAAAGGGAACTATGAAAACCAGTGCACTAAACCTTGAGTGATTGATGATAATCAGTGTTAGTATCCATGAAATCCAATGGATTAATGGAAAAAATATTTCATCACTACTGCTGAAGTGGAGTAAGAAAACAAATTCATACAACGTACACATCCTATTCACTCAATAATTAGAAAATGTCTTATTTGATTCTAGTTTTATGAATTCCTTTATATCCTTCATGTTTTCTAGAACTATTGAATCGAAAACATGATACCTTGAAGTAGATATATACATAATAAACACATAGTAGTGATGTCATTTCAACCCAAGTGTTCACCTATTCTCTTGTTAGCGTATGTGGGAAGATTCTTCTGGTGAATCTCATAATAATTCCCTTAGTGGGTTTTTATAAAAAATTGGGAATAGATTGGCTCTCCTAATGTATAGAAGACATAAAATATTAGAAAAATGAAATATATTTTAATATTATGAACCATCCATGCTCCTCTAAAAATTAATATAATACAATGAATATTGTTTAGAAAATCCATTAACAGTGTGGTTGTTCATACCTTGTAATGAAGTATGCCTCAATCAAATGGTTGAGTCAAAGGAAGATATCAACCTTGAGGAAATTCCTATTATGAAGAAATACACTAATGTATTTCCCAATGATTTACCTAGACTCCCCCTTGATCGTGAGGTATAGTTCTCAATATATCTCATCCCTAGAGCCACTCATATCTCAAAATGTCCCTACCAAATGGCCCCGATTAAACTAGAGGAGTTAATTATGAAGTGGTAAGATCATTTGGATAAAGGGTTAACACAACCTAGTGCATTAAGTTAGGGAGTGTGATTTATATTTGTAAAGAAAATGGATGGATAAATGAATTTTTGTATCAATTATATGGATATCAATAATATCACTACAAATAACATGCATCCCCTTTCAATGATTTATGAATTTTTTGATCAACTACAAGATCTCAATACTTCTCAAAGTTAGATATTCATTTTGGATATCATCAACTGAATTCGAAGAAGGAAGATATTGAGAAGAATGATTTTCTATAACGTATGGGCATTATAAGTTCATAGTGATAACCTTCTGACTTACTAATTTCCTTGAAATATTTATGGATTTTATTAATATATTCTTTAGAGACTATCATGAATTTATTTTGGCATCAATTATTGATTATATTATCACCTAAAACAAGAGTAACGAGGAATATGAAGAATATCCAATGAATTTTCTGGAAAATTTAATGGAGGATAAATTATATTCCATGTTCCAAAAGTGTGACTATTGGATGTGTAAGGTTACATCATCTGAGCATGTTATCATATGTGATGGAATTTCTCAGGACTGTTAAAAAATAAAGGTAATTGTGGAATGGAAAAGATCCACTAGTGCCATGGAAATTCATAGTTTTCTTTACATATATTGGTACTACCGAAGTTTTATGAGGAATTTCACATGATATTGTAACCCACTTACTATGTTAAAAAAATGGGTAATGTATTTCTGGAAGGAATAACATGATGAATACTTTATGAAACTCAATAAGAGGCTAATAACTACACTTGTAATCACACGAATAACAAATAGAGATTATTCTGTGAAATATAGTGATACTTAAAGTAATGGATTAGGTTGTGTACTCATGGGGATTTATAATGTGATAGCCTAAGCCTCATGGAAGTTGAGTATACATGAGAAGAACCACCTGATGAATGATCTAGAGCTATCAGTTGTGATCTTTGCCTTGAAAATTTGATAGAAATACCTCCATGGTGAGAATTTTTAAATATATACTAATCACAAGAGTCTAAAGTAAATATTCACAATGAAAGAGATAAACTTTTATTAGAGGATATGGTAAGATATAAAAAAGAACATTTATTTCTCTATTTATTAACATATAGTAAATGTGAACTTGGTAGATGATCCTCTTAGCAGAAAACAATATGCTACTCTATCTATAATGCAGATTTTGAAAGATCCCACATTCATGTATATTAAAAGGAAGGGTATGGGAATCATAGAGGAAGGGAATAAATCCTAACATACCCAAATGATATCCCAATAATAAATTCTAGAAAACATCATGCAGGTAAAAAGGGATGATATGGAGTTACAAAAGAAGTTGAAAGTGGTAAGTGAAGTGAAAATACAAGAGTTATATATTGATGAATATGGTGTGATTTGGTTTTGAAAAAGGCATTTTGTAACCTCATCACCTGAGATTAAGAAGGATATATTAGATATTTTACATAGATCATATTTCTATATTCATCTTCAATGTACCAAGATGTACTATGATCTTTGAGAACACTTCTGGTAGGAAAATATGAAGAAGGATATTTTAGAGTGTATCGCACGGTGTTTGGTATCTCAGAAAGTTAAAAAATAGAGCATTAGTTCGATGGGATGACGAAAACATTACCTATACCCGCATGTAAATTAGATAATATTAGTACGGACTTTGTCACTAGTATCCTAAAAACATAAAAAAACAATGCAATATGGGTTGTGGTGGATCGACTCACCAAGAATACCCAATTCACTTCTATTTGGGATGAGTTATTTCTTGAACAAAGTTTCAATAAATATATGAATAATGTGGTGAGGAATAATGTGGATCCACTTTTCATCATATCTGATCATAATCTAAGGTTCACATATAAATTATAGAGAAGTATTCAACATGATTTGATCATAATCTAATTAAAATGAGGATGGGATCAAAATCTCTCATTAGTTTAGTTATCATATAACAATATCTTCTATTCAAGTACTCAATCATCTCCACGAGAAGCTCTATATAAGAATAAATATAAAACATGATCTTTTTGGGATGATGTTGGAGAACAAACGCTACATGTACATGATATTGTACAAGAGATGATAGAGATGGTTCAAGATAGCTAAAAACTTTTGGATTTTATCAGTGTCAAAGATATAGCTATGATGAAAACTATTTAAAGGAATTGGAGTTCGATTTTGGAGAACAAGAATTTAGTAGAATATCAACATAGAAGAGAATGATGTTGTCTTTAAAGAAATTGAAGCTTAAACCAAGGTATCTATTCCCCTTTGACATCCTTGATCACAGAATATTAGTAGCCTATCATCTTTAACTTCTACCAAACATAACTCATGTTCATAAGTTATATGTGAAAACTTTCCTATCCCTAGTTTGATTAATATTGTGTTTTATTTATTTAATTATTAATGTCATAAGTTTCTTTGAGTTTGAGGACGAAATCCTACATTTTTTAGGAATCAATCCCTATAACATGGTCATCACACCAATTTGTCTATCCTTGCAGCTAAATTTGTGAGGTTTACCTTTTTGTGAAAATGGGATTTTTCACAACTTGAGAATGGGTTTTCTATCCATGATAAGAACTATAGAAAATGTATAGTTTTTGTTTTGGTGAGTTAGTTTCTTACTCACGGCTAACGCATGGTTTGTTTGATCACGTGGAAAAACTATATAGGTTTTTAATGTCTCTAAAAAAATAAATCTATTATTTTTTTTGTGATGTATTTAGTGAAACTTGCCTCATTTGTTCCACCATGTGTGTGAAACCCTCTCCCTTATAATTTGATCTTGTCACCTATCCTTTTTTGTGGATTAATCTTTGATCCATGTCTGTTTTTTCTTTATATAAGACTGATTTCTTCTTGATCTATTTTTTCCAAGCCCCTTATCTAATCTTACATTTCAATTTCGATGGTGTATAAAAAACCTATCTTGATTTTTGGATGAACCTAGTGTGTAAAGGTAGAATTTTGTTTTTTACTTCTTTTTTATTTATGTGAGGACCTCCTCCTATAAAATAAAGAGGTTTTATTCAATAGTGAAATGTTTTAGATCAATATCCAATAGGTGTCTCTATATATGGGTGTCTTTCCATGTTTATCCTCTAATTATTTGTAAAAACCCAAAATTTTATCAATGAAATTTACCTACCTATAATTATGTTATATTGTATAAAACACATAAATATATTATGTAACCTAATAAAAACATTATTATCCTATTTGAAGTATGAAATAAGTGGTATTTATAGAAATTAAGAAACCTAAATAGATGGATTAGTAACCTGACAAATAGTATAGTAATATGAACATTAGTAATAGTAATTCGGCCAATAAAATAGTAACCTCGCCTATGAATTTATAAATAAAATTTTAGTATCTTATAAATGAACATATTATATATTTATATCATTGTATAAGTAAATAATTTTTTTTAAAGATGATAAGTTATGTGTTGGTAATTTTGTAAAACATAATTTTTTATTTAAAATTTTATAATTAATATAATGAATTAAAAGAAAATTTATTTTCACAAAATATATTCATAAATTAAATTTATGTTATATTATAATTATTAGATAATTTTATGTAACCTTAAATAACTTTTTAAAGGGTAATAGAAATCAATTCTAATATTAAATTGGTATTTTTTTGAATAAATGATGATTTTATACAAAAATTTATATTTCTCATATTTAAAAAAAATTCATAAAAAAGAATCCATTTTTGAATTATTCACGTTGAAAAATGGTTAGGTTTATTTTTTTATTTTCCTAAAATAGTTTATTTTTGGAGAATTGTAAAATACCGTAATTTATTGTATAAGAAAAATACATTAATTTTGGAGTCATAGATGATGGATGGATAATTTAAGAATCATAATCTTAAACTATCATTCATTATTTAATATATTTGTTGATAAAGATCAATACTATTGATATTTATGATCCAAAATATTAAAATAATTAATATAATAATAAAAAATACATGTCTCCTTCCTCTATAAATACCAACCCTCACCACTTCTTCTCATCACACCTTACAAGTATTGTAAACTATCTAAATTCTACCCAATTACATTCCCAAGACTCCTCCCCATGTCCAATATCTATTGGTCTCCACAAAAGAACAATCCCTATCTCTATAAGGACGTTTTCAAGGAGAAGATATTCAGGAGGTATAATCATCCTCCATTCTCTTTTAATTTCTTTTCATTTATTATTCTATCCTCACATACCCTATCAAAATATTCATGGTAATTAAATCATAATATATATATATATATTAAAATTTTATTTTTTAATGTAATATCCAACATTAAAACTCTTATCCTTTCCTTTTATTCTAAAAATGAAAACGTCATCTCGAATGTGTCGATTCACCACCTTTACGGATGATGAGTATTTTTTTTTCCATTTCTAGCATTTAGGCTGGTAATAAAACAATGGTTTTAGTAAAAAAAATTTAAATATGAAAATTAAAACTTTTTTTCCTTGATCTAATTTATAAACATAATATTTAAAAAGTTAAAATTATTTCATGAGGGATGGAAAAACCACCAAAAAAACAAAAAATTATTATTAAGGTTTTATCTAAAGAATAATCCTCAAACAAAAAATGATATATATAGAAAATTTAAAATTATTTAAGTTCATTAATGACATATAATTTCAATTATAGTGAATTATTTTAATTTTACCTGAACTTACATACTTTTATATAAGTAAACTATTTTTGAAAACCAAGAAAACAAACACTCATAGAACAATGAAATTGAACTCTTTAACTCATCAAAATGGCCACAAAAACATAATAAAATAATATTAAATAAAATAAATATAAAATAAGTTATGGACTTAGTAATTAATGAATATTGTTTCATTATCTAATATATTAAAGTGAATATGGAATTATGATAGATGGTAAGGGGATTCCCAAACCCAACTCCCTTTTATTGGGTTATACCTCTTTCCTAAAATATTTCATTATGGATATTCCATTAATGTTCCATAAATATAATTTCATTGTTCTTCCCTATTTACTTTAAGGATATACTTGTTTACTAATTGGGTTTAGGACAAATATATATATTTTCAAAAATAAATCTTCTTTCCAAAACACAACATGGTGCTTTTTAAGATTGTTTATTCTTCAATCAAGATTAATGATTCTTATGGCAAGTATGTTTTGCATTTTTAATTTGGGATATCCAATTTTTATTAATGAATTTAGGTTTTATGAAATTATTATGAAAACCATTCCCTTCCAAGAGTTATTTTATGGATATTATTATTATAATTTATATTTTCATTCATGATTATGTAAATGTAATGATGTGAAGGAAGTGCCCAGAATTATATATCCCACTAATTCATTAGTTAATATGATATATATCATTATATAATTATCTATATGTGTGAACATGTTGCTTTTTTTTCAAAATGATGATGTTATGGATATGAACATATGTCATGTGTGTACATGATTATAGTTTTGTTTAGAACTATGTGTGGTATTTTACCACTAATACATGATGTTTAATTTTTACACATTTCCATTTTCCATGACTTTATCTGACGTTTCCTCTCATGATTATGATAATGATCCTGTGATTATGTTATGATGATGATGAATATTCAAACTCATGTTATATTGATTAATGTATTTATTCATCCACTTACTAGGATTTAATATCACACCTTTATTTTATGTTTATTTTCTAGAGACTACATGTACTAAGGATAACTAGGAATTTATAAGGATAAAGAAGATGTTTATGAATAAATGTTTACATTTTATTATATAAAAGTTATTTATGGTCCTAATTTTACCAAGATACTAAACCATTGGATCCTGGTTTTGTAACTCTATTTTTTATATCTAAAATGATGTAACAGTTATCTTAGAAAATTTATGGTCTCTATAGTTTGTATCAAAGCACAATTTAGTTGTGTTTGGAATTGAGATATGATAATGTTAGTGAACAACATTAGGATAAGACAAAGTATATGAAATATGTAACACCCCAATATTTTATTTTATATTATCTCATCAAAGTAATTCAATATCTTGTGTTACACGCAACATCGAGTTCGAGTGCACCACAACTTACCAAACTAGCCGTTCAAAAAGTGGTTATGAATAGTATTAACTAATTTTTTTAATATTATATACTCTATATAATTTTAACATCCATATTATGTGTTTATAAGAAATAATATAAGAACAAATTCATTTTTTTAGATAAAAGAAATATTTTAAAAATATGCAGTTTCACCACCTTTTAATGGAGAACTCTTTTCAAAACCCATATTTGACAATTTTATATATTAAATTTAATGAAATTAAATTATTCTTTTGAAGAAGGATATAAAAATTTATTTTGGACAAATTTTTGGTATTTTTCTGATAACTTTTACATTTTGATGAATAGTGGAAAATACTATGTTTTATTTGAAAACTAATTTTTTAATCAAAATAATTTATAGTGTTAAATTATGCATTTGAATGATTTTTAAGTATAATTAGATTATATTTTTATCATTTAATACAATATAAGTCATTATATGTAATTTCACATTTAAATTTTAAATAAACACACGTCAATCTTTT
This sequence comes from Viscum album, assembly GCA_963277665.1. Lineage (NCBI taxonomy): Eukaryota > Viridiplantae > Streptophyta > Magnoliopsida > Santalales > Viscaceae > Viscum > Viscum album. Next base: position 60,106,668 of record OY728137.1, on the reverse strand, counting down.
GATAGTTTTTACTTTTTTGAAAACCCGCTTTTTGGTTTTGAAAACGAGAATTAATTTTAAATTAATACATGAAAATTTTATATTTTTAATTTGGTAAAATGGAAATCATTTTTTAATTTAGAATAACAAAATTTTCTTCAGGGAAAGTTTTGGCATTTTTTTGAAAACTTTCAATTTTTGATGAATAGTGAAAAACACTGCGTTATTATTTAAAACTAACATTTTAATTAAATAAAAATTTATTTTAAGTCCAAATTGATATATAATACCTATATAAGTTCAATGTAATTCATTTGAGTCATTTTATAATAAAATTAGATATATAAAATTTTATTGAACTTTTAAAGGTTTTTTACACACCTTTTAGGAGCATTTGCAAATTTTCATAAAACTTAATTTTACCACTTCTGTGAGTTGAATTTAAAAAATATAAGAGAAAAAGTTGACATAAGTAAGTAAAATGTGATTCAATATAATGAAAATATTTTTTTTTCGAATAGTAACTTTTGACTTTTATTTACCGCGGTTAAAAGTAAATAGGGAAAGTAAGGGTAAAAATGATATTATAATTAACCTAACAGATGTATTAATTATATTGGATAAGTGGAATTAGACAAAAAAAAACCTTGTTAATAAAATATGATCCTATTTGGTCCACTTGGATTATATTATAACATTTATTATTATTTTATTTAAAGACGAGTTAAAATTGTTAAATTCAAATTTAATAACTAAACAATTTTTTATACAGGGTTAAACACAATATAAATTATACTATAAATATTAATTATAAAGATAAAAATATTTCCTAAATATAATTTTATTTATAAATTTTAGACATTAAATAATATAATTTATTTATGACACAATGATGAGGCAGTAATTACCTTATTAATGAAATATTAAAATAATTGATATTATAAATATCCAAATAAATGTAAATTGAGACTTCTAATGAATTAAACTAATTTTATAGGTTAATATTACATGTTATGGTTTATTAGATAAATTTTTTATGAAGTGATAAGGTTGTTATGACTTTCACAAAAACAAAATACCAAATAGTGTCAAAATGGACATAAATTAATTTTTAAAAAAAATACTATATTATTGGTTGATATAATATTCCTAAAAACATAAGGTTAGACCAAAGGGCTTAAATAATATCATATATGTCATTAGTGAACCACTTGAGGTTCTCTTATAAGTTTAGATGAATTTTATTAACCATATAATGTAAGAATATAAGAAGACAAGGTAAAAGTTAAACTATTTAGCTAAGAGTTTAATATAAAAGATAAGGTTAAAATGGTAACCTAAACTTTTCTAAAACCTATTGGTTGAGAGGTTTTATACCCATACCCACATTAACCTAGAAATTTATCATTTTGGAGCCATTAGAAATCGAAAATTATTTTATTATAAAATAATATTTCAATCTTTTCCTAAGGTGACCCTCACCTCTCTTATAAAAGGGTACTTCCCCTTATCTCAAAATTACACCTCCAAATACATTTTTCTCAGAAAAAACCGACCCAAATACCCTACCAAATTTCCTCCCTTCTACCTAGAGGCCTTACTTTGATCATAAATCCATCCTAAGGAGTCCGTTTGATCAACTCAATAGGAAACACCTGAAGAAGAGGTAAAAATTTCACCACCCTCTTTCAAGTTCTTTTCTTCTTACAATTCCTCTTTCTTTGTTTTTTCCATACCAATATAATAACTCCAATACCTTATAAAAACTATAATGTCATTATAAATATGGTACAACCATATTTTTTAATCTATCCATCCTATAAATAACAAAGTCACCATACGCGAGTATGTACGACTTACCGTCTCCATCTCGTGGTGTAGTTTGTTATTCAAACACTTCATTATTTGGATGGATATAATAATGAGTATAACTGATATAAATAATAAATATAACATGTTAATTATTATTTACATATTAAATAACATCTAATTACATATGATTTCACCATCAATATAATGATATTGTTGCTCGTGCATACGTATGGATTACCGTCTGCACGTCGCAATGAGATTCATTTCCATGCTCACCATTCAACGATGATTATAAAAATATATATTATTAATAAGTTTGTAATATATGACATAATAATGCTAATATATATATATATATATTCATATACTTACATATATCTTATTCACTTACTTTTGTTCAATACGATATGAAAACGAAATCAACGTTTATGCGTACGTACGACCTACTGTCTCCATAAATGGTGCCTTCCATTTCATATATCTATCAATAATAGATATTTATTTTCTAAATATATATGATATATAAATCAATGTTTATATTCTGGAAGTATTTAAATCATGATCTAAATGATATGATCATGAATAATAAGTCAAAACACACACTATAAAGAAAACAATTATTGCCCGAAATGTTAATTTATATATGTATATACTTACATATATCTTAATTTAAAAGAATTAATTCAAATATTTTAAGTATTTATTCTTCTAAACCTTTATCATTAATTTCCATGTTTTCAAATTGGTTTTAAGGATTTATTTATATGGACATGAATGTTTGAAAATGTTAATTCCTTTCAAAAGTTTCATAGTGGTATGATAAACTTTGATTCAAAACTATCTTTTAAATGACTACCTTTATATGAATTTTAAATTATTTCATGAAAAGGGATATTTCTCTTAATGATTTTTATTGATCATTTAAAACTATGTCAACATCCTTTACAAGATGTTATTCTTGATTGAGGTTGATTTATTATGATACAAATATTCAATATTGTATTGAAGGTTTTGTGATATGTTGGACTGTTGATGTGTTATTATTATACCATTCATGGTTTATAGATAAGGTATTGAGATTTCGTATGCTCATTTTAATACGAATGTTTATATTATGTTTAAACCTTTTCATATGAGAAATTAATTGGACATTGTAATTGATGGGTGGAGCCCGCCATAGCTCCTCGATGCATCAATATTTCTAATGAGACAAACTTGTGTCTTGGCATAAGGCCTTCACAAAATCTTATTTTTAGTATTGGAACACGGCCTTGACTATGTGGTTATGAAGTCTGGCATTATGCATTCCATCATTATGAAATTAGCTATTGACATTAAATGAGATTATTCTACTAGTATAATATCCATGTGAATAAGTAAATGGAATTATTTGATTTATCTTTTCCATATTATGATGAGGTTTAAGTTTAAGAGGATTTTTTTTAGTTTTATACATTCCATTAAATGTTTATTCTTATTTGTGAAAGTTTTTGCTATATCGTTATCCATACCGAGCATTTGAGATCACCCCTTTATTATGTTTTATTTTCCCAGGATTCCAAGAACTGTATTATGATTGATAAGCAGGGTTAAGCTAGGGGGTTAATGGCATTCTCAAAAGATCATTTAGGTTGTGTTTTATTTTTTAATGTGTAATGTAACGTTCATGTGTGTAATCTATTTTCCAAAGATTCTAAACTGATCGGTCTTTCAGGATATGATTCATTGTAATCATGATAATGTATTAAAATAATGCACTGACTCTGGGCTTCTGGGGTCGGGGCATTACAGTTGGTATCAGAGGAAGTTTAGCAATAACCTTAGAAATAGATTTAGATAAACTCTGATTAGAGAACATTGCCCTAAGATAGACTTTGAGGATTAGTATGGGAGAACTTCCTAGAATTTTAGTAATGTAGAGATTTTGTGTATCTTCCAAGAAATACATCCCCGTCTGGATACGAGCAAGTAGAGGTGGCTCAGGCACAAAGGTACCTAGGAGTTAAAACTCTAACGAGGAGTTTTAGGATTGACTTGGGGTATCTTGGTACACAATAATGGGACTTGCTGCACTCTTGGTTATGACACTCCTGGGGGATATGTTTAAGATAATTCACATTTTCATTACAAGCTATTATGAAGGATTTTGGATTAAATACTTTCTCGAAGAAAACATTTTGGGATTGTATATTATATGCATAATCTTTTCAATTTAAGTTAGGTATTTTACAAGTTTTGGAATTATGCATTGCGATTCATAAACTAACCTAGTGTATGCCTTTTTTAGAAATGGAACCTAGTAGAAGGAATGTGAATTATATGAATATTAATGATCGAAAGATTAAGAAGGATCATATCATTCATGGTATTAAGACAACATTTAAAAGGGAAATAGTCTCCCACATATTCTCATCATATGAAGAAATATTATCATATGTTAATAAGATAAGTAAATAATTCTCTGAGTCCTATGTATTTGAAGGGAAGAAAGAGAAGAAAAGGATAGAAGAGAGAAATATGGATGAAGGGAAGAGGGGAAAGAATGATTTCCCCATATGTGATAACTATGGAAAGAATCACCTTGGTAAATGTTTGAAGGGAATGAGATTTTTTTATAAGTGTGGAGAAAAGGGACACCAAGTACGTGACTCAATGGGTAAGAAAAAGGTTTTAAATGTACAATGTTTCATCTACAAGGAGCTGAGAAACTATGCGAATCAATGTCCGAATCATTATAGTATACCTTAAATACTGATATTAGATAATAATCAAGTTATGATACTACCATAGATGAATAGGAATGATTAGAGTTCTTATGTTGTTATTAAAGTATTGTGTCATTTGAGTATTGTATTAATGATGTACATGTTATAAGAATTATAGAGTATATAAGGATTGTACTGCAATACTATTTCATTAAGGACTTGAGATTGTGTGGAACCAAGAAAAGTGACTCAAAGGTAGGTTATTTTTTTGTAAAATATATGGCTAAGAGAAAGATAAACCATAATATAGTTCTGATACTGAGGTAGTGATTTCAGAATAATACAAGATTGATTTGGACAAATTATATTGGATATTCTTGATTACCTTGAAACTAATTAATGATTTGTATATTCCATCATTGTTGGAGGTTACAAAATTTTTGGATTGGAGTATATCCAGTATTCTATAAGGAATAACAGATCATGAAAGTAATCAATAAGGTTTTATGGTAATTTGGGGTGTAACAGTGTTTTATAAGAATACATAATAAAGGTATTCACATGTTATTACGTGGCAACAAGGATCTTCATTATGTTTACCTTTCTTATAAATTTTGGACTATGAGTATGGATAGAAGTATTTTGGATATGTATAAAGGTTGGAATTGATTAATTTTGACATTAGATACTATTGTTAAGGTTAAATCATCTCTTGAGATTATTTTTGGACTGTCATAAAAAGGACAACCTAGAGGTTGGGTGACAACCCCTCGCATCTGGCAATGTCGTGAGACTTGAACCCACAACCGAAGAGTGACATGGGTGCATCACCTACCACTGGCCTACGTGATGTCCTAGTTTGTATAAGTTTTTTTATTGAAGTGGTCTGACAGATAAATTATAAATTCATTTTTGTGGAACCCTATAAGATTATGATAAATAGAATATTTTTGAATTCTATAATCTTTTGAAGTGAAATATGAGTTTGTTGTAGGAATTAGTTGAAGTATGAAACTCTACTTTTCAAGTATATATATATATATATATATTTCCTCTTATTCTATGAATAAATTAATTTTTAAACTTTAGGGAAAGGATCTTAAAACCGAAAAAGTGTAACCTTAATACCATATGTTTTGTTGAACCGATGATATTTTACATCATCTTAGATTGATGGATTTGAGGCCCTCAGTTTTAAACTTTTTTTTGTGATTGATGACCTCAATCACACCCTATAAATATTTAAACTTTTCCTCAAATTATGTGTCTCTAATTTCCACCAATGTTCTTCTAACTATGATTATAATTTTGTGGCGACCTTTTCATTTTTCTATCCCTCTAATTAAGACTAAATTTTATTAACCCAATGTCCGATGTTTGTTTTCCCCAAAGGTATTTTTATATTTTTAACAATTTATTTTTTAAGAACAATTTTAAATTGTGAGGATTCAATTTATTGAAGGAGGAGATAATGTAACACCCCAATATTTTAAATTACATTATCTCATTAAAGTAATTCAATAGCTTGCGCTACACGAAACACAGAGTTCGAGCGCACCACAACTTACCAAACTAGTCGTTAAAAAAGCGGTTATGAATAGTATTAAGTGAATTTTAAAATCTTATATACTCTATATAATTTTAGCATCAATATTATGTGTTTCTTAGACATAATATAAGAACAAATTCATTTTTCAGATAAAATAAGTATTTTTAAAAAATGCCATTTTACTGCCTTTTAATGGCAAACCCTTTTTAGAACAAATATTTGACACTTTTATATATTCAATTTAATGAAATTAAATTCTTATTTATAAGTGGGACATAAAAATTTAGTTTGGAATTTTTTTTGGTACTTTTCGGATAACTTTAATATTTTGATGAATAATGAGAATTACTATGTTTTAATTGAAAACAAAATTTTTAATCGAAATAATTTGTAGTGTTAAAATTTTCATTTGAATGGTTTTTAAGTATAATTAGATTATATTTTAATCATTTAATACAATTTCGGTCATTAAAAGTAATTTCACATATAAATTTGACATAAGCACATGTCAATATTTTGAGTTTTTACTTTTTTAATAACCCGCCTTATGATTTTGACAACGGGAATTAATTTTAAATTGATAAATGAAACTTCTATGTCTTGGATTTGGTAAAATGGAATTCATTTTTGAATTCGGAATAACAAAATTAGCTTAGGGTAAATTTTTGGTCTTTTTCTGAAAACATTCAATTTTTGATGAATAGTAAAAAACACTGCGATATTATTTAAAACCCACTTTTTTATTAAATAATTATTTATTTTACTTAAATTTATTTTAAGTCAAAATAGATGTATAATACCTATATAAGTTCAATGTAATTCGTTGGAGTCATTTTATAATAATATTAGATGTATAAAATTTTATTGAACTTTTTAACGTTATTACCCACCTTATAGGAGCATTTGAAAATTTGCATAAAACTCAAATATACCACTTATGTGAGTTGAATTTCAAAAATCCGAGAGACATAGTTGACATCAGTAAGCAAAATAAGGTTCAATAAGATGAAAATAATTTTTTGCGAATAGTAACTTTTGACTTTTATTTTAAAAGTAAATAGGGTAATTAAGGGTAAAAATGATATTATAATAACATAAAACATGTCTTAATTCTATTGTATAAGTGGAATTAGACCAAAAAAAACTTAGGAATAAAATATGTTCCTCTTTGGTCCACTGGGATTAGATTAGGAAATTTTTTATTAGTTTATTTAAAGAAGAGTTAAAAGTGTTAAATTCAAAGTTTAATAACTAAACCATTTTTCATATAGGGTTAAGCACAATATAAATTCGACTATAAATATTCATTAGAAAGATAAAAATATTTCCTACATAATGGTATTTTATTTATAATTTTTATACATTAAATAATTTAATTTATTTATGACACAATGATGATGGAGTAATTACCTTATTAATGAAATATTAAAAACATTGATAATATAAATATCCAAATAAATGTAAATTGAGACTTATGATGAATTAAACTAATTTTATAGGTTAATATAAAATTTTAGGGTTTATGAGATAAATTTTTTTCTAAGTGATATTGTTGTTATGACATTCACAAAAACAAAATACCAAATAGTGTCAAAATGGACATAAATTAATTTTTAATACAAATACTATATTATTGGTTGATATAATATTTTTAAAAACATATATTTAGGATAAAGGGCTTAAATAATATTACATATGTCATTATTGAACCAATTTATGTTCTCTTGTAAGTTTAGAGTAATTTTATTAACCATATAATGTAAGAATATAAGAAGACACGGTAAAAGTTAAACTATTTAACTAAGAGTTAAATCTAAAAGATAAGGTTAAAATGGTAACCTTAACTTGTATAAAACCTATTGGTTGAGAGGTTTTTGACCCATACCCTCATTATCATAAAAATTAATTAGTTTTTATCCATTATAAATCGAAAATGATTTTATTTTAAAAAACAATTTCAAGCTTTTCTTAATGTGACCCTCACCTCTCTTATAAAAGGGTACTTCTCCTTCTCTCAAAATCACACCTCCAAAGCCATTTGTATCGGCTAACCCCTACCTGAATATCCTCAAAACCTTCCTACCTTAGACCCAGAGGCCTTAATTTTATCATAAATCCAACCTAGGGATCCTATTTGATCAACTCAAAAGGAAACACCCGAAGAAGATGTAATAATTTCACCACCCTCTTTCAAGTTATTTTATTCTTACACTTCCTCTTTATTTTTTGTTTCTATACCAGAATAATAACTCCAGTACCTTTTACATACTATGATGTAATTATAAATATGGTACAACCATATTTTTTATTCTATCCATCCTATAAATGACAAAGTCACCATACGTGCGTGCGTACGACTTACCGTCTCCACGTCATGGTGTAGTTTGTTATTCAAACACTTCATTATTTGGAAGGGTATAATAATGAGTATAAATAATGTAAATAATAAATATAACATATTAATGATTATTTATATATTATATACCATCCAATTACAAACTATTTAACCATTAATATAATGATATTTTCGCTCGTACGTATGTACGGATTACCGTCTCCATGACGTGATGAAATTCATTTCCACATTCACCATTAAACGATGATTATAAAAATATATATTATTAATAAGTATGTAATATATGACATAATAATTTAATTGTATATATATATATATGTATATATACTTACATATATCTTATTTACTTACTTTTGTTCAATACGATATGAAAATGAAATCAGCGTTTATGCGTACGTACGACCTACCATCTCCATAAACGGTGCCTTCCCTTTCATATATATATCTATTATAAATATTTATATTCTAAATATATATTTAATATAAATCAATTATTATATTCTGGATGTATTTAAATCATGATCTATATGATATGATCAAGAGTAACAAGTTAAAACACATACGATAAGGAAAGCGATTATTACCCAAAATGTTAATTTAACATGGAAATCATTATTAAATGGGAGGTATAAAGTCATAAATGTATCATGTATGATATAATAAATATGAATATGGTTCTGGTATAATTTAATAAAACACTATGTTCATTATAAATGAGGTTAAACGTACCCTCGAACAATGAAAAGTGCAAGGTAAGGGTTAATTTCACAATCTCGTTATTATCCGAGGTTGTTTTTTATGCAAGTATATACTGGGACATATTTATTATCCATGTCCATGTTTCATAAAAGTGTGTTCAAAGGGATTATTTTTAACATAATTTTTAATGAAACATCATTTTAAATGTTTTGAAGATTAATTCTTCTAAACTTTTCTCATTAATGTCCATGTTTTCAAAATGAATTTAAGGATTTATTTATATGGACATGAATGTTTAAAATTGTTAATTCCATTAAAACGTTTCAAAGTGGTATGAGACACTTTTATTCAAAACTATTTTTTAAAAGACTTCCTTTATATGACTTTTAAATGATTTCATGAAAAGGGGATATTTCTCTCAATGATTTTTACTAATCATTTTTAACAATGTCAACATACTTTACGTGATATAGTTCTTGATCGAGGCTGATTTATAATGATACAAATATTTAATATTGTATTGAATGTTTTGTGATATGTTTTACTATAGATGTGTTATTTTTATACCATTCATGGTTTATGGATAACTTATTGACATTTCTTATGCTAGTTTTAATACGAATGTTTATGTTATGTTTAAACATTTTTGTATAAGGAATGCATTGGACTTAGTAAGTGATGGGTGGAGCCCACTATAGCTCTTCAATGCATCGGTAGGTCTCATGAGACAAAATAGTGTCTTAGAACAAGGACTTGAAGGAATATTATTTTTAGTCTTGACACAAGGCCTTGAATATGTGGTTATGAGGTCTGGAATTATGCATTCCATCATTATGAAATTAGCTATTGATATTACATGTGATTATTCGACTAGTAGAATATACATGTGAATAATTAATTGACATTATTTTATTTATCTTTTCCATATTTTTCTAAGGTTTATGTTTAAAAGGATTTTGTTCTAGTTTTATACATTTCATTAAATGTTTATACTTATTTGTGAAAGTTTCCACTATATTGTTATCTTTACTAAGCATTTGAGATCACCCCTTTATTATATTTTATTTTCCCAAGATTCTAAGAAGTGTATTATGATTGATAAGTAGGGTTAAGCTAGGGGATTAATTGAATTCTAAAAAGATAATTTATATTGTGTTTTATTTACTAATGTGTAATGTAACATTCATGTATGAAATCTATTTTACAATACAGCTAAACTAATCAGTTTTTTGGGACTTTATTCCTTTTAATAATGCCAATGTATTAAAATATTTCACCGACTCTGGGCTTCTGGGTTCGGGGCGTTACAGTTGGTATCAGAGAAAGTTTAGCAATAACCTTTGAAATATATTTAGATAAACTCTGATTAGAGAACATTACCCGAAGATAGACATTGAGTATTAGTATAGAAGAACTTCCAAGAATTTTGGTAATATAGAGATTTTGTGTATTTTTCAAGCAAAATATCCCTGTCTGGATACGAGCAGGTAGAGGCGGCTCAGGCATAGATGTAACTAGGAGTGAAAAATCCTAAAAGGAGTTTTGATCTTAACCGAGGGTATCTTGGTACATGACAATGGGCCTTGCGACACTCTTTGGTATGACACTCCCAGGGGATATGATTTTCATAATTCACATTTTCCTTACAAGCCATTATGTAGAATTTATGAGTAAATAATTCCTCAAATAAAACATTTTATGATTGTAGATTATGTGCACAATATTTTCAATTTACGTTAGTTATATTACAAGTTTGGAATTATGCATTAAAATTCATAAACTAACCTAGTATATACCATTGTTTAGAAATGGATCCTAGTAGAAGGAATGAGAATTCCAGGAATACGCATGATCAAAAGATTAAGAATGATCATATCTTTCATGGTATTAAGCCAACATTTAAAATGGAAATAGTCTCCCATATATTATCATCATATGAAGAAATAATATCATGTGTTAATAAGATAAGTAAATAATTCTCTGAGTCATATGGCTTTGAAGGGAAGCAAGAGAAGAAAATGATGGAAGAGAGAAAGATGGATAAAGGGAAGAGGAGAAAGAAGGATTTTCCCATTTGTGATAACTGTGGAAAGAATCACCTTGGTAAATTCTTGAAGGGAATGTGAGTTTGTTATAAGTGTAGAGAAAAAGGACACCAAGTACGTGATTGAATGTGGAAGAAAAAAGTTTCAAATGTAAAATTCTTCATCTGCAAGGAGTTGGGACACTATGAGAATCAATGTATAAATCATCAGAGTATGCCCCAAATACTGCTATTGGATAATAATCAAGTTATTCTACTACCAAAGATGAAGTGGAATGATTATAGTTCTTATTTTTTTATTAAAGTATTGTTTAATTTGAGTATTTTATTAATGATGTACATGTTATAAAAATTATAAAGTATATAAGGATTTTACTGCAATACTATTTCACTAAGGATTTTAGATTTAGTGGAACCAAGAAAAGTGACTCAATAACATGTTAAAGTTTTTTGGAAAATATATGGTTGAGAGAAAGATAAACCATGATATAGTTCTGATACTGAGGTAGTGATTTTTTAATAATATTTTATTGATGTGGATAAATTATATTGGATATTCTTGATTACCATGAAACTGATTAATGATTTGTAAATTCCATATTTGTTGGAGGTTACAACATTTTTGGATAGGAGTATATACATTATTCTATAATGAATAAGGGATCATGATTATAATAAATAAGGTTTTATGGTAATTCGGGGTGCTACAATGTTTTAAAAGAATACATGATGAAGGTATTCACATGTTATTACGTGGAAAAAAGGATCTTCATTGTGTTTACCTTTCTTATAAATTTTGGACTATGAGTTTGGAAAAAAGTATTTTGGATAAGTCTAAAGGTTATAATCGATTAATTTTGACATTAGATACTATTGTTAAGGTTAAATAATTTCTTGATATTATTTTTGGATTGTCATAAAAAGGACAACCCGGAGGTCGGGCGATAACCCGTCGCGTCCGACAAGGCCACGTGACTTGAACCTGCAACCGAAGAGCGACAAGGGTACATCACCTACCACTGGCCTACGTGATATCCTAGTTTGTATAATGTAGTTTTTTTAAATGGTGGATAGATAAATTATAAATTCATTTTTTGGAAACCTATACGATTAGGATAAATAGAATATTTTTTAATTCTATTATCTTTTGAAGTGAAAGATGAGTTTTTGGTAGGAATTAGTTGAAGGATGAAACTATACATGTCAAATATATATATATATATATATTTCCTCTTATTCTATAAAAAAATTAATTCTTAAACTTTAGGGAAGTGATCTTAAAACAAAAAATGTTTTACCCTAATACCATATGTTTTATTGAAACGATGATATTTTTCACCATCTTAGATTGATGGATTTGAGGCCCTCATTTTTACACTTGTTTGTGATTGATGACCTTAATAACTCCCTATAAATATTTATATTTTTTCTCTAATTATATGTATATAATTTTCACCAATGTTCTCCTAATCGAGATCATAATTTGGTGGTGACATTTTCATTTCCCTTTCCCTCTAATTAAGACTAAATTTTATTAACCCAATGTCTGATATGGGTTTTCCCTAAAGGTATTTTTCTATATTTAACAATTTATTTTTAAAGAACAATTTCAAATTACGAGGATAAAATTTATTTAAGTAGGGTTGAATGTAACACACCAAGATTTTAAATTATGTTATCTCATTAAAGTAATTCAATAGCTTTCGCTACACGCAACACCAAGTTCGAGCGCACTACAACTTACCAAACTAGCCGTTCAAAAAGCAGTTATAAATAGTATTAACTGAATTTTGAAATATTATATACTCTATATAATTTTAAAATCCATATTATATGCTTATTAGATATAATATAAGAACAAATTCATTTTTTAGATAAAAGAAGTATTTCTAAAAAATGTTATTTTAACGCCTTTTAATGGAGAAACCTTTTTGAAACATATATTTGAAACTTTTATATATTAAATTTAATGAAATTAAATTCTTATTTAGAAGCGGGACATAAAAATTTATTTTGGAAATTTTTTTGGTACTTTTCTGATAACTTTCCTAGTTTAATGAATAGTAAAAAATACTATGTTTTAACTGAAAATCGCTTTTTTAATCGAAATAATTTAGTGTCAAATTATGAATTTGAATGCGTGTAAAGTATAATTAGATTATATTTTTATCATTTAATACAATTTGGTCATTATAAGTAATTTCACATTTAAATTTGACATAAACACAAGTCAATCTTTTTATAGTTTTTACTTTTTTAAAATCCCGTTTTTTGGTTTTGATAACGGAAATTATTTTTAAATTAATAAATGAAACTTCTGTGTTTTGAATTTGGTAAAATGGAATCCATTTTTGAATTCAGAATATGAAAATAATATTAGGGTAAATTTTTGGTATTTTTTGAAAACATTCAATTTTTGATGAATAGTGAAAAACACTGCGTTATTATTTAAAACCGAATTTTTTATTAAATAATTATTTATTTTATTTAATTTTATTTTAAGTAAAAATTTATATATAATACCTATATAAGTTAAATTTAATTCATTGGAGTCATTTTATAACAAAATTATATATATATAATTTTATTGAACTTTTTAAGGTTTTTACCCACCTTTTAGAAGCATTTTCAAATTTGCATAAAACATAATTTTACCACTTATGTGAGTTGAATTTTAAAAATCCAAGAGACACGGTTGAAATCAGTATGTAAAATGTGGTTCAATAAGATGAAAATTATTTTTGATGAATACTAACTTTTGACTTTTATTTACCGCAGTTAAAAGAAAATTGGGTAATTAAGGGTAAAAATGATATTATAATTACTCTAACACATGTCCTAATTCTATTGGATAAGTTTAATTCGACCAAAAACAACCTTATAAATAAAATATGATCCTATTTGGTCCACTTGGATTAGATTAGGACATTTATTATAATTTTATTTAAAGAAGAGTTAAAAGTATAAAATTCAAAGTTTAATAACTAAAACAATTTTCATATAGGGTTAAACACAATATAAATTCAACTATAAATATTAATTAGAAACCTAAAAATATTTCCTACATATTAAAATTTTATTTATAATTTTTAGACATTAAATAATTTAATTTATTTATGACACAATGATGATGCAGTAATTACCTTATTAAAGAAATATTATACAAATTGATAATATAAATATCTAAATAAATATAAATTTAGACTTCTGATGAATTCCACTAATTTTAAAGATTAATATTACATTTTATGGTTGATTAGATAATTTTTTTTAAGTGATAAGGTTGTTATGACTTTCACAAAAACAAAATACCAAATAGTGTCAAAATGGACATAAATTAATTTTTAAAACAAATACTATATTATTGGTTGATATAATATTCCTAAAAACCTAAGGTTAGACCAAAGGGATTAAATAATATCATATATGTCATTAGTGAACCACTTTAGGTTCTCTTATAAGTTTATAGGAATTTTATTAACCATATAATGTAAGAATACAAGAAGACAAGGTAAAAGTTAAACTATTTAGCTAAGAGTTAAATATAAAAGATAAGGTTAAAATGGTAACCTAAACTTGTCTAGAACCTATTGGTTGATAGGTTTTAGACCCATAACCACCTTATCCTATAAATTAATCATTTTGGATCCATTATAAATTGAAAATTATTTTATTATAAAAGAATATTTCAAGCTTTTCCTAAAGTGACCCTCACCTTTCTTATAAAAGGCTACTTCCCCTTCTCTCAAAATCACACCTCCAAATCCATTTGTATTAGCCAAAACCTAACCACATCTCCCAAAAACTTTACTACCTTATAACTATAGGCCTTACTTTGATAATAAATCCAACCCAAGTTTCCCATTTGATCAACTCAAAAGGAAACACCCGATGAAGAGGTTATAATTTCACCACCCTCTTTCAAGTTCTTTTCTTCTTACACTTCCTCTTTTTTTTATTGTTTCCATACCAAAATAATATATCCAATACCTTGTACATAATATTATTTCATTATAAATATTGTAAAACCATATTCGTTATTCTATCCATCCTATAAATGAAAAAGTCACCATACGTGCGTACGTACGGCTTACTATCTCCACGTCGTGGTGTAGTTTCTTATTCAAACACTTCATTATTTGGATGGGTATAATAATGAGTATAACTGATGTAAATAATAAATATAACATGTTAATTATTCTTTATATATGATATAACATCCAATTACATACGATTTCACCATCAATATAATGATATTGTCGCTCGTGCGTACGTACGAATTGCCATCTCTACGACTTGATGAGATTCATTTCCACGTTCACCATTCAATGATGATTATAAAATTATATATTAATAATAAGTATGTAATATATTACATAATAATTCTACTAGATAAATATTTATATATATATATTTATATACTTACATATATCTTATTCACTTCTGTTCAGTATGATAGGAAAAAGGAAACAACGTTTGTGTATACGTACGGCCTACCATTACCATAAAAAATGCCTTCCATTTAATATATCTATCTATTATAAATATTTATATTCTAAATATATATGATATATAAATCAATTTTTATATTCTGGAATTATTTAAATCATGATCTAAATGATACGATCAGGAATAACAAGTTAGAACACATACGATAAAGAAAGCGATTATTACCCGAAATGTTAATTTAACATGGAAATCATTATTAAATGGGTAGTATAAAGTCATAAATGAATCATGTATGATATAAAAAATATGAATATGGTTCTGGTATAATTTAATAGCATACTATGGTCATTATACCAGAGGTTAAACGTACCCTCGACCAAAGGAAAGTGCAAGGTAATGGTTAATTTCACAATCTCTTTATTATCTGAGGCTGTTTTTATGTAAGTATCTACTGAGACATATTTATTATCCATGTCCATGTTTCATAAATGTGTGTTCAAATGGATTATTTTTAAGGTACTTTTTACTAAAACATCATTTTAAATGTTTTAAAGATTTATTCTTCTAAACTTTACTCATTAATGTCTACGTTTTAAAAATGGTTTTAATGATTTATTTATATGGACATGAGTGTTTTAAAGTGTTAATTCATTTCAAAAGTTTCAAAGTGGAATGAGAATCTTTGATTCAAAAACTATCTTTTAAATGACTTCCTTTATACAACTTTTAAATGATTTCATAAAAAATGGATATTTATCTCAATTATTTTTATGGATCATTTTCAACCATGTCAACATTATTTACGGGATATTATTCTTATTCGAGGTTGATTTATTATGATACAAATATTCCATATTGTATTGAAGGTTTTGTGATATGTTTTACTGTGGATGTGTTATTTTTAGACCATTCATGGTTTATAGATAAAGTATTGACATTTCGTATTCTAGTTTTAATATTAATGTTTATGTTATGTTTAAACCTTTTCATGTGAGGAATTCATTGGACTTAGTAAGTGATGGGTGGAGCCCTAGATAGCTCCTCGATGCATCGGTAGGTTTCATGAGTCAAACCAGTTTCTTGGCACAAGGCCTTGAAAAAATCTTATTTGTAGTCTTGGAACAAGTCCTTGAATATATGGTTATGAAGTCTAGCATTATCCATTCCATCATTATAAAATTAGCTATTGATATTACATGTGATTATTCGACTAGTAGAATATCCATGTGAATAAGTAAATAGAATTATTTTATTTATATTTTCCATATTATACTGAGGTTTATGTTTAAAAGGATTTTGTTTTAGTTTTATACATTGCATTAAATGTTTATGATTATTTTTGGAAGTTTCCCTTATATTGTTATCCTTACAGAGAATTTAAGATCACCCCTTTCTTATGTTTTACTTTCCTAGGATTCCAAGAAGTGTATTATGATTGATAAGAAGGGTTAAGCTATGGGATTAATGGAGTTCTCAAAAGATCATTTATGTTGTGTTTTATTTTCTAATGTGTAATGTAACGTTCATGTATGTAATCTATTTTCCAAGACTGCTAAACTGATCAGTCTTTCGAGACTAGATTCCTTGTAATCATGCCAATGCATTAAAATAATGCACCGAATCTTGGATTCTGGGGTTGTGGAATTACATAATCATCCAAGAAAATCTATTTTAGAAAACTGATAGACATATGTATCTCATAAGATATTCCTTTTGAGTTAATTGCACTGAAGAATAAATTATTTATTCATGAATTATTGACATTTTTTTTCAAACCTATAATATTTTAGAAATTGGTAGAAACCTGGAGAAATTGGGTCAACAACCCATTTTATGGACAATGTTTTTATTCCCCAAATGACATCACCAATGCATTGTGAGGTGGAGTTCAAAACATCATGGAAATTATTATCCAGCTATATTAGTCTATAAATAATAACCTAAACCATACAGAATACCCTCTTTTACCCAAGATGTATGAAATTTCCACTGAGTCTTTTATTTGGAAACGACCACTATCTTTTTGTGGATCTTCAAATCCTATGGTCATAGAATGGTGGGTCAACTCAATGAAAATGTTTTTTATATGATTCACTATTATGATAAGGAGAAGGAAACTATGTCCACTTATCATTTAGATGGAGAGTCTAATCAATGGTGGGTGTTGATTAATAACACCATGTTGAAGAATGAAATAGACAAGATTTAGTAGGATGACTTTGAGAAAATATTTTATTCTATGTATTTCCATCGAACTCTTTGTACATTGATGGAGAGAGAATTAATAGAGGTGAATAAAAAGGAAGGTGAATATATCATAGATTATGAAGAAAATTTCACAAGAAATTAAAGGTAAACCTTCGATTTTGTTATCAACAATGATAAAAAATTAATAGATTATTTAGTGGTTTAAAACCACACCTTCAAAAGGCTCTAGATATTAGGGAATTTGGGAGTTTTGAATAGGTTTCTCATTGTGCTCTCAATGTGGAGATGGAGTTTAGAGAATGGTTCCATGTCTGTGGAGATAAGAAAAAAAATATGGAGTTTCAATATGGAGGATCTAATGAAAAGGTGGAAATAAATCTAAAAAATTCACATGTCAACAACGTGGGAAGAAGAATCATGTGAACTGTTTGAAAGGGTCAGGTAATTGCTATACCTGTGGGAGAGAGGCCCCCATGATCATGAATGTTGAAGAGGAAAGAAGAATAATGGAAATGTGATGGAGTAATGGAGAGAACCACCCATGGTTCAATACATTAAATATAGGGAGAAAGGGAACTATGAAAACTAGTGCACTAAACGTCGAGTTCTTGATGATAATCAGTGTTAGTAGCTAGGAAATCCAATGGAGTAATGCAAAGAATATTCCACCACTACTACTTAAGTGGAGAAATAAAACAAAGTCAAACCAGGTACACATCCTATTCACTCAATAATGGCAAAATTCTTATTTGATTCTAGTTTTATGAATTCCTTTATATCCTTCATGTTTTCTAGAACTATTGAATCAAAATCCCAATACCTTGAAGTAGATATATACATAAAAACACATAGTAGTGGGGTCATTGCAACCCATGTGTTTGCCTCTTCTATTTTTGGTGTATGTGGAAATATTCTTCAAGTGAATCTAATAATAATTCCCTTGGTGGGGTTTTTATGAAAAATTGGGAATAGATTGGATCTCTTAATGTATAGAACACATAAAATATTGGAAAAATGAAATATCTTTTAATATTATGAACTATACATACTCCTCTAAAAATTAATGGAATACCATGAATCTCATTCAAAAAATCCATTAACAATGTGGTTGTTCTTACCATGTAAAGAAGCATGCCTCAATCAAATGGTTGAATCAAAGGAAGATATCAACATTGAGGAAATGCCTATTCTGAAGAAATATACTAATGTATTTCCCAATGATTTACCTAGACTCCCCCTAGACCGTGAGGTATAGTTCTCAATATATTTCATACTCAAAGATTCTCCTATCTCAAAATGTCCCTACCGAATGGCCTTGATTAAAATAGAGGAGTTAATTATGAAGCATGAAGAGAATTTGGACAAAGGGTTCACACTTTCTAGTGAATTAAGTTAGGGAGTGTGATTTATATTTTTATGGAAAATGGATGGATAAATGAAGTAGTGTATCGATTACATAGATCTCAATAATATCACAACAAAGAACATGCATCCTCTTTCAAGGATTTTTGGATTTTTCGAACAACTACAAGGAGATCATTACTTCTCGAAGTTGGATATTCATTATAGATATCATCAACTGGATGTAAAGAAGGAAGATATTGAGAAGAATTATTTTTTACAAGGTATGGGAATTATAAGTTTATAGTGATTCCCTTATGACATACTAATTTCATTGAAATATTTATGGATTTTATTAGTTCATACTTTAGAGACTATCGTGATTTTTTTGTATCATTTATTGATTATATTCTCATCTACAACAAGAGAAAGGAGGAACATGACGAATATCCAAGGATTTTTATGGGAAAATTAAAGGAGGAGAAATTTTATTCCATGTTCAAAAAGTGTGACTTTTGGAGGTAGAAGGTCACATCCTCTGAGCATGTGATCATATGTGAGGGAATATCTCAAGACTATTAAAAAATAAAGGTAATTGTGGAATGGAAAATACCCACTAGTACCATGGAAATTCATAGTTTAATTTACTTAGATTGGTACTACCGATCTTTTATAAGGAATTTCACATGATTTTGTAACCCACTAACTATGACAAAACAAAAAGGGGCAATGTATGTCTGGATGGAATAATATGATGAATGCTTCATGGAACTCAATAAGAGGCTAATAACTGCACTTGTACTCACACTACTAAAAAATAGAGATTTTTTTGTGAAATACAGTGATACATGAAATAAAGGCTTGGGTTGTGTACTCATGGATAATTATACTGTGATAGCCTAAGACTCATGGAAGTTGATTATCCATGAGAAGAACCACCCAACGCATGATCTAGATCTATCAATTGTGATCTTTTCCTTGAAAATTTGATACAAATACCTCCATAGTGAGAATTTTGAAATATATAATGATCACAAGATTCTAAAGTAAATATTCACATTAAAGGAGACCAACTTGTATCAGAGGATATGGTAAGAGAAAATAAAGAACTTTTTTTTCTCTATTCATTAACATATAGTAATGGTGAACTTGGTATATGATTCTTTCAGCATAAAATAATATGCTACTATATTTATAGTGTAGATTTTGAAAGATCCCATATTCATTGATATAAAAAGGAAGTGTATGAGAATAATATAGGAAGGGAATAATTCCTAACATACCCAAATAATATCCCAATCATAAATTCTATAAAATATCATGGAGGCAAAAAGGTATGATATGGAGTTACAAAATAAGTTGAAAGTGGTAAGTGATGTGAAACTACAAGAGTTATATATCGATGAATATGGTGTGATTTGGTTTTTAAAAAGGAATTGTGTGACTTAATCACCTGAGATAAAGATGGAGATATTAGATATTTTACATACATCATATTTCTATATGCATCTTCGATGTATCAAGATGTACCGTGTTCTTTGTGAACACTTCTATCAAGACAATATGAATAAGGATATTTCAGAGGGTATCTCGTGGTGTTTGTTATATGAGAAAGTTAAAAAACAGAGAATAATTCCAATGGGATAGTGAAACCATTACCTATACACACATGTAAATTAGAGAATATCAGTATGGACAATGTCACTATTATCATAAAAACATAAAAAAACAATGCAATATGGGTTATGGTGGATCGACTCACCAAGACTACCCACTTCATTGCTATTCGGGATGTGTTATTTCTTGAACAAATTTACAATAAATATATGACGAATGTGGTGAGAAAGAATGGGGCTCCACTTTTGATCATATCTAATCATAATCTAAGGCTCACATATCAATTCTAGAGAATTATTCAACATGATTTTAGTATTACATTGAATTTCAGAATGACCTATCAACCCCAAATAGATATCAAATCTAAAATGACTATTTAGATTATTGAGGAAATGTTTAGATACTAATCAATAGAATTTAAATGAGGATGGGTTCAAAATCTCCCATTAGTTGAGTTCTCATATAACTATATCTTTCATTCTAGTACTTAATAATCTCCACGAGAATCTCTATATGGGAAACGATATAGAACATGATCTTTTTGGGATGATGTTGGAGAACAAAAGCTACATGTACATGATCTTGTACAGTAGATGACAGAGATGGTTCAAGATAGTTAGAAACTTATCGAAGTTGATCAATGTGAAAAATATAGCTATGATGAAAACTATTTAAAGGACTTGGAGTTTGATTTTGGAGAACAAGTATTCAGTAGAATATCAACGTGGAAGAGAATCATGCTGTCTTTAAAGAAATAGAAGCTTAAACCATGGTACATATGCCCCTTTGACATCCTTGATCACATAGAATTAGTGGCCTATCTTCTTGAACTTCCAACAAACATAACTCATGTTAATTATGTGTTCTATGTATCTCTCCTGAGGAATTACATACCATACCGCTCAAATGTACTTATTCCAGAGGTGGTACAACTATAGAATGATATCTCATATGAAGAGCATCCAATGATGATATTGGGACATAGAGACAAAGTATTATGAAGCAAGAAAACTCACCCTGATATTTTTTGTAGGGGATCCATAATTATTAAGAGGATAAATAGGAATTGGAAAAAGCTATGAAGGAGAAATACCCTCACCTGTTTTTACCTTAGTTTGTAAAACAAAATTTCAAGGGTGAAATATCAAAAGGGGAAAGATGTAATGACCCAAACATTTATCAAGGAAATTTACCTTCCTATATTTTTTTTTCTATGGTCTAAGACACAAAAATATCTTATAGATCCCAACAAAAACATTATACATATAATTGAATAATGAAATAAGCGGTATTTATAGAAATTAATGAACCTATATTGATGAAATCTTAACCTGACCATTAGAATAGTAACATGGCCATTATTAATAGTAATATGTCCAATAAAATAGTAAACTCACCTATGAAATTATAAATAAAATTTAGGTACCTCATAAATTAAAATATGATATATTTATGTCAGGTTATAAGTAAATAAATGTCTTAAAATGATAAATTAAGTGTTTGAAATTTTGTAAAACATATATTTTTATTAACAATATTATAATTAATATAATGATTTAAAATGTAATTTATTTCTATAAAATTGACTCATAAAATAATATTATGTTTAATTATACTAATAAATTTTTTTATGATACCTTAATTAATTTTTCAAATGGTTAAAAAATCAATTAAAATATTAAAATCCATATTTTTGAATAAATGATGATTTTATATAAAAATTAAATTTCTCATATTTAGAAAATAATTTTTATAATATAGAGTCCATTTATTAAATCTAAATGCTTAAAAAAGGTTAGTGTGAATTTTTTATATTTTTCGAAAATAGTTGTTTTTTTGCTGAATAGTGAAATACATAAATTTATGATATAAGATTAATACATGATTTTTTGAGTCATGTATGATGTATGGACAATGTAAGAAACATAATCCCGCACCATGATTCATTATTTTATATATACAGTGATAATAATCAATACTTTTTATAGTCTTGATCAAAATTTATAAAACAATGATTGTAATATTAAAAAATACCCCTCTCCTCTACCTATAAATACCACCCTCACCACCTCTTCTTTTCACACATTCCAAGCCATGAATCTTGTTTAAATTTAGTCCAATTTCATTCCCAAGACTCTTACAAACCTCCAAGATCTTTTAGTCTCAACAAAAAAAAACTAAAGTTCCTTAATGAGGTTTCCTAGGAAAAGATATTCAAGAGGTAAAATCCTCCTTCATTCCCTTTTAATTTATTTTATTTTCTTATTCTCTCATAACCTCTTCTATCCAAAGAGAAATGTTAAATCAAGTATCATATATATACTATAATATTATTATTTTATTAAAATATAAAAAATAAAACCTCTTATCTTCTCCTTTTATTCTAAAAATAAAATCATCACCCGCGATGTGTCGATTCCCCGCATTTTTGAATGATGAGTTTTCATTTTATGTTAACACCTTCAAGGTTAGTCATAATACCATTATTATGGATAAAAAATAATAAAATATTATTATTTTAACTTCTTTAATTTTTGGAATTTTTTTTAAACATAGTAGAGAATAAAATTAAATTATTTCATGATGGATCAAAAAACTGTCAAATTAAACTAAATATTTATCATTAACATTTTATCTAACAAGTCATAATCATATAAAAAAACACATATAACACCATTTAAAATTATGCAAGATAATTAATAACATATAATTTAAATTCTATTTAATTATTTTTATTTTACAGAAACATTCATTATTGATTACTAGTGAACCTATCATGAAAACTAAGAAAATGAACACTCCTAAAATAAAAAATCTGAACTCTATATCTCAATAATATTTCCATAAAAGAACATAATAAAATTATAATAAATCAAATAAATATAGAATAAATTATGGTATGAGTAATTAATTAATATATATTTATTATTCATGATTATATAGTGAATAAAACATTCATACATAAGGTAAGGTGATTCTCGAACCCAACTCCCATTATTTGTGTTATACCTTCTTCAGGCAAAATTCCAATATGGATATTATTTTAATATTTGTTAAATATAATTTATTTATTATTACATCTTCCTTTCAAGGATATATATGTTTGATACTTGGTTTTATGAAAAATATATATATTTTCCAAAAGAACTATTCTTTACAAAACATATCTTGACTCATATTGGGATTTTTTCTTATTCACTAATGATTGATTATTCTTATTCTATGTTTTTTAACCTTTTAATTTGGGAATCAAAATTTTTATTAATTAATGTATTCTTTATGTAATTCCTATGAAGCCTATTCATTTACATGTGTTATTTTAGGACTAAATTTTTTTAAAGTTTTATGGTTCATGCATGATTATATAAATGTAATGATTTGATGGGTGGGCCAGGAATTATATAGACCTCTGATGAATTGGGTAATGTGATGTATCATATGAGAAAATGTGAAATATTAATGAAAAATATGATATATGTTTTCACAATCATGATGTAATGGTCATGTACATGTGATTCATGAACATGATGTTATCTATGTTCACAACTATGTGTGGTATTTGACCACTAATACATGATGTTTCATTTTTACGCATCTCCAATTTCCATGTATTTATCTAATATTTCCTATCATTATTATGATAATAATACTATTATTATTTTATAATTATGATGATTATTTTCAATCATGTTATATTGATTGATATTACTATTCATATTCATTTTAGGCTGTTATCTCACCCCTTTCTCCAATATATATCCTCAGGTGACAACATGTACTATAGAGAACATGATATTTTGAAGGATAAAGAATATTTATTAAAATAATTTTTTCTATTTTATTATATAAAATTTATGTATGGTCTTAATTTTTTCATGAAACTAAACCTTTGGATCTTGGTTATATAACACTATTATGTTTTTATCTTTAAAGTGATATAATAGTCATTTAAAAAAATTAGCGTCTCTTTATTATTAATTTTTTTCCATAATGGTTTTTATCCAATTTACATTAAAATAGATTATTATTGATTAATTAACCTTTTTTAATTAACTTTAGGTATTATGTTTTCAATTTAATGTGTTAATGTGGATTTTAACAAGAAAATTAAATAATTTCATGTATTGTGTTTGATAAAAAATAATTAAGAAGGATTTTTTAAAGGGAGTTTTTAAAGGGATTTTAATGTGGTGTTATCATGGTTATAGTGTTTTACTATGATTGTAATTTTTGGTTTAATAAATGGATTTTAATTTTCTTAGGTGATCAATACTTGTTATGTATTTATATGTTTGGAATTTAGTATCACATAAGAGATATTGGGTGTGTATGTAACTTAGGTAGTTGAAGCACTAACTTATGTTTTAAATTATGTATAGAGTGTTATCCATTGTGTTTGAGTTAACATATGGGATAAATTTTAACTATGCGGATAATGATCCCTATGGGAATGATGTAGTTCTAGGTGAAGACCATGTGATTTTTTGGGTAAGATCGAGAGATATTCTAAACCTCTTGTACATACCTAGAGACTGTTAAATATATTTTTATTCCATGTCATAGTATATCCCATTTGGTTATATCCCATGAGGAAATTTTCTTCTACCCATTTTATTTATATACATTTATGCATTATGTTAGTTCCTTGTTTTATAGAAATATTTATTTTCTACTTCCCTTTCAACTTATTTGGTGGTTTTATGTTCCTTATGATTATACTAATGTTATGTAATTTTTTTTTATGTCATGCATGTTTGTCTACATAGATTTACTGCATTTCAATTTTAGATATGTTGAATCTTGTTTTCAAACATGTATTGTATTGGTTTTTATGGATAATATAAATACACAGATTCATGTCTATATCCTATGGATATTTATGCCTCACACCCTGCAAATTCCTTTAGGCATGTGTATGATTTTTTTAGGACATAGGTAAATGAAAAGGAACCATGAATTTTAATATCACTTTTTGATTACATCCATATGGGGTTTATATGATGTAGGAGATGTGGGATCATGGAGTCTTTCTCATGTGGGTATGTTTTTGGTTTTTGTATAGTTAGAGTGATATGTGTTTTAATATTTGGGGTTGTATACATATTTTGAGTTTTAATCTATTGAATGTGAATATCATGTATATATATTGTATATGAATTTTTTATTGTTGATGTTGAAGTATATACCTTCAGTCGTTGATTTTTATAATTTTTTTTAAATTATTATATTTTTTGATCATGTTTATTCAGTTTGTGTGTTCATCCAATTCATGGATAGGTCATGCTAGTTTTCTAGGGGAAAGACTATTCCCAAATTGTTATTTGTGATTCCTTGGTATAGGTCACTAGCCCATAGTGATTGGGAATTGGATTTGAACCTTTTGGAAGGTTGGATCATGTTAGGGGATGGGCTAGACTGAGTTAGTTTTTTACAAAATGGTATCAAAGGAGATTTTTTTCTAGGTATTATTATTAGGATGAAACTACAACCAATAAAGATCAATATGAAGAGGTGAATGAGTGTTAAGACATCTCGTCCTCATACCAAATCCCGAGTTTACTTGGGAGATCATGTATTTTGATTTTTTTCCATGACATCCTGAGTTTTAATGAAATGTTTTTAAATATATTTAATTTCATTGATATCTTGTATTACATGCAACACCGATTATTAACAATCCATGATATACTATTAATATTATTATTTAAACATGGCCAATATAAACTAGACAATAATTTTTTTAGTATAAATATGTTTTTTTTAAATTAAATATAAAATTTTTAGATAAATAAAATATATTTATAAATAAGTACTTATTTTTTACTAAAGTATTTATAAGCTTAAAAAAATACTTTTTTCTTAGAAATTGATTTTTGTTAATTTTTTTTAAAAAATTAATTAAATTTTAGAAACTTTTAGACAATTTATTTTGTACAATTAACTTAGTTTTGGAATAAACATATAAAATTATGTATGTGTGAGTTTAAGAAAAGTTTCTCAAAAGCTAAAAATTTTAGTGAATTGTGAAAAAAATGATTTTTATTAAAATTGGTATTTTTTGTTAAATAATTTAGAAAGTTTCATCATGTATAAAAAATCTCAGTAGTATAACTAGTTAAATTTATTTATTATTAATCCAATTTATGCAATTGTAATCAAATTAATTTCTTCTTTTGATATTTAATCATTCTCTAATTATGATATTTTTTCTTTAGAAAACTGATTTTCATTGTGTCTAATGATTCATTATTAAATTAAATATTCCCACTTTAGTGAATTAAATTCTGAAAAATATATTCCATTTATGGAATCATAATAATTAATTTTCTATGAAAGGTTCAACATAATTTATGGTTAAATGAATAATAATAACATAAAAAATTAATTACCACAATAAAGGTTAAAACGAGTTTACTAGGGGTTTAACTAAAATGATACGAGGTAAAATGACCTAAAAACAAGTCAAGATCGAATTTTCTTACAATATTACAATATTATATAATCTATGGTTCAATAATGGTCCTTTTTGTATCATTATAGAATCTTTAAAACATGGTAACACATTTTTCTTTTTCAAAAAATCACACCATATCCACTCTACCACATATAAAAGGGCATCACATCTCCTCTACTATTCAAACAGAAATTTAATTTTTTTAGACACTCACTACCTAAATATATCCCTTTATCTCATAACCACTTCATAGATTCCTTATTTCTATTTGGAATTAATTATAATAATTATTTTGGTGAAAACCTATGGAGTTTGTCTAGAGAAGAGGCATCATTCTTAACTAAGTGTTTTTGTTTTATTTCTTTTTTCCATCCCATTAGAATATTCATAAAATATGATGATATAAATAAATAAGTATATTATGCATAATTATATATAATTACTTTACTAAAAGAAATGATATCCATATCCTCTCCCATTAAATGGGAAATAAAACTATCAATTGTGTGTACGATGGACTACTGTCTTACGAACCGATGCAATACATTTTCCATCACAACCTCTTACAGAAAAAATAATGATTCATTTAATATATATATATATGTATATATATATATTAATTTAATTATTGAATTTTTATTCTATAATTAAAATATAAAATCTATGTTCCTACCTTCCACTCATTTTGAAAAGGATAATGTTTCTCAGGCATACGAGTAAACTACCACCTCCATAAAGCTATGTTATGCATTTTTTAATTATATATTGATAATGTTGATAAAAAATATTGATTTAATTAATATAAATTATATATATTAAATTAAAATAATTCTATTAAGGTGATATATTATTTACATTTCTTTCATCGAGAAAACAGGAATAACATTAACGCGTACATATAACCTATAATCTATATGAATGTTGTGATTATTTTTCAATATCTAACTTTTATGTACTACTCTATGTACATGTATAATGAATATATAAGATATAAATAACATGGTTAACACTATTAACATTATGTAATCGTAATCAATGTAAAAGGACTAAAAATACCAAACCAAAACATAGATCATAAACTAAGAACTTATTAACCAAAATGCGATTTTAACATGTAATTATTAACAAAATGGTAAAAAAAATCATAAATGAATAATATAGTCTAGGATATATTTTATTATAGTTCTATAACATACGTTTTTTAAACCCATATTTTTTAAATAGGATATTTGAACATGTATAGAGAAAGTCAATACATGAGGTAAGGTATTTGATTCTCATTTTTTATATTGGACACATACCTTATACACCAATTGTTTATTTTGTGTGGTGTATATACTACCCATTAATTTGTTTTATGATCACTATCATGATATTATGTGATATACACATCCATATAAGTTTTTAATTTATTCTTTTTTATGATTCAAATGATACCAAAGTGGAAAGGGTATTATGTTACAACATCGTTGTTTTTTGTTGTTTTTTATAATTAAAATCTAATTATGAAATTTTATGATAAATCTATCAAGAAACACATCAATTTTATTCATCTACGTATTTTTTTTAATTTTTTTAATGTTTCAGCTCCTTATGTACTCAAGATATTAAAATAATGTTTTAAGGAAAACCAAATTTATTTCTCTATTTTATCAAAATGAATTATTATTCCATTTAAATGTTTTCTAAAAATGTTTTAAAGAATTATTTTACTATTATCCAATGTTTTTTTAAAAATTTTCAGGTTTTAATTTTTATAAAAATGATTAAAAAGAATATCCTTGTCATTTTCTAAATATGTTCCTTTTAGATTTCATCAAAAATGGTAATTGAATATTAATTTTAACATGTATGAAATGAAATTTATTCCCCATAGCCATGGACACTAAGTTATTTTAATATTTCTTTACATGTTTTAAATTTTATTTTCAAATAAATTTTATTCTTTAATATTAGGGTCATTTATAGATTTTATAAATGTTATTCCAAATTGAAAAGTATATTTTCCTCATGTTTTCTTCCAAGTGATCTTTCAAAATCATTTTTTAATTATGATGACATCCATTGATGTTATTTAATAATTCTTGGGGATATGATACAATGATCCAATTATTATTAGTTCCCTAGATGTTTTATGTTTATGGTGAAAATATGTTTATGAAACCCATTACATTCCATAGGTTATGTTATGATTAAATGATGTTTATTTTCCACTTTTATTTCCTTACATGTTATGCTATGAAAAGATTGTTATAAAACGAATTCATTCTCATAGATCTTGATCTGAGGAAATTTTCATTATCTTCTTTCAAAAAAATGAATGGAAAATGTGATGTGTGGGACCTATATATACCTCAAATTCATTCGTTAAATATTGATTACTCATGATATAATTCTTCAATGTGTGAACCTGATTTCATGATCACAATTTTGTGTGTGGAATTAGTTTTCAAGTCTATAATATTAATGCATATACAATATTATCCTATCCAAATGATTAGGTGATGACCTGTGTTTCATGACGATATGTTTATTTCTAGAATTTATTTCTTATCCTTAACCTGATGAGTGTTAATGTCTTTATTTATAAATGTTCAAAATTATATGAGATTATCATTTTTCAATATTCTTATGTTTTTGTTATGATCTCATAACTTATGTTTATTTATTTACTTTATTATTTATGTATTATGAACTATCAATATTTACTCTAGTACTCATATTTATGATCTATGATATTTATAGTGTAGATTATAATGTTTTTATTTTGTGCTCAAGCTTCTAATCTTATCTATATATTCAATTTTCACCCTTATTGGGACTCTAATATCACCATTTTACATGTTTCTTTCCCAAAGCTTATGAATAATTTTTTTATGTATGGTTTTTCTAAGAATAGTTCTCTAATAGAATATAATTATGGGATATGTTGAGGATATTTCAATAAATAAGAGGATTGGGTGTCTAGTATCTAATGAAATTGTACTATTAGAGTTCATAAGTGTATTTTTAAAAAATGATATAAATATTAACATACTAAGATATAATTATTATGTTCAAAAATATGAGTTCATTATGGTGGGTGTCATAGAAAAATATTAGTTAACTACTGGTAACTAGGATAAGAAAACTATTGTGAGATTACTAGGGATATATTTAATGATATATCTAAGGATATGTATAAGGAAAAGTCTAATGATCTTTTTATGTTTATAAAAATATCTTATAATTTTGGGGAAGGATATATAGAGTGGTTTTGTAGAAATTACATCCATTTCTTGATGCTATAACTGGATATGGCTGTAGTATAGTTTTATGTAGGGGCAATATCATCGAAAGAGGAACATTGAGATGTACTCAATCATAACTTAGTGTATGAACACATTCCTTGATAAAAACATATTTTTACACTCTCATAGAATATGTTTTTAAAATTACAAAAAACATTATGAACTAACATGAATGATTTTAATAATTATAGTTAATGATATAGGTTGATCAATGGTGTAATATATTAAAAATAAAGGGTAATGATTTAGACATTCTATAATTGGGTTTTCAGGATTATTTGGTTCTCCATTATGATTTTATTTAAAAATATTATGTTTTTTTATTTTAGGAAATGGATGGAACCCAATGGAACCATGTTAATACTGAATTAAATGAAAAATGCAATGATAGTACTTCATAGAAACCAAATTTTATGTAAGAAATAATTTAAAATATTATTATTATTCCCAAAAAAACATTCTTAGGATATAAATCATGATGAATTTCCAATTGAGGAAAGTAGGGAACAATTCTCCACAGAGTCCTTAGTGAGGAAAATTTGGCCTTCTTTTAGTGGATCTACCAATCCATTAGTTTTTGATAAATTGATCAAAACCTATAAAAATATTTTTTATTTTATCTAATAATTGGAGCCTAAAAAATTCATTATGACTATATTTAATTTGTATGGAGAGATGATCAATGGTGGAATAATAATAAGAATAAAATAAAATAAGATAAAAATGAATTTATAGAGTGGGATGAGTTTAATATGTTATTTTTCAATAATTAATTTGATCATATTATTTATACAAAATGGTGAAGGAATACCTTGTGCTAAAGTAGAAGGATGATGAATCTGTTGGAGCCTTTATAGAAAATTTTATGAGAATTGCAAGGTATCCTTTTGGCATTATCATCCAACCTAAAAGTAAGGTAGATCAATTAATTAGTTCCTTAAAACCAATCCTAAAAAGGCGTTGACCATAAGGGACTTTAGTAGCTGTGAATAAATCATTTCATCTTCTATTATAGTGGAAATTGATATTGGAGTTACCTACAAATATCATGGTTTTCATCAGATAAGGAATATGGAATTTTAGGGAAAATTTAAAATCCATGGAGAGAAGAAAATGAGATTTAATTCATGAAGAATGTGTTGAAGGAAAAATGGAGTATGTTTTATTAAGGGATCTAAGAAATGTTTTATGTGTGTCAAATAAGTTCCTTGATTTTTTAAATGCTGAAGTGATGGGAAAATTTATAAAATTATTTCCATTGAGTAAAAACACCATAAAATGACCCAAAAACCACTTGTATTTAAAATGAAAGGAGTATGAGTGTTATTATAACAAATTATAAAATATGAAGGTTAATAAATATGTTCATCATCAGTAACCTCTTAATATGAGCGAAAAAGGGAAATATCATGTGACCACTATTTCTAATGAGGAGTATGATAATGACATAGTGAAGGGTACACCAAAAATTAAATCTAGTACTTTTAATGTTTTATTTTATTCTATATGTACCACTATATTATATTAAAAGAATTTATTAAGGGTATAATAATTAAAATTCAATTATTAGATATTTAATTATTAGTGACAACCCATAATTTCATAATTATTTCATCTCACATCTATTATTTTTCCCTAGTTGATGTTTGTGGGAATGTTCTTCCTAAAAATCATGAAATACTTTATCCAGATGAATTTTATGTTATCTTAGGAATGAATTGAATTTATTTATATAAATCAAACATAAATTTCCAAGGAAGGGAAATCATGTTTGATATTTCCAACATACCTATGATTTTTTATAATTGTGAGGATAAATATGAACTACAGATTGAACTTTAAACCAATGTATGGGTCTTGATTCATAATCTAAAGGGTGTTTATCATAGATGGTTGGGTAAAAACTCAAAATCAATTATATTCCTATTGTATGGGAGTTTTTTGATGTATTTACATTAGTGTTTTCTAGTCTTACTCTGAATGGTGAAATCAAGTACTCAATAGAAGTAATTCATAGTGAAACACCTATTTCAAGGAATAACTATAGAATGGAACCAATTGCGTTGATAAAATTAAATAATAAACTCTAGGAGGATATTGAAAAGGGATTTAATCATCCAAGTTTGTCACCATGGGGTGATACTATTTTTTCATTAACAATAAAGACAGATCAATGCTACTCTACATTGATTATTAGGAGATGAACAAGATAAAATTCAAGAACAAGTATCCTATACCCTATATTGATGAATTGTTTCTTCAATTGTGTATAGATAAAAGAATGTACAATATTGGCCTTAATTCTAGATATCATTAATTTTTGTACAGAAAATGGGATATATCAAAAAAAAATCAAATAAGGTATATAAACTATAAATTTCTTATGATTTCATTTATTCTGACTAATTCCCTTTCTATATTTAAGATTTTAATGAATAGGGTGTTTATAGATTTCCCTAAACAAATTTTGGTATTATTTTCAGATAATAATATTATATATTAAATGAGAAATGAATAGCATAAATACCACATGAGAAATGTACAAAAGAACCTAAAGAAGGGGAATTTGTATGGAAAACTTACCAAGTGTGAATTTTGGTTATAAATGGTTTCATTTTTGAGTATTATAATCTCAAGTGAGGGTGTATTTGTGGACCAATCAAAGAAATATTCTACTGAATATTGTATCAGAATATCCTCGGTGATTGTGATACAAATTTTTCTTGGTTTAAATGGATATTATCAATTGTTTGTAGATAATTTCTCACGGGTTTTCAATCCACTCTAAATGTTTTCTTAGAAGGGACCTAAGATCCTGTGGGTAGATTTATGTGCATAAAATATCATAGAACTGATGAAAAGAGTATTCAACACAACACTACTCACATTACTATACAATGGAAAATTTTATATAATATATAATGAAAAATAAAAGATAAAATTTTAATGTTCTTTTAAACATAACAATATGGTGATACATTATGCATCTTTGTGATTGAAGATCCATGAAAAAATTTAACCAACTCATGATTTGGAGTTGGCTATTTTAATTTTTTCATCAATGATATGGATGAATTACCTTTATGTAATTTTTTTTGATATATATATTGATAAAAAAGGATTAAATTTTATATTCAGAATGAATGAGTTGAACATGTGCTAGAGAATATGGTTGGATATAATTAAGGATTATGACTACTCAATACATTACTACCCTATGAAATAGAGCAATATAGTCTATGATTGGATATTAGAAGATTATAATATCTTATCTATAATCAATATCACAAAATATACAAAATTTATTTCTAAAAAATGGATGGTTATAGAAATTTTGATGGAAGGGGGGAAATCGTATCGCTATCAAATGATTGTTCAACCATCTATCCATGTGATGAATAAAGAGGAATATAAGGATGATATAGAGGCATATAATAAGGTCAAAAATATTATTGAGTTTAACCTTGATTATTATGCAATGATAAGGTTTATGAATCTTATACATATTCTATCTATACTATATTTTATGTAGGAGTAGTAAGAAGAAGATCATAGTTTTTCATTCTCTATTCATCTTAGAAGTAAAAAAGATTTATAGGGATCAAAAATTATATTTTTAGTTTGATGGAATAAAGATAGTTATTTCCAATTTTGTATCTCAATATTTGTAATGTCATTATGTTAAGGCTGAGATATAAATTTATATAGGGATGCTAAAAACATCACCCATACCATAATAGAAATGGTAAAATATCACCATTAAATTTTTCATTAGACTCCCTAAAATATCTAATGGTAATAATTCTAAATGGGTAATAGTAGATAACCTCAAAAACTCTTTAAAATTTAATTCTATTAGAGAATATATTTATCTATGCTAGATTTCTAGAATATACATTAAGGAATTGGTAAGGTTGAATAGATCACCCCACTATATTTTATCTGATTGGGATGTGAAACTTACATAGAAATTATTTTGTGGCTTTAGCAAGATATTGATTTCAAAATTTAGTTTTTTCACTTTTTATCATCTTCATAATGATTTTTAGTTTGAGGAAAAAAATTTAACCCTAGAGGATATGAGGAGATCTTGTTCTATGTATTTCAAAGGTGGTTGGGATCAAAACCTCCCTCGAGTCAAGTTTTCTTATGATAAATATTTTACACTAAATCATTCAAATGGATTGTTATTATTCCCTATATAGAAATAATGGTAGAAATGGAACATTCTTTGAGGATTTTGGGTAAAGAAATCTGTTGGGGCCTGATACTGATAAAGAAAAAACTAAAAAGGTTAGAGATATTTA
Source organism: Viscum album (assembly GCA_963277665.1). Lineage (NCBI taxonomy): Eukaryota > Viridiplantae > Streptophyta > Magnoliopsida > Santalales > Viscaceae > Viscum > Viscum album. The sequence goes on along the minus strand of OY728137.1, from coordinate 60,071,858 downwards.
ATAACACCTAAGGGAAACACAATATTGAAATAATTAAAATATTCATAGTCATCAACAAGATTCAGAATTTGGTGTTTATGAGAAGATATATCTATTAATTAAGTATTGTTATTATATTAAAAAATAAATAAAAGTGGAGTCCTTTGTATACTGGCCCTTTTGATATTCTTTATCAAGTAGGGATGGTTAATTATTGCATGGAACATCCAATGAACCTCTCTCAAGTTCACGATTGGTTCAATGTATCTATCATGTGGAAGTATATACTAGACTCTTCACATATATTGAACTCAGAGGTCATACCAATCGAGAAATATCTCTCTTATGATAAACAATAAGTGGAAATTTGGGATTATAGATAGAAAATTTTATGAATAAAGACCAATCACCTACTCAATGTTATGTGGAGAACCCACCTTTTTGAAGAAGCTATGTGGGAACTTAAGGACATGATAAGGAAAAAGCATTCTAATTAGTCTATTTTTGAGTGATTAACACTCAGGATGAAATTTATTTTAAGGGGGTAGAATAAAACATCCATATTTTTTTATGAAATATTATATCTCAATAAATTTAGTCTTTTTTATAGCTTACATTACACGTAATGCTGAGTTTTAATGAAACATGGTATACTATTAATTTTATTATTTAAACATAACTATCATAACCTAGTAGTTAAATTATAAGTTATTAATTGGAATAACAACATTATTGAAATTAATTATAAAAATTATATATGATGAAAATATATTTACAAATAATTACTTAATTTTTAGTAATCTTTGTATACATTTAAAATTAATTTTTTACCAAAAAATATTTTTATTTCTTTTTATGAACAAATTATATATATTTTTTGAATATTTTAGAAATTTTATTTAAAAAATTTAACAAACATTTTTAGAATAAAAATATAAAAATTATATTAGGGCGAATATTCAAAAATTTTCTTAAAAGAATATATTTTCATTGAATTGTGAAAAAATGATTTTCCTCAAAAAATGCTTTTTTCATCTGATGCATTTCAAAATAGAATTATTCTTTAAAAATTATTTAAAATTATAATTTTGCAATTATTTTATTTTTCAACTTGTTTAGGACATTTTAATCAATTTAATGTTGACTTTTGAAATTAAAATGTTATATACTTATGAAAATTTTCTCTTTTGTATTTTTTTCCATTGCTTATTCTTGTTTGATTTTAAATCAAAATTTCAAAATTATGTGAATGAATATTGGAAAAATGGTTTCCTAATTTTTTTATCAGAATAAGTAATATTATATGTAAAATTAAACCTAATTTATGGTCAAAATGAATAGTAAATATCTTAAGAGTTAAATACTATGTTTAAGGTTAAAAATAGTTACTGGGGGTTAAACTAAAAAATAATGGGTAAAATAACCTAAAAAAATTTCCATATCTTATTTTAGAGAAATATTTGACCTTATATCATATAATATTCAATAATGATACATCTTGGTACATTTTGGATTTTTTAAAACATGGGTACAACTTTTTATTTTAAAAAATACCAATTCTATCCTCTCCCACACTTATAAAGGGTCACCTTATCTCCTCTCTTAATTACACATCCATTTACATTTGGTTCTAGTAATACCTAAACCAATATATCCCATTCATCCAACCCCAATTCTTAGATACCTTAGTTTTATTAAAAAAACCCTTCTAGAAAACCATGTGGTGCAAACTGTAGGAGGTTTTCCAAATAAGAGGTATCATTCTTAACTGTGTGTTTTTGTTTTATTTCTTATTCCCCCACTTTATATTATTCTTCAAGTGTTGTCATAAAAAAATAAGTATAATTAATATACTAAGATTCTATTATGTAATTGGAATAACCTATATCTACCTCCACTCCCATTAAATGGGAAATTAAACCATCGATCATGTGTACAGAGGACTACCGCCTCGCGAACCAATGTAACTAATTTTCCATCATCGTCTCTCACATTTGGAGATAATGATGGATTTAATGTTTATATATGACATTTACTATCATAATTATACTTATTGAATTAAAATATCAAATATAATTTATTACATTCCAATCAGTTGGAAAATGATAAAATCGCTCGTGCATACATGTGGACTACCACCTCCATGAAGAGATGCAAAACATATTTCATTTTATTTTGACATGGATGGTAATAAGGATAGATTCAATGAATATATATGATATATATGAACAAACATAATTCCTTAAAGTTTATTTATTATTTATCCTCCATTCATCAAGAAAATGGAAACAAAATTCATGCGTATGTATGACTAACCTTCTCCAAGAATGGTGTGATTCATTTTTTATCTATAACTTTTATGTAATAATATATATAGTATATATATATATATATATTTTATAATATTATTTTTATTATGAATATTTGTTAAAATTAAAAGGAGATAAAATAAAAAACAAAAATAAACATAAAAAACAATGCAATTATTACCTGAAACATTATTATTACCCGAAACATGATTTTAATGAAGAATTGTTAATACACGGGTGATAAAAAGTATTAAGTAAATCATATATTTTATGATATATTTGAGTAAGGTTGTTAAATTATTTATAATAATCATATATTTATTATATTGGATGATCAATCATGTAATTTGAAAGTCGATACTTGAGGTAATGGATTTTAATCTCCCGTTTATTTCAATGGGAAACTTTTAATAAACACCAATTGTCTCTTTTATGTGGTGAATATAATGAAAATGAATTTCTATTATGGTTATTATAAAAAAATAATGGGATATAATGATCCATCAATGTTTCTTCCTTTCACAAGGATAATGATTCTAAATGTAATGAAGTCGTAAGGGTATTATGTTATAATCTCATCATTTATTGAGGTTGTTTATGGGTAAGTTCCAGTTATGAAAGAATATGATTTATCACTAAATATAAAAATTAATTTTTTATACTCTTTTATTTAAGAAAATTATATGTTTATGATTCCTTTTTCTTATTTTATGTAATCTTGGGATCAAAATACTATTTTTAAGGTAAATAAACTTTACATCCATCTTTAATCGAAAATCATTTTTCATAAATGTCCATGTTTTTATAATTTTTTTAATAGAAGGTATTTATTATTCTTATATTTTTATGCTATGATAGTTTTTCTAATTTTTTAATTTTTATAAATTTTTCTGAAGGAAATATTCTTGTCATCTTCCAAAACAAGGCCCTTTTGTTTTAAATAAAAAATGTTAAAGGAATATTTTTTAATGTGTATATAATGAACATCATTCTCTTCCACATTGAAAAATAAATTATTTAAAACATCCTTTAAATTTTACATTTTTACTTTCAAATAATTTTTTTCATAAATATTATTTTATGTTTTTATCTTTTAATGATGTTATTTCATAGTTAAAAGGATTTTTTTCTCATGTAATATTCCAGGTGATCTTTCAAATTAATTTTCCATCTATGATAATATTATTTGATGTTACTAATTCTTTAAATGGGATATTTTATATTGAAATATTTTTTATTAAACCTATTTATTTCACTATGGTTTATACTATTATTTAGTGTTTATGAATCTATTTTCTATTAATGGATTATGATATGATAAAGGTTTTATGATCTTAAGGAGAAAAAATTTATATATTAAATGATTAGTGAGACCTAAATCTCCCTCTAATTAATTTGGTAAATATATATCACTCATGAGTTAATTATGTTATATGTGAACCCGATTTCATGTTAAAAAATTCATGATTTGACATAGCCTTCATGATCACATAGTTCATTTTTGGAAATTATTTTTATGTCTATAAGATTAAGAATGTGCCTAGTTTTCCTAACCATATGTTTTTTTCCAAAACATAATTACTAAACATTTCTCCATTTATACATGTTCATAATGTCACGAGACTATGTTTTTATAACATTCATATGATTGATATATGCACTCATGTCTTACATTCGTTGATTTCTATTATGATTCATATCTTAAGAACTATCATTATTTATTCCACTAATCATGTTTATGATATTTTATATATAGTGAATGGTTTTCACATGTTATTATAATGTTTTCATTCAAACATGAATATTTTATATAAATATCTCACTTATTTACTGTTACTGAGCATCTGATCTTACCCTTCATTATGTTTCCTTTCCCAAGGTTATAAAGAAAAGTTTTAAGTAGGGTATGCCTAAGAATAGTACTATTTGAGATGATATTTATTAGATATGTTGATTATATTTCAATAGTTATAATTATTTCATTTATATTTCCAATTATAATAACCCTTTATAGTTATTGGGTTTTTTTGTAAAATAATATGGATATTCACCTATTACGATGTAATATTATTTTATGAAATCATGTTTCATTAAAAAAAATTAGACTAATTGTGGGCTAATTTAATGGGATTTATTGTATTTACCCATTGATTATGAGTTCTTATGTATACATGTGAATTATATAGATTTTTTGGGGTTAAATTGAGAGCACAACAGGAAGAACATAGTTAGTAGTAACCATTAGAAACTTATGTGACTTAATCTACTATTTTATAGTGTCAATTACATAGGTGGTGATTTTTTTTTGAATTTTCACAATGGAAAAATGATTATACATATGTTTTTTCCATTTTATTTATTGAAATTGTTTTTGATTATATTTATCATTTTTTAGTATTATTTTGGTGGATTATTATGGTTCATTTTATGTTGATTGAGATTAAAATGTGTAGTGAATGAGTTTGTGACTTGTGTTTTGTATACAATGCCTTCTAAAAGGGCCTCATATAGGAGTTAAGAGGGAGATGTGGAGGATGTACTATATAGGAAGCACTCCACTTGATCTAAATTTGGTGGAGTTAGTGATCATTACAAAATAGTCTTTAGTCCATGATGGTAGTTTAGATCATACAAGAATGATCGATCATTCTTAGGAGTTCGATATGAAAAGTCCAATGATCTTCTATGATGATAAGGGAAACATGTAGATTGAGGAGTGGATAGAATTGATATTGTGTCTTTCAGTTTTTAAAGACTCATAAGAGCTCCCTGGGCAGCTTCACTATTTATAAAATAGAAGACTCAAATAAGAAATGGTGGGAATCCACTATTCTAGTGAACTAGCGTGAGAATCTCAAATATATTAACTTGGAAACATATTTTAATTCATAGTTTTATATGGAGTAATTATAGGACTAAGAGGATAATAAATATATAATGATGGATAATAGAGAAAATTTAGTAGCATATTGTGTTTCTTTCTTTTATGAGTTGGTTCATGTGTCTCCTAAGCTCAATAGAAATGATTTCCCTAAGGCTTAGTGTTTGGAAATAGATATGAAGGCCATGATTATATCAATGATTATCATTTATTATTTACCTACATACATTGAGGTTGTTTATAAGTTGTGTATGGAAAATGTAGATATGTCTAGGAATATTGGTATTTGTGGTTTTCCTTTGGTGGGTAATAGTAAGATATCTTTATCAATCTAGGAGAGGAAGTATAATGAACCTCAAAAGTGTAGAGGAGATCAACATTAATTTGGTTCACCCTAGTGGTTTTATCAAGGTGTAATTTGATAGTTTATTATCTATGTAGTAAGAATGCACATACCAATTCTAGTTACCATAATTCTTTGAGGATGTTCCACTGATGTGGCCATCACTAGTCACTTTCAATGCTTCTGCCAAACTCCCTCGCAAGTATGTGGAGTTGTATCCTCATTCTCAAATGGTAAATTGGTTTGATTTTAAGATAATATGTGGTAATTATTTCTCTCTCATATTAATGGGGATTACCACCAACCAATTAAGTCTCAAGGAAGGTTTGATTCAAGATGTCTTTATTACATATATATGGCACAAGAGGACTTCAAATCTGGACAACCTTCACAAGAGTTATGGTGTCTATTTATTATTTCATGGAATATATTTTATTAAATATTATATTTTACATTATTTAATATTATTTATGTTTTTTATGATTTCAGAATGTGAATGAAGATGAAACCCTTAATGATATATGTTTTACCCAGTTGTGTGGGAATAAGAATCAGGGTTTTTAATTCTTGATGTGTTGCATTTTGATAACATACATGGATTTTTGTGGGATTTCCTCATTTTGGATGCATATTTTTGTTATATAATCAATAGTATGGAATGTTTAACCAGATTTAAAGACCAGATTGATTGATATATCTATATAGTCATGTTTTAATCTCAGAATCAGATAACTCATGTATTATAGGTTTAGTTGGACATAAGGCCAGGGAGTGAAATACTTATTGTTTTAGGGATATGTTTGATGTAGTTTCAGATTTATAGGATATTCCTTGATGTTTTATGGTAGAATTTATTTTTTTTACTTATAATTATCAAGGATCAGTATACCCAATGTGTTTTTATATGATTTTTTGGGTTTCCACCACTTTGAGAGGATGAGTTCTCTGTCAATCTTCTCATTATGACAAGAAATATTTCTTTATAATATTTCAGGATGGATCCTATTAAGATGAAATAGTTAAGAAATTAGTTATAGAACCATCATAATGAGGTATTTAGTCCTCCTTGGATATAATAATTGGTCTGATAGGTTCTATATTCAAATAATGAATGGGTGAGTCATTATCATTTCATATGTTATCAAAACAGTAATTGGGTGACTATAAAGAATAAATACCTCTTTCTTAGAATGTATAATTTTTTACCATCTTAGAGGTTTTTTTGGTTTTCTATGATTTAGATGAGAGAAGAGTACCATCATTTTATGGTTTGAGAGGAGCATGTATTTAATACTATCTTTTGAAGATGTTATGAACTTTTTAAGTATTCTTTTCTTTTTTTGGCCACACCAATGATCATGTGTTTTTATATCCATGAAAAACCAGATCATCCATCACTTCCTTCATGGTTATATTTTTTGATAAAATCTTGGTGTATTCCCTGATGAAAGGGGAATATACAGTACATCTAGATGATGTTTCAATAATATTGGAGAGAATTACCAATATTCCAAGATGCCTAAATTTTAGATTTAGATCCAAGAGGTGATTCTATCTGGATATATAATTTCCATGGAATGGGTTTTATTGGATACTAAAAATTGGTTAATTATGAATAGGCTGAGAAGTGTTAAATTTATTTTGACTGGCCTCATTACAATTTTACAGCATCTGAATATTTGATTTTTCATGGTCCCAAGAAAGGATATGAAGTGTTTTGTGATCCCTTAGGTGTGGTGTTGAGTTCTATGATATTATATGATGATCAAGTGGTGTATTATTACTCATTAAATCTATGTAAACATTAATTAAATTACCGTATCTATTACCTAAATTTGGTAGTTTGGATTTATGTGTTGAACTCATGGTGCCGCTAACCCTTTAGGGAGAATTTTATAGTATACTCTGACCATAGCTTCTTGAAGTAAATAATTATCCAAATTAACTTGATCCTTAGTTAAAAACACTTTTGGGAGTATCTTAATGACTTTGATTTTGAAATATAATATACAACCAAATTGGGGGACATGGTCTCTAATGCATTGATTAGAAATGTTTCTCTTCAAGTTGTTGAAGAATCATCAAATGAGTGGGTATTGATTAGTTTTTTCAATAGGATTATAGAGTTGTGGGAGGATGGGGATTTGTTTTTCTTGACTAGTGATTATGTTATAACCTCTCTTATAGATTTATTTTGGAGTGACATGGTTTCTGAACCTGAAAATAAGAATATTAGTATAGTTTTAAATGATCGGGTGACCTCAAATGATTGTTCTCAGCATCTTAGTGGTTCAATTCCCTTCATGAAGCAGCTAGTGGTTCCTTTGAAATTAAGGATTGTGGTGATAAAAAAGGGAAATTATTGATAATGGGACATGAACACCAAGGTCTATAAAGATATTATATATCTTGAGGATTAGGTATCATAGGCCTAATATAAAGTGATATATTGGTAATTTTTACCCCTGATGTTTTACCACCAATATTATCAAACATGAGCATCAAAGAATAGTCATGTTTTTGTAGCCTCTTCATATTTAGGTTTGGAAGTGAGAAAAAAACTATTGTTTTATTGGTCATCCTAACTCACTCCTATAGTGGGAAATAAACTATATTTTTCATTCGCAATCACCTAAACAAATCATTCCATTTTCATCCAATTAGAGAATTAATGAAGTTTGAGGTACTTGGGAACCTATGAATCTAAGAGGTTGTTATACTTAATTGAGTACACTTAAATATTTTTTCTATTAAATATTATAATTTTAGTTCATAGTTTTCTAAGGGACTCATTGAATCTATTGGAAAAAAAGGCGAGGTTAATCACAATGTATAACTTGCATACTGATGGTCAGTCTGAGTTGACCATCATGGTTCCCAAAGATGTGATTCTAGCATGTGTTCATGTCATTATTCAATAATTAGAAACCTATATATCAATTCATTAGTTTTCATAGAAAAATTATTATGAAGGACCAATCAAGATGGTTCTCTTTGAGGGATTATTTAAGATTCCATGCCAATCCTCATTGTGTGGGGCTGAGGTGGGTGAGTATTCCTTGTTAGGACCAACCATCATCCTGTATATAATATAAAGTGTAGTTTATTTGGAAAAGGATTATGATAGATTAGAGTTTACAAATATCATATTTCATTTGACATAATAGAACATTAAAGTTTGAGGATGGTGATATGCTATTTCTTTGGGTATCTTTTCAAGTAGTACACTATAAGATAAGAATATAGGGGAAAATGGAACTGCATTTTGTTGAGACATTTCGAATTAATTAACATCATTGGAAGGTATCCTATTAGTGGAAGTTTAAATTATATTTTAACATTATTCATGATGTTTATCACATATCCAAGTTGAAAAGATATCATACATACACATCAAAAATGATAGTGTTGAATGATTTTAAGGTGGAGCCTAAATCTCTATTTTGGAGTAGGATATTCATATAATAGATTATTATATTATGGTACCCAATGCTATATCTATATCACTGATCCATGTTATTTGGAATAATAGTAGCGATAGTCACATGAAAAGGGAGCAGGATGACTTAGTGAGGAAGTAATGCACTCCCTTATTCTCATTAAAGGATTCCTAAGGATATTTTTGGGGAATACAGTAGCATGGTAGTTAGAATTATGAAACTGACCGTTCAACTAGAGTGATTTATTTTTTTTATTTTTTTAATTGTTTTTAATGTGTTTTCTAGATAATTTGAGGTCAATACCCATATTTTGTAGGAATTGGGTCCTGGAAGATAGTCATCATAATTATTTTCTATTTTTGTGGCTAACCATGAAAGGGTAATGTTTTGGGATAATGGGTTTTTATAGAATGATAATGGATTTTATAACCATGGAAGGATCCCTAAAAACTACGATGATTTGTTTTTGGGATAAAAATATCTCTAGAATGGTTGGTTGATGGTTTTTCTAACCATGTGGGAAACCCATACGGTTTTTCATGGTCATAATGAAAACTAGACTTTTGACTACTTTTAATTTAATTAATTTTACACCACTTGGCATAATTAGTTATACCACACTTGTGGAATCCTATCCCTTAGTGTTATATCTTCTCTAGTATTGTTTCTAATGGATTATTGTTAGATCGTTAGTGTATTTTCTTGAGGTAAGACCAATTTCGTCAATATTTATCCTCTCGTCCCCAATATATCATCTTTTTATTCTATTTACATGGAGTTTAGAGACCCTATATTTTATTTATGAAGAACCTAGGGTTGTTAATGGAGTTTTTTGGATGTTTTCCTTTTGGTTTCAGTGTGCGAGGACCACCTATTCTCAAATATATTTAATTTCATTAAGGTTAGAATGTTTAAAATAAATTTATGGTAGGTGTCTCTATTTAAGTGTTCTTTTCTAGGAAAATAAATTGATTCATGTTTTTTCCTATCATTTTCCTTATCAAATTTCCTTTTAAATGGTTTATTATGAAAAAATTATCCATGTTTTCTGAAATTCATGGATTATCATGACAATTGGGTGGGTTAAACTTTAATTTCAATAGGTAAGTGAATAATTTCATGTGTATGTTTGAAAAAATTCCTGAACATAGATATATGATTTTATAGGGGGTTTTAATATGAGTTTTAAAGAGTTTTGACCATATTAATGGTGTCTAATTAAAATGTTAATTTTTGTTTTGAGACATGGGTTTTAAAAGGATTATGAGATTGACATAGATTATGGATTTCCAATATTGGAATTGAGTATCCCATGGGATACCTTGGGTGTGTAGGTGACTTATAATGATGATCCCGTAATGTTTTTAATTAAATATATAAGGAGTTTTATCCATGTGGTCTTAGTGATACAATGATAATAATGATAATAGTGGGACGAACTAAGCCCAATGAGAACGATGTATGGTATGGGGGACGATTGAGTGAGATTTCATGGATGACCAAGTGATATTCCATGGAAGATCAAGAGATCTTCTAAACATATTTCACTTCCCCGAAGTCAAGTAAACCTAGTGTATTTATATATTAATTTTTTTATGAATTGGTTATCTCCCATGATGTTTATTTCTTATCTTTAGTTGATTTATATGGGTTCAACCATTATTTTAGATTTTTGTTTGATTGAGATTTCTTTCATCTATTCCCCTGTCAATTTATTTGGTGGTATTATGTTGTTTATTCTTATTATCAAGTTTTTCCAATTTGGGATGTGTTGATAATTATTTTCATGAGGATTCACATCATTTATAATTGGGCAATGTTGACTCATGTTATAAAACATCATTTCTTATAAGAAACATCAAAGTAATTTATTATATCAATATATTTTTACATGATATTATTTTAAAAAGTGAACATGGTATTAAAAATTAGTTTCAAACAATATTTATTGGATTACATGGAATATGGATTGATATATATATTTATGGTGTTATAAAAATAGTATTTTTGATGAAACCATGTATATGACTTTGGTAAAGGGTATAGTATCTATTATAGGAAACATGTAAAATAAATAACACCATGTATTTAACGACCACTTATTGATCAAAACTATATAAGTATTTTATAACAGTGGAGAATTGGTATTATTGTGTTTAAATAATGAAGAGTTGTATTGCATTTTTTTATTGTTGGTATGAAATGTATTTTCCATTTTGAGTTTTGATCCATATTTTTTTGAGCTATTGAATGTGGATATCATGTATATGTATTGTATATTAATTTTGAAGTGATGATGATACAGTATCTTCCCTTAGTCATTAGGTTTAATCGTTTTTATTTTTTATCTTCTTAACCATTTTTTATGTTATTCTATCTGTATAATTCATATATGGTACATTCCATCTTTATAACTAAGAAACCCTTCCCAAATTGTTATTTATAATGCCCTACATCTTGTTTCCATCTCATAGTAATCAGGAATGAACTTCGAAATTTGTTTCATACTAGATCGGGTGATAAGTCAAGTTAACCTAAGTAGGTATGATACAATATTAGACATGTATGATGTAATTTAATGGAAATACTTAATAAAATAATAATGTGTTATAGTGTCAAGTTATGTAAGTTCAATCATCATTATGGACTGTTATTAACATGATTCATTTACTTGTGTATTTTATATGGATTTTTTTAATATTTGTATTTTATTTACTATATAATTTTATATATATAAATGATTCTTTTTTTAGGAGTCCCATTAGTGTTAATATAGTGGGTTTCTTAGATACACCCTACAAGTAAGCATCGATGGTATTTTAACTATTGTTGTTGAGTTGTAGGATAAGGAAAGAAAATAATTTTAAGGATAAGAGCTAGCCGGTAAAGTTTGGTAAAGTCTATGGATTTGATGGAAGGCATAAAATCCTATCTGAGACGAGGTTTCTTTTTTTATTTGTCTCATTTTCTTCCATTTATATGAGTTACCCACTGAGGGAAACCTAATTCATGTATGACTGATGTATATATAAAATAAGTTTTTTGAGACATTATATGTTATATGTCTTTTTTAATTAGCATTCCATTATAATTGGATATTATATTTTTTATATATTCACGATTTACTATATTTATTGTCATTATAATAATCTGATAACAAGGGAATATGATTCTCATTACATGGGTTAGACTCTCTCTACAATATGGTAGCCATATCTGTATGGTGATTTAACTCAGTTTATATTTGGGTATTCATAGATTGGACATTATAGATGGTATCAAAACCAATTTTTTTTATGAATTGGTTATTGTGGTTGATATATATGAATTATTAGAAAATGGGATGGATAACATCATTGGCCCTATAAATAGTTGTATAGTATATGGCCAAGATACCAAGGGTTTAGTGTTGTGATTTTGGTTTTCACATGTTATAGTTGGGTTATTATTAATATATGATGTTATAGTTATCCAAAAAATATTATAATATTGTGTTTGGGTGGAAAGGGTCATGTGTTCATGCATTATCACCAACACATAGGTTCTCAAGGATAGGTCCATGATTGCGTGTGATCAGGAAGAAATATTTGATAAAGGATTTTTGGGGAAAAATTATTGAATTTTTTTGAAGGAAGGGTTAATAGAATAAAAGTAAATAATAAATTATATGGTGTTATTATAATATCTAATTGGGCAATGTGAATTAACAAAACCCTATGTTAATTTTTTCCTGATGTTATCCCTTAATGGTGACTATGTGTATGTGTATGTATTCTGATGTCAATCTTGGGATGGGTAGGATTTCATTTTTAATTTGGAATATCTTTGTATTTACATGGGTGGTATTTGGTATTATTTAGCACTATTAATATAATCCATAAGAGTGTTTTGGTTTGGAGCATTAGTGACATAGGTTTGATATAATATAAAAATTGTACGTATGAGAGTTTGATGGATATAGAGAGGCAATACTTACTATATGGTTTGATACATGAATTAGATTTATAGTGGGATGAAAACCCTTGAATCGATTGAGTGAGGAATATGTTTTTCCCAAGGTTTGTTTGGTAATTATTACTAAAATAGTTAATCTAGGAATATTGATGTGGTTTTTGATTGGTAGGATCGATTGGGTCATTTCCTGGTGGTTTTGACGGGAAAAACCTAGTCATTGAATAATAGAATCTAGGTGACCTGTTTCTAGTGTACTTGTTAGGTAGTGTAGAATCATGTGCCCACTTTTTCATGGGACTCCAAGTCATGGAATCAGTATTATTTGTTCAATTCTCTCTTCAAATGGAGGCAAGTGAGGGTGGATCCATGTGATCTTTGAGATTCAAAGGATGATCATTGGTTATCACAAGGTTTTGGTTCTGTGATATCACTCTTAATATAGTGTCCAAGGGTTTATGGTTATTATATAATATAATGTATGAGGATGATATATGAGGGGATTATTGGAATGAGAAGTATATTATTTATTTTATGTCCTTGATAAGATATTATGTTGTTATATAACTTACACATTACATGGGATAATGTGGAAAGATCAAGATTATTAATGATGTTCTCAATGATTGTCAATGGATATGAATAAGTTTAAAAGAGAGAAAATTTATGTAGATTGGAGTGTATTTTTACCTTATTGAGTGGAGTTGGGACTCTAGAGGTAAGGGAGCATGTGTTTATGGATTGGAATTAAAAATACATGTGAGACACTGTTGGTTGAAAGGTATGAATAAGGAAAATTGATTGATGAAACATTTTTCATTAATATGTTATTAGGTTATAAAGGTTCAATAAACATGGGAATTTTTACTATTAATGTTTTAACAGTATGATAATGATATTAATGAAAAAAACTCCATTGGATAAGTTTCTTAGTTTTGATAAGTGATTTATGCGGTTCAATTATTCATGGAACATAAAGTGGGGGTTTAAGAGTGTATCTTGTGGTAAGTGACTTGATAAACTAACCTATGGATTAATCATGACTTTAATTTTCTAAAACCTTCATTAAAAGTATCAAATGTGGTGTGGATGCTATGGTCAAATACATTGAGTAATTCTTGATCAATATTACCAAATAATAGAGAGATTACTAGATGATTAGAATTAAATTAGAATATTAAATACAAACTCTAGAGTATTGATTTTACACTAGAGATTATAGTTTTGATAGTTGTTAGAAACAATAATGATAGACTACTATATAGTGTGAGGACATCATGTTTTAAGGTTATAGATAAAGTGGAATATCACTCGTGAAGAGTTCATATATTGATTATGTTTTAAAATACATTCATATAGTGGAATGGTGTTTTTATTTATTTCTTATGGTTAGGAATTGATAACTACCATAGGTTACAGATTTCAATAAATGGTCAAAATAAGAATATTGATACTATATATTGGAATGTTTCCTAAATAATGTGTCTTGTATTTCATATTTGACTGATGAATGTCATGTTTTATTGGACAAGTTATATAGATGGCTGATAATTAATGGTATGAGGTAATGATGGTGTGGAGTACTATGATTCCACAAACTATAGATCAGGACTTAGAATAAAAATATATAGGGTTTTTATGCGAAAGGATTTTGATTATTGGTTCATGTGGGATGATAGGATTTTGGTGAAGAATTTTCTGTTGGATGATAATATGGGAAATAATATCGTGTAGAGTATCTTATAATTTAGTTGGAGGTTGGACCATTATGGGTGAAATTTAACATAGTCTATGAACCTAATTGAAAAAAACCACATATTAGTGGCCATATATTGTGCCTTGTCAAATCAAATTTCCTGGATCTAGTTGAGATTGAATTTCATAGAGGAGTTTTTTAGAAATTAATTGAAAAAATAACCTCTTAATTATGGACCAAGGATAATTATTTGTATGGGTTTTGGGTTCAATGAAAAAGAAGGTAGTGCTATTGGTGATATTACTTGGAATACAAAAATTAAATTTGAATGTTTCATAAAGTTCCTATGAAAACAGAATATATAAAAATTCAATCATTGAAGCATGTTGAGTCCGTTCATATGGTAATTGATAAGAAGTGAATTTAGATTCCTGGCCTTGTAAAAGTTTTACCAAAGGATGTAGATTCATATGGTTTGGTGATATAATTATATTATTATAATATTTTTAGTATAATATGTATTGGGTGGGAGATTTTGAATCTGGTGAGGATGAGCAATGGGCCAGGATAGTCATGGGGGGGGGGTAATGTCTTAACATAGGATGCCAATTTCAAATAGTGCAGTTTAACATCAGTGATGTTCTGCTTATATGTAACTTTCAATGATTATAATTTAAGTTATTTATAAGGTATTAATATTTGGAATCATAGCATGGGGGTTGAGAGGAATTCTGGTAAAATTAGTAGAGTGAAATACAAACTAATGATTTCATGGGTGAATGATTATGGAGGGATAAAATTTATATTGAACGTTTTATTTGGAAAATTTATGAGGAATTGGAGTATAATATTTTTGTGGTAAGGGATATTTTATTTTATCTAGGTTACCTAGAAACACAATGATATCGAGTGGTACTTATAAGTAAAATGTAGACAACATATCATTATTATCAGAGTGGTTTATAGGGGCCATGTAATGATGATTCTCAAGGTTTAGAAGCCAAGTGATAGGAAGTTTTTAACAAATCACATCATAATTTTATCATGATAAAATGATAAAGTTATTTTATCGTGTATTCATATTTCAGTTAATTTAAAATTTTGATTTTTTATCTGGAAAGAATGTATTTAGGACTTTTTTAGAGATAAAGAGGAGGATTTAGAAGTGGATATTGAGTTAGAAAAGACCCCATGATTCGGGATATGGATTAAGACTTAGTGGTATATGTATATCTCACTATAATATTGGATAATGACCATAAATGTCACTTTTTTATTGGATACCATTTAGTTTCATAGACATTCATTGAAGAATCATAGAATTGGAGTTATAGAAATGGTAATAGGTTCCTGAAAAAAATGATGGAAGTACCATGAATACAATGATTTATGGAATACCCAGTCCTAAATTTTCTTTGATATAGGAAGTGATAAAAAATTATATTTCATCCTATAAGATACACTATTTTTATAGGCTATGATTAATCAATACATCTCATGCATGATAATACTAAAATAGTATTTTTAAAATTTATTTTATCCATACAATATGTTTTCATGGATAACCAGATGATAGGGATATACAATTAAATATGATATTCCATATATGTTCCAATGTATCATATACTCATAAGAGATTTACGATATGTCTATTTCAATAAACCACTTACACTAAAGAAAAAATGGCTTTATGAAATTTCATCTTATATCATATAATATACAGTAATGTTTGAAAACCTTTCAAAAACACTTTTGGATATATTATAAAAATATTTTGTGTATCATTGAAAATGATTTTGGAATTCTATCATTAAGAATTCACCTTGTATAACATCATATGTAATTTCATATAAATACTCCTCCAAAACAATTTCAGAATAGATCTAAAATAATTTTAGATAATCCATAATATTCAAACTCAATCCCCATTTACTAAATCCCAATGTGTGACTCCACATACCATTATATCATTGAAAAAAATATAGATCATTAGATCGATAAATATAAGAAAATACTAGCCTCTATCAATTCATCAATACTACTAAAGCTATAATGGTAACTAGCGTGATATTTATCAAACATTTATATATCTATATATGTGTCTACTCACCACATCTCATTCTAGCTTGAATTCTAATATATTCCCTTTGTCTAAGACATGCGTTTACCAATGAACATAGTGTATTTAAATACATATATATAAAAATAAACATTATATATTATCTAAGTATAAATTTACTGGACTGCTAAAAATATCATATATCATTAAAATTTATATATTATCACATAACATGTCCCTCATTCAATAAATAATAACATAGTATTTACAATATAGGTGTGGCTACACACATCTTAATCCAGTGTAATTATATTTCATCCCTCCTTTTTATTACACAACATTTCATTACATTTTACAAACAGAAGATCTTTAAAGTCTAGTGTCTTAGAAATCGGGAAAAAAATAAATAAAAAAATAAAACAATCTTATAATACACTTTTATGGATTCATAATAGGTTCATCCTAAATACAATTACTGTATCTCATAACCTAGAGACATACATCAAAGGATAGGGTGATCAGAAGGACTAGTAATGAAAGTAAGGGGAATCCGTTTTCTTGTGATATCAATACGTAATTGATGAAAAACATAAAGACTTGAGAAATGGAAGAAGAGGAATATCATAATAAAAATAACATGAATCATAACATGAATATGTGGATAAAACATTTAATTTAATCATTCATGAACATATCACCATGGTTCATCCCTAAGGTGTCATAAAAATTACTATGGTTATTCACCAAGGTATCGTGAAACTTGTCATCTCTGGAGATTAAATTATTAACCAATGAATTAGAGTGATATCATAGGGAACCATTAATATGTATTTATTTTAATGTGATATATATATATAATAATCATACAATTCATAAATGACCCATAAAGAGTAAAAGAAATGGGTTTCACTTTAAAATTGTGACGTTTTAAAATTGCTTAAAAACATGATTGTTATGTCTTTTATAACCCCTGGATAAGAAATGAGGGTTTCATGTATGTCAATTACAGAATAATATGTACCATTTTTTTGTCTTTATGAATACCTATATAAAATAGATTTGTTTGTGAATTCTCGTAAATAAAATAAGAGAATTTATTGAGAAAAAGAGAGATATTTTGAGATGAAAATTCTACAGTATAACGGCTATACAATATAGTTTTAGAAAATATTTTAAAGAGACGGGAAAAGGGTCACACACTAATAAATAATTCATAATACAATATGGGAATATAATTAAATAGAAATAAGATCATTGTGTGGATATTTGGATGCCATACCACATGAAAAGAAAAATTTAATGAAAAGAGAAGATGTGATTTCTTTTACGAAAAATTAGACAGCCTAACGACTTCACTTAAAATTCAGAAAAATAAGTTGATGAGAGTGGAAAGGGTGTCTCATAATTTTGATATACAGTTTTCCACAATAAGGACATATAATAACATACCCCATCATAATAATATGGGAACTAGAAGACATAACATAAAGGAAGTCATGACTTAAAATAAGAGGGTGAAAGGTTCCCTTACCTTATAGAGTAACATCAAAAGATTGAAGGTTGAGACCTTGGGGGGATTGAGGGAACCTTGTAAGGACAACTTGGGAGGTAAAAAGTCCAGATCTTTGTTGAGGAGGAATTTGGAATGAAATTAATGAAGGAATGGGTTGGTATTTATAGAAAAAGTGAGGGAATATTTTATTAATTTCAAAGGGACACCTCATTAGTGGTATTTGCAAAACCATGGGCTTTAACATCGTATTTTCCCACGGTAATGGCCACTTGGGACATGTTATAACATATCATACTATGAAAAAGTAGACCATAATTATTACATCAGGATTATATCATTAATGATGTCATTAAACACACAAAAACTGAAAATTGTATTTTCACTAATCACCGAAAAACAAAACATTTTATAAAAATCTCATAAATTTACCCTAACCTAATATATATTCTCTGAATTAAAGAATAAAATCCATTTTATGAAAATAATTTTCTAATTATGAGATATTTAATTTTTAAGTAATAACACTATTTACCTGAAAAAATACAAATACTTAACTAATAATTTCTGAAACAGTTATTTACTTATACTATTATATCAAATTACTATTCAAGATGCCTAAATTATATTTATACTTTATTAAGTGATGTTACTATTTAATTGTCTACATTACTATTCATAAGGGTAATATTACTATTCATACTTTACTACTCACTAAAAAATTAAGTTGATCTTATTAGACTCTAAATTTCTTACTGATCACAATTCTAGAATACCATTTTTTGAATATAATTTCCCATTATTAATTATTTAAAGTATAAAAAAATATTTTTAAATATCATTTTTTCTAAAATTTACCAATAATACAGAACTTCTATAAATTAATCATATATTTATCTTGTTATTTGAAATTCACAAATTTTACCATAATAAGAAGTAAAAGTCTTATTTATAAAAAAGGATTACACAATGTAACTAAGGCCTTGTTACATAGCCCCTTATAGCACCTGCATATGAATTAAGAGTAAGGTGTGCTATGGTGATAGAATCATGGGGCGGCTCGAACAACATTGCCCAAGTGGTGATTTATATTAGGTTTAACTTATCCTGTAAGCGATATGTTCAATATTAACATGTAGGAGTTTGGCTTTGGCTTGGTCAAGAGAAAATAACAGTGATACTACCTTCTTCCAAAGCTCCAATAGATGTGATTTGTATCTTTTGAGTCTACTAGATGAGGCCATCAACTCTTCTTTCTGTACTAATTAACCATGATCAATTGTATTTATAAAAAATAATCATAATGTTATGTAAATAGTTTTTAATGGTCATATTGACCAATAGTCATATAACAGTCAAAACCCAACGACCTCATTTTAATTATAATCACTTCAATAATTAGAGGATATTGTTTTTTTGAGTATAAAATAACAAACAAATTTAGGAAAAAAATATTATTCAAAAATTTGGGTCGTTACATTCTTCCCCCCTTAAAAAGTTTCACCCTCGAAATTTTAACTCATACCCACTGAAATAAAAAGGTGTGGGTACTTCTTCCTCATAGACTCATCTGTTTCCCATGTGAATTCTTCCCATTTTTGGTTTATCCACAACACCTTAACAAGGTGGGTATAAATGGTGCATATAACATTATCTCTACGATCCAAGATCTCCACTGGTTGCTCCTCATAAGAGAGGTCATGTTCCTATTGTACCACCTCTAGATTTATTACATGCGAATGGATAGGTATGTACTTTTTCAATAGGGATACATGGAATACATCATGAACTTGTGTTAGATTTAGAGGAAGTGCAAGATGATATGCCACTTCTCCCACACGATCAAGGATTTCATAGGGTCAAATTTACCTAGGGTTGAGATTCCCTTTCTTCCCAAACCTCATGAATCTATTCCAATGTGAAATTTATAGAAATAATTTTTCACCAACATCAAACTCAAAGTCCCTTAGACAGTTTTCGGCATAGCTCTTTTTCCACCTCTGAGCATCCTTAATGTGTTGTTGGATGGAATGGACTTTTTTTGTCATCTGTTGCATAAGATCAGACCCAATAAGATTTCTCTCACCACCTTCATCCCAATAAGTATGATTTCTACATCACTTACCATATAGAGCTTCATAAGATTCCATTTGAATTATTGAGTGGAAGCTGTTGTTGTAAGAGAACTGGACTAAAGGAATATGTGGATCCCACCCACCTTTATATTACATTGTGCATGTTATCAGCATGTCCTCGAGTGTTTGAATAGTCCGTTCAGATTGGACATCAGTTTGGGGGTGATATGCCATTCTAAAATTCAATTCAGTATTCATATCATGTTGAAGACTTCTCTAGAATCTTGATGTGAACCTTGGATCACGATCAGATACAGTAGAATGTTGAACTCCATGAAGCCTTACGACTTCCTTCACGTAAATCCTAGAAAGTTTATCAAGATAGAAATATTTCTAAATAGAGATAAAATAGGCATTCTTAGTGAGACGGTCCATAATAACCTATATCACATTGTTTCATTTGGAAGTTCTCAGGAGACCAATGATAAAGTCCATTGTGATATTGTCCCACTTCTATGTTGGTATGGGTAGTGATTGCAATACCTCTTTAGGAAGTTGTCTCTCTACCTTCACTTGCTGACATACTAGGCACCTTGAAGTGTATTCAACAATATCCCTTTTCATATTATCCCATAATATAATGATCATGAAGGTCTCTATACATTCTTGTACTTCTAGGATGTATAGAGAATGTAGAGCTATGATCTTCATCCATCAGCTCCTTCCTTATTTCTGGAATATATGGAACACATAGTCTTGTATGAAATTTCAGTACACCTTCTTGATCAATATTGAACTCAGGAAACTTCCTGTCCTTCACAGCCTCAAACTTCTTCTGTAAAAAGTATCTTCTTTCAAATCCTTCATGATTTTCTCTAGTAATGATGATTGAGAAATCATTTAGGATCGGGTTGATGATGTCATGTTACTTATAATTCCCATGTATAGATTTTTTAGGTCACTGATCAAAGGATCTCTTGGAATCCTTATCATGGAAAGAAAAACTCAGTCTTTCCTACTTAATGTATCAGTGACTTTGTTTACTTTTTCAGGATGCTAATGAATTGAACAATCCTAGTCTACAAGAAGTTCCAACCATATCCTTTGTCTCTTGTTCAATTACTTTTGTGTGAAAATATACTTCAAACTTTAATAGTTTGTTTATATATCAAATTTCTCCCTTTAAAGATGGTGCCTCCATATCTTCAGAACAAAAACGACCACAACCAGCTCCAGATCATGCGTAGGATAGTTCTGCTCATGATTCTATAACTATCGAAATGTATAAGCAATGACTTTTTCATTTTACATGAAGATTCACCCAATCCATTTATGAGATGCATAACTAAAAATAACGAATACATATCTTTGATGGAAGAGTTAACAAAGGTGCATTAACCAATCTCTTCTTCAACTATTGGAAACTTTCCTCACACTCCTTTTTCCAGATTAACTTGACCCATTTTCGAGTTAACTTGGTTAATGAATTAGAAATTCATGAAAAGTTTTTCACAAACCTCATATAGTATCCCACTAATACAAGGAAAATACGAATCTTAGTTATTTTTGTAGGATGAGGCCACTACTCTATAACCTATGTCTTTGTAGTGTCAACTATGATTCCTTCTTTGGTTATAATGTTCCCTAATAAATAAACTTGTTGTAACCAAAATTCACATTTTTTAACATTCCAAAAAGCCTCTTGTTCATCAGAGTTTAAAAAATAACCCATGTATGATCCTCATGATCCTTGAGAGTTTTGGAATATATCATAATATCATCAATAAATACTACCACAAAGTTATCAAGGTAGTCCTTAAAGACTCGATTCATCAAATCCATAAAAATAGCAGGTGCATTAGTCAGTCTGAAGGGCATAACAACAAAATCATAATTTTCATATCATGATTAGAAGGTAGTTTTTGTAATATCTTCTTTATTCACCCTCAATTGATGATAAAAAAATCAAAGATCAATCTTAGAGAATAATTGAGCCCCACTAAGTTGGTCAAATAAGTCATCAATTCATGGAAGTGGGTATTCTTTTCACTATGATCTCATTCAGTTATCTATAATAAATACATATCCACATTGATCCATCCTTCTTATTCATAAAGTGAACATGTACTCCACAAGGAGACAAACTTTATCGGATAAAATCCATCTCCAAATGATCTTGGAGTTGTTTATTTAGTTCGTCCAGTTCCACATTTTTCATCATATACAGGGTCTTTGATATCAGATGATATCCATGTATGAGTTCAATAGAGAACTCAAACTCTCTTTCTAGGGGAGGTTCAAGTAACTCCTCAGGAAATACATCAATGTATTCTTGGATGATTGGTAAATTTTATATCCTTATACTCCCATTTTCTTATTCTTATTCACCGATCAAATCCATAAAGATGGATATAAGAGCTTTTTATAGACAAAGATCTGGTTGAGATATCTCTCCTTGGAAGATAACTGTTGGTTTTACATTCAAGACAACTGAAATTTCCTTACTTCTTTATTTGATCTTAGCATTGTACATAGAGATCCAGTCCATCCCAAGTATAATGTCTAATTCCAGCATGGGAATGAATACTATATTTGTGATAATATTGTGTTCACTAAAGTAAATAATAGAGTTTCTAAACATGGATGATGCTTGGATAATCCCACCAGGAGTGTTGAATGATAACTCTAATTTTATAAAAATATTGGTTGATTCTATATTATTTGAAAACTTGGTGGGAAAAAAGGAATGCATATAACCAGAATCAAACAATGTACTTGATAGATTTGAGAGAAAAACTAGAATACCTACCACTACATCATTTGGAACTTCAACTTTAGCCATCATGATAGAAAAATCACGACCTTGTTCTGTTGGACTTTGCTGAGGCTAATGGTGATTCCCCTCCACTTCCCTCAGATGTTGACAATGATTGGTAAAGTTACCAAGTTTTCCACAATTATATAATTAGACATCAGGTAGGGCCTGCACCATCTTCCCCTTTTCGTTAGTGTTGTGAAGTTGAGGATTCAACTCACTATAACAATTCCGCATGATATGGCCATCTCTTCCACACATTTAGTACTTCCCGATCCCAAGCAAGAATTTCCCCGAATACTTCTTCCCACATTTATTACACATGGTACATTTTAGTTTCTTGACTCATCTTACCTGATCAAAGCTCTTCTATAAGATTGGATCCATTGATCTCTTCTTGTCATTGGATTTATGAGACCACTGCGTCTCACCAAACTCTTGTTCTTATTTCATCGCACTCCGCACAATCTCTTCATAGCTATCATAGTCTCAAGTGGCTATATTCTTCTGTAGATGAGGTCTTTGTCCACCAAAGAATATACCAACCTTACCATTTGTATCCATAACAAATCTTGAGGTTTAATGTGGACACCTTGTAAAGTTCATCTCATAGATTCCGATTGATTCATTCTTATTCTACTTCATCTTGAGAAACTCCTCCATTTTTGTTCTCATAGAACGAGGGAAATATTTATTGAAAAAGATCAATTTGAACTCTTCCCACTCTAGATCTTTAACCTCCACTCTTTTCCTCATGTTTTTAACAATCTCCCACAACTGATCAACTTCTTCCTCTATGAGATAATCAACCAGGGCAACCTTCTCTTGTTCAGAACAACGGAGCACAGAAAATATCTTCTCGATAGATATGATCCACTGTTCAACAATCAATTGGTCAGCAGATCCACTGAAGGTCGGTGGTCATTGATGTATAAAGGGCTCAACCAAATTTTTTTCCCTTCATGGTGATATCGGTCTCTTATCTTGATTCATGTTATTTCCCATAACTTTATTTAGTTGGTTCATCATTCTCATGAAAGTTTCCATTACAGCTTCCATTGGAGGGTCGTCAGCACAAGGTCCATTGCAGTCACCATTTGCACTATTCCTACTATTTCCCACCATTTTATAAAAGAATAAAACCTTTGTTATATGATTATTTCATTTACAAATCTTTTAACTATTAAGTATTTTATGTCTTAAAACTTATTTCTTAGACAATTACATTTGTCTATAAGACCTTCATAATTATTTATAAAAATCTTGTCATTAACCAAACATATCCCTCGAGAGTGTCAAAATAGGAGTGCAGAAAGGCCCGTTGTCATGTACCAGGATACCCCGATTCAAGGCCAAATCTCCTTGTCGGAGTTTACACTCCTAGGTATATCTGTGCCAAAGCCACATCCACTTGTTCATATCCAGACATTGATTTATTTTTTCAGAAACCACTTACTTAATATTTCACCAAAATACCAAGAGGTTTTCATATATTTAAAATTTAATATAGGTTTATTAATAATGTTTTCATAGCCTAATTTTTACAAATAACTAAACTATCCTTTGCTACCAACTATGGAATCCTGTCTTTTTATTACATAAATTTTCATTACATTTTACAAAAAGAGGATCTTTAAAGTCTAGTGTCTTGGAAATCAGAAACAATATACTTGAAAACATAAAACATTTTTCTAATACACATTTAAGGATTCATAATAGGTTCATCGTAAATAAAATTACTTCATCTCATAACCTAGACACATACATCAAAGGATAGGGTGAGCATAAGGCCTTGTAAAAAAAGCAAGGGAATCAGTTAACTTCTGATATCAATAAGTACATGATGAAAAACATAAAGACATGATAAATGGAAGAATAGTAATATCATAATAAAAATAACATGAATAATAACTTGAATATGTGGATAAAACATTTAATTTATACATTCATGAATATATCAACAAGTTTCATCCCCAAGGTTTCATAAAAACATCCAGGGTTATTCACCAAGGTATCATGAAACTTGTCATCTCTAGAGATTAAATTATTTACCCAATGAATTGGATTGATATCAAGGAAAACCCTTAATATGTATTTATTTTCATGTGATCCACATATATAATAATTATACATTTCATAAATATCCCATAAAGATTAAAAGAAATGGGTTTCAATTCAAAATCATGACCTTTTAAAAGTTCTTAAAAAGATGATCGTTATGTCTTTTATAACCCCTAGAAAAGGAATGAGGGTTTCATGTATGTTAATTATGAAGTAAAATATATTAGTTTTATGTATTTTTCAATAACAATAGAAACAAAATTGGTCTGGGAATTCACATAAATAAAATAAGATAATTTCTTGAGAAAGAGAGAGAGAGATTTTGAGACGAAGTTTCTACAGCATAACAACTATATAACATGGTTTTAGAAAATATTTAAAAGAGAGGGGAAAATGGTCACCCCCTCATAAATAACTCACAATAAAGTATGGGTACAAAATAAAAAATAAAAAAGATCATTTTATGGATATTTTAATAACATATCACATTAAAAGGAAACTTGAAAGAAAAGAGAAGATACGATTTATTTTACAAAAAATTCGACAGCCTAACGACATCGCTTAAAATTAAGAAAAAGATGTTAATGAGAGTGGAAAGGGTCTCTCATAATTTGGACATAAAATGGAAAACAATATGGACATAGAAGAACATACCCCAACATAATAATATGGGAACTAGAAGACATAACTTAAAGGAAGTCATGACCTAAAAGAGGAGGGTGAAAGGTTCCCTTACCTAGAAGCGTAACTTCCAAAGATTGAATGTTGGGACCTTAGGGGGCTTGAGGGATCCTTGGAAGGACTAATTGGGAGGTAAAGATACCATATATTTATTAAAGAGTAATTGTTAATGAAATTAATGAAGCAATGGGTTAGTATTTATAACAAAATTGAGGAAATATTTTATTAATTTCAAAGGGACACCTCATTAGTGGTATTTGCAAAACGATGGGCTTTCCCCTGGTATTTAATCATGGTAATGGCCACTTTCAACCCTCATAACATATCTCTCTGTACAGAATTCAACTAGAATTATTACATCATGATTACATCATTAATGATGTCATTAAACACACCGAAACTTAAAACATTATTTTCACTATTCACCGAAAAACAAAAAATTTATAAAAATATCATAAATTCACGCTAACCTAATACCGATTCTCTGAATTCAAAAATGAACTCCATTTTAAGAAAATAATTTTCTAATTATGATATATTTAATTTTTAAGTTAAAACACTATTTACATGAAAAAATACTAATACTTAAATAGTAATTTATGAAATAGTTATTTACTTATGCTATTATATCACATTACTATTCAAGATGAAGAAATTATATTTATACTTTCTTAAGTGAGGGTACTATTCCATTGGTCACATTACTATTAATAAGGGTAACATTACTATTCATACTTTACTATTCACTAAAAAATTAAGTTGATCTTATTAGACTCTAAATTTCTTACTGATCACAACTGTAGAAGACCATTTTTTGAAAATCATTTTCCATTATTAATTATTTAAAGTAGACAAATATATTTTAAAATATCATTTTTTCTAAAATTTACCAATAATACAGAACTTTTATAAATTCATCCTAATTTTATCTTGATATTTTAAATTCACAAATTTCACCATAATAAGAGGTAAAAATATTATTTATACAAAAAGATTACACAAAGTTACTAAGGCCTTGTTACATAGCCCATTATATCACCTGCATAGGACCTAAGAGTGAGGTGTTCTATGGTAATATAATCTTGGGGTGGCTTGAACAACATTGCCTAAGTGGTGATTTCTATCAGCTTAAAATTATCCCGTAAGAGATTCTATTCAAGCTTAATGTGTTGGAGTTCGTCTTGGGATTGGTACAAAGTAAATCCTAGTGATGCTACCTCCTTACCAAACACCGACAGATGGGCTTTTTATGGTATGATTCTGTTGGATGAGGCCATCGAATCTTATTTCTGTAATAATTAACCATGATCACTTGTATTTATAAACAATAATCATAACGTTAAGAGTATAATTTTCAATGGTCATATTGACCAACAATCATATAACATTCGAAACCTAACAGTCTTATTTTAATTATACTCACTTCATTAATTAAAGGATATAGTTTTGTTGAGTATAAAATAACACACAAATTTAGGAAACATGTCATGACTTGTCCCACGGGGCCCAGACATTACTACCCCAAGCTCGCCTTCCATAGGCCCGGGGTTGGTGACTAGCACCTGAAGGCTTTTCCATAATAGGGAAGGCATTACCATAGAGATTTTTACACACTCAAAAAGGAAAACTGATGTAAACAACCAAAAAAGGTAAGTTATAACCATGAGAGTAAAGTAAAACCACAAGTACAACTGTAAACTGAAAATAGTGATCCAGAATACTAGACTTAGAAACTGAAAAGAAAGGTAAAAACTATCACATATTGCCTAGAGCTCTACTTGGAGGGTAGTATCTATACGTATGAATTTTAAGAAGAGGATCTTGAATGCTTCAATCGCACCAAGCTCCACCAAGTCCCGAACCTCCAAAGTCTTCCTCAGAGCGTCTGTAGTATGTACCAAACACACACGTGCTTGCAGAGTCTTTGAAGAGGTGAGTATAACTACTTTGTAGGGGACTTCGAGACCCCTGAAGGTATTTTCGTAATATAAAAAGAGAAACATCACAAGAAACAACACAAAGGAAATATCACAAGCATGATCTAAATCATGAAGCACAAAGAAAAAGAGACAGGTCGCTCTAACGATATACCTTCAAGGTTACAGGGATAGGGATGACTAGTTGTAAAACCAGATCATCCTATCCATGGAAACTCTACTACTGACCCGTATAGGTCACTGCATGCTGATCCATATTGGTTTCTAGATGCAGACCGGTATTGGTCACTGGTGTTGACCCATATTGGTCACTAGTGCAGACCTGTATTGGTTGATGGTGCTGACTCATATTGGTTGTTGGTGCTGTCCCGTATTAGTTGTTGGTGATAACCCGTATTGGTCACTGGGGATGACCCGTATTGGTCATCAGTATAGAGGTAGGGATGATTAGTCATACAACAAGATCATCCTACTCTAGAGTTTTTGATGTTAACCCTTATTGGTTACTCTTCTTCTTCTTCATGTCACAACCAACAATTGGATTTCCACACGACGTACACCTAATCTCTAGAAGACTCTACTCCTAATGAAATTGGTCACATTTAAACCAGTATAAAGTCCCATCAAAAGCATACCCAAGGGACCGCCCCATCATAGGGGTCCTAATGTGACCTAAGACACATCGACCAGACCCCCGATCTGTGAGATATGAGAACATTTGTAAAAAGGCCCTGGTTGGATTCAAATTTGATCCAACCCAGGTATCATGTCAAACTCTATCAAAACTAAATTAGAGTATCTCCAAAGGACCACCGTGTCATAAGGGTCCTTATTCCATAGATGGGGCATTGATCGGATGCCCGATCTATTAGTTACACCCGTTTTTGTGAAATGAGGGTGATCACACCACAATCTAGCCCAGCTTGGTTGGGACCGCCAGAATATGCCAAAGGGACCGCTTCTCAAAAGGGGTCCAAATTCCACTGAAGGCGTGTCAAAGAGACACCCGGTTCTTCATTTACGGACATTTCTTTATTTTGTGGCCAGTTGGGTCTTGGCATGGTCCGACTCAGTCCGGCTAGCCCGATGCAATGGGTCCTGATATCTACCTGACCCCACCTAGGTTCGACCCATTCAGGGTCGGTCTGTTTCACTGGGTCTGGCCCATCGGGGTCCGCCCGACTTGTTCGTGGGCCTAAGCCGCAATTGGCCCGACCCGCCGGGTGGGGCTGGGCCCACCTATGCTGGCTCATGGGTGGGTCCAGCCCATTCGGCCAACCCTTGTCCGGCCTGGTATTCCTGAAAGAGGACCGTCTCTAGCTTCCCCCACATATGTGGGGCCGTTTCATCCGGCTAGTGGGGTGCTGCCCCACCGCATGCAACGGTCGGACATGTGGCTGACCGGTCTTCAGCTAACGCAGTGCGGGGCTAGGTCATCCCCTCCTACCGTGGTCTGTTGGTCGTGGATACTGCCACCAACGGTGTCTACGGGTGCCACCCTTCTCCCACACATCTAGCTCGGGCCATCCCCCTTTCGCCACCGTGGGGTATAACGACACACCGCATTCCCACCTCCCGCGGCCAGTTTTCGTGGGCCTCCTCTAGCCACCGTCGGTATGGTGCGTCATTTGTTCTTTCCACTGGCTGTCGGACATGCTATGGTGGTCCGTTCTTGGTGTCATTTGTGCCTATGAGCCTCCCGGGATTCCACCTTCACTGTGTGGCCCTCTGTTCTGTGTTGCCGACTAGTTCATCATTCAACCACAAAAGTGCATCTTGCACAAGTTCGGTGGTGGGTTCAGGCCTTGTTTGGATTGTCCCACGCCCTCCGCGTTAGCATTATAATATATGGGTGAAACAAAAATCATCATAAAATTTGATAAAACCTCTAAATGAATCCCCATGACAACCTTCCATAAAAACTAAAGAGTCACTGATCAACCCATTAGTTGTCTGATCCGTGTTATTCGTATTAATCACGAACGAAAGGAGAAAATCATTTAAATGCATAAAAAATTTGAACCCCTACCATGAGATTCACTGGAGGTGTCACAGTTGTAGCGGGAGGAGCATCCACGTTGGATGGAGTCGTCAACATTCATAGGTCCTGGATCGTTACTACCCATGCTTCCATCCTCTGTCGGTGGATGTCGCCGTAGAACTCCTCCAGAGTTTTCTTGCTTGAAGAATCCTTACCAAATCCCCACCTGAGCTCCATTTAAATAGGAGGGGGAAAGGCTAGTATCGCATAGAGGAATTAAAGAGGTTTATTAAATGAAATAATGATCCTCATTTAATTCAAAATGATGGAGTTACACAGTTAATGAGTCAATCCATTAAATGGATTTACATGTAACCCATATCACCATCACCGCTCATCTATTGGAGAAAAAGAAAATAAAATAACAACATCTTGTTATTTTTTTATTCTTTAAGAAGCCCAAAAATTATCTTTTTCTCCTAACCAACTACGTTCAAAGTGTATCTCCCCTTAAGAAAATCCCAGCACGACAGATTAAACAGTGCTCTCAGATTTCAATTCAATGCACTAGTTAAAAAGATAGAAAACATTTCCCACACATTTACTGAACGTACCTTAAAAAAGTACAAAAATCAATTCTGGGAACACCGGGCCTTGGAATCACACACCGTCAATTTTGGCAGACTCGTAATAATAAAAAATAATTTTAAAAAAAATTACATAGAATTTTTGGGTCTTTACAATCTCCGCACCATGGAAATTTATATCTCTGAAAGATGAAGAAGACTGTACAAACAAATAGGGGTATTGGGCATGCAAATGAACCTCTCGGTCCCAAGAGCTCTCCTGGAGATTCTCATGCTGCCACAGAATACGTACCAGACGTATCGACCAACCATGAATGATCTTCTCTAATTGATCCTCTATCTCCACCAGGTATTCCACGAAAGTCACCCCATCATCAATCTCTAGCTCGCCATGGTCGATTACATGAGATGGTTCATGCACGAATCTCCTTAGTTGGGATACGTGGATGACGTCATGCACCCTCTCCCACTAAAGTGGCAGTGCCAAGTGGTACGTCACCTTTCTAATCCTCCAAAATATCAGGACTGGTCCAAAAAACCTCAGTGAGAGTCTGTCGCCTTATCCAAATGTCTATAGTCCCTATCGAGGGGAGACCCGTAATAATATGTGGTCCCCCTCCTAGAACTCTAGTGGTATCCGACGCCTATTGGAATAGGACTTCTGTCGGCTCGGTCCAGTCTTCATCTGCTCTCGAATGACCTTTACTTTCTCAATGGTATCCTATACCATCTCTGGGACCATGAGTGCTAGCTCTCCTAGATCAGTCCAGCACAAGGGTGATCTGCACGGTCATCTGCACAATGCCTCAAAAGGGGCCATACCAATGGTGGAGTGATAGCTGTTGTTGTACATGAACTCCACCAAGGGTAGGCGGTCCTCTTAACTACGACCAAAATCTAGGACACATGCATGAAGAATGTCCTCCATAGTAAAGATGGTCCTCTAAGTATAACCATTTTTATGTGGGTGAAAAGTTGTTCCCAAGAGATGCTGAGTCCCGAAAGCCTCCAGCAATCATTTCCACAATCGGTGTCACGACCCGTCCTCAGGGCCCGTGCCGTGACTACCCCAAGCTCGGCTTCCATAGGCCAGGGGCTGGCGACTAGCACCAAGGAATAATTCCCAGTAAAAAGGGAAGGCATTACCTTTGTAAAGTAAACAAACACCATAGAGAAGGCAAGCAGAAGTAAACACTAAGTAAAAACTGGGTACAACAGCAAGTGCAGAAAAGTAAGTGGGACAGAATACAAACCCAAACTGAAAGTAAAGTACAACTGAAAAGGGAGTACAACAACTGAAAAGTAAACCCGCAATGTCAAGTCGTCCACTGGAAGTACCACCTGAAGGGTGAGTACAGATAGCCTCCATAGCTCCTCGGGTCCAGCCATCCACTCCGAGTACGTCCCGCCCAGTAGTCCACCTCTAGGTACTGACCTGCTCCGCAAGCCTCAACCGCGATCAGTGCTTTCCGTCGTCTGCAACCAACACAACGTAGTGCGGGCATAGCCCGTGCAGTTGTTAGTATAATCTACTCAGTAGGGACCCCGAGACCCCCGAAGGTCTCCCAGAATCCACAAAGGATAATCCACAAAGGAAAGATAAAATCACGAAGTAACATCCGACACAACTGAGGTATATGCCCATACATATACCTAAGTCATCAATTCCAGTTTGGTTCCAACATCCGAGCCCAAGTTTGATCACGTCCACATAGGATAGCACAACACAATCCACATAGGAAAGCCAGTCAAGATTCATCTCACACATGTATACTTCTTCGTATGATGATAGAGATGATCAGATATAGCCACAGATTCATCTAAGCCGTCATACCCACACAGGATCGATAGGTACTAACCCCCGCAATGACCCACAAAGGATCGATAGGTAACTAACCCCCGCAATGTCCCACACAGGATCTGAAGCACATAGGATCGATAGGTAACTAACCCCCGCAATGACCCACACAGGATCTGACCCACACAGGATCGATAGGTAACTAACCCCCGCAATGACCCACATAGGATCTGACCCACACAAGATCCATAGGTAACTAACAACCGCAATGAACCACACAGGATCAGACCCACACAGGATCTGTAGGCACTGGCCCACACAGGACCGCTGAGCGCTGACCCACACGAGTTCGATAGCACTGATCCACGTAGGATCGCTGAGTGCTATATTCATCACCGTAGAATACACGAAGGATTTCTGTACAGTCGCCGTCGTCGTCGTCACAGTTGCAGCCAGCTCTGGGGTTCCCGCACACAACAAGCTCGTTCGGGAGGGTCCGCTCCCCGAGCCGAGGGGCTGATACATCAACTGACACATAGTCCAGAGTTGATGTATCCAAAAGTTCCGTCTCGTCAACAGGAACCTAACGTCACAGACGGCGCGTCAAATAGACGTCTGGTCTAAGAGTTATTGGCTTTTTCGTCCTAGGGGCCCGATTGATTTTTAAATCGAAACCAACCCGAACGTACTCTAACTGCATCCAAACCTCGATTGGATTAATCCAAAAGGTCCGTCTCACTTAGAGGAAACCATCAATGTTGATGAAACGTCAATCAGACGTCCGGAGCTCTAGTTATAAGTGTTTCTGCTCCGCGGGCCCGGTTGATTTGGTGTACGAACCAACCCGGCCGAACCCAAAGTAATCCAAAACCTTGAGTGTACTATACCAAAACGACCACCTCGATCCCAGGATCGCTATGCAACTGGCAGTGCTTCGATCGGAGGTCCAAAACTCAAGTTATGGGAAACAGACCGAAAGAGGTTTGGTATTAGGGGGTTCGGGCCCGGTCCGACCCGGCCCGATACCCGCAGGGTCGGCCCGAACCGGGTCGACCCGAACCGGGTCTGGGTCCGGCCTGCTTGGACGCGGCCCGACCTGGCCTGGCCAGCCCAGCCCAGCCTGGGCTGCCCGGCCCGGGGTGCTGGTGCGGCCAGCGGCCAGGCGGCTCGGCCGTAACGGCCGAGCGGTGAAGCGGGGGCCACGCTTCCCCACACATTGAGAACCCGTGACCCCCATGTGGGGGGCCGCACCTGCTGGCCAACCGGGGGTTACGAACCCCCAGTTTTCCCCTGACCGGCTGTCCCGCTCTGGCCGGCCGGCTGCTGCCGCCACGAGACCGGCAAGGGCCAGTCCCTCTGTTCCGACACCGGCGACCCGGAATAGGCCGCCGGTCCCCCTGCTCCGCCGCGGCCCGGAACCGGCCAAGACCTTGGTACGTCCGGCACGGCGCGACGACGCCGCACCCCTCCGTCGTGGCCCCGCTCCGGCTGCGGTGCTTTTGTGGTTCTCCGACGTGGCGTGACGGTGCCACGTCTTTGGTTTGTCTTCAACGGCGCGACATGACGGCGCTGTGCTTCTCCCCCTTTCCTAAATAATTCCCACGCGGTGCTTCGGCACCGTGTTTCCTTGCTCGTGCCGCAACAATATCAAACAACCAAAAGGGAGAGGAGGGTCATCTGTGTTCATGCGGTCCGACCCCCCCGTTATTGTGGTAACATGCGACTCCAATAGAAAAGAAGAAAGGCAACGGAAGAATTCACGAACAAAAATTAAAATAAATCCCTACCTCGTCGAATTCGATGAGCGAGGATTCATCGCGGAAATAACTATCGCGGAAGAAGGCGTCACGGAGGGAGGATCATCACGTCATGGAGAAGCGTCATAGAAGAAGTGTCACAGAAGAAGGAATGTTACGGAAGAAGCGTCACGTCGTCGATCTCTGAGGATCCGGTGTTCTTCGCGTTCTTCGCGTTCTTCGTCGAGGAGGAAGAACTTCACGACTTGAGAAAATTCTCCCCAAACCCTCTTGCACAACCAACCCCTAATAAAATAAGAGTTGTCTTATTTTATTAATGCACAAGACAACGTTTGAATTTCAAAAAGAGACAATCAATTCAATGAATTAATTGCAACGGTTTAACCACCCAAATTAATGAGGCGTTTATTAACCTAGAATAAACACAAGGGTTGACTTAATTAATAGGGGGGTGCGGGTGCGTTACTTAATTAAGGGAGGGGGTTTAGGAAGAAAAGAAACGGTGGGGCTCATGTGGGCCCCACCTCAAAAATATCCTACCAAGTGGGTAAGATATTGTTGGTCCCACATCATCCACTTAACTTAAGTTAAGCAAAATAAAATAAAAATCGGTTGTACCACTTTTATTTTATTTATTAACTTAACCCCAAAAATTAAAAACCACACCCGAGAAAACACAACTCCTGAAAAGATGTTTCTAATCAAATACCGGTGCTGTGATTGCATCGGTGCCCTCAAAATTTTATTCCGAGCACCGATTCAAAAGTTAGAAAAACCCGCTTGTTCGTTCACTGAACGAACCCGAGCTAAACTTCTGAAAAGGATTCCAGGCACACTGGGCCTCAGAATTAGGTGCTGTCAGAAAATGCGTTCTTGTAAAATTCCCAAGAAAATTAAGAAATAAATTTCCTTGAATTTTTCGGGTCTTTACATCACTCCCACATCAGAGCTTTACGTCCCCATAAAGATACATAAAAAACTAGGGAAACAAATGTGGGTATTGAGCACGCATCTAAGCCTCCCGCTCCCATGTGCTCTCCTGGAGGTTCCCGTGCTACCATCAGATGCACACTAGAGGAATCGACCATCCACGTAGGACCCGATCCTGTCGATCCTTGATCTCTACTGGGACCTCTACAAAAGTTTCCCCATCATCAACGTCCAGCTCCACATGGTCAATGATATGCGTCGGGTCGTGCACGTATCTCCTCAGCTGAGATACGTGGAAGACGTCTTGCACCCGGTGCAACTGAGGTGGTAGAGCCAGGCGATAAGCCACCTTGCCAAACCTGTTGAGGACCTGGAATGGTCCGATGAAGCGTGGATACTACTTGCCGCCTCGGCCAAATCTCCGTAATCCACGTCGATGTGAGACCCACAAGAAGACGTGGTCGCCATCCTCGAACTATAGTAGCCTCCGCCTCCTATCACCATAAGACTTCTGTCGGCTCTGAGCTGACCTCATCCACTCCTGGATGACCTGGACCTTCTCTGTCAGGGCCTGGACCATCCCCTGTCCCACAAGTGCTGACTCCCCAGGGCCTGTCCAGCACAACGGTGATCTGCAAGGTCGGTCGTACAACGCCTCTTATGGTGCCATCCCGATGGTGGAGTGGTAGCTGTTGTTGTACGCGAACTCCACCAAGGGTAGGTGGTCCTCCCAGCTGCGACCAAAGTCGAGGACACATGCGCGGAGCATTTCCTTGAGAGTCTGAATAGTCCTCTCCGTCTGACCATCCGTCTGAGGGTGAAAGGCGGTTCTCAGACGTAGCTGCGTCACGAAAGCCTCCTGCAACCCCTTCCAAAGCTGGGAAGTAAAGAGAGAATCTCTATCTGAGACGACAGATGATGGAACACCATGAATCCATACAATCTCTTGAACGTAGAGACGTCCCAACCTCTCCACTGATCCCTGCTCTCTAATGGGTAAGAAGTGAGCCGACTTGGTGAGTCGGTCGACAATCACCCAAATGGAGTCGTGACCTCTGGAAGTGCGTGGAAGTCCAGTCACAAAGTTCATAGATATGTCATCCCACTTCCACTCCGGGACCTCCAAGGGCTGTACCAATCCTGCTGGTACCCGGTGCTCTGCCTTCACCTGCTGGAAGGTGAGGCATCGAGAAACGAACTCTGCCACAACCTTCTTCATGCCCGGCCACCAGTGCCGTCGTCTGAGATCCTGGTACATCTTCGCCACTCCAGGATGTACCGCCAAAGGGAAAGTGTGAAACTCCATTAGAACCTCCTCCTGTAAAGCAACTGGTACCAAGGTACGTCCTCTGAAAA
This sequence comes from Viscum album, assembly GCA_963277665.1. NCBI lineage: Eukaryota > Viridiplantae > Streptophyta > Magnoliopsida > Santalales > Viscaceae > Viscum > Viscum album. Next base: position 60,035,712 of record OY728137.1, on the reverse strand, counting down.
GGACGTCATGCTCTCCTCCAGAGGAGAAACAATCAGGTGCCTGTCCTGAGGATATCTGTGCACGCCGCGTCTCAGAGTCGGTGTCCCCACTCTATGCCTCTCTAACCTGCTGCAGAAGTGGAGGAGTGACTATGACTGACTGAAGGAAGGCTTCTCCATCTCTATCCACGAAGGATATCCGCAAAGAGGCTAGCTGCTCTGTCACCACCCCAAGTAGATGAATGCCCGTCCTCCTGCTGAGAGCATCGTCTACTACACTCCCTTTCTCAGGAGTATAGACTATCTCAAAGTCATAGTCCTGGAGGAACTCGATCCATCGCTGTTGTCTCACGTTCAGGTCCTTATGAGAGAAGATGTACCTGAGACTCTGATGGTTAGAATAGACTGTAAAATACTCGCCCATCAGATAGTGTCTCCACATCTTCAAAGCGAAGACCACTACCGCTAACTCCAGGTCATGGGTAGCGTAGTTCTGCTCATGCGGCCTCAACTGGTATGATCCATAGGCGATCACTGCCCGATCCTGCATCAGGACACATCCGAGTCCAGTCCCTGATGCGTCGCAGTAGACTACGTACCCAAATCCATCCTCCGGTAGCCTCAAGATAGGGGCACTGGTCAATCTTTTTCTCAGCTCCTGGAAGCTCTGCTGACACCTGTCTAACCACACGAAGGGTTTCCCCTTCTTCGTCAAAGGTGATATTGGCGCCGCAACTCTGGAGAAGTCTGGTACAAATCTCAGATAGTATCTAGCTAGTTCCAAGAAACTCCGCACCTCCGTCACGCTCCTGGGTGGCTCCCAAGCTAGCACTTCCTCGATCTTCACAAGATCCACCGCAACTCCCGCCTCAGAGATGACGTGTCCCATGAAGTGGACCTCACATATCCAGAACTATCACTTCAAGATCTTTCCATAAAGCTGGTGCTCTCGGAGTGTGTCTAGTACAACCCGCAAGTGGTAGGCGTGCTCCTCCTCAGTGGTCGAGTATATCAAAATGTCGTCAATGAAGACCACGACAAATTGATCGAGGTATGGATGAAATATCCTGTTCATGAGGCCCATGAACACTGCTGGAGCTTTGGTTACACTGAATGGCATAACCAAGAACTCATAGTGGCCATACCGATATCTGAAGGCCGTCTTCTTCACGTCCTCGTCCTGAACTCTGAGCTGATGATAGCCTTACCTGAGGTCTATCTTCGAGAACCACCGTGCTCCCTTCACTACTAAAATGTTCACCATTAGCGACCTCCAAAAGCGGTCGCTAATGGTCTTTAGCGGCCGCCTTGCGACCGCTTTTGGCGGTCGCTTTTGCTCCGTCGGTAAAGACCAATAGCGACCGCCAATGGCGGTCGCTAAAGGCCCTATACAGAAAACACGCTGGGCACGCGAGGAAATGGGAGGCGTTAAGGGGTGGCGACGGTGGGCACGCGGTGGACTGTGGCCGCCGGCCATGGCGGAACTACGGTGGTCGGAGGGAGGGGTGGCGACGGTGGTGGCCGAGTGTGGTAGGGGTGGCGGTGGGGGTTGCAGCGGGGAAATGGGAGGCGTCGAGGGGTGGCGACGGTGGTGGCCGAGGTAGGGGTGGCGGTGGGGGGCGACACCGGTGCTGCTGCGGAACGGCATGGGCGGCGGGTTGCAGTGGGGAAAATGAAGAAGACAGAAGCGGGGGCGGGAAAAATCCCGCTAAAATATTATTAGTGTTAGCGACCGCCATTGGCGGTCGCTACTATTATCAATAGCGACCGCCTTTGGCGGTCGCCCGTGTCCAGAGGTGCAGAAACCAGATTTTCTGGTAGTGCTTGAGCTGATCGAAGAGGTCATCAATCCTCGGTAGCGGATACTTGTTCCTCACCGTCACCTGGTTCAAGCGATGATAGTCGACACAAAGTCGCAAGCTCCCGTCCACCTTCTTGGCGAACAATATCGGGGAAGCCCAGGGCGAAACACTGGGTCTGATGAATCCCTTGCCCTGCAAGTCCTCCAACTATACCCTTAGCTCTCGAAGCTCGGCGGGAGCCATCCGATATGCTGGGTTGGATATCGGGGCTATCCCAAGGTACAGACAATATAAAAGTCTACCTCTCTGCGAGGAGGTAGTCCTAGAACGTCATCAGGGAAAACGTCTGCATACTGATCCACCACTACAGGAAAACTAGGACTCTGCACGTCAACTGCTCCTAGGATGAGGCTAGCCACCTGATGAGTGATGGGCTGTCCTCTCCTCTGCGAGAGTCCATCCTGTGCTGAGAAGGCTCCCTTCTCGCCGGTGAAGGTGAACCTGCTCCTGTCGGTGCATACACATCACACCTTGCGCCTAATATAGTCAATCTGAGCATGGACTGTAGATAAACAATATAGGCCCAAGATGATGTTGTAAGGCCTCGATGCTGCTACAAGAAGATCCCATCCAAAGCTCTCGTCACCTAGAGTAAGCTCACACTACTGGCACCAGTGCGTAATTGTCGAGTCTGCTCCCGTAGGAGTCTCTAGCCGTAAGGATCGAGCCAACGACTCTGTCAGAATCTCCGAGCTCCGAACAAGGGCAGCGGCTATGAAGGAATGACTCTCTCATGTTTCTATAAGAACTGCAACAAGGTTGGAATAGACATAGATAGTACCTCGAATCATCTCGGGCGCACCGTGGTCGTAGGACTCTGCTGCCTGAAGCTGTGCCTATCTCTGCCCGCCAGCTCCCTGTGGTCGGGATGGACCTCCTGGTGGTGGTGGTAGAGCCTCAAAGCATCTCCCACCACCTGATGATCGTCCAGCTCCTCTGCCTCATCCACCTGCTCCCTGTGGACAACCACGGTCGACCCCTTGCCTTTGCCTTGGTGGCCCCTCAACCGTCTGCTGCTCCTCGGCATGGCGGGTCGGGCAGTCACGAGCCATGTGGCCCTGCCCGCCGCATGCGTAGCACTGCCTGCCTCTCGAAAGACTGGCTCCACGCTGTGTGCCCTGCACTACTGAGCTAGTGTCCTGAGGTCGTCTGCCTGAGGGTCTGGTCTGGCTGGACCCATGAATCATCCGTCGACTGCCTGCTGCAGAAGACTCTGTTACGTGCCGCCCTGCGGTAGGTCTCACTGCTGATGAAGGCTCAGTAAGGAAGCTCTCGATCAAAAGGGCTCGCTCCAGTACCCCTGCCTGAGTCGGAATACTGAGGGAGATCAGAAATTCCCTGATCTCATGCATCAATCCCTGCTCAAAGGTGTGGGCCCAGAAGAATGGGTCCCGTACCATGTTTGTCGAGTAGCGCGAGAGATCGGTAAATCTCGCCGAGTACTGGGAGACCGTCAAGCTGCCCTGCCGCAGCTGTAGAAGCTCCTGGATGTGCACTGCATGGAGGGTGGCTGGGATGAACTCCGAGCGAAAGAGGCTCTCAAAGTCTGTCCAGAGGAGAGATGCCTCGTCATGCACCTGGAGCATCAAGCTCCACCATCTGCCTGCTTCCGCATGCAGTAGGCTCGCTGCGAGGATCACCATGAGGTCTGCTGGTGTCCTCACTAACCTGAAAATTCGTACAACTGCCTCCAGCCAATCCTCGACTCCTTGAGGGTCCATCTCCCCATAGAACCTGGGCGGTCGCTGGTGCTAAAACTCATGAAGTGCACTAAGGCGACGTGCATCGTCAGCGGTTGGGGCTGGTAGCATCGGTGGCTCGGTGGGTAGAGGTACGTCGGTGCCTCTGCTGTCAAAGGGCCCTGTACTGAGGCCTCATCGCTCGGGGGGCTGTCGTCACGTACAACGCTCGGAATCCTAGATGGTTGCCATCGTGGGGCCATCCTGAAAAGAAACAGGTGTGCCATAATCAAACAGTATACCTGGTGAGCTGACACAAAGTAATCACAAAGAAAACATGAAACACATATGTAATCAATGTTTTCGTGCATTAAGTCGGAACTAAGAAGTCATGGTCCTGGTGTACGGATACGTCAGCCGCCGCACCAACACTGGTCTCCCTGGACTGATAACCACACTCAATACTCTTAACACTATTGCTTCACATAGAAGAAAGATTAGAGTCCAAAGTTCTGCGGTAGAACCGAACTCCTTTGATACCAATTTGTCATGACCCGTCCTCGGGGCCCGTGCCGTGACTACCCCAAGCCCGCCTTCCATAGGCCAGGGGCTGGCAACTAGAACCAAGGCATAATTCTCAGTAAAAAGGGAAGGCATTGCCTTTGTAAAGTAAACAAACACCACAGAGCAAGCAAGAAGAAGTAAACACTAAGTAAAAACTGGGTACAACAGCAAGTTTAGAAAAGTAAGTGGGCCAGAATACAAACCCAAACTGAAAGTAAAGTACAACTGAAAAGGGAGTAAAACAGCTGAAAAGTAAAGCCGCAATGTTGAGCCGTCCACTGGAAGTCCCACCTGAAGGGTGAGTATAGATAGCCTCCACAGCTCCTCGGGTCCAGTCGTCCGCTCTGAGTACATCCCGCCCAGTGGTCCACCTCCAGGTACCGACCTGCTCCGCAAGCCACAACCACGATCATCGTTGTCCGTCGTCTACAACAAACACAATGTAGTGCGGGCATAGCCCGTGAAGGGGTGAGTATAAGATACTCAGTAGGGAACCCGAGACCCCTGAAGGTCTCCCCGAATCCACAAAGGATAATCCACAAAGGAAAGATACAATCATGAAGTAACATCCGACACTACTTAGATATATGCCCATACATATACCTAAGTCATCAATTCCAGTTCAACTCCAACATCCGAGCCCAAGTTCGATCACATCCACACAGGATAGAAAAGCACAATCCACATAGGAAAGCAAGTCAAGATTCACCTCACACATGTATACTTCTTCGTATGATGATAGAGATGATCAGATATAGCCACTGATTCATCTAAGCCATCGAACCCACACAGGATCGATAGGTACTAACCCCCGCAATGACCCACAAAGGATCGATAGGTAACTAAGCCCATCAATGACCCACACAGGATCTGACCCACACAAGATCTATAGGTAACAAACCCCCGCAATGACCCACACATGATCTGACCCATACAGGATCGATAGGTAACTAACCCCCACAATGACTCACACAAGATCAGACCCACACAGGATCTGTAGGCGCTGGCCCACACAGGACGGATGAGCGCTGACCCACACAGGATCGGTAGAACTGATCCATGTAAAATCACTGAGTGCTGTAGTCGTCGCCGTCGAATCCACGGAGGATTTCTGTACAGTCGTCATCGTCGTCGCAGTCGCAGCCAGCTCTAGGGTTCCCGCACACAAAAAGCTCGTTCGGTAGGGTCCGCTCCACGAGCCGAGAGGCTGATACATCAAATGACACATAGTCCGGAGTTGATGTATCCAAAATTTCCATCTCATCAATAGGAACTCAACGTCACAGACGACGCGTCAATCGGACGTCCGGTCGGAGAGTTATTGGCTTTTTCGTCCCAGGGGCCTGGTTGGTTTCTAAGTCGAAACAAACCCGACTGTACTACAACTGCGTCCAAACCTCTAGCGTAGTAAGACAAAAGGTCTGTCTCACTTAGAGGAAACCATCAAAGTTGACAGCACGTCAATCGGACGTCCGGAGCTCAAGTTATAAGTGTTTCCGCTCTGAGGGCCCGGTTGGTTTCGTGTACGAACCAACCCGACCGAACACAAAGTACTCCGAAACCTTGAGTGTACTATACCTAAACAAACTTCTCGTTCCAAGGATCGCTACACAACTAACAGTGCGTCGATCGGAGGTCCGAAACTCAAGTTATGGGCAACAGACCGAAAGAGGTTCGGTATTAGGGGGTTCGGGCCCGGTCCGACCCGGCCCGATACCCCCAGGGTTGGCCCAAACCGGGTCGACCCAAACCGGGTCCAGGTCAGGCCCAGATGGCGTGGCCCGGCCCGGCCTGGGCGCAGCCCGGCCCGACCTGGGCGGCCCGGCCCGGCGCGCTGGCGCGGCCAGCGGCCAGGCGGCACGACCGTAACGGCCGAGCGGTGAAGCAGGGGACGCGCTGCCCCCCGTGTTGAGAACGCGCGGCCCCCATGTGGGAGGCCGCACCTGCTGGCTGATCGGGGGTTACGAACCCCCGGTTTTCCCCTGACCAGCCGGCCCGCTCTGGCCGGCCGGCTGCTGCCACCACGGGACCGACAAGGTCCACTCCCTCTATTGCGACGCTGGTGGCCCGGAACCGGCCGTCGGTCCCCCTGCTCCGCCGCGGCCCGAAACCGGCCGCGACCTTGGTCCATCCGGTGTGGCGTGACGGCAACGCGTCTTTGGTTCGTCTTCAACGGCGCGGCACGACGGTGTTGCGCTTCTCCCCATTTCCTAAATAATTCTCGCGTGGTGCTTCGGCGCCGCGTTGCCTTGCTCGTGCCGCAACAATATCAAACAACCAAAAGGGAGAGGAGGGTCGACTGTGTTCGTGCGGTCCGACCCCCTCCCATTATTGCGGCAACAGGAGGCTTCAATAGAATATAAGAAAGGCAACAGAAGAATTCATGAACAACAATTAAAATAAATCTCTACCTCGTCGAATTTGATGAGCGAGGATTCGTCGCGGAAATAACCATCGCGGAAGAAGGCTTCGCGGAGGGAGGATCGTTGCGTCGCGGAGAAGCATCACAGAAGAAGCGTCACAGAAGAAGGAATGTTATGGAAGAAGCATCACATTGTCGATCTCTGAGGATCCAGCGTTCTTCACATTCTTCGCGTTCTTCGCGTTCTTCGTCAAGGAGGAAGAACTTCACGACTTGAGAGAATTCTCCCCAAACCCTCTTGCACAACCAAAACCTAATAAAATAAGAGTTGTCTTATTTTATTAACGCACAAGGTAACGTTTGAATTTCAAAAAGAAATAATCAATTCAATGAATTAATTGCAACAGTTTAACCACCAAAATTAATGAGGCGTTTATTAACCTAGAATAAACGCAAGGGTTGACTTCATTAATAGGGGGTGCGGGTGCGTTACTTAATTAAGGGAGGGGGTTTAGGAAGAAAAGAAACGGTGGGGATCATCTGGGCCCCACCTCACAAATATCCTATCAAGTGGGTAGGATATTGTGGGTCCCACATCATCCACTTAACTTAAGTTAAGAAAAATTGTACCACTTTTATTTTATGTCATAACTTAACCCCAAAAATTAAATACCACACCTGAGAAAACGCAACTCCGAAAAAGTTGTTTCTAAGAAAATAACGGCGCTGCGATTCCATCGGTGCCCTCAGAATTTGATTCCGAGCACCGGTTCAAAAGTTAGAAAAACCCGTTCGTTCGTTCACTGAACGTACCCGAGCTAAACTTCGGAAAAAGATTCTGGGCACATCGGGCCTCGGAATTAGGTGCCGTCAGAAACTGCGTTCTTGAAAAATTCCCAAGAAAATTAAGAAAAAAATTTCCTTGAATTTTTCGGATCTTTACAATCAGGATGTGAAGCGTTCTTCACATTCTGAGACTATCGTCTAAAGAACCCCGTATAGCAAGGAAGTGGGCCGACTTGGCGTTTCGGTCAATGATCACCCAGATGGTATCATGCCCTCTGTACATATGTGGTAACCCCATCATGAAGTCCATTGATATCCTTTCTCACTTCCACTCTGGTATCTTGAGGGTTTTGGTCAATCCTGCAGTACATGGTGATCAGACTTCACTTGATGGAAAGTGAAACATCTAGAAAAAAACTCCGCCATTGCCTTATTCATCCCTGGACACCAGTACTGATGCTGGAGGTCCTGATACATCTTCATCACACCTGGATGTACTACCAAGGGGGATGTATAGAACTCCATCATCACATCCTCTCATAGCACTACTAGAACAACTGTACGTCCTCTGAAAAGGATTGTGTGCTACCCTACTTTAGAATACCCGTGAGGAGCATGGAATGAGGATATCTGATCACATGTAGTCTCGTAGCTGCTGTCTCTGAGTTGTTCCTCCCTGAATTTCTGAAGGAGTGGAGGGGAAAATACTATTGACTAGAGGTAGACTGTCTTATCTCTATCCCCATAGGATATCTGAAGTGAGGCTAAATTCTCTGAAGCCTCTTTCAGTAGCTACGAACTTGATTCTTTAGCTAAGTGCATCTTCCACTACATTCCATTTCCTAGGAATATAGATTATCTCAAAGTCATAGTCCTAGAGGAACTCTAAAAAACATCATTATATCAGGTTCATATCTTTCTATGTGAAGTTATATTTGAGACTCTTTTGGTTAGAGTAAACAATGAACCACTTTCCCATCAAGTAGTGTCGCAAAATCTTTAGTGCGAAGACTACTACTGCCAACTCTTAGTCATGAGATTCAAAATTCTTCTCATGAGGCATCAACTATTGTGATCCATAAGCAATCACTACATCACCCTGCATCAGGATGCAACTGAGTCCAGTCCCTAATGCATCATAGTAAACCATGTATCCAGTGCCCTCCTCCGGAAACCTCAAGATGGTAGCACTGATCAAGCTCTACCTCAGCTGTTGAAAGATCTAATGGCATGTCTGTGACCACAGGAAGGGTTTACCCTTCTTCGTCAAGGGAGTAATAGGTGCTTCTACTCTAGAAAAATCAGGTACAAATCTCTGATAGTACCCTGCTAATCCAAGGAAGCTCCACACCTCAGTAACACTCCCGGTTGGATCCCAAGAAAGTACTACCACAATATTTGCTGGATCCACTACAACATCAGTCTCTGAGATAACGTGTCCCAAGAAGTGGACCTTCTGTATACAAAACTCACACTTCGAGAGCTTCCCATATAACTGGTGCTCCCAAAGTGTGTCTAGAACAATCCTCAAGTGTACAATGTGCTCTTCCTTAGATGCTGAGTACACCAAGATATCATCGATGAAGAATACCACAAAGAGATCATGGTTTAGATGAAATATGCAGTTCATGATCCCCATGAACACTACTGGAGTGTTGGTCATGCCAAAATTCATCACCAATAACTCTTAATATCCATACTGACATCTGAAGGATGTCTTAAGAACATCCTCATCCCATACCCCGAGCTGATGATAGTCTGATCTGAGGTCTATCTTCGAGAACCACTTCTCTCCTTTCAAATGATCAAAAAGACCATCAATACTTGGTAGATGATACATGTTCTTCATGGTCAAATGGTTTAGTCACCTGAAGTCCACACATAGCCTCAAAATTCCATTTTCCTTCTTGAAAAAAACACAGGGGATGCCCATGAAGAAACACTAGGACTTCCAAATCCCTTCCTATGTAAGTCCTATAACTATACCCTCATCTCCCGGAGTTTCATAGGGGCTATCAAATTTGCTGGTGTAGATATCAGTGTTGTTCCTGGGTAGAAGTCAATGTGGAATTCTACCTCTCTATTAGGAGTTAGTCTTGGGACATCTTCTGGAAAGATGTCCTCATACTCGTCCACCACTGCTGGAAACTGTGGACTCACCTCATCCACCGTGTTGACGGTCATGCAAGCCAGCTAATATATAATAAGCTACACCATCCTTAGTGCAAGTCCATCTCATGCTGCCCTATTTTCCTTATCGCCAAAAAAGGAAAACTGGCCTCCATATCCATACATACATCACACTATATGTCTCAAGCATTCAATCTGTGCGTGAACCGCTGATATCCAATCCATGCCTAGAATGAAGTCGTATGGATTCAATGCTGTTACTAGATGATCCCATCTAAAACTCTATCCTTTGAGAGTACACTTACACTATCGGCACCAGTGTGTGACCACCGAATCACCTCCTGTAGGAGTATCCAAATGAAAAGGTTGAGCTAAAATCTCAGTTGGAATCTTAGAGTCCCAAACTAAGTCTGTGGGAATGAAAGAATGGCTAGCACCTGTGTTGATAAACACTACTGCTAAAGTAGATAAGATACAGATCATACCTCATATAATCTTAGGGATGTCAGGATCATGAGACTCTACTACCTGTAGCTGGGCCTGTCCCTATCCACCCGCTCCCTGAGGTTGTGGTGGACCACCTGGGGGTGGTGGTGGTAGTGCCCGGTGGCCCCGAACACCTCCCATTGTACATCCTGCTACCCTGCCTCATCCGCCACTGGGATGACGCTCATGATCCTTCCACATACAATACCTCAATGGTCCCTCCACCATCTACTGATTATTCATGTTGGGAGTCAGACAATCATGAGCTCTGTGCCCCTTTCCCCCATAGAAAAAACAAATAATGTCTCACTGGTGGCTTCCTAGGCCTCTCGAACCATGCATATTTGACCCTACATCCGGGGGTTGCTCTCCGGAAGGTCTATCCCACTTGGGCTTCTGCGTTGTCTTTTTACTATTAGCTGCATATGACTCTACTACATATCGTACGGTAGGGGCTCTCATTGTCAGTGCCTACTTGAAAAGGAAGGTCTCTATTAGCAAAGCTCGATCTAGAACCCAACCTGCATCATGATACTGAGAGAAACTATCGCAACTCCAATCACTCATCGGATCCCCTTCTCAAAGTTTCGGGGCCTGAAGTAGAGGTCTTGTACCATGTCAGTGGAGTATAGGGAGAGGTTAGTAAATCTCGCTGAGTACTGAGCCACAGTCTGGCTGCCCTGCTGTAGATGCAACAGCTCCTGAATATGCACCGAGCGTAGTGTCACTAGCATGAACTCTGCCCTGAAAAGGCTCTCAAAGTCCAGCCAGTTGAGGGTAGTCTCCTTATGCACCTAGAGCTTCGAGCTCCACCATCGTCTTGTCGATCCCTAAAGAAGGCTAGAATCCAAGATCTCCATCTGTTCGATGGGTGTCTTTACTAAGCGAAAGACCCCTGAAACCACTTCAATCTAGTCCTCTTCTGCCTGGGGGTCCATCTCATCTTGAAAATATAGATCCCTCTGTATCTAAAACTCATGAAACACGCTCAACTGATGTGCATGATCCACGGGTAGCATTTACTTCTCAACGGGTGGTGGTGCTGCTGGTACACCACCCGAAGGTGCCATCACTGTGATTGGTCCCTAAACCGACGCCTTATCGCTCGGTTGCCCATTGTTATGATTTCTAACTGAAATTCAGGACGTCTATCTTCGTGGAGGCATCTTATAATAAACAGATATTCCACAATCAATAAGTTATACCTGGTGAGTTGACTCAAGAAAGATCAAGAAAACTTTTCAAAACAATAGAAACCAGTGTTTTCATGTACTGAGTCAGAAAATAGAATTCAGGGTCCTGATATACGGATATGTTGGCTTCCACACCAACACTAAATTCCCTATACTAAAAACTAAACTCAAGAAACATTACACCATTTCCTCATTAAAAGTTTACTCTTAGTTATTATGGTAAAACCAACCTCCCTTTGATACCACTTTGTCACGGCCCATCAAACGGGGCCCGAACGTGACTACCCCTAGCCCACCTTCCATAGGCCAGGGGTTGGTGACTAGCACCTGAAGGATTTTCCCAAATAGGGAAGGCATTGATGTAGAGATCTGTACACACTCAAAAAAGGAAGTAAAAATCCAAAAAAAGTAAGGTATCACCACGAGAGTAAAGTACAACAACAAGTACAACCATAAACTGAAAATAATGGGCTGGAATACAAGCCCTAGAAACTGAAAAGAAAGTAAACATCTATCACATTTTCCCTAGAGATCTACTTGGAGGGTGTTAGATGTATGTATGATGTCGAAGAATAGGATCTCGACTGCTCCCATCGCACCAAGCTCTACCAAGTCTCATGCCTCCAATGTCTACCTCAGAGCGTTTGTAGTCTACACTAGACACACACGTATGAGCAGAGCTAGTGCACGAGTGAGTATAACAACTCAATAAGGGACCCCTAGACCCCCTAAGGTCTCTCAGTAATCCACAAAAGGAAAAAATCACAATAAATAACAAAAAGGTAATATAACAAACATGATCTAAATCATGAAGCACAAAGCAAGATAGACATCTCACTCTAATAATATAACTTCATGGTTACTAGGATAAGGATGAATAGTCGTAAATCCAGAACATCCTATCCATAGTAAGTCTACTACTGACCCGTATAGGTCACTACATGATGAACCATATTGGTTGCTAGATGCTGACCCATATTAGTCCCTGGTGCTGACCCGTATTGGTCGCTGGTGCTGACCTGTATTGGTCACTGGTGCTGACCAGTATTGGTCACTGGTGATGACTCATATTGGTCACTGGTAGAGAGGTAGGGATGATTAGTCATACAACTAGATCATCCCACTTTGGAGTTTTTGATGCTAACCCGTATTAGTCACTCTTCTTCTCTATGTCATAGCCAAAAATTGGAATCCAGAATGAAGTACACATGATCTCTAGAAGACTCTGATCCTCAATCCATCAATCATATTTCAACTAGTATGACGTCCCAAATAATTCATACCTAAGGGACCACCCCATAATAGGGGTCCCAATGTGATAAACGACATGTCGATCAGACGCTCGGTTTATGAGATATGGACACTTTTGTAAAAATGGCCCTATTGGATTCAAGTCTAATTCAACCCAGGTCGCATGTCAAAATCTGCCAAAACTCACTTATAGTTTATCCAAAGGACCGCCTTGTCACAAGGATCCTTATTCCTCACATATAGCATCAATCAAATGCTTGGTCTATTAGTTACACCCCTTTCTATGAAAAGGGGGTGATTGCACCTCAGTTCGACCTAGCTCGGTCGGGCCCTACAGAATATGCCAAAGGGACCACTTCTCAAAAGGGGTCCCAACGCCACTAACAGCGTGTGAAACAGACACCCAGTTTTTCAGTTACATGAGTTTCTTTATTTGAGGGCTGGTTTGGTCTGTGCCCAGTCCAACTTAGTCAGGCCGGTATGACACAACGAGTCCTGGGGTCTACCTGACACAGTCTGGGTTCGGCCTTTTAATGGTTGGCCCAGTTCACTAGGTCCGGCCCATCGGGGTCGGGCTAACTGGTTCACGGGCCTGATATATGGTTTTCCCATCCCGCCAGGTGGGGCTTGGCCCACCCGCGCTGGACCACTGGGCCAAGGTTCTCGCCCGACCCACTGGGTGGGTCTGACCCAACCCGTTGGGCAGGTCCGACCTGTTTGGCTGACCGGGGTCCGGGCCGGTCTGCCTAAGAGCAGACCATGTCTAACTGGCCCCATGGACGCATGGTCATTTCATTCGGCCAGTGGGGTGCTTCCCCACCATGTGCAATGGTCGGCCAGGTGGCCAACTAGTCTCCAGCTGACATGGCATGGCACCACCCCCTCCTGCCACAACTGATGCCACTAGAGATGCCTGCATGTGCCACCCTTCTCCCATATGGCCGACTCAGAACATCTACCTATGTCCATCACAACATGAAATGGAACACCCCATTCCCACTGCCAGCAGCCAGTTACGATGGACCTCCTCCGGCCACCCTGGCCACTGCTAGTATGGCGCGCCAACGGTTTTTTCCTCAAGCCACTGGATGTGCTCCGGTGGTCCGTTCATGGTGTCGTCTACACCTACAAGCCTCCTGGGATTCCACCTTCACCGTGGGACCCTTGGTTCTGTGTTGTTGACAAGTTCATCATTCTCCCACGAAAACACATCATGAACAAGTTTGGCGGAGGGTTCGGGCATTGTTCAGATTGGCCCACACCCTCCGCGTTAGCGTTATAACATATGAGTGAAACAAAAATCATCACAAGATTTGATAAAACCAAAAAATGAATTCTCGTGACAACCTTGCGTAAAAACGAAAGAGTCGTGGATCAACCCGTTAGTTGGTTGATCCACGTTCTTCGTATTAATCAAGAACGAAGAGAGAAAATCATTTAAATGCAAAAATAATTTAAACCCCCTACCTCGAGATTCACTGGATTTGTCTCGATTATGGCGGGAAGAGCATCCACATTGGATGGAGTCGTTAGTGTTTTCAGTCACATATCGTTGCCTCCTAAGCTTCCATCCTCCGTCTATGGATGTCACCGCAAAACTTCTCCCGAGTTTCCTCTCTAGAAGAATCCAAGCCAAAACCCCACATGAAGATTCATTTAAATAGGAGGGGGAAAGTTGTGTAATGCATTGAGGAATTAATGAGGTTAATTAAATGAATTAATGAACCTCATTTAATTAACAATGGTGGTGTTACATTGTTGATGATTCAAGCCATTAAATGGCTTGACAAGTCACTGGTCCTACCACCGCCGCTCATCTGTTGGAGAAAAATAAAAGAAAATAATAATTTCATGTTATTTTATAATGCATTAAAAATTCCAAAACTATCTCTTTCTCTTGACCATCTATGGTCGAAGTGAATGTCCCCTTAAGTGAATCCCGGTGCTATATATTCAAAGGTACTCTCAGATATTAATTCCAAGCACTGGTTCAAAAGATAGAAAATTATCCCCACACAAATTTTGAACGTACCTTAAAAAATGTTCAAAAATCCATTCAGGGAACACCAAGCCTCAGAATCACACGCTGTCAATTTTTTCAGACTCGTAATAATCCCAATTAATTTAAAAAAAATTACATGTAATTTTCAGTTCATTACAAAACAAATATTATTAAAAAATTTGGGTTGTTAAAAATTAGGGGTCTATATGTCATACTCATCATATGAGTAGAAAATTACCATATTGGTTGAGCTCTAACATTTAACAAGATCAAAAATATATCTAAGAACCCCTTGAATAGTGAATACACAGTGGCTCATGAAAGTGAGGTATCACATAATGAAGGTTCTTATTATATGATTATTTTCATCTATAGGTAGTAGGAAATCCTATATGATCACTAAAATCCTAGTATAATAAAGAAACTATGCGTGGTACTTCTTATGGTATATATAGTTGTTCATAGAGCACCCAAAAATGTTTTTTTCTTCTCATGAGTATATTATATATCTTGTGAAAAATAATACTCACACTGACAATTATATTCCTTCATAATGTATAATAATAAATGATGAACATATATTGGAGACAACACTGCCTCATACTTTGAGAGGTCAATTGTCATTACAATTCAATTTTTTTTATACACACACACACACACTTATGTATCCAATATGAATGTGTGATAATGGGAAAATTTACTTTTATATGATACAATTTATATTAATTAAATTCATTTTAGGTTATTTAACAAAATCAAATATACGAAACTATATACTATAACATATATGATAGATATTCAAATCGTCCTTATGATTAAAACACCTTCTTATATTTTTTTACTACTTTAATCTATATGTAATTAATTTCATATATCTACATGGTCATCTAATAATACCATTCCACCCAACTATTTAGTGGGAAACATTTATGATGAGATAATGTTTAAATAATGATAAAATTTAGGATTCATATTCCTATTGTTCAACTCCTTGAATATATTGAAACTTCTTAACTCCACATCATAGAATGTGGAAATGTAAATTTCAATTATGTATATAGAACATATCAATGATTAACATCATTATCCTTCGAACCCCTTCCATAAACAATTTTCTATAAATAATAATTTATCTATTTGCACAAATATTCATAAGAACATATTAAACTCCTTAAGAATAAATTTTTATTGACCTGTATTTTAACTATCATAATATTTTATAATATAATGACATTCTCTTTTCATAGAAACTAAATTTATCTTTTATATTTTACCTTCCCATTATATATCCTATACTCTTCAGGAAATTACAAGAGGAAAATTTTACTTTAGACATGTATATAATTTTATTTTTTTAACACTGAGCTTTTTTATGTACAAAAATTCTTCTACCATATGATTAGACATTATAATCTTTTTAATTTTTTTATTATAAAAAATTTTAGTTATGAAAGAAAATAACTCTTGTTCTTTATCATAATAATCATTTAAAAATAAACTATTAAATCCCTATCATATAAGGTATTTTGTGTGTTCAAATATTTATCACACAAAAAGGAGGATTATTCATCAAAATATTCTTCTATTGGGTGATGGGAAAATAATTCATCATATTTTAAGAAGCATATAGATAAATAAATTAATCAGGATAAAACATTTTTACCCATATATCCATTTCAACATCATGTTATAGAATCCAATGAATCAAAACCCATGTTTATTCAATTAATTTCCTAATTTCATTTATGATATTTCATTCATATTAAAAAAATTATCTTATTATAAAATATAAATGAGGTAAAGATAAAAATAATTTTAATATCCATATCATATTAATATTTTTTTATATTAAAATCCTTATTCTAGTAACTATTGATCCAAATTATTAATGAAAACTACAAACTCTGCCAATTATTCCCTTGATTATTCACACTTATATGTTTACCACACATCTAAAGTATACATCTGTTATCATAAAGACATAAAAATAAATTATTAATTTATATAACACCAAAACGTTTCTTGGATATTCCAATGAATTTCCCAAACACCATCATGTATCCTGAAAAATTTAATCCTTTTGAATCATTACTCATACTTTTTTATTACTATATTTGGATTCAATTTAATGGACTAGATATGTCTAGAAAAATTATTATACTCTGCAACAATCATTCACACTTTAGGTTTTCACATTTACCATGTTATACTATAAATAGAACACCATAACATGGACATCACATTTTTAGTGAATCTTTTATGAACAATTAAGAAAATAAGATTAAACACTCTTATAAACTAATTCATCTTGTGAGAACATTTCCATTCATGAAAAATATTAATTCATTAACAAGATATATCCTTTAATTAATCCTCTAGTCTCATAATGCCATTTCCATATCCAATAATATTGAATATATGAGTAAAGACTAAAATTTCATATGTAGTTGTACATTTAATGATTTTGAAACATTCATTGAAATATTATATTCTTATCATAAGAATCTATATTCACAAGCATAACCTATTTATCACTTTGTTACTTAGGATGGTATAGTTGTGACACATAAAAAATCATCCTTATATATAAAGTTTTCTTACATTAGCAGTCTAAGGAGTTAATTAAATTAAGTTAAAATTTCCTAATGATCAATCTTAAAGTTACATTTGTTGAAGATGAATCAATTATCTATAGAAGGATCAGTTTCTATATGAGTATTGTAATATCATGATTTTTATAATGATAATAAAAACCCTCTTATGATAAATTATTAATACCTTAAGTGGGAAAAATGATTTATCATTGAAAAAACATAATAACAGGTTAAATTATATGCATAATGAAAAAATACCAGTTAACAATTTGAAATATTCAATGGAATATTTTTGGAGTTAGTCACTGAGTTAGTATGAGATTCCGAGGCCTGCAACGCCTCGGTGAAGACGGAATAAAAATATTAAATATATTATTTTAAGCATGCATAATTTATTCAAAATAATTGAAAAACTCCAAAACGGTGCATCATATGATAAATTTGAGACCACCACTAAGTCCAAAACATGGTGTTTACCCAAGTAGGAGTATAAAATTCAATGACGTCAGATGTTTTGATTCCTCACTCATGAGAATTTTTTTAAAATAATATTTAATATATTATTTTATTGAAAATAATTAAATATCTCTTAAAAGGTGCATCGTATGGGAAATATGAGGCCACTGATATGTTTAGGATGTGGTGTTTACCCTAGGTGGGGTATAACATTTGTATGCGTCAGGTGTTTGGATGTCTCACTCATGAAAATAACCATCTTTTATATTCAATTATTTTTTAATCTATTTTTGAATATTAAATAATTAATATCTTAGAAACAACATGTCGTATGAAAAATATGATACCACCGTTAGGTCCCGAATGGGGGGTTTACCCTATATGGGGCATAACTTATATGCATAATGGGCTCAAGGTAATGTTTTTTTTGTTAAATAATTAATTTTATTTAATTATTTAAAAGTAATTACATTCCTCTCTAACCTTATGCTGCAAACTCCATTATTTCCTATCAAATGTTTTTCAAACCTTCAATTTACACCATTTTGACCAATTTAAAATATGAAACACAATTAATGGATGAATTTATACACTCTTCTATTGACATTACAATGAGTCATGGATTAAATGGGCATTTTAAATTTATGGTATTTAATGATGTTTTTTGTTGAAATGAAAATGGTGACAATGATTAGAGATAACTAATAGAAATAATAATAATAATAATAATAATAATAATAATAATTAATTATGAAAGGAAATATTTTAATGGTGTATTATTATTATTATTATTTAAAAAATAATAATAATTTTTTGTTATTACTATTATTTACAATACTAATAAAATTTGGAGTTAATAAATTAAATGGTGAGGAAGAGGTGCCAGGAGATAGATTGTGCATAGAAAAGACATTAATGGGCACCACCTCCTTCATGACTGTCTGGAGATGTGGGGATTTAATATCTCATTTATTTGATAATATCCTAATAAATGAAAATTGAAAATATTAAATAAATTAAGTTATAAATTGGTGTAGCGCACATGGAGAGCCAAAAATTTCTTGGATAGTGTTTTAAAAAATATTAATAATAATATTATATTATTATTATTATTATTGTTTTTGTTAAAATATAATTTTCACTGTAACTTATTTGTACGATTTCGGATTGACACGCTGTCAGTGAAAACATGACCCTAAAATTGAGGTGGCCATTTCAAAACTAGTGTTGTATATTTAATTTGGTATTGTGGTATAGGTACCCAAAATTTCTAATATGATGATGGGTTGGTGCATGGAATTAATAGGATAAAGTAATAAATATGTGATGCAATTTATAAATGTTACTAAATTTATTGATAAAAAGTATTATAAATTGGAACTAGGGTAGTGTGCATGGTAGGGGTAGGAATCCCATTATTTTTTCACACCACCCCCTCTCTCTTACTATCTCTCTCCAATTTTATTTTTTCCAAAAATTTTCCCCTAAATATCTTATTTTATGTAAATCATATTGACACTCCTTCAATCCTATTGGGTTCGTCTTGATGAGTATAGATTTATTCACAAGATTGTTTTTGATGGTGGTGAGGTATTTTGGTCCGATTTAATTAATTTTTTTAATTATAAAAGATAGAGATAATCCAAAATAATGTTAAATAGGGGATGGTTCAAGGATTTATTAGTGTGCGATCATCTTCAAGTGAGTTGCGAGTGTTTTTAGAGTGAAGATAACATTTGTAAACCTTGACGTCGACCCAAACAACCATGAAGGTGGAAGTTGATTAACCATTTGGTCTTGTATAAAAACTGATTCCCATTAATATGATGATGCACATATATGATTAATGACCATGATATATTGTGAATGCATTTGGTTATGTGTGTATCCATAGAAACCCTATAATACACTTGATTCCATGAGTACTTTTAGTTATTTATTCACATTTTTGTATGATTATGTGTACATTGTGTGATACATCATGATGATGATTTATTATTTCATATATATATATATATATCTATATATATTGATATATCCTTCCATGATATGTAAACCTTATGGTTTTGTTCTTGTAGCCAAGACCGATGGACCATCAACTTGTGTTATCTTATGGTGGAGAGATGCATATAACTGGTTATGAGGGTCTGATGAACAGGATAGACACATGAAGATACCCATGGGATCCCATGTATTGGACCACCATGACTTGTGTTATCATTTGGAGGAGGGATGCACACGACTGATGATGTAGGTCTAATACACGAGAAAAGCACATGATGATTCCTTGGAATGAACTCAATGAATATGGGATGTTGATTAGTTCTCGGTTCCTAGTATGTTACTCAACTATGTTCTTCAATGACTAAAGGAATTTTATAAGCTATCAGTCCCTAGTATGTCAACTTGATGATTAAGGGGAGATGATTATCTCTTGTTTACCTTGCACACATAGTTTACATACCTTCTTGCAGAGCATTGATACTGTGTCATATGAAAATGATAAGAAACATGATTAATTAGCCTAATGGCTAATCATTGATTCAACTAACACCTTGTTTATCAACCAGGCTTAGAGCTGAAGAAGGTACGATCAGGGGTTGTGGCAGCTTGGTTAGTGAATGACCTCTTGGTTTTAGATTTTATGTTTACTTCACATTATTTATTATGGAATACACTTTTATTTTGAGCATATCTTGTTTAGGATGAATTGATGGTGTCTAACTGAGTCTTGTACTCACGACCTACTTAGGAATTTTGGTGCACTTGCAGAATTCTTAAAAAGGGATCTGACGAAGGGTAAGGTCCCTATGGCGGATGGATGAGAAGTGGAGCATGGAACAAAATTAGATCATGATAGGCAATAGATTATTCCATAAAGGATTGTTTATTTTATTTTTTGGTTTTCTTTATACTGATTAATTTTTTTTCTTGCCAGTCTGGGGGCCATTACATTATATCTATATCATCTTTATATTTTCCCATTTTTCTTTTATTATTTATATTATTGTTGTTGATTATTTATCCAATGACTCGATACAGAGGGTTTAGTCTCCCTAAAGTTCTAATCAAGACCCTCACTAATAGTTAGCAACCAATTTCATATGGGGAGGTGAACATGAGGTCATATAGTACTCTAGATCGGACCTGGTGATTCAGGATAGGATGTTACAAAATGGTATCTGAGGAATATGACCCACTAAATTGTTTCTTATATTATGTCTGGTTGGGACAGGTTAGACAACTGAAAGGAAATTGGGAATCTTTCATGGGAACTATGACAGTTCTTAGAAAGCACTAAATAATGGACCTTTCCTATTATTGTTCTATATAGTAGTTTGTTAATTAAATACCTTAATTTATGCTATCTTTTTGGGATAGTTTCTATATATAATATATTTGTGTTTCTATGTCATGTGATACATTATTTTGGAATTAATTTCATTAAAATATCATTTTTTTGTTTTAGTATATATATGAGGTCTATTACTAACATGCAGGGAAAAAAATCATGGGTTAGTGTTAGGAGGGGCATACCTTGGGTTAAGGGTCAATTCCTAGGAAAAATTTATTTGATCCCATAGATTTTTAGGTCTTATTGTGTTCTTAATTAACCTTTTTGGAGAGATTCCACCTTAAAGATGTTTGATGAAACCACCAGTTGTGGAAACCTAGGATTCTCTCATGCCACCACATGTGGTATAAGGTGATATAGCCCAACATCATCCTATACTGTCACAGATAATCCAACCCGTAGATACTGCTCAATTGATACTTTTTTTAGTTGGTTTCTATCTAGGGTTTGGTTATTCAAAGGACTATTACTGACCATGCTAGGTATTTATAGCTTCAAAATTTTCTAACATTTTAGTTTATTGGTGGCCCACAAGATACAGAGGACTACCAAGTCTATATCGAGAAAATTTTAGAGATATTACAGACCCCTGAGGAAGGGCGATTAATTCTAGAAACCTTTCTATTTTAAGGAACCACCAGGAGATGGGGGAATTCTATGAATCAATCTAGGAGATGATAAGGTCTTACATGGATGAATTTTAAGGAGTTTTTTGTATAATAGTACTTCCCTGACTTGATGAACATAGATTGTGCCCAAGAGTTTGTAGAATCCAAAAAAGGTTCTAGTACTACCTCTTCTTACTCTTCACATACTATGATGTTTCTTCACTTTACTCTTTTCTTAGTTTTGATTGAGTAACCTAAAACTTACAAGTTCTAAATAGGTCAACAATTGGAGATCAGACATATGGTTAGGGTCTTTTACCTGATGAAACACTCTCAGGTGCTATGCAAGGCCCTAACCTTTGAGAAGGGGATAGAAAAGGATAATGAAACAAGATTACTCTTGACTCTTGTTAGGCCAATTACTAAGTTGTCCCTTACAAATATAGGAGTCCCTTTAGATAGTATGAATAGAAAAGCAGATAAGGAGTAGAGAAATAAAAAATCATGTTAGAATAGAACTTCTTTAGACATGTGCTACAATTGTAGGCTACGTGGGAATTATAAAAACACATATAGGAACCCAATAGTAGACTAACACCTGTGTGGAAAGGCTGATTATATTAAATTTTCTTTCTCAAAGGTTTCCTAGAGGAGTTCAAGGTGGCCAGGATAGTCTGGGGGTGGAGAAACCTAGCAGACGATACAATATCCCCTGATGAAAAAGACTCAGTAAAGTTGCGAATATGATCATGGATATTATGAAGATCATGTATATTTTATGGATCTAGAACTAAAATATGGTGATAAGGAACTTGTTAATATATTAGGTATGGAATATATATGGTCTTTGATCTTCTACCTTGTTTTAATGTGGCTGTTTTTCTTATATATGTGAGCCATGTCTAGACCTGACTTCACAAAAGAGTTATGTTTCCCTAACTTACCATCCTCTAATAAATAATTTAATGATGACATAAGACCCTAGTATATGAGAGAGTGATAGTAAGTGCTTCTTTTAGTGAGAGAATGATGAGATAATCACTCAGTAGATAGGGGAAGTAACCTAACCTCTGGACCTCCCTTATTCTATCAATGTATGCATGATGTGATCCATATTTCTCATATTGCAAGGTATATGCACGATTCTATGAATATTAAATATTTCATGGACATTGAGTTGGAACCTATGTTATTTTATGATTAGTGACCTTTGTGGATTATAAACCGAAGTTAGAAATTAATTTAGGGAAAATGATACTTATAGATTGATTTCAATGGATAGATCCAACAAGAGATGTGAAAACATGTGTTTGAAGTTTGAGGTTTGAGGTCTTAGTAGATTGTTCAAGAAAATGAGAGTTTCTTTGCAAGGAAAAGAAGTAGATAGAAGGGGATAATGGTAATATCCCGATTTCTAAAATGATAATAAAATCCAACTTGTGATAAATTATTCATACCTTAAGTGTGAAAAAATATTTATCAATTAGATAAATTAATAATGTGTTAAAGGTTATGCTTAAGTAAAAAAATCACAATTAACACTATGAAATATTTTAGGGATTTTTCTGGACTGAGACATTGAGTTAGAAAGAGATTTTGAGGCCAAAAAATCCTCAGTGAAGACAAAATAAAAATATTAAATTTATTATTTTAAGCACAGAAAATTTATTTAAAATAATTGAATAACTCTAAAAAGGTGCATCATATTAGACATATTATACCACTATTAGGTATGAACCATGGTTTTTACCCTAGGAGGAGTATAAAATTCAATGGCGTCAGATGTCAGGAAGCCTCACTCTTGAGATAAATTCATTAAATAATATTTAATATATTATTTTATTGAAAATAAATAAATATATCACAAATAGTGTTTTGTATGGGAAATCTAAGACCACTGACAGGTCCATGATGTGGTGCTTACCCTAGATGGGGTATAACATTTGTAAGCATCAGATGCTTGGATGTCTTGCTCTTTAAAATAACCATTTTTATATTTAATTATTTTTTAACTTGTTTTTCGAATATTAAATAATTAATATCTCACAAATGGCACGTTGTAAAACAAATATAAGACCACTATTAGGCCCAGAATTGGGATTTACCCAAGAGTGTTCATAACTTCTATGAAAAATGAGCATTAGGTATTATTTAATTTTTGTGTTAAATAATTAATTTTATTAAATTTTTTTACTTGGAATTTCACTCATCTTTAACCTTATGCTGCAAAATCAATTATTTCCAATCAATTTTTTTTTTCAAACATTCAATTTACACAATTTTGACTAATTCAAAATATGCAACACCATAAATGTATGAATTTAGACACACTTTCATTTACATTGCATTAAATCATGGATTAAACGGGAATTTTAAATCTACGGTATTTAATGACGGTTTTTGTTGAAATTCCAATAGTGATAATGATTAGAGATAACTAATAATAAAATTAATAATTGTTGTTTTTATTGTTATTAATTATCTAATAAAATATTTTAATGGTGTATTATTATTATTATTAATATTTTTAATTATAATAATAAAGTTCTGTTATTATTATTATTTATAATATTAATAAAATTATAAGTTAATAAATAAAATGGGGATTAAGAGGCACCTAGAGATATATTGTGAATACAAAATACATGGTGGGGCACCCCCTCCTTCATGAATTCTTAGAGATGTGGGGTTTTAATTTCCCTTTTATGTGATAATATCATAATAAATGAAAGTTGATAATATTAAATATATTAAACTATAAATTGGTGTAGATCACATGGAGAGCCTACCATGGATTGTAAAGTGTTTAATATGTGTATATATATATATTGATAATAATATTAAATTATTATTATTATTATTATAGTTATTATTTTTGTTGTTGTGGTTAAAATCTCATTTTTGTTGTAACTTCTTTGTATGGTGTCAGATTGACACACCATTAGTGGTACCATAACCCAAAATTGAGGTGGTCATTTCCTGACCAGTGTTGAATATTTAATTTGGTCTTGTTGTACAGGTCCATGAAAATCCCAATATGATGATGGGCTGGGGAATGGAATTAATAAGAGAAAGTAATAAATTGGTGATATAATTAATAAATGTTACTAAATTGATTGATTAAAAAGTATTATAAATTGGATATGGGGCAGTGCGCATGGAATGGGTAAGAATCCCATTATTTTTCATAACACTCCCCTCTATCTTACTCTCTATCTCTCTCCTATTCTATTTTTTTTAAATTTATCTCATCATTATCTTTTTTGATATTGATCATATTGACTTACCATCAGTTCCATTGAATTTATCTCAACAAGTGGAAATTTATTCATAAGTTTGTTTTTGAAGGTAGCGAGGTACTTTGTTCAGGTTTAATTAAATATTTTTTTAATTATCAAATAATTTGATAATCCGAAATAATGTTGAATCAGGGATGGTTAAAGGATTCATTGTCATGAAATCGTGTTATGATTATGTGCAAGTGTGTTTCAGGTGACAAAATCCTTTGTAAACCTCAATGTCGACCTAGAAAACCATGAGGTAGGATGTTCTTTAACCTTTTGGGATTGTATACAAATGATTTCCACTAATATGATGATGTGAAAACATGTTTAATGACCATTATAGTAAGTGTATGAATTTGGGTATTTGTGTAGCCCTAGAAACTCTATAATTTAATTGATTCCATGAGTACTTGTATCTATTTATTCACATTGATGTGTTATTATGTTTACACTATGTGCTACTTTACTCAGTATGATGTGTTATTACTGCACACACACACACACACAGATATATATATATATATATATATATTCTTCCATGCTATGGATACGTTGTGGTTTTGTTCTTGGAGCCAAGATAGGTGGACCATCAACATGAATTATCCTTTGGTGGATGGATGCACATGGCTAACAATGAGGGTCCGATGCATGGGGTAGGTAAATGATGATACATATGAGATGTTGTGTAGTGGACCAATGTGACTTGTGTTATCCTTTGAAGGAGGGATACACATGACTGCCGATGAGGGTCCAATACGTGAGGAAAAAACACTGTGAGTCCTTGGGATGCACTCAATGAATAGGGGAAACTAATTCGCTCTTGGTCCCTAGTAAGTTACTCGATGGTGTGATTTTTTGAATAAAGGATTCCGATTAGGTCTTGGTCTTTAGTATGTCACCTCAATGATTAAGGGAATCTGATTAGCTCTTGCTTACCTCGCAGACACATAATACATACCTTCTTGTAGAGAATTGATACTATGTATCATGATGACATTGAGAAACATTATTCATTATCCTATTAGATAATCATTGATTTATTTAACACGTTGGTTGTCCATCTGGAATAGAGATGAAGTAGGTATGAAAAAGGGTTTTTGAATATTGGTTAGTACATAACCACTTGGTTTTGGATTTTTTGTTTACTTTACATTATTTATTATTATATACACTTATATTTTTATCACATCAGGTTTAGGATGCATTTGTGGTTTCCTAATGAGTCTTGTACTCACTCACTAGTTGGAAATTTCGGTGTTGTTGTAGTTCTCATAACCAGGGATCCGATGAAGGGTAAGGGTGCTATAGAATATGGCTGAGTGGTGGAACATGGAGTGGAAGTGGACCAAGACTGGAACTAGATCACTCCATAAAGGATTGTTTAATTACATTATGTTTTTCTTTATACTGCTTACATGTTTTTTCTTACCACATTGGAGGTTGTTGCATTATATGTATGTCATATTTATATTTTTACATTTTACTCTAATTATTTATGTTTTTATTGATTATTGATCATATGACTTGATATAGAGGGTATTATCTCCCAAAAGTCCACTTGAGACCCTCCCTACTAGTTGACAACCTCTTGCGTATAGGGAGGCGTGAATTAAGTCATTGCATTTGTTCTCAGACCTGGTTATTCAGTTTGGGATGTTACCAGTATCATGATAAATTAATATTTAATAATGTATTTTATTAAATTGGATCAGACTAAAATAATGACCCATTTTTAATACATCATACCCATTAATAAGAAAAGATCCATTCCATACTAATCTCTTGGTTTCCTTAGTGTTTCAATCATCATCAAGATATTTCTAAGGAAACATCCAAATAATATCATATATTACTCTTATATATTGTAGAAGAAAATTCTTTATTCAATCTACAGAGTTGATAAACCCAACCATAATCCTATAATATCCTAACTGTTTGGGTTTTCTATCTATGTGTATCCTAATACAAACCAAAAATGTATAATAAATTAACATAATATAGGGTAATTCTACCTTATCATGAATTACCCACAGATGTTCCAATTTCATCTATTACTTTCTTTCCTTACAAAAAAAATTTTAGGGGAATTTAACTTGGGCATTAATCTACTTGGGTTAGATGATTGGGGTCCTAAAAAGTTTCACCAAATAAGAAATAAAATAATTAATATTTTGATAGGTATTAATTATCACTATATTATCTCATATTATTCCATCTAATTTATTAATTATTGTAATGATTTAGATTTTTAATTCTAATCCATTAACTATAAAATATATTTAAACTATTTTGAGATGAAACTATTTAAACAACACATAATTTTGGTTACTTAAATATTTTAAAATTCATCCCATGTGTACCATACATGAACACTTCATGTAAATTGACAGATTTATATGATACTTAAAATCTATATATGAGTAAGCTCAGAGTGATAGATATCAAAACCACATATTTCAGGAACAAATCATAGTGTGATTCCCCATAATGAATCACTATATAATTTGAAGAGTTATTGAAATGTTCCATTATATACATTCCTAAGTCCTTTTTATGTTTAGAGTTTTAACATATTTGAAAATCCATTACACAACCAAATACCAAAATTTTTTATACATAATAAATTTTTTCAGTAAACAAAACTTATTAAATAATAATTTTTTTTCATTCAATACCCATAAACCATATACAATGATAGACTTCATAATCATTCTTAAACATCCTTCAGACCTATGAAAATAAATTAAGAAAATTAAATGACATAGAATTCACTAAATGGTATAAAATGAAGGGAACCATATTATGTAACATAAATCCTTTGAAAAAAATAATTACCTTGAAATAACAAACATTTAGATTGTATAAAATATAATTCAAGTGAAAAAATAGTGTATTTTTTCAAAATGGTTTCATAAAACAAACTATTAAAATTCATCAAGGAAGCATACGATTTTTAAATTTTTAATAACACATTACTTCAAATTAAAACTTTTCCAAGTAAAATAATTTTAAAAATTGATTTACTCAAAACCAATATTAATTTCATAAAACATAATGGTTTAAACTAATTTAATGTTTATAAAAATCATAGTGGCATATTGGGGAATGATATAAAATGTCCTTAAATTGAATAACGATGTATTTTATCTTTAATAATAATGGAATAATGTAAGTATAAATTTACATCATTAATATATAATGGAATAAATTAATTTTTTTTATTTGAACCTCAAATATCAATGTAATCACCTAACATGATTATTATAACATTACATCAAAATTGAATCCCAAAACTGGGTAATTCCACTTCATATTGAATAAATTATATCTAGTAAACTCCAGATTCATTACCCATTACATTGGAGTGTTATAATAGACTAACATGTAACCTAATTGATAAATTACCTTAAATTTTTAAGTTCATTTTCCATTATTAAAAATTTAAAATAATTCTCAAGTACCAAAAATAAAAAAAACCAGTATCTTGTGTTTATCAATATCAAATTTATATAATATTTATCTTTAGAACCATAATTATCAAGGTTAAAAATTAATTCAAATAATATAAAAGTATTTCAATAAATACATGTTATGTTGATGAAAAATCAAGAAAATGAATCTTTTGAGTAATATTAAGAAAAAAGGGGTTTTCATGAAAAGGAATAAAAAATCCCTTGAAAATTACATTAAACCACACATAAATAGACCCATAAAGATAAATAAATTTCCTGGAATAAATTTTCTCTTATTGAAAATAAGGGTATATTTAAGTTCATATATGAAGGTATATAGAGAGATTAATAAATGAATTATCTTATTAAATAATTAGAAAAAGTTCTCATATAGACAAATTTAATAGGTCCCTCTAAATTATATAGTACTAATAGACTATCAATGAAATGGACATCCCTGAATAGGTACATTTTCCCATCATTGAATTCCATATATTATTATTTTTCGTACCTTGAAATAAACCCTACATATATGAATGAATCCTAAATATTATAGTGATATTCATGAAAGGCCTTACTTAGAAAGGATTAATACCCTTATATGATCCCTCTAATTATAACCATCTTGGTTTACCAAAAAAATAATCCAAACACCTCTAGGAAAAGGTCATTAAAAGGGAATGATAATGTTTATATTTATGTTATGAATTATCATGTTTAAGTGGGCTCCTTTAATGTTATAAATAAATAATAGTATGTTTATTTTTCCATACTCAAGTGACATTCTACTGTTCTCGACCTCCTTCACCAATAGAATCATTTTTCAATCTAGTGATAGATATATCCAAAAATAAAATATATTATCTTTTGTTTGATAAATTTTCTATCGATTATCGCTTATTGAAGAAGTCAATTAGTGATGTCATTTAATAAATATCACATGCATATTTTTAATATCATGAATGGTCCCCATGTATCATGGCTCCACATAGATTTCTTAATTCCTTTTGTGCTCCATCACATATCTAGGTGTTGCATATGGATATCGATAATATTTCATAGGTTCCTCCCCATATTAGAGGGCCACCATGTCACCTCACACAGTTCGTCTAATAACACCGAAGCCTTACCTAACCCACTTATAATGCCTACACGTGAAATGACCTATGTTTATTCTATAATCATCCTTTGACTGACTCAAAATTCAACCATTTTTTTCTAAATATAATATATAAATATAAATCTAGTTTAATCTAATAATAATCATTTATAAATTTATTCATTTTATAATTGGAAGAAAATAAAATTTATCCCCATTATATATTTTCAATAAATAAGTATTTCAATTATTATATAATGTTTATTATTTATATCTATCTTTTATTATTAAATAATATTAAATACATTCAATTTATTATATATCATAAAATATATTCCCATTTAATTAATAATAATTACCACTATCTTATATATTCATTTAAAATTAATATTTTATATACTATTCTATTTATATTTTTTGAAACAAAATTCATAACGATAATATGAGATTTATAATTCTATATCATTTTTTAAATAATAATTACAAATTAATAATTAATATTATTAAGAAATTATATATGTGTTAATAAAAATTCAACATCATAAAAAAATTTTGATTATAAAATAAATTCCAACATGGTTAAATTATGAGAATATTAAATATGAAATTTATATCCATACTATTTATATAATGACCAATAAAAGTATAGTTATAATAAATTTTTATCATGAAAATTTTAAATTTATTTATTCAAGTCATGAAATATTATTTTATTTATGGAAATTTTTTAATGATATCATAGTTGATACATTCCTTATTCATATCGCAATGGAAATATCTTCCCCATTTAAATAATTATTCTCCCTCCTCTTTTTACATTATATAATGGATTCCATATTTTTATTTTTATGCATCCTTCTTGTGTTTTTCATTGGATTTATTATCTTTATGTTCTATTGAGATGAAAAATTCATCAACCTCATTATTTTCATGATTACATTTTTTTATTCTTTACAATGCTTGTAGCTATTATTTTAACTATTTCATTTCAATATCCTTAGTAGAAATAGGCTTATTAATTATGAAATGACTTTTATATATGAAAATTTGGTGCATTTCATTTTTCCATACTTATAATAATTTCATATTAATAATTATTTTCACAACATCCTCATATCTCTTGAAGTCCATGAATTCATATTCAAAGGTTTAATGTCAATTTTTTTCTTATTTTCTATGTTATATCTAATATTATGTCAATTAAAACCTCATAATAACTTAGCTATAAATAATTAGTTGATAAATTCAAAAAATACTCAATTATATTGGATTTTAGTGCTAACGTAGAGCATGTCCCCATATGATAAAGGTATACACTTTAAGGTAATATATATTTTTTTCAAAATCATATATTTATTTTTTCCAAATATAGTTCTTAATCTAAGTACTTTATTTATAAAAACAAAGAAATAGTACTTTAAAAACATACATCAAACTTATAATTCTAAAACATTTTAGTGAACCACATTTGTCTCAAATAATATATTATAATAAGATTTAAATTTTTCAAACTGAGGTGTCGTCATAATATTTTATGTATTTCCCCATTCAGAACTATTTAAAACTAAATAAATATATAATGATTAAAATTATCCCACATTCATAGATTCTCTAAAATAATTACGTGTCATATTATTTTAATAATGTATTTTTTTGTAAATAATTTAATGATGTCTCCCAAGTCGAAAAAATATGAAATTTGTTTTATTAGATTTATTTAGACAACCCATAATCCAAGGAAATAATGGAGTATAATGGAGGCGTTTGATGAATCATATACTAATTTTCATGTGATAGGAATCATTAAAAATATTATGAAGTCAATTTACCATGACCATGTAATAATAACAACAAGTATGTCATCTGGGAGGGATAGTTTGGGTTTTTAGGTTATTCATCCCACTATCTTGATAATCTATTTATTAATCTACTAAAACAATTAAATCATGAAATTCACACCCTATATATTCTATCTCCAAAATAATTTAGGAATCAAAAAATGTGTAAACAAGTTCAAAAAACATTTTTACTTCTTTACTATTTTTTTCATTAAACCATTTAATGTAAATTAAAACATGACTCTAGATTCAAAAGTTATATTTTGGTTACTATAGGATTTATCTACGATAACTTAATTCTTTATAAATAACCAAAATAATGAAATCAATTTTTTACTTTATCAAATATCATCTTTTTAATTTCCTCTAAATTTCAAAAACATCAAGAGAATTTTACAAAATTACTAAACTTTATGATCACCATTATAAAATATTCTCTAAAAATTACCAAAATATAGAATTTATCAAAAATCTTTCCATAAGAACTTGAACCACCATTTCATTGAACTATATGTAAATATCTCAATTTTTTATAACCAAAATATGTAAAGAATGCATTGTACCCAAAATTATTCTAAACATCTTCCATGATAGTTATAACCTCATAATCTCTAAACAACCCTATATTAATAAAATAATATAAGTCACCCATAATATAATATATCAATTATAAACATAAAATAGTCATATATCCTCCAAATATTTATAAATATATTTTTCATTTTCTTTTGTTGTTATGCATACTACGTATCATAAACTTCTTTAACTAAAAATTCATTTAAAAAAATATGTGACATAAATTCATATATTATCCCCAATTATTTCCTATACTATTAAAATAATATCACAAAAATATAATCACCTTCTTCCAAAATTATATTTAAAACAAATCACAAAATTAACACAATGGATACATATTCCACTATCATCAATTCATCCTAAAACATAATAAAAATGTCCACAAATTTCAAAAATCAAATAAAATTTCCCTCATATTAAGACATTAAATTATTTTGTGTACCCTTGAACCATAAATACTTATTAAATTATTTAACTATGATAATATCTTTTACACTTAATTTATTATCATTTAATAAAATCCCACCCATTTATGTTTTATAAAAATTACTCCAATAAATATAGTAACACCTCACACATGGTCACTCTATAATTACATGAGCCATGGAAAATATTTCATTACTTAAATTCCAATGAAATTTTAGGTTTAGTGTTTTAGGAGATAAAGAAAACCCTCACACATTAAAAGCAAAATTTTTCTTATATGAGGAAATTTTTTCTATAAAACCTATATATTTAAATATTAAACTCTCTTAATTTAATTCTAATATCTATTTAACTAATCTAGATATATTAAATATTCTTACTTATCCTTAATCCCTATGTAAAAAATTTGAAAACATAGGATGATCATAAAAATTATTAAGTTGATATAAAATAATGAAAAACCTATTATGTAACTAAAAACATTCATAAAGTAATACCTTGAAATATACGACCCTAATATTATGTAAAATATCTTTCAACAACAAAACTAATTTTTTTTCTAAAAATGGTTTCATAAAAAATTATAAAATTCTTTAAGGAAGAATTAAGTTATAAAGTATTTAAGAAACTATACACTTTAATTCCAATGAAGAATATTATAATGGAATGGAATTTAGAAACACACTATCTCTCAAATATAACCTAATTTTCAGGAAATAATATGATTTAGACTCATTTCAGTTAAGGTAAAATCATTGAGGTGTCTTCAGATAGTATATTAATCATCATCTAAATAGATTAACAAGTTCTTACATCATTATTCATGATGAAATAACCTAACCAAAGAATTTTATCATCATAAATTAGTTGATTAACCAAACTAGATAATTCAATATGATATATCAATGTAACCACCTCATTGGATAATGACAATATAATCTCATAATTAAATCATTTGACAAGGTAATTTTGTTTAATAAGGAGTAACATATATACTCTTAACTCCTCATTTAATACCCACTACATTAGAGTCCTATAAAATAACCAACCATTTTTGAGTGTAAATAGATCTTAAGGGTTTAGGTTAAATCCCCCATTCCTAATCATCACCTTAAATTCCCTTGATTCATATTCTGAAACAAAAAAAATCTGAACATTTAATTTATTGTTACAAAATTCATTTAATCATTCTTTTGAATTCTTACAAAATAAGTGTTTATAAATAATCCACAAAAGGGAATTTATTTCTATAAATACATAGTTATTTGGTGAATAAAAAAGCAAGGAATCTTTTAATAAATATTATTCTATAAAATAGGTTCTACGATTAAAAGAAATTTAAAATCAATAGAAAATTTAAATAAAGAAAACATTAAATAGACCTAGGAAAAGAAAATAATTTGACATATACATGAATTTATTCTCAAAGTATTAAGATTGTTTTTTCAAAATTAAATATTTTTAATTATAATACCGTAATTTTGATGAATAGTAATCATTTAATGAATATTATTTCAAATAATTAATAAAACTAGTTCTTATAGAGTCATTAAAAGGAAACTATTTATTTTTTACTATAGTTCTACAAATAAATTACTTAACTAATTTTGTTTAATAGAAGGACTAACTATTGAATTATATCTCATAGAATGATCAAATCCTCCCTTAAAAAACTTAGATTACCTTTATAATGGAGTCCTTAAGATTGGAAGATGATAGATGGGTACATTATAGTTCAAAGATAAAGGGTTATGTGAACATTAATACATGAATTTTAAACAGATTTGGTAAACTAGTTTCCCTCATTATGAACAAACCCATTCATTTTATCTTAATTTGAAAACCATAATAGGTCATTAATGAAATTATAATTCATTAGGAGGTTCATGTAACAGTTAGTATCTTTTATGAATTATGATATTATCATAATTTATTATTCACTAAACTAATACTAACAAATATTAAATAATACAATCTTCCACTCACAAGACCACAAATACATCTCCTATGTATCCCACTATGATCTCACTAATAAAAAACTTATCTCTTTAACCATAAAATATTCAAAAAACCACCAAGAACGCAACTATAAAAGGGAATTAAGTAGATTCTTCATACCTAATATAATATCCAGTGTTTATTGGATCTTTAAATGTGATACATATAACTTAACATCATTATTTTTCCTTACCTGATCTGAAATATACTATTCTAAATATCGTTCATCAACAAAATCTTCTTGAAATCCACTTCAAGTGATCACTCAACCTAAAAAATATTTAAAAAATTTAATTATGTATATGTAAATATTTATTCCTTGATAATACTACTTTTGAAACTCACATAGAGAATAAATTGATGATCAATATCTTTAATATAACTCATGGTTATATTTTTAATGTCGTGAATACTACCTGACTATCATCATCCAACATCAATTTATCGATATACCATACATAATTTTATTTATTACAGGTTGACATATATAGATCCATATACTCCATTAAGTGCCTCCCCACACTGGTAGACAACTGTTCCTCTAAAAAGATTGCCTCCTCTAACTCTAGGTGATCCCCACACTCACTTATAATACATGTTTTATTAATGACTTATGACCTTTCCATACCCTTCCTTCAGTTTTACTTCTCCACAACACATTAATTATAAATAAATATATAAATATCAATAATTTTTAATAATTTCTTCAACAATTATAAAATTGATCATATGTATTAGGCATGAAAATAAATTTATCCTAACACTGTATATTAAATAACAAATCAATTAAATTTTTATAATCCCTCTATTATATATTACTATCATTTATTATTAAATAATGATAAATATATTCCAATTTTTAATTATCATATATATTATTCCACTTTTATCTATTATTATTATTAGCATCTATATTCATTTCAATTTATGTATTTATCTAAAATTATATTCATATTTTTTAAAAATTATATTACTAAAATATAATTTCATTCATTATTTTTTATCAAAAAATAATTACAATTTAAAAATTAATTTTATTTAATCATTACTCATGACATTATAAATTTTTAACTTCATATAAATCTTCTGAATATTACTAATTTATGATGTAGATATTTTTAGTTGGGAATGAGAAGGTAATAGAAAGATATACTAAGTCGGTCAAAATTAATTGATCTTAATGGAACTCCTACAAAAAAGATAAATATAATCTATTGTGAAAACAAAAAACATGAAAAGACGATCACATATAATACTAAATAACCCACCAGATGTATGATTGATAGACCACCAAAAGTTCATATGATGTTTAGTGAAACTGAAAAATAATCATATGGTATATCACATTTCATTAAACTAGGTTAACTATAATTTTGAAGTCACAATAACCAAACCACTTCACCAAGTCATCGTCGCACTCACTTATTGGTAAACATAGACAATGTACCAAAAAATTGATTCAATTAAAAAACATGTAATGAAAATAAAAAATTTGAGATAAAACACAATGTGTACTGTGCATTAGACTATGTCCTAGATGCTTGTGGGAATCATGAAACATATTACTATCATTATAACATGAATATTATAGGTGAATAATAATACATTAAAAATACATTTAATCCTCACTAACTATTCATCTTTAGAATTAATGCTTAGTCGAACCACAATTTGACATGAATTTCACTTAACATCCCATGTATATAAATAATATGCACAACTAATCAACCAGATTAGTCATACCAAAATAAAAACATATATTAAGAGACATGAACACTGGATAAAAATTACTTACCCACTTAGGCATAAACTTTACATAAGATCTAGATGTCCCAGTGCCCCATCATAGAACTAATTTTTTTTTGATATACCTATTTTTATTGGACATGATCCTCTTTTACTAACTTTGTGTTGAGACTATCCTCCTATCATTAAATAAAATTCTGATATAGTAAAATATGATTCTTGAAATTCTTCCCCAATGGTCTTCGTGTGATCAAAACATGGTTTCATATTAAAAAAATATCCCACATGAGGATATATTCAAGGAATAATCTAAAAAACCATCCAACAATAAGCATTCAACAACATTATCATTCCTTTCACCACTTCCCAAATTTTTTAACTAAGACTTGTTAATACATTAATATTTTCTAAACTATAACCTTGTTGAATATGTTTTCTGGATTTTTTCTTCATAGAATCTTGCATAGCCCCATCCCCTTTTCCTCCAACAA
Organism: Viscum album; assembly: GCA_963277665.1. NCBI lineage: Eukaryota > Viridiplantae > Streptophyta > Magnoliopsida > Santalales > Viscaceae > Viscum > Viscum album. The sequence continues at coordinate 59,999,492 of OY728137.1, read as the reverse complement.
ATTTTTGATGGAGGTATACGTCAGTTCAATATGATTTTTATAATATTTGAGAAATGAATTTCAGGCCATGTGAATTGCACTTTGGCTATCATAATAATGTAATACATCTAATTTAATCCTTCTAATATCCTTTAGAAAATGTTTCATCCATTTCATTTCATTCCTAGATACAGATTAAACTAAAAACTAAACATCCATTAATTAAAGAGTAAAGTTATTTTTCAAATTTTATGACTATATGAAATCCTTTTCTATAAATGTAAACAAAAAATTAGATGAACATTTCCTTGATCCATGTCTCCCTTAATTTCTGATTCATCAAATTCTTATAATGGTTCATATAATCCTTTTCACATGACATGAGATTTTCATTCCTCAAATAATATAAAATCTTCTTCATATCCTCCAAATGTACTTTACTCATATATTCTATGCATTGACACAAAATTAATTTTGCATGGAAAATTCGTGTATGAGTTAAAACCATTGAATACATTAAAATTTTGACCACTAACGCAGATGGTACATTCTTCTTCTATTTGGACTTAACTTCTATTTTTGTCTCCTGTGACATAGACAACTTGAAGTTACCTACAAGAGGGGTAGATCTTGGATCACATATATCAATCATAAACCATTTAAAGATATCATAGTTATAATAATTATGAGATAGAACCTATGTCCTATCTTTCTTATCTCTTTTCATATTCATCCCCAAAATTCTTTTTCATTGTCCAATATCATTCATCTAGAATAATATTCAAAAATCATACTTGAAATCTCATATTTTTCAATAATATAGTACATCTATTAATATTTCATATAAATATGAATTAAGTATGATAAATTTCCCATCCACACATTTCTATTAATAATAGAAATGATCTATATTCAATCTAATGAGCCATTCTTTTGAAATGAAGGAATAGAATATCTGTTTCCACCATCACGGTGCTTTATTCAGGCCATTGATTATTTTCTACAATATATAAATTAAATTATTATTCTAATATTTTGGTAATCCCATCAATTGTTTCTTATATATTTCTTCCTCCAACTCACTATGAAGAAAATCCATCTTTCTGTCCATCTTCTCTAGATACACATCATTGGATAAAACCATACATAACACTTTTTTATTATAGAATTTGTAACCTACCCGTGAGATGATTTTCAAGATATATACTCCTTCCTTTTATTAAAACCCCATCACTACCCTTCATACCATGTAAATATTATTTCAATTAGCTCCTTTCTTGATTTGGTACACCAACTTATTCTCTAGTTCCTTTTCACCCATCAATAGCTTAACTATATCCCTTGTTTTTTTGAACATTAATGAATCTAATTCCTCATTCCTAACTATATAAAATTGCTTAGAATCAATAAGTGAATTTATTATCATATATTTATACATTATACTATATCTATTTGGAGTATAAATTTCATATAATCCCCATACCATAGAATGAGTATTTTTATTCGGGCTGATCTCTATAATAGAATCTGCTGTTTTGAAATTCTTATATATGTTCCCCCTACTAATACTCAAACATCTAATAACTTAACATATAGTGAATGTAATTATGGTTCTCCCAATCAATTTTTAGCTACCCCTTAACATTATATTCTTCTCAATGATCTGAGATCTATAATTTTGGTTCCTTCAAAACATAAATTTTTTTATATAATTTTTTTAAACTAACAATACTCTGATCAATTTAGAAGTCAATAGAAGATTCTTTTTCACCTTCATTCTCTATCATACTGTTTTTGTTCTAGGAATCAATTTAATCCAAGAAAAAAATACTTCTTCAGATGATATATTCTCTCTCATAATCCCATAATTGATACAAATTTTTTTCATCTCCATAGCCAAGGAAAGAAATATATTATTTATTTTGAATCATTTTTTTACATAAATCTAAATTTTATATGTCCATATTTTAATATAATAACGTCATCAAGCTGATAAAATTACTGTTTTTTTCAATACCATAGATCCTTTAGATGTTCTATCCAAAAATAAATCCATAGACTTCTATAAGTAATGTAACACCCTCACCCTAGTTACCCAAATTATGTGTATTATTACATAACATTGACATGATACAAGGAATCATGACCCAAAATACTGATCAGTTTAGTAGCCTTGGAAGTACTAGATACATTCATAAGTTTTACATTACATCATGAAATAAAAACATCAACAAATTTTTGTCCCCTTTTGAACACACTTATATCCTTACCCTATCCTTGTAGGTCAACCATACAATACTTCTTCACATCCTGGGAGAAATAAAACATAGAAAGTGGTGAGATCAGATTCTCAATAAGGATAACAATATAGTGAAAACATTTATAAATAAGAATAAACATTTAAGGCAATGTATTCGACTAAAAATAATATTTTTTATAGGCCTTGTGCCAAGACACTAGTAGTTCTCATGAGACCCACCAATGCATCGAAGAGCAATAGCGAGCTCCACTCGTCACTTACTAAGTCCAACACATTCCTCGCATGAAAAGGATTAAAAATAATATAAAAATTCATATTAAAAATAGCATAATAAATGTAAATACGTTATCCATAGACCATGAATGGTACAAAAATAAAACATCCACCATTAAACATATCACAAAACCTTCAATACAATATGGAAAATTTGTATCATAATAAATTAGCTTCAAACAAGTTTAAAATCCATCAAATGATGTTGACATAGATGAAATGAAATCTTTTTGAAAGAAATACCTATTTATATTTTGGAAACTTTTAAAGGCCACATAATTATAAAAGGAAACATTTATTTTGAAAATATTCTTATAAGCTTGTTTGGGAAGCTTCGACGATGTTATAACGGTACAAAATAGTCACTCACCAAAAACATTCTTACCTTAATTTTGTCTAAAAGGTCACAAAGTATCTTGTTTGGAAAATGAAGGAAAGATTCATTTCAAAACAAATAAGGTCAAATAAGGGTATAAATGACTTTAAACCATTGTCTAGTAAATAGTAAAAATGTTTTGAAATACATTTTTTAAGAAAACACGGATGTGGATGACAAAGAGGTCCCAGTAGATACTTACATAAAAACAACCTTAGATAATAAAGAGATTGTGAAATTAACCCTTAAATTGTACTTTTCCTTGGTCAAGGGTACTTTAACCTCCGGTATAATAGTTATTTAATTTTTATTAAATTATACAAGAACTATATATATAAATATGATATCATATATGACCATCTGATATTGCTTTGTTAATAATATTTTAGTAGTATCATCGTTTTGGGTTTTAACTGATTTGTTTTCCTTTATATTATCGGTTATGTAAGTGATTTTTTTTATGAATAGGATGAATTTTATTCATATACATAATGATATTAAGATCTTATACATTATTTTTAATCATAAAATTAAAATTATTCTTGAATGATTATGACGGGGAATGAATCTCACTGCGTTCGTGGAGACAGTAACCCGTAAGTAAGCATGAGCAACAATATCATTTTATTGATGGTGAAATTGTATTTAATTAGATGGTATATCATATATAAAGAATAATTAACACATTATATTTATTATTTACATCAGTTATACTCATTATTATACCCATCCAAATAATGAAGTGTTGGAATAACAAACTACACCACGACGTGGATACGGTAAGCCGTACGTACGCACATATGGTGACTTTGTCATTAATATGATGGATAGAATAATAAATATGGTTGTACCATTTTAATAACATAAAAATATATAGAAGATACTGAAGTTATTATTTTATAATGGAAACAACAAATAAATTGGAAGTGGAAGAAGAAAAGAACTTGAAAGAGGTGATGAAATATTTACCTCTTCTTTAGGGTTCTTTCTTTTGATTTGATCCAAAGGGATCCATAGGTTGGATTTATAATTAATTTAATGACTCTAGGTTGAAGGTAGGATAGTTTAGAGGATATTTTTTTCAGGATTTTTCCGAGAAAAAAAGGCTTAGTATGTGTAAAATTAAGAGAAGGGGAAGTAGCCTTTTAAAAGAGAGGTGAGGGTCACTTTTGAAAAAACATGAAATATTATTTTATAATAAAATCATTTTCGGTTTATAATGGCTCAAAAATGAATTAGTTAGAGGATAAGGTGGGTATGGGTCTAAAAACTCTCAACCAATTGGTTTTAGAGAGGTTTAGATCATAATATTAACCTTATCTTTTATATTTAACTCTTAGTTAAATAGTTTGACATTTACCACATCTCTTTTTATTTTTATATTATATGGTTAATAAACATACTATAACAAGACAAGAGAACCACATGTGGTTCATTATTAATATATATAACCTTATGTACTTTTTTTGAACCTTATATTTTTTTTGAATATTATATCAATTAGTAATATAGTATTTGTTTTAAATACTCAATTATGTCAATTTTGACACAATTTAGCATTTTATTTTTTTAAAAGCCATAAAAACATTATCACTTCAGAAAAAAATTTATTTAACCAATAAGAACATGTAATATTAACCTATAAAATTAGTGGAATTCATCAATAGTTTCAAATTACATTTATTTGGATATTTATAATATCAATTATTTTAATCTTTTATTAATAAGTTAATTACTGCATCATCATTGTGTCATAAAAAATTAAATTATTTAATGTCTAAAAATTATAAATAAAATACTATTATGTAGGAAATATTTTTATATTTATAATTAATATTTATAGTCCAATTTATCTTTTGTATAACCCTATATTAAAAATGGTTTAGTTATTACACTTTGCATATAACTCTTTTAACTCTTCTTTAAATAAAATAATAATAAACATCCTAATCTAATCCAAGTGAAAAAAATAGGATCATAATTAATTCCTAATGTTGTTTTTGGTAGAATTATAATTATATAATATAATTAGTACATGTGTTAGGGTAATTATTATATCATTTTTACCCTTAATTACCCTATTTACTTTTAACTATGGTAAATAAAAGTCAAAAGTTATTATTCTCCAAAAATTATTGTCATATCATTGAAACACATTTTACTTACTGATATTAACCATGTCTCTCAGATTTTTTAAATTCAACTCAAAAAAGTGGTAAAATTAAGTTTTATTCAAATTTACGAGTGCTCATTGGAGGTGGGTAAAAGACGGTAAAAAGTTCAATAAAAATTTTATATGTCATAACTTATTATAAAATGACTCTAATGAATTAAACTGAACTTATATAGGTATTATGTATCTATTTTGACCAAAAATAAATTTATTTTAAATAAATAATTATTTAAATAAAAAGTTGCTTTTAACCAATAACACATTGTTTTTCACTATTCATCAAAATTGAATGTTTCTAGAAAAATACCAAAAATTCACCCTAAGCTAATTTTGATATTATAAATTCAAAAATGAAGTCCATTTTGAAATATACAATTTATAAAATTTTAAAAAGTTGGTATTACTACTCATAATGGCTAGTTTGATTGGTCGTAGTGTGCTAGAATCTCGAAGTTGCATTCAATGCAAGCTATTGAATTATTCAAAGGGAAACGTACCATGGAAGATGGGGGTGTTACATTCTTACCTCATTCAAATAAATTTGTCTTGAAATTTCTATAATACTACCACACAAAAAGATTCCTTCAGTTCTTTATTATAAGTTCCTCTGGTTCCCACGTTGCCTCTTCCATCTTATGGTTTCTCCATAGAACTTTCACCAGACGAGTCGTCTGGTTTCTCAACCCTTGTTCTCTTGTATCAAGAACTTTGACAGGCTCTTCAAAATAAGATAGATCAGGTTCCAGTTCAATTTCCTCATAGGTGAGTATATGCATTGGCTCAGGCATGTATTTTCTCAATAGTGATATGTGGAACACATCATGAACTTTGAAGAAACTTGGAGGCATTGCCAGACGATAAGCTACAACTCCAATTCATTCTAGAATTTCGAAAGGTCCGATGTATCCGGGACTCAATTTATCCTTCTAACCGAAATGTATAACATCCTTCCTGGGATATACATTCAGGAAAACATGATCTATTACCTGAAATTCCAAATCCTTCATTCGGTTATCAGTATATCTTTTTTTCCTACTTTGAGCTTCTTTAAGGTAGGTTTTGATAACGTTCACCTTTTCCATCATTTCCTCAACAAGTTTTTGGTCTACGAGTTTTCTTTCACCAACATCATCCCAAAAAGTTGGTGTGCGACATCTCTTTCCATAAATGCTTCATATGGTGCCACCGGAATACTTGAATGGAAGCTATTATTATATAAAAATTCTACTAGAAGTAAATATTGATCCCACATACCTTGAAAGTCAAGTGAGAAAGATCCAAAAATGTCTTCTATGGTGTTAATAGTCCATTCTAATTGTCCATCGGTTTGAGGGCGGTAGGTAGTGCTCAAACGAAGTTCCGTATCCATGGCCTTTTAAATACTTGTCCAGAATCTTGATGTAAAACAAGGATCACGATCAGAAACAATTGATAAGGCAACACCAGGTAGTCTTAAAACTTCATTAATATATAGTCTTGCGAGATGTTCAAGTGGTAAATCTTCTCTTATAGTAAGAAAATGTGCTGACTTGGTAAGATGATCAATAATGAACCATATTGCATCATTCCTTCTAGGAGTCTTTGGTATCCCCATGAAAAAGTCCATTGTAATATTATCCAATTTTGACTTAGGTATGAGAAGATGTTTCATGACTCCTCCAGGATGTTTCCTTCCAGCTTTCACTTGTTGAAAAACCAAACATCTTGACAAAAAATCAGTAATCTCCCTCTTCATGTTGTCCCACAAAAAATGTTCTCTCAAATCTCTATACATCTTGGTGCTCCCAGGATGTATAAAAAAATTGGAGCTATGAGCATCATCCAACAATTACATTTTTATTTCAAGTATGTTAGGAACACAAAGCCTCTTCCCAAATTTCAAAATTCAATCTTCATATATGAATTCACTCAATCTCCCATCATTCACAGCATTAATTTTCTTTTGAAATTCCTCATCATCATTCTGAGAACTTTTTATCCTTTATAGTAAAGATGGGTTGGAAACCATTTGAAAAAGTATTGATGTTTCACCTTCCATGGTTATTCCCATATTCATCTTTACCAAATACAAGAAAATAGGATCTCTTTCAACTCTCATCTTGTTCAAAATTCCATTATCCTTTCTGCTCAAAGCATCTTCCACCTTATTTTCCATCCCTTGGTGGTAGTGTATTGTGCAATCATAATCCTTGAGTAGTTCAAGCCATCGTCTTTGCCTCATGTTGAGTTCTTTCTATGAGAAAATATAATTCAAAATCTTTTGATTAATATAAATCTCACATTTTTCACCATAGAGATAGTGTCTCCATATTTTCAGAGCAAAGATTACAGTTTCTAACTCAAGATCATGAGTAAGATAGTTTTGATTATTAATTTTTAGGTGTCGTGATGCATATGCAATAACTCTATCATTTTTCATTAAGACACAACCATGTCTTTTCTTTTAAGCATCACTATAAATAACAAACCCATCATTCCCCGATGGTAGAGTGAAGATAATAGCATTAACAAATATTCACTTTAGTTATTCAAAACATTCTTCACACTCTTTTTTCCAAACAAATTTAACCCCTTTACGTGTGAGATTGATTAATGGGTTAGCCAACCGGGAAAAATTTTGGTCGAAATGTCGATAATAACCTACTAAACCAATAAAACTACGTACCTCAGTTATACTTGTCGGTGTTAACCATTATTGGATTTCCTTGGTCTTTGAAGGATCATTAAAGATTCCATCCTTAGAGGCAATATGAACAAGAAAAGAAATATCCTGAAGCAATAATTCACACTTGCTAAAATTCCCATATAATCCATTTCTTCTAAGAGTCATTAGAAAAATACGCAACTGATTTTCATGATATTTGTAGCTTTTAGAGTATACCAAGATATCATCAATAAATACCACTAAAAAGTCATCAAGATATTTCTTGAAAACTCTATTCATTAGATCCATGAAGACAGAGGGTGCATTAGTCAATCCAAAAGGCATTACTATAAACTCGTAATTCCTATACTTGGTTCGAAATACTGTTTTCAAAATTTCTTACCTCTTCACACACAATTGATGATATCCAGATCGAAGGTCAATCTTTTAAAAATATTGACCTCCATGAATTCGGTTGAATAAATCATCAATGCAAGGTAAGGGATACTTGTTCTCTATTGTTATAGCATTTATCTCCCTGTAGTCAATGCACAACCTCATTGATCCATCATTTTTATTAACAAAAAGGATAGGGGATCCCCATGGAGAAACACAAGGGAGAATAAATCACTTATTACACAATTACTCTAGTTTTTTCTTTAGTTCCACTAATTCCACAGTGGCCATTCTATAAGGGGTCTTCGATACGGGCCTTGAAGCAGGAATTAAATCAATGGAAAACTCAATTTCTCATTCTGGAGGATGTCCAGGTAAATCCTCTAGAAACACATCAACATATTCTTGCACAAAGGATTACACATCAACATATTTACTGTAATCCTTGTGCACAATAAGAGGAAGTACTTACTGAAAACCTTTTCCCTTTCGGTAATCCCCAAAGCATGAAATATTTTCTCTAAGGAACTTATCCATTGCTCAGCTACAAATGGATTTGTACTCCCATTGAATGGTGGTGGTTATTTCCTCATAAAGCATTCTAACATTGATCCTCTGCTTTGTGGATTAGGGTGCTCCATACGGGTAAGGTTATTATTCATAACCTGAGTGATTTGTCCCAGTATGGTGATTAGCTGATCCGCACCAGTTGCATCACCAGCTCCACTATAATTATCTTGAGTAGAAGGGAAATCACTACATGGAGTGGGTGAAATGATATGGTTTCCATTACTTACACTAGGTTCCATTTCTAAACAATGGCATACAATAGATTTGTTTATGAATCATAATACATAATTATGAAATTGTAAAACACTTAACATAAATTTAAGAGTTTATGGATATAATTCATAATCATAAAAATATATTCCTTGAGGAGGTCTATACACATAAACCCTTCGTAATGTTTTGCAAAGAAAATGAGAATTATCCTAAGCATATCCCCTGAGAGTTTCGTAACCAAGAGTGCAGTATGACCCATTGTCGTGCACTAGTTCCCATTCGAGTCTACCTCAAAGCGATGTTTTCGGGTTTTACCCCTAGGTACATCTATGCTAGAGCCACCTCTAACTAGTTGTATCCAGATAGGGATTTATTTCTTGGGAAACTCACAAAATATCTACCGCACCAAAACTCTAGGAAGAAGTTCTATACTAATCCTCAATGTCGATATTTGGGCAGTGTTCTCTAATCAGAGTTTTTCTAAATCTAGTATCCAAGGATTGTAATAAACTTCTTCTGATACCAACTGTAACACCCCGACCCCAGTTACCCATAGTCAGTGAATTATTACATAACATTGGCATGATACAAGGTATCATTTCCCGAAAGACCAATCTGTTTAGTAGCCTGGAAGTACTAGATACATTCATAAGTTTTACATTACATCATAAAATAAAAACATCAACAAAATTTTTCCCCTTTTGAACACACTTATATCCTGATACTATTCCTACAGGTCAACCATAAAATACTTCTTCACATTTGGGAAAAAAATAAAACATATAAAGGGGTGAGATAAGATGCTCAGTAAGGATAACAATATAACAGAAACTTTCATAAATAAGTACAAAAAATTAAGGCAATGTATAAGACTAAAACAAATTCCTTTTAAACATAAAATTTATCATAATATAGAAAAGTTAATATCAAATAATTTCATTTACTTATTCACCTGGATATTCTACTAGTCGAATAATCACATACAATATCAATATCCACTTTCATAATGATGGAATGCATAATGCCAGACTTCATAGCCACATAGTCAAGGCATTGTGCCAAGACTACAAATAAGATTTTATCAAGGCCTTGTCCCAATACACTAGTTTGTCTCATGAGACCTACCAATGCATTGAGAAGCTATATAGGGATCCACCTGTCACATACTAAGTCCAATGAATTCCATATATGAAAAGGTTTAAACATAACATAAACATTCATATTAAAACTAACATGAGAAATGTCAATACTTTATCCATAAACGATGAATGGTAAAAAAATAACACATCCACAGTCAAACATATCACAAAACATTCAATAAAATATGGAAGATTTATATCATAATAAATTAACATCAAACAAGTTTAAAATCCATCAAAGTATGTTGACATAGATGAAATGATTTTTTTGAAAGAAATACCTCTTTCTATTTTAAAACCCTTTAAAAGTCACATAATTAAAAAAGAAAATATTTCTTTTGAAAATATTCTTATAATATTATATGAGATGCTTCGATGATGTTATAATAGTAGAAAATATCCGCACTCGCCTTATAATTTAAAAAAACATTCTTCCCTTAATTTTTTCGAAAAGGTCATAAAGTACATTGTTTGGAAAATGAAAAAAAGATTCCTTTCAAAACATATAAGGTCAAATAAGGGTATAAATGAATTTAAACCATTGTCTTGAAAATAGAAAAAATGTTTTTAAATACATTTTTTAAGAAAACACAGATGAAGACGAGAAAGAGGTCCCAGTAGATACTCACATAAAAACAACTGCAGATAATAAAGAGATTGTGAAATTAACCCTTACCTTGTACTTTTTCTTGGAAGAAGGTACATTGAACCAATATATAATAGTTAGATAATTGTTATTAAATTATATAAGAACTATATACATAAATATGATATCATATATGATCCTCTAATATTGATTTGTTAATAATATTTTAGTAGAATCATCATTTTAGGTGTTAACTGATCTGTTTTCCTTTATATGCTCAGTTATGTAAGCCATGTCTGTTATGGATAGGATGTATTTTATTTATATCCATAATTATATGAAGTTCTTAGAAATTATTTTTAATCATAAAATTAAAATTATTCTTGAATGATTACGATGGGGAATGTATATCATCGCGTTCGTGGAGATAGTAATCTGTATGTACGCATGAGCGACAATATCATTATATTGATGGTGAAATCGTATGTGGTTGGATGATATATCATATATAAATAATAATAAACATGTTATATTTATTATTTACATTAGTTATACTCATTATTATACCCATCCAAATAATGAAGTGTTTGAATAACAAACAACATCACGACGCGGAGACAGTAATCTGTACGTACGCAAATATGGTAACTTTGTCATTCATATGATGGATAGAATAATGTATATGGTTGTACCATTTTAATAACATCACAGCATATAGAATATACTGGAGTTATTATTTTATAATGGAAATAACAAATAAAAAGGAAGGGGAAGAAGAAAAGAACTTGAAAGATGTGATGAAATATTTACATCTTCTTCGGGTTCTTCCTTTTGATTTAATCAAAAGGGCTCCTTAGGTTGGATTTCTGATCAAAGTATGGCCTTTAAGTTTAAGGGAGTATATTTTAGAGGATATTTGGGCGTGTTTTGTCCAATCCAAAAGGATTTGAAGGCGTGAAATTAAGAAAAGGGGAAGTGGCCTTTTATAAGAGAGTTGACGGTCACTTTAGGAAAAACTAGAAATATTATTTTATAATAAAATACTTTTCAGTTTATAGTGGATCAAAAATAAATTATTTCGATAATAAGGTGGGTATGGGTCAAAAACCTCTCAATAAATAGTTTTATATAGGTTTAGTTCATCATTTTAACCTTATCTTTTAGATTTAATTCTTAATTAAATAGTTTGACATTTACCATGTCTCTTTGTATTTTTATATTATATGGTTAATAAAATTACTATAACAAGCCAAGAGAACACCATGTGGTTTATTATTAATATATATAACCTTATCTAAGTCCTTTGTCTGACCCTTATATTTTTAAGAATATTATAACAATTAATAATATATTATTTGTTTTAAAAACTCAATTATATCAATTTTGACACTATTTAGAATTTGATTTTTTTGAAACCCATAAAAACTTTATCACTTCGAATAAAATTTATTTAACCAATACTAACATGTCATATTAAACTATAAAATTAGTGGAATTTATCAAAAGTCTCAAATTACATTTATTTGGATATTTATAATATCAGTTATTTTAATCATTCATTAATAAGGTAATTACTGCATCATCATTGTGTCATAAATAAATTAAATTATTTAATGTCTAAAAATTATAATAAAAATACCATTATGTAGGAAATATTTTTAGATTTATAATTAATTGTTATATTCTAATTAATCTTATGTATAACCCTATATTTAAAATGGTTTAGTTATTAAACATTGAATTTAACTCTTTTAACTATTCTTTAAATAAAATAATAATAGATGTCCTAATCTAATCACAGTAGACCAAAAAAGATCATATTTTATTAATAAGTTTTTTTGGTGTAATTATACTTATCTAATAGAATTAGGACATGTTTTAGGGTAATTATGATACCATTTTAACTCTTAATTACCCTATTTACTTTTAATTGTGGTAAATAAAAGTCCAACTTTACTATTCACCAAAAAATATTTTCACCTTATTGAACCACATTCTAATTACCAATATTAACCATGTCTCTAGTATTTTTTAAATTCAACTTAAATATGTGGTAGAATTATGTTTTATGCAAATTTGCAAATGCTCCTAGGAAGTGGGTAAAAGACGGTAAAAAGTTCAATAAAATTTTTATATATCTAAAGTTATTATAAAATGACTCCAATGAATTAATTTAAACTTATATAGGTATTATGTATATATTTTTACCTAAAATAAATTTAAAATAAATAAATAAATATTAAAATAAAAAGTCGGTTTTAACCAATAACGCAGTGTTTTTCACTATTCATCAAAAATTGAATGTTTTAAAAAAAATACCAAAAATTTACCCTAAGCTAATTTTGATATTCCGAATTCAAAAATGAAGTCCATTTTAAAAAATAAAATTCAGAATATTTCAAAAAGTGGGTATTACTATTCATAAGGGGTAGTTTGATTTGTCACGGTGTGTTAGAATCTTGAAGTTGCATATAATGCAAGTTATTGCATTTTTCAAAGGGAAATCTACCATTGAAGCTTGGGGTGTTATGTAACACCCCGAGATTTTATGAAAAATATTCTTTTTAATTTCACTAATTCCTTCGGTTGTATGCTACACCAATATTATCTTGCGCTATACGCAACACCGTATTAGTTTGCAGTATACGCAACCCTAACTTGGCTTTCATTACACGCAATCACGACCTTCCTCGATAGCGTGTGTAGTATGCAATACCAGGTTTCACAAAAAAATGATATATTATTATAATATTATTTTGAACTAGCCGTTATGAATATTATTAACTACATTTTGAATTTTATAACATTATTTTTCATCATACATATTTTCTAGAACATGGTATGAGAACAAAATAATTTTTTCGGGTAAAATAAGTATTTTTAAAAAAATGCAGTTTTGCCACCTTTTGATGGCGCACCCACTTTAAATCTAGTTTTTGACATGTTTATAAGTTAAATTTGACAAAATAAAATTCTTCCTTGGATTCAGGATGTAAAAATCTAATTTGGATAAAGTTTTGATATTTTTCTGATAATTTCATATTTTAATGAATAGTAAAAATACGCTATATTTTAATTAAAAACAAATTTTTTCATCGCAATAATTTATATGGTTAGATTATCTTTTTAATTAATTTTAAAGTGTTATTAGAATATATTTTTACCATTTAATCCAATGTTGGTCATTGGAATTAATTTAACTTTGAAATTGGATATAAATAAGTATCAATCCTTTGATAGTTATTGTTTCTTAAAAACATGCTATTTGTTTTGATAACGGGAATTAATTTTAAAATTAATTAATGCCACTTCTATGTTTTGAATTTGGAAAAATAGACATCAATTTTGAATTCGGAATATCATGTAATGCTTTGGCCGAATTTTTGGTATTTTTCTGAAAAACTTCAATTTTCGATGAATAGTGAAACCACTTAGTGGTGGTTAAAAAAACCGACTTTTTCATTTAAATGAAATTTTACCACTTCTGTGAATTGAATTTCGAAAATTCAAGAGACACGGTTAATATCAAGGACTAAAATGTGGTTCAATGAGATGAAAATAATTTTTGGTGAATAGTAAATTTTTACTTTTATTTACCACGGTTAAAAGTAAATAGGGCAATTAATGGTAAAAATGATATTAATATTACCCTAACACATGTCTTAATTCTATTGGATAAGTTTAATTTGACCAAAATCAACCATAGGAATAATGTATGACCATTTAGCCCCACTTGGATTAGATTAGGACATTTAATATTATTTTATTCAAAGAAGGGTTAAAATAGTTAAAATCAAAGTTTAATAAGTAAATAATTTTTAATGTAGGGTTATACATAAAATAAATTTGACTATAAATATTCATTAAAAATATAAAAAGATTTCTTACATAATGGTATTTTAATTATAATTTTTAGACATTAAATAATTTAATTTTTTTAGGACACAAAGATGATGCAGTAATTATCTTATTAATGAAATATTGACATAATTGATGTTATAAATACCAAAATAAATGTAATTTGAGACATTTTATGAATTAAACTAATTTTATAGGTTAATATGACATGTTAGTATTGATTTATTTAACTTTTTTTTGAACTAATCATTCTGTTATGATTTTCACAAAAATCAATTACCAAATATGTCAAAATTGACATAAATAGTTTTTAAGACAAATATTATATTATTAATTGTTATTTTATTCGTAAAAATCTAAGGTTAAGAAAAATGACTTAGATAAGGTTATATATATTAATAATAAACAACTTGGGGTTATTTTGGCTTGTTATAGTAAGTTTATCAACCTTATAGTGTAAGAAAACAAGAAGACACAGTAAAAGTTAAATTATTTAACTTAAAGTTAATTCTAAATGATAAGGTTAAAATAGAAACCTAAACTTGTATAAATTATATTGGATGAGAGTATTTCGAACCATCCCCACCTTAGATTAGAAATAAATCAATTTGGAACTATTATAAACCGAATATGACTTTATAATAAAAAAATATTATTAGTTTTTTCCAAAGGTGCCCCTCTCCTGCCTTATAACAGGGAACCTCCTCCCTCTCTTCCTCACACCACTTTGAGCCTTAAATCACGGAAAAACCCTACCCATTTCTCTTATAAACTTCTCTAGAAACATCCTAGAGGTCCTAGTCTTCTTCAAAGACCAATTTTAGTGCCCTAAAAGGAGGTCTCAAAGAGGCGCTTCAAAGAAGAGGTAATGTCCGTTACCGATTCTTTCAACTTTATTTCTTCTTCCACTTCTTATTATTTAGTTATTTCATTATGACGTAATAACATTAGTATCAATAATATAGTGATATGTCATTATAAGTATGAAACAACCATATTTCACCATCTATCCATCCTACGGAAAACGAAATCAACGCGCGTGCGTACGTACGAAATACCGTCTCCACGCCATGGTGTAATCTATTTTCCACCACCACCTTACTTGGATGGGTATAATGGTGAAAGTAATGAATATATATGATTATTTTAAAGTGATATTGATTCTGTAATTTTATACATACACTTTAATACAATTCGACGATCATGGAAATGATATCATCGCCCGTGCGTACGTATGGAATACCGTATCCACGACGCGATGAGATTCACTCTCCATGATAACCATTCAAGAATGATTATAAAGTATATATAATAAGTAGTCATGAAATATATGAAATAATAATGCTACTGGATTTATGTATATATATATTTATGTCATCTACTTAATTCCATTCAATTCAATAAGAAAATGAAAACAACGTTCATGTGTACGTACGGCCTACCGTCTCCATGAACGGTGTATTTATTTCCATTTATCGATCCATTATATATATGTATATTCTGAATATATATTATATATAAATTATGTTTTACATTATGGATGTAATTAATCATGATCTGAGTAATCATATGAATAATTACAAGTTAAAACACGAACGCAAAATGAAACGATTTTACCCAAAACGATACTTTAACATGAATTTACAAAAGAATGGGTAATATAAAGTCATAAGTGAACCATATATGATATAATAACAATTAATATGATTCTGTAATAAGTTAATGACATTATTTAAATCATTATACATGAGGTTTGGATACGTACTAAGCATATCAGACCTAAGTTAAGGGATAATTTTGCAAATCTCATTTTTATCCAAGATTGCTTATTCCTAAGTATTTACTGGGGTTGTTTCTATCATCCATGTCCATGTTTTATAAAAGTGTTTTCATGTATGTTTAGAGTCCTTTTTACCCATTTTTGACTTTTAGTACATGGTATGTATGGAATCTTTCTTTTACAAGATACTTTTTGACTTTTTAAGAAAATGTACGAGAAGAATGTTTTTTTAACTTATACGGCATGAATGGATTTTTATGGTTTTAAAGCCTTATTTTCATGAGTATTCCTCCAAAATATTTCATAAATATTTTAAAAAAAAACTATTTCTTTTAAAATTGCATGACGTTTTGTGAAAAGAAATTGATTTTGAAGAAGAAAGGATATTTTCCTCAAGAATTCATTTCAAGTGTTTTATCAAAACCATTTTCCCATCTAAGATGTCATTATTTAATATGTGTATGTTTCAATTATAATATCTCTATTATTTACATGGTTTCAATTTTCTTATGATGAAATGATATCCATTTGTTTTATATGGATTATGTGATGATGGGATGATTTTTATGAAACCCATTTTATTCTTTGGGTTATGATGAATGTTTTAATTTTATTTTATGGCACAGGTAAGAATGTTTTCATTATGAGATGGGTGGGACCTATATCTCCCTATAATGCATTGGGTAAAGATTTATATCTCATTAGATAGACATGGCTGGAACAGTAAGTTAATCCGGTTCAGAGTTACAGGACTGAAACGAGGAGTGAACTCGATTCAGAAAGGGACTTTGTCCACTAATATGGTCTTGGCAGTAATGCCTTGTCTACTATGGAAATCATAACATGTGCTGAATGGTTTCCACAATTACATGTTTTATTCCCATTATATTTTATCAATATTGATGTTCCTTTATTATATATGCATTACATACTTCCATGATTTATGTCTTTTCTCAATATTTTGATGTTTAAACATTATGTTCATGTTTTTAAGTTCAAATGTATATGGTTTGTTTTATTTTCTCCAAGCTTACCCTTGCTGAGTATTTGAGCTCACCCTTTATATGTTTTCTCTTCCCCAGGATTTAAAGAAAGGTTTTAGGTAAGAAAAAAAAAGTGGAAGATCATTAATGGAGATTTTGGTGATCTTTCACCATGATTAGAAGATAATATTCCGAGTTTCCAAAGACACTAAACTATTACAGTCCTTGTGTGTCTATTTTTGTAATGTATTAAGTATTACACAAATGTAATGTAATGTCCATGTATGCAAGTTTTGGGTCTCTACATGTTACAAGTAATATATGTTATCGTGTTGAGTGCCTCTCCTGATATTTCCGTAATCATTCCCGTGTGAAACATCATACTTTTATATTTCTTTATTAAAATATAATTAATCCTTTTAGACACTCTATTCTTTAGTAGAGTTATACGAATAATCTTCTCTTTATTATTCCTTCATTCATACAAAAATTTCTAATGCTGTGTATAGTGTACTCACCATATTTTTTTGTACGTATTAATTTTATCATCTATACAAACTCCCTTTATTGTAGTTAAGTCCTCTAAATTTACACTCAATATAAATTATACTTATGGCTCAAGAATTAAATTTATACATTCCTTGTTAAATCATCAATGAATGTATGTATGTAAATAGAACCACTAGAGGACGTAACTAGGGTATTCCCATAATTATAATAGTGTAAAAGATCAACCATATAGTTCCTTGGCTTCTGACCATATAAGATGAATGTTACTATTACCTACTTTTCCAACATAGAACATTCAGTCTTACCTATTTCTATTTGATCATGATTTAGTATTCCCTTATCCTATAGAACCTGTATATTCAAATAAATGAGGTGACCATGTATATAGTTTCATATATATACGAACCAAAAAATTTTAAAATTACGACCACTATAGTTTTTTATGTTTGTTTAGACTAATTAATGATTCCCATATTTTACATTCATTGTTATTATCTTGGAACCCCTAGTCACATTCTAGAATTTATTTTACTAGGAAATGCCATAACCTTAATCATTTAAATGTATAATGGAAATAATATTCTTCTATATACTAGGAATGTGTGGAAATTTTTATAGATTAAATTATTCTTCATTCATCACTAGATATTTAACTCCCATATTTTTAACAACTTCTAGGGCTTCACTATCTTATAATGGGACTTTCCCAATCTTTCCTAATACATAATTACATATGAATTATTGATCACCATGTGATTAATTGGTGTATCTAGAGTCAATCATTCATGCTTATACTAGATTATAAGTTCATAACAGGTACTTATTTATATATTTATTTTTGTTAATGGAATCATTACTACCGATCATGGATTTTTTTATAGTCTTATCATTACTAAATTTTCAATATTTCGTGATTTTTAATTCTTTCCAACATTCAAATTATTTTGGATCAGGGCCAATTGACTTTAAGTGAATCTTCTTCGACTTCATTTCTCGATTCTTTTCAACCAATAATTAGATTTTCCAATATTGTGGTTAAAATACTCTTTTTAGTGCATTATGGGTACAAGTTTTTTTTAACCTAAACATCCCATAGCTAACAATGATTGAGTATCTTATTCTAGATACCAACCAACACCACATATATTTTTCTATATAAGTTTCAAATGGAAATAACCATTTCATCACATATATTTGGAAGTGAATATATGTTTATAAATGATGATACTCCATCCGAAAAAGTTACTGTTTATATTTGGAGTTACTCAGAAATAATGGCGATGTAATTAATGCGACCCACCATTGGTCATCATTTAATCAACCATAATTCGAAAAATCATCACAACCTAATGACTTTTTAAGGGTTATGAGTTCTTCATTCATATCTACCAACCCCATCATAACATATATTTTAGTCTCCTTATCTTGAATATGTAAATAATCATTTAATATAATAATAATAATAATTAATTATAGTACATGCAATTTCTTATCAATGTTATCCCATTAATATTTCTCCATCAACACTAGATTAACTCCAAAAAGGCAACCTATATGTATTTATAAATTAGATAGTCTTATATAAGAATTCCATAGAAACCAAAATCCAAACCATTATGTTTTGAATCATGATATTTTGTTCATCTGATTCCCTGCATGTTATACTATTATTGTGTTAAAACATGAACATAAAACCCCACCCTCTGATATTATTTTTTTGGGACACAACAACAATTACAAACTGATCCATGATACTACTGATAAAACCACCATATGTATTATTAAAAATACACCATATGTTTTTACATATATTAGTGTAGTGGAAAACCTAATATCTGGTGCATCTTTTCCTCATCGACTATGTTTGACAGAAGTAGGAGGCCACTACATCTTACTCACCACACTAAGTTTACTTTTCACATTCTTGTCATTACATAACATAAAAGTTATGAAAATAAATTTCAATGAGAAATTTGAATTAAAAATATAGAATGTAGTGAAATAACACAATACATAATGTGATTCCTAATTTTTCCCATTTTTATATGTGAGTCAAACTTATTCTTTATTTTAGCATAATCATAAGATTAATAGTGAATAAAAATAGATTATAAAGGAATTTAATAATAAGGAACATACATTATTTATAATAATTGATCAATTAGAAGATAATATTCAATGATTTACGCTAAAATACACATGTAATTAAACACTATGATTAATTGAAAAAACTGGTTAATCATACTACTCAAAAAATAGGATCAAGAGACATAACCATCTAAGATTGGTTACCAACCTCGTGACACATCATATTTACTAAAATTTTGGACTTCCCTATGCTCCACCAGTATAAGATGTCATTTGTTAAAAAGTCTAGGGAATATCTTCTCTATTAGCAGCTGGTTTTTATTGGACAGTCTAGGTAATTTACTCCATTATAGGGAAATTTAGAACACAATGAATTGAGGAACAAAAACATAGAGGTAAATTTTGATTTATGTAAGGATTTAGAAGGGATTGTATGAATACGATCAATTTAATTTGGAATCTCCCATCTAAAGCTTCATCTAACCATGATAATAAAACTATGGTCCTGAGAACTCATGGAAGTATGCACTATAGTTTAAATATGTACATAAAGTAATTATTAAATAGTGTAGAAGTTAACACTAACCCCCATGTGTTACTTAAGAGAATAATTGATAAATATCTCTCACTCACCATCAAAGGAAAAACTAAATGACTTCATTTTTTATGACTATGAAATATTTATTTCAAGGTGATTTGAATTATGCTCTTGAAAAATTCAAAATCTAGGGGGATTTAACATTTACCAATATTCCACTATTGGATATTTAACTCAGGGGAGACACCTACATTAGCGATTTATAATTGTTTCATTGCATATGGTATAAAGGTGAATTAACATTTGAAAATTTAATATATAGAAGAAACCTAATACATAAGTAGGGGATGATTTTTTGGTCATTTTCATCTACCATTTGAATGATTTTTAAAATGTATTTTTTATTATTAATGATAATAGTTTCAATAAAATCAATAAAATTGATGTCCAACCAAAAGGTGATGTCCAATATTTGGAAACCTATAAAGAGTTTATATTATAAAATGAATATTTAATATTATTTTAATAAAATAATCATAAAATAATCATATTTAAGAATATAATTTATTGATATCCCAATATATATTTTCATCGATTGTATTAAAATGGTTATATCTTATATATTAAAATACCCATTTATCCCCTCCCCTTCCTAAATTCTAATATGTTTCCCATTTTTAATTTTTTATACCTCATTTCTATATTCATCATTGGAGGTGATATATTCCTTTCTGATTAATAATATATGTTCTTAAATCTCTCTATTTTCATGTTTACATTCATTTTTTCTCCTCCTATGTAGGTAGCTAATATTTTATCTATTTCAGTTTCATATCCAACGTCAATAAAAACAAATAAATTTATTATTATTTTTTAAATATGTAAATCTTGGGTGTTACACAAAGCTTCCAGACAAGTGGGAATTATGAAACCTAGTCTATTTATTGAGGGAGTCTTTAATCAATAGAGAATCTAATTTGACATAACTCTGACTCCTAAAATGAAAAAACAATATTCCAGATCAAACCTCTAATTACAATACAAGTTCAAGGTAGATGAAATATGAATCTTATATTAACATCCCTAGAATATAATTATTGGTTTGGAAAATTTATATGAATTTTATTAAGAACATAAACTAAAGAATACACTTATTCATAATATTTAAAAAATTATAACTAAATAGAATAAGGAATACATTTTAAATAAAGTTACATTTCAAATGTTTAAGGATGAGATAAAAATATATGTAGAAATAAAAATATTAATCATAATTGTAAACATTTCATAAATTTTTCTTAATTTATTATGAAATTTCAATAAATTTTTTTATAGACTCTATAGATTTATAATATTAACATTTTACATTTTACATTATATGTAATTTTATTTCATTATATAGGAAATTTTATGAATTATATATTTTTATAGTCCAATATATATTTAGTTAATTGTTTTATAGAAAATAAATTTTACTTAGTTAATATTACTTAAATTATAAATCAAATCAATCATAAAAAATTTCTAGTGCTATTTTAATAATACCAGGAATAAGCCCCCATTTAGTATAAAAGATTTTAGGGTAATTATAAACAATTTTTAAAAAATAAAATATTTATGAATTTGGACTTATTATATAATATATAAAAACATTATAAATTACTCATATAAATTTATATATGAACACTTTTATTTAAACTATATGATATGCCAAAACATTTTGAAAAATTACATAATATTCACATTTAATATTAATAGAATATTTGTAATAAAATTTTCTTAAAAAGTTAATCAATTAATCATCAAAATTTTCAAATTAAATAATTTATAGTATATTTTCTTGTAAATTTAAAAATATTCTATAATATATTTTCCCATTATTTATAAACCATTATAAAGTAAATAAATTAAATTTATAATTTAAAAATAAGAAAAATAAAATTTTCTACTACAATATATTTTACCTTTCCTATCATGTAATTATCCCTTTATTTCTTATCATATTCTATAATAGATAATATTAAAATTTTAACGTAATGATTTTGTGTATCTATATAACATTTAATGATATATATTATATCATATTAATCATAAAATACTATATTTTTCATATACACTATGTAGAAATCGTGTTTTATAATTGGATAGGTTTGTATGATATGACTATTATGAATCCACAATTATAACATATGTTTTGTAATAAAATATAAAATATTATACCTCCTAATATATAACATACCTAACAAATACCTTATCATATTTTATGACTCACATTAGGATAAAAAATATGATATCAATTTCTACATTTTACAATATATATTCATAAATCTAAGATCATGGAATGCTATGATACCACTAGTAGGTTTTTAGGGAGTTAAATAATTCTTTTTAGCCATATTATGTGAATAAATATATAATCTCATGAATTACATATTCATAAATACAAAAAAATGCAGAACTATAAATCAAGAATATTATAAATTTGGTGTACCATTCACTGTAAATTCGTTAAATAATCATGAATGTATTTGTATATTCTTAATGGTAATAAAAATTAGGAAACCTAAATACATAAATCCTCTATGACATATCCATGGTTCGAGCTGAATATCTCATCATATGAGAGGTATTATCCATCATATATGGTGTACTAGCACCATGTGGGTAAAGAATATAGGATTTAAAATCATAGGGTTCAAAGAAGTATCAACTAATTATCAAGTTAAAAACCATACCACTTTTTTCCAATTCTAATTTATTTATATATATCTCTATGATTCTCCTGGGTGATTCTCTCATTAACCCATTAACTATAATGCATGCGTTAATGACATGGACAATTCATTAATCACACATAATAATGAAACTCATTCGCTCAAGTTAAAAATCACGTAATGGTTATATTACAATACCCTAGGTGGAAGTTTGATCTAAATGTTATCATGAAAATTTTTAATTGGAATTGAGTATCATATCCTTTTCCAAATGAAATTCTGAATATGGTTGACCGAGATGGTTGTTCCTAATCATTAAAAATTATGTAGACAACATGTATTTCATACATGGAGATGTTCCCATTAATACATTACAATTGAAGAATAAAGTGGAATGAAATTTTATTTTATGGCCTATGATAAACCTTTGTTGTAGAATATGTTCTTTATTTGAACTGAATAAACTCTATTATATAAAAGGAATCTTATGATAACTTTTATCTAAAATATACTGTATGTATAAACTCTTGAAGTGTCCATATTTTAAAATATGATATGCCAAGTGTGATAAAATATATCATATACACATAACATATTTATGGAACATCCCTTTCATCTTGATGGTCTGGAAGAGCTCCTCTCGTGAATCTTCTTATCTTCCAATAAACCACAGTGATCCATGGTGAGTTCAGATGGTTATTCCTAATAGATTTAGGTAGGATATTTATATTTTTTCTATTTCCCATTCATTATTTTTACTTACCTCTCATTTTTGGTTTTAGGATAGCTATATGAGTTATAATTTTATTGGAAAACTATGAAATCACACTAAAAGGGGGATTTGTCCATATATTTATACATATATACAAGAATTTTACACAAAAACCTTTTTTAAGGAAAAGTTTTTCTTCATTGGTTTGGTATTCATTTAGATCTTAAGATAATAATTTACCAAGGATTTTGTGATAAATAAGGAGATATTTTGTGTGCAGGTTTTTTAGGAATATTCCAAGGTTAATTTTCACATTTATAGTTGTGGTTATTGAATCAAAACCCCACTCAGTTATTTTTCTTGGGTTATTCCATTAAAAAAGATTATTCTGTTAATTTTTTTTCTATAATTGTTAATAGTTAATTAATAGAGGTTTGTGGTTGGTTCTAGAATTTTGTGTCTTGGATGGTGATATTTAAGGAATTATATGGAGAGGATGAGTGTTGTTTGAGGGGAAATATATAGAGTGGTTAGTGACCCTAAAAAATATTAAGTAATGAATTTTGTTTTTCGCGTGGTATGTTATATATATTTACAGGAAATATTTTTTGGGTGAGATGAATATAAACTGAGTGGATATGGGTTTAAAAAGGAATAGGTAAAACATATTAGGTTTGGAATGAAAATTTATATAATAATAAAATTTTATTTGAAATTCCTTGGAGGTTTTTTCTCATTGTGATTTATATGTTGGTCATAGACTAAGAACAATTGATGGTTGAAATGGATGAATTTAAAACATGTGATAGATCAATTCCATGTATTTTTTAAAAAGGGTCTATGAGAGACATTTTCAATGTTTAGTTATTGTGTGATGGGATTAATATATCATATTTTTTTATAGATTGTTTGTAAGACACCAGAGATTGACATAAATTTTGTTGGTTGGTAGAGTAAGGTGTGGATCACGAGTGGCTTGGGGAGGATGAATGTAAGTTAATAAAATAAACTAGTGGTTGGAATATTATGTTTTTATGGGGTAAGAATGGTCCAAATAATGTATTCCATGAGGGTGAACCCCAAAAAATAGTATGATAAATGTTCTCGTGTTATGGTATGTGTATAAATGAGTCCAGTGGGCTGAAATATCTCCTTAGTGATGAATGATATTTGACAAAATCAATTTAGATCCCTTATGGAATTGAGAGATAATTTATAAACATTGTGACGTGTTAGTGGAATATTCATCATTTTTTGAATTGAGAGTCAAGGAGAAAATTAGTGGGTTAAGATCACATGAATACAAATCATTTAGTAGAGGTTTTTGAGTAAAATGAGTGGAACTATAGTGGAGGGTCTCAACATTCTGGGTTTATGTGATGTGTAGTATCTAGTGAGAGATAAGTTTTAATGTGAGTTATGAGATATATATGATGTGTTATTTACTATCTATTTATTTATGGGATACACTAGGATTTGAGATGAAAATAATATGTAATATTATATACAATTTCTATGTATAGTATGAACGAGGCATCAGATATTTTTATATTTTATGATGATAAATAAAATTATAGGGGAAATAGTGGATAGATTACTTGAAAAATTTCATGACTATTATAGGGGTGTTAGTGAGTTCGGTCCTCCACTAATTATGCGTTCTTCCCAGTGAATGAAAATTATTATTCCCTAGAACCACACTCCCATGTTTGGAGCCAAAAAAAGAAACAGTAATTACTATCATTAATTAAAACTATAGATTCATTGAAATATATATCCCATAATTAAACGAGTTGAAGAAAATATTTCACTATATATATTCCCAATACCTTTTAGGTTTGGATATTTAAATAATTAAAAAAAACAGAATATAACAAAGACCGTTATTTTCTAAATAGTTGGATACTTTTTTCACTATATAAGAAATTATTGAATCCATAATATGTCTTCAAAGTCACCCAAAAATTCATTCACATGTTCTATACTTATAAAAATATCACATGTAATTCTTTTTATCAAGACCTAGGGAATGAAATCATAAAAAATGGGCGAGATCAAACACTTAGTATGGGAACTATATAACTGATGCTATAAAAAACATAATAATGACATATATAATATGAAAGATGTAAAAAATCTAAATTAATTGATAACCAATTGTAATTAAGAGCACTCTATATCAATTAAAAGAAATGAAAATTGGGGAGACAATAATTACTAATCTTATACTGATGGAATGCATAATTTTGGTCATTGAAATCATTTTGTGAAGGCCTTGTGAAAAGATTTTATAATGATAAAGTTAGAGGAAAACACCAAAAATAAAGTTTTTATTTCATATGAGGCCATTATTTTCATCGAGGATATATATAATGACAAGCCTAACTCATCAATTTTTTAGGTATAATTAATTCAGTATAAGAATCTATAAGAAATTTCATATGGTGCCCTATAGAACCCTTCTTTGAATAAATACACAGATATCAATGTAATGAAGAATATGGAATGCTAATATATAATAAATATACATTAACAACAAATAATCATTAAGAATGTCAATACTTTTACACATGTTAATAAAAGGTATAACATGATAAAAAAATAATCTATAGAAATAAGGTGGATTTTCAAACAATAGATAACCAACATTCAAATAATCATCCATTTTTGGATAAAAATATATAGAACACCATTACTTTACCCTAAGTAATTAAATGGTATAACATGATTCCAAGGAAAAAGGATGATGTTAAGACAATAAATAATCAAGTTTCTAATAATCATACATATTTCAATAAAATTATATAGAAAAAATAAATATATTAATAAAATAGATAAAATGATCATAACCCATCTAGAGGAAGAATACATATGGTTGAACCACACATAGTAAACTTTAAAATACTCATATTTATTGAAA
Organism: Viscum album; assembly: GCA_963277665.1. Lineage (NCBI taxonomy): Eukaryota > Viridiplantae > Streptophyta > Magnoliopsida > Santalales > Viscaceae > Viscum > Viscum album. The sequence continues at coordinate 59,972,780 of OY728137.1, read as the reverse complement.
TAAAAATGTACAAACACCAATAATTTTACCTTTCTCAACAAAAGTGTTTTGATGATCATAACCTATAGAGAGAGATATATGAATTATAGTTATAAAAAACATAGTAAAATTCTCTATGTAATTAATAATCACCCATATCAAAATAAAAAATAAATATGTTTTCAAATTTTCACCAAAAAATTAATTCAATAACTTCATATATAGTCACACCATTAGCTAAAACCATATTTTGTAATGGTTTAATTTTAAGTATATTATTGAGTAAAATTATCATAATCAATAATGAAAAATGAATAGGATGGTTTAAAAATTACATTACCCTAGTGTAATAAAGGAAACATAGAAATATGTTAAAATTTATGAATGACATCCCTAAAAAGGAATATTTGAATGATACCACCCAAAAAGAGATAAATAATTAGATTGTTTGGTACTGTGTGTTTGTTCTGTTGAATGATAAATATATATTATATTGTAAACTGTTAAATATGAACCTAGTTAGGGTAAATCCTTTTGAAAATGATATTATAAATGTAATTGAAAAAATAATAAATCTTTTTGAAAACAATTTTTACATTGACACAAAAGATAATGTTAGATGTCACTTCAAAAAGATTTTTTAAAATGGTGATGTTTTAAAATTTTAAAACCATGAAATTTAAAAGCAGACATAAAAAATATTTCCTTTAAAATACCTAACTTTTATCATGGATAAATTTCTAGTGGATGAAAAAAATATTAATGTTAATGGAAAACCCTATCCAATACATTTAAAAATACCATTGTTCAAAGATCACATTTCAAAAAGTGTAAAAAAATTTGTTTCAAAATATATTTTTTCCATATAGTTGGAGATAATACAATAAAATAAAATATTATAGTGGGATATCCTAGGATTTAAATATTGATGTTAATAATGAATAAATATAACTCATTGAAAGAAAAATTGAATTTTCAGTCTTCCATAAAAAATATTCTGCTTAATGTAAATAATATTTTAGAAAGATGTATTTTTTGTATAAAAGTAAACTCATTGAATAAATTAAAATAAAACATAATATAATAAATTACTTAATGTACCCATCCTTTAATTATAGGAGGATTATTATAACTCAATGAATTATAATTTGGCTACCAAAATATTTTTAACTGGGGAAAATATTCAGTAAAATCCATTTGATGAAAATAAATAGATAGGGATTAGTATTTATGATGAATAAAAAATATATGATTAATATACATTCATTGGTAGTGAAAACACCATTCAATGGAAAACGTGGTTGTTAAAGTAAAAATCCCCAAGGAATTACTATTGATGAAAAATGACTCTTGCAGGTTGATTAACATTTAATCCAAACCCCTAAAAAGAGTAGGAATGTAATTTAAAAAAATATATCATGATTAAAATATAATTCTGATATGGCATTGCAAATTGGTATTATATACCCCACATAAATAAAATTTGGTTCATAAAACAAAACATGGAAAAAAGAGAGGAAATTGAGATGAAAACCCTTACCGTGTATTCACTCTTACTAGACCATTTTCTATTCTCCTGTATAATGAAAATAACTATTTTAATAAATTTTCTCCAAAAAAATAATATAAAAATACAACCCTTTTTATAATTATTTTATTACAATATATTAAAAATCTACTAACTGATTTGAATTTATTTTTATTATTGGGTTTTTGAACTTTCAGTTCCTTGTTTTGTATAAATTTTGGGATCAATTATCACTAATTGGATTAAATATCATTATTACCAAATAATTTAGAGTTTTATTGGTGAAATATACATCATATTTATCCTATAAATCCATGTTTTTCAAACCCATTATAGGCATTGTTGTAAAAAATACAACATCGCTTCATGGAGGCGGTAGTCTACACGTTCGTATGATCGATATTTTGGTTTATCTTAGTGGACATAGTGGAATTAATAGTTTTTATAACTAATATAATGAAAATTAGTTAAAATATGTATTTTTTGTTAAATATATTCACATGGTCAATGAAGTATAGGATAGTAAAAAATAGGAAGTAATGCAAAGGAGAAGTTAATACTCACATTAGTGACATCAATTTTCTCTACGAATTCCTCTTTGAAATGGATGACTTATTCTAAAAAATAAATACTAGATGATTTTTTACATGCTATTAGGTTTTAGGATTATATATTTGGTAGAGTCTAGATAATAAATTATTTATAATATGTGAGTATTAATGTATTCAATGTGTTTCCTTTTTAAAAGTGAACATGGTGCTAGTTTTGGAAGTAATAATTATGTTTTCAATAATGAAATGATACTAGTCAAAGTTCAATGGATACAAAATGGAAAATATTTAATGGGGAAGTGAGTGTGTGATAAAACTCACATAAAATAATCATTTTTTAGATAACCTTGAGTGTATTAGTAAAATTTCTTTTAATTTTTAAAATTTTATGAAAAATTACTTTTATATCGGTAATTAATTATTATCCTTAGTAATTAATATTAATAAAAAAATTATTATTGACCTTTTCAAATAAATTTACCCATTTTATTTTAAATTTTAAATTAATTTTATCAAATAAAATCTTTTTGGTCTTGAAAATGTAATTTTTAGATTAGCACATAGAACACAAAATAACAATTTTAAGAAATTGGGTATTTTAAGAATAAAATTAATGGGTAAGAAAAATTTATGAAAAGTAATAATTACCATGAAATAAATTAGTTTATTATAAATAATGTTAAACATATATGTATTTAATGGTTATCCAAAACTGAATCACAGATTGAAAATATTTAATTCAACCAAAAGAAAAAATTGTTTTTTTTATTAATCTCAAAATTTAATGTATTTATGAAAATGGTGGACATAGGTTTTATACTATAATATAATATATTAAAATTAGAGAATTTTATCCTTACATAAATATTTTATAACATATTTTTTTTAAAATTCATTGATATTTTATATAATTATAAAATCATAAACATCATAATTTCTGAAAAGCCATATTTTTAGACAAAAAACAATATTTTCTAAAAATCCCATAAATTCATCACAACATAAAATTATTATTATAAATAAATAAGTTAGGTTCATATTTTAAAATTAAAATTATTAAATTTAAAAATTAAAATTTTATATAAACTCATAAAATATTATGAAAAATCGTTTTTATTAGAATATTCCATTTTCTTATATTTACGTTTATTTTTATTGTTTCATATCATTTAACAAGTAATTTAGTGTCAAAAAATTATTAATACCAAACATAACTTATCATAAATAATTATATTATTATTTAAATATATATTCATATTTGATAAGGAAATATTTTTAAAATAATTACATAAACAATAAATGTTTTTTAGTCATTTTCGGTAAACTAATTGAATTTTATTAATACTAAAAGTAAAATTTATTTTCATCATACATATATTTCATAAATTAATTAATACTATTCATTCATACTAATTCAATGATATGGTTTAAATTAGAATTCTTAAATATTTATTTTTTAAATATATATATATATTATGATTTTTTATGTTCAGTGTTGCATGAAGAGTAAGAGGATAATCAAATTGCCTCATTTAATGGATTTAATTTATTAGAATATTTGGTTGTTACATTATCCACCTTAAATTAACTACACCCTCACATTTTTAATTATCACTCACTATTGAATGTCTATGAGGTTACTCTTATTTTATTTATCATTCAAGATGAAACTTCAAATATGGAATCTATATTACAAACTTAGGCAATAATAAGTTAATTAACCATCATAAGAATATCATTCCTACAGTTATATACCAAAGTATGTAAATATCTTAATCATATATTATAAATCACATACGTTTTTTAAAACCATTTTAATCTCCAAGACATTAATACAAATGGAGATCATATATTAATTTTAAAATTGACTCTTATCTCCAACAACTAGTTCTTAATGTCACACACTAGTCTATATATATCATAATAAAAAACAAGATAAACATTACCTAAAAATATTATGAATAAAATAACAATACCATGGTTACCAATACTATCTAAATCCAACCATTATTATATAAATTTCAAGAGTATATAAAACCTATGAGTTATCCAAACAACAATAATCTATTCTCCCATAGTAATCCCCCAAAATATAATATTTCCATAAAATAAATTTTTATGTATATTAATACAAGTTAATATATATATATATATGTACATATAATGAAAAAAAAACAATAAAAATCATTGGATTTTTCAAAATATTATCCATACTTATAATATATCAGAATATCAATGAAAAATACTACCAACTAATGAGAATTTCTTAGAGCTTAAAGATTTAATTTCTATTAAAATATCAAACCCATTACTATATGTAAGACTAATAATCACACCTTTTATTTCATAATAATAATATACCATGATCTTCATCCATTTAAGTATGCTAACTTATTCAGATATAATATATAGTGTTATCTAGACACAACCCTTTCTTAATTTAATTTCCGTGATCCCATTTTTAAAATATTATAAAAAAATTTGTTATCGATAAAATAATAGTATGTGATTTTATGAATATGAAATATGAATATAAATATATCTCTTTAACTTCATTTTATCCATTGATATATTAATTTCAATCTATTTTTTTTAAGTTACCTTCTATTTTATTCGTTAACCTAATTCCTTACAGAAACTATGAAATCAATAATTCCTAGTTGTTGGTAAAGAAAATATGATAAACCAAATCATATCCACTGGGAGAATCCATCTAGATGTACAATTTTATGTCCATTCATCATGTATCAGAGTGAAGATTGATTTAGTTCTTAACTAACCCTTTTCTAGGGGATTAATTTTGAGTGTATCAATTCCCTCGATATATCCACTTTAGATTATCTAGAAAGATATGTATTTATAAGAGGAAAACTTATTTAAGAAATTATGAATTATTTTAGATATCAACTTATACTTAGAATGATCTCTATAGTCTTTAATAATTTTCTTTATCCCGAATTCCCAAATACAATTTCAATTATTACCTTAAAATTGAATCATATACTTATTCAAATGTGTTATATATAACATTTAAGTTATGATAAACCCTAAATTATCCTAAAAAAACATAATAATATCTAAATTTAACTTCTCCCTACTAGGATACCAACTTTAATTCCCTATACAATCAATCGATAGTTCGTTACCATAATTATATATATATATATATATATATATTAAATAATGGCTTTAATATCATCTATTTTTTGTGACATAACTATCCCATAATAACATGATATAAGAAAATATTTCATTACCTATATTCTCAAGACCATTTGGTTTTAAATATTTTGAGTATTAAGAACAATCATAATATAATGAAAACCATTTCTTTCTAATATTTGGTTTTTTCACAATATAAGAAACTAATTAATCCATAATACGTATTCAACATGTCCCAAAATTTTTTCCACACATGATATATTTATAAACATATCACTTATAATACTTTTATTCATATCATAGGAAATGGAAATGTATGAAAGGGGTGATCTCAAATGCTCGGTAACAAAAATGTATAACTGAAGCTGTCAAAATTAATAATCATGAAATATATAATATGGTAGTATTAAATAATATGAATAATTCCATAATCCACTAAAATTGAGTTGATGTTGTATCCATGAAAATAAATGAAAACAAATATGACAATAATTAATAATCTCATTCAAAAAGATTTAATAATTTTAGATATCAAAAACATGTTTTCAAGGACTCAGGTCAAGGATTTATACTGATATCAGAAGTTTCATACACCAAAATGAATTTTTTAAAGTCTTTATCTATTATTATTTAATGGTAACATTATATAGGGTATAATCTTCTTTATTTTATAGATTAAACCCTCTCTTCATGATATCTTTTTCTGATATACATTGATAGATTATTGAGGTCAAATTGTGATCCACATTAGTTACTATTTTGATAGTTCAAGTCATGGATGTTATACACCATAGGTTCATATAGGTAAAATTTGGGATCAAATTTTTTCAAATATAGTATCCTATAATATTTTAAAATTTTCATTATTATCCTTGAATACTAAGTTATTACTATTTTTGATAAAAATGAATAATTCTTAATTTATTTTTATTATATTTATACTATATTGAATTAAATATTTTTATATATTTTTTGTATTCAATTGATTATAATGAATCTATAATTGTATCTATGTGATTTTATATCATGAATTATTTTAATTTTTTAATCAATATAATATTTTGGGTTATTCAATCAATTATAGGTATTAAAACATTGTTCATAAAAATAAAAATTCTATTTTTTTCTTAAAAAATTATGATTTTTTATAAATTTTTGATACTATACATATTGAGTATATATTTTTAATTGAAGGGAAGTCATGTGTTATTATATCAAATAATTTTATTTTTTCAATAATTGTTTAATTTATTTTTTTATTTTTATTGAACATTTTTAATATATAATATGAATATTTTCTATTTTGTGATTTAATAAAACATTAAAATAAATAGGGTACTTGTAGACTATTTAATGTTATGGAACCACTATGAAAACTAATATCTATTAAAACAATTATTATTATTGATAAAATAAAAAGTGTAATGACATAAATATGTTAAAAATAATAATTCTAATTGATAATGATATAAATTTATGGAATATTAAATATTATTATATTTTTCAACAAGTTCTATAAGATACATTATTTAGTCCAATAAAGAAAACATTCTGAACATATCAGTTGTGCTTGTTAGGGTTGATCAAGAATCAGTGAATGTCCAGTTCAATGGACCATTCACATATTGTAAAAGATATGAAGATCATGAAAAATTATAATTTTCCAATTGACTATATATAAGAAGGTATTATGAACCATGAGTTGATATTTTTCAGGATAAATTCATAATTTATTTAATTAACTGAGAACAATGATCACCTGACTCCTAAGATATTTCTTTATAGCATATGTGGACTTTCTAAAACAATTTTCGATAATCGATCAATTTACTTGTATGGTCTAATTGTAGAATCCTTTTAGAAGTGATCCCAAGGTTATCCTTTGATCTCTTAATGAAACTATTGAATTATGGTGTGCTGGCATGATTGACTGATCATCTTGTTCTATTCACATATATATATATATTGCTTTTTCTTTATTCAGTCATGAAGATGTTCTCTTGATCAATCAATCATAAGAGGGTGTGATGGGGAACACGAGGAATTGAGAGATCAATTCATTTTTCATAATGAATATTGTTTTATGTATATTATAAATTAAAATAAGTCTATTTATATATAAGGACCCAGCCTTAAACCTTACTTAATATTGAATTAAATTAATAATTGACATTGAGGATCTTTTCAGGTTTAGAGTTTTAGAGAATTAGGACATAACTATTACATCTCAAAAGATTACAAAGTAGAAACTTCTACTAAGATTCCATAAAATAAAAACTCTTAAAATGAAACATGTATAGTTCCATGTTTTTGGTAGCATGAATTTCCCTTGATCCCATCCTTGAACCTATTCCACATTAAGTCATGTGAAAACATTTCAAAAACTTGGGATGAGCATAAGAAGCTCAGTAAGGGATACACAAAGAATAAAAACTGTTAGTTTTTTCAAAACAACAAGTAAACCATGTATACTTTAACAAAGTAATACTTTTCCCCTTTTCAAAGTAGTAAAAAACTCTTCACTGAATAAAAGTTCATTACTTACCCTTCTGTAACCAAAAGATTTCCATAAAACCCATATAAAGATCACATAACATATAAAGGTAACTTGAGACATAAACATACTTAAGTGGAATAAACATAAGGTAAACTTCCACACATATCACTTAATGTAATAGCCATTCGACTGACTTCCATACATACTTAATGGAATATCCATACGGCCAACTTCCATACCCAATGCAATGGAGGTTATAACATAACCACCCGTCCTGGTATTCACGGCACCACCCGTCATATGGTTTATCACGTAACCACCCGTAAAATGCCCAAGTACCATCATTACACATAAAATATTGAAAATATAAACATTTCAATAACAAGATTTCATTTTCAATCACAATAAGTAATTCCAAGATATTGAATTAATTAATCTACTTTCAAAAACCATTTAAAAGAGATTTTTGAATCAATGTGTCCCATACCACTTTGAAGATTTTAATGGAATTATAATTTTAATACATTAATGTCTATATAAATAAATACTGAAAACCATTTTGAAATCATGGACATTAAAGATAAAGGTTTAGAATAATGAATCTTTAAAACATTTAAAATGGTATTTTTGTTAAAGAGTTTTTAACAAAATGAGAGACTCTTGAATACAAATTATTATGGAATAACATTTAATCCAAACTTTATAATATCACGAGAATAAAGGGATTCATGATATAATATGTCAAAGGACAGTATACACACCATATAAGAGTGAATTGGTGCATAACAACAATGAAGTCTCAAAATGTAAAATGAGATGAAATCCATTATAAAGAAGGTATCCTTAAATTAAGGATAAATCAATCTCATAATTTTGTGTGAAAAATATAAATACACCCAATATAAGTGGATATTAAGTGTAAAACAATCAAATATCATTCACACATATTCAGAGGATGACATATTCAATAACTACATGTTGAACCCAAAGAAATCGAAATTGGGTTAAGAAGTTCCCTTGGTAAAATTCGACAGCCTAACGGCGTCACATAAAATTTTACAAAAAGGGTTGATGAGAGAGATAAAGGGTATCTCATCACTTGGACATAAAATTTACATAAATAAGGATATATAAGAACATATCCCAACATAATAGTATGTGAATTAAAAGACATAACAAAAGAAGTCTTTTAAAAAGAGGAGGGTGAAAGGTCCCCTTACCGAGTTGGGTAACTTTCAAAAAGTACACCCCATGGAAGAAGGGTCGTACAATGAAGATTTAAATACCAATAAATGAAATTATACTACTCAAAGTGTATAATAATGGGCAGTACATACACCAATCAAATGAAATAGTGGCAAATTTAGCATAAATGTCACGGAAATAATGTGAGAAGAAAAATCCCTTACGAAGACTTGGCAGCCCAACGACGCCACTTAAAGCTTTCAAAAAATGGATTTATGAGATAAAATAGGGTCTCTCATCAATTTAAAATAAAAATTATAGTAGGAGTAATATAAAAGAACATCCCAATCATAGGAAAGATGAGATTAAAAGGAATGACATAAAAGAGTGTACTTAAAAAGAAAGAGAGGGGTAGGATCCCTTACCTTGGGTCCGACTTGACTCGATCGATCTGTAACGCCCTGAATAATAAACATGAGTTAATTTCTATTTGCTTAAGAACCTTTTTCAAGTTCATTATTCCTTTTATATCACTTATTTCCATTTTATAAACATTATGTAATCATTTAAGTTAATAATGTTTGTTTTGTCGATATTTGGTTCTTAAGTCGAAAGTGAACTTCTTACAATTACATGTTGTTCGTGTGGTCAAAGGTTCATTATATCCAGAATGATATTCATGATTTGGATATATATCATATATATATCCAGCATATACATGTATTTATAATATTACATAATCATTTATAGGTAATAAATGAAATGCACCATTCATGGAGACGGTAAGCCGTACGTACGCATGAACGCTACTTTCATTTATTTGTCATTTTAATGGAATTAAAACTAAATGATAGGTATGCATATATTAATTCCAGAATTATATTCATCATTTATATGTAACATACATTATATATATCCATTATAAATATATACTTATAATAGTACATTACATTTGGGGATAAGAAATGAAATGCACCGTTCATGGACACGGTAAGCCGTACGTACGTATGAACGCTACTTTCATTTATATCTCATACATTAATGGAAAGAAATAATAATTATATAGAGTTATATTATAATTCCAGTATAACATCATATATAATAACTTTAAATCCATCCTTTATACGTCCGACATATGGCATTAACGAATCACATCACTTTGAGGGGGCGGTAGTCCGCACTTCCTAAAATGTAATTATCGTGTTTACCCACAATGGAAACCATAAATGTATGACAAAAAAGAAAAATTAAGAAGCTTAAGTAAAACATAAAAATATTATATATCATATATAAATATATTGACATCTTAATGGCCACCTTTGAAGGTGTTATATTAGTGTTGAACAATCATCGTTTCGTGAGGCAGAAATTCTCCATCCACGAAAATAATATGTTCTTTAACCATTAGATGTAGGTGTGTGTAAGTGTAGCTCGAATCATTATTATAAAAAAAACCTAGTATATTTACGATACTGGAGTTGTTATAAAAGAAATGAATAAAAAGAGTTTAGGGGGTTGGAGAGGCAAAATAAAACAAAAGGACTCAACTGAAGACATTACCTTAAAATCGGGTAACTCCCTTTGGTTTGATCTAAAAGGATTCTTTGGGAAGACTTATGCCCAAAGTGAGGCCTCAAGGAGTTATAAATGGATGTGGAGAGAAAACATGGGCAGGTGTTGGCCGAGTAAAAGGCTTTGGGAGTGTGGGTAAGGAGGTAGAGGTCGGGGCCTTTTATAAGAGAAGAGGAGGGGCACTCTTGTAAAGTTACAAAATGATACTTTATTTTCAAAAGAGTTTCGGATTTTAAAGGTCCCACATTGATGTATTTCGAGGATAAGATGATAAGGGTTCGAAATACACTCATCCAATAGGTTTTGTACATGTGGAGGTCTTATATATTACATTATCTTTCCATTTTATTTAAATCGTTAAATAATGAGGTCATCACTGCATCATCCTGATGTCATAAATAACTTAATTTATTTAATGTCTAAAAATTATAAAACAAATACTATGATGTTGGAAATATTTTTAGCTTTCCTATTACTATTTATAGTCAAAAATATGACTTGTATAACCCCATGTAAAAATTGTTTTAGTAAAACATCTCATGTTTTTGTCATTTTTACTTTAACATTAAATAAAAATGTATTTATGTCATTCTCCAACCAAAGTGGCTCCATGGGGTCCCCAAGTTGACCCATGGATTTTCTTGGTCGGCCATGACACATCAAATGAGGGTAGGATATGTGTCTAGGTCATTTCATTTTATTAAAACATTATTCTTACCTTAAACTACACTAATTACCTCTAATCGCGATAAAAACCTTAATAAGTTACTATTCACCAAAAAATTATTTTAATCCCATTGAACCACATTTTACTTATTAATGGAAACCATGTATGTCGGATTTTTTAAATTCAACACACAATGATGGCAAAATTTCATTTAAACGGAAAATCAGTTTTTATAAGTACCACTTAGTGGTTTCACTATTCATCAAAAATTGAAGTTTTTCAGAAAAATACCAAAACTTCACCCTAAGATATATTTGATATTCCAAATTCAAAAATGATGTCTATTTTAAAAAATTCAAAAAAAATATTAGTTGTATTAATTAATTTTATAATTAACTCCCGCTGTCAGAGCGAATAGCGTGTTTTTATGAAACAATAAGTATCAAAAGATTAACACTAGTTTAAGTCCGATTTCAAAGTGAAATTAATCCCAAAGACCACAATCGGATTAGATGGTAAAAATATATTCTAATTTAAATTGAAAACCAATTCAAAAGATAATCTAATCATATAAATGAATTAGACTAAAAAGAGGTTTTGAATTAAAATACAACATTTTTCACTATTCATTAAAAATTGAACTTTTTTGGAAAAATACCAAAAATTTACTCAATGTAAATTTTGATGTCCCGATTCTAAAGAATAATTTTATTTTGTCAAATATAACACATAAAATTGTCAAAAAGTGAATTTAAAAGAGGTTCTCTATCAAAAGGCGGTTAATCGACCTTTTAAAGAATATTAGAATGTTTACGTTTAAAATTGGATTCATTCGCATTTTTAATCCTCTAACATTTATTGTAAAAAGTAAAAATATTTGACAAACATATATAATCATTTTGTAGTTAGTTCTGTTCATTCCTGTCATTACAACGGCTAGGCATTAACTACTGTTAAAAATAATATTATTTTATTATTAGAGTGCAACATAGGATTCCCAAGAAACTCGTTGTTGCGTGTTGGGTACGCCATCAAGCATAGAATTCCCTTTAACGTAATATTAATAGTTTATTCAAAAATATGGATAAATATAAAAATTTCATATTATTTATTTACCTGGGGTGTTACATCCTTCCCCCCTTTTGGGAATTGCGTCCTCGCAATTTTAAAATTGAGCATGGAAACATCCTTGAAAGTCCCACATCTGATCAAGAGTCGGTAAAACAATCACTTTAAAATAAAGAAAGATAAGTACAGAGGTCACCCGAGTTAACCCATACTAGGATTCCATGTAGGAAAACATGGACATGAAAGAAAAAGCAAAGGTTCATGTTCTCTAGGGAGAGTGATAGTAAACATGTCTAGGAGAAAGTTAAACATAAGAAAATCACAAACTTGTGATGGGTTAAACAGTATTCGATTCCCTAGTAGGAATAGTTAATAGACAACATTTTTTCTTTAAGTTACTCTTTATTGAGGAATTTATTCATAAGGAAACATAATCACTTATCATGTTGACTTTCAACTTTTACTAGATTCCTTAATCAAACTCATATTTTCTCCAAAAGACGAGTATTTAGGAAGACTTGTTCGCATTAAGAGTACTATAATCAATTTCTAGAGAATCACCTAATCCACAATAGAGAACTATATACTTCCCATTTCTTTAGACTCTATCAAAAACCAAAACAAAAAAGGTTAGTACAAGATCAGATAATACCCAAAAAGGATAATCCTTAAAAAAAACAAATCTATTCTTAATCTCCAAAATTTGTCCAACAAAACCCAAAGTTCAATGAGGACCATCCAATAAACAATTTGTCCATAAAATTATTCAAAGTAAACCAAACTAAATTGAAACCCAAATATTGTAAGGATTTAGTCACATAGTCTTCCAAGTTAAATTGTAACATTTATCACCAAACAACATAAGTTTCTCCTAACGTCTCGTATTGAAAAGTAATTAACATAATCACATATCCTCCATGAAAGGTTAATAATTTTCATAAATAACCCAAAATCAACTTAATCTTAATTAATAAAATTATATAACTAAAAAGAATCAGTCAAACTAACCAGGGACTTCACGTAGTCCAGTGGTAGGCGATAAATACCAGTTGCAATTTGGTTGTGGGTTTGATTCCCACAGCTTTGTCCGACGCGACGGGTTGTCACACGGTCTGCGTGTTGTCCTTTTTCCAAAACTATATAATTCTCAAATCATTCCCCAAAAAGAGATAAAATCATCAAAAATAAACATAACATAATTTAACCTCAATCTTATCTCAAGCCTTTCACTTCCATCATAACATATAGTAACCCATAATTACCCCAAAAGTAAGGATCATATAAACCCAAATGGTTACCTTTATAATTATTACCTAAACTTCCACATCGATTGGTCATCTCATACATGATGTATTACAGAACATACTATGGTTCAAGTGGTTGATCATGACTCCTTGATAGTTGGTTTAGAACAACCACAAGTTTCCTCATTGAATCCCCCATTTTATCTAGTATCCTAATCAGAGAACCACCACAGTTTCCTTCAAACCTGTTGTCTCTTTGGTGCCTGCTAGATCCATCCATTAACGAAAAACAGAAATGTCAGTGTGATTATATCAACAAAACCATCATGTACTAATGAGGAAGATAAACACTAAGATAAACTTACTCATTCAATTTATCTAAAACTAGGACTCTTTCTGAAATCCTAACCATTATGGTAATATCACTTATTCTTAAAGAATACCCTAACCTCTAAAGTTACTTAAACCGACCTTTGATACCAACTATAAGGCCCCAACCTTAAACCTTAATTAATATTGAATTAAATTAATAATTCACATTGAGGATATTTTCAGGTTTAGAGTTTTAGAGAATTAGGACATAACTATTACATCTCAAAAGATTAAAAAGTAGAAACTTCTACTAAGTTTCCATAAAATAAAAACTCTTAAAACGAAACATGTCTAGTTCCATGTTTTTGGTAGCATGACTTTCCCTAGATCCCATCCTTGACCCTATTCCACGTTAAGTCATGTGAAAACATTTCAAAAACATGGGATGAGCATAAAAAGCTCAGTAAGGGATACACAATGAAGGAAAACTGTTAGTTTTTTTAAAACAACAAGTAAACCATGTATACTTTAACAAAGTAATACTTTTCACCTTTTCGAAGTAGTAAAAAACTCTTCATTGAATAAAAGTTCATTACTTACCCTTCTGTAACCAAAAGATTTCCATAAAACCCATAAAAAGATCACATAACATATAAAGGTCACTTGGTACATAAACATACTTAAGTGGAATAACCATAAGGTCGACTTCCACACATATCACTTAATGGAATATCCATTCAGCCGACTTCCATACATACTTAATGGAATAGCCATACGGCCGACTTCCATACCCAATGCATTGGAGGTTATAACGTAACCACCCGTCCTGGTATTCACGGCACCACCTGTCATATGGTTTATCACGTAACCACCCGTAAAATGTCCAAGTACCATCATTACACATAAAAAATTGAAAATATAAACATTTCAATAACAACATTTCATTTTCAATCACAATAAGTAATTCCAAGATATTGAATTAATCAATCTACTTTCAAAAACCATTTAAAAGTGATTTTTGAATCAAACTGTCCCATACCACTTTGAAGCTTTTAATGGAATTATAATTTTAATACATTAATGTCCATATAAATAAATACTGAAAACCATTTTGAAAACATGGACATTAAAGATAAAGATTTAGAATAATGAATCTTTAAAACATTTAAAACGGTATTTTTGTTAAAGAGTTTTTAACAAAATGAGAGACTCTTGAATACAAATAATTATGGAATAACATTTAATCCGAACTTTATAATATCATGAGAATAAAGGGATTCATGATATAATATGTCAAAGGACAGTATACATACCATATAAGAGTGAATTGGTGCATAACAACAATGAATTATCAAAATGTAAAATGAGATGAAATCCATTATAAAGAAGGTATCCTTAAATTAAGGATAAATCAATCTCATAATTATGTGTGACAAATATAAATACACCCAATATAAGTGGATATTAAGTGTAAAACAATAAAAGTTCATTCACACATATTCAAAGTATTACATATTCAATAACTACATGTTGAACCCAAAGAAATCGAAATTGGGTTAAGAAGTTCCCTTGGTAAAATTCGACAGCCTAACGACGTCACATAAAATTTTACAAAAATGGTTGATGAGAGAGATAAAGGGTATCTCATCACTTGGACATAAAATTTACATAAATAAGGATATATAAGAACATATCCCAACATAATATTATGTGAATTAAAAGACATAACAAAATAAGTCTTTTAAAAAGAGGAGGGTGAAAGGTCCCCTTACCGAGTTGGGTAACTTTCGAAAAGTACACCCCATGGAAGAGGGGTCATACAATGAAGATGTAAATACCAATAAATGAAATTATACTACTCAAAGTGTATAATAATGTGTAGTACGTACACCACTCAAAGTAAATAGTGGCAAATGTAGCATAAATGTCACGGAAATAATGTGAGATGAAAAATCCCTTACGAAAACTCGACAGCCTAACGACGCCACTTAAAGCTTTCAAAAAAATGGATTTATGAGATAAAATAGGGTCTCTCATCATATGAACATAAAAATTACAGTAGGAGTAATATAAAAGAACATCCCAATCATAGTAAATATGAGATTAAAAGGAATGACATAAAAGAGTGCACTTAAAAAGAAAGAGAGGGGTATGATCCCTTACCTCGGGTCTGACTTGACTTGATCGTTCTTTAAAGTCCTGAACAATAAACTTGAGTTAATTTATATTTTATTAAAAAACTTTTTCAATCTCATTATTCCTTTTATATCACTTATTTACATTTTATAAACATTATGTAATCATTTAAGTTAATAATGTTTGTTTTGTCGATATTTGGTTCTTAAGTCGAAAGTGAACTTCTTACAATTACATGTTGTTCGTGTGGTCAAAGGTTCATTATATCCAGAATGATATTCATGATTTGTAAATCATATATATCATATATATCCAGCATATACATGTATTTATAATATTACATAATCATTTAGAGGTAAGAAATGAAATGCACCGTTCATGGAGACGGTAAGCCGTACGTACGCATGAATGCTACTTTCATTTCTTTGTCATATTAATGGAATTAAAACTAAATGAGAGGTATGTATATTTTAATTCAAGAATTATATTCATAATTTATATGTAACATACATTATATATATCCATTATAAATATGTACTTATAATAGTACATTACATTTGGGGATAAGAAATGAAATGCACCGTTCATGGAGACGGTAAGTTGTACGTACGCATGAACGCTACTTTCATTTCTATCTCATACATTAATGGAAAGAAATAATAATTATATAGAGGTATATTATAATTCCATTATAATATCATATATAATAACTTAAATCCATCCTTTATACTTCCCACATATGGCATTAACGAATCACATCACTTTGAGGGGGCGGTAGTCCGCACTTCCTAAAATGAAATTATCGTGTTTACCCACAATGGAAACCATAAAGGTATGACAAAAAAGAAAAATACATAAGCTTAAGTAAAACATAAACATATTATATATCATATATAAATATAGTGACATCTTAATGGCCACCTTTGAAGGTGTTATATGAGTGTTGAACAATCATCATTTCGTGAGGCAGAAATTCACCATCCACGGAAACAGTATGTTCTTTAACCATTAGATGTAGGTGTCTGTAAGTGTAGCTCTAATTATTCTTATAAAAACATCCTATTATATTTAAGATACTGGAGTTTTTACAAAAGAAATGAATAAAAAGAGTTTAGGGTGTTGGAGAGGCAAAATAAAACAAAAGGACTCAAGTGAAGACATTACCTTAAAATCGGGTAACTCTCTTTGGTTTGAGCTAAAATGCTTCCTTGGGAAGACTTCTGCCCTAAGTGAGGCCTCAAGGAGTTAGATAGGGATGTGGAGAGACAAAATGGGTAGGGGTTGGCTGAGCCAAAGGCTTTGGGAGTGTGTGTAAGGAGGTAGAGGTGGGGGCCTTTTATAAGAGGAGAGGAGGGGCACTCTTGTAAAGTTACAAAATGTTACTTTATTTTCAAAAGAGTTTCGGATTTTAAAGGTCCCACATTTATGTATTTCTAGGATAAGGTGATAAGGGTTATAAATCCACTCATAAAATAGGTTTTGGACATGTTTTGGTCTTAGATATTACATTATCTTTCCATTTTATTTAAATCGTTAAATAATGAGGTCATCGCTGCATCATCATGATGTCATAAATAATTTAATTTATTTAATTTCTAAAAATTATAAAAAAAAATACTATGATGTAGGAAATATTTTTATCTTTCCAATGACTATTTATAGTAAAAAATATGACTTATATAACCCCACGTAAAAATTGTTTTAGTAAAACATCTCATGTTTGTGTCATTTTTACTTTAACATTAAATAAAAAGGTATTTATGTCATTTTTCAACCCAAGTGGATCCATGGGGTCCCCAAGTTGACCCATGGATTTTCTTGGTCGGAAATGACACATCCAATGAGGGTAGGACATGTTTCTAGGTCATTTCATTTTATTAAAACATTATTCTTACCTTAAACTACACTAATTACCTCTAATCGTGATTAAAAACATAATAAGTTACTATTCACCAAAAAATTATTTTAATCCCATTGAACCAAATTTTACTTCTTAATGACAACCATGTGTGTCGGATTTTTGAAATTCAACACACAATGATAGAAAAATTTCATTTAAACGGAAAATCAGTTTTTATAAGTACCACTTAGTGGTTTCACTATTCATCAAAAATTGAAGTTTTTCAGAAAAATACCAAAACATCACCCTAAGATATATTTGATATTCCAAATTTAAAAATGATTTCTATTTTACAAAATTAAAAAAAAAATATTAGTTGTATTAATTAATTTAATAATTAATTCCCGCTGTCAGAGCAAATAGCCTGTTTTTATGAAACAATAAGTATCAAAAGATTGACAATAGTTTAAGTCTGATTTCAATGTGAAATAAATCCCAAAGACCACAATTGTATTATATGGTAAAAATATATTCTAATTTAACTTTAAAACCAATTCAAAAGATAATCTAATCATATAAATAAATTAGATTAAAAATAGGATTTGAATTAAAATAAAACATTTTTCACTATTCATTAAAAATTGAACTTTTTTGAAAAAATACCAAAAATTTACGCAAAGTAAATTTTGATATCCCGATTCTAAAGAAGAATTTTATTTTGTCAAATATAACACAGAAAATTGTCAAAAAGTGGATTTAAAAGAGGTTCTCCATCAAAAGGCGGTTAATCGACCTTTTAAAGAATATTAGAATGTTTACGCATAAAATTGGATTCATTCACATTTTTAATCCTCTAACATTTATTGTAAAAAGTAAAAATATTTGACAAACCTATATAATCATTTTTTAGTTAGTTCTGTTCATTCCTGCCATTACAACGGCTAGGCGTTAACTACTATTTAAAATAATATTATTTTATTATTAGAGTGCAACGTAGGATTCCCAAGAAACTCGTTGTTGCGTGTTGGGTACGCCATCGAGCATAACATCCCCTTTAAAGTAATATTAATATTTTTTTCACAAATATGGATAAATATAAAAATGTCATATTCTTTATTTACCTGGGGTGTTACATTATAGATAAAGGGATGGGTTTTGTATTAAATTAACTAAACATGTACCCTTAATAAAATGTCGAACTGATTTATGACTCCATTCCATGTATTAAAAATAAAAAAATATTCTTATTTCATGTCATGTGTTAACTTGCGCTGTGATAAATATAATTTTAACAGCTTGTGAAATGATATTTTTTAATGGATGTGATCTTGGTCCTCTTGTCCTACTCAACTTTTATTGACTACCCAACAAAATATATAAAAAAATACTTATTCATAAAATAATTTTTTCATTAACAGTCAAGAAAATAAATATTTAATGAATATTAAATAAATTATTATTTTCATTAAATAAATCATTAAAAAAGTTATTCTTAGATCATCATAATAATATTTATTCCAATAATTAAATTAAAACAGAATTTAATTGAGTTTAATCGATGAACATAGTGTGTGACCCCCTAGGATACTTTCTCATTGGGTTTGGGTGTTATTTTTCTAAAGTCCAAGATTAATATCTAGTATTAGTGAAAGGAACCCTGGAGTATGAATTTAATGACGCAAATTTGACCACCTCACATGAGGACATTCTATATAATATAGTCTTTTTGTTTCAACATATCACTGTTAAAGATTCACGCTCGGGTCATCAACCTATTTGCTTGATACATGTTTCATATACTATATAAAATATACTAATCATTACACCATGTTCATGAAATTTAAAGAAAACATTATATTTCAATAAAAGAGAGGAGGTATCATCTTCCATTAATATTTAGGGTAAAAATCCATCATCCACTTATTATATAATAACACATCATTTGTGATGGAACTAAACATACCCATATTTTCAATGGATTGTTATTATCATTGTTTTTGGAAATAAATCTATGTTTTTGAGTCATGAAATTCATTATTTACAATCTTAAATTTAAATGAATGCTACACCTACTCACATATAGGAATATAAAATGACACATAAACATATTAAATTTCTACTGGTGAGTACATTTTCATAATCCACCAGTTGGGAGATTACCGAGTGCGATCTTCATGAGGAGAAGACTCATGTGTTCCTAAGTACTCACACCTGATATTCAAAATTATACCCCCATTCATATAATTTTATTTGACTATAGAACTAGTTTAAGGATATTATCAGGGAATTGCATGTTTTTCATCATAGAAGAAACATGTTATTACCTTTCGAGGTGATAGAAATTCAAGGATATTATTACATTAATGTCACATAGAACTATGAATTATATAAGTATATATATAAATTAATATTCACTTCATCGAAAATACATTTAATACAAATTAAAAATAGTTGGTTCTAAAACATCAACTCTAACAAACTCCAACTTATACTATATAAAACTGCCAATGAATTTTATTCCACCTAAACTAAAATGGATATCACGTTTCTATTGAGTAAAGGCTTTAGTAAATGGGACCTCCATAATATTTTCCATTAAAATTATAAACACCATGACTTTAGTGTTCTTAAAAAATACCTGAATGGTTGATTCTTCTGAAGTATGTTCCTTTTCTTCTAATGTGACCATGTCACATATACAGGATCAACCAGTATTGAATAATCAAAATAGAGTGTGATAGGGTATTTACTGTAAGGTACCTCATCAATATCATGAATGAATTTGTGTTTCAAAAATGATTCTCTAGATCCCATTGAAGATTTAATATACTTACAATATTCTGTATAATTGGTGATTATATTTTTCTTGGATATCTTCTAGGTTAAAACACTTCCATTAAGAGTGAATATGTATCCCATTTTGGATTTCAAATGACCATGATCTGTTTGGAAACGAGAATATTCATATCCTTTCATGACTAGTTCTTCATATCAACCATAGACAAGGAACATATCCTTAGCGCATAAAAAATCCATAAGTATGGTGTTCACTTCCATCCAATGATGGTCATTTTGGTCATCTTTAGATATTCCCACAACACATAAGTTATATAAGACATCAATCCCAATGAAGGTTCTTAGAAAAGTAGAAGCATGTGATGGGTTGTTCCTAATATTTCATTTTGTTATGATCAATGGTCAATATATAATTTACTCGATGAAAAACTCCATGATTAAAAAAAATTAGTTAATTAATACTGAAAGTTGATAAAACATTAGAACTAAAGTGCATGATCATCACATATTATTTATAATTATTTAAATCAAATTAAAGAATTTACTTTTGAGAAATAAATTCTTTGCTGATGGATATATAAATAGATCCATGTCGTATAATCATTTAATTATTGGAACAAAGAGTTGATTCCCTCTAGCGATGATCTAACCATGTTCCACAAATCTTTGAATTTTTCTATAGGAAACTCCAGGTACTAGGAAGACAGATTTTGTAACTTGAGTCATTCACCTTTGAACTCCATGAGAATCACTTCTAAATCATTCTCCTTGATCTCTCTTGAATAATGAGTGGAAGATGTAGGATTATCTCCCTCCATTCATGGGAGAATTCTTAGATAATGGATCTCTCAAGGGCGTTTAGATTATTCTCCATATTCGTTGTGCATAGCCCAAAATTGAAATTTTCTCTATTGAAAAATAATATTTTTCGGTTTATATATATATAGGGTTATAAATAAATAATAGAAAAATTTCCCTTTATTCTAAATTTAATCCCTATAACCCTATATCTATAATAATAATAATATTTCTTGATATGTGCTAAACTCACAAATTAATATTAAATATTATTAAATCAAATAATATTCAATATAATTTATTTCTCATCGGACAATTAAAAGTACCCACCATTCCTACATTGTATTTATTACACCCTATATAATGACAATTTATTTAATAAAAAAATATAAATACATTATTATACAATAAATAAATAAATAAATATTATATTCACTAAAGAGAAAAAAATAATTATTAAATATTTTACTCTTATTATTTTATCTCAAATAACTGGTGACAGAATATATGTGATCAAGAACACATGAATAATTTTAAACTATGTAAGAGTATAATATATATTCAAGTTTTTATGTAATTAATAATAATATATTATTTTACTTAGATTCTAGATACACATAGCATGATACCCTCTTGGCCTCTTTCTTAGTGGCATTATAAAAAATATTATATAATACAAGGTTAGAATCTAGAAACATGACAAGGAAAACATAGAGAATATAGATAATGTCATAATGACATAATACCTCAATGAAATCTCACTACGTAATATAATCCATTTTTCATGATATCTATAATCAAGTAGGTTTCATATTAATTCCATCAACCAATGTGCTTGATGTCTCTTACTTTGAAATTAAGGAAATCTAACATTCGTATAGAATACCATGGCCATTATTATTTTAGATTAAATAATTTCCATAAAAGGGACTAAGATATAAACTTCCATTAATGAATAGAATGTTCAAATCCATTCTCTCATTATTTATTAATGTAATATTACTTGTGACACACCAAACATATCCTACCTCACTATGAAGATATGTCGTCACTCTTTTTATCAATACATCATAGTACAAGACTTGTAATACTCAATAATAATAATCCTAATGTATAAGTATTAATAAAAAATTCCACATATAGGAACATATAATGATAGATATAAATGTTTATTTTCTACTAGCATGTATCATTTCCATAATATCCTACACTCGATATTATGAAGGGAATAAACCATGAGAAGGTTCCTCAATGTCCATTGAGTCTCCAACCCTAATATCCTAAATCATATGTGTCCTTAAAATGAATTAAACTTTTCATATAACATATATTTAGTAATAATATCATGGTAGTTGTGGGTTCTCATCATAGCAGGGAACTATTATGACATTTCATTGTGACAACTACAATTTAGACATTATCACATAAAATATTATAAAGAATAATAACCCTGAGAAGATAATTAGTTTATTAATATTAAAAACTACCAATACGTGTAATAATAAAGTAGATAGAAGTTTTTTCTAGGGAATAGACTCCAACATACTCCCACTTTCACTTGATCCAATTGCTAACAATCTTTTGTCCACTAGAGCTCACATGATACTCTTGCTTCTGCTGAGATAACCCATTATTCAAGGGTTCCACCATGTTTTTTACTATGGAAAATCTACATAATGTAAATTCACCCCTATGATAAAAATAACTCAAGAGGTGATATTTTTGAAATATTTACTTTGTACGTTGATGTAAAATTGTCACTTTAATAAGATCCACCATCGTAGTATTATCGCCATACATTGTGATATTGTCTCCACCTCTAGGTATCACATGATGTTCCAAGAAAATGATATATATCAAGATGAATTAATTGTATATATCAAAAGAATATATATAATTTTAATACACTATAGAATCAATGAAAACTAGCTTCTTTGATCTATTCAAGATCACAACTCCGAAATTGAGATAGAAAAAATATCTTTACCATGACATCCAATCATTCAGATTTTTTTAAAAACTAGAATTATTATAATCCATGATGAACATATAGACGTATCGTCTATATACTAGGAAAAAATCCTTAGTTATTCTTAGATACATGATGATATTACTATCAAAATATCAATGTTGTTATCCTGGATCTGCTTAATATTTACCAACAATTATTTTAAGATCCATATTTTTCAAATGGGGTATGGATCATTTTTTAGTTTAAATTCATTTTTATTGCCTAATGGGAGTACAAAATGTGATCATTGAAGTATTAGAATTCTCTAGGGCTTTCTCTGAGCTTGTATCTAGAAATTTTGGAAACACAGGGAAGCATGCATAGGATAGGCCACACGATTACGACTAACCATGAAAGGATTGATAGTGGGTTGAATCTAGTTTCATGGTATTAGGAAACTATGCCACCTCAGGTGCATTACCAAGTGAGGAACATGTAATTTTTAACTGATCCAAAATACATGGTTAGAACACGATTTTCCAAACAGTGCACTATAACCATGTAAAATTCTCATTAAAGCAGTGAATGGCACATTATTAGAACATGGATTTGCTAATTGTGCGACCAAACCATGCATCCCATTATTTTTGGGTAAAATTAAAAATTTTCCCTTAAAATATTAATAACTTTTAACCTATTTCTAATTAATTATTCAGTGGAAATATATAATGTTGGGAGAGTTACATTGACCCAATTTCATAGATTTTGATTCAATTTCTCCATCTGAACTCTAATTGTAGTGTTGATAGTATCTTTAGATTCACACAGGAATGTTCTTTGACCATCATGTGATATTATTTATTTGAAATGGATTTATTTAGGTTAAATATAATATGTAATATTTTTATTTTCACCATCTATTATTTGTTTTCCTTCTGATATGGATCAAATTAGAAGATGATACTAGATGGGTAATCTACTACGGACCTACGGTAGGTGGTATATAACTTTACCACATAGTTTGAAGCTTTATAGATCTAGTTTTTATTGTGTTTCACACCATAATTTCCGGTAGTTCCACTTAATTGAATTTAAAAACTGAATTAAATGGGATAGAACCTATTAGTGATGCCCACTATTTCCTTTGAGATTATTGTAGGCTGTTTCCCCAACATAAGCCACTGATGGGGGAATTGAACTTAATTTTGACCTTTTTTATACCACCATAGGTGGTTGTATGTGATTTATGAGTTATAGGAACCCTAATTTAATTTAATTTAATTATTTTGTATGAATAAGAGATGGATTGACACCTTTTTCATTCTATACATGATATAAATTGTTTAACTGTATAAATGTAAAATGTTATTTGAGTTGGAAGAACTCAAGGAATGTTATGGAATGTGAACTAATGAATGAATGTAATGAATTGAAAGATAGTGGATTCCTTGGTTTTAATACCTTGGATCATTATTCAATTAGATTCAATGTACTGTTCTCTCATTCATCTTCACAGTGGTAGTGGACTTCTTTGATGAGATTTCTCCTTGGGTCTTGATTTCTTGGGATGCATCAGGCCTTACTACCACTTGGAACATTCAAGCATGGTATTTAATTGTAAATGGTCTATTGTCATGCTCCATGGACCCCACCCAAGTTCTACCATGTTTCTATCATGGTATCATGGGACTCGATGAGGGTTCCTTGGTCTTTCATTCCTTGGATCCATCTTTGCAAGGTTTGACACTATTGATTACACGACGTGACCACTGTGGATGACTTTTTATATTTAACAAACTTGGTGAATGTTATATATATATATGATTATATTTCATGTTTTTGTTATTGTTTTAAACTTGGTTATACATTGAGGCCATGGTGGATTTTTTCCTGTTTTACCACTACCCTTGTTTTGGGATCCTGGCCCTTATTTTATAGGGAGCCTTGTTTTCCATATAGTATCAGATATAGTTATTTCATTATCTATATACTTTCACTTATACTACTATCATATCTATTATATAAAATAAATTTCTCTATATTTTTACATAGTTTGTATTTTTTTAAACTATTGTTGGTGGCTTACTGAGTGTTATCTAACACCCTATTTGGGAAAACGTTGTGTACTCAGTTAAAATATACAGATTAAAGTATGGATCAAGTAAAGAACCCATATTTTTATGCTTGAAATTTTACTATTATTTTATATAGGGGATCACATTACCAAGATTTTTCTCATGATGCTAGCTGAGATAGTTCATTTTTTTCTTTTAGTAGTTTGATACATGAATTTTATTTGGATTATTGTATACCTATTATCCAACTTTATAGATACATGAAATGTATAATTTTTTTTCATATATTATTAATTTTACACATTTTTATTGTTAATATCATTTTATTGAGTTGTTATTCCTTATTCTACTTTATCTGTTATGGCAGGTTTCTGTTCCAATGTTTATAGTGTCCGTTTCTACTATGCCTTCTATTTAAAATTATTTCTTTACTTACCTATTATTATATATCCTATATGCTAAACTATGATAATTAGATACTAGTATCCCTACATATACACCTTAGTACCTCACTTCTAGTACACAACCTGTAGTGTTTGGGATGCCCACATGAGGTTAATGTGAAAAACCGTGTTCGAAGAACCGTTCACCAACACCTGGGTTGTGGTGTTACAAAGTGATAACAAATGAGTTTCCTTTCATACCTTGATATTTTGTGACAATATAATTAGGATCAAGAAGGAATTTTAATTTTTTAATGAGTTGTTCTTAGGATTACCTAACCCTTGTATAGAGAAAATCCAAATTTCCAGGAATGGGAGTTACTGTTTTCAAGATTATGCCTATTATGATTAATTTTTATTTCACCAATGGGTGACACACTTAAATTGTGATTTTATCATTGATGTGATTGAGTATATGTCTTATCATTTCCAGAAGAGATTAGTTTATGCATATGAGGCATCAATTTAGGAACTATTCATTATTTATATGACATGCATTATCCCATGCCATAAAAGACTAATTTCCTAAGAACCTACTATGATAAAAATTATATTTAATAAATGATTTGTGTTGAGAATTGGGAAAACAATTTGGTACTTAGAGTGAATAATTTAACCTTTTTAGTTTTTTCCTAATTAAGCTACAATAGATCCCCTACAAAGCCAATTGTGGCAGGTTGAGTCATGGAAAATTAGTCACACGGAATGGAACATGTTATGGTATGAATAAATTAGGCACCATATTTTTTCCTTAAAGAGAATGAGACTTTTTGTATTGGAAGTGATTCACTATTTGGTCTAACCATTTAAAAGAGAAATATGATATAAATGTGAATTCAAATGAAAATTGAACTTAAAATAGATAACTTGACCTTGACTCGGATATAAATATGTAATTAGGTAGTGTCTCTAGTAACTTTTATAGATGTTTTTGTACTTAGTCTTAAATTTATGAGCATGAAGAGGGTTTTTATGTGTTTATAGGATTTTTTGACCTTTCCTACACTTTTAGATGTGATTTTTTTTGTTATCGATATTTTTATATGCTTCTATTTGGAATTGTAGAGAAATTTCACCATGATGAAATCAAGTTTTATGCTAGGATGGTGGAGAAGACCAAAATCTATAGTAAGTGGTCTACTAGTGGATCCTTCTTTAGTTTCAGCCATGGAACAAGTGGTTTTATTGGACACAAGTGATAACATTGTGTTTCTTAAGGGGTTTTTTACCTATATGATGACTTTTTAGGGATTACCACAACTTTCCTCACCTATGAGAGAGAT
Organism: Viscum album; assembly: GCA_963277665.1. Taxonomy (NCBI): domain Eukaryota; kingdom Viridiplantae; phylum Streptophyta; class Magnoliopsida; order Santalales; family Viscaceae; genus Viscum; species Viscum album. Next base: position 59,945,693 of record OY728137.1, on the reverse strand, counting down.
ATTGTGTGTTCCAGTTATAGCATACTCCCACATTAGTAGAGTATAGTGGTCAATAGGCAGCTGAGCTATGTCTTGATATGAATCTTTCTATTTTAGAGATTCTAAAGATATCTATAAAGAGGAGTTATAAGATCACAACTTTCATGATTTGGGGAGTAGAAAAGGGATGGTGGGATGTTTTGAACCAAGATTATAGGATATGGGATATGTTTTGGGAGTATTTAAAAACTATATATTATGAATAATTTTTCCCTGAGACACTAAGGGAAATGCGGTTCAATGAGTACATGCATATGAAGTAGGGCACAATGATAATTTTAGATTATTTGACATGTTTTATAGAGGTGCAACATTTTTCACTGATATATCTTACTGATGAGGAATCAATGGAGAAAAACTTTGAATAAGGTCTCAGTGAAGATATTCAATCAGTGGTGCACATGTTCAGGTTTACATCTACTAGAAAGATAGTGAATTTGGAATGGATTATAGAACATATCCCAAGATAATCTAGGAACATAGAGATGAGTAGTGTAGACTCTCATTACAGTGGGTTGTCTAAAAATATTAGGAAGCAATGTATTGAGGTTTCTAGTGATATGAGTATTATTCAGGATTTTAGTGATGGTAGCTATGTATTAGTTCATTAATATAGAATTTAGGGACATGTGAAGAAACAATGTGATTAGGACCAAACCGTGTCCCGAGCACACATTAGGATGGTCCATAAGTCACAATTTTGTATGACATTATCTCCAGTAGTAAGTGAAAGGGGGTTATATCTGATTTTAGGTTTTGGAGTGGGTTTTACATCTCTGAATCAATCTGGGAGCTAGATTAGTACTGGTTGATCATGTCAAGGTGGTGGTAATGGCCAATATATCAAGTAACATGTTGTACATAGAAAATTGAATTGGATTTCTATTGGCAGTGAGGCCATTTCCAAGGGTCACAGTTTAGGCCATATATATTATGTATATCCTACACCTAAGGAGAATATTTTTAGGCCATTTATGGTGAGAGGTACAATATTATTAGAATCTATGCTATTATTTTTTCATTTTGATACAGGTGCTTCTCATAGCTTTTTATATGTACCTATTTTTTAGAGCCTTGGGATTGTGGTTTCATATTCTAATTGAATCATGACTGTTGATAGTCCATTGGGGATCATAACAGAGAGTGTACACCGGTTTTGGGAGTACGCCATTGATATTGGTGAGTTCCAAATTGTATGAAAAAATTGTATCAATGACATGGTAGGGTTTTATGTTGTTCTCCGAATAGACTGGATGATTTCCTATCGAGAGCATATTGATTTCAATCACTGGAGGATTAACTTCACATAATCAGAGTACATAGTTAATAGTTTCAATCATTTATGAGATTTCAAGGTGATCTAAGTTGGACCAAAGTATCATGGGCTAGGAGGGATGACATCACAGATTTATAGTTTATATATTGATGTCTAGAGAGTACATTAGACTGATTTCCCTCTAGTGAATGATATTTTCATGGAAATTTTCTAGTAAAAAATTTATGGTTTATGTCCCAGTATAGATATTTAGTTCTCCAATGATCTAGTTCTATGATCTGCACTAATATCCAATCATATATATAGGATGTCTACTTTGGAATTGAAAGAGCTCAATTGTCAGCTAGAGGATTTAGAGAAAAATGCATTTATATGAAATAGCACTTTTATATGGGATTCTCTAGTACTTTTTGAAAAAAAGTATTATATTAACATTAGGATATAAATGGATTACAAAAAACTGAACCAGTCACCTTTTAGGAATCGGTATCCCTTTCCATGGATAAATGAAATTTTTGATCAACTTTGAGGCTCTTGGTTGTTCTCAAAAATTGATTTGAAAATGGGATATCATCAGGTGCCTATCTGGTCTGTAGACATACATTGTATATAATAACATAGAATCTATCATCTATATGAGAATCTAGTTATATCGATTTCTCTCAAAAACATGCCATCTGTTTTCATGGAACTGATAAACCAATTTTTCCATCATTATTTGGACATGTTTGTGGTAGTTTCCATAGAACTGATTAACCTTACCATGTTTAGAATGGTACAACTACTCTTTTCAAATACACCATTCCACTATGGTGTGTATAGTATAGTGAGTTGAGATAGAATCCCAAACTCCCATAGAATATTTATACACTCATGGTTATGATATTCTCCAACTCAATCTAATAAAGGAATATTTAGTTTCTTTTCAATTTGATTATCTAATTCATTCATAAATTAATTGATCTTTTCCAATGACTAAAACTTATAACTCATCAAGTATATATATCCATATCTATTCATTTCCTCTCTATAATTTATGACATAAGAATATACACATGTAGATTCTACTAGAAATTGTCCATCCACATCAGGGTGTACCAATCCTAGAAGCTATCTGGCCCTTTAAACTAGTAAAAAAATTGTGTCTTGATCATTTTTTCTTTTAAATAGCCACAATATCATTCAATTATTTTTATCTTAGAGGAGTCTAAATGAAAATATTGACAGAGCTTTGTAAAATTCTTCTCATCAACATGATAAAGATAGTATGTTGTTGATGGGTGTTATATGAGTTGTGAGAACATGATTTGTTAAATATTTATAATACTTGGTTTCATAATTTAATACATAAAACAATTATTTAAATGTTCCACACCATAACATATTTTTTATTTATAAAAAAATATTCTTTTCTATAATAAGAAAATAAAACAATGAACATCATGGTATGAACCAAAAAATTTGTTCTTGGTAATAGTTGGTACATTATAATAGTCCCTTAATCCCAATATAATTCCTATTATCAATGAATGGTGGAATTCAAAATTTACTAGAGAATCTATCCTTACACCATTGGCAGTTCATAAATCCCCCTCTCATTTAGAAATATTTCAAAATATACATAGTTTCTATATTCAGATAGAGATGTGAGAAGAAAAATATATATATTGTAGAGACCCAAAGCTTGACGTACATGGACATTACATTAATTTTTCGGAATAATTAATACCTAACAAAAACAGAAACACAAGGACCGTAATAGTTTACTATCTTTGGAAACTCGGAATATAATCTTCTAATCGTGGTGAAAGATCTTCAACATCTCCCATAAAGATCTGCCCCTTTTTTTCTTACCTAAAACCTTTCTTTCTATCCGGGGGAAAAGAAAACATAAAAGGGGTGATCTCAAATGCTCAGTAAGGGTAAGCATAGAGAACATAAAACGATCCTTAGACATTTGAATGTAAAAAAAAACATGAGCATACAATCTAAACATCAAAATCTTGAGCAATGACATAAATCATGGCAGTACGTAAGGCCTAAATCATGAATAAACATTAATCATGATAAATTAGCATGGGAATAAAACATGTAATTGTGGCAACCATTAAGCACATGATATGATTTCCATAGTATCCAAGGCATTGCTGCCAAGACCATCTTAGTGGATAAATTCCCTTTCTGAATCGAGTTCACTCCTCGTTCCAGTCCTGTATTACTGAACCGGTTTAACTTGTTGTTCCATCCATGTCTATCTCATGAGATATAAATCTTTACCCAATGAATTTGAAGGAGATATAGGTCCCACCCATCTCATAATGAAATCATTCTTACTTGTGCCACAAAATAAACATACATCATTCAAAATAACCCAACAAATAAAATGGGTTTCATAAACATCATCCCATCATCACATAATCCATATAAAACAAATGGATATCATTTCATAATAAGAAAAGTGAAACCATGTAAATCATAGAGACTTTATACTTGAAACATACACATATGAAATAATGTCATCTTAGATGTAAAATGGTTTTGATAAAACACTTGAAATGAATTCTTAAGGAAAATATCCTTTCTTATTGAAAATCATTTTCTTTTCACAAAATGCCATGAAGTTTTAAAAGAAAAGGATTTTGTAGCTTCGTACGTTTCCAAACCTCCTGTATAATGATTTAAATAATGTCATTCACTTATTAAAGAATCATATTCATTGTTATGATATCATATATGTTTCACTTATGACTTTATATTACCCGTTCTTTTGTAAATTCCATGTTAAAGCGGCGTTTTGGGTAAAATCATTTGATTTATCGTACGTGTTTTGACTTGTCGTTCTGAATATTATTACATATATCCTAATTTACATAATTACACAATGTAAAACATGATTTATATATAATATATATTCATCATATACATATATATATTATAGATTTATAAAAGGAATGAAATACACCGTTCATAGAGACGGTAGGTCGTACGTACGCATAAACGCTGTTTTCATTTCCTTATTGAATTGAATGAAACTAAATAGATGACATAAATATATATATACATAAATCCAGTAGAATTATTATTTCAAATATTTCACTATTATTAATTATATAAACTTTATGATCATTCATGTATGGTTAACATGGAGAATTAATCTCATCGCGTCGTGGAGACGGTAGTCCGTACGTATGCACGAGCGATGATATCATTCCCAAAATTATTGAATAGAATTGGAGTGGATGGTATAATATATCAAAATCAGTATGATGTTATAATAACCATATATAGTAATTCTTTACACCATTATACCCATCCATGTAAAGTGTTTGTGGAAAAATAGATTTCACCACGGCGTGAAGACGGTATTCCGTACGTACGCACGCGCGGTGATTTCGTTTTCCATAGGATAGATAGATGGTCAAATAGGGTTGTTTCATACTTATAATAACATATAAGTGTATTAGTTATACTGATGTTATTACTTTATAATGAAACAACTAAAGAAGAAGAAGTGGAAGAAGAAATAAAGTTGAAAGAATCGGCAATGGACATTACCTCTTCTTTGAAGCGCCTCTTTGAGACCTCCTCTTAGGGCACTAAAATTGGTCTTTGAAGAAGACCAGAACCACTAAAATGTTTATATGGAAGTGTAGAAGAGAATTTGTCAGGGTTTGTCCGATCTTGAAGGCTCAAAGTGGTGTGAGGAAGAGAGGGAGGAGGTGCCCTTTTATAAGGGGGGATAGGGGCACCTTTGGAAAAACTAAAAATATTATTTTATTATAAAGTCATATTCATTTTTAATAGATCAAAATTGATTTATTTTGAAGCTAATGTGGGGATGGCTCGAAGTCCTCTCATCCAATATAATTTCGAAATGTTTAGGTTTCTATTTTAACCTTATCATTTAGATTTAACCTTAAGTTAAATAATTTTACTTTTACCGCGTCTTCTTGTTTTCTTACACTATAATGTTAATAAACTTACTATAACAAGACAAACGAACCCCAAGTTGTTTATTATTAATATATATAACCTTATATAAGTCATATAACCGAACCTTAGATTTTTAGGAAAAAAATAACAATTAATAATATAATATTTGTTTCCAAAACTATTTTATGTCAATTTTGACACTATTTGGTAATTGATTTTTGTGAAGCTAATAACAGAATGATTAGTTCAAAAAAAGTTAATTACACCAAAACTAACATGTCATATTAACCTATAAAATTATTTAAATTCAAAAAAAGTCTCAAATTACATTTATTTGGGTATTTATAACACCAATTATGTCAATATTTCATTAATAAGATAATTACTTCATCATCTTCGTGTCATAAAGAAATTAGATTATTTAATGTCTAAAAATTATAAATAAAATACCATTATGTAGAAAATATATTTATCTTTATAATGAATATTTATAGTTGAATTTATCTTCTGTATAACTCTATATTAAAAATGATTTACTTATTAAACTTTGATTTTAACTATTTTAACCCTTCTTTAAATAAATTAATATTAAATGTCCTAATCTAATCCAAGTTGGCCTAAATGGTCATATTTTATTCCTAAGGTTGTTTTTGGTAGAATTACACTTATCCAGTAGAATTAGGAAATGTTTTAGGGTAATAATAATATCATTTTTACCCTTAATTATCCTATTTACTTTTAACTGTGGTAAATAAAAGTAAAAAGTTACTATTCACCAAAAATTATTTTCTTCCCATTGAACCACAATTTAGTCCTTGATATTAACTATGTCTCTTGTATTTTTTAAATTCAATTCACATAAGTGGTAAAATTTAATTTAAATAAAAAAAGTCAGTTTTTTTTTAACTACCACTAAGTGGTTTCACTATTCATCGAAAATTGAAGTTTTTCAGAAAAATACCAAAAATTCAGCCTATGCATTATTTGATATTCCAAATTCAAAATTGATTTCTATTTTACCAAATTCATAACATATAAGTGGAATTAATTAATTTTAAATTTAATTCCCGTTATCAAAACAAATAGCGTGTTTTTAAGAAACAAAAACAATCAAAAGATTGATACTTGTTTATATCCAATTTCAAAGTGAAATTAATTCCAATGAACAACATTGGATTAAATGGTAAAAATATATTCTAATTACACTTTTAAACCAATTAAAAATATAATCTAACCATATAAATTATTGCGATGAAAAAATTTGTTTTTAATTAAAATATAGAATGTTTTTACAATTCATTAAAATATAAAAGTTATTAGAATAATATGAAAAATTTATCCAAAGTAATTTTTTATATCCTGCTTCCAAAGAAGAATTTTATTTTGTGAAATTGAACTTATAGACATGTCAAAAACATGATTTAAGGTGGGTACATCATCAAAAGGCGAGAAAACTGCAATTTTTGAAAAATACATATTTTAGATGAAAAATTTATTTTGTTCTCATACCATATTCTAGAAAATGTGTAAGATGAATAATAATTTTAGAAAATTCAAAATGCTGTTAATATTATTCATAACAGCTATCCCATAATAATATTATAACAATATATCATTTTTTAGTGAAACCTGGTATTGCGTACAACACACACTATCGAGGAAGGTCGCGATTGCGTGTAATGCAAGCCAAGTCAGGGTTGCGTGTTGTGCAAGACTCCTCTATTGTTTCGTATAATAGAATCCAACCATATTTCATTTATACATTGAATATATATAAATACAATCAATGTTTTGTAGAATTACTACTATCAAAATTGTGTTTAACATGATCCAAGAATAGTGTTGTGTATACTGCATGATTATACGGTGTTGCGTATAGCGCAAGGAAAGATTGTAGCAGATTACAACACAAGACATCAATGAAATTAAAATAATATTTTTCATAAAATCTTGAGCTGTTACATTCTACCCCCCTTAAAATGAATTTCTCCCTCAAAATTCGTCGGGGTTATAAATCGTTTACTATTTATAGAAACCCACATCGTAAAAAGGAATAATAAAAATTAATTTTAAAAACTAAAGTATGAAATGTAACGATTGCCCAAAGAAACTCATCACTGGGTTTCCATATAAGAGAACATAGGTGAAAGTATAGATATGGAAGAAAAATATAACCATCAAGTTCTGATGGAGAGTGGTAGAGAATATGGCTATGAAAAATCCATCAATCACAAAGCCATAGATTTGAGATGATCTAAGGTACCATATGATTCATCAGATATAAGGTAACTAGGACAACATTTTTGGTTTTCAAGATCATTTCCCTAAAGTTAATGAAATTGGAATTAGAAGAAATACTTTCGTGATTTTGGTATAGTCTCACCGTTGGTTGTTCTTTGGACAATTTCCACTTCATCTCTTGAAGTTGAATTTGTCATTTGTGAAGTGTTAGCAGATCATGTGATAGAATGACGAGTCATTCCATCTGTCTCAAAAAAAGGTTATAAAAGTTATCAAAAATACATAAGTCCATCTATAGTGAGATTAATCATATATGGTTCCTAAAATGAACTTATAATTCATATATCATACTGCTTAATATAATAAAACTAGTTTCTACTAAACAGGGGCTTCCTGTAGGCCAGTGGTAGGTGATAAAGGCCAGTCGCACTTCGGTTGTGGGTTCGATTCCCACAGCCTTGTCCGACGCGATGGGCTTTCTCCCATCCTACAAGTTGTCCTTTTTCTAAAACTACATTACTATAACATCCCATCAATAATATCAAAAAAACTTCTATCCTTAAACAAAACTAACTTATGTCCAACATAATCAATTCTAATCTTTAGGCTTATCCATAATACTGCAGTGCACTCTCATATTATAATGAAAACGATTACCAGAGATTTCAAATAACAAGCATGTCAATACCATCATTGATCCCCATATATCATAAGATATGTCTTGTTGGTCACATTCCAAACATTCTAAGGCCTTAATCATGTATTCTCTTGAAAAATGAATACCCATTGAATCTTAGTGAAAACATGAGTGCTATCAAAAGTTAACTCTTTCCACATACCAAAACCCCAAAATTCTATATACTCAAACCATGATATAACTATTTCCTTATATCAGTCATGAGCTCATGAATACTGTCAAACATTTCATTTTCTCCTTATCTCTTCATTATGCGCATATCATCTTTTTTCCAAAAATATCTCAATCACTTTCCATGGTTACCGGTACCATAAAATTATTGAAAACCACAATAGAACAATACATAAATATTCCAATATTCCATGATACTATATACAAAATTATTTTTGAATCCCATTACATAAACACTTAATCATTCCTCCACATCGTTGTTATATTCAACATCTCCAATAGTGATCGCATGTGACTTCCCTTTGTCCTTTGCCTTAAGTGTTTGCTCATGTCGATAATCACTAACCCTTAGATTAGGGCATTTATTAACATAATTCCCCATTTCCTTGCACTTGAATCATTTAAGTGTTGGTGGTGCGTTCTCTGCAGTCTTTTCTTTATTCACATCATTAGCAACCCTTTTTCCATTAATTCGACACTTAGCCGCTCGATGACCTTCTCTTCCACACTTAAAACACTTTCTAGTCCCTTTAAGACAATCTCCACCATGCTTCTTTCCACACTTTGAGAATAAGGAAACATTCATCTTCTTTTCACCATTATTCTGAGATTTATCCTTGAACTCCATCTTTCGTTTCTTGTCAAAACCATGAGATGGATAAGTAACACCAACTTCCATTTCTACCTTGATAGCACAATGCACAATTTCTTCATAGCTACTGAAGTCTCTTATAGCTAATGCCCTTCGAAGATTTGGTTTTAAGCCACTAAAGAATCGATCAACTTTACTTTCAGGTTGGATGATAAAGCCAGATGCATACCTTGCAAGCCTTGTAAAATTCGCTTCGTATACACTAACAGATTCATCATCCTTTTTCTTTAGTTCAAGAAACTCCTTCTCCATCTTTGTTCGAAGAATATGAGGGCAGTACTTATTGAAAAATATGTTCTTGAACTCGTCCCATTCCATGGACTCAATTTCATCTCTTGGCCTCGTATTCTTGATAAGATTCCACCATTGACCAGCTTAACCTTCCAAACGATATACTTATAAGATGAATTTATCATGTTTAGAACATTGAAGAACTGAAAATATCTTTTCAGTGGTACTGATCCATTGTTCAGCAACAAGTGGATCAGAAGACCCACTGAAAGAAGGTGGACGTTGCCTCATGAAGGAATCAATAGAATATTGTTCCCTTATCTGCTCATTTGGAAGTCCAGAATGATTCATAGCTTGTGTAAGTATAACAATAAGATTTTTCACTCCATCTCCCATAACATTTGTTTGATCAGGAGGACAATCATTGCATTGATCAACACGGTTCTTTCGGGTTCTAGCTATCGTCTAAAACCCAAAAAGAATACTGTGAGAGGAAAAAATCATGCTAGGGAAAACAACATAATAAAGGGGGAGTACCTTCAATATCTAACATCTTAGGTTTAATTCTAGGATTGTAACCGTAATTCTAGGATTATAACCTATACTTATACTTAACCTTAGGGACATCCCTAGACATACCTTAGAAATATCTCTAGGGATCTCACTAAAGTTCTTGCATCCTAGTTTCCAAAGGTTGACTAAAAATTTCCTCTGATACCAACTGTAGAGACCCAAATCTTGACGTACATGGACATTACATTACTTTTTCGGAATAATTATTACATAACAAAAACAGACACATAAGGACCATAATAGTTTAGTGTCTTTGGAAACTCTGAATATAATCTTCTAATCATGGTGAAAGATCGTCAACATCTCCCATAAATATCTTCCCCATTTTTTCTGACCTAAAACCTTTCTTTATATCCTGGGGAAAAGAAAACATAAAAGGGGTGGGATCAAATGCTCAGTAAGGGTAAGCATAGAGAACATAAAACAATCCTTCGACATTTGAATGTAAAAAAACATGAGCATAAAATCTAAACATCAAAATCTTGAGAAATGTCATAAAACATGGCAGTACGTAAGGCATAGATCATGAAGAAACATTAATCATTATAAATTATCATGGTAATAAAACATGTAATTGTGGAAACCATTAATCACATGATATGATTTCTATAGTATCCAAGGCATTGCTGCCAAGACCATCTTAGTGGACAATGTCCCTTTCTGAATCGAGTTCACTCCTCGTTCCAGTCCTGTATTACTGAACCAGTTTAACTTTCCATTCCAGTCATGTCTATCTCATGAGATATAAATCTTTACCCAATGCATTGGAGGGAGATATAGGTCCCACCCATATCATAATGAAATCATTCTTACTTGTGCCACAAAATAAACACACATCATTCAAAATAACCCAACAAATAAAATGGGTTTAATAAATATCATCCCATCATCACATAATCCATATAAAAGAAATGGATATCATTTCATAATAAGAAAAGTGAAACAATTTTAATCATAGAGACTTTATACTTGAAACATACACATATGAAATAATGTCATCTTAGATGGAAAATGTTTTTGATAAAACACTTGAAATGAATTCTTGAGAAAAAGATCTTTTCTTATTCAAAATCATTTTCATTTCACAAAATACCATGAAATTTTAAAAGAAAAGGATTTTGTTGAAAATAACCATGAAATCTTGTAGAGTAAGCTTCTTGAAAATAAGTCGTTATGAAATCACAAAAATATGTTCGTGCTGTATAAGTTAAAAAAACATTCTCCTCATACTTTTGCCGGAAAAGTCAAAAAGTACCTCGTAAAAGAAAGATTCCATACATACCATGTAATAAAAGTCATAAATGGGTAAAAAGGACATTAAAAATACATGAAACCAGTTTTAGAAAACATGGACATGGATGATAGCAATAACCCTAGTAAATACTTAAGAATAAGCAATCTCGGATAAAAATGAGATTTGCACAATTATCCCTTACCTTAGGTCCGATATGCTTCGTACGTATCCAAACATCATGTATAATGATTTAAATAATGTCATTGACTTTTTAAATAATCATATTCATTGTTATGATATCATATATGTTTCACTTATGACTTTATATTAACCGTTCTTTTGTAAATTCCATGTCAAAGCAGTGTTTTGGGTAAAATCATTTCATTTATCATATGTGTTTCGACTTATCGTTCTTAATATTATTACTTATATCCTGATTTACATAATTCCAGAATGTAAAACATGATTTATATATAATATATATTCATTATATACATATACATATATATATTATAGATTGATAAAAGGAAAGAAATACACCGTTCATGGAGACGGCAGACCATATGTACGCATGAACGCTGTTTTCGTTTCCTTATTGAATTGAATGAAAATAAATAGATGACATACATAAATATATATATATACATAAATACAGTAGCATTAGTATTTCATATATTTAATTATTATTCATTATATAAACTTTATGATCATTCATGTATGGTTAACATTGAGAATGGATCTCATCGCGTCGTGGAGACGGTAGTCCGTACGTACGCACGAGCGATGATATCGTTCCCATAATTATTGAATAGATTTGGAGTGGATGGTATAATATATCAGAATCAGTATGATGTTATAATAACCATATATAGTTATTCTTTACATCATTATACTCATCCATGTAAGGTGTTGGTGGAAAAATAGATTTCACCACAGCATGGAGATGGTATTCCGTATGTACGCACGTGTGGTGATTTCATTTTCCATAGGATAGATAGATGGTCAAATAATGTTGTTTCATACTTATAATAACATATCATTATATGAGTTATACTGATGTTATTACTTCATAATGAAACAACTAAAGAAGAAGAAGTGGAATATGAAATAAAGTTGAAAGAATCGGTAACAGACATTACCTCTTCTTTGATGCGCCTCTTTGAGACCTCCTTTTAGGGCACTAAAATTGGCTTTTGAAGAAGAACCGAACCTCTAGGATGTTTCTATGGAATTTGATGATAGAATTTGGCATGGGTTGGCGGAGTTTGAAGGCTCAAGGTGGTGTGAGGAAGAGAGGGAGGAGGTTCCCTTTTATAAGGGAGGAGAGGGGCACCTTTAGAAAAACTAAAAATATTATTTTATTATAAAGTCATATACGGTTTTTAATAGCTACAAATTGATTTATTTTGAAGATAATGTGGGGATGGGTCGAAATCCTCTAATACAATATAATTTAGACATGTTTAGGTATCTATTTTATCCTTATCATTTAGATTTAACCTTAAGTTAAATAATTTTACTTTTACCGTGTCTTCTTGTTTTCTTACACTATAAGGTTAATAAACTTACTATAACAAGCCAAACGAACCCCAAGTTGTTTATTATTAATATATATAACCTTATCTAATTCATTTGGCTGAACCTTAGATTTTGAGGAAGAAAATAACGATTATTAATATAATATTTGTTTTAAAAACTATTTTATGTCAATTTTGACACTATTTGGTAATTTATTTTTGTAAAAATTATAATAGAATGATTAGTTCTAAAAAAGTTAATTAAACAAAAACTAACATGTCATATTAACCTATAAAATTAGTTAAATTCATAAAAAGTCTCAAATTACATTTATTTGGGTATTTATAACATCAATTATGTCAATATTTCATTAATAAGATAATTACTGCATCATCCTTGTGTCACAAATAAATTAAATTATTTAATGTCTAAAAATTATAAATAAAATACCATTATGTATGAAATCTATTTATCTTTATAATGAATATTTATAGTCGAATTTATTTTATGTATAACCCTATATTAAAAATGATTTACTTATTAAACTTTGATTTTAACTATTTTATCCCTTCATTAAATAAATTAATATTAAATGTCCTAATATAATACAAGTGGGCTAAAATAGTCATATTTTATTCCTAAGGTTGTTTTTTGTCGAATTAAACTTATCCAATAGAATTAGGACATGTGTTAGGGTAATAATAATATCATTTTTACCCTTAATTATCCTATTTACTTTTAACTGTAGTAAATAAAAGTAAAAGTTACTATTCACAAAAAATTATTTTCATCTCATTGAACCACATTTTAGTCCTTGATATTAACTGTGTCTCTCGGATTTTTGATATTCAATTCACAGAAGTGGTAAAATTTAATTTAAATTAAAAAAGTCAGTTTTTTTTACTACCACTAAGTGGTTTGACTATTCATCGAAAATTGAAGTTTTTCAGAAAAATACCAAAAATTCAGCCTTCCGAATTCAAAATTGATTTCTATTTTTCCAAATTAATATCATATAAGTGGAAATAATTTTATTTAAATTTAATTCCCATTATCAAAACAAATAGCGTGTTTTTAAGAAACAAAAACAATCAAAAGATTGATACTTGTTTATATCCAATTTCAAAGTAAAATTAATTACAATAAAAAAAATTGGATTAAATGGTAAAAATATATTCTAATTACACTTTAAAACCAATTAAAAATATAATCTTACCATATAAATTATTGCGATGAAAAAAAGTTTTTAATTAAAAAATAGCGTGTGTTTACTATTCATTAAAATGTGAAAGTTATCAGAATAATATGAAATTTTTTTCCAAAGTATATTTTTATATACTGATTCCAAATAAGAATTTTATTTTGTCAAATTGAACTTATAGACATCTCAAAAACAAGATTTAAGGTGGGTGCGTCATCAAAAGGTGGGAAAAGTGCAATTTTTGAAAAATACATATTTTAGATGAAAAAATTATTTTTTTCTCATACCATATTCTAGAAAATGTGTAAGATGAATAAAAATGTTATAAAATTCAAAATTTAGTTAATACTATTCATAACGGCTAGTCCATAATAATATTATAATAATATATTGTTGTTTAGTGAAACCTGGTATTGTGTACAACACACGCTTTCGAGGAAGGTCGCGATTGCGTGTAATGCAAGCCAAGTCAAGGTTGCATGTTGTGCATGACTCCTCCATTGTTTCGTATAACATAATCCCACCATATTTCATTTATACATTGAATATATATATATACACTCAACGTTTCGTAGAATAACTACTATCAAAATTGTGTGTAACATGATCCAAGAATAGTGTTGTGTATACTGCAAGCTCATACGGTGTTGCGTATAGCACAAGGCAATCTTGTTGTAGCTTACAACACAAGACATCAATGAAATTAAAAGAATATTTTTCATAAAATCTCGGGGTGTTGCATATATAATTACCAATGTACATATATTGAAATAATACACTAGATAACGAATTCACCATTATCTTCCCCTTACTTCTTGGATAAATTCTCTTTCTAATGTCCTTGATTTCCAAATAAAAAACATACTTACTCCTTTTCCTTTCCCTACCTTTGGATATTTCTCTTCTTGGCGGGATAGTTCTTGCGAGATTTAGACTTGATCATGAATATTAGTCCCCTTCTCCTTGTTCTTCCATTTCTTATTCACTACAAGGAACACATGTCTATAACTTCCCACATCCTTATCCACTTGGGAAATCAAGGTAATAAAGTTTTAAAAGAATATTATCAATATTTATCATGTAATTATTTACAATAAAACAAGAGAAGAATTTGGGTAGTGAGGAAAGTATGTGATTGTAAAGACCCGTAAATTCCAAGGAATTTTTTTTTAATTTTCTTTGTAATTTTACAAGAACGCAGTTTCTGACGGCGCCTGATTCCGAGGTCCGGTGTGTCCGGAATCAATTTCTGATGTTTGGCTCGGGTACGTTCAGTGAACGGACGAGCGGGATTTTCTAACTTTTGAACCAGTGCTCGGAATCAAATTCTGAGGGTACCGATGGAATCGCAGCGCCGGTAATTTCTTATAAACGCCTCTTCCGGACTTGCGTTTGCTCGGGTGTGGTTTTTAATTTTCGGTCTTAAAGTTAAGAAATAAAATAATTTTGCGACAACTTTATTTTATTTCACTTAAGCCACTTGGAAGCCACTTGAAGCCACTTAAAAGCGGCTTAATCTGAGTTGAATCGGATAGGGTACTATCCAGAAATATCCTACCCTCTTGGTAGGATATTTGTGAGGTGGGGCCCGCACGAGCCCCGCCGTTTCTTTCCGCTAAGTAACGCACCCGCGAAAACCCGTCTTTATGAAAGTCAAATGACGCGTTTTCTTAAATTCTTAACAGACCATTTAATTGGGCGGTTTTTTTTCGTAAATTAAATGAGTTGTTTCTTTCGTTGAATTAATTCTATGAATTAATAGTTCGTTTCTTATCTTTTGAAATTCAAATGTTTAGTTGTGTAAATAAAATAAGGCTTAAGCTTATTTTATTTTGGGTTGGTCTCGTTTGCCACCTTGGGAGATTTTGAGAAGCTCTCTCCATCTTCTTCAACCTTGACGAAGAACACGAAGAACACTTAAGCTCCGACGAAGAACGCCGATTCTCTTCTTCGTAGCCGGTGTGTTTCCGAAGATCGACGACGCCGCTTCTTCGATCTTCTTCCCCTGTCAACGAAAGGAGACGTCGTTTCCTCCTCGGACTATCTCCGTCAGCTTACGAAGCTTCTCCAGCGACGTACCTCTTCGGACGCACCTCGACGTCAACGGAAACGACGTTCGATTTCCGCGACGCCCGACCTCCGCGACGCTAGTCTTCCGCGGCTTGATTGGCGTGCTCCGCACTTGAATCTGAGGTAGGGGATTGTTGATATTTTATTTATTTATTTTCCATTCTTGATTCTAGAATGTCGAACTTCGAGGATAAAGGATTAAATGTTATTGTCTAACGAGAGGGGGGGTCGGACCGCACAAACACGGCCGAACCCCCCTCCTATGTTCATAATTGTTTCCTTGCGGATGGAACAGGATGGCGTGATGCCGTCGCACCACGCGGGAATCGCACGACAATTATTGCGCAACGTCGTCGCGCCGCGCCGTGGGAAGAAATCCAAGAACGCGACGCCGTCGCGTCGCGTCGAAGAAAGTCAAAGGCGCCGCGGCCGGAGCGGGGCCGCGGCAGAGGGAAGCGATGTCGTCGCATCGCGCCGGACGGCATAGGCCGCGGCCGGTTCCGGGCCGCGGCAGAGCAAGATGACCGGCGGCCGGCACCGGGCCGCCGGTGTCGGCGGAGGAAGGACCGGCCGTCGCCGGTCCTTGCTGGCGAAACCGGTCGGCCAGTGCGGGCCGACCGGACAGTGGAGACCGGGGGAATTAATTTCCCCCGATCGTGTCTCAAAAGCGGCCCCAATTAAGGGGCCGCGGTTCTCAAAGGGGGGGGGGGCTTTGCCCCCCGCACGCGGCACCCGAACGGCGCCCAGGCCGCGCCGTCGTGCCGGTCCGCGCCGCCGTGCCGGACCGCGCCGCTGCGCCGCCGGCCGGGCCGGGTCGTCGGGCCGGGTCGCCGCCCGGGGCGGGTCGACCCGGTTCGGGCGACCCGAGGGGGGGGGGGGGGGGGTCGGGCCGCGTCGGCCCGGGCCCAGACCCCCAGTTTCGGACCACTTTCGGTCAAATGCCCGTATCTTGGGCTACGGGCCTCCAAAAGACTCGCCGTCAGCGGCAACGCGATCCTTGGATCGAGACGGTCGTTTCGGTATACTATACTCAAGGTGCACCTTCCTTTTCGGGAGCCTACGTGGTTAAAACTCCATAGTTAAGCGTGCTTGGCCTAGAGTAGTGATCAGGATGGGTGACCTCCTGGGATGTTTTCCAGGGTGGGTGTGAGACGGAAAGGCCAATAAATAACAGACCGGGCATCCGATGGACGCGCCGTCTGTTTCGTTGAATTCCTCTAAGTGAGACGGATCTTTTGGCTTACTCCGCTCGAGGTTTGGATGTCGACGGAGTGCGGTCGGGTTGGATCGCACCGAAATCCAACCGGACCCCTGAAACGAAAACTCCAATAACTCTCAGACCGGGCGTCCGATTGACGCGCCGTCTGTTGCGTTGAGTTCCTGTTGATGATACGGAACTTTTGGAATCCTTCGACGAGATTTGGATGCAGTTGGATAGTGTCCGGGTTTGATCGCACCGAAATCCAACCGGTCCCCTGGTACGGAAAAGCTGATACCTTTCTAACAGAACGTTCGTTTGACGAACCGTCAGCGGCGTTGGTGATCTCATTGAGAAACGGTCCCTATGAGTATACCCTATGAGTGTTCGGGGTATAGTTGAGTTACGGCCGGATTGGTTCACACACGAAACCAACCGGGCCCCTGGGACGAAAAGGCTAATAACTCACAGACCGGGCGTCCGATTGACGCGCCGTTTGTTGCGTTGAGACCCCTATGACGAGGTGGTCCTTTGAGATACTTCTTTGCGGGACTTTGTGATACTTGGAGTATCGACCAGTAGCTGATGGAGCGGACCCTCCCGGATATGAGCGTGTGGAGTACGGAGACCGGGTAGCCGGCTGAGACCTGACGACTGCTTGACCGAATCGACTTGCAGTGAGTCGACTATCCCAGTGGACGGAGCGCCCGGTATTTGGCGACAGACCCACGGCGGACGGAGCGCCCAGTAGTTGGCCGCAAACCCGCGGTACTCGATAGGAGTAGTACCTCTGTAGGCTATTAGTGGGAGCGCCTGATATTTGGCGACAAACCCTCAGCGGACGGAGCGCCCGGTAGTTGGCCGCAAACCCGCAGTACTCGATAGGAGGAGTACCTCAGTAGTCTTAGGTTATTGAGCAGTACCTCGGAGTCGTGACAGGACCACTGTACACTCCAGAGACGGAGCTCTTCAGCAGTTACAGTTTCGATAATGAAAATCCTGGTTTGAGCTGAGACTTTTGACCTTTGTGTTTACCTCATGATTGAGATGGGTCACTTGATAACTTAGGTATATGTATGGGCATATACCTGGGTAGTGGTTATCTGTTGATTTCACAATCCTTGTGTTTCCTCCTGATTGAGATGGGTTACTTGATAACTTAGGTATATGTATGGGCATATATCTAAGTAGAGGTTATCTGTTGAGATCTTCTTGTGGTTATCCATTTTGGTTTAGTGAGACCTTGAGGGTCTCGGGGTCCCTACGGAGTATCGTTATACTCACCCCTGCACGGGCTATGCTCGCACCTCGTTGTGTTGGTTGCAGACGACGGGCAGTGCTGACGGAGGCCGAGTGTTCGAGGACTGGACGGTACCCGGAGGTGGACTACACGACGAGTCGGTACCTGGAGGTGGAATACAAGACGAGTCGGTACCCGGAGGTGGACTACACGACGAGTCCGTACCCAGAGGTGGACTACGCGATGAGACGACTCACAGAGGAGGTTGACGGACGAGAGCGTGGAGGAGGCTATCTGTACATACCCTTCAGGTAGGATCCGAGGTGGACGACCAGGAGCTGTGCAATCTGTACCTACCCTTCAGGTAGGAACCGAGGAGGACGACCCAGGAGATGCTTCCCTCTTCCAGCTGTTTGTCTTTTTGCTGTTGTACCTTGTTCAGTTGTAGTTGTACTTCCTTTTGGGTTTGTATTCTCGCCCATTTACTTTTCAGCTTTTCTTTTGTACTTAGTGTTTTGTTTCCACTTGTACTCTATGGTGTTTGTTTTCTTTTATAAAGTCAATACCTTCCCAGTTATCGGGATTTTATGCCATTGGTTCTTGTCGCCAGCCCCTAGCCTATGGAAGGCGGGCTTGGGGTAGTCACGGCATGAGCCCCGAGGACGGGTCATGACAAATTGGTATCAAAGGAGTTCGGTTCTACCACAGAACTTATAACTCTGATGTTTCCTTCGGTGAAGCAATAGTGTTAAGAGTACCGAGTGTGGTTTTCAGTTCAGGGAGTCCAGTGTTGGTGCGGGCGGCCGGCGTATCCATACACCAGGACCCTGACAACTGGTTTCTGACTTTTTGCACGAAAACACTGATTGCGTGTGTGTTTTCCAGAAGTTTTATTTAAATGTCAGCTCAAACCAGGTCAGCTCACCAGGTATAATCTTTTGACCGTGTCATGTTATTTCTTTCAGGATGCCTCCCCGCGGACGACCAGCTAGAGCCCTGAGAGTGGTACGTACTAACAGCCCGCCGAGCAACGAGGCCTTAGTACAGGGCCCTATCCCAGTTGAGGCACCAGCGGAGGCACCAGCGGTACTACTACCCGTTGGGCCACAAATTCCACCAGCCCCAGTAACAGAGGATGCACATCACTTGAGTGCACTGCAAGAGTTCCATCGCCAGAGGCCACCCAGGTTCCAGGGAGGGATGGACCCGCAGGCAGCTGAGGATTGGCTGGAGGCTGTGGTGAGAGTCTTCAGGATAGTGGGGACGCCGACAGATTTCATGGTGATCCTAGCTGCCAGCCTTATTCAGGCAGCAACAGGAAGATGGTGGAGCCTGATGCTTCAGATGCATGACGAGGTGGCACTTCTATGGGCAGACTTCGAGAGCCTGTTCCAGGCAGATTTTGTACCAGCCACCCTTCGAGCGGTGCGTATACAGGAGCTACTTCAGTTGCGGTAGGGCAGCATGTCAATGGCGCAGTACTCAGCGATATTCACAGACCTCTCGCGCTACTCCACAGATATGGTACGGGACCCGTTCTTCAGGGCCCGAACCTTCGAGCAGGGGCTCAGGCGAGAGATTAGAGCTTCTGTTGTTTCTCACAGCTTTCCGACGCAGACAGGGGTGTTGGAGAGAGCCCTCTTAGTGGAGAGTTTCCTTGCTGAGCAGTCTCCAGCAGCAGGACCGACCACTAGCCGGCTTGCGGAAGAGTCTTCTGCAGCAGGCAGTAGACAGATGACATAGAGGTCCAAGAGGTCCAGAACTACCGGTGGCCGACTGCACGAATCAGGTTCAGTTGTGCAGGGAAACCGGGGTGGAGTCAGAGCCAGACGTGCCGAGAGTGGACAGTGTTACTCCTGCGGTGGAATTGGTCACATGGAACGTGACTGTCCAACCCGCCATGCAGATGACCAACAGTTAAATGAAGAACCTCCAAGGCAAAGGCAGAGGTTCGATCAGGGCGGACCGCAAGGAGCAGGCGGCCATGGCAGAGGAGCTGGCCGTGCAGTTGGAGGTGGACGACGCTTCAGGATGTTGCCACCACCACCAGGAGGCCCACCCTGACCGCAGGGCATAGGAGGACATGAGAGAGCTCAACTTCAGGCAGCTGAGGCCTATGGTTATGGAGATCCGAGAGCAGGTGGACAGGAGAGGAACTAGTGGATACGTCCTTTGTACTTCTAGTTCCATGATGCTTTTGTATTCGTGCCTTTGTACTATGAGCTACAATAATAAAAAGACACTAATCTTTGTTTTCTTTCCTGTCCTTTTTGTTTGGTTGATACTGAGTGGTCCCGGTTGAACTGTTGACTTGACCCTCACTTTTGAGATTCCTACCGGAGGAGACCCAGTGACCTCACACTGATGCCGATAGTGTGACTCGACCCTTGTAGGCGAGAGTTCTGGTTGGAATCTCTTGGTGGCAGCGTCGAGGCCTTACGACGTTAGTTTGAGTATGGAATGGGCAATAACTGTTCATATTCAAATTGACGGTTTTAGGCAAACGTCGGGATGGGTTTTCCTTGGTCGGCGGAAAAGGAAACCCCAGGCAGCGCAGGGTAACTCTTGCACAGGAGGGTGCGACCGATCACTCTTGAGTCGGTCAACCTTACCCTTGTAGCATCTGTCGTTTTGAGTTTCAGTTGTAACAGGAATGGAGACCTCTGGAGTTCGAGGATGACGACCACGTCTTCTTACGGGTCTCACCTCGATGAGGTTTACAGAGATGTGGCCTGGGAGGCAAGTAATCTCCGAGGTTCAACGAACCTTTCTTGGTCCTCAGCTGGGTATGCGAGGTGGTTTACCGCTTGGCCCATCCACTTCAGTTGCACTAGGTGCACGACGTTTTCCACGTATCCCAACTGAGGAGATACGTTCTCGACCCCTTCGCATATCATCGACCATGAGGAGCTGAACGGTGGCGATGAGTGTCTTCTACAGAGGTTCCTGTGGGGATTGAGGATCGACAAGAGCGGATCCTTGGAGGACGGTCGATTCCTCTTGTGCACTTTCTTTGGTAGCGCGGGAACCTCCAGGTGAGCACATGGGAGCGGAAGGCTCAGATGCGTGCTCAGTGCCGCTTTGTTTCCCTAAGTTTGTGGTGAAGCTTTACGGGGACGTAAAGCCCTGTGGTGGGAGTAATGTAAAGACCCGTAAATTCCAAGGATTTTTATTTATTTATTTTCCATTCTTGATTCTAGAATGTCGAACTTCGAGGATAAAGGATTAAATGTTATTGTCTAACGAGAGGGGGTCCCGGACCGCACAAACACGGCCGAACCCCCCTCATATGTTCATAATTGTTTCCTTGCGGATGGAACGTGATGGAGTGGTGCCGTCACACCATGCGGGAATCGCATGGCAATTATTGCGCGGCGCCGTCGCGCCGCGCCGTGGGAAGAAATCCAAGAACGCGACACCGTCGTGTCGCGTCGAAGAAAGTCAAAGGC
Source organism: Viscum album (assembly GCA_963277665.1). Taxonomy (NCBI): domain Eukaryota; kingdom Viridiplantae; phylum Streptophyta; class Magnoliopsida; order Santalales; family Viscaceae; genus Viscum; species Viscum album. Next base: position 59,923,970 of record OY728137.1, on the reverse strand, counting down.
GCCGCGGCCGGAGCGGGGCCGCGGCGGAGGGAAACGATGTCGTCGCATCACGCCGAACGGCATAGGCCGTGGCCAGTTCTGGGCCGCGGTGGAGGAAGATGACCGGCGGCTGGCACCGGGCCGCCGGTGTCGGCGAAGGAAGGACCGGCCGTCGCCGGTGCTTGCTGGCGAGACCGGCTGGACAGTGGAGACCGGGGGAATTAATTTCCCCCGGCCGGGTCTCAAAAGCGGCCCCAATTAAGGGGTCGCGGTTGTCAAAGGGGGGGGGGGTTTGCCCCTTGCGCGCGGCACCCGAACGGCGCCCAGGCCGCGCCACCGTGTCGTTCCGCGCCGCCGCACTGGACCGCACCGCCTCGCCGGACCGCGCCGCCGCACCGGACCGTGCCGCCGCGCCGGACCGCGCCGCCTCGCCGGACCGCGCCGCCGCGCCGCCGGCCGGGCCGGGTTTTCCGAGCCGGGCCGGGTCGTCGGGCCGGGTCGCCGCCCGGGGCGGGTCGACCCGGTTCGGCCAACCCAGGGGGGGTTGGGCTGGGTCGGCCCGGGCCCAGACCCCCAGTTTCGGACCACTTTCGGTCAAATGCCCGTATCTTGGGCTACGAGCCACCAAACGACTCGCCGTCAGCGGAAACGCGATCTTTGGATCGAGACGGTCGTTTCGGTATACTATACTCAAGGTGCACCTTCCTTTTCGGGAGCCTACGTGGTTAAAACTCCATAGTTAAGCTTGCTTGGCCTAGAGTAGTGATCAGGATGAGTGACCTCCTGGGAAGTTTCCCAGGGTGGGTGTGAGACAGAAAGGCCAATAAATAACAGAACGGGCATCCGATTGACGCGCCGCCTGTTTCGTTGAATTCCCGTAAGTGTGAAGGATCTTTTGGCTTACTCCGCTCGAGGTTTGGATGCCGACGGAGTGCAGTCGGGTTGGATCGCACCAAAATCCAACTGGGCCCCTGGAACAAAAAAGCCAATAACTCTCAGACCGGGCGTCCGATTGACGCGCCGTCTGTTGCGTTGAGTTCCTGTTGATGATACAGAAGTTTTGGCATCCTTCGCCGAGATTTGGATGCAGTTGGATAGTGGCCGGGTTGGATCGCACCGAAATCCAACCGGGCCCCTGGAACGGAAAAGCTGATACCTTTCTGACAGAACGTTCGTTTGATGAACCGTCAGCGGCATTGGTGATCTCGTTGAGAAACGGTCCCTATGAGTATACCCTATGAGTGTTCGGGGTATAGTTGAGTTACAGCCGGATTGGTTCGCACACGAAACCAACCGGGCCCCTGGGATGAAAAGGCTAATAACTCACAGACCGAGCGTCCGATTGATGCGCCGTCTGTTGCATTGAGACCCCTATGACGAGGTGGTCCTTTGAGATACTTCATTGCGGGACTCTGTGATACTTGGAGTATCGACCAGTAGCTCGTGGAGCAGACCCTCTCGGAGACGAGCGTGCGGAGTATGGAGACCGTGTAGCCGGCTGAGACCTGACGACTGCTTGACCGACTCGACTTGGAGTGAGTCGATTAGCCCAGTGGAAAGAGCGCCCGGTATTTGGCGACAGATCCATGGCGGATGGAGCGCCCGGTAGTTGGCCGCAAACTTGCGGTACTCGATAGGAGGAGTACCTCTGTAGGCTATTAGTGGGAGCGCCCGGTATTTGGCGACAGACCCTCAGCGGACGGAGCGCCCGGTAGTTGGACGCAAACCCGCAGTACTCGACAGGAGGAGTACCTCAGCAGTCTTAGGTTAGTGAGCAGTACCTCGGAGTCATGACAGGACCACTTTACACTCCAGAGACGGAGGTCTTCAGCAGTTACGGTTTCGATAATGAAAATCCTGGTTTGAGCTGAGACTTTTGACCTTTGTGTTTACCTCATGATTGAGATGGGTCACTTGATAACTTAGGTATATGTATGGGCATATACCTGGGTAGTGGTTATCCGTTGATTTCACAATCCTTGTGTTTCCTCATGATTGAGATGGGTTACTTGATAACTTAGGTATATGTATGGACATATATCTAAGTAGAGGTTATCTGTTGAGATCTTCTTGTGGTTATCCTTGTTGTTTTAGTGAGACCTTGAGGGTCTCAGGGTCCCTACTGAGTATCGTTATACTCACCCCTGCACGGGCTATGCCCGCACCTCGTTGTATTGGTTTCAGACGATGGGCAGTGCTGACGGAGGCCGAGTGTTCGAGGACTGGACGGTACCCGGAGGTGGACTACACGACGAGTTGGTACCCGGAGGTGGAATACATGACGAGTCGGTACCCGGAGGTGGACTACACGACGAGTCAGTACCCGGAGGTGGACTATGTGACGAGACGACTCACAGAGGAGGTTGACGGACGAGAGCGTGGAGGAGGCTATCTGTACCCACCCTTCAGGTAGGATCTGAGGTGGACGACCCGGAGCTGCGCTATCTGTACCTACCCTTCAGGTAGGACCCGGGGAGGATGACCTAGGAGCTACTTCCCTCTTCCAGTTGTTTGTCTTTTTGCTATTGTACCTTGTTCAGTTGTATTTGTACTTCCTTGTGGGTTTGTATTCTGGCCCATTTACTTTTCAGCTTTTCTTTTGTACTTAGTGTTTTGTTTCCGCTTGTACTCTGTGGTGCTTTTTTTCTTTTATAAATTCAATGCCTTCCCAGTTATCGGGATTTTACGCCTTTGCTGCTAGTCGCCAGCCCCTGGCCTATGGAAGGCAGGCATGGGGTAGTCACGGCACGGGCCCCGAGGACGGGCCGTGACAGTGATCTATTTATAAAACATCAAGGAATTTAATAACTAATTTGTATATGCATTCAATATAGACACGAAACGCGACTACATGAGGCCCAACTATCACTGAAACTCTATGAATTATTGTAAATAGAGGATTATAGATCTCATATCCCTCTTATATTAAATTCTCTTAAAAGAGATCCCAAATGTGAGATATCATTCTATACACATTGATTCCCTAATTTTTCTTATAAAGTTCATTGGTCATGGATTATAGTATGGAACATTGAAAATATGTAGAAACTTTCAAATTATTCTCATAGAGGTAAAATTATTCCTCACTATCCTCATTACGAGCCATATCGGGAATGGGTTCTTCGAGGACATTTATTTTCCTTTCATGGTGTAGGATAATGTGAAAGTGACATTTCAACTAATGGAAATTTTCATCTCTAAGATGGTTATCCTTCTCATATATGGATTAATGTTATATTTATGAAGTCATTTTATTAATGTTTCTATAAATATGATGAGTATAGATTTAGTTCTTTATCTGATCAAATTTATAAAAATAAATAAATATTATATTTATTAATCTACCAGTATTACATTAAGACCCATTAGCCCTCACCATTAGTTTCATAATATCCAATTACTTTTAAATTATAGTGTAAATGATCTATATTACCTTTCCCATTTCCCAAAATATTATGGGTCATGAAATTTAAAGGGTTTTAGGTAGGCATTATAAAATCCATGTTTTTCAACTCATAGTTCCTTGATCTTTTGATGGGACTCCCCAATCCTCAAATCCTAAAATTGGATTTCATCAACCCTTTCCTCTTAGTTAAACCATATCTTTATTTGGAAGTGAGACATTGATGTGAACATATTTTTCTTAACCAAAAATTTCATGTTCAAATTCCCAAAAAAATTAAATCACCCCATATATGGCTTGCCACACACATTCAACTATGGCTCAATTTTAACTAAAGTAGTGAAAGTCAATATGGACTTAATATTTATAATTGAGGGATTTTATCTTTTATGTGTAAATTTAAATTTTTTTATCTTTATTACATTCTTGTAAATATTTACTATAAGTACATAAGTAATTTTATTTTTCATACATAATAATAACACATAAATCAATTTAATTAAGTTATATCTTGGATCCTTGTTAATTAAATACTTAATGTAGTCATGAAAAACATTCATAATGAAATAACTATGAAACTTGTTAGAAATTAAAAAATAATTTGGTATGATAATAAGATTTTACTAATGGTTAGTTTATTTAGCGGATGATAAACTAACCATTGACCTTTAGAAGAAGCACATTGAACCATTTAGGGTTCCTGTTGTAGTTTTCCAACTGTCCACCTATGTATCTCCCTTAGATTGGTTTGACCTTGAGACCAATATTAAATAACCTCCACTAGATAGGGAGTTCCATCCATTACATATTCTTTTACTCACACACAAGTGAGGGGAAATGGTTTATATAATATAAACCATGGTAATGTAGGACAATACATACTAAGAGGAGATATAAAATGCATGAAAAAAATTAATTTATTAATAAAATAAAAATAATCCAATCACATAAAAAGGTCTCGAATAAGATTGTGATAATCCATATGTTGGAAATGAATTATTATTTGTAAAAAATTATTATTAAATTATTAATAATTATTATATAAGATAAATCACACTCAAATAAATTAATTTTATTCTTTAATTGATCAATCATTTTACCTTAATTATCATCTAAATAAAATTTAAATTATCCTCCACTATAATTTTAAACAAATTAAATCAATTAATTTAAAAATTAACTGTGCACATAAATTTTCATTAGAGAAAACACTATGAGTACCCATATGAACTACCCAACATAAATTTTACTCATATACTATTTTACACATGTGACATGTGATATAAATGACTTGTCACATAGGGTCATGATGCGTACTACAAATATAATGATTATATGGATTAAATGATTTTTTGTCAAGTGCTATGATTCAATACGCATAGATTAATAATTGAAATGTGACTCACAGATGATATGAAGTTCTGAGAAATATGTTTAAATTAATTATATATATATATATAAACCCGTTACATGGAATCTAATTTCAATATAATGACCATATAGAAGTACATGTTGATAAATATTTCACCGAATAATAGATTATTTTTAATTCGACAAAATTTGGTAAAATTACACAATGTGTACATTTGATCAATATGACATGTATGTTTTCTCACCATTTGTACACAGAACATGACTAGGGACATGAAGTGTAATAGTTACATAGAGAAAGTGTGAGTACATGTAGTGTACAAGGGTAACATGTTGTGTGGTCTCTTAGTTACATGGTCACCAATCAACTAGGCCATGTAAGAAGATACACATCTCATTTGTGACTAAATGACTACATACCGTATAAAAAAGCCACATGGTGTGTACTCTAGTAGACCATGTTTGAGGCTATCCTAATCAACATTTAGAGTATAAATAAATTCATTATGTGTAATAAATTCACAATCCATGAATTAATTCTTGGTGAATTTAACATTAGTACACAAAGTGTACCTTTAGGTCACACGATGAGTAATCTTTTTTTATCTTGAAATACTTCTCAATACCTTCAAATGAGATCTGTGAATATAGTTTATTCTTAAAATTAATAAATTCAATTATATTTATGATAAATAAAGATGAAGAACTAGATCACAAAATTCAGATTAATGTACAATTAAACTATAAATTAAAACCAATTACTTATTCATAAATCAATCAATGATCATTAAATATTTAGAAAAGATTATGGGACTACTCTAGTACCACTTAAATATTATAAGCATAATGGATGATTGTGATGGGTCATTACCACTATTATGTATTGACATGACTTATTATCAATATAATATATACACAATGATAAACACCATGATCAATAGAATTAAATCAAAGAATACAAAAAATGGATAAAATGCCAAAAACAGACCGTAGAATCATTAGATACTATCTATAATTAATTTAAGACATTTAATGAATTACCTTGTCATATATTCTTTCTTCATTTATTTATATGAAAACCGATATACATTTTAACATTATTTCATTGATGGAATAAAAAGAATATTCCCTCTTGAGGTGATCCACATGTTTTAAAAAAATATTCAAACATTGCCACAAGATTCTCCAGGTTCTATCACAATAGATCAAATTGCTTTAGTCATTCACATTTTATGTCCATGAGATTTACTTCCAAATAATTCTCCTTGATCTCTCTATGCATGAGAGTGGAAGATAAAGGACGATCCCTCTCCATTCTTGGGATCTTTTTTTGATAAGGGATCTCTTTAGGAATTTGAGAGGATTTTCTAGAATCATTATCCAAAACCAAAAAAATGAATGTAGCGGTATTGAAAAATAATATAATTGGGTTTATATACCACTATGTTTAGATATAAATAATTTAAAAGTTCCCTTTATTATTTATTTAATCCTCACCGAACCCCATATACATAATTACAATAATTATAATAATTATAATAATTATAATAATTATAATAATTTATAGTTTTGTTATAAACTCATTAATTAGAAATAAATATTATTTAATCAAATAATATTTAATATACATTATTTATTAACATACCATTAAACTCGATCCTCCATTCCTCCCTAATATTTATCGAGCTTAGAAGAATGAATATTTATTTAATAATTAAATATTAATAAATTATTCACTAATTAATAAAAAAATATTTCTTCCAATAAATGTAAAATAAATATTTATTAAATATTATTCTCAAATTTTATTGTCTTGAATAACTAGAGATGGAATTTACATGATGAAGAAAACATGAATAATTCTTAAACCACATGAAAGAATAATATTTATTCAACTTATTAAATAATAAAGAATAATATATTATTTATATATGATTCTGGATACACTATGTGTGGGCCCCTTTAGGGCTCTTTCTCAATGTAATTAGGTGAAACAACTATATTTCAAATGTTAGGGACTAGAATTACCTCAAGAAACCCAAAGAGATTGATGTTAATGTTAAAATGAAGTAATTACTCATACATTTTCTTAGTATGTAATATAATCCCTTTATCATGATATTTCAAATCACGTAGGTTGCATACTGGTCCCATCATCCTCTATGCTAAATGTATTTCTTTAATTTATTGATATTGAACATACCTATAGAACACCCTAGATAAGGAATAATTTAGTCTATATCATTTCCATCGAAGAGAACGAGATATCAACTTCTGTTTTAGAATATAAGGTAAAAATATATTCTCTCATTGTTGATTAATGGAATATTACTCGTGATGTACTAAAAATATCATACTTCTCCATGAACATATGTCTCCATGGTTTTTATCAATGCATCAAACTACGCGACATGTAATACTAATTAATAATAATTTTAATGTCTATTGATCAATACACATGTATGTAGATATGAACATCCAATGATATATATAAATGTGGATTTCATTCTGGCGGGTATCGTTCTCAAAATATCCTATAATGGATACTACCTAGGGTAAAAAATACGAGAATGTTCTTTATGAACTATTTGTCTCCACCTCTAATAGCCTGAATTATTTGTGTCCTTCAAATGATTTCATCTGTCCATAAAACATATATTTAAGAATACTTTTTTTGGAACATGTGGGTTCTCATCATAGTGGGGAACTACTATGACCTTTTAGAATGACATTTAATTTTAGAAAAGTATCACATACTATGTTATGTAGAATAAAAATCATTATGTGCTTTAATGTTTATTAAAATTCAGCACTATAAATACAAGTTATCATAAATTACATAGAAATTGGTTCTAGGGAACCAAATCCAACATGCATTACATAACATAACATACCTAACATACCCAATCACCAGTGTGCATGATATTATTGTAATCATACATATATACCCATGTGTCTGATGGAATAGTTTCATTGAAATATGAATGAGATATGATTCTAATAAAAAACCCTTTGGATTATTCCAAACTAAATCTCTTCAGTATTTTGTCAATATATGTAACATGAGTCAGAATAAGAAACAACTTGGATATAACATGTTGGATCTTGATCCAATACAATATTTAGTTACTCCTATGTCTTTCATTGAGGATCATTTATTAATCTTGGCACTAATAGAGTATAAGAAAAGTACCTAATTTCTAATAAGTGGTATGTTATTGAAGTAAACTATGAACAAAATAACCACACTCCAATTAAATTTCTTATTTACATATGGATCACAATTCAATGATTATTAAATCAAATTCCATTATGGTTTTATAAAATTAAATTTCCCATGACCTGGAACCCTTCTTCAATCAATAGGTGGATATTTTCTATTTTTATATCCTACTGAAAGCCTTTGGAGTCAAAAAACCTTTAGGTCATCTCATATAGAAATATTAATTAATGTTCCCATAAAGGAATAATGTATTCAAATCCATTTTGTATGTTTCATATTCACAGAAATAAGTTATATTAAGTATAATATTGATGAATTTTCTCATTTAAGAATGATAATAGGTTTATCATAGTCTATTCCATGAAATAGTTTGAACAATTCAGAAACTAGTCATTCCTCCCATTTACTAACTTATCCATCATTATCCAGTTTCTTATTGAATAATTATTAATAAAAAATTAGATTTATATACACTGAATGATCTATAAAAATATATAATTGGGTTGGTACATTGAATCCATTTCATAATTTATAGCTTATTTCCAATTGGGATCATCTATGCCACTTACCACTTCTTTATTAGTTAAAGGATTATTATTATCAACTTATAATGAGTAACCATCCATAGGTAACTTAAAACCATAACTTTCATGTTTTATATCCATTATTGTACTTTTAAATACTACTTATGCCTCTAGAACATTCAATTTTATGGGTCTTAGAGGAATTTTTTCCTATACAAACCCTTGTGTAAATTGAACCTATACATCATAAAAATCTATCTTACTCCAACTATTTATTATAGAGGTATTTTAATTATCAAGAAAGTTGATATTTCTATCAACCAAAACCATTTTATCTAAATGGTTGGATAGTTTATATCCCCTTATTTCCTTGAGATGACCTATAATGATACACTAAGCATGTGACATCCTGGGCTTGGTTCACACCTATATAACTAAACCTAGTTTGCCACATGGACTATAGTACGCCTCCCCATATACCGTAGGATGTTGACTAGTATTAAGGGTCTTAGGTGGAATCATTGGGAGACAATACACAGATGATTATATTGGAACATAATGGAATATAATGAATAAAAATATTCATATAAATATAATAATGAGAAAAGTGAGGAAGAGATGAACATTAAAATATGATATCTGAACAATAATAATCAGCACATTATAAAAATTATTCCAATTCCATGATTAAATAAAAAAGAAGTGGGAATACATGGAATGAGGGATACAGAAAGCACATATTTAACAAAAGGAAACAAATTCCAAAACTATCTCCAATAGCATATCAAACCAATGTATGGTCTTAGTATATATTCCCCCATGCTATATGAAAATCAAACATCCATGACTCGACACTTTCACATTTACATAAATTCATACATGAAGTCTATTCGAGTACCAATCGGTAGACACAAAATTGTGTGAGATATACACCATAGGACACCATCATCACTATGAATGATAATTATAGTATGTGTATATAAATGTGACATTGTGTAGGTATAACAATATAAAATTGAATAATATGCATAAAATATTAACCATGTAATCCTGAACCCTCATGGGATGCTCAACTGACCATACATGCTCTATCCTATGCTTGATACATCTAAATGGGAAACATATAAATGGTTAGTGTCTAATGAATATAACGAAGGAGTCAAAGTAGAAAACATATATATAAGTTGAGACCCGATGTGTAACCACGACATTCTTTGTAGTGATAAATGGAGGAAAAGACCCAAGGTGAAACTAAAGCTTTCTTGACCTTAGAAGGTCAAGCTATTCTCCAAAAGTAAACCATGAAGCTTATATATAGTGGTCTAATGGTAATCCAAGGGGAATACACCTGACATTACATTGAAAAAGCTTCGAACTGAGTCCCTGTGACATGTCCACAGAAAATAATGATAAAATTATTATTGGATACCATGGAATGATTTCGAGGCATCATATATCTGAGGATTTTAACATGAATCCATGGAGTATATCCAAGGTATTATAATTTTTTATATGAAGCGTGTGAATAATCCGTACTACAATGCGGAATTAATGTACTAAGAAGTAAAATACAAAATTCTAATGTTGGTATCGCCCTTAACAACATATTAATTGAATTGGTGTGGCGTCCCCTTAGTACTCATTATATTCCCCTGGGAATCTAATGATGGCTCAAGTCTGAACACTCATTTAGATTGTAAAATCCCATAGTACAAACAGGATCCTTATATTTATAAATATTTAAAGCCTATGTGAAGACCTTTACTTTGTACCATTACTATATCATTCAATCCAGTTCTTTGTTATTTATAAATTACAAAGGACCAGAGGTGGGTTCCTATCGTTAAATATTTCATTAAAATTTAATAATCAATGTGAAACATACATGTCCTATTACCATGAAATTTTTAATCTATTATAATTATTTAAATCCATTTTGGAAGCCGAATCAAACACACCGAAGGCTGTTTGGTTAAAAATATGCATGGGGTGATGTAATCATATATATGAAACACCCAAGGGATAGATCATGTTGAGATCATTTACCTCCAATGAAAGACAAGGCATCTATTTGTCTGATTGATTTAAAAATTTTGAATACAAAATAAGAGATATTAATTTTAGGGTGATGCTTTGGTAAATATGTTGTATAAAACAATGGGAAAAAATATAAACAATGAGAATTGAGGGAAAGATATAGACCTCCAACCTTATGACTATTGATGAAACCTTATCTAGTATCATCATATGATTTTGTAAATAAAGGAAGAAAATAGAGAAATAGAATGCATCACTAGAAATGGTACCTAATAGATTATTTATAAGTAACTATGAATATTGAGAGGTAAATTGAGAAAGGAGGTTAATTTATTGAATCTATTACCACTAGATATCCAATATGACAAACCACATTACGATTACAGTACAATTTTGGGAGAAGATTAAATTATTATCTTGAGCGATAATTTGATCTATCAATAGAGGTAGGCACTACATTTTTTATGAAACAAAATATATGTCTTTTAGTTATAATGTAATAGGGGTAAAAAGTAATATTACTACTTTTAAAGGTAGAACAATTTGGACACATGGTTTTCCAAACCATGCGCCAACCATGCACACCCCATGATCCAGGGTAGAAAAATCACAAGGTTATAAAACAAGGGTTTCTAACCATTCACATCCTATTATGTCCCCTTTAAATCCCACTGTAGAACCCCACACTATTTATGACAACGCTTTTTTTTATTTCGAACTTAAACTTGATTTATTACATAAAACCTTCACTTGATACAACATGGAAGATTGAGAGGTCTAGTGTCTTTGGGGCCTAGGAAAATTATATAACATCTTAAAACATGAAATACAACATCTCTATTGAAAAATTCCTTTACATTACCACTACATTGCCTCGTACTTAGCATTGCATGGGATAACCTGAGGACATGCATATGAAAAGGGTGAGCTATAAAGACCAGTAAGGGAATAATCATAGAATAACATGAGGAATAAAATAAATGTTAGAAAATAAGAATATCAATTGAGAAAAATAGAATCATAAGCATAATGTCCCGATAAATCATGCTAATCATAACATGGAAATGTGGCAATAATACTTAACAGTGAATTAGCATGAGCCAAGGCTCATTGCACATGGAGCATGAGTAAATCCTCATTGCACATGAATCATGAGTAAAACCTCGTTTCAATTGAATTATCATGATTCAACACCCATTTCACATGATGTATCATGATACTATACTTTACCCAATAAATTAGAGCTCTATAAGGGCACACCCTTGTTAAACATTTCATTTCATGCATAAGTGTTCCACATGGATGATATAACATGGATTCATAAAACATCATCATTTATTCCATGATAAAGGAATGTGGAATTCATACATGAAACTTTACAATCAATAAGTAAATGTGCATAAAGGTGAATACTCTTGATAGATATATGGGCATGGTATTTCACTACATAATGGAATTGGCTTGGGAAAATCAGTGCAATTTCGGTAGCGTAACGGTGTGATGTAAGAATTCATAAAAAATGGTTGATGAGAGAGAACAGGGTGTCTCATAATATTTACATGAAATGGACAGTGCGGGGGTCATATAGATACATGTCCCAATAATTGTAATGGAATTTATATGCATAATACAAAAGGATTACTTGGATGTAAAAGAAGAGAGAGAAATTCCTTTTGGAATTTTGGCATAGTAACGGGTGGACATGGGAGGAATTTAATGAGAGAGAAATGGGTATCCCATAATTAAAAAATAAATAGGGAAGTATGGGGGATGTGAAAAACCAAACCCCAACATTTATAATTGAAATCAAATGGTTATAACAATTTAAAAAATATTGGACAAAAATGAGAAAAGAAGAGAAAACCTTTACATGGAAGTGTGCTTCCAATGGATTGAGAGAGGCTTGGGAGAGGCATATTGGGAGATTGGGGCACCTTGGGAGGATTAATAAGAGAGTAGGGAAGAGGTTATAAGTACTCCAAATGCTTTGAGTGAGGAGAAAGTGGGAGCTTGGGTGGGTTTATATAGGAAAGGTGAGAGAATTGTTTATTATTCAGGGTTGGGACACCTCACATTAAACTAATTTAAACCACAAACCAGACCATGGTTTTTTCCCATAGTTTTTCAAAAGGGGAGTGGAAAACAATATTTTATAAGGCCAAAGTCATAACATCTTAAAATAATGGGGTTGCTTATGTGGAGGTGAGTCACACTCCCAAGGAAAACAATTTAAAAAGTAAAGATGCTTAATAAGCCTTGAAGGGTCCATTAATTCTTTGTAAAATAGGTCAAACAAACCCAAAATCAGATTATTTTAATTTTAAAACATATATTGGATGAAAATAGGGCTTATAGTATTTTATTACATCACTATTGGGTCATTATTATGTCATAAAACACATTATATATTTATACGATATTTAATTTTTACCCAAAAATTTGACTGTCTCAGAAAATTATGAAAAGTTCATCGTTTGGTAATTTCAACATCCTGATTCCAGAAATAATATTCATTTTATTTAAATAATTTTACAAATATGTTAATTTTCACTTTTAAAATAAAAACTGACATTTATCTAAAATTCATGGGTTTTGACAAAAATGGCTTTCAAACCTTAATAAAAATTACAATTGCATACATAAAATTATAAAATTATTTATATTTAATAAAAATTAATTTAATAATAATAATAATAATATTTTACTAAAATAATATTTAATATAATAATCCATTAATTCATTAAAATAGATTTCATTAGTTGAATATTAACTAAAAACACTATTTGAGCTTTAATAACTATTTACTAGGTAACAAAAATAACATGAAAATATATTCATTATTAAATATAAAATAATTTACATAACCATAGTGCTAAGGTATTGTTACATAACCCCTTATAACACCCGCATAAGACCAAAGGGTAAGGTGTGCGATGGTGACTGACTCATGGGGTGGCTCAGATAATATTGCCCAGGTGGCAATCTCGATCAACTTCCACTTCTCTTGTAGGCGGTCCCGCTCGAGCTTAACCTATTGAATCTATGCTTGGTATTGGTCAAGAGCGAAGCCCAATGACACCACCTCTTTTCTGAGTTCTGAAAAATGGGCTTCGTATGGGGAAAATCTACTGGATGAGGCCATCACTTCCTTTTTCAGTGTAAATTGGATTCGTTAAAGCCCTATATTTATACTAATCATGTGATCGATGTTCAACGACTACATTAGCAACGATCACAATTCTTAACATAAAACCAAAGAATTTTACATTTTATATAAACATTTTAAATAAAGAGACATTTATTTAGATCAAGAGTGATTTCCATTAATTAATGTTTGGGTCATTACAATCTTACCCCCTTAAGAAATTTCTCCCTCGAAATTTCCTTTTCCCACACAAAAAAATGTGGGTAACTCTACTTCATCACTTCCTATGATTCCCACGTCGCATCTTAAAACTTGTGGTTTCTCCACAACTCCTTGATGAGGGGCATCGTCTTATTTCGTAGAACTTTTTATCTATGGTCTAAGATCTTCACTAGTTGATCCTCATAAGAAATATCATCCTCTAACTATACCAACTATTAAGAGAGTACATGTGAAGGGTCCAGTATGTAATTCCTTAAGAGGGATACATGAAAGACGTCATGTACTTTTTCCATGGTAGGTGGAAGTTCTAGTCGATAGGCCACAGCCCCAACATGATCAAGAATCTCAAAGGGGCCGATGTACCTTGGACTTAACTTCCCTTTCTTTCCAAACATCATGACCTTCTCCCACAGAGATATGCATAGAAAAACCATTTCTCCATCTTTAAACTCAAGGTCTCATTGATGGTTATCTGCATAACTCTTCTGTCGACTCTGGGCTACCTTGATATGCTGCTGAATGGTTTTCACCTTCTCCACCATTTCTTCGACCATTTCTGGTCCAAGTTGCTTACGCTCACCAACCTCACCCTAACACGCGGATGTTATAGACCTTTTCCCATAAAGGGATTCATATGGTTCCATTTGGATGCTCGAGTGGAAACTGTTATTATAAGAGAACTCAACCAGAGGAAGATATTTATCCCATCCTCCTTTAAATTCTAGTGATCACGCTCTCAACATGACCTCAAGTTTTTGGATAGTACGCCTGGATTGGCCATTAGTTTGAGGATGATAATCCGTACTGAAGTTCAGTTTAGTATTCATATTATGTTGATGAATATTCCAAAACATAGAGCTTAATTATGGATCTCGGTCAGACACAATAGATTGTGGTACTCTATGCAGCCTTAAAACTTCCCTGATATATATCTGTGCCTGTTGATCCAGTGATAAATCCTCCCAAATAGAAATGAAGTGTGAAGACTTTGTAAGACGATCCACAACAACCAAGATTGCATTGTTTCCTTTGGATGTCTTCGGAAGTCCAGTGACAAATTCCATGGTGATTTTCTCCCATTTCCATTCTGGTATGGGCAATGGTTGCGTCATCCCCTTAGACTTCTGCCTCTCTTCCTTCACTTGCTGACACACTTAGCACTTTGATGTATATTTAGTGATCTCTTTCTTCATATTATCCCACCAATAATGCTCTCATAGATCTTGATACATCTTTGTGTATCCTGGGTTAATAGAGAAAGTTGAACTACGCGCATCATCCAAAAGTTTCGTCTTCAGCTCTAGACATGATGGAACACATAGTCTTTTCCTAAATCTCACAATTAATAATTCATTAACATTAAACTCTGAGGATTTCCCTTTTCCAATAGCTTCCACTTTATCCTGAATTCCCACATAATCTTTTTGAGCAACCTTTAACCTTTCCAAAAGTGATGGTTAAGCAATCAATTGTGAAAGGATTGATGATGTTTCCTTCTTTATGATTCCCATATCCATCCTCATAAAATCTAAGAAGATTGGATCCTTTTCAATTCTCATCAATGATAGAATTTCTAGGTCCTTTCTACATAGAGCATCCACCACCTTGTTTTCTTTCCCAAGGTGGTAATGGATTGAGAAGTAACAGTATTTGATCAGCTCTAACCATCTTCATTGGCGCATATTTAACTCTTTCTTTGTGAATATATACTTGAGGCTTTTGTGGTCCATATATATTTCACACTTCTCCCCAAAGAGATAATGACACCAAATTTTCAATGCGAATATCCCTGCAGCCAGCTCGAGGTCATGTGTTGGATAGTTTTGTTCATGAACATTCAATTGCTTTAAAGAATAGGCAATGACTTTGTCCTTTTGCATCAATAAACAGCCCAATCCCTTCTTTTAAGCATCACTGAATACCACGAAAAGTTCTCCACTTGTGGGTAAAGTGAGAACGAGCACATTGATAAGCATCCTTTTCAACTCCTTGAAGCTTTCTTCCCATTCATCACTCCATGAAAACATTACTTTCTTCCGAGTTATCTTGGTAAGAGGGTTGGACAATCGTGAGAAATTTTTCACAAATCTTCGATAATATCCTACTAACCCCAAGAAGGTACAGATATTTTTTACTGATGTTAGCCTCGACCATCCATCAATTGCATCTGTTTTGGAGGAATCCACAAATATCCCATTGCTTGTGATGATATGGCCCATGAATGATACCTCCTTCAACCAGAACTCACACATGATGTACATGGAATAATGCTTCTTGTTCAGCAAGGTCTCTAGTATAGTTCTTTGATGCTCCTCATGATCCTCCTTGGTTTTGGAGTATATCATAATATGATCAATAAATACTACCAAAATTTTTTTGGGGTACTATCTAAAGACTATATTCATCAAGTCCATGAAGATTTCTGGAGCATTAGTGAGTCCTAAAGGCATTACTATGAATTCATAGTTCCCGTATCTTGTACAAGAAAGTAGTCTTGGGGATATCTTCCTCCTTCACCCTTACTTGATAATATCCCGACGGAAAATCCACCTTGGAGAAGTATTGTACTCCACTCAGCTGATCAAACAAGTCATTAATTCGTGTGAGAGGATACTTTTTCTTTATCGTTATTTTGTTTAGTTCACGATAATCGATGAAAAGGCGCATCAATCCATCCTTCTTCTAGACAAAGAGGACTAGTGCACCCCATGGTGAAGCACATGGGCGTATAAACCCATTGTCTAGATTCTCTTATAGTTGTTTCTTTAGCTCTTCAAGCTTCCCAACACCTATTCTATATTGAGTTTTGGATATTGGCAATGCCCCCGGAATAAGTTCAATTGAGAATTCAACATCTCTTATGGGAGGGAGACCAGGCAATTACTCGGGAAACACTTCAGTGAATTCCCTCACAATAGGCATGTCTTCAAGGATGGTTGCTTCCTTGGACTCAATCATCTGAGCCAGATCCACATGCTCATAGGGAATTAATATCCATATTTTAGATGATGGAGCTAAAGAATATTCATCTTCCTCCTTGCACTTGTGAAGAATCAGGGGACGATTCTCCACAAAGAGAGTGATTTCCCTCTCATGGCAATTTATGTTGGCTCAATATAAGGAAAGATAATACATTCCAAGAATTGCATCAAATTCCACTAGAGGGAGTATGACATGGTTCGCCGAGAAGTTCAATCCAAAAATTATGATAGGGAAGGAGTTATATTCAAGGGATGCAATAATCGCCCCATTTTCCATACTCCCAGAAATCTTCATTTAAATGATTTATTGTGGTGATGGTATTTTGCTACTAAACTTTTGAGATATAAAAGAATGCATAGAACCAGAATCAAAAAGTACATTCGCTATTATGGAATAAACAACTAGCGTACCTATCACCACTTCGTTTTTGGGGTTCACTTCGTTAGTAGTGATGAAAAAATCTCACCCTTACTGCCTTGGAGGTTGTTGGTTTTATCCGAAAACCCTTGGCTTAGGGAAATGATTTGAAAGATTCCCTGGTTATTTGCAGTTGGAGCAATGAATCATGCATTGAGGTTCGAACAAATATTTCCTCTCCTCTGTCGAAGTCGCGAGTCATTCTTGCCGATAGTTTATAACCATGTGTCCTTATCTTCCACACCTAAATCATTTTCTTGTACCCTTTAGGATATTTACGGGGTGCTTCTTTCCACACCTTTGTCAAGTGGGGTGGTAGATATTTTTAGCACCATTGGATTTATCCATCGGGCCACCAACAATGAAGTCCACCATACACTTCTTATCCCCGTGATACCCCTGAGAATCTACGATCTCCATTTCGACCTTAAGGTCACATAATACAATTTCCTGGTAGATGTCGAAGTCACAGATTGCCAGTTTTTTCCGCATGCTAGGTTTCAGCCCACCAAAGAAGTGGTCAACCTTGCATTCAGGGGTAAAGACAAAGCCAAAAGTGTATCGTGCAGGCCATGTGAAGTTTGCCTCTTATGCTCCAACAGATTCATTGTCTTTTTTCTTGAGTGTAAGGAAGTCCATTTCCATCTTATGCCGGAGGGTGTGCGGAAAATATTTATCAAAAAAAATCTTGCAAAAATTGTTCCATTCCAATGCCTCGATCTCCTCCTCAGGCTTCGTATTTTTGATCAACAACCACCATTGATCGGCTTTACCCTCCATACGATAAGCAGCCAGGAGAACCTTCTCTTGTTCAGAACATTCAAGGATGGAGAAGATCTTTTCAATGGTGTTGATTCATTGCTTAGCGATTTAGGGATCAGATGATCCATTAAAAATAGGAGGCCTTTGTTTCATGAAGATCTCGATAGAGACTTTTTATTTCTTATGGGGTTTGAACATTCCTATTGACCCATATTTCTATTCAAATATTGAGTTAGTTGAGATAGAAGTGTGACAAAGTTCACAATTCCCACTCCCACTGGACTGGGCATCTCATTTGTACAGTCATCACATTGATCTTCACATCTGTTATAAACCTGAGTCCTCCTATTTCTGGACATTGGCTGGAATAAAAGTAAAGTTAGGGGTAACACATAAAGGGTAATACAAGGAAAAAACTAACGACTAAAAAAATAACAATTATTTCCTTAACATGTGAATCTATTGGCTTCTGTCTATGTTATCCATGATTTACTTTCTAACATATATTATTTGGAAATTGTTTTCCCTTAATAATGGTTCATACCAAGCTTGTGAATTTACCAAAGTATTTCCCCTGGGAGTGTCGTAACCAAGAGTGCCTCAAGACTGATTGTCATAAACCAGTTCCCGTTTAAGTCTAGATCAAAGCGGTGTTTTCAGGTTTTAACCCTAGGATACATCTGTGCCAGAGCCGCCTCTACCTGCTCGTATCCAGACAACGATGTATTTTCTTGATAAGACACTTACTCAATACCCACCAAAACTTGAGGATGTTATTATTATAATTAGTCTTATCTCTAAGGCTTTACTAGGGTTTTCTAATCCTAATCCCAAAAATAACTAAACCTATCCTTTGATACCAACTATGACAACCATGCTTTTTTATTTCAAACTTAATCTTGATTTATTACATAAAACCTTCAATAGATACAACATGGAAGATTCAGAGGTCCAGTTTTTTTGGGGCTGAGGAAAATTACATAACAACTTAAAACATTAAATACAACATCTTTATTGAAAACATCCTTTACATTCCCACTATAATCCCTCGTACTTAGTATTGCATGGGATAACCTGAGGAAATTCATAAGAAAAGGGTGATCTATAAAGCCCAATCAGAGAATAATCATAGAATAACATGAGGAATACAATACATGTTTGACAATAGGCATATCAATAGAGAACACGAGAAGAATAAACATAAAGGAATGATATAGCATGATAATCATAACATGGAAAATTGGCAACAACACTTAACATGGAATTAGCATGAGGCAATGCTCATTGCACATGGAGCATGATTAAATCCTCATTACACATGAAGCACGAGTAAAAAATCATTTCACTTGAATTAGCATGAGTAAACACCCATTGCACATGACGTATCATGATACTATACTTTACCCAATGCATTGTAGCGCTATAAGGGCACACCCTTTTTAAACATTTCATTTCATGCATAAGTGTGCCACATGGATCATATATCATGGATTCATAAAACATAATCATTTATTCCATGATAATGGAATGTGGAATTCATACATGAAGCTTTATAATCAATAAGTAAATCGGCATAAAGTTGAATACCCTTGATAGATATATGGGCATGGTATTTCACTACACAATGATATTGGCTTCAGAAAATCGGTGTAATTTCGGCAGCGTAACGACATGATGTAAGAATTCATAAAAAATAGTTGATGAGAGAGAAAGGGGTGTCTCATAATATGTAAATGAAATGGACAATAATAGGGTCATATATATACATTTCCCAACAATTGTAATGGAATCTATTAGCATAATACAAAGGATTACTTGGATGTAAAAGAAAAGTGAAAAATTACTTTCGGAATTTAGGCATAGTAATGGGTGGACATGGGAGGAATTTAATGATAGAGAAAGGGGTATACCATCATTCAAACATAAAGAGGGAATTATGGGGGAGGTGCGATACCATAACCCAGAACTTTGAAATTAAAATGGCATAACAATTTAAAGAATATTGGACAAAAATGAGAAAGGAAGAAAAAATCCTTACATGGAAGTTTGGATTCAAAGTATTGAGAGAGGATTTAGAGAGGCTTGAGAGAGACTTTTGGGGAGCTTGGGGCACCTTGGGAGGATTCTATAGAGAGTAGGGTAGAGGTTGGAAAAACATCAAAGGCTTTGAGTGAGTAGAAAGTGGAATAATGGGTGAGTTTATATAGGAAAGGTGAGGGAATTCTTTATTATTTAGGGTTGGGAAACCTCTCATTAAACTAATTCAAACCACCAACCAGACCATGGTTTTTGCCCATGGTTTTTCCCAAAGGGGAGTGGAAAACAATATTTTATTATTCCAATGTCCGAAATTCTTAAAATAATGGGGTTGCTTATGTGGAGGTGAGTCACATTCCCAAGGAAAACAATTTAAAAAGACAAGATGTTTAATAAGATTTGAAGGGTTCATTAATGCTTTGTAAAATAAGTCAAAAAAATCCAAAATCACATTATTTTAATGGTAAAACGTATATTGGCCAAAAATAGGGCTTATAGTATTTTATTACATCACTATTTCATCATTATGATGTCATAAAACATATTATATATTTAAACGGTATTCAATTTTTACCCAAATATTTGGTTGTCTCATAAAATTATGAAAATTCAGTGTTTGATAATATCGACATCCTTATTACAGAAATAATATTCATTTTATCTAAATAATTTTCTAAATATGTTAATTTTCACTTTTAAAATAAAAACCGATATTTATCAAAAATTCATGGGTTTTGACAAAATTGGCTTTCAGACCTTAACAAAAATTACAATTACATACATAAAATTATACAATCATTTATATTTAATAAAAATTAATTTAATAATAATAAAAATATTTTATTATTATATTATTTAATAAAAACATCCATTAATTCATCAAAATAGATTTCTTAGTTGAATATTTTCTAAAAACACTATTTGAGTTTTAAAAACTATTTACAAGGCAATAGAAATAACATCAAAATATATTCATTATTATATACAAAAATAATTTACATAACCATTGTGATAAAGTCTTGTAACATAACCCCTTATAACACCCACATAATATCGAAGGGTATGGTGTGTGATGGTGACAAATTCTTGGAGTGGATCAGATAACATTTCCTGGGTGGTAATCTCTATCAACTTCCACTTCTATCGTAGGCGGTCCTGCTCGAGCTTAACCTGTTGAAGCTCGGCATGGGATTGTTCAAGAGAGAAGCCCAATGATGCCACCACTTTTCCAACTTCCTAAAAATGGGCTTTGTATGGGGTACGTCTACTGGATGAGGCCATTACTTCCTTTTTCAGAGTAAATTGGATTCGTTAAAACCGAATATTTATGCTAATCATGTGATCACTGTTTAACAACTATATTAGCAATGGTCACAATTCATAACATAAAACCAAAGAAGTTGACATTTTATATAAACATTTTACATAAAAATAAATTTAATTAGATCAAGAGGGATTTCCATTAATGAATGTTTGGGTCATTACACTATTTATCCCAAACATGTGGCCTTATGATCAATGATTAAACAAACAATTTTCCTTTTCTATTTCTAAAAAACCCTGAGCATTGTGATCTGACCAAGGGCCAAATAGTCATTAAAATACTTTAAACTCATTAGTTATTTTTATTTAGAGTAAAAACTAAAGATATAATAAAAATTTAATAAATACGTACCTCTAAGATATCTTTAAAACTTTAAACCTCCCCCATTTAGAAAAACTCATCCACAAGTTTCCATCCAACAGGTGGTAAAACATTGACTGAGAATAGATCCCACCACTAACCATGTAAATCAGTATACCCATCCCAAGAATAATCTTTTATGAAGTTGTGTTTCTATTGCGCTAGGACTAAAGGATCTTACTTGCCTCAAAGAGAATCATTATCCAGCCAATGAAACATATGCGATACTCCTCAAAAGAATCAGCAATATCTTACTCAACCACATCAGGTTGAATAATATGATATGGTTATAAATGGTAACATAAATACTTTGAAACATGTAATATTTCATGTATAGATCAATACCTTTATGGAATGAAAATTTGATAGGCTACCAACATGGCCCCCTCCAAAATCTCTAATTATCTAATGAAAATAGGTTCTAGCTTCACATATTTCTAAAATATTTGCCACACCATCTTAGTTGAAACACATAAAATGATCTCATCCCTAACCTTGAATATTAGAGGAGATCCATGAAAATTAGAATAATAATTTAACCATGACTGACCAGATTATTTACAATTTCAAATAAATTATACCTACTCTGATGTATCATAAATGAGACAAGGTCACAATACCTCTCTTTCCTTTTACTAGCACAAGGGTGACCAGAATGACCAACTATGTAGGGACTCACAAGGATACATCTACATTTTATCTTCAATATTGTCATTAAATTTTTTTATCTAGATGAATGTTTATTTTCTAGGATCCTCCAAAATTGTAGATGAATTCTATATGAATGACCTCTAACAACAGTACTGTGAACTTGCAATTACTATTGGTCTAAGGGTGGTATGTTATAATCAAAGACACATGTGAACCCAAATACCTCTATAGCCCATACCAATACCAAGAAGTAAAAAAGAGTATATCTATTTGAAACAATAGTTAAAGGAAAAAAAATAAAGTCATGTAATCTCTTGGACAATGATTTTTCTCAACTTGTCTACTAAAAAGGTATCCTTGATAAGTATTAAATGAGAGACATTTTTCAGTCTGTCAATGATCACCCATAGAACTTTACTAACTTAAGGGAATATCAGTAATCTAGTCACAAAATCCATGGATATGTTATACCATTTCCACTTAGTAATGGAAGTTGACTATGAAATACTTGTTGTTAATTGTTGTTCTATATTCACATGCAAACAGGTTGAACACTGAGTGATAAAGAAATCTATATTTCTTTCCATCCCTGACCATGAAATATTGGTGGTGTATTTCATGTAATATCTTTTTAATCATGAGTTCTATCTCCCAACAAGAATTATGATATTCTCACATAAATTCCTTTAACATGAATCCATGAACCAAGATTTGTCCATGAATACAAAATATCTTATCCCCATAAGTAATCGAGCCCATTAGTGGGTCCTCACATAAAAAAATATCCCTTAATAATCTTACCTCAATGCATTAAAGTTTTATCATCTTAAATCTATCACGAAGTGAAGTGTTCACCAATGAAGAAATAATTATAAGTTATCTGTGATTATCTTGGAACTCTATGTGATTATTAGAAAATAGATCCATCAACTACCACTCACTATTGGCCTTCTATACTATCTTTGTCTGAGTCCTCTATCTTAGAAAATCAACCACAATAGTTCCCTTACAATTCATATTGGTAAATTCAAAATATAAGGAATGATGGTAAAAAAAACCTTAACATTCTAAGATTTATTCCAGATTGAGTAAATATGTATTTTAGTATATTTGTCCACTACACCCCAAAACACTCTCCTAGGTGATAGTGCCTCTAAAAACATAAGGTATAAACCAACACTGCTAACTCAAGGTTGTGTTTTGGTAAATTATTATCACGATTCCTTAGCTATTATCACCTATATGCCACAACTTGATCATCCTTCATTGGAATTTATTATATATCAATACCTAACACATAAAAATAAAATATGTAGCTTCTTAATGAATTTGAAAAAATCTGGATTAGTGTTGATGGAAATCCTCCTTTTATCTATCTAATGGATTTTTATAGGTCTCTAACCATAGAAACTAGAAATCCATTTTATCCCAAACCATAAGAGGTGCATATATATGTGAAAAGTCTTGAATAAAATTCCTATAATAAGCATATCACCTTGAGAAAATATGTACTTAAAAAATTATTATGATTATCATAAGAAACCACATCTATCCCCATATGTGGGTCAATATATACTCTTATATTAGAGATGACGTGACATATGAAGTGAACATTTTCAATAAAATAGTGGAATTTGGGGATCTTAGCATATATATAGTGATATCTAAATGTATTAAGTATGATATCATGGTGTTTGGAATAGACATATTGAGTATAAGTATACACTAAGACACCATCAATGAGGAATATCACAGAATAATCTAGATATGGGTGGAAAAATTTATTCACCAGAGACATAAAAAAGGTGGGAGTGTTTATCAAGTAGAAAAACATAACTGGATACATTTAAAGGAAATATATACTTTGAATCTCTATCATGGTATTTATAAAGTTTTAATTACACCTGATGATAGACAGAACATGAATATATCTTCCCTAAAATCCTCGACCATCAGATCTAGTCAAAGATACCATCTATATGAGGCAATGGATAAAAGTTTTTAATATTAAGATGATTTAATTTATTTTAATCCATTAAAATTATGCGGTCCCATCAACATTCATTGGAAAAACAATGGGTTGAAATAATGAATATGCATTGGGTCTTATAAACCACATTTATTATTTTTCCATAAATAAATTCTTGAGATCCTAATACTTGAAAGGAGCTATATTCTTTGATAAAATGGATACTGGTGAAGCTCAAAAAACTATCCCATAATTAAACACTACCTATCTTTTAGATGGTAGTCCAGAGAGGTCTCTATAGAAGTCGTACCTGAATAGATCAACCACTAGGGAGAAGTTGGTGCATAATATTCCCCAATTATCTAGAATGGGACTATAAATTTGGGCTATAACTCCTCTTCTCCCACACTTCCTAGGTAAAACCCTACTATCATAGAATTACTATTGACTTATATACACATAGATAACTCCATGGGTGACGTGAAGGAAATAAAACAATGAAAACAATCAATATGGGGATGATAGGTAACTAGCTAATCAATCTAGAGAATGAATTCAAGTCCCTTTATCTCAAGGATGAAGTGGTATTATAGGAAGTGATAATATCTAATCTTAAGTGGGAACTCTGTACATTGGTGTATAATTTATGAATGTACTCCCAAAAAAGTATGCAGAGTCTTCACACCATTGAAATACAACATTTCATTCCCCTAAGATTCCATGATAGTTATCAAGATATAAAAGTGTGAAGTGATGGTATAAAAAAATGATGCTACCAAAGTAGAGGATATTTAAATTGTACCTCATTCCTTAGATAGACCAAATATTTTCTCATTTGTTATAGTTTGTATTCAATATATTTGTTCTATTCAATGAAAATGAGCTACAATATGGATATCCAAAGTGGGGCCACTCAGCTTGCGCTACATATCACTTGCTTGGCCTCCTCAACAACACATTCTTCCTCTGCATATATTTCCAGTGGATTAGAATATACAATGAATTGAGATTTAATTATGCTTGAGGTGTGCACTTTGTAGTCAACATATAGAGGATATAGATCACTTGTTCTTTTCTTGTAACATGACTTCTTCACTATGGAACACATTTCGTAGCATATTTGAGCTGGAACCTCCCAATACTACCTCAGATATATAGTTTATACAACATCTATTTTGAGTTAAAGAATCAAAACAGCTAAATGCATTGTTGTATGTGGCATGAGATGAACTAATATATATAGTATGGAAGGATATAAAAAACTCTGTTCGTCTCCAATCATGATTCAATGAATCCAATGCAATTAGAAGCATTCTGGTGGACACTCAAAATGCAAACTCAATGGTTAATGAGCATTATAACACCTCAATCATGGAGTTTATGATCCTCATAAGATTAAAGGTTGCAGGTTACCATCCCAAACCATGGGGAATGATGGAGGTGATTTAGACTTCCCCCTTCAATTGGATGGCTAAAATGCAACACCGATAGATCCTCCAAAAGAAATCTTAGACCTTCTAGCTATGGGGTAATTTTCAAGAATCAGCATGGGGAGGTTGTGGAATTAAATTATGGTCCATATGGTCACACTATATCTTTGGAAGCTGAAATGATGGCACTCATCAGCGTGGTGTATATTGGTTGACAAAAAATTTGGTACAACATTCGGTTCATGTGTGACTTGGCCATGGTGGTTTATGCAATTAGGATGGGTCAGACAAGATAAAAATTTAATCTAGCAGGTAAGTGGATAAATTTCATTAAAAAAATATCTTCCCTAAACTACTTCATCACGTATACCTTCTAGGAGGTGAATTACATTACAATTGTCCTTGAAAACAAAGGGGTGTTGGAAGAGAGGAGCATCCACATCAACACCATTCTTAATGACATGGTCCCTCTTCTTACTAGAGACAAATTTAAAATTCCTTCTTTCCATCTTGTGTAATGTTGTTGATTTATCAATTTAAGAGCCCCTGTGATCATCTTTCCAAAAAAAAGTAAACTGGGTCATAGTCTCATTGTTAATTTACATGGCCTTTATATCAAAATTTATGGAATATCATTGTACTAACTGCGAGGATAATCTAACTACCATTGATTAATCTAGAACCATATAAATGATGTTTACTTCCATTGTATGATCATCTATCCTACCGCAGCGCTGAACCACTATGAAATGTACTATTGAATTGACTCAAATATCATTCTTTGATTAGGTCTTATTTTACAATCCACAAAATGCTATTCATTCAGAATAAATTTACCTAAGATTTTATGGAATATTAGAGCCCATCCCCAATGAATCTTGATTAGTAAAACTCATCTCTATTGATGGAAGGTGAAAAACATTGAAGATCAGAAACATGAGATGAATAATCTATAAATGGAAACCATAATTTAAATAAATGTATACATTAGCATGCTCAATTGGCCCTCAATTTCTTCAAAAAGATATATTATTAAAAGGAAATATGGAAGTCCCTCCATTCCGTATCTGAATTTTGGTCTTCTGGAGTGATAATATACCACCAAGACTTGGAAGAACTATAATGGATATAAGAAGAAGCGTTGAACTACTTTCTAGAGGCATCTCCATTTTCTTAAATAAGGGAAAAATGTTTTGTAGGCATATCTCAATATATTTGGGGACACCATCGCCAAAAAATGTAGGTGGATGTTTCTGTTGGAACTCTCATATCAGTTATATAAAAGTAGAGGTACATTATGGGTCACCCTACATAGTCTTCAAGATCCATAGAATACCCTCCCAAAACATGGCTTCCGTACCAGAGTCAGTTATAAGAGGAGGTTTTTTCATTGGGTATACTAGAAATTTACGTCCCACAACCATAGTATCATGTTCATAGCCACCATCCTAGTCATTGAATTTAGGCTATAATGGATAAATCTATATACAATTTTGAAGAACACACCCCAGAACTCGATAACATACAAAAGGATGTTTCAAATATGATTTATTGGCATAATGGCTCACTACCAAAAACAATCCAACATGACTACCCAAAAGATACGATCTGTTTATTGTTCAATCTCAATGTCTTAATAAAATGGGTTCTATTATATGATGATTAAATCACAAGATATAAATGGAAAAAACCTTTATGTTTTAATTGACATTCCCATTTAACAAAAAACTTGTTTATTGAAATTTGGACACAATGGTTCATAAGATAATATATGTTTATATCCATATATGCATACGAAGGTCTAGTAAGATGAATCATCCATTCCAATGTTATAATTATATACACTTTAACGATCCAATTTGTATTATATGTAATTACAAATAGTATTTAACAACTGACCAATTGTATGGATCACAATTTTTAATTTATTAAGGCACACACACTTGTTATATTGGAATTGGAATCTATGTAATTTTAATTGACTAATGTTTCAAACATATGTGATAAATTATATATGGATCAAACAAAATATAATTGGATAATTAAAGGATCCACTATCATGATATATGGGAAAAATAATTTATATTGATGCAGACACTTTAAATAGTATAATTATTTATCCCCTTGGAAAACCATAGCATAATCTCAAATATAAATGTCATGGAACTAAGAATATGTTTCAATCAATGAACATAATAAGTAAACATGGAATGTTATAACGAACTAAATATAGATCCTCATATCCCTATAATGATTCATAGGATGCTACTACCTTCCCATATTGGGAAAAGGGCAATGTTAAAATACAAGATAGTAATAAATTAAAAAAATAATAAATTTCACCCAATAGTGATATCAATAAAACATTAATAGGAAAAAATAGAAAATCTCTTCATAGGTAATATTTCTCTTTCCAGTACATTAGTAAACTAATACTAGAAACAGTCTCATTACTAAATTCTAATATATTCCTCGTCTCCTATTTACCAACCCAAAATAATAAGACCAATGAAAATGGTTATCTAATAAAACATTGTGATGGTCTATGCTTGGTTCACTCCTATATAACTGAACCTGACTAGACACAAGTCCAAAATCATGCCTACCAATATTCTAGTCGTTACCGAATATCGGTGAGGGTTTAAGGTGGTACAGTGGAGAGACAATACCATCTTGATCAGAGTGGAAAAGTATTTTTATAATGAATAATCAGTAATAGATCAGTATAATAATGATAAAACATTGGAATATATATAAATTCAGATATGATAAATAGAATTATCAATAATAATATGCATTGTTTAAAAAAATAGTTAAATGACATAATTCTATTTAAAATAAGTGGGAACACATGGAACTAAGAATACATATAATCCATGAATATAAATAAGAAAAATTACCAAAAATATCTCAAATAGAAATTCCATTCTATGGATGATCCTATGATAAACTCGCCCATGATATATGAAAATAAATCTTCCATTACCAAGTTATTTCGCTTGCCCCTAACTGCATCGATGAAGTCTATCTGGGTACCAATCAGTAACCCAAACAGTGTGAGATATATACTAAGTAGGTCACCACCAACTATGTTTATAATAAGTCTAGTCTTTGTCTATAAATGTTATAGTTCATACATATAAGAATACACATTCGAATAAGATGAATAAAATATTTATAGTTTCAAACATTCCTATTCATGTGATACTCAGCCAACCATTCCTACTTCAACTAATGTGGGAAGCGTTTGGATAGGTGACCTATAAATGTTCAAGGTCTATTGAATATATCCAAGGTTTCCATGTTGGATTCATATGTAATGCAGTAAACATGTGGTAACTATGGTGTACACGCTTTCATAATAGGAGGTTAATAACCAAGGTGGAACCAAGGCACCCTTAAAATTTTAAGTTTAATATAGATCATATAATTAATCAACACATTCTAGTTATAGGGGTATAAGTAAAATTCATGGAGAATAAACATGAAATTACACTAGAAATGTTTAAAATTGAGTCCAAAGAACATGTCCATAGTAAATACCGGACTAATATTGACTATTTCCCAAGGTGGTAATCCAAGGTATTTCATGATTTAGGATGTCAAGATGAATCCAAGGAGTGTATTCAAGGAATTATTATTTATAGATATAAAGTGAGTGAATCATCAGTACTACATTGATGAATTCTCTTAATACTAATTCAATAACTAAATTCAAGAATGAATGTCTCTATTGGGATATGAATAAATGATTATAGCTGGTGTGCTCTGAGTGCTAATGGAATTCCATCATCAATCCAAGGATGGATAATATTTTTCCACTCCTTTAATAAAAAAATATCCATAGTAAAAATATAAACCATAACATTATAAATACTCAAATTCTATACGATAACCATGATTACGTACCACTCCATTTAATTCAATCCATTTAAACTTCATTAAGAAATGATAAAGTCTCATAGGTGGTGTCAAATAATAAAACATTTCAATAAAATTTAATAATGTAGGTGAAACATACATTCCCCATTTCTATGGAAAAACTAATATATTAAAATAAATTAAATACCTTTTAGAAGCTGAACTAAACACACTGAATGATGTTTTGGTTATTAATATACTAGGTAAATATAAAAATATTCATTGAAACCCCAGGGGGTGGTAAATGTTAAAATCATTGGCCTCCGATGATAGATGAGTGATCTAATAATTCGTTTGAGTTTCAAAATATGAAAATAAATTATGGTTGACTAATTTTAGGTTGTAACACATGAAAATATGAAATTCATCACAAAAAAGGCAAATATGAATGAGGATACTTAAGGAAAAGATACAATACACTAAATATATGGTAGTTAATGATCAAATTTCCATTATCATATTTTTATATGGGATATAATTGATGAAAAAATAAATATAAGATAACCATGAAAATAGGGCTTATTAGCCTATATATAAAAGGACCAATGACGGATAAATAAACCATCCAATATGGTTAACAAATCAAAGAACATAACATTGGATAACCAATGTAATCAAGAGTGGTCTAATCATGGTCCACATGAGGTAAAATATTCAACTCCTAGCTTGAGTCCAAGGGGAGCTCTCATCAGAGATAGGCATGAAAAAATAATGTGAAAATAAAAGAGGGTTGACATTTATAAAGTAATAAGTGTAATGAGTTTATTTTCCCCAAATTTTTAGGGGAACATAGTTTGGATTCAAAATTGGCCAAATCGTGTGCCAACCTTTGAGACACTATTAACCATGGTGGAGAACCCCACAGGATTTTTGTGCAGAGTTTGGATAAATATCAAGAGACAGAGTGGTCACCTCTATAGATAACTATAACACCCAATGAATTTTATCCAAAACATGTAGCCTTAGGTTCACATATTAAAAATCCATCCATCCAATGGCCTGGAGGCCTTCATTTTGTATTGATTTTTGATAATCCACCTTTCAAGGGGTGAGGTGGAACCCTTACATGGCCCTTAGGAATAAGTATTACGTGGACCATAGGACTTATAGGAATTCATTTTCCCATAGGCATCAAACATTACATACAACCCAGACTAACTACTTGGAACTGCTCCTCCCCAGCATCTTCATCATGAAATCAGCTCTCCACCTTCACATGTCTGTTCTGCTAGGCATTCCCGTGCATGCACAGGCTTTTCCCGATGGCATGTTCCATACCCTCTCATTATTGAAATCTGTTTAGCTTATGATGTAGTGAAATCTCCTTGATCATCCTCTTTATAGAGCTTGTTCCTTGTAGGTCATCTGATTTTACTCTGCACTAAAGGTGGCCCGAAGGACTTGAGGTGGCCCGAAGGCCTTACTGACCCGAAGGCCTGGGTGGCCCGAAGGCCTTAAAGGACTTGAGGACCAAATTGCTGGCCTGAAGGCCCAAACAGGGGCATATTCCTGGCTGCTACAATGCCAAACAATACCCGCTACAGTTCCTTCTACAACACCTGCTACAGTACTGTATAGTTCCCACTATAGTACCTGTTATGGTACCTGCTACAGTACTGCTACAGTACTACTACAATACTTCGGAAATATTGTCTCCACCTAGATTTGATCCTAGGTCTCTCGGATGCACTTACAGAGTCCTTACCAACCGGGCTAAGGCTTATGTTCCACATATTAAAAATCCATATTCTTGGTTTTTTTTCAAAATCTAGAGCTCCAAGCACTAACATTTCCTCAAATTCTAATGAAACCACCATAAACTCATTTGGAACATCAAAAATAGAAAAAAAATGAGTAAAAATAACATTTATGGAATTTTTAACACTGATAAAATGTAGGATCTAACATAGTTTCTTAGTGTTCATGTTTGTTTTCCAAAATATACAAATCAAACTCTTTACATCACCCTATAGATAGCTAGATTACCCTAGGTTTCTTTTCACTTAAATTATTTTATGGATTACTTTTTTTACTTTATTTGGAACTCAGTTTGGAATGTTTTCGTCTTTCTATAAATAATATCCTAGAAAATATAATTAAAAAATCACATGACTAATCATTGATCAAACAATCTATAATAATGCATAGTTCATTAATTCTATAACACCGTTCCACTATAGGGTATAATTAAGAGTGATTTACGATGAAATAATAATCTATTATTAATAATAAAAATAATGTGAATAAGATATTCTCTCCCATGTATTGATTATAGTTTATTAAACTATTTACCATGATAGTTCCCAATATCAATTTTATATTCCATGAATCTCTCAAATGAATATATCTTATACCTTATATAGTAGACACATATGTATCTTTTAAAATAATTAAAAAAATGTGAGGTATGAGAACCCATGAATTGCTTCAATAGGTAATCATGAATAAAAACTGGTATGAGAAGACTCATAATGCTCAGTTACCCTTTAACCTTTTCCACTAAATTGATCTTTGGTTTTTTATTACCTGTAAATATTCTTTACATACACCAAGTAGTTTTAGTTATAATGAAAAAAATATTCATCTTGGTGTAGTATGGACTAACCTTTTTCATTTACATATCTTATATAGTGATTCTATAGTTTACTATAGTATGGATCATGTGAATTAGTTTCATTATCATTTTCCAATACATGTTTTTTGTAATATAACATACAAAGGCTATTATTTTAATGCAACTTACCATAAAATATGATTTCATTATAAAAGTGGAAATATTTATTCCTATATTTGAAAAAAATACATATGTATAATTTTTGGATACAAATATAATATTTCTTGTAACTACTAGAACATACTAACAAAATTTTAAATCAAATATCATTATCATCAACAATTGGATGTAGTAGTCCCTAATAGCTAGGGATGAAATTATGGATCCAATGGATTCTCATAGATCACCCTCACCCTAGGAAATATTATAGTATTTTCTTGGTTTCTATATTTTTATTCACATATGGGATCTACATAATGTATTAAATAACCTATTTTTAGAAACTGATATATTAAACATGATAAAAAAGAACTTGATGCTTCCCATGGTTTATTTTCCTTGGTGTAGTTTTTCCTCTAATGGCCCTTCATTTCATATATGAAATGAACATCATATTTTTCCATTTCATGCCTATTGATCTATATATTATTTGAAATAAATTAGGATAAATCTTTAATATTATATATATTTTCCTAAAATTTCGTTTTATTCAACATAATTATTGAATAATTTTCCCACTTCATATCCTTGTAAACTTAGATAATCAATGTGAGATGATCTGGGAGGTTATTCCTTATGATTTTCATATTGATATTTTTAAAAAAGATAGAAACTCTCTATGGGGGTGACTAAAGAATGAGATTAGTGTGATTTTCATTAAGCAGTTAAATCACTAGAAGCTCTAGTATCTCAATGTAGGAAAAACATTTAAATATATTAGGCCCATATGGAAAAAATTCTATGAATTTACTCTAAAATAACACATTGGGATTATCCAACCATTAATACCCAACTCTCTCATGGTATAAACCATAGTAATGTATGAGAAATATATAAATATCAATGTGTTCATGTGATTTGAGGAGTTCATTGGACATGGATGAAACCACTAAAAAACGAACATTGACCATGTCACTTAGGTTTTATCATTGAAATAAAACTCCCCATCACTCATGTATAGAGTAGGCGGATCAAGAATTGAGAATTGTTACACATAATATTTTTTATTCATGGATCAACACTACCCATAGGTGTCTGAACCATTCCAAGAAGTTACTACCATTTAGTGTGTTGTATTTCCCCAAAATTAATAGAAATTATAATATCATTGATGAAAATTACATTATTTTAAAATTATAAAAGATAATATTATTAGTAATTCAATTGATTAGAATTTATGTGAGAATATAAGAATTTATTTTTATCAAGTCACTTAATATTTTATAAAGTCTCAATTTACATCACCATTGAAAATAAAATTTCCCATCACTATAGAAATTCTAGTGGAACATATCCATGTTTTTCGTTATATAATCTTTATATAGGATATTAAAATTATAATAAATAATTTATGTAAGGGGTCTTCCAAATTAAAAATTAGAAGCTCCTTGAAATGTGGAGTGGAATACCTAATCTAAAAATACTTACTCATATTTCCACAATAGTTGCCTCCAAATATGTATTGGATAGATATAGTTTATTAAACCAAATATATTTTTTTTAAAAATGATCCACTGTCTTAGTTATGACTTCCCAATACTCAGAGTTCCCCAATAGAGGCCAAACTAACAATTTATGTATGGGTTCCTCTTAATTTGGATGATTATTGACTTTATGAAATATTATTAACATGAGGAGATTTTTATTATTCATAAATTCATATTTTTTTTATCCTTTATGTGTATTATTAATATTAAGTGTATTATAACTCATCAATTAATGTTGATTTAATAAAAACTTTATGCATAATCCATTTATTAAAATTCTGTCAATGTATATCAGTCCATATATTTATGCGATCATAGTCAACCAACCATAAAATAAGTTATTCATAATACATAGATAAATATATAAATAAATTTCATGATAAAGATATTTATCATGGATGAATTATTGAGTGGATTATAAATGAACTTATAACCCTAGGTAAAAACTCTATATGCTGATTTTAGAATTAGTTGAAGAATTTCTCATGTGAACCAATGTATCTCCATTATTGGTTTCTCCTTAGTTCTATTATTATTTTCCTCCACCAAAACTTCACCATTAATCAACTTTATATAACTTAAGACACTAATATTATTACATATGCTTTATATATCACATGAATGTCGGTGGAACCAAATGATGGGTTAAGGGGAATTATATAAAATAACCTTATACATAGAGGTATTACATAATAAAAGATAGGGAATAAAACAAAGACCGTCAAATTTAATTTTATAATAAATAATTGAAAACCAAGAAATAAAATTAAATTAAATATAACTAACACATACATAGGTCAATTCAAGATCACGATTAGTCATACACATGCAATGATCAAACTTTTAAAAAAACTAGCTAAATTTCCATTCAATTGGTTCTATAATAATATAAAACACATAGTCATTAATCTAATTAACTATATTATTAAAAATTAATTAATTTTTTATTATTTTATCCAATAATCTTGAATTTACCATTAACAATGTTTTTAAATAAAATATATAATTTTATGTTATTTAAAACATAATAAAATTGTAAATTAATTTTTACCTGGAACCAACTCAGAGATTACATGGATGAAATATTTTGTATAGTTTCAATTGAAAATAACACATTCATAGGAAATATTGTATACATGGAAGGTGAAATAATTTCAAGGTGTGTAACTATAATTTCATTCCATATGTAACATATAAATATTATATAGCCTATAAAATTTAATGTTTGATGTATTTAGTATATAATAACCACATATGATTCATAGTGGAAACAGTGTGTTCAAATAGTTACATGGTTTCTAGTCTATAAAAATCATATATTAAATAAACATAGTGATTTAATTACATGAAATGGGTTGATCCCGTGTTTTCTATCAAAAAATATTTTACTACACAATATGTAGTCAAACTACATGACATTTACTCTAGAAAAGGTGTGTTCCACCTTAGTTATTCTACACATGATATATTTATTTCGCATAGAATGTACTAATTACACGATGACCTAGAATCTATTTGGTAATCCTAGTATAATGAAAAATGACACATGAGGTGTAACAACAGAGTAAACACCATATAGACTTTTATTATACATTGAGGATCCTTGAAATATCTATATGGGATCTTCATATGTAAAATTTATTAACTTTTAAACAACCTTGGTATTTGTTTTGAGAAATTGGGGAGAGGATGAAAATATTTCAATTAAATAAAAATAAAAAAACTAAAAATGAATCAAATAATAAATTTTAAGCATACAATGATCATTAACCGAATAAATAATTAAAAATTTGAAATTCACCAAACTAGTGCCACTTGAATATTTTGTGCATAGTAGATGTAATTATTTGGTATAA
This sequence comes from Viscum album, assembly GCA_963277665.1. Taxonomy (NCBI): domain Eukaryota; kingdom Viridiplantae; phylum Streptophyta; class Magnoliopsida; order Santalales; family Viscaceae; genus Viscum; species Viscum album. The sequence continues at coordinate 59,888,097 of OY728137.1, read as the reverse complement.
TCCCAACACATCTTATTACTAATAAAATGCATCATTCACCTATTTTAGACACATGAACGTCATGACCAATATAAATTTGCCATTCAAGTTTATAATTGATGTTAGATAGAAGAAGAAGAATATCTCATTCATATTAAATTTACAATTAATTTAATTAATTGGGTAGGATGATTAACCCATTACTGTGATCTTTCATCATTGTATGTGATTATTATTTGAATCCACTTTTGGATATTTTTAATTTTCCTAGTATGATGAAAGTGAATAGTCCCTCTAATAGTGATCCACACATACTCCTATGAAATCTAAATAAAATTGATGAATTTTAATGTTCTATCATGGTCCATTGTTCTCTATTAATTGTTCATTTAGAGTTTTATCCATTATTATATCTTGAATAATTTCTCTTCATCTTCTCACTAATGTGATGATGTGGGAGGGGAGAGGAGAAACATGAAGAAAAATTCATTTTTCACGATAATTATTGACTATCCTCTCTTAGAAATTATAATTGGTCTATTTATAAACTCAAGGGTAGGGTTTTTATTTTAATTAATTGAACATGTTCAGATTATAAATTTCTAAACCAATGTCTTTAGTCATTACATGAATTAATAATAATTATTATAAAAATAATAATAATAAATTTATTCCATGGAATTCTCTAACAAGTTCATTGATAAATATTAATTTTCCGCCTTTCAAAATAAATTTTATCGCATGACAGAATCTTGGCCCTTTAATTATTCTCAGCATTTATTGAATACCCAAATAAATATATTTTCATAAAATTAATATTTAATTCATTGTATTAAAAGTTAATATATATTAAATAATATTTAAAATTACTATTTTGAATTGATAAATTTTGAATGAAATTATTACATGATCATTGGAATTAATATTTATTCAAATAATAAAATTCAAATATAATATAATTGAGATCAATATAAATAATTAGTGTGTGACCCTCTAGGATTGTTTCACACTTAAATTAGGAAAGCATGAATAATTTTATATATTAACATCTAGTAATGGGTGATGGAACCAATCATAATGATGTTCATATCCTAATGTTGACAACCTCACATAAACACTTGCTATGTAATTTAATCCCATTGTCACAATATATCATCCACCAGTTTGCACAACCATGTCATCACCCTTTGTTTCAGATATGCTGTTCATTTATTATATAAAACAAAATCATCTTTACACCATGATCATCAAATTTAATGTAAAATTTATATATCAATCAAAGGACCAATACATAAACATTGATTAATATAGAAGGGACTAATCCCTCATCAACTTGTTGTTTAATAGTATGTAATTTGTGACACTCTTAATTTACCCAATTTAGACTTGAATTATCATCCTCATGTTTTATATAAATACATATAGTTGAAAAATTCATCACATGTGTTAAAAATAATCATAGTTTTTAAGAAAAACTACACGTTCCCTCATATTAGAATATCCAATGAGGCATAAGAATGTTAATTTATGATTTTTGGGTCTGTTATCATAATCTACCATAATGAATATTAACAAAAATGAACTTTATGAGTAGATGTATCACATGATTATGAGTAACCAAACCTGATAGTAAACATGTTATGTTCCATATCATATAATATTGTTTGACTATTTAATTAGTGTTAAGAATAACATCATTGAATTATAGTTTTCTCCTCTTACTAGGTAACCCCTATTCTCATATAAGGAGATATATATTTAAGAACATTTTTACATAAATTTGATGAATATATATAAAAAATATGTAATAATATAATTAAATTAGAATTTAAATCATATAATATATCTGCAATCCATTGTAAAAATAGTTATTTATAGAATACTAACTCTAATTGGAAGAATGTTACCACACTATTTTTTGATGGAAAGTATTTTGATTCTTATATTTTTGCCCCACTGATACCCTAAATATGTGGGAAATTTTATACCTGTTAAATATAGGAAATAATTTTCTATGAGATGTCGTATAAAAATTAGGTCCCTCATAGATTCAAGCTAAGATGAGAATCATGATACATGTGCTTGAGGTCAGTACTCAAAATTGCTACTCAATTAAGAATTGAGATTGATTGAGTAATATATTCCATTCTAAAACAAGGATTAAGATCAATATTTTTATTGAATCAAAATCAATCAATATATTTTATTATGTTTAATTAAATTCAATTAAAATTTTTTATCAGAAATTTTATTGTAATATCAATCATGACTAGATCACAATAACAAAAAGATTTCTCTTTGGGTCAATGCTGATAATTAAAAACAAGTAATTATATATTTAAAAAAAATATTATATTAAAATATTCAATACTGAATTATAATTCTAAGATACAAAATTAATGCATTTTAATACCTGGGGATGTATAAAGTTAATACCTCATTTTCTCAAAATTGAGACAATATTAGAAAAATTATAATGAATAAAAATATTCTTTGACACAATATCGAGTTCCATGCTAGTATCACTATATCATCATCACAGTTAGAATAAAACCATTATATAAAAAATCTATACTTTAACATTAGAATCATTTTATGAATAAATCATTGGTTTGTAGGTTTCCTAGAAAATTAAGAATTTATAGTTTTAAAATTCAATATGGTGTTGCATTTTTAGATCAGATTAATGAATTTAATATAAATTTTCATCATTTATCTAGAATTATTATAATATAATTTATTTTATTTTCAAAAGTAAAATTTCAAGGGTTCATTGGAAGCATGAAAAAAAAGATAAAACTAAAATATACACCAATGATCCATTCCAAAATAAATTAAAAATATTGGAACCTTTTTTACATTGAAGATATCTATCAATAAAATATATTTCCCACTATGGATCTTCTTTAATGATATCCTAAAAGAGAGAAGCTATCATATCCCATTTTTAATTAAATAACCAATTTTACATTTACAATTTTTAAATAGATAGAAGAAAATAAGATATTGAATGTAGATCTATGAAATTTATTTCATAATAATGACATTATATATTATTTTATACATACAAGTGATATATTCCTTCGTATCTATAATTAGAAGAACCACTTCCTCTATATCATGCTTTGAGTGGAGACAAATGTCTATTGTAGGTTTTTCTTCATTCTACTTCCTTTATTTTACTCGCACATTATTTTAATAATTTTCCCATACCAAACAAATTGAAACATTAATTGGGCCTTTATTCAGAATAGGATGAGCCCTATTATCCTAAATCATTGGTTCTTGGGCTTTTGAGAATATACTATAGGGAGTCTATGGATTTTATAATGCCCTTGGTTTTTAGTAAAAATATTACTTCCATAACTATATGTTTATATTTTAAATCTATTTTTTATATTTCTTCAATGTAATTTGAAATAGAGTTCGAAAAATGTCATAAAATACATAAATTAATCAAATATGTCTTTTTTCATTCATAGTATAACATTAAAAAAATAGTATGAAACATATTATTACATAACATGGATTATTACTCACCATATATTATTAAAACCATCAAAATTTCATAAATTTTAGTGTTTATGGAAAATATAAAAGTAAAATATCAATAAAACATTGATATATACTTGAGCATCATTAAACATGAATATGATTAATGGCCAACAAAAATATATAATGTTTAATATCATCATGTAATAACAGATCATATAATGATATCTAAAAATAAATCTATAGAAACAGAAATTGTTTATTAATAAGTGTGAATATAATAAATATGTTTGGGAAGGTTATATATATTTTAATGAAATATGGCCATTACAAATATTGAAGTTGGAAATAAAATCATTGGAAATATATTCATTGTAAATACATATATCAAATTGGATTAATTAATTTGTGTATTGTTGGTTGTAAATTTAAAACAATATATTTCATGAATAATAAATAATGAAATAATTGTATAATATTAAAATATTGTATTCGTGTGTGTGTGAATGTGTTGTGTAATATTATAAAAATTATTACCAATAGATTATAATATGATGTATTTATATATTTAAAATAATATGTTTACATCAATGTATAAATAAAATTATAATTTTAGTATATTAATAATAATTATTTTTGGTATTTTCAAAAAAATTTATCAATATAAAATTTATATTTTTTAATAAAATATTTAATAATATGTTTAATATTTTATCCTAATAAATTAAAGTAGCCATCATTAAAAAAATATTATACACAAAATAATATATTAATACTGTTTAAATTAGAAATAATTATGAAATTATATTAAGAACACTTAAAAATGAAATTAAAAAAAAAGTTTTTTCTTAAAATTTTTTATTTTCATTTAAAACAAAATTTATAAATTATATAATTTGAATTATATAAAATGAAATTCTAATATATATTGATAATGTCAAAATTATATGATAGTGAATTTTATAGACTTTTTTGAAAATGATGACGTTTTATGACAATAGATATCTAGAAACAACACCTATGAAAATGGTTTCAAACTATTCATATAGCTTTGGGAAAGAAATAATGGTATATTGGCCATCCGTATACCCTTATACCAATGTTTTTTTGAAAACCATTGATATTATGATGTCCAGATTTGCAGAGTACCAATAGCTTACTTAAAATTTTGGTACAACCTCTATACAAAAAATTATAAAATCATTTTTATATGGAGAAATTATGAAACAATTTCTATATTCACACCTTAATCACTATTCAAATAGTATATTATAATAATTTTATTTTGTATTTAACTAGGTATATTACACATTTAATTAGATGATAATTTTAAAAGTATATAACAACACATATATAACTAATTTCCATAAATAAAAACCTTTCATATAGTTGTTATGTAAATATCATGTCTGTAATGTTGGTGATCAATATCTCCCTATTTACAACCATCACCATAATATCCATGAATTTCATTAATGAAGTCAAGAATGTCTTCCCCGACATCATGAAATCCAACATCTTTATCCTCATCACAATAAGAAAAATCATCACCCCAACCATCATTAGAACCATCAATGAAAAAATTGAATGTAACATATATGGATTAATTTCTTGATACAAATATAATGAAAATAAAAACTATGTCTGGTGGAAGTGATGGGTATATTGTTTCCATGGATTTTAGAAACATCTTGTAGGAAATTATTCTTATTTTACATTTATAAATGGTTAATTTTTTATCACATTTTGTCTCTGCATGGGCTACTACTACCACTAAACATGTCTCATTCCACTCAGTAATTTAAGAGTTATTAGGGGAACCTATAGCTTCCCAATACTATATTGGTTTTATACTCTTATTAGGTCAACAATTGATTATTCCATGATGAAAATCATCTAATATCCATCATAAATGATTGTATGACTTGTAGTTTTCATCCCCTAAAAAATCAAGGGCTTCCAAATCATGTTATAGATAATATAAATGAAATACTTAATATAATATAGATTCTATAATTTTAAATAAATAAATTAAAAAATAAAATATATTTATAAACATTTTAATTTAAAACACTCTGATCTTTCATCTTTCTACTCGGGAAAACAATTTCACCTAATGCACATTTCCATTAATGTTTAATACCAACCACTAGAAAATACATTTAATGTCAGAATAAATAATTCAATATTATTATTCTGATAATTTCATTTTTTTAAAACAACTTTATAAAAGATGAATCATTTAAATTTTGGTTGATGAAAAAACATTATTGAAATAACTGTATATCTAATCATTAGATTGTATGATTTGTAATTTAAAGTGGTGAATTTATATATTTTTTAGTTTTAAATAATTTTGTGAGAAAAAAAATGTTTTCGATTGAAAAAATGTTGTTATCATGATTTTTAAATTTAAACATATTTCATACCTATTTGGTTTAATTAATATAGATTATTGTATATATTTATGGTTCTATAGTTAGAAGCATGGTTTATATAGTTGTTCATTGGGATGGTTTTAATTAATCAATTTATTCTTTATATTGGTTCTTTTAGTTATTATTGTATTTTTTTTATTTATTTGATTAGTAATTTTCTTGTGAGGTTTCGTTTGGTTTAAATATGAAATTGGGGCGTTTTATTTTAAGTGGAATGATATTATTAATTTTTTCTACAATGTTTCAGATGGAGTTGGGAATGGTTTATTTATTATTGAATCATTATACATGGTTTCTATCTATGGAATTACGTATGAATTTGTTTGGTGTTTTGTTTAATTTATCCCTTTTGGTGGATTTCAAGTGAAGAAACAGAGCAAGGAACTAGTTTTTTTAATGAATTACTATTTTGATGGTCATAAGGATTGAATTATTCATATTTTAGATCGAAACATTTTCAATTGATCTGGAATATATATTTGTGAAGTTATTCTATATTCTGTAGATTATAATTGATATTTTTGATATTCAGGTTTCCCATTTTGACTATAATTCTATGTGATATTGATATTTTGGGTGGAAAATCATTGCAATATACTTTATTTTCTATTTTTATGATTTAAACTCATAATGTTTATATTTATTGATCACTGTAAACATACGATGGAACATCTAACTAATTGGTAATACTATAAACATTTTTTAAAATTCTTGATATGAGTTTTGTGAAAACAGTTAAAATTTATTTACATAATTTGTCAAAAAATGTTATTAAACTACTTCAATATTGTTTTTTATATTTTTTGTAATACATAAAATTTAATAAAATTTAGAAAATATAATTTTTTTTACAATAAGTCTTTTGGAACTATTATTAGTATTTCTATAAATATTATAAAACGATTTTAAAAACATTTTTCAAATTATAGACAATTAAAAAATTATAAAATATTTACCAAATATATGTATTTATTTCATTTATAGATATACTTAAAAAAATTTATGGATTATTTTGACATTTAATTTCATTAATACATTCGAGTAATCCCATGTTGTATTATGTTTTTTTAATTCATTTCAATTTTATTATAGTGAATTTTATTTTGTATGGATCAGTTTAGGTTTGATAGGCTTTTTTTATCATTTGTATCCAATACCAAATTGAATATAGTTATACATGAAAAATACTCCTTATATACCATTCTATAGAATATTAGATTTTTCCAAATTTTATAAACACATTGTAGCATCCTTGTTTTTTATATCTACTTAATACTTCTATAAATGAAAATTCAATCATAAAAATCAATGTTTTAGTACAAATCATTAAAAATTTCAATAAAAATGAATTGAATTTGAGTAATACTTAAAACTCACCACTATTATAATAATGAATCATTTTTTTGTTCTAAGTTAATAATCTCTCAACAAAGTATGGTATACATTCAAAATCTGAGAAAAATCTACCATCCCAATTATTACACAGCTCATGATTATATTATCTCTATATCTCACCTAAATAAATTATTTGCGAATCCCTCATAGCCTCAATATTAATAAAATGATTAAAATGATTACTCCAAAACAATAATTCAAATAAATACAATAATTATAATAAATAAAATATAATAAAATTTTCACCCGAATGAGATCCCTTGTAGTATCAATTATTTATTTCCTAAGGTCCCTTAAATAAATTGGTTTCAAGGTAATGATTTCACTATATTTGGAATGAATTTACATATATATCCTATATTATCTGATAGGTTTAACAATAGATTGATTCTCTAAATTACAATCAACATTATATTTTTTGTTGATGTTCCTATACATCCAAGCTATCTTACCCTGGCTGATTGAACAATGAAAAAAATGAATATATGAAATAATTATATGTTACAATAACATTATTTTTACAAAATTTACTATATTATTATACTTATACCTATGGAAATATGATCAGCAGTTTTTGATAATGTGGGATCAGATGTATTGGTAACATGTTTAGTGCTAGAGGGTTTAATGTATTCTTGAGATCATTAGAAGAAACTATAATAAAATTTGAAGAAAAGAATAAATAAAATATCAATGAAAATTGAGAGGTAAGTAATGGAAATGGTGTCATAAATGATTGTTTAAAATTAGAATAGGGATTTAGAGTGGAAGTTTTCATTATATATGGAAATAATTTTTGAATAGGATTGTCATATGAAAATTGTAGTTACAATATAAATGGTCAAAAAATATTGGATTCCACTATGGAAATTACATGATAAAATATTTTCTTAAATGGTATATCGGGTGAAGGGTGTTTGGGTTATCCGGTGTGATGAGTCCTTTAAGTAGATCTATTACATCCTCCTTGAACTGGTAGACTCATTACCACTGTTACCTATCTGTAAGTATAATATTTGACTCATGGATGATGGATCTCGATTAAAATTTTAAAATTACTAATGAAATGACATAAGATTTTTTAATTAATTTTTATATATATAAATATTTAAAATAGTATACTTATAATGAGAACCATAGAAACAGTTCTCTTGTCTCCCATAGTGAGATAATTTTATGACATTGTCTACCTTAATTTCTCTTTAATGTCTGAAAGTTTCTACATTTGAATTCAAAAATTAATTTTATTTGAAATTTAATAATAATGGAATAGCATAATCAAACTTTACTATTTATCATGATATAAATGTTTACGATTTTGTTTTATGTTTTCATGCTAAATTAAGAATAAATTAAATCATTTGGTTATTTGGTTATTTAGTCATTTTTTCAATGGGTCATTTGGTTCATTTTTTTGGTTAGCTTAATTTTATATTTTTTCACTTGGTTAATTTTTCAATAGATTTTATCATTTAGAAAATTTTTCATTATTTTAGTTAATTCATTATTTGATAGGTCATTTGGTTCATTTTGAGAATGGTCATTTTGGTTGATTTTTTATTGGAATTTTAATTCATATTTGGGTTAACTCATTTTTGAGTTATATTTTTTTCATTCTGGGTTAGGTTATTTAGTTCAGTTTGGATTAGGACATTTTGAGATGATCATATTGTTTATTTTTTTATTTTTTGAGTGATGTCATTTTGTTTATTTTGGGATTAGTCCTTTAGTTATTTTTGGGGTTGTGTGAATTTATTTTTGGTCATTTGGTGATTTTTTTGGTTAACTCAAGGTGTTTAATTAAGGTTATTATATTTGGATTATTTTGGGATATATATATTTTTTTCATTTTTGTTAGTTAATGTGGTGCATTATTGGGTTGTTTCATTTTTGAGTTAGCTCATTCAGTTTATTTTTGGATTTTGATTTTTTTTGATTTTCTAGTCTTTAGTATTTTTGATTGGTCATTTAGTTAATTTTGATCATTTTGTTGTTTTTCAATTTTCTGTTAATCCATTTGATCATTTTTTCTGTTTTTTATTTAGTGAATTTTCTCATTTTAGGATTTTTTGGTAAGGTAATTTTTTTCATTTTGGGTTAGGGTATTTAATTTATATTTTGTTATGTCATATGTTTTATTTTGGGTTATGTAATTTTGTTCAAAGTGAGTTTTTAACTAAGAAATTATCAAATTAAACCATTTAAAAATATTATATTAATTAAATAATGTTTACAATGATTGATGGATTATATTGAAATAACATTGAGGGGTTAAACCAAATTCTATCTAGATGGATTTTTCTAGTTTTAAGGGAATATACAACCTATTTAAACGATTAAATTAAACATATTATGGAGGTATCTTATGGACATAATCAATGCTAAAAATTCTGAAAAACATGAGAATTTATAGCCACCAATTAAAGGGATTCCTAAGAAAAAAAAATTATTTTTTTGCATGAAAAGATAATTAATAGAGATATTTACCACCTTCTAGATTTTTTTGTCCTTTTTGTTCTTCAATTTAAAGATTATTTGAGTTCATTATTGGAATATTTTAGGACTTTTTTTTATTGAAATTCATATAATTTTTAGTACTATTTTTTTTGAACTTCTTCCAAGATAAATAAAATGAAATGAGCACTTGAAATTGATATCATTTAATTAAATTTAGTTTTCATTGATTTTTAAAGAAAATATTGAATTACATGTTTGATTATTATGGTGTTTATGTGTAAATTTTTTATTATAATCATTTTAGAAGATACAAAAAAACTAGAACAAATTTATTTTAAAATAATTAACCTGAAATACTCATGTAGAGATAAAATGAATGAACTGAGAACACATATGGTTGCATCATATGCTATCCACAACTACTTAATGTTCATAATTAACATTGACTATTGGACAATTTTATCCATCATAGAAAATATATTTATCATTTCTCATGGGGTAATCAACCTTGTCAACATCATACACATAATTTTTAAAAATATATCTTTGGATTAATTAACTAATGACACTGAATTATAGAATTTGATAATATTTACTATAAAAAATATATTTCTCTATATATTTCAAAATATATGGATCATCAGTTTCAGGAAGTGAGTAATTTCAATATATATAAATACAAAATCACTAATAATTGTGTCATTTCACGTCATTGAATCAATCCACTTTCATTTCATAATCGCTACTTTACCATTATAGTAACTATATAATATTTTAATTCTTTCCAAAAAAATATAATAATACATAAGTTTATAATGAGGTTAATTATCTAATGTAGAGGGATATAATTAACTTAATTCCATAATGGTGTATTCTCATTTCCACTCGTCAATAAATTATAAAAAATTTAATCCCATTGATGACCATTATGTTGTGTTAAAAAAAGATAAAATTTTGAGTAAAAGCTAATAAATAGATTTATTCAGTTATAGATTTAACAACTATGTTTATCTATTTTATTGTTTTACTAAAACAATAATTTTAGCTTTGAGATCCATAAAACAAGAATCTCTTTTCCATGAAATGTCTCTCTCCTTCCCAACAGTAATGAATTGTGAGTTATTCCTATTATAAGGTTATGTTACCAATATGTTAATAAAATAAATGAATATGATATATGTGAAATTACTTACTATGAGATAACATATAAATTTACAAATCTCTTACATTATACTGTCATTGAACAAATCATATTTAAAAAAAACCATTTAATATTGCAACTCCAACTTCTTAGGGTTCATTGTAGTCTGTGTATATGATCCCACAATTCCCCTATATTGGAAATTAATTGAAAATTGGTTTAAAATTTATCATAAAAATATTTTTTAATTCTCATTGAATGGTTGTTTGTTATGTTAACATCACCCAAAGACACTGAAAATAAATACATATATTCTTTAGCTATGTAACACTAATAATATAATTTTTAATATGATTCTTATTAAAAACATAATACTCTATTATGAACATGTATTTTTGTGGGACACATATTGTTAAAATAAATTGGTCCATAATTAATAATTTTATTTGGAATTTGTATGGTTAGAAGTAACATGGAAGATAAAAATTATGTTTGTTATTTTTTTCTAACTCGCATAGAATAAATTGTGACTCTTCATATACTTTATTAATAAAGGATTTTAAAACCAATTAGCACATATATCTCTATAATTTTTTAAAAATTTAATGACCATATCCCATATATTTTTTATATTTAATGGATTATTTTTATTGCTATTAATTAATACACATGGATGTGGTTAAAATGTGTTTTTAGAGATTCTAGCTTCAACACTCATCTATTAGCCTTCTTTTTATATCAATTGAATATTCATCAAGAAAATTGATAGTCTCTAGTACATTTATAAATGTTTTTTTCTCTAAAGTTTCATTACAAAAGCATCACAAGTAACATTTCATTCTTTTTCATGTGTTGATAAATTATGTTGTTTTAGTCTGATACCCTAGCCCACCATGTTACATCGATATTTTATATCATATTTTTTTCACAACAAGAAATTTAGATGATTTGAAAGTTATATTTCCGATATTTTTTTAATGTGAAATACATCCATATAAAAACATAAAACATTAATTAACTAATATTATAAAACAATAAGGATATTATTATTTAGAAAATTGCACATGGATTTAGTGGAAAAAGTCTTTGTATTTTAATATTTTTTCTATCCATTAATGAGTGATAAATCTATATCAAGGAAGTATTTTATAACTCTAGTTCAAAAAAATGAAAAGGTTTCCTATCAGTATAATCATTATTATTAAATCATCAACAATTATTACTCAATGAATGATCCTTTAGTAAGAATCAGAAATATACTGTGAATCTAAATATATGATGATATATATGTATCTCAAATTATATATACATTATACAAACAATAAATTATGGATTTCTCTTAAATATCCATCTATAAATCACATAATAAGCATGAAAATGCTTTATCATCCATATAAGTGAAATAAACATATGAAATATGTCTGTAAAATTAGAATTATATGTGCAAACACCCACATTGAAAAGATGATTAAACTATTTTATTAAAGGTTTCATTTGAAAACTATTTCATTTCCATGATAATAGGTTATAGGTATAACAATTCTTAATAAAGTGAATTGTTTATTCATACACATCCTTATATGAAGCATACATGTTAGAATAGAAATTAAAAATGTTCTATGTGAAGTAAGAATCTAACTAAATAGATTAATTCAATCCCATGATATAACCAACATGAAATTATACACCATGGTTGTAAAATTAGGAAACCATGATTCAATTGTCCTCCATGACAATCCATCAATGGGATGAACAAACTCACTATGAAAATCTATTCAATCAGAATTAGTTTATCATATATTTGTTTTGATTTAATGAGTTGTTAAAATATTTTTCACCAAATAAATTAATAAAATGTTCCATATTGTATTAAATGGAACATGAGATAGTTTATACCATATATATTTTTATTCTGTCAAGATCTTCTGAAATCTTTATAGTCATTTTTCCGAATGGTTTCCTCCAAGAATAAGGTGTAATATTTTATTGAATAATTTATTTATATTATAGATAATCTAAGTTGGTAAGTCAATTTTTATTTTGTATATTGATTTTGAGGAATATATTTATCATCAGGATGTATGTTCATGAAAAATGACTGAATATAATCAATTTATGTTTCATAACCCCATACATGGATTTACAATGATACAAAAACATATAAAAATTTTGAATTTTAGTTTTCCACTTTATTTTATATAGGAGTCCTTATATCATCCATCTTTTATTAACCTATAAACATTAAAATTTTTATGGGTTTCATCATGGACACTCATATAATAATATTCATTCATTGAGGTAATTTATTTTTCATGATAATGAATAAATATAAAAATATCAGATAAAAACTTTTTTGTTCCACTTATTTTATTTCGATCATGAAAATTTTATGATTTTATTTTCACCCCACTATGATAAAATACATAATTTTTTGTTATAAAATTGATTTTTTATATGGTAGCTGACTAATTCCTTATTTAACCAAGGACATATAAAAAAATTATAAAATGGTAAGTGTATAAGACCTCTATTAGAACAATTGATAAATGAATAATCAAAAAAACCATCCAACTTCTTCTGAAACATAGTTGAGATCTGATCAATATCATATATCCAAATTTAATCAATTCAATTTTTTTAAATATTTTATTAATATCATCATAGTAGAATATATTTAAAGAAATTAATGATAGTGTAAAATATGGTACAAGACATAATTAAATAAAAACATTCTATTAGGATGAGCTTATTTAATGATGGGAAAGAAGATCATAGGAATTGGAATAGTCATGAGCGTATACCAACAAATATTTTGAATGATAATTTTTGGCCCAATTAGTTTACTCTAAATATAAAAGACATTCCATGTTCATCCAAAATTGTATAATCGATATCCACAAAACAATATACATTATATTGACCTAATCCTACCACTAAAACTGGGTATCTATGAAATTCATAATATATTTTATAAATTTATGTCGAACATGAAAATTATGTTATTAAGTTAGTCTATTTAAAATCTAGGTAATGAAAATGCATAAAAGAAAGATCATGAATTTGAACCATAACCAAACATATTTAGGAGGTATCCACACGTTAGAAAATAAAGTTAAACTATTGAGAAGATAAAAAATATAGACCATCCACACATATATTATAACACCCTCAGATTATAGAAAAACACATTGTTCCATATCATATACAACACACTATATAGATCCTAAATAAACCATTAAATTATTTTATAGTATGACCTGTACAAAATATTTGATTGAATTTGTGGGTATGAATAATATTAAACACAATATGAAACATATATAATGGGAATACTAAATATATTGACTAATTCTTAGGAAATATTCAATAAATATTTAGTACAATAAATTTATTCACCAAAATCACATTTTGTTAAAAAATATTTTAAACGATTTTATGGTAAAATAATATAATTTTATTTTACCAATATTTGAAAAATTATTCAAAAAAATGAATATAATTTTTAAAGTAAAAATATTAAAATTATAATATAATGAAATTTTCAATTTTTTTGAGATTGTTTATTGTCAATTAATATAAAAAAATCCAAATTTTTAATCAAAGATGTATTTTTGATTCAATAATTTAAAAAGATACATTCCGAAGTAAAATTATTTCAATATAAGAATATTTTTATTGTATTATGAATAATATAATTATATTCATTAGAGTTAATTTTATTGTTAAATGTGGTATAAAAACATTTTTAAAATTAAAATGTTATTTTTTTTCAATTTTTTTTCATTTCATTTTTTATATTAAATTAATACATACCAATTTCATAAATTGAATCATTAAAAATTTATTCTAAATTTTTAATCAGGAGGTCAAAGTTTTGTAAATATTTACCTATTATTTTTTTAAATAAGAATAAAAAACAGTCATTTTTTACCACGCTAATGAAAAAATTGGTTAATAATGATTAAACCCATGATTTATTTTCAAAAAATCAACCCAAAATTTTTATTTAAATAATATATTGGTAGAAATTTTACTATAATTATCCAAATAATTGAATATATGTTATTTTGGTGCCATTTATCATTAATAGTGACATTTATATTATATTATGGGAATAAAATAAAAAATTGTAACTATCTTGATATAAGTATGTCTAAATATTTTTACATAAGTTTTAAAAGAGGATAATTTCAGTTCTAAATATTTTTTTACATATGAATTATTATTTTTATCATGGTATTTTTTTTAGTTTCTTGTGAGAAAATAATTACCTTATTTTGTTATATAACAACGACACAATATTTTATCATTTTAATGGAAAAAATAAATGATCTTGAAAATATGAAAATTAATATATTATGGGTGAATTTTCGATTTCTATGAATTTGGAAGATAAATAACACATAATATGGTTTTTTGAAATTTTTGTAATTTAGATCCTTATTTTTTAGTGTCTTTAATGCCAAATTAAATGAATATATTAAAAAATGATAGTGCCGATATTTCATGTCAAATAATATATATTTATATTATTTTATATAAAAAAATTCAATATGTATGATAGATATAATAAAATATGATCTAAAATACCATTCATTTTTCTTATAGTTATAACCAAATACCATTTTTAGTTGAAAATTCTTTATCATAGTCACGGTTAAAATTTTTTAACACAAGGGTTAAACAAAAAAAACAAGGATTAAAGAACCAAAAAATATCCATATATTATTTTATAGTAGTATATCAACCAAATCAAACGTTATATTATATTTTAAATCCATTTTAATGTATTCTTATAGAGAATGGATTTATTATATTTTAATTGTTTAATAAATTCCAAGAGTACACCTCTCAATTCTAAAAGGGAACCAGTTATTTCTCTAATTGTCAAAAACTTGAGAAATATATCTTGACAAAACCGTAAAAAATTAACTCATAAAATTACTTATACCCAAATTCATGATCCATTTTATGGTAAAATACCATTCCAAGGGTCCTTAATAACAGATCTAAAGGAGGCCAATAGATGGAAAGGTAATCGTCTTTTCTGACATATTTCAATTTATTTCTTCTAATAACTCTTTTAAATCTATGTTATTAATCAATACATAACAATTTTATTATCCCCACTATACAAAAATGTTATTATTAATATGTAATAACCATTATTCACCCTTTATTCCATCAAATCAGAATTGAAAGTATCACTTGTGTGTATGTGTGGATTACAACCTCCACGTAGCAATAAAATTCATTTTACACTGCCTTCTTTTCATAAAAGTTATTATGATGGGTATAATGTTTATATAAGAAATTGATGACATAATTATTATTCTGGATTTATAATATCATACCTACCTTCTTACCTTACAATTCATTGAAAAATGATAACATCGCACATGCATATGTTTTGACTACCATCTTTGTGAAGCGATGTGATATTTTTTTTCGATTTATTATATCATGGATGGTAATAAGAATATATTTAATTAATATATATTATATAATATACAATTCTCTTCTTTTAATGGTGAATTATTTATTACCATTAATTTTCTCCATCCTTCAAAATGTAAAACCAACGTTCATGCGTACATATGACTTACTGTCTCCATGACTGTGGTATTTGGTTTTCTACCTCTATCATTTATTTATAACTATACCTATATATGTAATGATTATATATTATTTTTATATTATTATTAAAATTAATTCAATGATGCATCCATGATAAATTTTTATCTACCAGAACTAGTGAACCAAAATTCTAATGGGAAATGAAATAGTTTTCAATTCAAAATGACGATTTTAATAACGGATTATTGATAAAAAATTAATAAAATATTATACGTAGATCATATATTATATAATAATTATGTGAATTATAATTTTAATAAAATAAAATAAAATAAAATTCATTATACAGATGATTAAATAGATTTTTATTCATGCTGATTTTGATGTAACTGATTTCCATGTCACTTCTATTTATGGAAAACACAAACTATATTCACCACTATAATGTTTTATATGTAGTATACATAACACATGAGTTTATTTTATGAATATTATAAATAAAATTGTTGTTATTTACATATCTCTCTATGTATCTATCTTTCATATGGTTTTATTCCATATATTATGAAATATGTAAGGGTTTATCATCTTATATTTTCTTTATTAAGTAATATGTCATATTATACATCTATATTATTTTATGAGGCATATTTAAATCCCATTTGAGATGTTATGTTTTGAATAAACTTATTTTATTGAGATTCAATGTTTAATTTTATGTAATTATTAAAATGGTACTATTAATCAAAATTTTCCAAATGGGAAAGGGATTTATATTACAATGTCATTATTTATCAGGATTACTTATGACTATGTTTTTTATGACAAAATTTAATAATATAAAAATCCACATACAAATGAATTTTATCAAAAAAAATTTACTTATGTTCGTTACGTGTTTTACTTTCATTTTTATCTCTTTATATACTCATGATATAAAATGATTATTTTTATTGAAAAATTACTTTATTTCTCCCTTCATTCAAAAAAACATTTTTCCATATCGATGTTTCTTAAAATGGTTTTCAATTTTTTTAATATTGCCATACAAATGTTTCAAAACATTTTTACCCATGATTTTTCTTAATTTTTTAAAAAGGAATAAATTTTTCTTATTTTTTGAATGAGGTACTTTGACTTTTATTATAATTTTTTAGGAATATTTATTTTATCGTATATAGTGCGAACATAATTTATCATTATTATGACATAAAAATGTTTTTAATACTTCTTTAAATGTTTATAAGTTTATTTTAATAAAAAATTTCTCCAAAATATCATTGAAATATTTATATTTTAAAGACCTGATTCCAAAATGAAAATGGTATTTTCCTCATGAAATATTTAAAGTATTATTTTTTAGAAGTTTTTAATTATAATAACATCCTTTGATTTAATATATTATTTACTGATGATAAATTATAATGATAATATCCTTATTATTTCATTATATTATTTTTTGTATAATGAAAATAATTTTTTGAAACCTGTTTCTTTTCCACTGTTTAGGCTAAAAGAAATGATTTGTTTTTATATATCATGTTTCATTCCATGGGGTGTGGTATGGGGAAATATTTATGAAACACGTATCATTTTGTAAGATTATGATAAAATGATTTTTTTATCTTATATCACATATATATGGTTCTGATTTGGTGATTGGTGGGCTTTGATTTATACAACCCATTAATTCGTTTGGTAATGATGGATATCTCATGAGATGATATGATATAAATGGGGAGTGAACCTAGTTTAGTAAGAGAATTTTTTTACTATGACTACATTCAGAAAAAACATTGACTATGGTAATGATGTAATATGTAGTAAACCAAATGTCCAATAATTGTATTGTGAATGATATTTTCCTTTTAAAATAATTTTCCTTGCTTATGTATATGACACAAACTAATTTCAGATTTGAATATTATGATCTCAATGCTCATGTTGTAAGATACCATACACTGATGATGAACATTTTAATTTAATCTCTAGGTTTAATACAATTTAAAATGATTAATAGAATAAATCCTGAATTTATGATAGATCTCTAGGGTTTACTAAAGGTTTAGGACACATAAAAAATCCTAAAAAGGCCATCCAATGCATTTTTCAGGGTTATCTCATGGTTCATGAAAACCAAGAACCTTAAAACATTTACTGGGAGATTATGTGGATAGAACCCCTTAGATAGAGGCAAGAATAGAATCTCTTCATGGTTTTTCAAATCATGTATTTTCTTAGCCAAACCATGTGGCCTAGATCCCTCATTAACAGAATGTATCACAAAGATTGAGAATGGATGGGCAACCATGAAGCCAAACAATTGGATGCTAAAAATAGGTATTTATTCTCTTCCCCCTAATAATTATGTTTTATTAACAAATTTTACATCCATCTACAAATATAGTAGAAAGGGTTACGAAACATGGCCTCCCTTCTCTTCTAAGGGTAATTCTCCTTCGATCGATGGCTATTTAATGTATCTTTGGTTGTGAATCAAATATTCAAGAGAGTCTACTAGTAAATTTTCTTCTAGATTATAAGATAATCATGGTGGAGATTTTTCTCACATTAAAAAAACCTAAACACTAGATTTTTCAAAATATTCATATATAGAGCATTGGGAGTAGATTTAGATCGAATTAATGGATGTGTTTAATAGAGAGGTTTTCTATTATCTTGAATAAGGTTGATTTCAAGTTAAATCCTATAGTATTGATGCATATTCATGTGTATTATGTAGTGAATTTGTGATGTTGTGTAGTTAATTATATTTTATGGAAGGAAATGTTATGTTTGATGTTTAATAGATATTTTAGACCCCTCATCATCCCTATTGAAGCTATCAAGGACTATTAAACTTGGAAAATTTTCACTCATGTAGTGGGTCACACCATTGAACAAGGAAATTGAGTAGATTAATGATTAATTGAAGGTTTTATGATATTACACCAAATTTTATTGTTTTTATAATGTAACCATGAAATAAAATGGGAACTTTCACAGAATGAATAAGTAAAATGGCTTATGGATTATAAATGGGAAAATGAGATAGCTGGATAAAGAGACATGTTCATGTGGTCAAATGGCTTAAAAGGGGTAACAAATGCTTTTAATGGGGCTTAAATGGTGAAATGTACAAATATAGGAATTGAAAACATATTGAACATAATTAAACATTTAAATGTGAAAAATGAAAAAGGTGCATCGAAGAAGTTATTATGTGATAAGTGGTCACTAATGTTGTCATTAATAAATGTGACTAATTATTAGTTGGGAAGTTTGGTAGGTTTTCCTATCCTATGGGTTGGATAGACTAATACTCCAGGTTCCCTAACGCGGTGTATTTTCATAGAATGGATTAATGCTACTAAATCTAAAGGTGTGGACATTATTTCATATATCACTGTTGGGATGGTCAGACATGGAATTTAAAATCTTGGTTGGATACACAGATAGATGCTTCTTATATATCGACACATGACCCCTATATCTTAAGGTTTATATTACTAGTACATGATGAAATGTGATTGATGGGTATGATTATCACTTGGATCAGAGAGTAAATGTGGTTAATTAAAATATATTTGGACAATTAAACATGTTTTATATATGTAATTTTTAATGATTACAGTACTTCTGTATAAATTTTTGTTAGACTAGATATTTTTGTAGACAACATTGGGGGTGGTTTACGAAGTTGTACTCACATCCTACATGGACCGCTTATTGGTTCGTAGTAATACTTCATGGTTGTTGTTCATGATAAGGGTAAGGTCCCTATTTTATATGGATGACATCAAAGTCTTGACATATAATAGATGATAGGAGACATGATGTTAGGATCTGTTTTTAGGATTGTATATGATTAATAATTTTGGGTTTATATTTAGATAATATACTACCATGTCATGAAATGGTTCTTATATTGTAGTAAGAATATACCCGTTTTCAAGAGAAATATTATAGATTGTTTGGTTATTGATTATTATAATTTTGGATAAAGTTATATTTATTTACACTCACTAGTACAAAAATAGTTTTTAACTTCAAGAATATATATTTAGTTTCGTATAAACTGACAAAAAATATATTTTTAGATAGTTTTTGGCATCCTTTTTTTAAAAATGGATTTCAAAAACACCAATTATTATAATTTTTTTGGTCAGTTTTTAAAAAAACAATGCCAAAAAGTAAGAAATATTTATTTTCAACATATTTTTTAAAAAACCAATGAAAAAAGTTTTGAAAAAAAATTGGTTTCAGTTTTTTGATAAAATGATTCCAATAATTGTACTTTGTTTCACTATGTTTTATACAATTTTTTAAGCATCTATTTGAATATTCTTAGAGTAAAAATGGAGTTACTGATTAAAGGAATAATTTTTTTTTTCAAAATCATTGCATGTTACCATTTTTTGGGCTTGGTTAAAGGTCTATCTTTAAGTGAGATGTTATTTTAAAGTTTGTGGTAGGGGATCTACATGATATATCTAATAGTATTGATGTTTATTTCTTTGTATGTGTTATCTATGTTGTACTATTGTGTAGTGACTTTGATTAATTTTTATGAAATTTAAAATTCAGTATTTAAATAATTTTTTAGAACCCTCATGATCCTCTTTGGAAATATTGAGTATAAATAGACATTCCAAATCGTAACCCATGGTGTTTCCCACTCTCTAGAACATATAATTTTTTATGTTAAATGATGAATTGACGAGATTAAAATATTAAAAAAAATTATTGTGTTTATCACGTTAACCTGGAATAAAAGGGTTATTTATATTTGAATGTATAAGTCAAATGTGTTATGTCATGTAAATAAGAAAATGTGATAAATAGTTAAATAACATTGTCTATAGAGATTAATGGCTTTGAATGGGGCGAAAAAATGGTTATAATGGTGACTAAATGGTGAAGTGGGATTACTATGGGAATTGGGAAAAGTTAAATGTAGTGAACCATTGAAATGTGAAACATGAAAGAGTTTAACCAAATATTTTATTGTGAGATAAGTGGTCAATGAAGTTTACCTTTATAAATATGACTTATAGTTTATTGGGATGTTGAACTGATTCTCCTACCCCATGAGAGAGTTGTAATGATTCTCCCGGAACCCCAATGTATCATATTTTTGCAGGAAGGAATAATTATAATGACTCTAATGGTATATACATGGAATTGCACTTCACTTTTATGATGGTCAAATATGGAGTTCCAAATCCTAGCAAGATACTTGAGCCTATTCTCATTGTTTGTCTAATTATGTCACCAATGTCATATGGTTAATCTGAAAAACATGGGAAAAATCAAGTTTTACAAGTATGAATATAACATGGAATTTATAAAAAATGTGTTTAATATGAATATTTTTTAAAATCATAATCTAGTTTATATAATACCTGTATATTATTTAATGAAATCCTATATACATAGTTGTTAGACATGATATTGTTTGAACACCATTGGTGGTGGCCTACTATGGTTTACTCACACCATACTTATTCTACCATTAGGTATCCAAGTAAACTTCATTATTATAGTTTAGGATAGGGGAAAGACCCCGATGATAGATGATTATTATTGGAGTTGGGGTAGATCATAGATAAGGGGACCAGAACTAAAGTCAGAATTAGATTTGGGGATTGTCCTTAGTGTCTTATTCTGGATTTTTTTTGAAACATATAATTTAATGACATGATATGGTTATTGTATTTTTTAGGGAATGTACCCATTTTAGGGAAATTATTATATGATTCTTGTTTGTAGATTATTTTAATTTGGTTATTTTTATATTGACTTTAGTTCATATCATACTTTGGTAGAGATGGAATAGTCTACCCAAATACCTCATTTAAACCTCAATGATAGTCAAAATCCTATAAAATATGGGGAGGTGCACCTAAGGTCATTTAGTGAACTAGGTTATTTCACTAGTTTAGTGACTCTTGGGATGGGACATCAAACATGTTATTTGATTCTATTATGATTCATGCCTTAGGTACTTGCAAACATTACTCCATGAATTGTGATAGTGATATATGATGTTTATGGTATGTTTTTCAAATTTCATGATTAGGATCTCAAAATATTTATACTCATTTTATTATTATATAAAAATTTATTTCTCCGTTATATATCCTTTATGATAATATGATCCCACCATTTAGTATGTTTTATTTTTTCCAAGATATGATGGAAAGTTTTGGGTATAATGTGTCTAGTAAGGGTTCTAGATTTGAATAAATAAATGAGATAAAATGTTGATATTTTATGAAGTACTTATATTTGTATCAATGTTTCCTAAGACACAAAATATTTAGGGCTTTTGTGTAGACCACAATGTTATATGACGTATATTCATCTTAGAAGATGCAATATTTTTTATATGATTATTTGGGTTTTGAATGTTTGTATCAAAGTATATTTGAGTTGATATTTGGATATTAAGATTATAGAACATTTTGGAAAACCCTATGGGGTATGTAAAATAATAGGATAACATCTAACTATTTTGTTAATGAATTTATTTTATCATTTTCATTGAAATAAATCTATGGTTGGATACTCAAAGTGGACGTGGTTTTAGAAAAGATGCATCTTGGGGTAATAACCATGTAAAGAGTTGGTCATGTATATATCAACCATTATTCTATTCCACAATGAGTGTTACCTTACAATGAAAATAGTTTTACATTCCTAGAAGATATTCTTGGGTTAATTAAAATTTATGTATGAACCATTATAAAGGATTTAAATTGATGATGATCATTAATGACCATGGTTAAACCTAAGGTATTATAGTTTGGAAAGAAGGTGTCATGATTTATACATTATATAAATGATTTTCACTACCATTAACTATGAATATTGTTTCTCAAACAATTGTTTTTCATAGATGTTGGATTCAATTATAGGATTCCTGTTAATGGTGAATGTGATAGATAATGGATTGATTTTACACATGAGGAACTGAATAAAATAAGAATTTGAAGGAGAAATTTTTCAATAATGACTAATAAGATATCATGAAATTTTATTAACATGGTAAAATTTGGTGAGATTCCTTAAACATAAAATAATAGGATTATATAATTTTATGAATGTTCATGAGGAAATGACTATAGAGGGAAGGAGGATCGACTTTCTTGATTAAAGTGTGTAGGAAGGGTCATTGAGGAGAATATTTCAATGGATGTGGAAGATGTTTTCACTTTGGAAATGAAGTACATAAAGAAATTAAGTTATATGGAATTAAATATATCATATTTATGGAACTTTGGATTTATTCGAGTTAATACACAAATATAGGAGTTATCTCATAGTACAAAGATATGACTATAACATTCCAATCATTGAAGTGAAAGGTCTCATGTGTGTGCTTATTTTGATTCAATAATTCTTTTATAGAGGTATTATTTATCAACAATTTTCTAGTTATAAGAATCACAAATCATTTAATTATTTACCTTTAGTTGTTTTTATTTAAGGATTTATAATAATACATTGAATGATACTAATGACGTTGATAAGGGACTTAATAATAAGGGGATATTTCATATAAAACACAGGATTGGGGGAAATAAATCCATTAATATTTTCCTAGTATTGATATAATAATGTTTAGTTTATGTAAATATGTTATTCATATAATAAATGGGATTGTATTAATGAGTGTGGAACATATTATTGATTTGATGATAATGTGGATCATGTTATCATTGATGGAGTTTAAATATTTTTTGGATTATAGAATAGATTTCATAATCTATAATTTTATTCAAGGAATTAGGAGAGATTTAATTTTTTGAATCATTTATGTTTTCATTAAGGTTTTTTGGTAATTAAGGTCATTACCATTTTTTGAGAGAATATATGATATCCATATTCAAATTTTTGGTATGTGACATTCAGAGTTTATTTTTCACAGGTAATTAATAGTAAGTTGATTTTGGAAATTAATTGATCTAATTTATTAATTGTTTTTATTTTGAATTTGGCCAAACATATTTTGGGCGTATTTAATGGTAATTTTTTTTAAAATTATCACAGTTTAACTTTATGTATTAATGTTTGAGGTTTCAATATGATTTATCATACTAGATAACATGTGTTAATGATTTTTTTTGTGAATATCTAGACACAAGTGGAATGAATTTTCATTCATTAATGGATATGAAGTTCAATTAAAAGTCAATATTAGTGATTTTGGAATAAATAATTCATCTTTAATATTAATTTTTTGGAGTATGAGTTGAAGAGGAAATTAATTAAAGTACATTAAATGGATGAAATTATTCTTATGATATAGAATTATATGAATTATTTTTATTTTTAAATATTCTCTATATTTATATTAAAGGAATTAATAAAATATATCAAATGGTTTTTAAAAAAATTATATCATTATATTATTTTTTTATAAATTGGTGACCTTTTTCACACATCTTGGAATTATGGTTTTGTTTTTATTAAATTTCTTAATTTCATTTACATTATTATAATCAAAATTATTTTTCAATATTAATCATTATATAGGTATTATGTTTTCCTATGTCTATATATTTTTACTTCCAATTAATGGTCTCATATTTTTAATTCTTTTTTATGCGTTATTCTAAAAAATCCTCTTATATCCATATCCTTCTTTAAATAGGATTTTTTATTATCCCTTTTTATGATGTGGGATTCATTAAAAAAATTTCAAATAAAAATCCGTTAATAAATTAAAAAAATATCAAATTATGAGGACACACTTTACTAATGTGGGTAGAATGTGATACCTTGATATTCCAAAATAATAGTCTGTTTGAAATTATAAACAACATAAAAACCCATTCTTAAATGAACTGTGGAATATTTTTTTGACCATTATAACATAGCCGATTAAGTAGGTAGGTATGAATAGGATTAAATAAATTATGAAATATATTTAATTTACCTACTCAATACCCATGTATTTATTTGTTCTTTAGAAATAATCACTAAATTTTTATTAAATACTATTTATGTTTATAAAATAAATTTTATTAAAAAATTATATTATTCCCTTATGTGTAAAAAAATAAAATTATAATTTTCTATATATCGAAAATGTATTTAAAAAAGTCAATTTCATTTTTCAATGAAAAATTTCAAAACTCTCTTAGATTTAAATCATGATAATTTTAGGAAATGTATTATTTTTCAATGAACAATGAAACATAAATATTTATACTAGAAACTATAAATTTTATTAAATAATTTACAAATTAATTTTTTTGGTAAAATATTTTTCATGCAGAGTTATATTTATTATATTATATACAATGAAATTATATTATTAAAATTAATTTTATGGTTTAATTTTTTGTAAAAACAATGTTAAACATTATAAGACATTTTTAAGAAAACTGTTTTTCATTTTTTTCATAAATTAATTAATATCACTTCAAAAAATTTAATTAAGAAAAATAAATTCCATATTTGGGATCATGAGGACCAATTTTATAAAATTGGCCCCTCTTCATTATGGTCAATATGAATAGAAACCATATTAAAATTTTTTATCACAATAAATGCAAAATGGGTTAATTAGTGTTTAAACCATGAGGTAAGGTCATTAAATCAACCCAAAAAATTTCTTTTTTTAATTGTATTGGATAAATTTTAACATATTTATTCCAAATTCTAATATAAGGATGTTGGGTGCCATTTTCCACTGATAGTCACATGTAAATTATTATATTTAAATAAAATTCCAAAATTTCAATCTACTGAATTTAGTATGGCTAAAATTTTACATAGATATTAAATTATGATAGTGATGGTTCAAAATTATTATTTTTAATAGGAATTAATTTTTTAATAATGGTACATAATTTGTAATTATTGTGGAAAAAATAATTTTCATAGCTTCTTACGCAATGTCAACATTGGATTTATTTAATTAATAAAAAAATAAATTAAATGATTATAAAAAAATGAAAAGTAATGTTTTAAGGTATAATTATTATGTTTTAACAAATAATTAGACAAATATGAAATAGTAGGGATTTTTTAAACTATTAGTTTGAATTCTATCTTTTTGTGGGGTTCATTACTATCAAACGAAATGTGTAGTTTGAAAAATGACATTAATGATATTTTATGTCAAATAATATTTGATAAAAATATTTTAAAAACATTTAATTATTTAAATAAGAAAATTACGATTATAAATGCTCAAAAATGTCATATATTTGTAATTTATGAGAAAAATGTTAACTTATAAGAAAAATTATAAATTTTAGGAGAGAAAAAGTTGTTAATGTGGTTAAGAGTAAAATTTGTTAACTAGGGAATTCAACAAAAAAAAAGTTTTAAATAATATTTAATACAATAAAAACTTTGTTGGTTTATGTGATTTCAACAAAATCAAACATTATCTTCAATGAACTGTCCATTTTTAGGCATTGGGATAAAAATGAAATTACTATATTTTACTCTTTTATAAAATCTGAAGAGTGACCCACCATTAACTTATAATATAGAACATGTTATTTCTCTTTACACCACCATAATCCATTTATCTCGACCAAAATAAGACAAAATAGATTAAAAAATTACCTATCAAAAAATTGGAGGTTCTTTTCTTCTTGAAATACTATTCCAAATGTCCTTATGAAAATATCTATAGTAGGCCAACCGAAGGAAATTTAATTATCTTACCGAAACCCTTTCAATTAATTTTATCTTATAAATCTTATAAATATCATATTTTATTACTGAAATATTAAATTAATTATAATCAATATAATGAAATGTTATTATGATTATGGGACCACTATATCCACCCTCTATTCTATCACATGTAATTGAAGGTATGACTCATGTTTACGTATGAATTTACACCTCCACATATCGATAGAAATCATTTTCTATCATCATATTTCATGGATGGTTTTAATATTTATATATTATATTTATCAAATAACTATACTTATGTAATTATACTATCATATCTAGCTTCTTACCTTTCATTATGTTTGAAAATGATAAATTCTCTCATGTGTATGTATAGACTACCACCTCCATGAAGGGATGTGATTCATTTCTCATTTCCATTATATGTGTATGGTAATAAGGATATAATTAATTAATATATATATATATATATTTCATTTGTTATATAATTATTATTATGTAATTTATAATTTTTATTTACCTTTCTTTTATTCCATACGTCAAAAAGAGAAAACAATGTTCATGCGTATATACATCTTACCATATCCCTGAATTGTGTAATATATTTTTATAACTCAAATATTTCTAGATGAATATATATATATTTAATGATTATATGTTATATTTATATCATGATAATAAATTTTGAGATGATGGAACCATGATCAGTTTACATATATATAAACCACCTTAATGAAATTATCATGAAAAATTAAAGAGTTAAGATCCATAAACATTGATTTTAGTAAGGAATTATTAATAAATCTGTTTTGAAATAAAATTATTGGATCTTAGATAGTATTATAATTATTTTTTGTATATGTTCATAAAAAATTTAAAATTGTTATCTATTCTAAGGATGTCAAACTCGAGGTATGTTCTTTTCATCTGACTTTTACTTATATGAGACACATTCCATTTTTACAAAATATTTTTTATTTGTGTATATACTACACATGAATGTAATTTATTATGATTAAAAATAATATTATTGAGATGTATATATCCATATAAGGTTATCCCTTTATAAAGGTTTTGGTTTTGAGATTACCAATGTTGTAAGGGTTTATCACCTCAAATTGTTTTCTTTGGGACAACTGTTATGTTACACACTTGTCTTATTTTTTGATTTATATTAAGCCCCATTTATATGTTATATCATGTATCTCAATATTTTCATTATATTAAAATTTTATATTCATTTTATTCTTTATAGAGGATTATGATTCAATAGTTACCAAAGTAGTAATGGATTTTTGTTACCATCTCATTGCTTGTCATTATTTTTTATGAATAATTATCAAATGATGAAATTTTCTGACATACCACTTGAGAAACTCCGGAAATTTATTCACCTATAGATATTTTGGAAGAGTACATTATTCCGTTTATTTTCATTCTTTTATGTACTCAATGTAATGAATGATTATTTTTATGGATAACCAAAATTTTTTTATCTTATCTTGAATATTATTTTCCTTCCATGTTCTCATATTTTAAAAATATATCCTAGAATGTTTTTAATTTTCATCTATTACTATTTGAGGTCAATTAGACCCATAATTATATTTTAAAAAACCCGTTTATAAATAATGTTATTTCTTTTCCTTTCTAACGATGTACCACTAACATTTAATGAAAATTAAAAAAAATTATTTTAATAAGTATGATATAAATAAAATTTCCCAAAAAAGGATGCTAAATATTTTAAGGATTCATTTAATTTATCAAAGTAATTATTTGATGATTTTTTTCCATAATATTGTAAATATTTTTTGGTTTCAATGTAGTGTTTCCAAAATTAAAAGGCTATTTTCCACAAGAAATATTCCAACTGATCTATTAATGAAATTTTCAATTTAGATAACATTCATCAATGTTACATACTATTTACTGGTGATTTGATCAATGAATACCATCATTATTTTTTATCTGTATCGTTCATGAATATAATGAAATTTTGTTTATGGAACCCATTACATTTCATTGATTTCGTCTATGATGAAATGAGGAAATGTATATAAAACCAATATGTTTTCCATTGGTTATTATAAGATAAAATTTTAATGAAACAAGATCCCATTTCCTCAAATATTATTGAATTAACATTTTATGATCTTGTGGAACACATATGAATGGTATTAATTATATAATAGGTTAGAATGAGATTATATATCAGTAAAAATCATTGGGTAATGATGGATATCTCATGAGATAATAAGGAAAAGAATTGGGAGTGAACCTAGTTCAGTAAGAGGCTTTACCAACAATGATAAACTTGTGAGTGAACCCTAAATGAGTATATTGTGTAGATGTGATTCAACCCAATCCACTATAAAAGTATTTTATGTGAGTTTTAATTGAGTAAATTATTTTTCATGGTTATTTTTATGAAAAAATAATATGTTTTGTAACAATATTTTGACCATGTGTATGTGTGAAAAACCACCTACATGAAAGTGGCATATTTAATTTTTCATATAGTCCTTCCCCATTTTGAAAAAATATCTTAAAATTTGATTAAACCCATTTAAAGTATCTAAATAAAGTCATCTTTTTTATTAATAGTTACATTATTCCAAAAGAATCACTTTCTTATCCATACAGTCCCTAATATTATAATTTGTTCTTATGTTATTTTTGGTTTAACCACCAATATAATCAATACTATAAATTTATTTCATGAAAGAATTTGGAAGAATAAATAATTGTTTTATTATACTGTAATTAAAAAATAATGCTGGGTTTTTTATTATGGGAAAGTTATACAAATATTATATTATTATTATTATTATTCCATCCATTTGTTAGTTAGAAATTAGTAAATTAAGGTAACCACCCACATCATCATCATGATTAATAACTAAAATATATATATAATGAAAAAATAGTATTAGTTATTATAATAAATAAATTATAGTACTTATAAAAAAAATTATGGTGAACATTGAATCTATAAATAACAATTGACACCATCATTATGAAGATAGTACTAAACTAATAATAAAATCTAATTAAATTAAATGATGAATAATATATAACTAACAAATATATTTGTAAAAAATCACCTTACATTAAATTGATAAAAGGTTATAGATATGAATACCATTTTTGAATAGGTTATTAAGATAATTGTTTTTGTTATAATTTTGATTCTTAATGTTCGGCTGATCGGGGTTTTAGGGAAGGGTTTTCTATCTCTAGTTTTATTCCTTGAGATATTCATTTTATTTGTATAATTTTACTTTTTTTGGGATATATTTTTTTAAACATATTTATTTTTATTATAATTTTAATTAAATATAAGAAACTAACTCTTTCATATCATGTTTTATGTTTTTTATTTATAATTTGAATCACTAAAATGTTTTAAAGGCGTTTCATCTCAATTTATTTTCTTAGATATATGTTTTTTACGAATATAACTTCATTAAAAAAAATTTATATAGAATATTGGATATATAATATCATTCATTATAACTATTTTTAAAGGGTTTCTATGAAATTTTTTCATAATAAGTAAGGGTGTTTTTCGTGAATCAAATTCGTTTCCTGAGTCATAATTTTTCCATTTTTTCTATAGTTTTTACAGGATAGTCTTATTATGCTCATTAAAGATATTATAATTATTTTTTTTCTCATTTTCCCATGTAAATTATATTTATGATCATCTGAAATCATAAATATTTATTTTTTTAAGAATATTTCCCATGATTTCCAAATAAGATATTTTCTTTCCATATCGTTATTGAAAATTCCAAAAAATGTTCACTATTTTTTTTGTAATAAAAAGATATTTTATATCTAGAATCCTTATAATTTCCATTTACCTATTTTCAATGATTCGTAAATCATTATATTTCTGATTTGGGTTTCAAAAAGTTATTTTCAAAATATTTCAAAACATTTATCATTAATTTATATATTTTTTTCTTTGTCGACAAATTTACTATAGAAAACCATTATGGGTTTTAAGGGTTCATAATGTGGATTTCATTTAAACTATTTTTTTTTCAAATGGTCTTCATCTTAATATCTAGAAATGGTTTTTTGAATGAGATTCATAATGTTATATCATTATAAAAATCTTAAGAAATATTTTCTAAAATATTATTTCATGGATTAAATTCTATTTTCATCAATAAAATCTTTAACTAATATATTGTTATATTTTATGAATAACCAAATAAATCACTCATTGAAAAAATAATTTTGGGTGACTGGATGTTGTTATCAATTAATCAAATTCACAAAGTTATTTTTTTAAATAGTATTTAGAATTTATATGAAATCCAATTTTTTTATATGTTCTTTATGATAAGATGAATTATTGATTACAATTTTCACACAAATATTTGGATGATTAAAGTGTGGGGTTCCAAATAGCCTACTAAATGAGTGGTTATGGATTTGTATCTCTTAATATAATGATGTTATTTGTGGAAATTTTTTTTAACAATAGTAATAGTGTAAATTTCGTTTGTTCATAAAATGAAGTATATAACCCCACCCCAACTCATTCTGTTGAGTGGATGTATAAAGGCTAACAATAAATAACTTGGGCAAGGTAAAACATGGGGGGTGAGGATTTCTCGAAGGAATAATCAAACTCGCTAGATTATGTTACAACAGAAAACTGAACTACATGATTAACATGAAAATAAACAACACAACTAAATGAATTACCAATAATAGAGCTATAAAATAGTAATAATGATAACTAAATTATAATAAGATGAATGAAATATCTCCATGAAATAAAGACTCATGCACCCAAGTAGAACCACTGCATAGCATGATGTAGAAACTTCATATATCTAACATAATAAAAAATTACTACATAATGGAACACTGCTAAAGAAGTAAGAAACATTAGCTTCTACGTAACTTAGTAAAAGCATCAATAAACAAAAAAATGTTCCCAAGTTGGGGGGTGAGTATATTATACAATAGGTAATCACTAGAAATATCCTACCATTCTGTACCTATATAAGAAAAATTTATCACATTATATATAAAATGCAATAGAAGAAGATATTAGTTTTTATAAATATCATATTGATGTTCATGAAACAAAAAAATTAGATAAGGATTTAATACCCTTATTAATACATAGAATGATCACACCATTCAAAAACCCCAAACGACCAAAATGTATGAAACTGGGTACCTCCCTATAGTCATGCATGGTGAATCATCCTATCACTAAGACATCCCAAGGTGATCCAATATGGATTTTTTAGCTTCCGGACATGACACATCCCCGACTTATCATTATTTAATAGTGGAACAACCTACCATAATCGACCCCACATGAGCATGAACTAACACCAACACATCCCAATATACAAAATAGAACATTTATTACAAAAAATAATTTCCTTCATGCTTCATTTGAAATAAACTCTGTTGTTTTCTTTAAAAACAAAAACATTTTAAAACACATCAAAACAAGTGTTTACATATGAAATACTAAAAATATTTTCCAAAAATACACAAGAATAATTTATAAATGATTAATAAAACTTGTTATAAAAAGTAGAGAAATAGATATTCCACCTACATTGATTTATTTTGAATGGAATTATCCAATATGATTCCATAGATCTAACCTCTTTCTTCTATTACGTTATTAAAACCAAATAATGTCTCATCAAAACATGTCCAAACTCATAGATCCAATTATTAAAATAACAATATATTATTCTGTATAATAAAAGTTGAGAGGTTATAATATGAAAAGGAAAACAATGTCTTTACATTTTATTTACCTAATCAAACACTCAATGATTAGTTGAAATTAGAGTCCTAACATCGAAGGCCAAAAAAATAACACAATGGATCTGTATAATTTTAGAGGAGTGAAATAATACCTCATAAAGATTAACATGTGTGGGAAAAGGATTAAAATAGGTTATTAATAAATAGATTTATGTCATGATCAATTTTTTCCCACACAAATCATCAAGAAGTTTCATTCTCTAACAAATGTATTAAATTATATTTTAATTTTGAAAAATAACATCTCACACAGTGAATGGGTTTCATGTCATAAATTATTTATCCATTAACCAAAAAACCCATCCATGCATTAATATAATTCATATCATCTGTCTAGAACATATTTATATTGTATATAACATATTCATGGTAGTAATTTCTTCATATAGCTATAATCTAGACCATTATCTCGTTCCCCCCTATAAACACTTTCAAAAAATTATCCTTACAACTCTAAATTTAAAATAAAAAAACATAAAACTATAGTATACCACAAACTAGATATGTTTATTATTAATATACTGGTATTTCCAACCTTGGGAAGATATAGATCAACATTTCCCTTGGAAAATTGTGGCCATTATTTCTAAATGAACTTCTATGACTTCCATGTTTCTTCATGAACGTTACCCAAATTCCATAAAACATGTACGAAATATAAATAAATTCCATGAAAGGAATTTTACTATCAATATATAATCCATACTGGTTCATGGATAATAAACCCATCTGGATCAAGAGTAACATGATCCTAATTGATCACGTAACACAAATCTGGGTGATTCCTCATTGGTTGAGAACCATGTAATACACCACAGATTAAAATGGTTCCTATAATTAAGGGTAACTGATACAAAACATTTCAAATTCATTCATCAATTTCAAATGGTCCAACATACGATTCATTTAATTTCTCGTTCTTCCATAAACTTAGATAACCAAGCCTTTGAGACACTTTCAAGAAGAAGTGGTCACACACATCAAAAGAGAGGGGTTGCCAATGATTGTAAGTCTATGATACGGTTTGTCTTTGGGATATATAATTTTTCATTGGTATTATTCTAAATTTTATACATAGTCTAATGTACATGACTGAGTCCAATTAATTACTTATCTCTTATTTCCACCCAAAATAGTGGATAATGAGATGAATGACTATACAAGTCCATGACTAGGGAAACATGTATTGTTTTCTAATCTTATTTATTGTTAGATAAATGCACAAAATGTATATGGTATTTTTGAGAGATACTAATGTCTATGATAAAAGATAAGATAATACCTTCCAATGTCTAAATTCTATATTCTAATATCCCATCCAATAATGGGTGATATTCCATGTCAATTGTTAATAGATTTCCGAGAGAATGTTGTAATAACCACCTGAATAGAGAAGTGAATTTGGGACCTATTTCTGATAAAATAAAATTAGAAATGTCACAAAAAATTAAAACTACATGATATATGAGATTTCCAAGTCATATACAATGTTGGCCTATCTGATAGGGATAAATAATGCAGACTTCATGAGTTGATTCACTATCACCCACATAACATCATGCTTTTGTGAAATTCTCCATATTACATTGACAAAGTCCATCACAATTTCATTCCAAGTACATACTGGTATACAAATAGACTATATCATACCATCTTTTCATTGATTCTCTGATTTTACATATTTAAATTTTTGCAATTTCACCACATTTTTTAAAATCATGTAACTCGTACATGATCACTTTTAATATTTAACGATAATATTGTATATTTTCTGAATTCCTAGATGTATTTTGAATTATTAAAGGTGATATTTAGGGAAAAAATACCTTTCAAGACTGAGGAACCTCAATTTAATTTTTAAAACATAATAATCAATATTCATATTCAATCTATCCATTGAAATTTTCCATAACTATTTAGGTTGAACAAATGGTTATGAAATCATTATATGATATTTGATCATATTTTAAAAAATCCATTAATTTTGGAATAATATTAAATGATAAGAAAATTCCATTATCATCATATGAATCACAATCCAGATGCATGTAAGAAATATTTCCTAGAGATACAATAGTTACATGATACAAGGACCACTTCACTATATGATTTTTTACTCAACACATTTGCACTAGAATTCCCATTATCATGTGTGAATGAAATGACAAAATAGAACTTTTTGAGGTACTCCATCCATATATGTTTCTGAATGATAATGCCTCAATGAAAAATTATATTTTTTGAAAATCTTATTCTTGATAAGGATAGTGAAATTTTCTTCAGAGAAATATTACAACTATGATTTGAAGTCATGAATAATTACATATAATTCCATTTCATGAATATTATAGTAATTATAATGCACACACACCTACCTTAAACCATTGGAAAAAACATGATCTTCCTACTTAAAAACACAAAAAACACTTTATCTAGACACATAACATTATACCACATAGTTTTACCTAATTCTAGAAATATTAGTATGTGTTTTGAGGTGAGAATATATTTAGGATATATAGATAATTTCTAATATCTACAAATTCAATTGGATGTAGAACCCTTTATCATCATACAACTCATTGGAGAAGTAATCCATGAGAAATACCAAACAAAATGATGATAATATCATGTGAATCATTGAAAAATCATACAATGATAACATTTTTTGGTTACTTCCAAGATATAAATGATTTGATCATTGTAAGATCAAATAATATTAATTCATTAGAAATAACATGCTTAAGGAAATATAAATCTTTGATCCGAAATTTGTAGTTATAAAAAATAACATAAAAAATATGATTCTATAACATGGAGACTATTATTTCTATGTTATAATCATGGTTATTACTTCTTAATGAGTAGATCAAAATGTCACAAAAATACCCCAATGAATGAATAAAGGTACCTATGGAAGATATAGTTCATTATGATTTTGAATATTATAAGTGAACTCATCAGACAATAGGACATGATGATTTACTTATATTGGGAATAAATACATTGAAATGAATTCTTTTAAATATCCACTTTCATGAATCAGAGATGATGATACATTGATCATAGATAAATCATAGGGAACTACTTTCCTCTAGTTAATTTATTTAATAGTTAACCAGTTCAAGGAATATGAAACTAGTTATTTATCACACCTTGATCAATTTATGATAATTATCACATAAATAGTTACTACTATATTAATTCTTGACAAATAAAAACATTGAATCCAAATGGGATGTACTAGGTTTAACAATTCCATTACATTGAAACACTACTAGTTGAAACTTTAACTCTCGCAAATATATCAAATCAATTATATAGTATGATAAATAAATAAGGATTATTCTTTATATTATATTGATATTAAAATTAGGTCACTATTTTTTTTTGGAAATATAGAGAAATAATTTAGAAATATATCGGAGTATCAATCCACTATTTAAGTAAGAGTATTATATCAAATTTTATTAATAGCTTCTAAAATAATTGATGATAACTAGATAGAGATGGGTTTTTGTTGTATCAATAATGTTTCCAATATAATATCATATATATTAGAATCACCATTGAATAAGTGATGGGATCCATGTTGTGGTTTTTGGTAGGTTTTTGATGTCAGTAATCTTGGAGGTGAATGACAGACAACGTTTCCCAGGAGATTGTATTATACCCAGCTAATTCCAGATCTGATATAGCTTTAGATTCCATTAATCCTCCCCCTGTCAGTCTGGTGCTGTGTTCTACAGAAAGATTTTCGATTTGATCTTCAAGTGGTTCTGGGTTCATGGAGGCTCGTCCTGTGTGTCTATGTCCATTTGAGCTTTCTCTGGTATGGATCGATGGTTCTAGTTCCATAGAGTGGACCCAAATCTCCCTCTTCTAGCAAGATCTTCCAGCCTGTCCCAACTTTAAAGACTCCACTTTGGTCCACGTGTTGGTAATACATGAAGGTTTTGTTCTGTGGGTGGTGGTTTTTGAGGTGATAGGGTTTCTCTGGTTTTGGTGGGCTGGTGGGGTCGAGTTTTTCTTGTGTTTTTTTGTTTTTCTAGTCTACGTGATGGTCATTGTGATGTTATAGTTAGATGAAGTCTTTTTCATTAATGGCTATGTTGGTGATGGTTATGAATATCCTCAGTTGTTTTTAAATGATCTGGTGTTTTTCAGCGGTGGAAGGTAATCCTGTTGGGTGGTTCCCATTGTCGATGGTGAGGCCGATGTGTATTGTTTGGTTCATGGTGTGTGACATGAGGTGGATATTAGAATGAAGTGATCAGATGCTGTTTGTTTTAAATATCACTATTTTTATTCAAATCTATTGTCAAGTTGGAAATCTGATACTTTATGTGGATGTGATACATGATGGCTCTGATGGGTTGATGGTGTCAAAGACGAATAACTATGCTCTCGGGTTACTTCCATTTTTTTGAATCTAGTATCTATATTTTTTTTTCTATTAATGACTTTTTAATTTGATGTTTTCAATTTTTATGTATTTGAATTATAAATTGTGCGGCTACCACTAACCCATAAAGTTTCTTTTATAGAATAGAAATATATATTTTGAGGTTGATATCCTACCCTACAACATAAAGCTATCAATCATCTATAAAAGGGTAACTATTAATTCCTTATTGACATTTTGACATGATAATATAAGTTTCTTTAGAAGTGTCTTGGTTCACATGAATCTATGGATGAGAACTATTCTAATGTGACTATTATATCTCATCATAAGGGACTCGCAACTAAGTCAAGAATATTTCACCAACAAATTTTATAATTTTAGTAAGTCATTTATCGAGATTGTATCTTTTTCAGTAGTTATGGACATTAATCTATATTGAATTACATTATAAAATTATATATTTAAATGATCTGCATGTGAAAAACATGGTATGATTTTAGAGTTTTGAGGAAAATAAATATATTTTGTATTTCTAAAATAAGGTAAAATACATCCTTGAAAATAGATATATCTCTTCCACCTAGTTCCAATGTTATGGTTCCTACCTATTACCATGGGAAAAGTTTTATACCTCCCATAGGTTTTATATAAATATTCATTTATCCAATAGTTAATAGTTAACTATCATTGTATAAACTGCAATACATTGGGAACAACCTATGACTTAATATATTGTAGTAATCATGACTCAAATATGTGTACCTTCAATGATGCAGTAGTAGCTAATTATAGAGAGACCTAAACCATGTTCATGATCATATATTTATGTTTGGTCAATGTTAGGTGTTATTACTTTAAATAGAATAAGTATAATATTCATTCTATCTGGGATGTGTGAGGGTAGAATTTTTTGTTGAAAAATTGTTTAAATCCCTCCCCCAAAATTCCTTTATCCGTTTTATCTAGTATAGTTATATCCTACAATTTTATTGCAAGATAATCCAATATATTGGTTTCTAACATAAAATTTATATCCACTAGTGTACCATGAAATTTGAAGATTCCATTCATTTATTTTAGACATAGTTACACTTTTTGAGGTTCTAAGTAACTTAATAAAACTGGTGGATTATATTTTTAAAAATTTACTAAATAATTAATATTCATGGGATAATAATTTATATTTACATTTCCAATGGCTTGAATAGAATGGATAATGCTTTATAAAAGTTGTTGGTTCACATGGGGATCAGGTGAAACCACATTCCCCCCCACCTATTCTTTATTACTACAATAGAACCTAATTGGTTCTATTTTATATCCCTAGAACGAAATAATATTTAGTAAGAACTCTCTTCAAAATTGAGGGAATGAAAAATTGAAAATCATCATAAGAAACTATAATTATATCTATCAATTCATTATCACAATTTTTAATCATTTTCTAATCTCATTAAATAAAAAATGAGAAATACAATCCAATTGGGAAGTTATATTACTCATGCATGATATTCTTCACTCCTCAAGTAAACATGTAGTGATAAGATGCCAACTTTTCTAAAACTAACTTAGAGAACATTTATACCCAGGATATCATGGTAACATAAAGATCATCATAAATAGGTTAGCGACTTCTTTTTATGGTATACATTTCATGTTCCAACATCCCTATATCCATGCTACCAAACCAAATAAAATATTGAACAAGATTGAAACGATTTTTAACTTCCCAACCAAATAATTTTTCTAATAGGAGGAGGCAGTCTAACTAACAATTGGTGGAATCCACATGAAAATAAAGGCTACCAAAAAACCCAAGGGATTAGTAAAATGTAATGGGCTTATTTTCCCTAATGAAAAAACCCTCTAGAAAAATGTATTACACCAAAACCAAGTACACGATATATAACTAAGAACCCATAAAACATATTTAAATAAAAACATGATAACTATATCATAGTAACTAAATTTTTTTGTAAGAATAATATATAATATAAATAATTTAATAGACAAAGACTCAAGAAATATGGATGTACTACTATAGACAATGAAATAAACACTCCACAACTCCAACACCCTCAAACAAATGAAGATTTCAATGAATAACACTACTGAATTATTAAATTATCCCACTAAATTCATCTGATTAAACACTATCTATGTATTCACCGTAGTTCCAATGAAGGGGGTGAGTATATCAGTCAATAATTAATCCCTAGAAAAACCTCAACACACACCCCTAGGAAGAGAACAAGTTAAAACTTTTTATTTAAAAGGGATAGAAGAAGATATAATTTTATAACAAAACTATAAATAACGTCTTAAAATGAAAATATTAAATAAGGATTTCTTCAACTTTATAACACTTTTAATTATCCCAATGTTCTAACCCCCCCCCCCACACACTATGTATGAAACCATGAACATCCTTATACACATGAGTGGTGATTGACCCTCTTATAAAGATATTTATTTGTGACCAAATGTAGATAGTGGAACTTTTTACCATGATCCATCACATATTTATCATTATTTAATAGTGGATCATTCAACCATAATCAATGAAACATCATATAAACTCAGACAAATATAATTATACCATGATAGCAATTAGTTATTTATTATGAAACATAATTTCCCACAACATATTTAGAACTAAACATTTTTTTCCATCATTAAAAACCAAACCTTTTTAAAAAAATCATCCATCCAAATTATATTTTTATTCAAAGGAAAAACAAATAGTACAATTAGATATCAAGGAAAGACCATGACTAGGGAGGTAAAAAATAATACAAACCGAGGGCATCCCCTCTATTCAAATTAACAGACTCTGGTTTCAAAACAATGGATTCCATGATAATTAATCAGTATATTTTCCAAACCAGGTATAATAATAATTTATAAATTCTCAATAAATCATGTTATATAATAGTGTAGTGTGATATAATCCACCGACCTCAAATTCATTTGGCATAAAGTATCTATGATGGTTCAAATGATCTAACATGTTCCAAAGGATCCGTTATTAAAACTCAATAAGATATCATAAATAACCAAACCATTTATGTCTTCCTTAAAACACCGTCATATGTTTCCTTATATAAAAACTAAGGATATCCAATACAATAATGATGAATGTGTTCATAATGTTTGATTTCCACTATAAAATGCTTGAAGATTAATTAGAATAGATGTCTGTATGTCAGAGATCATAAAAAATAACCTAAGATAACATATGAAGTTTAGTATATATAAGAGGATCATCTTAATTATTTACATGTTTTGTAAAAGGATAAATGTAGTCTGTGTCTCACTAGATTCTTGACGTGAATCAATGGATCACATCCTAAATCCTTGATAAGTGAAATAATTTTAAAAACAGGTTTCACAAGGTTTTAATTTTCAATAAAAACATATCACATCAAAAATTGGTTTCATATCATGAATTTTTTATCCATTGGCCTAATTAAATCCATTAAATATTGGAAGGAATTCACAACATCTTTCCCAAACATACTCATAACATAGACAAAATATTTATATTTTGAATGTTTCATATAGCCATATTTTAGACCACCCTCTATTTTTTTGAACAAATAAACCCTTAAAATAATTCCAAAGTATCTAAATGTAAAATAATATATAAAACAATGGTGTACCTCAAACGAAGGGTGCTACATGGATCGTTGAAATTGGGTATTTTCACACCATGACGCATGGACATTTATTTTTCTTAAAATATAAGGAGAAAACATTTGTTTTTTTAAATTATATAACTTACTTATGTTTATGTTTTTCCAAAATTTAATTGTTATACAATATTTCATGGGCATGTTACATTTCCAAGACACATACCTCTAATTATTCTTTGTGTCTCATTTTTATTATGTCATGATTTATGTACTTTTCTTACATGATATACCATTCTTCATTTTGTACTATGTAAACCTATATCACTACATATAGACATCTCTTTATTTATATTTTATTTTTAATATGATATTTCCCACTACTCTTGTTTTATTATATGATTATGATATAACCCTTAATGGAATACCAATATGTTTCCACATATGTAGTGTTTAAGGACACCCATTTTCTATATATATATTCCCTATGTAATTATGATGTGTAGAACTTGTGAGAATTCTATAAGGGCATATAATGTGGCTCAATTATATAGATATGATCGTGAGTATCATAAAATAATGGTCTTTTATAACTAACCCTCAAATATATTAATCATTATGTTATTTGGATTGTTATACAACATGTGATATTTATTATTTGGATTATGTAAACGATGTAAAATAAAAATAATTTTATCTTATTTCATGCCAATTTTTATTAAATATTATCTTCAAAGAAAGTATTTTTATCCCCATATCTAGGAGTTTTTTCTAGGGAGTCATGGGTTAGTATTATTTTATATATTATTTAAGTTGTTTTTCTTGATTAGAATGATAAAAATTTAGTGAAAACCATATAACAATGTTTATGTATAGGATACCATCATGAATGTTTGGTGAAGTCTTTAGTATTTTGTTTTCCTAAAAATTGAATCACTGTCAATATACAAGAAAGTTGATCCAATTTTGGTAGATATTAACCTAAGGGAAATAACCATAAAAAGGAGAGCTACATATCAATTAGATCTTTACTCAGTGAAACATTTGTGGGCCAAAGTGTCCACACATGAATAGAGACTCATGTATGATATTTTTTTGGTTAATTCACATTCTCCTTATAAACCACTGGTGAATTTTAAAAAGTATCCTATAATAATATAGGTTAGAAAATAAATTTTCAATATTACCATAAGCCACCAATGTTGGATTGAATTAGTAATAGTTTGATATATTCATATCATAGTTGAAAAAACTATATTATATTTTAAAATGAATCTGTTATTAGAGAATTAATCTTAAGATTGAGTTTTATTATTCATATGTACATTTTCACTGAATTTTTTAGAAAATATATTAACCATTTTGGATTTTTAGGAACATGATCATTAAAATGTTATGGTGAAACGTATGTCCATAAAAACACCTAATATTTATATTTAGAATCATATTTTGAATAAGAAGTATAGAATCATAATATGTTACTATTGTAGTGGTAAATATATTTTATATATTATTCCTTAAGATAACAAGAATTTTATATCTTTTGAAGATATATTTCGAGGAATGATTTTTATTTATATATCGTTATGTACTACTATTATTAAGTGATAATTAAAATAATGAGGATATAATTTATATAGGGATGGATTGTAATTGTAATGGCATGATCTTATAAAATTCATAAATTTAATATTTGGAAAATAAATAAATTTTATTCAATTTGGGGATCATTTCATGTTTAGATATTTATAAAATTATATCATAGCTATTACATAATAAACCCACACATTACAAAATGGAAACTTTTTCATAGTATTTATTTTTTCCATAATAAAAAAAATTATAATAAAACACATTTTATTTCATGAAAATTCATTAAAATTTTAAAAATGAATTTTTATTCAATCTAACACATCTGTAAAACCTATAAAAAACAATTAAAAATATTAGTAGATAAAAAAATAATAAGGGACATAAAAAATTTAATGAATCAGTTTATTAAATTTTAAAACCATAATAGTATAAAACAGTTTTTC
The DNA here is from genome assembly GCA_963277665.1 of Viscum album. Classification (NCBI taxonomy): domain Eukaryota; kingdom Viridiplantae; phylum Streptophyta; class Magnoliopsida; order Santalales; family Viscaceae; genus Viscum; species Viscum album. The sequence continues at coordinate 59,845,054 of OY728137.1, read as the reverse complement.
TCTTTAACATAATACCAATTGAGTTCACATAGTCATATATTTACGCATGAAATCATCTTTATTGCCGATTTTATTTTCATAAAATACTTTATATGAAGAAATTATAGAGAAATAATAATTATGAGTGTTTCTATAAAGAAATGAAAACTGAGGGAAAACAATTTTTAACATACCTTTTTACTCTAAAAGTGTTTAATTATCACTTTTAAAAAATTTCATTATACTACCTTTTAAAATAAAAAAATTTCATGAAATATTATGAGAAAGTATTGAAATGTCATATAAGATCCTTAGGAAATCATTTTCATCAAACACTTACAAGATCCCCTACAATTTTAATAACCATTATGGTCAACATCCATCCCAATTCATCCAATAACATTGTCATTACCCACTAAATTGTAGAGTTATATTGGGATCACCCATAATCTTGATCAATATCTAGATCGCCCATCATAATGAGCTATGTCAGGCTCAAACATAACTATGAGCTATTTCAGGCTCAACAATTACCATGATCTATATCTCACACAACCATAATTATAATCCATATTTATGGACTATATCATGAGAAAAAATTTCATGGTCACACCTTTTCATCATAAATCCATTTATAAAACTCTTTTTAACTCTTATAGAAAAAACTTTCAGATATCTAAATACCCTTTACATTTATAATACCATTTTGAAAAAAACCCCAAATGAAATGGAAGTTGGGTTTTTTATTGTATAAATTTTCTAATTCTTTAATGTATCCAAAACATTAAATAATATTTGTAGTGGTGGGAAAATCTGTTGAATCCATATTAAAAAAATTGATCATTCCTTTTATCATTTATAAAGGAATTCAAATTGTTTCCTAAAATATAAAATAGAAAAATAATTATAATAATGTCAAAATTTTAAATTGAAATTAATTAACATATACAAAAAAGAATAAATTAAATATTTTTTAGAATATGGGAGTGGATAAAATAATATTAATAAAATAATGATTTAATATATTTAAAAACAAGGTTTTAAGGTAATGTGTACCTTATCACGAGTCCAACATATCGCACACATGTCTTATATTTGTGAAAAGTAAATGTATATTAATTATTTAAATTCATATGGAATTTTTTCATGTTTAATAATCCTTTTATTTTAATTATTACCATGTTTTAATCAAATACTTATCCAGTAAATTTCATAATAGATTTTTTGATGATATTCAGTTAATATGTCCAAAATGAATGTGTGATATTGACTTTAATTAAAGTGATAACTACTACATAATGAGAAAAATAAAAATAATAAAATAATTATATTTTTTCATGAAATTTAAATTTTAAAACTAACTATTTAATATGTTTATTAAAAATGAACTATGTTCCAATCTTGGACATGGCTGGCTGTATATACGCATGAGTAACATTCCCATTCTCAAAAAAAATGATGAAAATAAGGTATGTATTAGATTTACAATATTTAATATCTATTATATCATAAATATAATATGAGTTATATAAACATACTTATATATATATATCCTATGTGATGTGTTTATGAAAAAATATTAATCAATCTATAGAGGTGGTAATCCATACGTACAGATAAATGATGATATCATTTATCAAAAGATGTAAAGGTATTAAAATTGATTATATTATATCTGAAAAAATAATAATAATTTCATAAATATAATAAATATATATTAAATATTTCATTATAAATTTTTTAAAAGGTGGTGATGGAAATCATTTTTAATCATTTCATGAGGTGGTACTCCACCATACACACAAATGACTATATTATTTTACATTTTTGAGAAGAAGTTGATATATATAGGTTACAAAACTAAACTTATAACATATATGTATATTATAGATATTTTTTTATGTTATGTTATATTAATAATATTTTAAAGAGGTATAAAATGAAATAAAATGAAAATATTTGGTTAAAAGTTGTTCCTCTTCTCTATACACATACCTTTGTTTACACATTATTTAATATATACTATGTATTATGACCAATATAATATATCTATAATGTATGTAGAGATTTTTATAATGGATTTTAAAATGTATTTGTTGAAACAAATTTATCAAAATTTGAGGAGAGGATAAGATATAAAGCATTGTTTTATAAATTATATGAGGGACACTTTTGGAATTACATAATGTATATAACTAATATAAATTTATTTGAATAGAAATATGGTTCTTAAATGATATATTAATATTTTTGGATGATTTTTATTTTAATATATATTATAAAATAAAATTTTCACATGTTGTTTTCATTTTTTACCCTTATAAAATGGTTTTAACCCCTATTAACCATTTTGACTCTTACCATGATATCAATGTTTTTTCAATTTACCGGTCAATAAATTTATCATAAGAGGAAATTTGACCCATAAATAATCATCAGTGAAGATCGATACTAAAATAGGGCATTAGAATAATTTGAATAAATAAGTAATATAAATTTTATATCTTCATTATATTTCCATGTATAAACCATATTAGTTTAAAAATACTTTTCCACAGTTTTATACATTAAATATTGATAATTTTCATCCAGACTGACTAACATATAACACATCTAAGAGTAATGAACCAACTAATTATAAATGAAATATCTCACCATTTATGGATAACAATTACATCATTTAATTACTTTTTAAGACTATTTTATTTATATTGATGAACCCTCGGACTAATTATACCACACTAGTAACACTTTCTATAATTTACCATACATTCCCCATGATTTTTAACACATTTTTCACAATATTAGAACTGAATTTTTATACCTATATATTTCATTTAGGGATTATTGCACATTTAATTTCATCTAGAAATTTTGTTTTCATGGAATACATTTTCATCAGTAAAATATATTTATAACATCTTATAATACCAAAATAGTTTATTATAAACATTAAATTCACAAGATTTTAATTTCCTTCGATAGAGTGGTTTCAACCATGAGTAAAACTCATTAATCATGTTACGAAGATCCTGTATAACATCCACTACATTTTTGGAAAAATCATGAAAATGATTCTCCCTAATAACATATAGAATATTCATCCTTTTTTCCTTAATTTAAAAAAATATTATCTATAATAATTCTAAAAACCGTATGTAAAAATTTATTTAGGATTATATTATTAAATTTTTACCATTCCCAGGAATTGACATCATCTCTCTCTTTGGTATTCTTAACCAAAGAACTTGATCAACATCAAATATATTTTTTCCGAAAATTGATCAATCCAAAAACCAACTTTTTATTTCATGTTCCATAGAACATATGTTGGTGACTTTTCATGAATTGTTAAACAATTGTTATTTTCATTTGTTATAGATATATAAACTCTCTAACTTGGATTCCACTACAATTTATACCTTGTGACAACTGATTTATCGTTATAACAAACTCTATTTTTTCAATTATGAAAATTCCATGATTTTTATTTGGAAGAATACTTTTTTATTTGTGTCCTACTAATAAAACCACAACATTCCACATGTAGAAAACCATTTTGATCTAAAATAGTTTACATAACGAAACATAGTAAAAGAAATTAAATATCTTTTCAAAATAAATGTTATGTCAAATATTTTATGGGTATATTATTACCAATATAATGACTCCATAACTTTTCTAATACCTTTATCTGATTCTAATTATAGTTTCATGTTCTTAAACATTTCATTATTCGAGTGAAATTAAACAATAATTCACATTATTTTATTCTAAAATATATTTTTCATTTAGTGTTTTAAATATTTACATCACAATTATTAACAAAAAAACTAATTATATTAATAAGTAGACACGTATAATTATTATCCATTTTCCCACTAAACACATATTTTAAAAAAACTTATTTTACATTCATGAAATGAATTTATAAAATTTATCACGGTCTTATCCTTGTCTATACTCATTCTTAAATCCACGTGGAAAAAATTAAATATTGATATGGGAACCAAATTCCAAGTATAGGACATAAAAAATATATTGTAAGAATCGGGTTCTTAGTTTTGAGGTAAGAGCTTCTTCTTTTCTCTTTTCCTAAAGTGTTTTTGAGAAAATATGGAAAATGGGGAAAATCCTAAATTTTGGAACTACACGCCATGTACGTTTTACAAACGTCGTGTACTTCTGGCCGTGTGGGATGGGTACACGGGGTGTGTAGCCATGCTGGTGATGAAGGGTGTAGGAACCAACTACACGCTGTGTAGTGGTACCTTACACACCGTGTAGTCAGTCAGAAGGCCTAAACAGTAAGGTGGTGGAGTAGCTGATAGCTGGGTGATAGTACACACAGTGTACTTAGGAGTATATGTCGTGTACTCTTGTTGACGAATGAACAGTATGGTGGTGATGCCAAATGAATAGTTAAATGAAGGAAGTACTCGCCATGTACTCAGAAGTACATGACGTGTACTTTTTTTATTCGGCTTAAAATAGGCAGTAGCCTCCTTATTTGGAAGAGGAGGCATTTGAGCCGTTTTGGAGCCAAGGAGGACATCTGAACCTTTGAAGATCTATCGGGTGTTCGTCTGGAATCTGTTTCAGCTTCGGACGATCTCGTTGGAACCCCACGAGTAATCCCTCTCCTCTCCTGGTACTGTTCTTATCAATTCTTTCCCGAGGGAATTCTATTTACGTTTGAATGGGTTTTGTTCATCGTCAGATCTACGCCGTTCTTGGGCGTTTCTAGAGTCGGCATTCGGGTATAACGTTCGTTGGCGTATAAGGTAGGTGGCTTTGTGTTCAATTTCCAACTATCATGCGTTTTTGTGCGTTTTCGTTCCATGAACCCATGTTGGGGTGTCATGTGGCTGAGGCCGTTGCTATATTTAATTCCTAGAATTGAATAGGTGATTAAATTGTGATAATAAAATGCTGGTTAGGATCGTTTCTTGGATCCGGAACCACCCCGGGGGTGTTTTCCACTATTTAGCCATTTGGCCAGGATACCCAAGGGTATGCCTTCAAAGTAGTAATTGTAGAATTTCATTGAGAGGAATTACTTGTTACTTCTTGTTTACCTGTAGGGCATGGTCGGGTTACCTGTTTAGCCTGAGGGCGTAGTTGTGATTAGCCTGCGGGCACTGCACTATTTAGCCTGAGGGATGTAGTTATTTCACCTGAGGGAAACCTTTCGTGCCTGAGGGGTTGACTTCTGTGCCTGAGGGCGACACATCGTACGTCGGAGGGAAATTTATGTTACGCCTGAGGGATGTACCTGCGGGTTGGATTCTTCTTACCCGAGGGTGAGGTTTTGCTTGTCTGAGGACGTGGACTATTTTTTTTAGAAATGCACTGTGGTGATTTATAGTATATAATGTATTAAATGAATAATAAAATGGAAATTTAATTGTTAAGTTAGATACTTGTCAGTAATGCTTACTTTATTGCATTTTACTATTACGCATTGTTGTCGCATGCTTACACGCAGTTGGGCACGGACCTTTGGTGGGAGCCTACTGAGATATATGTCTCACACCCTGTTTGGGTCACGCTTTTCGGCCCAAACAGATTACGTTTCTGCAGGTGTAGATAGGGGAAAGAGTCCCTATACATGTACTTGACTGTTGCTGAGGAGTAGGAGGGCATGGGACCGAGCCTAGGCTCGCAATGCCGCTGCCAGCTGTTTCTTTGCTTTGCTGTACTCTGCTTTTTTGCTGTATTGTATTGATGTATAACATGCTCTAGCTGTTTTCTTAGAACTTGAAACATGTAGCCTCATAATTTAAATACTATTGGTTATATCCACTACTGTAGTTTATTTCATGTTGTGTATGGTTTACTGCTTCCGCTGTCATTGTATGATTTATTTAAATTCCACAGCGCTACACTTTGAAAAATGAGGGCATAGTTTCCCCACTATCAGACCTGGGCCCTCGCTGCTAGTCGGCAGCCTCTAGCATTTGGGGAAATGCGGTTGAGGTCTTGTGGCGAACCGGATTTGGGGAACCCGTTGAGTGGCACCCGGGACCAGGACGTTACATATATCAATCTAATGAAAATCATGATAATAAATTTTTTTTATTAAAAACATAATTTTTTTTCTAAAAAAAGGTATTAATATTTTTTAGAAATATCATTATAATATCATATTAAAAAACACATTTTTTTGGAGAACTCATTAGAAAATGTAAAAAAGTAATTTAGATTCCTCGGGTTATCATCATTATATAACCCATTCAAAACCCTTAAAACCTGAATAACCAAATGGCCAGTATAAAATATAATCCTCTCCATAACATAATAATTACTCAGTACATTGTGTTGTTATATAGTAATACCCATCGTATAAGTTATAATTAGCTCACCCAATGATATCTATGTCCACAATCAAATAAATTATATCAGAATCACTAGTGAGCTATAATGGTTGTCAAACCATTATAAATAGTATCCACATAACATATAATGAATAAAATCATGACAACATCTTTTAAACTTGTGTTTAATTTACTTCCAGATATCAAAATACAGTTTCCCCTAAGAAATCCATATTAATTGCCAAAATACCAAATAAAAAGGGAACAAAGTTTCTGATTGGAATAAAACATGAAATCTTATAGAGGAATAAATACTTGGAATAATTTTTATAGTGTACATAAAATTCATTATCAATGCAAATATTAAAATAGAATATTTCATTTTTTGGTAATGAATGTCAAAAATTTAGTACAAAGATTGAATTTTAAAATCTAATGAATGAAAGAATCATATAATGAACATTATAGTTATATTAGGTCTATATAAATGAATTCATAAAATAATTTTAAAATCATGTACATGGAGTTCAATATTTTAAAAATAATTCATTATAGCATTTAAATCATAGTTTTATGTTAAAGTGTATCTTATATAAAGAATTATTCCCCGCGTATGTTTTTTATATTCATAAATAATTTACTCATGTTAGTTTTATAATTTATTGAGAAGAATTTTAATTTTAATTTTTTTATTTTTCTTACTTTTTACCATGAAACATGAAATTAATTAATCATTTAAATTTATGTCGTACTTTTGGAGGATATTTAGTTTATAAGTCCCAAATGACTTTGGCATGATGAAAATGGCCAGATAGATCATTATTATATAAAATTAGGAAATATAGTCTTGATATAGTTATAATTTTTATACATGAAATATTCTTTTGAAACTAATGAAGAAATATAACTAGGAAAAGAGACCTACAATTGAATTCTTGAGAGGGTAAACCGTAAATGTGCATGTGTAATGTTTTCATTTTAAGGTTTTTAAAATAAATAGAATGGGTGTATATTATTATCACAAAAATATGATAATTATATTATAAATAAAAAACTATTTCTTAATAAATACTTCTATATATCAACTTTGTTATTTGGGGATGAAAAAACAATCACAACACTTCGTGGAGGTGGTAGTCCACATGTAAGCATTAATGAAATGATCGTTTTTCAGTAAATAGAAGTGTATATATTAAATGATATATTATTAGTTTATTTTGATAAATATTTTTTTAATATCATAAATATACATTAATTTCATCAATAATACCACATGTAAGAGACATTTGGGGGAAAAAAATTCATTGGTTCACAAGGTGATAGTTTGATATACTCATGAAAGACGATTTAATTTTTAATTTGATAAAATGTGAGATGGGTATATGTTTTCTTCTTATAAAATAACAACATAAAAGTGTATGCAATTATTATTTGATCATGTTATAATAAAATAATAAGTATTTGGAATTAGAAATAAAACAAAATCATTTAGTTAAGAAAAGTACTTTTTCTTTGTAAAATATCTTATGGTTTTACACAATAAATATTTTCTAGGATAATATTACGACCTTTGTAAATAATATAATATGTGATTTGGCATTTATGAATAGTATTTGTAAATAAATTTTTAAATCCAAATTTCATTTTAAGAGTGATGAAATATAATGAATATGCTCTCATTTATTAGAGATCTTTGGGGAACTCTTGGCATTTCTAAAAAAATTAAATTAAAATAGATATTTTTTTATGTTTAAATATATAATTATTAATAATTTTAGTTCCTATGTTTTTTAATAATTTAAATAATCATGTATATTAAAATATTTACTTATTTAAGTCATATTCATAAACATTTTTTAGCCCTTTGTTAACCCTTTTTACACACATCTCGACAACAAGGTTATTTTAATTGTTTATGTTCATAATTGTTACTATAAATATAATGAATATAAATAATTAGAACATATATGATATTATAAACCATTATTAATCGATTTTTAGAATTTAATATTTTTTTTTATTTGTATCTAATTTAAATAAAAACTATTTATAATAAATTATCATTATTGTCATTTAAAAAAAAATTATTTTCATTGATATTAATAATATCAGGAAAATAAAATAAATTTGAAATAATTATTTTATTATTTCCATAAAATTATATTTTAATCTAAAAAATTAAGTTATTACATTATTTATCTAATGTTATATTTCTTTTAATATTTTTGATACCATTTATTTTATTTTCCGATTAATTTAATATTTATTATGTCAACATTCTGTCAGAATTAACATTAATTATTTCTTTACTATAAATATAAAAATTTTTCTTGATCATGATAAATCATTATTATTTCAAAAAGTATTCATATCCAAACATATAATCATGTTTTTCCCTTAATAAAAAAAATTGTTGTCATTAAAACAAAAATGTGACATTTTTTTATATAGTGACTTAAAATATTATGAGGATCATAATCACAACCAAATGTAAAAAAGACTTATATTCAAAATATGGATGAGTATGGGTGAATTTTACATATCTAATGTGAGTTATAAGAGATTTAGACTCATTTTATAGTTTTTATCATTTTATTTTAAGCTCTTTTTATTCGATTTTACCATTAATGTGTTAAGAAAAAGTATTTGGTTTACTATTAATATTGACCGAAAATAAAATTGAAATCATTAATAAATTTGGACCCATATATTTGAATTATTAAATTATTTTTTTAATATTGAATTCATATAAGTTTTATAATTTAATTTTAAATAATATCACAAAAAATAAGATGAAAAAGAATTTTTATAAAAAATACATTTTAATGTAAAAAACATTTTATAATAAATTATTCAAAATTATTCATACATAAATAAATAATTATAATAATTAAATAATTGAATGAAATAATATTTAAAAATAATTCAAAATACAATTTGAATGTGTATATTTTTAAAAAGTAAAATACATTTAAAAAAACAATATTTCATGCCATTTATTGAAAAATAAATCTTTTCCCAAAATTAATGAAAATATACTTAATATTGTTTTAAATGATGAATTAATAAAAAAAATTCATTTTCTGAAAAAAAATTATCGTTTTAAAATATGAATTTTAAATAGAACCTTATAATAAATGAATATAATAAAACCATTTCCTTTTTATTTAATTTTTCAATATTTTTATAATGAATATAAAAAATAATTCACAAATGATATAACTTTTTATATTATTTATTATATATTTATATTTTGAGTTATATTTAATAGAACCATTTCTCGGAGAAATATGTTTTTAATAATATGTACATTTTATTCAAATCACTTATTCAATGTGTAGTATGTTTTTCACAATGATATCAATGATGACATAATATCTTGAGGAAATGATTAATCAATAGGGTGGGGGAGTTGAATATTTCAATTTATATAAAATTTTAATTATATATTAAATAATATTTATATAAATTAAAAAATTTAAATATATAATTATAATGTATATAATGATTAATTTTTCAAAAATATATCATCATAATTTAGATATTCTTTATTTATTTGACTATATTATTTTAGTAATTATAAATTTCATGAATTAATTATATAAATATTATTTATTTTTTCAATTGGGAGAGGTACTTTCCATATTTTTTTCCATCGAAAGTACTTAAAAATGTTGCATGGAGTTTTGGATCAGTTTCGATGAAACCTAGTTACATCATGGTTCAACAGTGGGATCCTTTAGCAATTCCTCTTGTTGTTAAGAACTCCTCTACTCAGACATGGATTCGAATTAGGGGTTTGAAATGGTTTTTCTGGCACCCTTCAGTTTTGTGGGAGGTTGCCTCTGCTGTTGGTTGCTCGAATAAGGTGGACAAGGAAACAGATCATCCCAGGTATGGTAACCTCACTCGTGCATTGGTAGAGGTTGATTTAGCTCAAGTTCTTATTGACACAGTTTTCCTGGTTGCAGTGAAATTAAGTTAGAACTAGATATACATTATGAGTTGTTTCCTATATTCTATAAGTCTTGTTTCTGCATTGTCCATGCTCTTGAGCAATGTCGTAAGAATAAGAAATGCTCATTATGTAAATCCCTGGATCATGCCCCAGAGCAATGCAAGAATAAACAAGTTGACCCTCATGGAAGTAAGAAAGAATTTAGGAGGAATGATCCTCACAAGGCTAGTATCTCCACATTTTTTGAGGCTATCCAAAAAGATCTATAAAAGTCTGATGCTTTTCGGCAAGCTGCTAATGCTACTAATATGCTAGTGAATGGTGGATAATAGAAACAAGACACCTTTTGAGTTACTAGGGGTCTAGATAACAAGTCCTAGGCTGATGTGGCTAAGGAGGAGGAAGGGAATCAATCTGAGCATGAGGCTGCTATCCAGAATGAAGTAAATCAAGAGTTGGAGCGAGCTGCAATAACCTCTGCTAGTAGGAAGGGTAATATGAAGATTTTGGATGCTGATGGATTTCAGTTGGTGATGCCTAATAAGCCGAGGGCCTACATAGGGAATATCCTCATGAAGAAACTGATCTGCACACGATAGAGGTTCTCGAGATGGATGATGAACCAGTGATGCAAAGGGGTAGAGGGCGACATTCAGCTAATCAGGGAGTATCTCAGGGTCGAGGTTGGCCCAGAAAAGGTAATAATTGGGAATCTGATGTGTCTATTCAGTTTTCAATCTGGTTGTGTTGTTTCACATGTAAGAATCCCCTTCTGTCCATTGTACCTTTACACTTTTTTAAATAATCTTTTGGGGTCATGGGTTTTCGAACCCATGGATGAACCACTTTTAGTAATAATATTTAGTTGTTATATAGAACTATATAATATTAAGACATAATTATATGGAAAAATAATTCTTCTATTGGATTATATTAGTTTCATTCTCAATCATGTTAGTATATCATCCAATATTTTAAAAGGAATAAGATTAAAATTAAATTAACATTTTTGGTGTAATAGATAAAAATGGAAAGTATTGAAGCCATTTCATTCCATATCAATGTAGTGAAATGATCACAGAATTATATAATTAATTATAGATATAATATATAAATTAATTTAATAAAAAACTAAACAGTACAATGAAATTACATTGAATTCAATTAAAAAGTGAAATTAATGAAATATTAATAGGAATTGGGTACATCTAGTCAATTATAGAGCCTTTATCAAATACTGTAATCTCTTAGAATTGGATGGTAAGATGAGTAAACTTCTAGGGGAAACATGGTGTTGAATATTTAATATGGTCGAGTCACTGAAGAAATCAGCTGTCCAAATACATTTCATATATGTTTTTAGGGGTAATATAGGTGATTAATGATGATTGAAAACATTTTGGTCGAGAATAATAATATTATGGAATGTGATATATTAAACACAATTATTTTATAGAGGTATTCCCAGAAGTCTATTTTCAGTAGTGTTCAGTTTTAAAAATTAATATCTATTGTATGTAAAGAAATTTTTTTAATTTAACTATACTCAATTTTCTTTTTTGATATTGTTTCTTTGTTATTTAATTTAGAGATTGAAATGGGTAGATTCACATAAATATTTGATTATCATAGTAACTATTTCCTATTATTATAGTTGTAGTAGATAAATTTTTATTTCTTATATTAGTTGGATTTATTTCATTAGAATTTTTTTTGAGTTTTTAATAGTTTTTGTTTAATAGTTTCTTCGAATGATCCAATATGATTATTTATGTTTCCAAACATTCTATAATAAATAATTAAGTTTCATACATTGATATTTTCATGATAAAAAATCATTTCATTTCTAAATAAAACATTTCTTTATAATTTCTCACCGATATACTTCCATTATATGAAAAATATAATCAATTTTTTCAATCTAATTGATTTTATATTCGGTAAAAAAAATAATTTGCTTCAAAATAAAATATATTGAGTAGAAAACTAGGATGTGAATTATTATTGGGGTATGATATATTATAATTAATGGCTAATAAGTTAACATTTCATATATCTATTTTTTGGGAAATAATTTTTTCTATTTAATTAGAATATAATTAAGTGAAATGATATTAGACAATATTGTGACACTATTTTGAACAGGGGATGGAATTTTTAATTAAATTTTACGTTAATTTATTTAAGATGAAATAAATTATAAAATATCGATAAAGTTATATAAAATTTATTTTTAAGAGAAATATATTTTCAAATGAGATGATTTAAATATTTAATACGATTTTAAAATGAATCATATTATTTCTTATACTGATAAATCATTATTGTTTTATTCAAGATTCACATTTTTAGAACATAATAAACTACAATTTTCATTAATAACATATTATTTTGACCTTACATGATATATTGGGTATATGTTAAGAGAAATTTCGAATGCGGATAAATTTTTATTAATTTATTGAGATATTACTTAAATAATATGTCATATGTGACTATATAGGAAAATTATGAGGAACTACATGCATTTATTGAAAGAAATGTATATTATATTATTTTGGGGTCTTGTCTAATAATGATATATATTTTCATACAACTCAAAATTAAAACATAATAATATTAAATTTTAACAATAACCACATTATCTATCATTTATGTTTCATTAAATAATATTTATGGTACTAGAGAAACAATTGAGGGTTATTACATGTATATAACTTCCTATATAACTTGTATCATGTAAGATAATTAAGTTAGAATCACAATTGGCATAATAAACTTTATTTATAGGTAATTAAAACTTTTTTGTGATTGATTGGCCCTATCAATTATACCAAGATTCTCCTTTCAAATACATATAGTCAGCCTCTAGTATTTAATACATGCGACACTCACATGCCTTGATTTTGAAGTATATTATTGACTATATTATATGTTAATAAATTTTAACAAATTAATACACCATTGAAAAATTAATATTTCAACATCCTCTAAGAAAAATTCATCAATAATATGGTTGGACACCGGTATGAGCACCTCAAATTTTTATGGTATAAACAATAGTATTCCTTATTTACAGTGCATTCATTTATGAAAACAAATTATGGTGGTATTGGTGTTAAATATTTTTATATTCTTGTAGTATTTTAATCAAATGTTCATTAATATTTGAAATCCATTCCTTAATTATTTTTGGATATTTTACAATACATTTTCAAATGTGAAAAATGAATAGATTTTTAATGAATTATTAACTTTTCCCAGAATAATAAAATTTTTTAGTTAAATATTAATTTGTATTTTTTATTTAAAAAATAATTATACTTAAGGATATTTCATGATTTTTTTAAAGAATTTTAATTTTTGAGATATCATTCATTACACATAATAATCGGTTTTATCAAACTACAACAATATATTCAAATTTTTATTTTAACTCTAAATGTTTTAACTAGACCATAAACATGGATAAATGAATAGGAATAACAAAATTTTAAATATTTTTTCTAATAGACATTGACATAACGCTAATTAATTCATGATAGTATTTATATTTTTCAAAAATAATATTTTCTAAAAAATTGATTCATTTTTATTTCATTTTGTAATCAATAATAAAAGTAATTTTTGTAACTTTTTAAAAAAATAATATTTTCAAATAAAATTCATTTTTTAAACATCATTTTAAAATTACTATGGGGATTTTTTTTGGATTTTTTCAATAGATTACTATTTCAATAAGGAGTAAAAAATATTCTTCTTCAAAATCCATTATTTTTATTTTCAGAAATACATTTCATTCATAATTTGTATTCTCACATTGAACTTGACTTGAACCAAAGCTCTACTAGATTTTAGAAATTTTATACAGGAAACCAGAACCCTAATTTGAAATTTGAAAAGAAAAGAAGTCGCATATCCCATCACCTTAGGACCCAAAAACACATACTGTGAGATTCCATGAGCCACACCCCCTAATGAAAAATTATCATCCGAATGAAGAATAAGAGATCATAAAACCACTTTATCTATAATTGAAAAAACTATCATATTCATAGCTTCACCATTAGAAATAGATTCCTAACAATCATGACATTGAAATTGTTTTGGAGCCACACAAATTGAAATAAATACCATAAACATAAACAAGATATGAAACACTCCAAATACAAGAGAAATTGAAAAAAACCTAGTATGAGGACATAATCCAATACATTTCTCACCTCCTAGAACCCCATCGTTTACTCAATTATCTTGTCTCAAAGCCACCGAGGGACCATCACACCAGACTGAACAATGGGAGAGTGATGGAACTGGAAGCCAGAGTAGTGGTTTAGTAGACATATCCCACAAAAGAGGTGGTTCCAACATAATATCCATTAAACCTTCCATAAATTCTCATCGATAGACCTTTATTAGAGAAACACACCCCAAACCATAAGCCATTAACAAACAATGTCTTGAAAGAACAACCATGACCTAGAACAAAACCAATGATGGATGAGTATCTTGAAACACCACTGAACTATTAGACCTCCCATCCAATATCTTCTTTGATCCCACAACTATAGACCTACTATGAGATCCATAATGGTACATGATTCTAGTGAAGTGTTTGAATCAGACATTGGCAGTACCACGGAGACTCAATGTCAAAATAACAAAAACAATCCAACCATCAATGTCATTACCAATAGTGAGTAACAATAATAAATATATTGGGTATAAGAGTAATATGTGAGTAATGGGAGAGAAAAAAACCAATTAATTTCATTTCAATCATTTTCATTTTGATTGTTCATATAAAAACATCTTAAACTTATAAACATTTTTACTTTTGAAAAAGTCTTTCTCATCGCGTATGTGAGCTTAATTTTATATTTAATTATTACCTTTATATGACGTGAATATAGAAAATAGGAATTAAAATTTATAATATTAATATGTTTTATTATCAAATAATTTCAAAATAAATTCTTACTCTAATTAATAATAAAAATATTAATAAACATTTAATGTGTTTTAGGTAAAAATTAAAATAGTGAGGATTAAACTAAAAATATAGTGGTAAAAATGATCCAAAAAATTTCCAAATACAATTTTTGTCTATATTTATGCCTTTCCCATGAATGGTTTGTTGATTACCCATTTTAGAGTTTACTGGAATATGAAAAACATGGGTAAACCTTATTTTATCAAAACTACAAAGTGTTTTCTCTCCCCCACATCTAAATAGTCAACCCTTATCCTCTCCACATCACACTTCAATCCCCATTTGGATCCAATTTTTTTTTCTATTTATATTAATTACTTACCAAACCACATAATAGAGGCATTGGAGAGATCATACATTCTGTATTGGAAGGATATAGGTGAAGCATAAAGAGGTTTCCCAAAAAAGATTTAAGTTAAAATGATATTGGTTTTTTTGATTCTTATTGTAAATCCATAAAAAATTAGTTAATTATGATGATAATGTTACCACAATATATACCATATATTAAAAAATTAATGTTAATTTAATAACTTATATCCCTCATCACTTCCATCGAATCAGAAACAAATCTTCGATCATTTGTATAGAGGATTACCTCAATGCGAACCAACATTACTTTTTTACATAAAACCATCTCACAATTGGATATAATGGAGGAATATAAATTTTTATATTATATTATACTTCTATAATTATAATATAACATATACCATCCAATATTCCATTTATTTGGAATGTGATAATGTCGATATTTTGTACAGAAGACTGGATCCTCACAAAGCAATGTGACTCGTTCACATTTAAACATAAAGGTAATAACGATTGTTTTAAGGATAATATATTATATATTTGAGAGAAAAAATATTCAATATATTTAAAATATTATTTATCTACATTTCTATAAATCCACTTAGAAAAATTAAGCAATGTTCATGTGTACATACAGTTTACTACCTCTATGAACACTATATTTCATTTTTTTCCTCTAACTTCTATGAAATAATAGGAATACTTATATAATGAATATATGTAATATTTAAATCATGTTTACAATTATATATATTTTATGAAACCAATATCAATATATGATCATTGAATATAACCAATAAACACATTTCTGTAAAACAATGCAGTTTTTATCGGAAATATATATTTAACATGGAGCGGTTATTGAGAAATTTATAACATTGAATATGTCCATAATTTATGATATTATATATATGATTATTGTATGTAATTTATTTATAATAATTTTTATTTATTATACCAAATCCTAGAGAAGATTATAAGAAAGTGGGACTTAAGGTGTAATATTTTTGTCTCAATTTGTCATCTTTGGGACATACTTTATATTCTACACCCATATTCTATTATGAAGTTTATATTAATTTTTTTATATATTTAACAACATTAATATCCTTAAAATAATGATAATTATTTTTTCTTTCTATGATATTTATTTAATTGGTATTATTATTAAAAAGTTATCAATTTGGTAAGGGTTTAAGGTAATAATCTCATTGTTCGTCGATATTGTTTATAATTTTGATATTGATGATGAAACATTATGATCTATATATCAAGAAACTCTGGAATTTTAATATCCTTTTATTCATTCTCTAGAATAATTTTGGTCCAATCAGATACATCTATCAATTTAACCATTATTTGGATTTATATATTTTCAATGAAAATTGAATTTATTTCTCACTTTGATAAAAATATCCCTATTTCATCCATGTACATGTCCTCCAAAAGAGCTTTAATGTTCATATACGACTTTTTAAATTCATCAATACCATTTTTTTAAGAAAATTCATTAATGATAATATTTATGACATTATCAAAATAAGGATTATTTGTACATTACTTGAAATGTGAAAGGAATCACAATTTTATCATGTATAGAATTACACTAAATCATGATCAATCAATATTTTAATTTATAATATATAATATTTCTTGTTTATTTAAAAAAATAACTTCCATAATACATTATGAATTACTATTGTTAAAAAATTTTATTTCAAAGAATAGTTATTTTACTCAATAAATGTTCCATGTGATCATTAAAAATGGGTTTCCCTCTCTAATGGAATCCATTGATTTTCATTATGATTTACTAGGTATATGATCCAAATATACCATTATCATTCCCTCTCAATATGTTTTTTGGTTATTATGACAATAGTTTTATGAAATATGTTATTTTCTACGTGGTATACAATGAAAAAATTCTAATCAAACTTGCTACTTTTCTCAAGGCAAAGGATTTGATAAAATGATCAAATAATTATGAACCATGTTTCATTTACATATGTTATGTTATGATGAACTATATATTTAACCATTCTATTTTCAATGGTCATTATATGAAAAAAAAAATTCATGATAATTTAGAACACATATGTATTATTTTTATTATGTTTTTGGTTCACCTATATCTCCCTTAGATGACTTGGGTAAATGTTGATATCTCATGAGATAATCAATATTGAAATTGGGTTTGAATATAGATTGTTATGTGAGTTTTTCCACTATGATAGTCTCTAGAGTTAAACATAACCACTAGGATATATTGTGGAGTAAAATCATTCCACTAGGATTTTTGTAGGAATTATACTTGAACTACCAATAAAATTAATGTATATGATTTCGGTAATTATAGAAATCAATTACTTATGCCAATATTATAATCTCATAGTTTTTGTTTATTGATTACATTATGATTCATTTGTTATGAACACATGATATTTATTCAATAACTCAATTGTGTGATATATAGTATGTAAAGTATGTTTTTTAATGTTATTCTTGTGTTATCATTCCCTTATGCTCTTCATATATCGATATCTTACTTTTTAATCATTTATTTATAATTATAAATCACCTTTTATTAAGAATAATTTCCCTTGGTTCTGATGAATGTTAATTTTATGATATTTCTGATAAGGGTTATAGTAATTAATAACATATATGTAAATGAAATATCTAACTTATGGAACCATGTTTTACATGTCCATCACTATAAAGGCATTAGACAGAAAAACATTTTTGTGGATCATTATGTTATTTAACGGATATTCATTTACTATGATATAATATTTATATATGAGATGTTCGGTTTTGTAGATTTTTTATCTGAGAAATGGTTACTTATCCCTTAGAAACTATTATGATGAATCATTTGTGAAATTACTAGTGAAATTCCATAGGATATTTTTAACGATATATATATGTATATGTATAGGTATATCTGAAAGAGAATAAAAATTTAGTAATATTTTTAATCGATGGATTGATGGTTTCCAATTAATTACATCCCTTTTCCATATAATAAGTGTATATGGATTCATACTGAGGTACCTAGGGGAAATAACTCTAAAACTAGTGAACTGATCTCAACTCAATCATCACAGGGTGCACAACAATTGATTTTTTACATACAATGATTAACAATCCTATTGGATATGCTATGGAATATCAGTTATCTTTATGAACCATCATGAAATATTTGGGAATGAAAATTATTTACCTAAAATAAGAAATTATGTTGATAGATTAAAATTAAGGTGCATGATTTATATATTATATAACTTATTTTTCATGAAAATGTGGTTCAAGATGTGATTTTTATTGAATAAAATAATTTGTTTTGGTATTATTCAATGGATGAAACTCTAACGATCCTTGTAAATATTGATTGTGATGAAAAATACAGTACATTTCCTCTAAGGAAGAAAAACATTATTGGATTTTTATAGAAAAATATTATTCCTATGAATGATTTTTTTCCATTATATGAATCATACTGAACTTCAAAATGGTAAAATGAGTAAAAAATGATCGATTGAATTCTTTATGATGAAAGGTCCACCATATTTATGTTTCCCTATTTTTCCACTAATTACTGATTGATGGGTCAATATTATTGAATTGATAATTTCATTTCCATTGTATTCTACTCATTAAAAAAATAATTTGGTTTTCTATCATTTGAATGGTGAAGTGAATCGGTTGTGGACTCATTCCAATAATATGGGAATAAATGATGAAGTTGACTCCATGTACTGGGATGAGTACAAAATCATATTTTTCAATTAGTACATCCTGGTATTATTTGAAAACATATTGAGAAAGAATTACATTAGCTAAATGAGAAGTATGATGAATCAGTCAGTACCTATAAGGAAAATTTTACAAGAGTTGTGAGGTATGATTATGATATTATCTTCCAACATGAATGTTTGTATGGTCATTTATTTAGTGTATCAAACACATTTATTTGAAGAAATTTATTATTAATGTAATATAGTGGCTATGATGAATCATACATTATTCAATCAAGGTTGAAATTAAGATTTTGGATATTAATAAAATGTAAGGATTCTTATTATAAAAGTTTATTTGAATACAAATGAATCTATAAAAACCATTGGTAAAATAATATGATATTTTTTAAATATCACTGTAACACCCCAGGTAAATAAAGAATATGAAATTTTCATATTTATCCATATTTTTGAATAAAATTTTAATATTAATTTAAAGGGAATGCTATGCTCGAGGGAGTACCCAATACGCAACAACGAGTTTTTTTGAAATCTTACGCTGCAATCTAATAATAAAATAATATTATTTTAAAAGGTAGTTAACGCCTAGATTTTGTAATAGCGGGGATGAACATAACTAACTACAAAATTATTATATATTTTTGTCAAATATTTTTACTTTTATCCAATAAATGTGGGAGGCTTAAAATGCAAATGAATCTAATTTTAACCATAAATCTTCTAATATTCTTTAAATGGTCGATTAACCACCTTTTGATGGAGAACCCATTTTAAAAATACTTTTTGAAAATTTTATGTGTTATATTTGACAAAATAAAATTATTCTTTAGAATCGGGACCTCAAAATTTACTTTGTGTAAAATTTTTGTATTTTTCCGATAAAGTTCATTTTTTTAATGAATAGTGAAAAATGTTGTATTTTAATTCAATTTTTTTTAATATAATTAATTTATATGAGTAGATTATCTTTTGAATTGTTTTTAAAGTTAAATTAGAATATATTTTTACCATTTAATCCAATAGTTTCCATTGGAATTAATTTATTTTGAAATTGGACTTAAACTAGTGTCAATCTTTTAATGGATATTGTTTCTTAAAAACACGCTATTTGTTTTGACAGCGGGAATTAATTATTAAATTAACTATTAAATTAATTAATGCAACATATATGTTTTGATTTTTTTAAATTAGACATCATTTTTGAATTCGGAATATCAAATATAGCTTAGGGTGAATTTTTGCTATTTTTCTGAAAACATCAATTTTTTATGAATATTGAAACCACTAAGTGGTAGTTTAAAAACCAATTTTTCGTTTAAATGAAACATTACCACTTCTATTATTTGAATTTCAAAAATCCAACATACATGGTTGTCATTAGGATGCAAAATGTGGTTCAATGGGATTAAAATAATTTTTTTTGGTGAATAGTGACTTTTAAGTTTTTAATCGTGATTAGAGGTAATTAGTGTATTTTAAGGTAAAAATAATGTTTTAATAATATTAAATGACCTAGAAACATGTCATACCCTCGTTGGATGTGTCATGTCCGACCAGGACAATCCATGGGGCAACTTGGGGACCCCATGGAGTTACTTTGGTTGGAAAATGACATAATTTACTTTTTATTTAATGTTAAAATAAAAATGTCACAAGCATGAGTTGTTTTACCAAACATATTATTAAATGGTGTTATACAAGTCATATTTTTGAATATAAATATTAATTAGAAATCTGAAAAGATTTGCTACATCATGATATTTTTTTTCAATTTTTAGACATTAAATAAATTAAATTATTAAGGACATCATGATGATGGAGCAATTACCTCATTAATAAATGATTTAAATAAAATGAAAATATAATGTTAAAAAAATTATTTACACTTGTCAAAGACCTATTTTATGTGTATATTTTGAACCCTTACCACCTTATCCTCGAAATACATCAATGTGGGACCTTTACAATCCGAAACTCATTTGAACATAATGTAACATTTTGTAACCTTCCAAGAGTGCCCCTCCTCTCCTCTTATAAAAGGCCCTCATCTCTACCACCTTACCCACACCTTTAAAGCCTTTGGATCAGACAACCCCTGCTCATTTTGTCTCTCCACATCACTCTATTACTCTTAGAAGCCTCACTTTGGGCAGAAGTCTTCCCAAGTAAGCCTTTGAGCTGAAATCAAAGAGAGATACCCGATTTTAAGGTAATGTCTTCACTTGTGTTCTTTTGTTTTATTTTGCTTCTCCAACCCCCTAAACTCTTTTTATTATTTTCTTTTGTAACAAAACCAGTATCTTCAATATACTAGTATTTTTTTATAAGAAGTATTCGAGCTACACTTACACACTCCTTCATCTAATGGTTAAAGAGAATACTGTTTCCGTGGATGGCGAATTTCTGCCTCACGAAACGATGATTGTTCAATATTCTTATAACACCTTCAAAGGTGGCCATTAAGGTTACACTATATTTATATATGATATATAATATGTTTATTTTTTACTTAAGCTTCTGTATTTTTCATTTATGGCATACCTTTATGGTTTCCATTATGGGTAAATGCGATATCTTCATTTTAGGAAGTGCGGACTACCACCCCCTAAAAGTGATTTGATTCGTTAACACCATATGTGGTACGTATAAAGGATAAATTTAATGATATTTTATATTATACCATACTGGAATTATAATACTATTATGTATAATTATGTTTTAATTACATTATATAAGAAATAGAAATGGAATTAGCGTTCATGCGTACGTACGACTTACCCTCTCCATTAACAATGCATTTCATTTCTTACCTCTAAATGTTATGTAATATTATAAATGCATGTATATAATGTATATATATGATATATATTATATCTACATAATGAATATAATTCTGGATATAATTTATATTTTACCACATGAACAACTTGTAATTATAAAGAGTTTATTTTTGACTCCAGTAGCAATGATCTACAAAACGACCATTATTAACTTAAAAAAATTACATAGTGTTCATAGCATGGTAGTAAGAGATATAAAAGGAATAATGATCTTGTAAAAGGTTCTTAAGCAAGTATAAATTAACTCAGGTTTTTATTCAGGAGGTTAAATAATGATCGAGTCAATTCGGACCCGAGGTAAGGGATCCTACCCCTCTCTTTCTTTTTAAGTACACTCTTTTATATCATTCCTTTTAAGATCATATTTCTTATGATTGGGATGTTATTTTATATTACTATTACTATAACTTTTATGTTCATATGATGAGAGACCCTATTTTCTCTCATCAATCCATTTTGGAAGTTTAAATTGGCACCGTTAGGATGCCGAAATTTCGTAAGGGGCTTTTTATCTGACTTTGTGTTTTCGTGAGATTCATGCTACATTTGACAATATTTCCTTTTTATTGGTGTATGTACTGTCAATTATTATACTCTTTGTGTAACATAATTTATTTTATGAGTATTTTCATCAATTTTGTATATTCCTTCTTTCATGGGGTGTACGTTTCGAAAGTAACCCAAATCGGTAAGGGAACCTTTCACCCTCCTCTTTTTAAAAGACTTATTTTGTTATGTCTTTTAATTTTCATATTATTATATGGGGATATGTTTTTATATATCCTTATTGCCGTAAAATGTATGTCCAAGTGATGAGATACCCTTTATCTCTCTCATCAACTCTTTTTCTAAAATTTGATGTGACGTCGTTAGGCTGTCAAAGGATCTTCTTAACACAATTTTGATTTCTTTGGGTTCAACATGTAGTTATTGAATATGTCATCCTTTGAATATGTGTGAATGAACTTTGATTATTTTACAATTAATATCCACTTATATTGGGTGTATTTATATATGTCACACATAATTATGAGATTGATTTATCCTTAATTTAAGGATACCATCTTTATAATGGATTTCATCTCAATTTACATTTCCATTGAGAATTCACTGTTGTTACGCACCAATTCACTCTTATATGGTGTATATACTATCCTTTGGAATATTATATCATGAATCCCTTTATTATCATGATATTATAATGTTTTAATTAAATGTTATTCCTCAATTATTGTATTCAAGTGTCTCTCATTTTGTTAAAAACCCTTTAACTAAAATATCGTTTTAAATGTTTTAATGATTTATTCTTATAAATATTTCTCATTAATATCCATGTTTCCAAAATGGTTTTAAGGATTTATTTATATGGATATTAATGGTTTAAAATGTTAAAAGCTTCAATGTGGTATGGGACACTTTGATTTCAAAATCTCTTTATTAAATGTTTTAAATGGTTTTGAAAATGGTTTTTAGAATGGATTCATTATTTCAATATCTTAAAATGTTATATTGTTATTGTAATGTGGGAATGTTATATTTCCTTTATGCTTAAGTTATGTTCTATGATTACGTTATGGTTCTTGGACGTTGTTTATGAAGACGGGTGGTTCCATGATAAACTAAGGGCAGGTGAGCCCGATATAGCTCTCCAATGCATTTGGTAACGCGAAGTTGTTAAACATTAAGGTTTCTCCGAAGAGATTTACGAAATATACTATGATAGGTATTCCAAACGTAACCAAGAGGGTTAATCCCTATGTAAGAATGTTATGAATGCCTCAAGTTACCTTTATGTGTTATGATTTCGATGATTTATTCATGATTTTATGAGGTATGTTAAAGTGCTTATGTTTTACGGGTAAAGTATGATTTCATTCTTATGTATATATGTACTCATGTTTCCTTTCCATACTTTTTATAACCCTTACTGAGCAGTTTATGCTCATCCCAAGTTTCTGAAATGTTTTCACAGGTCAAGGGATTGGTACATGATATGATGATAATGTCAAAGAACTGTCAAGAAAGAATCCATGTTTTATTTTAAATATGTTTCCATTGATGGGAAAATGAATACTATATTTTATGTGACCACTTTGTTTAAATGTGGAATGTAATGCATGTTTTATGATCTAATTATCTAAAACTCTAAAACTGAAATGATCCTCAATGTGTAATCTTGTAATAACTCAAGATTAAGTAAGGTTTAAGGCTGGGGCCTTATAGTTGGTATCAGAGGGAGGTTTAGATAACTTTAGAGGTTAGAGTGTTGTTTAAGAAAAAAGTGACAAGTTGTGTATAACCAAAATGGTTAGTATATTAGATAGAGTCATCATTTTTTTAAAAGTTAGAATGATTTTGAGATAACTTGGATAAGTATATCTTGGTTTTTATCTTCCTCATTTTTATTTGATGATTTTACTGATATACTCACACTGACCTTTTTGGTTTTAGTAAATGGATGGATCTAACAGGCACCAAAGTAACAGTGGATTTGAAGAAAACTATGACGGTTTTATGAAAGAACAACTGAATGATATGGGAGCTTCAATAAGGACTCTTTTGTTTATCCTCAACCAACTATCTGGAGTCATGATTGACCACCTGAACCTTAGTGATTTTTATAAGTCATCGTATATGCGAGAAACAAATCCCTATGGAAGTTCTGGTAATAATCATAAAGGTAAGTATGTTCAAAAACCTATGTTTCAAATATGTGGAAAGAAACACATAGGAAAATGTTTCAAAGGGACAGAAAGATTCTATAGGTGTGGAAATGAAGGTCATAAAGGAAGAACCTGCCATGGAAAAAGGAAGCATCTAGTTGACTCTAGGAAAGGGAAAGAAGTTCTTTCTGAAGGATCAATTGAATGTTGTAAATGTGGTGTTCATGGTCATTATGAAAACACATGTCCTACGAAGAAGTTTCAGGAATGGGGTCCCCAAGATCATACAAATATTCATTTACCAATACCTAATTCCATTCTGATTGAGGATGAAGAAACTGACAATAAAGAATGAAAGGTATGGATTATTTCTTAAAATATGTTTTCCTATTATTGGAATCTTAGGATATGATTCATGATTTTGTTTGTAGGAAAGAAGTATTTCAGTATAAGTTGAAAAGGAATGGATAATGGATCATGAATAATGTTGAATGTGTAAGAAGTCATCATATATGAGATTCAAGAGTTATGGTAGATTTTAGGATGATGAAATTCTTAGATGTATTAAGTCTCTTTTGATGATGGGGTTACATTAGAAGGCCTTTTATAGTAACCTTGATGTTGTATATACGAAAATTTTATTCACGGAATAATTATCCTTTCTTTTGTGGATGTAGTTATAAAGAACCATTTGGGTTTATATGATCCTTGAATTTGAGGCAATTTCTGGTTAATACATTTTGGGTTTCAATCTTAGTTTGTTTTACTTTGTAGAATTTTATGGATAGATGTTTATTGAATGGTCTTTGTTGAACTTTGGGTTTTGTTTGACAAATTTTGGAGATTAAGAATAGATTTTTTATATATAAAGGATTAGCCTTTTTGGGTATTATCTGATCTCATACTAGCCTTTTTGGTTTTAGTTTTGGTTAAGGTCTAAAGATATGGGAAGTATATAGTTCTCTTTTGTGGATTAGGTGATTATCTAGAAGTTGATTATAGCTCTCTTAATGTGAACAAGTCATCACAAATACTCGTCTTTGGGAGAAAATATGGGTTCATGTAAGAAATATAGTAAAATTTGAAAGTAAACATGACAATTAAGTATGCTTCCTTATGTTTTAGTTAAGCTCATAAATAAATTCATCAATGAAAAGTAACATAAAACAAAAATGTTTTCTGTTAATTTTTCCGACTGGGGAACCAAATACCATTTAACCCATCACAATTTTGTGATTTTCTTGTTGTTAACTTTCTCCAAGACATGTTTACTATCAATCTCCATCAGAACATGACCCTTTGTTTTCTCCTCCATATCCATATTTTCATACTTGGAATCCTAGTATGGGTTAACTCGGGTGACATTTCTACTTCTCTCCTATTCTTTTAAAGTGATAGTTTTACTGACTCTTGTTCCGATGTGGGATTTTCAATGAACCTTCCAAGCCCAACTTTAAAATTGCGAGGACGCAATTCCCAAAAGGGGGGAAGGATGTAACACCCCAGGTAAATAAATAATATAAAATTTTCATATTTATCCATATTTTTGAATAAAATATTAATATTACTTTAAAGGGAATGCAATGCTCGAGGGCGTACCCAATACGCAACAATGAGTTTCTTTGAAATCTTACGTTGCAATCTAATAAAAAAATAATATTATTTTAAAAGGTAGTTAACACCTAGATTTTTTAATAGCAGGAATGAATGGAACTAACTACAAAATGATTATATATGTTTGTCAAATATTTTTACTTTTATCCAATAAATGTTGGTGGCTTAAAAAGCAAATGAATCAAATTTTAAGCATAAATCTTCTAATATTTTTTAAAAGGTCGATTAACCGCCTTTTGATGGAGAACCCATTTTAAATATACTTTTTGAAACTTTTATGTGTTATATTTGAAAAAATAAAATTATTCTTTAGAATTGGGACCTCAAAAATTACTTTGTGTAAAATTTTGGTATTTTTCCGATAAAGTTCATTTTTTTTAATAAATAGTGAAAAATGTTGTAATTTAATTCAAAACCTTTTTCAATATAATTTATTTATATGATTATATTATCTTTTGAATTGTTTTTAAAGTGAAACAAGAATATATTTTTACCCTTTAATCCAATATTTGTCATTGGAATTAATTTCACATTGGAATTGGACTTAAACTAGCGTCAATCTTTAATAGATATTGTTTCTTAAAAACACGCTATTTGTTTTGACAGCGGGAATTAATTATTAAATTAATTAATTCAACATATATGTTTTGAATTTTGTAAAATATAAATCATTTTTGAATTCGGAATATCAAATATATCTTAGGGTGAATTTTTGGTATTTTTCTGAAAAACTTCAATTTTTGATGAATAGTGAAACCACTAAGTGGTAGTTTAAAAACGGATTTTTCGTTTAAATGAAACTTTACCACTTCTGTGATTTGAATTCCAAAAATCCGACATACATGGTTGTCATTAGGATGTAAAATGTGGTTCAATGGGATTAAAATAATTCTTTTTGGTGAATAGTGACTTTTATGTTTTTAATCGTGATTAGAGGCAATTAGTGCATTTTAAGGTAAAAATAATGTTTTAATAATATGAAATGACCTAGACACATGTCCTACCCTCATTGGATGTGTCATGGACGACTAAGAAAATCCATGGGTCAACTTGGGGACCCCATGGAGCCACTTTGGTTGGAAAATGACATAATTTACTTTTTATTTAAAGTTAAAATAAAAATGTCACAAGCATGAGTTGTTTTACCAAAACAATTTTTAAATGGGGTTATACAAGTCATATTTTTACTATAAATATTAATTAGAAAGATACAACGATTTCATACATCATGATATTTTTTTTATAATTTTTAGACATTAAATAAATTAAATTATTTATGACATCATGATGATGCATCGATTATCTCATTAATAATGTATTTAAATAAAATGAAAAGATAATGTTAACACAACAACTTAAACTTGTCAAAGACCTATTTTATGAGGATATTTAGAACCCTTACCACCTTATCCTAGAAATACATCAATTTGGGACCTTTAAAATCTGAAAATCAATTGAAAATAAAGTAACATTTTGTAACCTTCCAAGAGTACCCCTCCTCTCCTCTTATAAAAGGCCCCCACCTCTACCACCTTACCCACACCAATCAAGCCTTTGGCTCGGAAAAAGCCTTCTCATTTAGTCTCTCCACATCCCTCTCTTACTCCTAGAAGCCTCACTTTAGGCAGAAGTCTTCCCAAGGAAGCCTTTGAGCTCAAATCAAAGAGAGATACCCAATTTTAAGGTAATGTCTTCACTTGTGTTCTTTTGTTTTATTTTGCTTCTCCAACCCACAAAACACTTTTTATTATTTTCTTTTGTAAAAACACCATTATCTTAAATATACTAGGATGTTGTTATAAGATCGATTCGAGCTACACTTGCACACACCTTCATCTAATCGTTAAAGAGAATACTGTTTCCGTGGATGGCGAATTTCTGCCTCACGAAACAATGATTGTTCAATATTCTTATAACACCTTAAAAGGTGGCCATTAAGATGAAACTATATTTATATATGATATATAATATGTATATTTTTTACTTAAGCTTATGTATTTTTCATTTATTTCATACCTTTATGGTTTCCATTATGGGTAAATGCGATATCTTCATTTTAGGAAGTGCGGACTACCGCCCCCTCAAAGTGATTTGATTCGTTAACACCATATGTGGTACATATAAAGGATATATTTAATGATATTATATGTGATTCCATACTGGAATTATAATACTATTATCTATAATTATGTTTTAATTCTATTAAATAAGAAATATAAATGGAAGTAGCGTTCATGCGTACGTACGGCTTACCGTCTCTATGAACGATGCATTTCATTTCTTACCTCTAAATGTTATGTAATATTATAAATGCATGTATATAATGGATATATATGATATATATGATATCTACATAATGAATATAATTCTGGATATAATATATATTTTACCACATGAACAACTTGTAATTATAAAGAGTTTATTTTTGACTCAAGTAGCAATGATCTACAAAACGACCATTATTAACTTAAAAAAATTACATAGTGTTCATAGCATGGTATTAAGAGATATAAAAGGAATAATGAACTTGGAAAAGGTTCTTAACAAGTATAAATTAACTCCAGTTTATTATTCATGAGTTTAAAGAACGATTGAGTCAAGTCGGACCCGAGGTAAGGGATCCTACCCCTCTCTTTCTTTTTAAGTACACTCTTTTATGTCATTCCTTTTAAGCTCATCTTTATTATGATTGGGATGTTCTTTTATATTAATCTTACTGTAATTTTTATGTTCATATGATGAGAGACCCTATTTTCTCTCAACAATCCATTTTGTACGTTTAAATTGGCGCCCTTAGGCTGCCAAAATTTCATAAGGGGCTTTTTTTCTCACTTTGTGTTTTCGTGAGATTCATGCTACATTTGACAATATTTCCTTTTGAGTGGTGTATGTACTGTACATTATTCTACTCTTTGTGTAACATACTTTCATTTATGAGTATTTACATCAAATTTCTATTTTCCTTCTTTCATGGGGTGTACATTTCGAAAGTTACCCAAATCGGTAAGGGAACCTTTCACCATCCTCTTTTTAAAAGACTTCTTTTGTTATGTCTTTTAATTTTAATCTTATTATATGGGGATATGTTCTTATATATCCTTATTGCCGTAAATTTTATTTCCAAGTGATGAGATACCCTTTATCTCTCTCATCAACTCTTTTTCTAAAATTTGATGTGACGTCGTTAGGCTGTCAAGGGAACTTCTTAACCCAATTTCGATTTATTTGGGTTGAACATGTAGTTATTGAATATGTCATCCGTTGAATATGTGTGAATGACATTTGATTATTTTACACTTAATATCCACTTATATTAGGTGTATTTATATTTGTCACACATAATTATGAGATTGATTTATCCTTAATTTATGGATACCATCTTTATAATGGATTTCATCTCAATTTACATTTCCATTGAGACTTCATTGTTGTTATGCACAAATTCACACTTATATGGTGTATATACTGTCCTTTGGAATATTATATCATGAATCCCTTTATTCCCATGATATTATAAAGTTTTGATTAAATGTTATTCCTCAATTATTGTATTCAAGTGTCTCTCATTTTGTTAAAAAACCCTTTAACTAAAATATTGTTTTAAATGTTTTAATAATTTATTCTTATAAATATTTCGCATTAATATCCATGTTTTCAAAATGGTTTTAAGGATTTATTTATATGGATATTAATGGTTTAAAATGTTAAAATCTTCAATTTGGTATGGGAAACTTTTATTTAAAAATCTCTTTATTAAATGTTTTAAATGGTTTTGAAAATGGTTTTTAGAATGGATTCATTATTTCAATACCTTAAAATGTTATATTGTTATTGTAATGTGGGAATGTTATATTTCCTTTATGCTTAAGTTATGTGATATGATTACGTTATGTTTCTTGGGAATTTTTTATGAAGACGGGTGGTTCCGTGATAAACTAAGGGTGGGTGAGCCCGATATAGCTCTCAAATGCATTTGGTAACGCGAAGGAATTAAACGTTGAGGTTTCTCCGAAGAGATTTAGGGAATATACTGTGATGGGTATTCCAAACGTAACCAAGAGGGTTACTCCCTACCTAAGAATGTTATGAATGCCTCAAGTTACCTTTATGTCTTATGATTTCTATGATTTATTCATGATTTTATGAGGTATGTTAAAGTGCTTATGTTTTATGGGTAAAGTATGATTTCATTCTTATGTATATATGTACTCATGTTTCCTTTCCATACTTTTTACAACCCTTACTGTGATTTTTATGCTCATCCCATGTTTTTGAAATGTTTTCATAGGTCAAGGGATTGGTACATGACATGATGATAGTGTCAAGGAAGTGTCAAGAAAGAATCCATGTTTTATTTTAAATATGTTTCCAATGATGGGAAAATTAATACTATCTTTTATGTAACCACTTTGTTTAAATGTGGAATGTAATGCATGTTTTATGATCTAATTCTCTAAAACTCTAAACCTGAAAAGATCTTCAATGTGTAATCTTCTAATAACTCAGGATTAAGTAAGGATTAAGGCTGGGGCCCTATAATCACTGTGTGGAAGGAAAAATGAATGATATATTATTTCAGAGAGAGCTAATTATTATATGTTTAGTAGGGAAGGTCATTGTGAAATTTAATGTCAAACTGATGGGAAGAGTTAATAAAATGATGTGAATAGAGGGAAAGTCCTATAGAACACACCACCCACACCCAAGTGTATTAAATAAAAGGAATATTATAATTATATTAACATGTGGCCAAATACAAATGTTAATGATGATAATAAATTTATGTAACATATTAAGACAATATATAAAGGGGAATATCATAAGATCACTATTTCTAATGAGGGGTTTAATAGGGATGTGGTTATAGGTATAAATACTATCCATTTTTAGAAATAGTAATATAAAATTTGACTCTATATCTACACATTCATTCAAATATCAATAATTTTATATTGGTATCCAAATTACACCGAAATGATTAGATGATGAATTAAAAGTGAAAAACTGCAATCATACAATTAATGGAAATAAGGTATATAATTCCTCCTCTATTGAAGGCTTCAATAATGTTCTCATACATATGTTTTCTTTCTCACACGAGTTGAATTTATAGATATCTTATGAATTTATTCAATTCTCTACATAAATCCATGATTAATTCCAAAGGAAGGGTTGTCATTTTGGATATTCTAAAACAATCTACGGTCATCTATTTGAGTGGTGACAAATATAACAATCCAATTGAAAAATATTCATTATATACAATTTTACTCTTATTATATAGGGGAGTTTATCTTAGACGGTTTGGGGTAAATTGAAAATCAATGATATTCTTTAAGTGTAGTAATTTGTTGATATCCATCTACAATATTTTCCTTATCTTACCCAAAAACATGATGTTGAGTTCTCAATAGATTGCTTAAATGGTGCAACAGATATTTCAAAGACTACATATTTAATGAAACTAATTAATTTATTGTAGTTGATAAATAAACCCTATTATAAACATGTATATGTATTCATTCATCTGAGTGTGTCACCCAGTTTTGAACCAATTAATTTTCATGAAATGGACAATGGATCTTTATGACTCTACATTGATTAATAAGAGCTTATCAAAATCACGAACAAGAATAATTTTCATCTAACCTATATGGGTGACCTATTTGATAAAATTTTAAAATATCAATAACTTTACAATATTTAAATTCCTTCTATATATGATTAATTGAGCCTCAAAATGGAGGATATACCCATGAATAATATTTTACATGGTATGTAAAATATGATAAAATATTTATTTTGATTGGTCTCACTAAAATCAAGATATGATACTTGTTATATATGATATTATTGTCAATTAAAATATAAATTAAGATAATTAATATAACATGAGAATTTTACTAGAAACCACTACAAAGAAAAACTATATTCAAATTTTACAATGATTGAATTTTGGTTGAAGAAGGCTTAATTGGCGTGCCTTATAATATTAATAGATACAATTTTTTAATACATCATTCATAGTGGTTATTGAGGTAATATTCATATTTTATATTTTAAATAATAGCTATATATTTTATAAATAATAAATGTAATGTATGAAAAAAATGATTTTTAGTGAAAAATTACATATAATGTGTTAATGGATTCTTTAAATAAAAAATCCATAGGTAATGATTTGCAATGTTCAATAAAATATTATTTGAATAATGATCTGAGTTAGTAGGATATTCTAAACCCATTACCCTCAAAAAAAACATTATAAAAATATTATATATATTATATTATGGTAATATAATTTATTTAAAAGAATATAATAACTCCAAAATGGTGCATCATATGAAAAATATAAGACCACTATTAGGTCTAGAATACAATGTTTAAGATAATTGGGGTATAACATTTGATGATGTCAAACCATTTTTTTCCTCACCAATGAGATAAAGTTAATAAATAATATTCAATATAT
Source organism: Viscum album (assembly GCA_963277665.1). NCBI lineage: Eukaryota > Viridiplantae > Streptophyta > Magnoliopsida > Santalales > Viscaceae > Viscum > Viscum album. Next base: position 59,812,142 of record OY728137.1, on the reverse strand, counting down.
TATTTTATTGAAAATAATTAAATATTTCCCAAACCGTGTGTCATACGAGAAATTTGATACCTCTTATGGATCTGGAGTTTGTGTTTACTTTAGGTAGTGTATATATATTATATTAAAAATGTTTTTTGTCAAGATTCCAATAAATTAATTAAATTGATTATTATTTTTATTAATTAAATAATATAATTAAAAAAAGACATCTTACTGATAATATTATGCATAAAACACCCTATCCATCATTATATCACTCAAGATATCTTAAAAGATTTAAAATATGTCATTTCGACTAATAAAAAAATTAAGGATGTGATTAGATAGTGAATTAGACTGATCCTCATTTATTAATCAATTGAAACATGTTTTGAATGAAGTTATTTAATTGGTCTAAGGACAATACATGTTTTTGTGATACTATATATGCAACGGGTGTATTTTTTAACTATAAATCACACCAATGAAGACCAAGAATGATCTATAGTTATTCATGAACATATTCCAAATGGTTTTCACGGATCTGTGTGATTTGTCTCCATTTCCCGAGCATGGTGCACCCCCTCCTATTAAAATTTACTCATTTTTTTTAATTTTTATCACCTTTTCCCTTTCATTATGTGTTATTATATAAAATGTTAGGGGCCCTAAATAATGGGAAAAAATATAATAAGATAAATTAATCAAATTATTATTTTATATTATTTATCAAATAACATATATATATATATAAATATATGAATATTCATCAATGTATATATGATCTTATTTACCTAAATTTACATCGACTATCAAAAGGAATATATATAATCTCTTGTGTTATAAATGATACATTATGAAGTATAAAAATTATAAAAAGATATATATATATATATATATATATATATATATTGATAATCACATAAAATGATAAATTTATTAAATAAAAATACAATTGTGTTTTGAAACGATAAATGTAATTAATTGTCAATTTATAATTACAACAAATTATCAATTGGAGATTATGAAATGATAATTCATATGAAATAATATTTGGAATATAAATACTCACTTTATAAAATAGATGACTAGATGGTAATAATGCTGAATTATGTTATGTTAGTTTATAAGATAATATTATAGAATATTATTAGTGGATAATTAATAATCATATATCTTTATCAAAAATAATAATTAAAAAAAATAATTTGGAATAAAATTATCAAAAAATAATAATTATAAAGATAATTTTTAATAAATTTTTCAAAAAATAATTATAAAGGGGAAATTAAGATAAATTACCAATATATAATTATAAAGGGGTAATTTAATAGGAATTTTAAAAATATGATTATAAATGAATAATTTAAGAGACATTATCAAAAGATAACTATATATGATAATTTATAATAAATTTCCATGATAATATTATTCTTGATGGAGAATTTTGAAATCACATGCATTAAGATAAACGATAATTTGGAAATCAATCAGGAGAGATAATATTTCATCACATTTGGTAATTTTCTTATTTATGAAATAAAATTTATATTTTACTTCTAAGAAATAAGTGATTTATCTTATTCATCGACATGATGACATCTCAAGGTGTTGAAATATCACTTTGGATGATAATAAAACCAAAAAGAGGTTTCTCAAAATTTTGACATTGTATGTTCCTTATCATTTTGGGATATTGTTTACACATGTTTCTATATTTAATTTATTTTCAGACATACATGATATCGTTCATGACTTTTGATCGCATGTTGGTGTGTATGTGTCCTATAGAATATTTTTATTTTGTTTAATTATGGTTTATGTGATAACTTGATTCCATGATGATGTTTGATTTACATTTTGATGTATATTTTGGTTATATTTTTATACATATATTTGGTTTGGTTTTTATATTTCAATGAATTTGGTTTTTTTGGATGATTGGTATGTGTATACTGGAGAGGTGGTCGTCATGGTATGATTACTCCAAATTGAATATAATGAAGATGTGCGGTGAAGATGATGATGCAACATGATAAACATGTAACTTGGAATATACATTTATTCTTGTGGATATTGTGTAGATGACTGAAACATGATGCCTTGTGGATTCCGACTGTTAACAAATACCTTGTAGATTCTGTGTATGTTGTAGTTACATAATGAATTTTCATTTCCTAGTATTACCTGATGCCTTCATGATTATATATTGGTTTTTTTTAACTTGAATCCTTGTATAATCCTAGTGACTCAACAATATACGTGCTATTGGTTTTGGATACTTGTTGATATACATTATTTATATAGAATGGAGGTGTTGTTTATACAGATGGGGGTTTGTGGTAATTTGTGTAGCACATATCTACTCAGTTTTGTATTGTATGTTATTATGTTTTTCAAAAATATATTTTATTATATAATAAGAATGAATACATTAGAACATCAGGTTGAGGAAGTACTAGTGGTGTCCTACTGAGTCATTTAGTCATAAAATATGTTTCAATTTTGATGCACATATATATTTCATGATGGATCCAATGAACGTAAATGTGGCTATGGATGGTGGCTGAGAAGCAGAGTGTGGAGCTAGTAGGAAAATGAGGAGAACTCCATAAAACTGTAGTTTAGGTTTTATTTATCTACTTCTTGAATAATTGTTTTTTCATTCCATGTTGGGATCTTATTTACTATTTGACATGTACATTATCATTAAATTTATACATTAAAAATATGATGATTTATTATGTTTATTAGTTTTTATTATTGACCCTATGATATGATACTATGAATATATTATCCCCCAATATCCACTTGACACTACCACAAAATAGGGCAAGGGAAGCGCTGCCGTTTATCAGCGCTAAACAGAAAGCGCTGATAAAGGGGTATGCCTTTATCAGCCCTATATAAAAGCACTGATAAATGTTACATTTATCGGTGATTTTTTTAGTGCTGATAAAGGTATCTCTTTATGAGTGCTAAAAAGGTGCCGATAAATGAGTGTTTTATCAGCGCTTTTATTTTAGCATTGATAAAACATAACTTTATCATCACTTTTAACGAGTAGTGATAAAGGTTCCGTAGGTTTTTATTTAATAACCCTAACTGGCCATCCTTTCTCGCACATGGTCAGGCTTTCGCGGAAGCTAAACCAGGCCCCTCGTCCACTTCCACTTCGTCCTCCTCCTCGTCCTCCTCCTCCTCTGCCCCCACCGCTGCCTCGACCCCCGCCCCTACTGCCGTGACCGCCGATACCTCTACCGCTACCTCCGCCGCCTCTGCCACCGCCGCCGCTGCCTCCACCCCCGTTGCCGCGACCGCTGCCGCCTCTACTGCAATCGCCGCCGCCTCCGCCGTTGTCGCTGCCTCCGCCGCCGCCACTACAGTTATTGATATTCATTTTCAGGTAAATTTTTTTCTACTGTTTGAATTGAATGTTTGAAATCCTGAAATGAGGTGTTATTGCAAGATTCAATGGATGATATAGTTGATAACGGTTTTGGATTGATGGTTCCTTATATATTATAGAATTATGGTGAGCACTAGAGACCTGTGTGGTTGTTTTAGCCATTAAACATTCCAGTATAGAAGTGGGATTATATTTTCATTAATTTTTTATTGGTTCTCCAAAAACTCCTTGCAAGAAGGTTGTGATTTGGGTGGTTGTTTATCACCTCCAAAAATATGTGCACTTCCTTTATATTAATGAGGCGATGAAAGTGGAACAACTCACATACTTGTATGCTTTATATTTTTGGAGACTTCATGTGGTTCCCTATATAATTGTTTCAGAAAATGATATGAGGTGGAAATATTGGTTTTGGAAATCATTATATGTTTCACTAGTTTTCCATGGTAAATTATGAACACATTATCCTCTATAGATGGATATATATACAGAGAGGGAAGTAAATATTCTAGAGGTTACTCTACAGAATCATGCACCTGATTTCATTGGATATTGGGAAATGAATTTTTCTTTTGTTGATTTCCCATATAACAATTGTTATCAAGATGTGATAAAGAGGATCCCTACATTTCATTATATTGGAATCCATATAGATATCCCTAGTACTGGGAATAGTTGGGAGAGTGGTCCATAGTTGGTTCGAGTGTTGTTCAAGAGATGAAAGAGATGGTGCGGTTGATCTGGAAGAATTTAATCATTACAAAGAGTCATAATAAATTCAATATGAACCATTGGAATCAACTTATGGTGTTTTAGGTTAGTGATTAGGAGTTTATCGTAGTGTCACGTCACTTGGGACATCAGTAGCTTGGTTATCAATGTCTGTTTGCACCAAGTAATGGGATAAACATAGTGATTTTTGGTCACTAGGGAGTATTTTTTTATTGGTTTCAGCTACCATCTAGTTTGATAAATATCCATGATGTGTTTAATATTTTCCATTTGAGTAAGTATATACCAGATCATTTACATGTGATTAGATGGGGGATGTTGATCTTGATCCCGATAATACTTTGGTTCCCCATCCAATTCAGATTATGAATCTGGAGTATAAGGTACTATATGATTAAACGACCCCGAGTCTAGTTAATGTAGTAGTTAAGACAATATATCCATGATACATGCGAGAATGACTCATTGATGAGGTAGTAGTTTCCTTCTTCATTAGAGGATACATGATCTTGACGTATTTCTGGTTGAAAATCATTTATGGTCGGGAGATTATAAACTCTCATTACATTTTATGTGAGGTATGTTTTAACATTTATTTTGGATTTTTTTAGTTGAGGAATTTTGAGAATGGATTTGGAGGACACATGTATTGATAAATTTAGTGATCATTAGGGAATTTTTAGAAACAAAACAACAATTTTCACTATATTCTGAGAAATTACATGATGTGGAAATGGAGTACATGACATGTAATGACCACAAAAAATGAAAGATTAATTGGATGCATAATGTGAAATTTTTTCAAACTTTTCAATGGTTACATATCATTTAAAAGAGAAATATAATGTTTTAAATACAAATTGACTTGTTTTTAGTGCATCTAAGTCAAGAGTATTAAACAACATGTAAATGTATTACATGTAGTGTCAATGTCACTGAAAAGATTTTTGGGATCCATAGAGTTCTTAAGGATTCATATTTTTTACAAAATTATCCTCTTGGGTATATCTTTATCCCAATGATATTTTGGGTCACTCCCTCCCATCTAGTTCACATTATTCTTAGCTTGATCACTATTATGGCTGGATTTCTTTTCTCGAGGTATGTGATCCTTCTGATTCCTATTTGGATTTGATTGCACATATGTTTTGGATAGACATTAGTGATTAGATAGTGATTTCTATCAATAAATTTAAATTTATTTGCATGCATTGTCTTTTGGGGTTTGTGGGATGTGGTAAATTATGTACTCGGTTTTATATAATTTTATTCTCATGGGTTTCCCCTATTTTATGTTTTTTTTCCGTTGGAAATCTCCTCTGCTGTGCGCCTCTCATCTACCACGAACGCACCTTTATCGTGTGCCTAACAACACCTTCACGGTGAGTTTTCTCTTGTTACTCATTGGTTTCCTCTTTTTCGCATGTTATTACTGTTTGATATTGATGGTTATAATGTGAAATGTTCAGGCTAAACGCCCTGCTAAAAATCGTGGCCGTTGGTGGTCCTTGATTTCTCACTAAATGAATTGAATGTTGGTTGGTTCTTGTTGAACATTGGAATATAAAAATTGGTAATTTACGTATACGTGACTTATGAATGAACACCCCAGGATGATAAAACTTCTGTGATAACCCCGGAATTAACAAACAATACTGAATAAGGGATTCTTTGTAAAATCTAAAATTTTGATTGTTTGGTTTGTATGGTGTTGAAATTATGATCACGATTGTGTTTTTGTATGGGGTTGAGGTTGTTGGCGTGATTGATATGCCATTTTTTTCCACGTTGTAGTTCTTCCACCATTAAATATCAATCCAAACTTTACCCATTTCAATGGCACCACCACTTTGTTATTAGTGCAATTCCACTGAATCCTAGAAAACCACTTCTAAAGGACTCTATGAGTCACTTTAAAATTCATGGTATGTAGTCATGTTAAATGTAACATGCTTCACCATACATGGATTTCATATAGATTTTAATACCACAAAGCATTTATCTCCAAAATTTACACCACATGACTAATCTTCTGACTCAAACTTGTAATAAGTTTCATTTTAAATGTTACATGTCATGTGATCCTAGGTCACACACAATGTATCTCCAAGACATATACTTCAGCATGAAACCATGTACATGACATGAAATAATGTTAGAACCATATGACTTGTGTTTTACCTCACTCACACCATGTATAGATACCATAGAAACTTGATGTGTATAGACTATACACCCCTAGTTGTCATGTAAGGACTGCACACCATGTATTCCACAAAAATGTGATGCATAACAGGTGAGGTGACTCAATATGTATCTAAAGTAGACGCCTTTAGCTCAAGTTGTTCTAAATTTCATGTATTTTCAAAGTCATCATTCAGTCTTTATAAGACTAACTTGGAATAAATTTGATATATGTTTGATTAAATTAGGTATCTTATAATTACACAATGTTCACCCTACTGGACACACCATGTATATGGATTTCACATGAGTTTAAATGCATTTGTACCATGATTTGTTTTTATAAGACCCAAACAATGATACCTGATTAATTAAAACATAATATTAGGAAAGTTCGATATCGAACCCATAAAGACGATGAATATGAATAAAAAATGGATGAATGCCAATCGGTTGACAAAAGAGTATGAAGATGGTCTGAAAGAGTTTATCAAGTTTGCAGAAGATCATGCATGTGACCCTTCTCAAATCCTTTGTTTGTGTTTACACTGTTGTTATTCAAGAAAAAATAGTCTAGAATAGTTGGAAGAACACCTGATCTGTCATAGAATAGTTCGAAGTTATAAATGTTGGAATTAAAATAGGGAAAAAATAATGTAGCTAGTGGCTAAGATAACACAACATTTTATCGATCATCTGATATGATTAGAAGCATGAATAATGAAGATGATCGTATGGAGGGTGTGATTACAGATTTGAATGATGATGATGATCGTATTGAGGAAATGACAAGGACAGTTGAAGATGAACATTGTGATTGCCCAAAATTGTTTGAGAACTTAAAGAGCTGTGAAAAACGCTATTGTATGTTGGTTGCACTAAATATACAGCATTTTCAGCCGTATTGAAGCTGTATAATTTGAAAGCAGGAAACAGGTGGAGTGATGCCAGTTTTACAGAACTACTTGCTCTCCTAAATGACATGCTTCTAGAATATAATGAACTCCCAAGCCGAACATATGATGCCAACCAAATGCTACGATCGATGGGTATGATCTCTGAAAGAATACATGCCTACCCAAATGACTGTATATTGTTTCATAAGGACCGCAAATCACTTAAAGAATGCCCAAATTGTGGTGCTTCTCGATACAAGAAAGATGATTCTAGTCCTATGAAAGTTTTATGGTACTTTCCAATCATTCATAGGTTTAAGTGTCTATATAGAAGTGAGGAGAGTACAGGACAATTGACATGGCATGCAGATACAAGAATTAAATATGGGAAACTACGTCACCCGACAAACTCTCCTCAGTGTAAGAGAATTGATCACGAGTATCTTGAATTTGGGAAAGTGTCAAGAAACCATTGTCTGGAATTATCTAAAGATGGGTTGAATCATTTTAGTTTTCAAAGCAGCAGTCATAGTACTTGGCCGGTTATGTTGTTAAACTATAACTTACCACCGTGGTTATACATGAAACAAAAATACATCATGTTATCTATGATTATATCAGGACCAAAACAACTGGGTAATGATATTGATGTTTATTTGGCCCCATTGATTTAGGATTTGAAAATATTATGGGATTCAGGTGTTACGTTGTATGATTCTTACAAAAATGAATATTTCACTTTGAAAGCCATGTTGTACGGGATGATAAATGACTTTCCTGCTTATGGAAACCTGTCATGATATATCATTAAAGGAACTCAAGGGTGTACTGTTTCCGAACAAGGTACACAGTCAATTAGGTTGAAACATTCATCGAAAACCTCATTTATATGACATCGCAGATTTCTACCCTTACGACATAAGTACGGATCCTAGATGACATCATTCAACGGAAGTTCAGAAGAACGTACAGCAACGTCTCCAGTAATAAGTGACCAATTATTTGAGAAAGTAAAATATTTGGACACTACTTTTGGTAATCCGTTTTCGAAAAACCTTACGAAAACTGGTTGGAAAAAGAGATCAGTTTTTTTTGAGTGACTATAATGGAATTGTGTGTATGTCAGACATTTTCTTGATGTTATGCATGTTGTAAAAAATGTATGTGATAGTGTCATCGACACGTTACAAAATTCACCCAAAAAAACAAAGGATGGAATTAAGGATAAATTGGACATGGTTGAGATGGGAATATGAGAAGAGTTGGCACCAGTGAAGGGTGAAAAACAGACATTTCTTCCTCCTTCTACTTACACTCTTTCTAGGTAGGAGAAATATCGGGTTTTCATCTTCCTGAATGACGTAAAGGTTTCAGAGGTGTATTCATCAAATATCAAGAACATCGTGTCAATGAGCGATTTAAAATTAAAGGGTCTGAAATCACATGACTGCCATGTTTTGATGAAAGATCTAATTCCTATAGATTTACATTGATTTTTTCCCAAGAATGTCTTCCATATATTAACAAAGCTCTGTTTCTTCTTCAAAGCTAAATGCAGAAAATCTATAGACCTGGCGAAATTTCCAACTATAGAAAGAGAAATTGCCATCATATTATGTGAATTGGGAATGTTCTTCCCACTGACATTTTTATATATGATGGTTCATTTGATGGTTCATTTAGTGAGAGATATTCAACTATGTGGTCCTGTACATTATAGATGTATGTACCCCATTGAACAGTATATGTAGATTTTGAAAGGGTATGTCAAAAACTGAAGTTTGCCAAAGGGTTGTATTGCGGAGCAATATATTGTTGAGGAAGCCATTGAATTTTTTACTGAATACCTGTCTGGTGTGGAAATCGTTGGCCTATCAAAATCTCGTCACACTGAGCGGCTTGAGGGTGAAGGAATTTCTAGAAAAGAGTTTGTCACAATCAATATTACAGACTAGGACCAAGCCCACCTTTACGTTTTGAATTACAATTTCGACGTTGACCCATATGTTCAAACCCACAATGAAATTCTTAGGCATTTTAATCCTTCTATGGCTGCAAAATGGATATCAGATACACATAATCCACAGTGTATAGGATGGTTTCGAGACCATATTTTTAAGCAGTGAGATGAAAATAAAGACTCAATTACAGAACGACTTCGATGGCTAGCCGGAGGAGCAAGTGTGTATGTATTATCTTACAATGCTTATGTAGTTAATGTCTATACATTCTATACTAATTAACATGTTGCAGATAGTACCATGCATAATAGTGGGTTACACTTGTGGCTAAGGCGATGCATGTTTCTAGTGCTAAGAACAAAAATCCAATTTATGTGAATATGTCATACTTTGGCATCATCAAACAAATATGGGAGTCAGATTATAATAAATTCAAAGTGATGAGTTTTCAATTAAAGTGGGTTGATAACGGGAGTTCTATTAAAATAGTTGAATTAGGATTCATGACAATTGATTTCAGTAAGGGAGGGGGAAAAGACAAACCATTTATAATGGCATCATAGGCAGCACAAGTATTTTATGTTCCAGACCCTGCAAACCGAAATTGGTCAATTGTTCTATTATCAACCAAAATACCTAAAGTGTCAGATGAATGTTCAATGGAGTTTGACCTTTTTATAGGGACTTCACAATCATTTCGCAGCGGTCCCAATGTAGACGGCATTTTTTATGTCAGAGGAGACCAGAATTAAGGGATTTACATAGTCGATAGTGGAGTCAAATCTCTTCAGCCTTTAATGAAAAAAAGAGAGTACAATAATCAGGTTATTTGTTTATTGTAATATACATTGTGTTATGTTATGTTATTATCTAGTCGTTGATATTTTTATGTAATCGAAATTAAATATTAATCCACTTCTGCAAATAATTACTTTTGGACATACTGATGCGCCCAATCCCGAGGCACAAAAGGTCTCTCAACCAGCAACTGGTGGTCCCACTGCAGAGCAACAACAAGTTTCTCAACCAGATGTTGGTGGTCCCAGTGCAGAGCAACAAAAGGTTTCTCAACCTGTAGTTATTGGTCCCAGTGCTGAGGGATAACAGGTTTCTCAACCTGTTGCTGCTGGTCCCAGTGCCGATGCTAGTGCTCCGGGGGAACATATTGATGCTACTTCTGAATAAATAGTAGGAAATTAAAACCTAAAAGTTCAAAAAAAACAAGATCATCGTAGTTTAACAGTGTTTTCCAAAATCCTTAAGGAAAAAAGAAAAAGGCATCAAATTTGAGGTGGGATGGAATAAGCGAGGCCAACATGTTAACCCCGAGAGAGCCATATTTAGTAGCTACATTGGAATCATCACTTGGCAACGTGTGCCGATTGATGTACAGTCGTGGAACTATGTTGTCACCGAGATGAAGACACTAATGTGGGAAGAGATTACGCTAACATTATGATATCATTTTTTAATTTATAAAAATAAAATAAAATACCAAAACATTGACTTACTCTTCATAATCCATTGTAGAGTGCATTTATAGTAGATGCCTCGCACAAAGAATATGTATTAAGAGTTGCAGGAATGATTCATAGAGTTTGATGCACAATTTTAACGAAATATCATCTTAAAGATGCAGAAGGGAAAATCAAGCCTCACCCACCTCCTCTTTATGCACACTTGATATCCCAATGAGCGTGGGATGTGTTTAGAAACCTTTGTGGGGAGCAGACTTTTTCAGGTACATTGTGTGGGGGTAATACGTTGTTTGATGTTTGCTAGTATTCATCACTTTGATTGAAATTTTTTTATTTATGAAACTGCAACTGAGTGCAGAAAATAAAAAACGTGAAACAGAACCAGCATACCATTACTGTAAAGTAAGGATGGGGTACGCTGAACTTGATAAAAAATTGGTACGTCTATTAAATATACCATACTACTTTTATGTGACATAAAACAACACTATAACCATGTTTCTTTGTTTATATGGAGATTGATGAATCGAAATCAAAATCCATATCCATCCCATGCCATGTGCTATGGAAGAAGGCTCATGAAAATAAATATGGGATACTGATAGATGAAAACACACAAAAAGTGTGGGAAACATGTGTAAGTATGACAGAATATAAATTTGATTTGCTTTAAATCGCTATTAAATTACAATAACTACTTATTTTTCTATATTTTATATCTGACATAGTCACAAGAATCAACAACAACTGCACTAGATGCAGACATACTTTCAGTAGCCTTGAAGCAGCCAAAATAGTATGGCCGCATCAGAGGTGCGGGTTTTGGGGTGAAACCACAAACATATTTTCAAAAAAAAAACAAGTGGAGGATCAAAATGAAAAAATGGAAAAGCTGCAAGAACAATTATATATTTTTCAAGAATAATTAAAATACTGGATAGAGATGATAGAAAAATTGACAGGGGAGAGGCAAAGAGAAGAAACAACTCAATAAAAACCCATGTGTGATGATCTCGCCCCACCCCCCACCAGCTTTGAGGCGAGACATTCCCCAAAAAAACTTGACTTAGATGAGGTAATCAATGTTTTAATAATTGTTTCTATGAAATGTGATTGACATATACACTGATACCTTTCCTGTACTAATATTCCATAGAGTAAAAATGAATGTGATTTATATATATCAACTCCCACCTATCTCCTTGTAGCGAGGGCTACGATGTTCAATACGCAAAACGACATGCTACACAACTGACTGCTTCCAAAAGATCATTTCATAGTGTCAATTAAAGTAGCTAATGAGCCGAGTGCCAAGCTACTTATTCCAAATGATGATGATGACATTCATATGGCTGACCAAGCTGTTGGAACATTCATGGCATGGCGAACAGTTCTTGTAAAAAAACATGTCGACAAAAGGTATCCATTTCGAATTTATTTTTCAAGATGGACCTTTAAAATTTAATGAAAAAAGGTCCGAACCGATGAATGTTATTACAGAATGACAAAGACCGTGGGGTGAAATGAAATATCAGCTCAAAACTATCTCAAGGATCAACCAACCGGTTGAAACTGTCTATTGAGAGCACCTTCACCCTTCCCGTTCTATATCCACAGTTAATATCATTGTAGGCTCATGTGGATATAAAGTTGAAAGACGAAAATACTCACACCGTTGATTTTAAAAAAGATATGTATGGAGAGGAGACATCTTATTTCATTAGTGCTGAAAATGTAAATGAACTCCTCAAGTATTAATGGCTAGGGGCCTTAGTTGTAAATGTATGCATGAGGTATGTTTTCATGATTTGATTTTACAAAAGCTGATATACTCTGATAATTATGACTAAATACATTTTATATTTGTTGCATGTGTATATATGAAAAACAATTGATGGGATTTCCCCATGAAAAAAAATTGGACTCGTTATTCCTCACATAACATCTTCAAAAGACGAAATATGTTCTGATAAAAAGGCTGCAATAATGCCATCCCTGCTTAAATCGTTTGAAAACAAAATTATGGATGCCGGTCTCTTTTTAATACCAACGATGCCGGGGTAAAACTCTAAAATTTAATCATATCAACTATATTTTCATTTCTCTCATTACTTATTCCTTTTTTTATTTTCAGGAACCATTGGATGCTGATTGTAGTCAATATGGATACTCCAAAGATTTATTTTCCAGATTCAATGCATGGATATCCAAAAAACTGACCGCGCATGATGGTGTTTGTTACTTTGAAATACACTAGATGCAACATTTTAAAACTAAAAATCTAGTTATATAATTTATGTTATATTTTAATGGGGATTTTGATATGATAAGGAGGTGCATCAATATCGTCTAATGCATTTAATGAATCCAGGGCCTAAGGATAAGAACTCCTATAAGATCTACAACTGGAAAATTATCTGCGTATATATAATTACATTGCACTATCCAAACACATATCAAAACAAATTACTCATTTTTGTCTATGTTTCTGCAGTGTCCAAATCAAACAAATAGAAAGGATTGTAGTTATTATGATTTTAAATTTATGAAAGAGATCGTATTTCATCAACAAACTCACATTCCTGACGAGGTATTTTTGAAAATAATTACGAGTTCATTTAAAATATTTATTAATCCATTGTGTATTTATATTTTTTCAGTACTACCATGATTTTCGGAAAAACTCATATTCAGAAGATGGTATAGATGTGTTTAGAAACGAATGGGTAGCATACCTGATGGAAGATTATACACAAATAGGATAAAGGTGAATTCCTACTACTTATGTTATCTATATATGATCATTGATTATCCTCCAAGATTCTTTGGTGAATAACCTTGGATGATGAAGAAATGACATATTAGAACAGATCGAGATACAATGAACACAATTACTTCCTTCAATCATTAAATAGCATGATTTTTGATGAAAAATGATCCAATATCCAAGTAAGAATATTAAATTTTATGTTTACACCCTTGTTGATTAAATAGTTTGAGCAGATTGATCCCTTCGATGGATATGTACCAATTGTGGATTGATAATGCTTCGATGTATTGAAATCTTAATTTATTACTCAATGTTTTCTATCCCCGGATTCATATTATTGATCTTTGAACAAATAAACATTGAAGTAAGGCATGATGGTGTGTAGTGCGTATGGGGAGAATGATGAAACCACCGAGGATCAACAAAATTGATTTTCCAATAAACGATGGATGGAAACAACAAATATGGTCTATATCCAACATTTTCAGTAAGATATAGGGCCTAAATATAAATATTAATGAAATTAAAGTAGAGGGATCAGATTCAACATGCAGAGATAGTATTTGAGAACATGTGTAACCCTTGGTTCATTTTTTTGAAATTTCAAGGTTTTGTATCTCGTTTGTTTGAACTTGTATTTGAGCACATGTGTTGTTGTTTGACTTGCACAATTATTTCTAGGTAGATGCATGAGATAATGGGTATCATTGAGGGACTTTTATAACTATTGGATACTCTTCTTCCTTGAATGAGATGTAAGATGGATATATCGGCCATGCCTTTTATACCTTTAAAAAACAGGTTTGAACCATCATAAATCATTTATTATGATCGAGGTGTTTCACATCCTAAATATCATAGGGAGTTTCTTCCCCTGGGAGATGATCTCCGAATAAGGACACCCATGTTACTCTGTACATACATAGGGCTTGTCTACTAAGATAGACACAATAGAAAGAATGGACATTAAACTCCTACATAGTGTAAAAACCCTATTTGAGAACCTGTTGATGGAAGGAGAGGATGATAGGTTGCTGTTGTTGACCTTCAAGATGATCCTATTGTTGCTCGAAATTAGATTCAAAACAAAATCTTGACCAAGATGATTATGATATGCCTTAGAGTGTGGATAAATACTCACCTAAGTTTTTGATGATGAAGTGATCCTTAAAATAAACTAAGTCACTAAATAATATCTATTTAATCCAATTATGATTGAGGGGTAATGTGTGTACATTGAAACATATTTAAGAATATGGTATTGAGTACCCTATTTAAAATAATTGAATTTGAGACTAAATTTCATTCACTGGTTTTCTCATGCATTAGATTTAATGTGAGGTGGCCATGATACTCTGCAGAACAATGGATAAAATAACAGGCTTGTTTATATACCAAGCGTGTAATGACCCACATCATTGTGGGTTAGAAATTACCAAGTAAAATTGAATTTTCATTTATTGATGGTATCATTTTTTAAATCAGGTCTCGAGTTGGGTTATTAAGAGTTTTAATGTCTCTAATAGGTGTTTCAAACATGTATTAGGGCTAGAGGGATGTCATTGGGTTTTGGGAGGATATCAAGTATGATTTGGGTAGTCATTCTATTGAAATGTAGTACCATTTGTTTACTCATAGTGTGAAAGGGTAATTCACAACATGAATGAATTTAATAGAGTGATAATGGCCGTGAATGGGGAAAAGGGGTCAAGTACAGTTTTGGACCCAAAATATAGTGATGTCACCACTTGGTTCATTTCTTGTAACATGATTTAAAACTTATTTTTATGTGGTTGATGGGTTTATAAAGTATAAACCTCCTCAATTTTCTTCCTTTGGGAACCAAGTTCTTAGGGGGTGGCCAAACCCCCTTCCCCTCCTTCCCTCCCCTTAGACCTGAGTGGATTATCGGTTGTTCGTCATTTCGAATCAATGTGGTATATTCTCCTACATCTTCCTTGCTTCTCTAAATTCTTTTTAAAAAATTTGCATTCAGTTTTTAGTGTTTTAGGTGTAATTATTATACCATAGTATGGATAAATCATTTTTCTTCATGGGACTTTTATATATGACTCTTAGAGCATGTCTCAAAATTCCATAAACTATTAATCAATCATTATTTGATGCAGATTATATTTTTTGGATGAATTATTTATGGGTTTTAAAAAATTTAGGCTTAATTTGTCATAAATTTAGTAATATATATTGGGTATTTAGTGTTTTCTAGGCTTAGGGGTGCGTCAGAAGTGGATCACACCTAGTTTCTCAGTATTATGGCTTTGTGGGATTACACGATGAGTTTAGCCCCTGTTATACCATGCTAGATTTTTGGTTAAAATTAACTAATTATGTAATTTAATGTTGTTGGACATTAATACATGTGATCATCGACCCAGTTGTGGTTGGTATGAACTGAAAATAGTTAATTGAACTTTTGGTTGAGGTAAGGGCATTGACCTAATTGCATCTCTTGCTTAATTGGTTATTTTATGTTTTATACCTCACTTGTATAATTCCATTTTGAAACCCCATTCTTTAACACACATTATTAGATTATTTTTAACATACACATACATTAATTACAACCTAAATATCTTGAGGCCTAGTGTCTTTGTGTATTTTTCTACTTAAAAGAGATCAACAACAACAACCTATCATCCTCCCTCTGGTCGACTTCTCTTTTATAGTTCTCGAAGGACTCTCTTATACATTGAAAATATAATTTTTTATATCTTCATTAGGTTAGTTAGTTTTTACGTCCTGTAAGAAGATTACAAAGGTTTCTCTCTTTCATACCCTCCTATGGTTGGTCAACAATCAGGTGTTGAAAGACCTCTTCCTTCTATAAGGGGTAGGCCTTACAAAAGGCATAAATGGAGTCATTTTCTAGCAGGGTATCACGATCGAGTATATTTACAATAAGGAGTATCTTACAGAGGGAAATATCAATATAAGTATGAGAATTATATCTGATTCCACATCTATTTGTTTACCAGAAGAGGTATTTCTCCTCTCATCCCAACTGAGCTCCCCATGTCCTCCCTCTCATGCCGCTAGTCAGTAATAGAGTGAGGTGAATCATGTATGTGTGATAAGTGATTCCAATTCTATTATCTAGGTATCTGGCTATGGAGGTATTTCCCTACCCACTGATCTGAGTTCTGAAACGGTTGTGTAAGAGTCCTGGTGCTTCTTTCTCTATGCTATCTTTTTAAGGAATTCATTAGTGCATTTCCTTTGTAGGACTTCTCCCCTAGTATCCACACTCTTTTTATACAATCTATTTTGAAATAGAATCAATTTTTTAATCCAATAGGATTTAAATATCCCATGATTAGTTAAAAGTGGGATGAAATCATCGTCTAAGTATAACTAGAGTGATTCCTCTTCTACTATGTAGGCATCCCGATAGTTTGCTAGAAATATGAGTAAATAAGGGTCCTGTTTCATCAGTGTTTTTCGTTTCTTATATAGACTAACATGAGCGCATATATATTGGGAATGTTCTTTGGTCCCCCATGTGTCATCGTAGACTGAAATCCTCATAAAATTCCCCACAATCCACAAACCATACCACATATATTTACTTACCCAGGGCATCACATCACAATGGGGAAGGAACTCTGGCTCTATAGTCATCTCTCTTAGACCTGTGAACTAATGAAAATAAATGTTGTAACAGGTAACAATTGACATTTTATTAAGGTATTATTTCATATTAATTTTTAATTTATTTCATTATTGTATTAATAACATAATATTTGTTTTCTTATGTTGGTGAAATATTTTTCCTGAGTTCAAATGACTCGTTCAGAAACTGCCGCCATGGAGGACAATTTTTTATAGTGGATGGATGCAAAAAGCATGGAACATCATTTTTTAGCTGTTTATTGGATAAAAGTAATTGTAACCAAATTAAAAATTGTGTGAACTACATATAGCAGTGTTTTGTTTTGTATTCATGATTTCAAGTAAATGTATGTAGCATTTTTTTCTTCTGTGCTTCGGGTGTGGGTGATGTTTGTGCTGTGTGCAGGTTTTGTTTGTGCTGTGAGCAGGTGCTATAATGTGTGCAGGTTCTGGGCAAGTTCTGTGCAGGTTTTGGTTTTGAACAAGATCAATGGCCTTTATCAGTGCTAGTTAAGCTCCGATAAATGGATAATATATCAGCGATATTTTGAGCACTGATAAAGGTAGTTTTTATCAGCGCTCAAAATAGCGCTGAAAAAGGTAGTGTTTATCAGCAATATTTTTAGCGCTGATATATTATACATTTTTCAGTGCTGAAAATAGCCCTGATAAAGGGGAACTTTTATCAGCTCTTTTTTAGCACTGATAAAATTCCCCCTTTATCATCGCTGAGATTAACATCACTTTTTTAGCGCTGTTAAAGGCAGTTTTTAGCACTATTAGAAGACCTATTTTTAGTAGTGTGAGGTCCTCAGTGGTAGTCGAAAACCTCTTTCATATAGGGATTCATAGTAGAGGTCACATAACATTTCAACTCTGACCCATTAATTCAAATCAAGATATTAGAAAATGGTACCATAGGATCATAACTTGTTAACTTATTTATTATCTTGTATTTAAATGGATAGGGTAGACCATAGTTAGGATTGTGGGACATGGGCAAGGGAACTATGCTCCTGTCTGGAAATCAGGGTATAGTTGACCTCAGAGTTTCCATAATGTTTGTAATTTATGTATTGATGTCATTATTTGATTAAGATCACCTTGGAAGACAAGCATGATGTTGATATGTGATTTATGGGATTTCACATATATTCACGTATCATGAAAATGTATGTAGGATATCATTCCATAAATATTTATTCTATTATTCTAAATAATAGTTCATTAATTAAATCCCTTGAATTTTTATATATATTTTTGATATTTAATTTTGTTAGATTTGTTTGTGTTTACAAGCTATGGGAAATATCTCAATTATAATAGATTATATCAACAAATATTGTTGTTTTGTTATAATTTATATATGATGATAGGGAATAATGTGTTGGGGTTGATAATAGGGTTAATGATAGGTTAGGTATACCTTATGTTAATTTTCATCTCCTACAAAATCCTTCTTCTCTCCCATAAATCATTTTAGATAAATCATTTGTAGTCTCTAAAAATGGTTTTGAACTATTTATGTTTATGATGTTCTTTTTGTTCTAAAGATACAGCTATTAGAGTGGGTTCTCTATAAACCAACATCATTGTACTTTATGATAATCATGTATTCATTAGATGATATTAATAAACTCATTATCTCAATATTATTTTTCTTATACATGACATAGAATGTGATAATGTTCTAAGAATAACTATTGACATAAATGTTCATAGTGGATCCATTCTATGATAAGAACTCGGAAGTTCCATGAAACTATTCTTAAATATATGTTATATGGCTAGATGATATCATTTGAAGGGACACAAATGATACATGTTGTTGGGGGTGGGTACTCTTGAATCATTGGGGACCTTATCATGATGTGCTCTCATGGTAATATCTCAAAGGATATTATGAAAACAAGAACTTCCAGTACGAAATCAACATTCATAAGTGACATTTTATGTTCCTATTCTCATACGTGTGTATTGGTCCATATAATTTAAGATTATTATTAATGGTTATTATCAATCACACACTTAAATGTATTTAATAAAACTGTGATGATATATATTGAAAGAAATGGTATATATTTTGGGTGTATCACAAGTAATACTGCAACAGTGAATAATTCCAGAAAGTATTTTTCACTTTAATGGAAGAATATATCTCATGATTTTTAATGGAAATGATATAGCCTAACTAAATCCATGGCCACAACGTTCTCTAGGAATGTTCAATTATGGGAGGTCAAAAAATAAGAAATTGAGCACAAGGGGTGATTGCATTTTCATGAAACCCACTTGATTGGAGATATTAGGAAAATTGGATTATATTACATGGCAAGAGTTATAATGCGGTGACATTTCATTGTGAAATAAAAATCTTTATATTTGGATCCTTGATCTATTTATTGATATTAATCTTATAATTTAGTCTTTCTCGCATAATTCCAATAATAATATGGGGGGACACCCATTAAGTGTGTCCTATATCTTAGTTGAATATTTAGTTATATAAGAAGATGATTTTTTTTCACAGTGGTAAATCAATTATTATTCACGTATGCCAGGTCGCATTTAATTCACTACTTGTTATGAGAGAGAATACATTGCTGACATAATATTTATTTATCGGGGAATAATACAGTTATATTTATTTATTAAATAAATAGTCATTGTTCATGGCCTGGTAAAAATTGAAGAGGATTTTCTGGTAATGTTATTGGTCTAGTGAGAAATAATATTAAATATTTTCTAGTAAAAATCTATTTAAATATAACATGAATTTTATGTACAAGTAATGTAAATAATATATTTTCTATTATTATTTGACACGAGGTTTAACATAGAATAATTATTTAAGTAACAACACTTGTGCTACTTTTTCCCCGTTGAATTAAATTCCTTATTATACTATTATTTCCTAATTTTCCAATGGGTTATCCAATCACCTAAAAAATGGTTGTATACACAACATCCATGGAAATAACATCTTGATCCAAGAGAACTCTTCCCTACCCAAGAATTCAATCAAGATCGAGAGAGATCCTCCTCTACCATATCTAAGAGAGCATATTGGAAGTCATTCTCATGGCCATCAATAGTGGACAACACATATAAAATGATCTTCCTTGCTAGCACTCTGAGAAACATTTGGTGAGGTCCGGAGATACATGGAGCATGTATGAATCATATCTAAAGGAATCTTATCCTTGGATTATACATCACAATGAAGATGCACCTTGGAAACATCGTTGATTGAATCAATGACTTGAGAATCACTTTGATTGTGATTCATTAATTTAAGTAATTTATTTTTAAATAAAATATT
This sequence comes from Viscum album, assembly GCA_963277665.1. Classification (NCBI taxonomy): domain Eukaryota; kingdom Viridiplantae; phylum Streptophyta; class Magnoliopsida; order Santalales; family Viscaceae; genus Viscum; species Viscum album. The sequence goes on along the minus strand of OY728137.1, from coordinate 59,791,790 downwards.
TTCAACCTCTATTATTGGTTCTATATTCTCTCATTTTTTTCATTTATCGTTTATTCAATTCTTTGGATTCAGGTGTTTATCATCGTAATTTTTTTGGACTAATCATCGATCATGGAAATTTAAAAATATTGTTACATGCCCATATTGTGATTCTGATGTGCCTGAAACCTACAAATAGTATCAGTGGGATCATATTTTCATTTCTAATTATGTAAATAATTCTTTGATTATATACATTTTAATAATTTTGTTTTTCAATTAATGTTTAATCATTCTTGTAATCTGAATTTTGAGATTTGTTCTTCCTCTTTCGTTTCACAAAGATCAAAAAGAAAAAAATTATGATTAAAATTAAATAAAGGTCTTTAAATGGAATTGATGATGATTATATCCTGGTAACATGACAGTACACACTGTGTATTCAGTGTAACACGACGTGTCCTCTTCCATACATGACGTGTAATACAGATCACACACAATGTAGTTGTGTGTAGTGAATCGGGATTAATTCTGAAATTTATCATGTTGTGTGATTTAATGATATACTGTGTAGATAAATATTACACAATGTGTTGACTAGGAAAGACTGGCAGATGGTCATCCAGACTACAAGATGTGTAGACCACTAGATATGGTGTGTAGTCCCTTCAGGTAAGGGTTAATTCGTGAATCCGATACACAACTTTCACGGATGGTTACCACATAATGAAGAGTTGACACAACATGTGCCCCACTAAACATGTCGTTTACTCTGATGATTTCTAGAGTACATGACAAACACCATTTCCCTAGGAATAAATTTCGGATGGATGGTGAAGAGGGTACATGCCATGTAATTTTTCTAGATTATGAAGATTTAATGATTTAGTATTATATTATGTTACACTTGAGACATGTACCTTCATGGGGGCATAAAGCTAGGACATAACATCTGATAGATGTTTTATATTTATATATAAATGTTTACTTTACATCCGCAAAATTTTCAAATATATACACATCATGTATGTGTTGAATAAAAATTATTATTTTTTTGTGCATGCAACATGTCACACAGAATAATGTGTATACATGTATAAATATATGTTGGAATGTTTTGGATGTGTATTCACTGGGTTTCTTCCAAGTTAAAAGCTATGTACAAGGTTACTGAGGATAATCTAATGTAAATTTAACGAAAAAGATTAAGAAAATATGTATGGATTAAATAAACATAATGATTAATCGATTGAAGCATAAATTATTTTAACAAGATCTATTAATTAATTTAATCCTAGTTTTATAAAATGTGTAACTCATTGCATGTATGTGGATGATCATGAGCTATACCAGACCACTGTATGTGATTGGTTCCCTTTTAAATGTTTTATTAAATTAATATTTTTGTCCAACGTGCCTTCTCCTCATTAATGGTGTGGGCCTTCATGGCCATGTGTTCTTTTATGTTAGCCACATTTTATTATAAACCTCTATTCATTGGGTGAATATAAATAGACTCCTTATCAAGTTATTTTTATTCTTATATGTGACATAGTATTTTTTAATGACCAAAGAATAGTTTTCACACTAAAATGTCATAGTGGATCATAACTATGATGAGAAACAAAATGTTCTAGGACACTATTCATTAATATATGTTATATATTCAGATGATATCATTTTAAGGGACACAAATGATATAGGATATCAGTTCCAGGGATACATGAAACATTGAGGCACCTTCTCCAGGTGTTCGCAATTGGTAATATTCAGGTGGATATTATGAGAAAAAAACCTACCTGTAGGAAATCCACATTCAAACGTGTCATTAGATGTACCTATTTGTAGACACTTTTATTGGATCTTTATACATTAAAATAATTATTAATTGGAATTATGACTCATTCACTTAGATGTATTGACAAAAATTGTTAAGACAAATGTTCACGGTGAGGTCCGATATATTGGGTGTGTAACCAGTAATACAAAATTAATGAATAATGTGATAAAGGATTTGTCACTTTTACAAAAGTAGATATCTCATACCATTTTTTGGAAATGATATAGCCTAACTAAATCCACGTCCATGGTGCTCTCTCAGCACGTTCAATTATGAGAAGTCAAATAAAGAGAAATTGGGCCCCTTGGTTGATTGAACATGCATTCAACCCTCTTTATTAGAGTTATCAGGACAAAATTAAAATATTACATGGTAATCATTCGTATAAGATGACATTTCATTGCGACACCAACTTCTTTCTCTTGGGAGAATTGATCCTTTGCTATAATGTAATCGTGGACACTATTCCAACCCATCTAATGTGAAAATAAAAGAGTCCTAGAGGATTGCACACTATGTTTAGCCAATATCTCAATTAAATAATTTTCTATTTAACAATTTTCATAAATATTATTAACAATTTTTCATTAATAAATATTTATATATTCAAGATAGCATTTATTTCATCATTAGATATTTGAGAGAATATATTGTGGATCAAATATTTATTTATTGGCAAATAATGAAGTTATATTTGTTTAATAAAGATATAGTCATTATTCGAGGACATGAAAATATATACGAGGATTGGTGGGACATGTTATGTGTCCCATGTGAAAAAATATTAAAATATAAAATTCAGTTTAAGATGTGTCATTAGAATGTTAGCATTTCTATTATTATTTGATATGGAATTTCAAATGGTATAATAAAATAAGTAATGGAACATGTGATAATTATTTATTATTACATGGTTAATTAAAATATCTATTATTCTATTACTCTCTATATAGATAAGGGTTCATCAAACATGATAAAAAATGGTTTTTGTGAAAAAATTATTACATAAAATATCTCTACCATAGAGAACTCTACCCTCTTCTGGAACACTCTCAAGAACGAGAGGGATCCTCTTCCACCAGACCTAGGAGGACACTTTGGAATAGATTCTCAAGGTAATGAAATGCGGACATTTCATGTGAAATGTACTTTTTTGATAGCACCCTAAAACAATTTTAGGGTCATCCCGATATACATTGAGCACGTTTGGATCACCCATGGAAGAATAACAACCTTGGATTCACATCACAAAAAATCTACAACTCTTACCAGGGGTCGAACCAATCAATGAAGAAAGAAAAACCATGGGTGTAATTTTTTAATTTAACAAGATTAATTAAATATAAAATATTTTTTTCATCTCTTCTCAATTTCAAGTTCTCCCATTTTTCTATAATTAGGGATTCAATTATGTGGATACTGGTATTTATCTTCATATTTATTTCATATTAATCATCAATCATGGAAATTTTGAATGTTTTGTACATGCACATCATATGCTTCTTCTGCGCCCAAAACCTACTTCCTCCACATAGACGTCTGGTGGTACCACTAGATGTTTTGGTTATATAAAACCATTGACATACCATGATTATTGATGTGTTGACATCTCAAGACATAAAAATATCTCGTTTTATGATAATAAATACATTAAAGGGTTTTCCCACCTTTAGGGATATGATTTTTCCTATATTTTTGGGATCTTGATTACAAATCTTATTATTTTAAATTTATGTGTTGACATACTTAATATCGTGATTGACATATTATTGTAAGTAGGGATGTCAATAAAAAATAGTGTAATTTTTTTATCTATGAGATTTTTATGATAGCTTGATTAGATGAAGATGTTTTATTCACATGATGAATCTATGATTCCAATGATATGTTCTATAGTTTTCATCATGAACATAAATTTCATGATTTCCATTGGAGGATTTGTATTTATATCCATGTCAAGTGGTTGCTATGGTATGATTAATTCATGGGGTGGCATGCATGATGTGCGATGAAGATGACAGAAAATCCTAAAAACCTTATAACCATCAATATTATTGATTTATTGTCGATTTAATGTAGATTATTGAAACCTGATTCCTTTTAGATTTTTAGTGATATCTATTTTCTTTTGGATGCCTTGTTTTTTTACAGATAGTCAAATTTTTTTTGATCTTGAGTATTACCTAATTCATTATGGATTATGTGTATGTTGTTTTCACTATATGAATTATGTAATCTGAGTTACTAACCAATAACCTCAAAACTAGTTATGTATATTTATTAACATACAACACATTTGTGACATTGAGGTGAATAAGGTCAAACCTAGGGTTTCTAGAAGCATGAAAAGTGCATAACCACCTGTTTTTGGATTTTGTGTTATTATGTTTGTCAAAAATGTATTTTAAAATGAAAAACACCTGTATACATTAGAATATAAGGTTTAGTGTGAATGTTTGATTTCACACTTTGTCCTTCACTCAAACAATACTTTGGAATTTTGATGTGCTGGAAGATTTCATGAGGTATCCAACAGAGGTAATGGGGCCTATGGTGGATTTATGAGGAGTGGATCTGGGAACTATTAGTTGATTTGGAAGGATTATACAAAATTATTCTTTATATTTTTTTTATCTAATTCATGTTATAATAGGTTCAGTTACTATGTTTTGATCTTATTTATTGTATAAAATGAATGTAATCATTATTTTTCCGCATGTTTACTCTAATTATTTATTATATTTTTTTATATTTTTTTATATTTTTATTATTTATCCTAATAAATGATAATGATGGTATACTCTCCCAGTGGTTCCACTTAGATCCGCACTACTATTTAGACACCTCTTGAATATAGGTAGTTAGGCATGTGGTCATGTAGCATCCTTTCATGGACCTAGTCTTTCATGTCTGGATGTTACTGATGAATGTTGTACTAGACCATCCAAAATGACCGAGATCTATAGTTTTAGTGAAATACATAGATATAAATAATATTTCGTGGATAATTTCGAACACTTTATAATCCACTTAATGTAAATTAAAATTGTGTCTTATACCTCTGGAAATATAAATGTGAGGAACATTTCAAGGAACAGAAAAGAATATACATCATCTCAATTGTGCATATATTTCCTTGAAGTAGAAAAGGTGTTTTACTCTTTTTCCATTCATTAAATATGAAATTAAGATGTGTTTTCTTGACAATTTCTTGGTTATAGTCATTATTTACAAAAATAAATGCATCATTAGAAAAATTACCAAACTCGTCATTTAGAGTAAGCTGTTGTAATTTTTATATTAATGATAAAAATAGAGTATCTTTACTGAGAATATGTTATATCAATATAGTTCTGGAAATAGTATATTATATATTCAATTAAAATGGGTTGAACATGTGTTAGATAATATGGTTAGAGATGACTAATGGTTATAGCTAAAAAATATAATAAAATAACTAGAAAGACAACTTGTTAGTTAATTTTTTGAATTGAATAGATCATTCTAGAATATATATGATGACTATTAAAAAATATAAGATATTTCAATATTTCAATAGAATTTATTTATAAATCCTAATGGATGGGTATAAATCTTTTATCGGTCAGTTGAATGTTAATCCATCTATTAAAGAAAATATCAATGTGGTGTAGGAAGAGATTGAAGAGCTACAAAATAATGCAATATATATCCATATGTTCCATCATGATCAAAATGGAAGGATAAATTATGAAATCATGTATGCATTCTATACAACAAAACTTTTTATAATGAATTGTGAGATGAATCTCATAGTTGTTCATTTTCAGTTAATCATGGAAGTATGAAGATGAATAATGAATTGGACTAATATTTTTTGGGGATGGAATGAATAGATATATCACAGATTTTATATATTGATTGATGTTATGTCAGTATGTAAAGAATGAGAGAGGAAAAAATTTAATAGGATGTTATACCCATTACTCATACCATAATGGAAATGGGAAAACAACACCATGGATTGTATCATCAGACTCCAAAAAAAATCTAAATGGAATAATGTTATATGGTTTTTATTTATCATATAAGTAAGTCATCACACATCCTCACAATTAAAGAATAATTAAATATTGATCATATTCATAGAAAATATATTATGGATTTTGATTTTTTTCTTATAGTAAAATATTCCACGTTGTCTGATCAAGACCAATGATATACATTGATGATTGTGAAATGACATCAAATTTCATTGGATATGGAGCAATGCATTAACCCTATATATCATCCTCAAATAGATGGCCAGATTGATTGGCAAATTATAACCCTAATGTACATGATACGATCTTATTTCATTGATTTCATAGGTTGTTGGGATCAACACCTTCCTCTATTTGATTTTATATTAATAATGTCTATCACATGGGAATTTAGATTCCTTATTTCAGAATCATATAGTTTTCCTTTCTTTTATCAAATAAATTGTGTCTTGATCTTTGACTGAGTAACCACCTATAAAAAACATGACAATTTAGATTGATATTTTTAATCCATAAATTGAATGAAGTGTATAAAACAAATATTTTGGAACGAATATGGATTAATATAGCTATTGGTACCTAATAAGAAGGATGAAAATTTATATATTGTTATATTTATTTAGCTACACATCAAGGAACCTCATATTTGAATGAATTGTTATCTTGAATAAAGGTAGCATGATCTACAATTTGATGTTCAGGAGAAGATGTTTCTTTGAATGTACCTAGGGAATAATTTAATGAGATATGGATATAATCTAAATAATACATAGTTATATCATTACAATTGAAATTATTGATCATATTAGGTTGGTATCATATTCTTTGGTGCTTCTACTAATCCTGTCTAATGTTCCCAATGTGTTCGATGTATCTCTCATAAGGAAGTACTTACCTAAACTGTCAAATGAACTAATATTATAAGTCATACCTCTAGGGAATGATATTTCTTATGAAGAACAATATGTTGAGATTATAGATCAAATATTGGTTGTTAATGAATACAATACAACTCACATGTTCAACGTTTTGTTGTGAAACCACATGTTTTTTGAAGCTACGTGGGAACCTAACGATATGATGTGTTAGAATTATCTTACTATATGGGTATAAAAGAGAGAAAATTTGATGGATAAATTCATTTTATATGGGGTGTAATGTGACAACCTGATATTTTATGTAATAGTTTTTTCAATAAATTTAATTCCTTCTATAAATTTATTTATAAGAAAGATCGTGTTTTATTAAAAGATGAAAAAAACTATATTATTAATTAAAAAGGACCATTATTACATAATCGTTTAGAATGAAAACAAGGATTATAAAAAAATAATAAATATTAATTATAATTTATATTTATAAAGAATTCGTTTTGATAAAAAATTATTTTATTTTCTATAAATACTTTATATGTTTTTCAAATACTTATTTTTCAAAAGAATAATTTTTTTATTACTAATTCTTAAAAATAATAAAATTTCAATTGAGAATTTTTTTAAATTTAAATTATAAAAATAAAATTTATTCATTAAATCATAATTTAAAAGTTATTAAGGGTAAATATTATGATATTTTTTAAAAAATATTTCTTTTTAGAAGAATAGTTTATAATATTGGTTTTATTAAAAAATGTATTTTTTTAACTAATATATGAATTTTTGTTTTTACATAATACATATACTAAAACAATTTTTTTAAAATAATTTATAAAATATTATAATTTATTTAATTATATTTATTTTTTAGTTCAATTTTGATATTATTTTTTTAATTTTTTTGTTCATCTCATAATTGGAAAACTGATTTCTCATCACAATTATGTGTCTAATTTTAAATTAAATTATGTCACGTTGATGAGTCTTTTTTTAGATAATGTATAATATAATTATAATAAGAAATATTTATTTTATATAATATGTCATAATAATTGTTTTAGTCATATTTAATTGTATAAAAATTAAAAAATATTTGTAGGATTTAAGGTAAATTTGGCTATACTAGGGGTTAAAAATAGAAAAGGATTAAAAATGACCCATATCAGGTTCAAACCATGTACCATAAAAAATACATACAATTTCATCTATAAGGATTAATTATAGAAGATATTTTGGGTTTTACAATATGAATAATGTTGGCACACATAATTCTTTTCAAAAGCAAAAAGTTGGTCCTCTCCCCCATATACAAAACACCACCCCTTATCCTATCCACCTCAAACATGAAACACCATTTTTATAATTAAATATAAATAAATATAATACATAAATAAATTCATAAATACTATATTCCCTATTCAAATCATAAATTCGATCATGCAGGGAATTATTTTTAACCTAAATAGGTTTTCTAAAAAATATGTATTGTTTTTAACTATGTATTTTTGTTTTACTTATTTTATAAGTACTTAAAATATTGTTAAATTATTATGATATAACATAAATCTAATCTAATATATATTTATATTTTTTGATGAATATTTTATACTATATATCCATACCCTCCTCCATAAATTAGGAAACAAAACCATCGATCATGTGTACGACAGACTACCTCCTCACGAACTAATCATATTAATTTTCCATAACCACCCATCACATTTGAATATTATGATGAATTAAATGATTATAAATAATTTTTAAGAAATTAATATAAATAATTAATTATTATATCACACATATCTTTATAAATTACATTATGTGGGGATGCGATAATGTCACTCGTGTGTGAGGCGTAATGAAGCCTCCTGAAGCGATATGACATATTCACACACAACATGGAAGGTAATATGGATGGGTATAACAAAACCAGGTGATATATATAAAATAAAATTTATTATTTAATATTAATATATTATTTTTAATTATTTAGTTCAACCTTTCAAGAATATTGAATCAACATTTATGCATATAAACAGACAACCACCTCAATGATCGGTGCATATCTTATTTTTCCTATAACATTTATTGAGGAATATAAATAAATATATACTATATATTTATATATGATATTATTAACAAGGATTACATTCTAGATATGTAGAAATAATGAACAATTTTGTCAGACCAAAGTTACATAATCACGACATACGTGAAAAACAAAGTCGTTATTACCGGAATCATAATTTTAACAAGTAATTGTTAATATATTGGTGATAAATTTGTAGAAGTACATTAGAAATTATATTATATATAAAATTATAGTATTATATATTTATATAATTTTATATTAAGTATAAAAGATAATATATAAATTTTGAGGTAAGATGAACATATGGTAATGTATTTTTCTCCCATCCTGTCTACTTTGAGACATATGTTTTGTTCTGAAGTGTGATGGATTTCATAATTTTAATTTCTATGTTTTTTTAATATTTAAAAATAAATAATGTTTTATAGAAATTATAAAAAAAATATATGGCACAATAATTTATTATAATCATGTAGCAAAATTTTATTTAACGTAGAGTTATTTTAGATTATTATTTTATTGAATTTTATATGAATGAGTTTAATTTCAGAATATTACATACTATTTGAATATTTAAATATTTAACTCAAATATTATTTTAATATTATAAGATTTATTATTTTTTTTAGTTTTTTATAAAAATTATGTAATATATTTTTGTAATTTTATTATTTCTTGGGAAACTAGTCATTTAGTATTTTCATACATAGATTTTATAAAATTAATTTTAACATTAGATAACAAAAAATATATATTTTTCTAATATGTATAATTATTTTTATTTTACAGTTTTATTTTTTATGAATATAATGATTTGAGATATTTTCTATTTCATGTTATACTTAATATTTAATAATATTTTTTCCCTCTTGAAAAATTTAATAAGAGTAAATGAACTACTCAAAAATACATTAGTCATCGCATTGACTTATATAAAAAGGATTAAAATTATCCTAAAGTATGATTAATATAAAGTGAACCAAATGTGATATAATATTTACTATTTTCCCACATGTGATTACTAAATTGATCACCTTCGATTATTCCAATTGTGGTTTCCAACTATTATTAAATAACATGCTTCTAAGAGATGAATGTGATTTAAAAAGTCATAAATCGTAGCTATGAATGTTAAAAAAAGAATTGAAGTATAACTTCTCAAGACACAGAATCCATAAAAAAAATAAATGATAAATTTAAGAAAATCATGTTATATTTGATTTAGTAGGCTTGATTAATGAATTATTCACCATGGGAGATTTAATAAGGGTGATTAGTTATTGGTTCTAGAATAAATGGTGGAAAGTGGTTAGAATAAGTTAATTTTATTTATAAGGAATAACCTAGTGAAATCATGTTTTATATGATTTTTGAAACCTAATGTTATGTGATTGAATAAAACAGTTCTCATAAATAATTGAAATATAGTTGAAAAGGGATTTTTCTGTTAGTTACGGAAGGAGGTTATATTATTGATCAATAGTGAAGAAAATATTTGTTTGATTTAACTATTTTAATTCTAAAGGATAAAAGTTATTTTTATTTCTTTAAGAAACACCGTTTTCTAGTAAATTTCTGAACTTACTTTTTACTATGTGTAAAATCATAAATATTTTATTGTATTATTACTTCCAAACTGATAAAATATGATATAATTATTTAAAATATTCAAAATTTATTAAAAAATTAACAATTTGATTCATTTTATCATAATGTGAGATGTTTATTTACTATTTTACATCATATGATTCTGGAATTTTTAAAATGTGACATAATTTTTTCCTTTTATTATTATAATATTAATAATTTAATACAACAAGGATTATAGTCATTCACTAGATTGAATTAGATATGATATTTTGATTTTCATTCATCGAATAAGGAGTTTCTGATAAAATACCTCAATCTAGTTTGAAAATGTAATACTCATTTGATTTTGAGATAAAATATCTTCTAAAATATGATGTTTTTTACTCCTTAAGACTAGATAATGAATCATTTTCACGTTAAAAGAGATTGAAATCCCACATTTTTTATTTAATATTTAAAATTTTATTTATTAAATAACTTATTTTTTGGTAACATTATATTAACAATGTAACATCCCAACCCATCTAATTGGCTTGACAGGGCGAAGGAATTCTACTTTGTATTAAGTGACATTCCCAATGTGCTAATGGATAGAAATATATGATGAGGGGTTCAAGAATAATTTAGGGTATGATATACCCATGATATAAAGCTATAAAACCCAACAATACACTATCAATAAACTACATGATGCATGTCGACAAAACAACCAAAACCATACATTACCCAAAAAGAAACAAAATTAATCCATTACAAATCCACATTCCATAAACCACAAAAATAAAAACCAGAGTACCAAACAAAAGACAACATAAAAAGAACCCATGGATCTAGGGAACCATCTATAGTATAACGACCCATACTTTACATACATTGTTATTACTTCAGAATTGAAGCACACTTATTACAACATATAACAAAACCATGAAAGGACCGTAGAGGTATAGTGTCTTTAGAAACTGGGAAACATAAACAACTGGTTCATAAAGCATCTACATTGTCTCCCATTTATTTCATCATATCTAGAGCCCCTTTTGGCATATCCTACTTAATAACCTTCTTCCGGACCTGGGGGAAAGAAAACATACAAACGGGTGAGCTCAAAGGCTCAGTAAGGGTAAACAAAATAAAAATCAATCACATCATATTCATAAGAACATAACATTTTGGAAATCTTAACCTGCAAAAGAAATCATAATTTCATAACATTGGATAAATCATGGCAGTGAAATGTAATCACAATAATCATAACTTAAAACATGAAACTTTGTATCATACACACATTATCCTAGAGAATCATTTATTATTAGTCAAGACTCATTTCCAAGACTATCTTAGTGGACAAAGTCCATTTCTGAACCTGGTTAACTCCTCATTTCAGTCCTGTTTCACTGAACCAGTTTAACCTGCCGTTCCAGCCATGTCTATCTCATGAGATATAAAATCTTTACCCAATGCATTGGAGGGAGATATAGGTCCCACCCATCTCATAATGATACCATTCTTATGTGTGCCACAAAATCAAAAATCATACATCATTGCATAACCCATGTAATAAAAACGGGAATCTTAAACATCATGCCATCATAATATAATCCATATAAGATAAAAGGACATCATAAAAATAATTCCATCATAACATAATCAAATCAATGTAAAAAAAGGGACAGAAACAGAACCCTTTATTATCTTATATGGAAAATAACTTTGATAAAACACTTGAACTCCATTCTTGAGGAAAATATCCTTTCAACCTCAAAACATTTTTCCTTTCTTAACATGTCATACAATTTTATACTAAAATAAGTTGATTAAAAATAAACATGAAAAATTTTAAAGTAAGATTCTTGTAAATAATGTTTTGAAAATCCATTCATTCCGTATAAGTTAAAAAAACATTCTTCTCGTACTTTTGTCGGAAAAGTCAAAAAGTACCTCGTATGAAAAACGACAAAAGATTCCATTCATATCCTTTACTAAAAACACACCGAAGGGTAAAATTGGGTTTAAACAGTTGTAGGTGGATGGAAACAATATTACATATTGAGGGAACATGGACGTGGATGATAAAATACACCCCAGTAAATACCAAAGTATAACCAATCTCGGATAAAAATGAGATTGTGATATTTTCCCTTACCTTAGGTCCGATTTTCTTCATAAGTGTATGAACCTCCTGTAAAATGATTTAAATAATGTTATTGACTTATTCCAGAATCATAATTATTGTTATGATATCATATATGGTCATATTCTTAGCTTCTTATTAGTAATATTTCATTACTACTTGTTATTCAGGTGTTTATTACGTTTTGTTCTTATGCGTGTTTTGTCGAATATATTTTTATTCTTCTCTTTAGGTTATAGATACCTCATTTACAGAATGGTATTAGTGTAATATATATCATATTCATTCATTCAATTCATTTATATAATCATTATGCAATGAAGATCATGTATAACGAGTCGCATCACATCGTGGAGACGGTATTCCGTACGTACGCACGAGCGATGATATCGTTCCCATGATCGTGGAATTGTATTGGAGTGTATGTATACTATTTAAGAATCAATATCACTTTAAAATAATCATATTTAGTTATTATTTACACCATTATACCCATCCATGTAAGGTGGTGGGAGAAAATAGATTACACCACGGTGTGGAGACGATATTCCGTACGTACGCACGCGCGGTGATTTCATTTTCCATAGGATGGATAGATGGTGAAATAGGGTTGTTTCATACTTATAATAATATATCCGTATATGAGTGATACTTATGTTATTACTTCATAATGAAGCAACTAAAGAAGAAGAAGAAGTGGAAGAAGAAATAAAGATGAAAGAATCGGTAACGGACATTACCTATTCTTTGAAGCGCTTCTTTGAGACTTCATTTTAAGGCACTAAGATTGGTCTTTGAAGAAGACCAGGACCTCCAGGATGTCTCTAGGGAAGTGGAGAGGAGAAATTTTCAGGTTTTGGCCGAGCATGAAGGCTCAATGTGGGGTGAGGAAGAGAGGGAGGAGGTGCCCTTTTATAAGGGAGGAGAGGGGCACCTTTGGAATAACTAAAAATATTAATTTATTATAAAGTCAAATTCGGTTTTTAATAGCTCCAAATTGATATATTTCGAAGATAAGGTTGGATGGGTCTAAATCCTTTCATCAAATAGAATTTAGACAAGTTTAGGTCATTATATTAACCTTATCGTTTAGTTTTAACTCTTAGTTAATTAGATTGACATTTACCATGTCACTTTGTATTTTTATATTATATAGTTAATAAACATACCATATATATCCAAGCGACCCCCAAGTGTTCCATTAATGATACACCTATCATGATATAAGTATCTTGTCCGAACCTTATATTTTTAGGAATAAAATAACAATCAATAATATAATATTTGTTTTAAAAACTATTTTATGTCAATTTTAAAACTATTTAGTAATTGATTTTTTTGAAAATCATTACAGAATTATTAGTTCTAAAAAAGTTAATTAAATCAATAATAACATGTCATATTAACATAGAAAATTATCATAATTCATGAAAAGTCTAAAATTACATTTATTTGGGTATTTATAACATCAATTATGTCAATATTTCATTAATAAGATAATCACTGCATCATCTTTGTGTCGTAAATAAATTAAATTATTTAATTTCTAAAAATGACAAATAAAATACCATTATGTAGGAAATCATTTTATCTTTCTAATTAATATTTATAGTTGAATTTATCTTATGTATAACCCTATATTAAAAATTATTTACTTATTAAACTTTGATTTTAACTATTTTAACCCTTCTTTAAATAAATTAATAATAAATGTCCAAATCTAATCCAAGTGGGCCTAAACGGTCATATTTTATTCCTAAGGTTGTTTTTGGTCGAATTAAACTTATCCAATAGAATTAGGACATGTGTTTGGGTAATAATAATATCATTTTACCCTTAATTACCCAATTTACTTTTAACCGTGGTAAATAAAAGTAAAAAGTTACTATTCACCAAAATTATTTTCATCTCATTAAACAACATTTTACTTACTGAAATCAACCATGTCTCTAGGATTTTTGAAATTCCACTCACATAAGTGGTAAAATTATGTTTTATGAAAAAATCAGTTTTTTTAACTACCACTTAGTGGTTTCACTATTCATCAAAAAATGAAAGTTTCCAGAAAAATACCAAAAATTAGGCCTAAGCTATATTTGGTATTATGAATTCAAAAATGATGTCTATTCTACCAAATTCAAAACACATTATTTTCATTAATTTATTTAAAAATTAATTCTCGTCGTCAAAACAAATAGCGTGTTTTTAAGAGATAATAACTATCAAAAGATTGACACTTGTTTATGTTTGGTTTAAATGTGAAATTACATTCAATGACCAAAACTGTATTAAATGGTAAAAATATATTATAAATATACTTTAAAACCACTCAAATTAATAATTTATCACTATTAATTATTTTGATTAAAAAAGTTGTTTTTAATTAAAATTTAATAATTTTCACTATTCATCAGAATATGAAAGTTATCCGAAAAGTACCAAAATATCACCCTAAGCTAATTTCGATATTCCAAATCCAAAAATGAAGTCCATTTTGAAAAATAAAATTTAAAAAATTTCAAAAAGTGGTTATTACTATTCATAACGGCTAGTTTAATTATATTTTAATAGCATATCGTTGTTTAGTGAAACTCGGTATTGCGTACGACGCAAGCTATCGAGGAAGGCCACAATTGCGTGTAAAGAAATCCAAGCTAATGTTGTGTGTAGTGAAAGATTCCTTTGATGATTTATATAACATAAAAACAAAATATTTCTCATAAAATTTTTGGGTGTTACATTCTACCCCCCTTAAAATGAATTTCGCCCTCGAAATTCGTCACTTTGTAACAAAAAGACGAGGATACCTCTCCCTCATCATATCCTCAAGCTCCCATGTAGCTTCTTCTAATTGGTGGTTCCTCCATAAAACTTTCACCAAGAGAGTGGTCTTGTTCCGTAGGACTTTTTCACTACGATCTAGAATCTCTATCGGCCGTTCTTCATAAGAAAGATCTTTCTCCAGCGGTACAACTTCTGAGCTGAGTACATGTGATGGATCAGGTATGTACTTTCTCAGGAGAGATACATGGAACACATCGTGAACTTGAGAGAGATTCGGTGGAAGCGCCAATCGGTAAGCTACCTTTCCAACACGATCCAGTATTTCGAAAGAACCGATATATCTAGGGCTCAACTTCCCCTTCTTTCCAAATCTCATGACCCTCTTCTAGGGAGATTTTCGTAAGAACACTTTATCACCCACTTCAAACTCTAGGTATTTTCTTCGATTGTCGGCATAAATTTTCTGTCGACTCTGAGCTGCTCTTATTTTTTGTTGAATAGATCGGACCTTTTCTTCCATCTCATCAACAAGATCATGTCCTAATAGCTTTCTTTCCCCAACTTCATCCCAGCAAGTTGGAGTCGTGCATTTCTTTCCATAGAGAGCTTCATAAGGATCCATCTGAATACTGGAGTGAAAGATATTTTTATAAGAAAATTACACCAATGGTAGGTGTTGATCCCAACCACCTTTGAAATCCATAGAGCAAGCTCTCAATATATCTTCTAGAGTTTGAATTGTTCTCTCAGACTAACCATCTGTCTGAGGATGATAAGCAGTGCTGAAACTAAACTCTGTATCCAGAGTATGCTGAAGACTTCGCCAGAACCTTGAGGTAAACCTCGGATCCCGATCAGATATAATAAAAATTTGTACTCCATGCAATCTTACCACTTCCTTTACATATATACTGGCAACCTGATCCAGAGAGAAATCCTCTCTAATAGAAATGAAGTGTGCAGACTTTGTAAGACGATCAACTATGACCCAGATAGAATTATTGCCTTTGGATGTTTTAGGAAGTCCGGTGAAAAATTCCATAGTGATGTTTTCCCATTTCCATTCAGGTATGGGTAATGGTTGTAACATCCCCTTAGACTTTTGTCTCTCAGCTTTAACTTTCTGACAAACCAAGCATCGAGAGACATATTCAACAATATCTCTTTTCATTCCATCCCACCAGAAGTACTCTTTCATATCCCTATACATCTTCGTGCTTCCCATATGAATAGAGAATGATGAACTATGAGCCTCATCCAGTAGCTCCTTCTTTAATTCCGGGATGGGAGGAACACAAACCCGATTCCTGAACTTTATTATCCCATCACAATCAAGGTTGAATTCAGGAACATTTCTCACCTTCTTTTGTAACTCTACATCTTTTTTCTGTGCCTCTTTAATATTCACATGAATAGATGGTTGAACATTCATTTGAGAAAGATATGATTTCCACCATTCCATTATAATTCCAACATCCATCCTTTGTAATTCCATAAATATTGGATCTTTTGTGATCCTCATCATGGATAAATTGGCATGGTCTTGTCGACTTAATGCATCTTCCACCTTGTTTGCTTTCCCAGGGTGGTAATGAATTGAGCAGTCGTAATCCTTAATCACCTCCAACCATCTTCTTTGGCGCATATTCAGCTCCTTTTGTGTGAAAATATTCTTTAAACTTTTATGATCAGTATAAATGTCACACCTTTCTCCATAAAGATAATGCCTCCAAATCTTTAATTCAAAGATTACCGTAGATAACTCCAAATCATGAGTTGGGTAATTTTGCTCATGGATTTTCAATTGTCGTGAGGCATAAGCTATCACCATATCATTTTTCATGAGAAAACACCCCAATCCCTTCTTAGATGCATCACTATAGATCACAAAACTTTCTCCACTACAAGGTAGTGTGAGCACAGGTGCACTGGATAACCTTCTTTTCAACTCCTTGAAATTCTCTTCACATTCTTCCGTCCAAACAAACTTAACTCCTTTCCGAGTCAACCTGGTGAGTGGATTAGATAATTGTGAAAAATCTTTCAAAAAATGTTGATAATATCCACCCAAATCAAGAAATCTTCGGATCTCAGTTACTGTTGCTGGTCTCGACCATCTTTCGATAACCTCTGTTTTTGCTGGATCCACAGATATCCCCTCTTTTGAGATTATGTAACCCAAAAATGAAACTTTTTGAAGCCAAAATTCACACTTGGTAAATTTGGAATAAAGCTTATCCTTTCTCAAGGTCTTTAATATAATTCTCAAGTTTTCTTCATGTTCTTCCTTGCTCTTTGAATATACAATAATATCGTCTATAAAGTCAACCACAAACTGATGAAGATAGTCTCTAAAGACTCTATTAATCAGATCCATGAAGATAACAGGGGAATTAGTAAGACCAAACGACATCACTATAAATTCATAGTGTCAATACCGTATATGGAAAGCCGTCTTTGGTATATCCTCCCTTTTGACCCTTAATTGATGATACCCTGAATGAAGATCAATTTTGGAAAATTATTGAGCTCCGCGTAGTTGGTCAAATAAGTCATCAATGCATGGGAGATGATATTTATTCTTGATAGTGATCTTGTTAAGTTCTCGATAAACAATGCAGAGTCTCATTGATCCATCTTTCTTCTTAACAAATAGAACAGGTGCTCCCCAAGGTGACGCACTAGGGCGTATGAATCCCTTATCAAGATTCTCTCGGAGTTGCTTCTTCAATTCCTACAACTTAATTGGGGCCATTTTATAAGGTGTTTTGAAATAGGTAAAGCACCTAGTATGAGTTCTATTGAAAACTCAACTTCACGATTTGGTGGAAGACCTAGAAATTCCTCTAGAAATACATTATCAGACTCCCGTACAACGTGCATATTTTTAATCGTGAGTTTCTCACCAACCATTTGAGATAAACAACCTTCATTCAGTGGAATCAAGACCCATAAGATGGAAGAAATTTCCACTGGAAGGTTATGTTCATCCTTGCATCGATAGACGATCATAGATTGATCTAAAATATAAAATGTGACTTCCCTTCTTTGGCAATTGATATGAGCTCCATATAAAGAAATCCAATCCATTCCAAGAATCACATAAAATTCCACTATAGGGAGGATCAAAAGATTTGCAGGAAGCACTTTCCCACAAACTTCAATCGGAGAAGAATTATAAACTTTTGATGCGACTGTTGTGCCATTAGGGGTTGCCAAAGCTAACTCAACATCTAATTGTTGAGGTAATACAGTGATACCCTTATAAAATTCTTCAGAAATAAAAGAGTGGGTGGATATAGAATCAAATAAAACATTTTCTACTTTAGAGTGTATGGTTAGTGTACCTTTCACCACACCGTTATCGTACTCCACATCGCTGATAGAAATTGCATGTGACTTCCCTTGGTCTTTAGCCTTAAGAGTTTGTTGACATCGATCATCATCATCAACCCTTGGATTTGGGCATTTATTGGCATACTGCCCCATCTCCTTGCACTTGAAACATTGAAGTATAGTATGTTCATTCTGTGTATCCCTTCCTTTGTTTGCATCCTTAGACATCTTCTTCCTATCATTGTGGCATTCAAATTCCTGATGACCTTCCTTTCCACATTTGAAACATTTACTTGTCCCTTTAAGACAACTCCCTCCATGTTTCTTTCCACACTTTGAGCATAAGGTAAAGCTCATCTTCTTTTCAGTGTGCTCTTTTGATTTTCCTTTGAATTCCAATTTCCTCTTCTTATCAAATCCATATGACTGATGGGTTACTCCAATCTCCATTTCAACTTTGAGAGAACATCGTACGATTTCCTCGTAACTATTTAAGTCCCTTATGGCTAAGGCCCTTCGAAGACTTGGTTTTAAGCCACTAAAGAATCGATCTATCTTACTATTAGGTTGGATAATAATACCAGAAGCGTACCTTGAAATTCTTGTAAAATTTGCTTCATAGGTACCAACAGATTCATCATCCTTTTGCTTCAGTTAAAGAAACTATTTCTCCATCTTTGTTCGGAGAATATTAGGGAAGTACTTATTGTAAAATAAGTTCTTGAACTCATCCCATTCCATGGACTCAATTTCATCCCTTTTCCTCATATTCTTAATAAGATTCCACCATTGATCAGCATCCCCTTCCAAACGATACACTGCTAGGATGACTTTATCATGTTCAGAACATTGAGGAATTGAAAATATCTTTTCAGTAGTACTAATCCATTATTCAGCAACTAATGAATCAGTAGACCCGCTGAAAGAAGGTGGACGCTAACCCATGAAGGATTCAACAGAATGTTACTCTTTCCTTTGCTCGTTTGGAAGTCCTGCATGATTCATAGATTTAGAAAGTGTGTGAGCATGGCTACAAGATTTTTCATTCCATCTCCCATAGCGTTTGGTTGCTCAGGGGGACAATCATTGCCTTGCCCGTCGCATTCCACATTAACACGGTTCCTTCGGGTTCCATCCATTGACTAAAACCAAGAAGAATAGTGTGAGCACCACTAATTATAATAGGAAAACCACATAATCAAGAATAAAATTTCACACTTAAGGTCTTATCCTAGGATATTCATGGTCATTTCTAAAACACTAAGATTGTGTTCTATTCTTAGAATTATCCTTAGGGTTCTTACTAAGGCTTTCACATCCTAGTTTCCAAAGGTTGACTATACCTTTCCTCTGATACCAACTATAACAAACCATACTTTACACACATTGTTATTACTTCAGAATTGAATCACACTTATTACAACATATAACAAAACCATGAATGGACCGTATAGGTATAGTGTCTTTAGAAACTGGGAAACATAAACAACTGGTTCATAAAGCATCTACATTGTCTCCCATTTATTTCATCATATCTAGAGTCCCTTTTGGCATATCCTACTTAATAACCTTCTTCCTGACCTGGGGGAAAGAAAACATACAAAAGGGTGAGCTAAAATGCTCAGTAAGGGTAAAAAAAATAAAAATCAATCACATCATATTCATAAGAACATAACATTTTGGAAATCTCAACCTGCAAAATAAATCATAATTTCATAACATGGGATAAATCATGGCTGTTAAATGTAATCACAATAATCAATATTTAAAACATTAAACTTTGTGGAATACACACATAATCATAAAGAATCATTTCTTATTAGTCAAGACTCATTTCCAAGACTATCTTAGTGGACAAAGTCCATTTCTGAACCGAGTTCACTCCTCGTTTCAGTCCTGTTTCACTGAACCGATTTAACCTTTCGTTCCAGACATGTCTATCTCATGAGATATATAGTCTTTACCCAATGCAATGGAGGGAGATATAGGTCCCATCCATCTCATAATTATACCATTCTTATGTGTGCCACAAAATCAAAAATCATACATCATTGCATAACCCATGTAATAAAAATGGGAATCTTAAACATCATGCCATCATAACATAATCCATATAAGATAAAAGGACATCATAAAAATAATTCCATCATAACATAATCAAATCAATGTAAAAATAGGGATTGAAACATAACCCTTTATTATCTTAGATGGAATTTTTTTTGATAAAACACTTGAACTCCATTCTTGAGGAAACTATCCTTTCTACCTCAAAAACATTTTTCCTTTATTAACATGTCATAAAATTTTAAACTAAAAGAAGTTGATTAAAAATAAACTTGAAAACTTTTAAAGTAAGCTTCTTGGAAATAATGTTTTAAAAATCCATTCATTCCGTATAAGTTAAAAAAACATTCTTCTCGTACTTTTGTCGGAAAAGTTAAAAAGTACCTCGTACGAAAAACGACAAAAGATTCCTTTCATATCCTTTACTAAAAACTCAACAAAGGGTAAAATTGGATTTAAACAATTATTGGTGGATGGAAACAATATTACATATTGAGGGAACATGGACGTGGATGATAAAATACACCCTAGTAAATACCAAAGTATAAACAATCTTGGATAAAAATGAGATTGTGATATTTTCCCTTACCTTAGGTCTGATTTGCTTCGTAAGTGTCCGAACCTCCTGTATAATGATTAAAATAATGTTATTGACTTATTACATAATCATAATTATTTTTATGATATCATATATGGTCATATTCTTAGATTTTTATTAGTAATATTTCATTACTACTTGTTATTCAGGTGTTTATTACTTTTTGTTCTTATGCGTGTTTTGTCGAATAAATTCTTATTATTCCATTTAGGTTATAGATACCTAATTTCCATAATGGTATTAGTGTAATATATATCATATTAATTCATTAAATTCATTTATATAATCATTATTCAATGAAGATCATGTAGAATGAGTCGCATCACATCGTGGAGACGGTATTCCGTACGTACGCACGAGCGATGATATCGTTCCCATGATCGTGGAATTATATTGGAGTGTTTGTATACTATTTAATAATCAATATAACTTTACAATAATCATATTTAGTTATTATTTACACCATTATACTCATCCAAGTAAGGTGGTGGGGGAAAATAGATTACACCACGGCGTGGAGATGGTATTCCGTACGTACGCACACGCAGGGATTTCATTTTCTGTAGGATGGTTAGATGGTGAAATAGGGTTGTTTAATACTTATAATAAAATATCCGTATATGAGTGATACTGATGTTATTACTTCATAATGAAACAACTAAAGAAGAAGAAGTGTAAGAAGAAATAAAGATGAAAGAATCGGTAACGGACATTACCTCTTCTTTGAAGCGCTTCTTTGAGACTTCCTTTTAGGGTAATAAAATTGGTCTTTGAAGAAGACCAGGACCTCTAGGATGTCTCTAGGGAAGTGGAGAGGAGAAATTGGTAGGGTTGGGCCGATCTTGAAAGATCAATGTGGTGTGAGGAAGAGAGGGAGGAGGTGCCCTTTTATAAGGGAGGAGAGGGGCACCTTTGGAATAACTAAAACTATTATTTTATTATAAAGTCAAATTCGGTTTTTAATAGATGAAAGTTGATATATTTCTAAGATAAGGTTGGTATGGGTATAAATACTCTCATCCAATAGAATTTAGACAAGTTTAGGTCATTATATTAACCTTATCTTTTAGTTTTAACTCTTAGATAATTAGATTGACATTTACCATGTCACTTTGTATTTTTATATTATATAGTTAATAAACTGACCATATACATCCAAGAGACCCCCAAATGGTCCATTAATGACACACCTATCATGATATAATTATCTTGGCTTAACCTTAGATTTTTAGGAATAAAATAACAATCAATAATATAATATTTGTTTTAAAAACTATTTTATGTCAATTTTAACACTATTTAGTAATTGATGTTTGTGAAAATCATAACAGAATGATTAGTTCAAAAAAAGTTAATTAAATCAATAATAACATGTCATATTAAACTAGAAAATTAGTGGAAGTCATAAAAAGTCTCAAATTACATTTATTTGGGTATTTATAACATCAATTATGTCAATATTTCATTAATAAGATAATTACTGCATCATCTTTGTGTCATAAATAAATTAAATTATTTAATGTCTAAAAATGACAAATAAAATACCATTATGTGGGAAATATTTTTATATTTCTAATGAATATTTATAGTCGAATTTATCTTATGTATAATTCTATATTAAAAATTATTTACTTATTAAACTTTGATTTTAACTATTTTAACCATTCTTTAAATAAATTAATAATAAATGTCCCAATCTAATCCAAGTAGGGCCTAAATGGTCATATTTTATTCCTAAGGTTGTTTTTGGTCGAATTACACTTGTCCAATAGAATTATCACACATGTTAGGGTAATAATAATATCATTTTACCCTTAATTACTTTATTTACTTTTAACCATGGTAAATAAAAGTAAAAAAGTTACTATTCACCAAAAATTAATTTCAACTCATTGAACTACATTTTACTTACAGAAATCAACCGTGTCTCTCAGATTTTTGAAATTCCACTCACAAAAGTGGTAAAATTATGTTTTATGAAAAATTCAGTTTTTAACTACCACTCAGTGGTTTCACTATTCATCAAAAAATGAAAGTTTCCAGAAAAATACAAAAAATTAGTCCTAAACTATATTTGATATTATGAATTAAAAAGTGAAGTCTATTTTTCCAAATTCAAAACACATCAGTTGCATTAATTTATTTAAAAATTAATTCTCGTCGTCAAAACAAATAGCGTGTTTTTAAGAGATAATAACTATCAAAAGATTGACACTTTTTTATGTTTGGTTTAAATGTGAAATTACATTCAATGACCAAAATTGTATTAAATGGTAAAAATATATTCTAAATATACTTTAAAACCACTCAAATTAATAATTTATCACTATTAATTATTTCGATTAAAAAAGTTGTTTTAATTAAAATTTAATAATTTTCACTATTCATCAGAATATGAAAGTTATCCGAAAAGTACCAAAATTTCACCTTAAGCTAATTTTGTTATTCTGAATCCAAAAATGAAGTCCATTTTGAAAAATAAAATTTACAAAATTTCAAAAACTGGTTATTACTATTCATAACGGCTAGTTTAATAATATTTTAATAGCATATCGTTGCTTAGTGAAACTTGGTATTGCGTACGATGCATGCTATCGAGGAAGGCCGCAGTTGCGTGTAAAGAAAGCCAAGCGAATGTTGTGTGTAGTAAAATATCCCTTTGATGATTTATATAACATAAAAACAAAATATTTCTCATAAAAGTATCGGGTGTTACATATAGCTCTACACCAAAGTCCATGCTCCATGCACTAGAACATCACTGAAGAATCTTGTTGAACCGCTAAGAAAATGAGATGCTTTTCTCTTACCCATTTCCCAGAATAAAATATCTACAAAAGCACCTAAGTTCCAACGCAGGGGTGGGTAATAATACTTAATAGGATTTCCCCCAATGACTCCCCTAAACACTCCACTAGGATAATACTGTTAGGACATTTATATAAAATAGATTATAAAAACATTCAATAGTGAAAAAACATAAAACAAAAAAAAAACATAACCATACCATGCAATGAAAAAAAGGAAATACACAACCAAGCCACAATCCATATAACCATCACACATTAGCACAACAACTTCTATATTTTCAATGAAATGTACAACAATGCAACCATTACGATGGGACATTCCCCATTCCGTTCACCCTATTCCCAACTAGTGGTTCTTCCCGAACACTATATGTAAGGTCGGTTATTCCAACCACTATCTTTCACATCATATAGTGTCACTTCACACCCAATTACACACAACCACCTCAATCCATAAAACATAAACAACCAATATGAACAAGGCACTAAGGACACACAATAAGCACACAACCATTTCTAACACATGCAAATTCAATTCAATAAATCACCCATTTATTCAAAACACCCTTTAACCAAAATTCCATTCCCAGTCACATTTCAATATATAAAACCTTTATTGAAAACAATCTTTTATAATTTTTTCATAATTAGATACTAATTATTTTAAAATCGACATTTTAAAATCACACAATAAAGCCCCTATTGCAACAATTAACCATTTTCCCCAAAAAATCATCCCCAAATGGATTTCCAACAAGATTCTCACATCGTTATCACAATTAATTTCAATAAATTCAATTTGATAGTTACCAAAACCACTAGTTTTATCAATGTCGAGGGGAATGATAAGCCAACTACCTTTAGGGTTCTAATAAATTTGGTTTACTCGTTATTTCACCCCAATCAGGGAAAATTCTCCACTATAACCCCAATAGACATCATTCCCTTTCATAAAATTCCATAAAATAAACACCCAAAGAAACAAAAACCCAAGATCTATACACAACGAGTGTATATCATAAAAACTGAGTGATATGGAAGAATATATGTTGATAAAACCCCAAGGTGCATAGTGAGGATAATTACCAGATAATAATCACCTCAACCACACAAAAAACCCTTTGAATTGCATCCAAAACAAGCGGGAGATCACACCTAACCCTTGAGAAGAGAAGTACCATGTGAGGCTTGAGTGGGAGAGAGTTATGGTGTTTAAATGGAATTTACTACTATTCTCGGAGTTTTAATAAATCCATTTCTTACGGTCCACTGGTTTAGCTCGTTCGGTTAGAAAAACTCTTCTCTATCCATGCGGCTGCTGTTAGCTCAAAGGGGATCCTCCCACGGTCCACCCCACATGGTTAGACAAACCGTGTGCAATCCATGTCTACCTCACATCCAGCACGATTCATCCCACATGGTTTCTCCAAACCATGCTAAAACCACACATTAATAAAAAGAACTCCGAGGTTTTCCAAAACCATCCGAAAATCTCCCAAACTCATCCAAACTCATCCCAAGAACATTAAACACATAAAAAGGGTTAAAAATGGCTACATACCTTAGACTGGTGGTGATAAATTCTCCCCACCATTAGACATTCCATCCATGGAAAGTTGAGAAACATCACAATGTCAAAAGAGCATGGGCCATTGCTCATCCATCTCTATATCATGATCCCATGTCTCCTCCTAAATCTAACAATACAGACACAAAACCTGAACTAAACTAAGTATTTTACCATGAAAGACATTCTCTTGCCTATCCACAATCCTCAATAGCACGTGAACCCATGAAGCATCCTATTATAGCTCAAATTGATCCCAAAAAATCACATGGTCATGATCTGACTGATTATTTTTTCACTATGACAAATGAAACACATTGTGAACAAGACTAAAATTTGGTGGAAAATCCAAATGATTATCCACCTATTAATTATTATCATGTATCTCAAAAGTTCCAATATACCTTGGATATTACATACCCTACTTCCCAAACCAACAATGTCCCAACCAAGGGGATATTCTAAAACACACATGATCACCCACCCTGAATGACAACAGTCATCGACGATGGTCTGCATATGATTTCAGATGACATTGAGGAATCTCCATAACCTTCCTGATCAAAATAATTTTCTCCATAGTCTCTGGGACAAGGCCCATTCCAATCATTGATCTGTCACCCGTTTCAACCCAACATAGTGGAGAACGACACAAACACCCATATAATTCCTCAAAAGGAGCCATATGTATTGAATTATGATTATAGTTATTATATGAGAACTCCCCCAATGGCATGTTCTTATCCCATGAACAAAAAAAACCCCTAACAGAAGACTTTAATATATCATCCAAGTATTGTATCGTCCATTATGATTATCCCTCTCTCTGCGAATGATACGATGCCCTCATAGTCAACTGTGTCTGAAGGGATTTCTAGAAGAATTTCTATAAATGAAATGTGAAACGTTGATATCTATCTGATACAATCGATACATGAACACCATGAGTATTTAACTCCTCCCGGATATAGATTTTGGACATATCCTCCATAGTATGAGATTCACGAAATTGGATGAAATTGGCCGACTTTGTGAGCCGGTCCACAATCACCCATATGGAATTCTTCTTCCTGACTATTCTTGGGAGACCCATTACCAAATCCATTACTATGTGATCAAATTTCCACATGAGGATAGGTAAAGACTACAAAATTCCTATAGTACCATAATGATCTTCATTAACATTCTATCAAGTCAAGCATCTCGAGTAGAACCAAACCACATCACTCTTCATACCGGCTCATTGAAATGAAGATTTCAGTGGATTTTACATTTTTTTGAATTCTATGATGGACAAACCACCAAAAATTATGATATTTCCTAATAATATCCTAATAAAAATACAATGGTACCACCCTCTGATTCAAAAACACATGACTGAATTTCCATTCAGCTCCCAACCATCAATGGTCTCCCAACCATTGAATTCCCACCTCATCTCCACCCATATAGAATCAGATGCATGTTCCCTTTTAGCCTAACATTTATAGCCTTGAACTAAAAAAACCAGATAGAAGACCACTCAATCACCATGGTTCCCACATTCCAACCGAATGTTGGATATGACAGACATCAACTATAACAAATTTAATGCATGTTTCACTACCTGAGGTTATGATTTTCTACTCAATGCTTCCACCACAAAATTACCCTTACCCGGTGTGTACATTATGTTGAAATCAATCATATGGAGACATTCCATACATTTTTTTCATCATGTTAAAATATCATTTTGATACGATATACTTTAAACTCTTATGGTCAGTAAACACTATAAATTTCGTACCAAAGATATAATGACATTAAATTTTTTCAAGCATCAACCACTTTTGCGAACTCTGAACCATGTGTTGGGTAGTACTTATCATGAAACCTCAACTAACATGATCCCTATGAAACCACATTACCCCACTTCTTGAGAAAAGACCCCAACCTTAATATTGATTCATCACAATACACCATGTACACTTTCCATGCCTCTGGAAAAATCAACATTTGTGATAATGTAAGGAAACACATTAACTCTTTGAAACATTTTCTACATTGCACATCCAATAGAAATGGTATATTCATCCTTGTCAAATTTATCATCGGTGAATCCAATAAAGAGAAATCATGAACAAAATGTTGATAATACCCTACTAGTTCAAGGAAGCTCTATATCCCAAAAAAATTATTTGGCAGTTTCTAGAAGATAACGACCTATATATTTTCTAGTTCAATGGAAACTCCTTCCATAGAAATAACATGGCCACGAAAATAAACCTATTCTACCTAAAAGTAACACTTTGTCAATTTGGAATACATCTTATGATCCCTCAATATCCCCAACTAGATGTCGATGTGTTGCACATGCTCTACCCATTAACTTGAATATACCAATATATCATCAAAAAATACCCCCAAAAAATAATCCAAATATTTCTGAAATTTCAAATTAATCAAAGCCATAAACACTACTAGTTCATTAGTTAGACCAAAGGGCATAACAACATAATTGTAATGGATATATAAACTTTTGAAATCTGAAATCTTAATATCATATTTCCTCATTTGAAATTGATGATAACATGACCTCAAGTCAATCTTGGAGAACCACTGAGCTCCCATCATCTGGTCCAACAAATCATCTATGCGTGGAAATGGATATTTGTTCTTTATCTTATCATGATTAAGTATATGATAATCAACACATGGCGATAATGTTCCATCATCATTTTTAACAAACAAAACTGGCATTTTGCAGAGAGTCGTGCTTGGCTGGATGAACAATTTTTTTCCATCTCTTCAAACTACACATTGAATTCATGCAATTCAACTAGTGCCATTTGATATGACGGATCTGAGATGAGACTTCTCCCTTGAAGGAGATCAATCACAAACTATACTTGTCTGATGGGCTGAAAATCTTAGATTTCTTCAGTAAATACAACCAATAATTGATCCAAAACTACCAGAAGTACACTCATCCCAACAATTTCCACTGATTATAATGTCAATGACTTTAACTAATACAATATTGTGCTAACAATTGGTTCCAATGAATTTGTTGCACCAAGTTTTTTATTCTACTCTCCTTTAAAGAGATGGTCAATGTTGTCCTCTATCGTAAAACATATTGTTCACGGATAGAAATCGATGTCGTCCATAAACCTCGCCAAACAATCCATTCCCAGTATTATGTCATAAGAAGTCATATCACTCACCGGGAAATCCAAAATCAATTCAATGTTGTCACAACTAAGAAACATGGCCTACAGAGGAAAGATCAACACTCTCTTTGACCCAAATGAGTTTTTAGTTTCAAAATAGAAAGTATCATTTCTATCATTATACCCAATAAATCAATGATCTGAGAATATCGAAAATAAGGCGAAGCACATGTATCAAAAAAATCATACATCATTGTGGAATTTAAAAGAATGGTACCATGCATCGTGGATGGTTGCAACTGATCATCCATCATAGCTTGCTAAGCTCCAATCAACTGCTTACCTGCCACATTCTTCTCTTCATTACTCTGTTCTAGAGTCACAATGTTTCTTGAATCACCATAAATAATATTTTTTTGATTCCATTGGGTATACTTCTAACCCCATCTTGTCGTGGTATACGACCTCTTAGACCCCTGAGGAGTTTCACATACAGTTGAAATCTGAGAAATATGACAATAACGTTGAAGATGCCCCATCTCCTTATGATTATGACTTGCTTGAGGATGTGTCAAAAAATCATGCTTGATGAGGCTCTTAGATCCACACTAAAAATATCATCACATGCTCTGAGGCATTAGAGGAAGATTCACTAATCCATTCATCGGATTGTGAGCTCCACTCCCACCATTTAAATAAGTGTACATCTTTCATTTGAACCCTATGTTTGGGTTCCCACTATTTCTCATGGGTACCAACATACTTCCTTCACCTGTAGCCCCCAAAAGATCTTGCTCAACCACTAAAGCTCGATTTACCATTTTCGTGTAATCATCTATACACAAAAATGCTATTTTGGAATGAATTTATTGGTTCAACCTAGCTTTAATAATTAGTTCCTTTAATGATGTACTACCTTACACTTAGAGTGAAACTACAATATGTTTATAAACATAGCCTCATATTCCATTACCAACAAATTAAATTTCTTCAAACTGAAGATATCCATTGTACGTTGAATTATGAACATATGAGGGTATAATTTTATTTTAAACAATACCTCAAAACCCTCCCATGTTACACATAGGTTCATACCAACATGGACTGCAATATCCCACCACTGAATGGAATGATATTGCTTCATATATATGAATTTTTTCACTTTCAGCACTACCGGTGTTCCCAATAACCTAATGTTCAATTCATTCATTACATCCACAATTCAACCCTTTCTGGCTCCGATTCACCCCGAATGAAGGGTGGATTATACCTTTTAAACTAAACCTCATGATTGATATTCCATGGTTCATCTAATTTTTCCCACATTCCACACCATGGAATGCTTTCAAAATACTCTACACTAGATACTGGTTCACCTAGGGCTCGGATGCAACCAAATTTTAAGCAGCTTCCTCTAATTGGTCTCTAAAATGCCTACCTGGTGCCTTTTCTATAAATATAAAAACAACATTAAGTCCCATTAGCTTGACAAGAAAAAGCATTCAATTTTAAATTTGAATTAAATAGAAACTATCAAAACCAGGCAATCCACATGTTCACATTTCCAAAGTAGCTCTATTCTAAAAAATCCACCATGTTTTGAAAACCAACACATTTTCAATATACCACGAATTTCCATGGTTCAAACTCTTTATTTTTGAAAACAATATTATAATTTAATAATATCCACACATTTATAAAACACTATAAATCATTATATGCCTATGAAAAATGCATCCTATTGGGAAGTCATTTCAACCAAGCATGTCGTGCTCATCTCATTTGCTACACCCCTGACAATGAGATATCCAATGTCTAAAAGTGCCTCCAAACACTTATGTTCCAAAATCCCTAGTAACAAGATGTTCAACATAAAAGGGTTAGATACACTCTATTAAGAAATACATTCTAGGTGCCATCAATCATGTGCCTTGCTACCATCCCAAATCAAGGAATAGGCAATGAATAAATGACATAATAAAGACCAAAAATCAATTCCCAAAACCAAACAACTGCTCTCAATTGAAATCCAAGGACCAAAAAATCTAACACCAGTTGTAACATCCCACGATATCTCATTCTTTTGAGGGGGTGGAGTAATGATACATGGAATTAGGAGACGTTCCCAAGTTGTCAAAGGATGTAAATAATTGACGAGGGATTCGAGTATAAATTGGGGAACAATTTTACCTTGAGATAAAACCATCCAACCAAACAATACAATATAAGCTAACCTCTTGATGCCGATCGACAAAACTACCAAACCCATTCATTACCAAAAAGAAACCCAATATAATCCACAACAGTCCAACATGCCAAATTACCACCAAACTAAAAATCTAAGTACCAAATGGAAGATGAAACAACAAGATTTCAAACAACTAGGGCACCATCCATAGATCAACACCAAAATCCACACACCATGCAACTCATCATCACCAATGAATCCTGCTGAACCAACTGAAAAATGTGTTGATTTATTAATACTTGTGTCCCAAAATACAATATCTACAAAAGCACCCATGTTCCAAATAATATGTGAGTTATAATAATCAATTGGATTCCTCCAAATGACTTCACACACACACCACTAGTATAAAACCATTCGCACATTTATATAAAATATTTTATATAAAACATTCAATAGTGAAACAACATACGACCCACTAAACATACCATTATAAATCCAGGAAAAACAAAGGAATGCCACAAGAATTCAATAATCCATATCCCCGTCACACATTAGCACAAAAAATTAGATCTTTTCATAGAAATACACAATAATGAGACCATTACGGTGGGAAATCTGCCCATCCCGTTCACCCCATTTCATTACTAGCGGTGCTTCCTGACCACTATCCTTAATAGAGGTTCCTCCAACCACTATCCATCACCTTTTACAGAGAGACTTCTTTCCCACGTCCACACAACCAAAAGAAATTATAACACTAAATCAACCAACAAACACAAAGCACCAATGTCACACATTTAGCAAACAACCATTTCTAACAACTAACACATCTGCTAAATAAATCGACCATTTATTGGAAACAAAAGTTTTCCAATATTCAATACACAACCACATTTAAATAAAAAACACCTTTATTGAAAACTATATTTTTCAAAACAATCTTCATAGTCAGTCACTAAGGATTTTAAAATCAACATTTTAAAATCACACAACAATGCCCCTTTTATAAAAATAACCCTTTTCCACAAAAATTACCCAAATCATCAGCATTTTGATTTCCATCTAAATTTGAAAATCATTATCACAATTAATTTAAAGTAGAAAAAATTAAGTGTACCCAAATCACATGTTCTAAATAAAAGGAGTTGAGAGATAAGACACCTACCTTTAGGGTTCTGGAAAATTCGACCCACACGCAACCTCACCGCAATCCGAGAAAACACTCCACTAAAACTGTTATAGATCTCCTTAACTATCATAAAGAATTTTTAAAACTAACACCCAAGGAAACAACAACCCTAGTTCTATGCACAATAGGTATTTATCAAGAAATCCAAAATAGAGGGAAGAGTAGATCTATTGAAAACCATAAGGAACTAAGGGAGGAGACTTACTAGAGAAGAATCACCTCAACCACACCAAGAAAACCTTTCTATTTGCTTTAGAAACAAGTGGGAGAGCACCACTAACCCTTGAGAAGAGTAAATTTCAAGTGATTTATGTGAGGGAGAGAGTTTTGGAGTTTATTTTTTAATTACGACTAATCCCATTTTATAGAAAAAATCAACTTTTACAGGCCGCACGGTTAGAAAAACTATGCACTAACCCTACTACTGTTGTTTCCTTGAAGGGGAGCATCACACTGCCCACCCTGAAAAGATAGAAAAACAATGAACAAGTCATTCATACCCAACTACACGCATAGTTCATCATGAATGGTTTCTGCTAACCGTTCTCAAACGATGCGGCCTTAAAAAGGCATCAAAATATTTCAAAACCCTTCTCGAATGCTGTCAAATTCATCCAAAATATTAACAATCACATTAAACACATAAAAATTAATTAACAAAAGCTAAATACCTCAAATCGTGGTTCCACACCAACTTTACATTATTGATTCAGAATAGGAAAATCAATGATTCACTTGTAATGACTTAAGAAATAATTTTATGGTGCCAAATTATTAAGGTCATATATTTGACAAAACAAGATTAATATATTTTTGGATGGTAGACATTAAAAAAATATATTATTCATTTGAATTTCAATATTACTCAATTCCATTAGAAAATACAATAAGGTCGTCATAATTCATAAGTGTCAGGGAGTTTATTATTCAAAATTTTATGTTAATAATAATAATATTTATTATTTATTTATATTTTTTAAAATAAACTTTTATTTTATAGTATATTTTTTTGATTATATAGTTATTTTTAAATTTTAACATATGTTTTAGTTAGTTAACATCCATTCTTTTTTATATTCAATTTTATGAATTTAATATTTAAATATTAAATGTTATATTATTAATTTAATATTCTTGATTATAATTATTTAACTCTTATGGTAGTTATATTCATATTTTATTCTTTTAAACAATTCAGATAAAATAACTTGTTTGTGTTAATCATTGTTTGGTAATTTTACATTTATCATCATGAAACATCCCACACTATAACCATTAATGGTTCAATTGAAATGATTGCAATGATCCCTAAAGCCAACATCCAGATGGCCATAGGTTAGAGACCAGAACTGAGGTTATATCAAACACACATATGAGAGTAATTTCACTCAATATATTTAGGATAATATAAAAACCACAAATAATCATCATATAATTAAATAAATAAACAATATCCCAATAAACCATGTGTAATAAAATGAAAAAGCCTATGAGATTATATATAACATTACATATCCAATATTTGAAACATTTCCCAATAAAAACTCACAAAAAACATCAATGGGATGTTAAAATCCACATTGATCACCAATATCCTAATGGGAACCTAAAAATATGATATATATACACACACACACACAAATTGTGTTTATAATACATTTACAATAAATATTATCATTCCTCAAACTGCTCATGTAATTTTGGAGGGAGAATTATAAATATTCATTATATAAATATTGAAAATAACATATTATATATTCTTGTAATCAATGTTCCTACCATTAGTTATTCTTACTAAATAAAATATGAGTATAATTATCTATCATAATGAAAAACATATATAAATTTTTTCCTCATGCTAACACATTCCTGTAGATCTGATCTTTCTAAACCCTAATATTTTATTCCCCTTCAATCCCATACTAAATATAATGATACCAAAAATCCCTGAAAAAACATAATTTATACATTTTTATATCATAATAACTTCCCAAAAATCACATATTAGACCGTAATAAATTATATCGTTTTCAAAATATTCAACACACCTCATACAATCATTTCATATGTATAAGAACATGTATAATAAAAGTATATTTTATTATTTAAGTCCCCAAACCCCTTATATATATATATATATCATTATTAATGTCCAATATAGTATACATGATCACATTTAATATATAGTAATCCACTATAAATCATTTAATATTGTAGGCACATTACGTCTAGAAGAGAAACTGTGCTTGAAGAGTGGTCCACAATCCATAACCTCTATAACATGGATATTGGTAAGACACCTAGATTGTAATTCCAAATATAGTTGTAGCATTATCATATTAACATAGGTGTTATATCATAATAAAACGTTGAATACAATTATATATAGGTAAAACAAGTCCATCGTAAGGGACCAAATCTCCAAGGATCGACCCTTTGCGTGTTACCAAGGATTGAAGAGCTTCAAAGAAGTCCTGATGGACTTCAGTATTGAGAACTATGATAAAAAACATTCATGACCTGAAATTGGGTTTCATGGAGTTAAATTTTTTACGACCCCATGTAATAGATTTTCAAAATGATAAATGGTGATTCACATTGTATAATATTTCAGGGTTTGAAAAATAAAATAAAATCTAATGTAGCTGAGTTTTCTGTAGAAACTATACTCTATGAATTGAACGATGATAAAGGGGATTATAAATAATGTAATATTCATAAGTTAAAAAGTTATAAAAAAATTCATCTTCTGTGTTTTTCAAACACTACAGCTTTTAATTCACTCCCTCTCTTCCTAGCAGACCCAAAAGTCCCCTCTTCTACATTTTGGAGAACCTATCCATGAGAATATATCATGGGTTCCATCATTGATCAATGGTGACCCAAATATATACAAGGTGTGTATTACTCCATTTTCTATCATGTTCTCCAATTTTTTATGATTTTTTCTCTCATATCCCTTCGGTATTCTATAGTTTTGTCTTACCCATGGATCTAATGGG
Organism: Viscum album; assembly: GCA_963277665.1. Classification (NCBI taxonomy): domain Eukaryota; kingdom Viridiplantae; phylum Streptophyta; class Magnoliopsida; order Santalales; family Viscaceae; genus Viscum; species Viscum album. Next base: position 59,756,571 of record OY728137.1, on the reverse strand, counting down.
GTTTCACTCAGTTGTTGGTTGTGTAGTGGTGCCGTGACATCCTTATTACAATGCACTTCTAATGGGATAAGTGATCATAGATCCTTTTCAAGGAATGCTCTCATGTGATGCATTTTCAACTACCTATTGATGTGTGGTATTTTTTGGTTCTATATTTATTTATGTTCAATCATAGATCTAGACGATTTTATCCTTTTGGGATTCAATGAAATTAAGCTAATTAAATACTTAAACCAAATTAAAGAATTTGTATCAATTTCATATAACTGTTATTTTTTGTTACGTGATATCATTTTGATTCTTTATTTTCAAGACACTGTAATATATATTCCATTATTAGTTTATCATTTCATTCTATATGGCTATTTTCAAAGGAAAACAAATCCTTAATTTATTGAAAATTAGTTTACTGAAGGAATTCAAGAGGCATGTTTAGTGAATATAGTTGTTGTTGTGTCTATTTTATTATAATAAAATTAACGTAAATATGAATGGTTAATTAAACAGGTTATTTAACTAGAATCATTTTTATTTATAATGATAAATGAATTAATTCATGTTTAATTAATTTTTTAATTAATATTTTATATCTTGAGATAGCTTGGGGCATGGATTTCCCATAGATGGATCCTATTAATAATGAACTATAAATTAAATATGGAATAACAAAAATTGTTGATAAAATTCAATACCATTGTAGGGCATATGATCTCCACTTTCATGTAAAGGTCGAGTTACCTTTGATCTATAGCTATGAGAGAGCTTTTTTTTTGAAGGTTGAATGCCATGATTTAAATCGGACAGCTCAGATTCAATGTGTGTTTCATGATGTTATGTCATGGCTGAGCCTGGAGGGTTTTTGTGGCCAATAATGGTTGGGAGGCCCTTATGTGAGGTGATACATGGATAGTTGATCAAATATGGTGATTGTGGAATTAGGTTCATGGAGGCCCGCATTGTGTGGAAATATTTGAAATCAAGATTGGCGAGATGCATTCATCTATGCATGTGGTTTTTGGGAGGAATTATTTGATGATGGAACTAGTGTAAGTTTTTCGTAAACATTAATTTGAATTTTATATTATTTTTTAAATATATTTTTTTGGTGGGTAGGTTGTTTGAATATCTACTTTCCATTCCCCACTACATAATTAAGATATATGGGATTAGTTACTGTCTTCCCATTGGAGGTGTATATGCACAGGGTATGCCATGCTCATTCCTTGTTTAGATCCTTTGGGTTAGATGATTTTACTCTAATCTTATAGGTTGCAAAGACTCAACAGTTAGTTCATATACTAAATAGGATGAGACCCTTGTGTTTGGGAACATTACATTTTTTTCCTACAGAAGGTAGTTATATTGAAATAATGGTGACAATTAATTAATCAATATTTCCCTGATGGAGTTGGATCTTACTAAGATGTAATGATTAGGTTATAATTCTAGGTCATCATGGAATATGTTTTCTTATTATTTGAGGGAATAAACCATAAGAGAAATTAGATTATGATGTGATATATAAATCATAATGGTTAATTAATGAATATGAATTAGTTAACACAAAGTGATACTAATAAAAACGGTTAGATTTAATTAATGTATATCTTAAAAAGGTTGTGTCTTTGTTGTTTATATTGTCTCTGAAGTGGTATCTGGGAGATCAAGAGATGTTATATTCATTATAGTATGATTTTTGGTTATTCCAATATTATGGTTGTGATCAATATAATATCTTGTACATTTTTGTCTTTCAATGCTCTATCGAACCCTTTTAGTTCGGGGAACTGACAGCCTGGGGAATTTATGCTACGGGTAGTTTTCCCCTACAATTTGTTGGGAGGATTGATGTATTAATTCCCCCATTATATCCACTATATTATTATGGTAGTTAATTGTTATGGTATGCATAATTGTTAGTGTTTACACTATATGTTTATATAGGGTTGTAATGGTTTATGGTAATTTCAAAAACATGTATCCTCGACATATTTTCTATGGAATTTAATAGGTATAACTTTTATAGGTTGTGATTGATTAAGGATCCTTACATATTGTATGGGATGTGATAAACATGGGTATACTATCTGACGTATGATAAAAATTATAGGATATATGGTGGCTCCTGATAACTACCTGGTTACTTTTGGTTATGTGGACCTGGTGGTGTGTTGCAATGGATTCCTATTTTGGTTCTTCACAAAGGTGTCTGTGGGCTATCCTTTTTGGAGAGAGATTCTCAGGACATGCGTTGTTGGAGCAGAGCAACAAACATGTGGGGATGTGGTTGCATGGTACCCATGATGGTATTTATTATATTTTATTTTATAATATCCAATACGTGGATAGAGTAGACATGGAGATTCCGACCTCACATTATACCATTTTACGAGACAAGTTAGTTTCACTTTTTGTTCACTATGCTTTAGCATTCTTCATTAACATTTACATTAGTGGATCTGAGGATGATCCTACTGACTACACAATTTCACTCATAATATGTATAAATAATTCTTTTAGGTCAATTGGAGTAATATGGAGATCATTTTGGTTACTACTAGATCGGGATTTTACAGGAGTGGTTTAGGCTTCGAGGTTGTTTTCCTCCTTAAATTTATTGGGTACATAAATTTTTCCATTTTAGTTTAATATGTTCCTGTATGAAATTACATATTTTTACTTTTATTATATTTTATTTTAATGTTATATAAGGTTTTGGTTGGTGTATTTATTATCTATAAAAAAATGTGTTTACCATAGATATTAATTCCTCCCATTTTAATGTTTGTTATAATATTGGTGCTAGTTTCCAACCAAAGCCTATAAAAGGAAGGACTCGGGGAGTAAAAATCTCACTTATCCCATAGCATCCCTATGAGGAGATAATTTTGTGGGGAGGTGGTCTTGATTGAGTGGTATTACATCTTCGGTTGATGGGTATAATGGATTTTGGGGTTAGGAACAGCTGAGGTCACATGTGCTAGTTGGTAAAAGGGTTCAACTATGTCAGTAAGAACTATAATCACAATAGACCAAATGAGACATAGATATTCATGGCCCCTCATGCTCTGATTCATAGACCACAAATCAAACAACGAATAATAAAAGAAGTTTTTTTTATAACATAGATACCTAGGAAAGGATCATGCATTATTCCTCTTGGTACATATGTAATAATGAGAAAACCATGGGTTAGGTAATCCTAAAATTAATAAATGAAATAAATTAATCAATTTTTAATTAATCCATAATATATGTTTATGACCTCTAATTGATTATTGATGTTTAGTTATGGCCTGAGGTTGACATTCTCATTATTCTCACACATAATTTGTTTAGAAGGTTGTGCCATAAGATTGTTGTAATGTTGAGGTTGATGATGATGACTATTGTAGAAAGATAGGGCTACAGATTCTATACCAATGTTCATAGAGGTATGATATATCCATTTTAGATACAGTCATAGAATACTAGTTTTTGAAGGTTGTTATAGATTTCAGATGGATCCATGCTCAGATGTATGAGTGGGTATTGTTGGCTATGATGATGTTGTGTGGGGATGTGAGGAATTGGTTTCTATTGTTCCTTAGGGATCACGAGGAATAGAATGTACCATGAATGAAATTCTGTAACCATCTCATAGAAGAGTTTTTTTCTTCTATTGTTATGGTGTCCTGTGACTATCATCAGTATACCCTACAGCAGGGGAGCTACATTGTGCTAGAGTTTTGAGTTTGTTTCTAGAACAATTTGTGATATGATTTGGATCTATTGTCGGAAGAGGAGGACAAGGAGAGGAAATTTGAGGATTCTTTTCATCATGGGTTCCAGAAAAATTTCACATCAATTATGATGATGATTCATCATGAGTTTTTTGAAATATTTTAGGCCATCAAAATGATTTTATCTACAACCATATCATCATGAGTGGGGAATCGTCATAATTCCTCACTAAATAGAGTTGTGGTCCTGGGTTTCCAGTTCCCTAGACATAAGAGCATCCAATCAGCCAGGGGTTGATACCAACCCTCAATGTCTCGGTTCTAAATGGTTCTTGGCTATTATACCTATTTTAAAGGATCATACAATTGTTTTTATTTATGAGGATAAGGTCATTATCGATGAGAGTTCTCTACCATTTTACAAAGCCCCCATGGGATAATAGTTCTGCTTCTAATTATATCATTGAGTCAGTACCAGCCGAGGCTATAACATCATGTTTCATCTATTTGGGATCCGCATAGAGAATAAGAGGTAGGTACAAGAAAACCCCCAAAATATTCCCATCCTCAAAGAGCACAACACCAGTATAGAGGTTTCCACCAGCATGAAAAGATTGGTCGTGGATAGCTTCATGCATTAGGGTTTCTAGTTCCATGTGAACCAGATGTCATTCTAGGTAAACTTTTGTTATTTTCTACAACTGTAAATTGTATTTTTAATCTAAGAGGGATGAACACATTCATATCACCATCCATTTTTATTGCTTTGGGACCTGTGGTAGAGAGGCTTCTAGTTTCCTTGGTGTTGACAACATAAGATAGACGTTTAGATGAATTTTTTGAATTATTTAAAAATTATGAGCTAGTGATATGGAATCATTACTATTGGGGAGATTAAAAATATTAATATACACATCCATATGAAATCATACAAAACACGACTTGTTTCTATTTAGTGTAGGCTTTAATGGATTGATTCATGAAGAAGGTGGTGTTCTCTGAAATTGACGGAGATTCCATTGTGTTTGTTGGATAGTGAGACCCTAGGATTGGTCAAAGATGTGTTCCTTCCTTTCCATCCTTGATGAATGGACTAATTTTGAGCCCCTCAGAGGTTCTACAGTTATAATTTCCTATGGTCGTAGAAGACTACCCAGATGTCTTTCTAGAAGATGTTATAACATTACACCTCCAATCCCAACTATAGATATAGTTCAGGACTGATCTATAGCAAGGATTGTCTCTTATATTGATGTCACCATATTTTATGGAACCATATATGTTGAAACATCTCCATATACTACTCATTAGTTTGTTATAGTGTGGTTTTTTTCGACAGACTATGTCACCATGGGTGAACCTATTATGTCCCTAGAAAAGGCATACATCACATTAAATTTTTGAATCAATTATTTTAATTTGGGCCCACTAACAATGGAGAATCAATATTCTATTTTTTAGGTTGATAATTTATTCAATCAATTGAAGGGTGAAATTTCGTTATTGAATATCAATTTTGGTTTATGTAATCATTATATTCATGTAATGAATGAGGATATTCTGAAGATTTCTTTCTATTGTGGTAATGACCATTATGAGTTCATTGTGATATTGTTCTTTGTGTCCAAATCCACAGATGTTTTCATGGGATAAAAACACTATGTTTCTTGGGATCCTAGATAACATCATAGTGGGTTTCATTGATGAAATTCTTCTGTAATTGACATCCAAGGAGGAGAATTCAGAGAATCTTCATTCCATTTTAACTGTTCTTCATCATCAGAAACTATTTGGGATGTTTCTAAAGTGTGAGTTTTTTTTTATGAGAATCCCATTTCACGGGGCGTGTTATACCCGAGAATGGATTAGCTATAGATCCGTTGAAGATAGAATATGTTGTGTCTTTGGCATCCCCCATGATAGTATAAGAGTTGTAATGTTTCCATGGTCATTCAAGAAATTACATGAGGTTCATAGATGATATTTCTAGGGTTTTTAATCCTATTAAAACATTGACCAAAAAAGATATAGATATCCTATTAACTTATTAGTGGTAGGAATATTTTTAGTATCTAATGGGGATGTTAGTCATATAGAATGTTCATTACCTCACCAATAGGATCATTGTGGTATTTAAAAATTATTAATGCATGAGTTATGATTTCTCACAGTGTGACATTAACACTTTTCAACATATTTGGATAAAGATCGTATAGTGTTATGACTTTGAGATTTCATATACACCCATAAATATGAATGATGGGGTTGATAAATTGATCATGTTGTAATGTAGTGACATAGTGAGTGAATCTGGTGATTCCTAGAGAATTATGAAATAACATCAAGCATTGTACCAAGATATGGGATAAGTAAGGGTATCCAGTTTCCATTTTTAGATAATAGTGTAGTCATCTATGGTGTAATAGTTAGAGGGGTCCATGTTTGGGGATCTTGAGGTGGAGGTCTAGACAGACAAGGTTGGTTTTGGTGGGGCACTAATGGGTGGTCTGATGATTGATAACATTAAGTGTTGTTTCAGACAAGTATTTTCATTCCTTTGGTGATGGATTTGACAATTTTTAGATAGTTCCATAATTTTATCTTTGTAGTAAATCTAGGAATGAAACAGATTTCATGTTCCTTGAGTGGTATGTGTTGGTGTCCTGGTATGAAGCATGTAGTTGCAGAGGTTGAATCTTAGTGTTTGGTCATCTAGAAGGTGAAGGTAGAGCACTGTATTTTGGGTGGTTTTCTCCAGACATTTGATGTTCCTCAAAGGAAGTGGGAGGAAATATTTATGGGCATTGTTACATGTTTACCTAGCAATCATGATTTCTATGATGTGGTATGGGTGTTTGTAGAACATTTTATGAAATAATCCATCGTTATAGCGATCAATAAGTCGAGATCAATTGAGGTCTTATTGAGGAAATATCTTAAGGTGTTGGTGAGAATCCACATATTCTTGAGGATGACCATTTCTAATTGATATCCTCATTTTAACTCTTTATTTTGAATAAGACTCTATCATTCTATTTGTTCTAAGCTATCCCTGAGAAATAAATATCATCCGCAGAAGTACGATCAGATAGATCAGACCATAAATACTCTGATGACATGTTTCACCGTTGGGTTCTAGATTATGGAAGATTGTGGATGATGAAATTTCTATTCATATTGTTTATTTAGAACAATAGTTTTCACATAACAATCAGTATAGAGATGTTTTGAGCCTTATATGGATGCTCTTTTCAATCTCAATTTTGTCGGACTGGGGTCCAATAGTCAGTGATACTTGGTCTTGAACTGGTAAAAAATATGACAGATATTGTCTAGGTGATTCATGAGGGGATGAATATTTGAAATTATCATTATAAATAATATGTCAATACATGTAAGATACCTTTGGAGTAAAATTTTTGGGATCATGTGTCCATGAAGTTGTCTACTTGTTGTGGGCAGTGAAGGTTTAGTTATAGGAGTAATCAATCTCTTTGGTTTGTTAGGCCATTTGAGGTGTACTATCGTGTTGGAACTATGGCTATTAGATAGAAAATCCCCATCATATGAGTTAGATACATGATGTTTTTCACATGTCACATCATTGTTTTTTGCATCATGATGACTCTAACATCATTGATTGTGGATAGATCAATGATGATAATGATGCAACCTTCGAAGAGAATCCTATAATGACCTATGACTGTCAGGAGAAGGAATTGTTTGGGTGTGATATCCCCTTGCTTCTTTTCTTGTGGAACTCATTGGTATATAAGTGAGTACTAAGGAACATGATTCATAGATACATCAACACATCCACAATATATTATATGTTTAGCTCATCTCTTGTAAAATTGTTCATTTTATAGATATAGACTATTATTGTTTATGAGGTGGATTCTAGTTTTTATTATTTTTTATTTCACTTTTTTGATATGGATCTTCGAGAGAGATTTATTAATATATTTTAGTGATCATTGTATGTTTTTCTTTATTCTTATAGTTAGGGTGTGGGCTCCTTTGGCGACGATTACATTGAGATATATTTAATGGGGTGGGGGATAATGAATGAGGTTAAATAAATGATTAACCATTGATATGAAAGCTATAATCTTGTTGAATATGTTGTTTTTAGAGGATATGTTGTTTTTTTTATTTCATTCCCCAATTAATGAGGTATACATATGGTTTTTTTTACTCTGATCCTTTGATAGGAAAAGATCCATGGTGTTTTTAGCATTTTTTATTGGTTTACCTTCTCATGGATGGATTTGATTACACTTTGACAATAGGTGGGAATGACTTGATAGGTAGGTCATCTACTCACCATGTTGAGTGCATTGTGTTGGGCAGTATTAAATGTATTCCTCTAGAATCTAGTGATGTGGGATGTAATTATGTATGTTAATGAATAAATTCCTGACCCATGGGGTTGGAGATTTGAGAGATGACATGCTGAATTTATAATTCTGAGACATCACGGAATCGGTTGTCTTATGCCTGGAGGTAATTGATCTTTGTTTAAATGGTAATGTGATGTGATGTGAAATTTATAATGGTTAATTAATTGTTATAAATCAATTAACATAAATAGTAATTTATATAAATGGATAAATCAAATAAATGAATCACTTTAAATATTTTGTGCTAATAGGATATCTATCCATTGTATTGGTTGACCAGAAACCGATAGATGTTAGCTACCATTTAGATTATAACTAGGTTATTCCCATAGATTGGTTGTGAGAAATATTATATCATGTAATTTCGTGTTTCAATATGCTACACCCCTCAGTCAGTTAAAGAAAATGGACACCCCAAGGATTCTAATCCCTAGGGCTGTATTCCCCAACATCATGGAGGGAGGATGGATGAATGAATACCCCTTTTGGTGACACTCTATAATCATGGTAGTTACAATTGCGGGTATGACCCCCAATTTTTTTTTCAATATATGTTTTTTAGGGGATTTAATGGAATGTGGTTTTTTCACACACATGTATTATAGATGGAGTTACCATGGACTAATATAGGTAAAATTCTCATAATATTTAATGGATTAGGGATAATTATTCAATGTATGTGATGTGATGTTTTGAGATATACTAAAAGATGTATGATACTCGTAATGCGACCTTTTGTGGATACCTGAATCTACTTGGTTACATTTGCTTATGTGGATGTGGTGGTGTGTTTCACAAGGTTCATGTTTTGGTGCTTTTTTCTGATGTCTTTTGGATATCATTTTGGAGATAGATGCCCAGGATGTGCTTCATTGGGGCATAACGGAAATCAAGTGTGGAAGTAGTAGCTGGGTACCCTTGATATACTATATAAAATTATATTCTATTGTATGTGATACATGGTTGGATCATTAATGGAGATGATGAGAGAATTGTATAAGTGTTTAGGTAATGATTTACATTCACCTATTGATCATTGTTCTTTATCATGATTTAACTAATTTTTATTAAGAGGAACTAGAGATGATCCTACTTGCTGTACTTTTATACTCACCCTATGTATATATAAAATGTTTTTAGTATAGTTGCAGTAGGTTGGTGATCAGTCTAGTCACAACATGATTTGGGATTTTAAGTATCTATTTGGGTTTTTATGTAGATTTTGTCCTTACTTTCTTTTGTTACATGCAGTTTTCCCATTCAGTTATAATTATTGATACATTATAATACATTTGTATAATTTGGTTTTCGTTTATATTTTATTTTGAAAAGTTGTTGGTTAGAGTCTGTCTTATCTATATGTTCCTCATTTTTTTCTCTTAGAGTGTAATTCCTCCCACTTTCATGTTGATTAAACCCTTGGTGGAAGTCTCAAACTCGGGGTGTAATGAAGGCAGGACTCGGGGGTCACCATCTCTCCTTTCCCCTTATCAGCCTAGGATGAGTACACATAGTGGGGAGGGGCCATAACATCCATTCTATAGATACCAACTTATACACTATATTCGTTCTAAAATTAATTTCTTGAATGACACCTAAATCCCATTTATTTGGACATGTGAGAAAACTCATAATATTAAAATTTATGTGAATCTATAAATATTAATCAATAATAGGTTCTCGATAATTTAACATAACTCATTGTTAAATCCCATGATTATATAAATTAATCTTTAAAATTTATTGATCTTTAGTTAATTATTCATATCCAATATAATTTAATAATTTACCAAAACCATTAAATCATTTTATATAATATCATATAATTATTAAATCATAAAAAAATATATATTCAATTAAATTACCATTCTATAATTGTAGGAACAATCATGTAAATAATTTAACTAGAATAAAGGCCCCAAAAGATATAAATCATAATAAAATAATAATAATGAAATATGCATCAGGTAAATTAATAATTATTAAATCATTATCATAGTTCCCTATAACACAAACACCATTTCCAAGAATCATTGTTAGGAAACAAAACTGAATCATGAAACCCACACAAAAATCATATCAACGTCCACAAACCTTCGATGGATCTACCATACCATGTTTTAATTATTTAATTAAATTATCTATATATATATATATCCATGTCAATAATAAAAAATATTAAGGCTAAAAAACATCCATGAGAAACTATTTAGTATTAATTAATGCATAAAAGTCATAACAACAGGGTTAAAAATCATTTTTACATTAGTTTTTTATTTTAATAACTACATTTTTAATATAATTTCTTCAATTTATCAATTATTTGTAAAAAAATTAAAACATATAAAATTAAATGTTTACTAATATATAAAAATGATATATAAAAAAATATATTTAATAACATAAAAATCATTGTTAAATTTTTTTAAAATTTGAACAATATATATTCATTAAATTATTTTAAAATTTATATATACATGAATAATAATATTTCAATACTATGAAATGGATAATTATTTTATTATTTTAATAGTATATCTAAAAAAATTATTTGAAATATGGGAATAGAATTTATCTGAAATTTATAAATAATAAATTATGTTAATTATATTCTTAACATTAAACATTTTAGTTGATATTGTGTTTTTATTGTGTTAATAATATTTAAAATAATAATGGAATCGCTGTATGAAAAAAATCATGAAAAAAATATCATTGATGTAAATATCAATCTTTCATGAAAAATAAAATATTCACATAAATAAATTAATTCTATGTTATTATTATTTATATTTTAATCATTTTTATTTATATAATGGATTATTATTAATGAAAATTTTACAATGACACATAATAGAATATATACAATTTTTTTGTTCTCCTGCATCAATTTAATGACATGATAGATTTGTGAGATATGATCATTGTCGTATTCTTTTACCATTATTTTATAGAAATTCATTGAGAGTGGAATAAAATTTTTCAATATAAATAATTCTAAAGGGAAAAAAGAGAATCCCCTTGAAGATATTCTAATTCAGAATAGTTAAAATGCACAGAAAACACCTAGGATTTTTTTTGAAAATTCTAATTGAGTGATAATGATTTGATGAATCAATAAAGACAAATAAGAGAGTTTTGAAATTATTAAAACAGTAGGTGATTAACATAAAACAACTGTTGGATTTTTTTTAAAAAAAATCACCAACCCAAAATATGTAATCTTTTTGTATGCTTATTAAGAATTCCATATTTTCCCCTTGAAATTAATTTTTCATGTTATAATTTTAAAATTTTAGGTTGGATATAAACAAAGTTCATATATATTTAAAGAAATTTTTTTACATGTTATTTTTTATAAATATATCTTTGAAAAAAATCACATAATAATAATTACAGTTATTATAATTATGATTATGTTTTTCTGTTTAAAAATTTTAATTTTTTTTAATATTATATTTATATTCACTAAGACCCCATATTTCATCATTAATTTAAAAAAAATATTTTTTTACTGTTTTATCAAAATAAAATTCAGTTTAAATAATTTAAGTTCAAACATGATGGAATGTTTTGTAATAGTAATGCATAAATATTAATTTTACCCCTATTTTTTTACATTTAATTCACCATCTATATATATATATTTCGTAATTCAAAAAATTAAAAGGTGATATATATATATATAAATTCCTAACATACATATATGGGATGAAAATTTACAATTTGAAAAAGGTAAAGAATTACAACATTAGGATGAAACATAATATAATATCATCATGTAATAATTTTTAAATGATATGTATTCTTTGTTACCATGTCAAAAACCTATTGGAAAATTTTTCTATAAACATGTATAATATATAAGTCTCATAAAAAAATTATAAATATGATATAAAAAAAGATATTATTATATGTGATAAATTGATGAAAATATTTCCAACCATCTGGAAATAAAACAAAACATCGCCTGAGTATCACAAAAATATGAAATAAAAAATCAAAATTCAGGGAAATCAATTCCCTTACATCAGATTCTTATAAAATGATTCTCATGCAAGGAAATCTAAAAAAATTAAGGAATATAGAATGCTATGAAATGACACCCCATGAGATACCTCCCAAACTAATATCAAACTACGATAAAAGATAACCACTCATCAAAAGACACACATAAGTTAACACATCATCAAAAACATTCAAATAATTCACGATAAATCATACATATCTTAGAAAATAACCAATACATTGAAAATGTTGGATGTTTTGGGAACATTGGTGGTTGATAATCTATTGTACACTCTCATAAATTATTGTGTCACCAAATTATATGAATGAAGAAAATAAAAAACCAATTAAAAAAGTTCTCTTGATGGTTTTATATCTCAACTATCATGATCTGACCTCCTCAATCCCTGAATCTAGCCATATAATACCATACATACCCAATAATACCATTTATTGCTTCCTAGATTATATATTGATATTACCCCAATGAAAAAACATCAGATTATTTATTCGCCACATTGTCTAAAAAAATATCGTTCACTTCACATTATCATTAATCAAATAATCCATTGGAAATATCATAAGACATCAACCATAATAAAAAAAAAATAACTAGTATTTCATATCTATGTATTGATATTTGATAGTACTCATAAAAAATAATTATCCTTATTAACATTATTAGTAACATTTATCATTAATTTTTTAAGTGTAAATGGTTTATTAAATTACCCGTGTAACACCCATTACTATGCTGGAACATCAATTAATATTTTTATTATTTCATTCATGAAATTATTGGGTATTAAGGGATACATATTCTCATTTTAGAGATAAATGACCATAGTACATGGTTTGCGCATGATATTTGTAAACAAGAAGATAACAGTGTTAGGGTGAGATTTTGGTGACAATAAAATTCTTCATGGTTTGTGAAATGTTTTTCTAACAATGAAAAGCTCTTTGTAAACACTGTTGACATCTATTTTAGATGATAATTCCATCCAAATGTTTTTTGTAGGATTTGTATTACCACTCAACCATACTGTGTGGTGTGTTCGAATAATTAAGAAATGTGTTTTTTATTAAAATTACCACTACTAGTTTATATCCTTTTGAAATTATTTCATATCAAACACATTTTAGTCCACTTTATATTAACATATAATAGTATACCCTCACTTTTGATGGATTATTCATAGATCTATTATTTTTTTGGATTGATTTAATCCTCAATAATGATGATTTATTCATTCTGACATATTTTTTATTTTTGATATCCCATTTTAATGAAATTCAAAAACACATATATGGTTGGTTAGACAAAAATATTATTAAGTAAGAAACATTTCAATTTATTTATTTATTTTTATGAGTGTGTGGTCCTTTCCTCTCACAATCATGTGTTTTTCATCAATGGTGGTGAGTTTGGAAAAAATTAATATATTGGTGTCTCTATATAGAATAATTTACCAAGGATAATGACTAAATTATTTATTTATTTTTGTTTTTCTTATTTAAAATTTAATTTTATATATTTATGACTGATGTAAATTCCATTTTTGTTGTGATGAATTTTTCTATTAGGAAACTGGATGAATAAAGATGATTTTCCAGAGTGTTGTTGCTTTCAGGCCCCCACAAGTTTTAAAACATGTATCCATGTGGTTTATAATTTTAAATGTAATTTTAAAGTGGGTTTAGAAATTATTTTGTATTGATGATGGTTTTTAATAAAAACTAAATTTTTATTAATTTGGATTTTTAAATTTATTTAATGAATGAAACTTTTGATATTAATATATTTGGAATTGAGTAAAACATTAGATTCATAAGTTGAAAGGTTATGTTTTCCAAGGGACTAGAATATACAATGGGAAGTAATAAATGTAGATATTCCACTTTATTGTCTAAGGTAACAAGATATCCAATGAGTGGAACTCCAAGATTAATAAATCTTAGTGGTCCATGAGATAGATGGAGATCTTCAGTGTTGGTACTTGACAAGATCCAGATATATTACAGTCTTTATTACATTTTTTATTCCTATGTCAAATCATTTTTTTGAAAAATCTCACTTGAGACATATGTTATGATCCCATAGTGAATAGTAAATATTGTTTGTTGTCTTATTTTATTTTATGAATTATTTTAAATCCATTTTTATTGTGAAATCAAGAGTTATTCAAATTTCAACATAGTTGTCTATATGACGATGTTTATTCATATTTTTCTATTAATCATTATTTGGGGGTAAGTTAATCGTGTTTATTCTAAGTAGTTTTTAAATATTTACCTAGTCTAGGATTATCAATTATTTGGAAACCCTATTTTAATAAAAAGAAAAACAAATGTTTCATAAAATGTGTGATTTCTAGTGAGATGTTTGGATAGTATATAAGGTTTCTAAAATGAATTTTTAATATATTTTATTTGTTTTCGTATTTTAAAATATTTATTTTGATTCATAGTGGAATCTTACTAGTTTTTTTCATAACACACAACATATACCTTTGGGGTATATACACTTTTTTGTAGGACATGGGTAATGACTTCAAAATCATGAATTTTAATGGCTCTTCTTGATTAATATTGTTTGTGGTTATTTCGATGGAGGAGACATGGTTTCATTGAAATAGATTATCATGATCATTGTTGACTTTTTTCATTATTGGGATATATATATTTGTTGTTTATATCATTGATCCATATTTTATGTTTTAAATATTTTTACATGAGATACAATGTGCATGAAATATTTATGGAATTGTATGTATGATTTAATAAAATTTTATATGGAACGTTCCTTATTTACCTACTTTTACTCTATAATTATGATTATTTTGGTTGACACTAATTATGTTTGTATGTCTACCCAAATGCATTGATTGGTCATGTCTATTCACAATGGGTGAATCCATTCCCAAATTGTTTTTATATGACCTCGTGCTTATAACCAGCTTGAGTGGATTGATCATGTGCTTTGGGAAATCTAGATTTCTTTATAATGTGAGATTTTTATTTGACTGAAGATAGTCAGCTTCAAAATTGTATCATATCACATTTTTTCATCTATGGGGTTATAATGTTACAATATTTTTCATAGGATGGGGAAAATTATGAGTGTTTATATATTAATTATTGTTTGAACCCTGATTTAACATTGTTGTTTTGGGATTATTTAATTATTATCTCATCATTGGATGGTTTAATTTGGTTTTAAAGTGTTTTTCTGCTATTTAGGTGTTTTAGGGGGATACTATGAATTATTTTGATTTTCATGGTGAAATAGGAAGGAGTGATGGACGTTCACAGTTTGCCACAATGTTTGTAGGAATCATGTAGAAACCATGATTCAATTTCTATCATCTTATAGTTGAACATTCAGGATGGTCACACAATTTTACTCAGTCTATTTCCATAGCATTTTCAATGATAAATTTTTTAATTTTTTTATTTTATCCCCTTATTAAATATTTATTTACCTACTGTTTTCTATTTTGTAGACAATGCTTCATATATGGACCTCATCTAGGATCCGATATATGGTTTTGGTAAATTTCTCATTGAATATTCATCATGATGGTCTGTAATTTGTAGTATTATTTATTAGTGAATTCCAATACAAAGGTCATTAGGGTTTTCATTGTCAAACATTTTTGGTGTAACATGATAAACCATTCATTTAGAAAAATAAATGAGCTATTTGGGGAGACAAGATGTTCTGAGAGCCATAGTAATTATGTTTATTGATCATGACCAAAATTTATTTTTTAATGAACTCTATGACCTTATAGGATGGATATAACATCTATATAATAGATGGAAAAGGTAGAAAATGGAAATAATATATGTTTCATACAAAGTGGAATAAGGATATCACATTGGTAAATACAAAAATTAGCTTAATAATTAGTTTATCATGATACATTGAGGGATGTGAAGACCTATGTTTTAGTGGAATCAGATAAATTGGATTTTTTTGTTATTGGGAGTACTGCTTGGTTTATAATGATTTTTCATGTTCATTTTGAAGAGATAGTAAAAAATTAACTCAGGTATTAAATAAAAGAGGAGTATATTTCTTGGAATATATGCATAAATGGTGTTCCCTGACATCATAGTAACTATATAACTTCATATAAATGGAGAGGATGTTGTATGAACTTTAATTGGAGTATTTCATGAGTGATCGACAATAATCGGGTAAAAATCCAATTTTTTCAAAATTTCATAATTAGATTGTATATAATCTATGGAATTTAATGCATACCAAGAATAGAACCCTAAAGTCTCTAACGATATTCTACCATTTTTGGAAGTAATTCCATCTTCATTGTTTTTGTTCAGAATTTTTTCTAGGGTGTGGGATTGGTTCCCAAAATTTGAATCATTATAATGTTTCATATGATGATTATAGGGGTAAAGGATCATACCTTTAAGGTATAGGTTACTATTACATTGTATGTGCTTCATAGGGTGGGCTTGATTTTGGGAATCTCTATTAAGAATGTGTTATACTAGAGGATAGTATGTTCTGTCTTGACACTGAGTGAGGGTCGATGTTTTTTCATCTTCCATGGATTTTTTATACATTTTCTTCCAAATGATTTTAAAAAATAGTTATCATTTATTCCTTAATTTGTGAGTGGAAAGTTTTTTTCATTGATTTTTACCCTATTGATTAAAAATAAAGAGAATGTTTTTAAGTACCCTAAGTGTCATGTCCTAATGGATGATGTATAATTTATTTGGAATTTCTCTATATTTGGCCTCAATATTATTAACCTCGCTATTGATATGGATATTTTTAATACATTTATGTCTCATTTTTTATTTCAATCACAATATTATACATTTATGATCAAATTATGGGAGTGATCATGTCATTCAGAGTATGTGGGATCTATGATTTTGGAGGAAACAACCCATTGTACAAATATAAAATTTGATTCATTTATTTTATCCTTGTTTTTATTTGATTCCACATCTTATATATCTTTTTTATTTATTTTCATTATTATGGAAATGAACCAAAATATTTTTTGGATGATTTTCATTTGTTTCAACCCTAGTGAGATGTCATGTTCATTATTGACCTTCTCCCAATGACGAGCCCCATTTTTTATAATCATACTAGTTGACAATGAATGAAATTAATGTGTTGAGAACATAAATATAGGAACTTGATATTAATTGATTTATTAATCCAATAATTTCATCATGGACCTCAAGAATTATATTATATGAGTTTTTTTATTGTATTCAATAACACTACAAAGATTTTCATAATCATAATATGGTGACTGTAAATAAAAAATATATATTTCCAAAAAATGATTAAATTTTCATTATTCTTAGAATATCTTGTTGGTATTAATCTAACAAGTTGATATTATGGAACAAATACATTACATAATCAGAGGAGTATGTCATTAGGAACACCTTTCATTGCATGTATTTACACTTTTAATATTTAGAAACTACATTAAGCTTTACTAATGATACTATGATCATGAAGGAAATAATGAAAAATTATTTACCTAAATTATTTCCTTGGTTCAAAATCATGATTATTGAGGGAGTCTTGGTGTATTCTAAGATAGAAGAGGATCATGTTGACCCTATTGAAGATGTTTAGTTAGATCATGATAGATCACCATATAAATAAATAGATACCATTATTATAGTTTTATATTTAGGATATAATGTTAATGGTGAACATGATATTAGATAGAGGAGTTTCAGTAGACCATGTGAAGGTTCATGAAGACATTTATTAGGTGATGCGCAATAATTATTTCAATATATGATGATGTTTTGTCTTCTCTAAAAATTTAGAAATTTTTTTGGACTTATCTATGATTCATTCTACCGTGATTGGTCTTACTAGGAATGGGGTGATGTTTATGTTGGTTGAGAAGTGTTCATTTTATTTTTATGAATTTAAAGAGATTTTTATATCCAATCTAGATATTATTATTCCTTATATTGGTAATTCTTATGCATTGTATTTTGGTTCCTTGTTTTTGTCATTTTTGTGTGTGTTAATGAAGGATGAGTAAGGGGTGGAATGTGTCTCATATATTCCTTTCCCATGTGATTAGAATTATGCCACCCATAACTTAGAATTAGTGGTTGTGATGAATGAATTAATGAAACATTGTTGTTACTTATTATTGGAATTATTGTTGGACAACTTATATCATAAAATACTAAGGTACATATTTAATAAGTGGGACTTGAATGCAAAATATTGATTTTCGATAGAGTATCCTCCAACATTAGATTGTGATAATTTTTTTACCCCATAGTGTGGACATTTTATCCTGATGGTTTTAGTATAATTTTGTTTGATAAAGATAGTTTAGAAAAAATGAATATTATGGGATTGATTAGTTAGTCTATAAATTGGTTTCTAGAGGTGAAGAAGTATGTAGAGAAATTGATTTTGACCAATATGCATGTTTCCCCATCTCTTATTGATTGTGTTATGAGTGATTAAGTACATGAACCTGAGTGATAATTGAATTGTAGATCTCAAAATGGTGGGTATACCTTAGCTGATTAATAACATTCTATTAATGGTTCCCTCATTTTTTAGGAATCAGCGTGTTTTCCATTTATGTTGTGGTATGACGTGATTCTTGAAGGGTATCATTATAGTGAGGTTATTAACCACATTTATAATCATATATTTTATAAAATGAGATGTAAATATGTGTGTCTTATGATGAGGTGATATATTTAAATAGTTTTTATCTTGAGGTATAACCAACTAAATAATTAACAATGAGTACCAAATACACAAAAAGTTGTCAAATCCATGAAAAAATTAACATGAGGAAGTGGGGTGAAATCATAATTGGTTTTATTGTTAGAACATCTTTTTCTCTAAGTGGGAAAGATTGTATATGGTTGAATAATTTCCATTCAATGAAATTAGTCTGTTTTTACATTACGGAGTAAATAGTTGTAGAGGATCTAAATCAAATTTATATATCAACGGTCGTTAGGATTCATCGAGTCACACCAATGTTAATTTTTTATTGGGATTTCATCCCCACTTATCATTTTTATATGTGAATCTATGGGACACTCCAAACAAAAAATATGTTCAGCATTATGTATCACTAAAAATTGGAATTCTATTTTGAGCGGACCATCCAAACTCTCATGGATATGTTTTGAGAGTATGTAAATTAAATTGGGGTTTTTTGGGAAATTAAACTATCATTTAATGTGTTTTTGTATAATTATAATTTTGTATCCTCAATTAAAATATCATATTTTATGTATTTTATATGAATTGATTTTTTGGACCATGTCCCATAGAGGGGGTGATAGAGAATGTGTGACTAATTCAAAAAAAATTATCAATGAATAGATATATACATAAAACAAAAAATAATTGACATAAAACCCAATTAATTATTGAGGTTTTTGATTGGGTGTTTTTCTACTTATACATTCATCTAGTAAAATATCACATGGGGAAGAAATAGAAGCTCACACAGTGTCACGTTAAGTCATTTAGTGTTTCTTAACATCATGTGAACTTAGATTATAAGATTATTATACCAGCATATAGGACTTTGATTCATAATATATTTATGTTCTTCAATATGAATAGATAATGTATCAACCCAGATTTTATAATTGGAATTTTTCTCGGTGACATCCCAGACTAAGATGATGTGTAATGGGTTCCTCATGTCCAGTGGTCCATATGGCGTCAAGCGAATCTACCTGAATTCCAGAGGCTATAAATTAGCAGCGATGGCCTATGGTGTGTCTATGGGGAGAAAATGAACTGATTATCAATGTGTATCACATCAAATTAAAGTAATCATATTTAAATTTATGATGCAATTTATGTACACATATTTAACAATAAAAAAAAGATAAAATATTAACAGTATTTGAAATAACCAAAATTACATTCAATAATTGATGATGATATGTCATGACACGTGAAAATTGGAAAACGTGGATATAAGAAAACTGGAATAACATGTTCCAAAAATGTATAAATGAAATCAATGAATATCCTAAGAATTGTGTGCTTTATCATATTCATATACTATCATGATCCATCCTAAATAGAAAGAAATAATGTGTTTGAAGCTTTATGGTTCCCATTTTTAATCCTAAAACCATATAATCTACATTGGGTACCGAACGACTCCGGAACATGGTGTGATATAAATATCAATGGGCCACCACCAACTGTGTATATAACATTAGAACCATGTAATTGAAATGTAATAGTGTGAAGGCATGCATATATAATGTAAATAAGAACAATGTATCCAAATAACTATATTCCATCTTCAGATCTCAGATGATGTATGATCATTTACCCAATCTATTAACTTTTGATTACAAAATTACAAATAATTCACATGTTCCAAAAGGTGGGGGTTTTATGTTATTACATGGAAACCTATATTGATATTTAATAGTGAAGTTCCAAGTTAATTACAATGGAAATATAGACTTCATGGGTGGCCAAATCAATAATAAATATATCCTATTTGAGGTTAGGCGTATACTCCAAGGAGAATATTCTATTTCAGTCCATAATAAGATTACTTATGAATCCAATTTGATCGTCCTAGGTAAAACAACGATGTGCAAGGATTGGGCCATATGTGTTGTTACCATAGAACTGACATGTCAAATATGCATTAAAGTAGTGTATCTAAGGCATCATATGATGATATGTAAGCGATCCAATGGTGTCATACTAGGAATCCATAGAATATAAATGGATCGGGATCTAGGTGATTCTCAACCTATTCAATTTGTGTCCTTGATTTGGATAGGGGTTCCTGAGTGTTCATGGGATTCTCCTATCAGAATCCATGGTGTTATCGGGTCCCTAAATTCTTGTTTAAGTGTAAAGTAATGTAATAATTCATTTGGTTCAGGAATTTCCATTCATTAGTATGATAAGTTCATTTAGTAAGGAACGTTTATTAATCAATATGTTCATTGGGTCCAAGACTAGAATTTCATAAGTGTGACAAGTCCAAGTTGCATGAATGCTTTTATTTAATCCATTAAAACAATATTTCATTTTCATGGTTCCTTCCACTACCTACCATCAATTTGCAATGGGGTTCTATGGATATGAAACCAACCACTCATTTACATTTAAATCCAATTATTATAAGTCACATTTTTTTAAATCAAATTTCCACTTTCATAGTCAAATTAATGCACTAACCTAAGGTGATTAAAGGTGTTATAATACATGTTACATTGTATTATAAAATTAACAATTTAAATCAACCCATTTAATATATAATTTTTTTCTCTTATAATGGTTAGGTGAAGGAACACCTGAACAGAGGCCCCAACATGTCAAAACACTAAAAAACCTTATTGGATGGCATCCTACATTTGCTGAATAGAGATGTGGGTATAAACACTTATAAATAATAATATATTTGGAAATGGAATAACCATATGGTTCTAGAATGTGTAATCATGGAATATAAATTCTAAAAATGGAACCAGATGAAATAGGTGGGCCCCAAAAAACAATTCCAAAATAAATGATCTTGATGGTTGATTTATAAAACAACCATTGTAGGATTGTACAACTCCTCTCCTTCAGTATTGGTGCATGATTTTTCTTAGATAAGAGTAAATATAAAAAAAATAAGAAAAATAGTCATGCCCTGAAATCTCTATTGAGATAAAAAGATGTGGAGAATGGCTCAATAAGACTCAAGTATTTACCGTTTCACATCCAACGTGAAGAACAAAATCTCGATTAGATACAGGTTGAAGGAGAGATCTGGATTCCCACATTAGAACATCAATGGTCTTCAAAATAAGACCAATTCAGTTTAAACATGCAAAAATTTAGATAAAGGTGGATGTGGGGTTATAATTAGAACAATAAAGGAAAACAATCGTCAAATTACATAGAAAAATGGCTTGTCCACGGTTTGTCCACCCTTCTAAAAAAAATATGCTCAAATCGTGCATGATTACATGGGTAGAAAGGGGAACTTCAATAGTTAGGCTGCACGACCATGAACCTATTGCACGAGGTAGCTCTGCCTTGAAAAACAACATTTTCATTACTATGAAAAACCAGCGCCAATTGTGCACCAACCATGCAACATAGCCAGTTTCTCCAAAAAGATGTGTTCTGGGTTCCTAACAAGCCCCCAGAAACCCTAAAACCTTTTCTAACCCATTAGGATTCCATATTTAGTCCAAATTAAAAACATTGATCAAAATTTAAATGATTCATAACGAAGTGAAAAACATGTTACTTACAATATCTAGAAAAAAAATGAATTATAAATATCCAAAACATAATAAAACTAACAAACATTAATTAATTTATGAATATGCATACATTATTCAATTAATATACTGATTAAAATAAAATTATTATTAGGGGCAGAATATAAAACATAAAGACTACAGTGGAAAAATATGGAAACCTCTAATTTTCTATAATCATAAATCTAATGAACAATAATATATAAAAGAAAAATATTATTTCAAAACCAATCACGATTTTATAGAATGAAAATAAAGAAAAATGGGAGGAATTATAGTGATTATTTAGTAAAATAAGAAATTATAGTTTATAAGAGGTAATGTGACTGTTGGAATATTAACGTTACTACTGAGAATAGAAACAAGACCATTTAGAATAGTTACCCAATGTCGTAAATATTAAGTTGACATCATAATAATTATTTTTTATATAAATTATATTTATAATGATTAATATATGAATATATAAATATTATAATTCAAAAAAATAAATACCATTATTAAACAACCCTAATAAAATAGAGATGCATTATTAATTAACATTTTTATGTTATTTCATAAAAACCCTTATTTATATAATATAAATTAAAATATCAATTTATAGAAATATTTTTTTATATAATTAATATAATTCTTTGAATTAAAATTTAAATGTCTTCCAATTGTGTTTTTTTAATTTTATGAAATACATTATTTTTCTTGTGGATATTAAAAATATAGTTTTTCACATAAATGGTGTATCATAAATTACATCATTAATGATTTATAAATTAATAATTTATAGAATAATATGTTATTGTAAAATGAAATCAATATCATAAATTATCGATTAAAATTAAATAATTATAATTTACCAAGCAAATTTCTTTCCAATAGCTAATGTCATAAGTGTTCTGTTAAAACAACATTTTTTCATTTTTTCTACAATCATTTTTATTAAAAAAAATTTATTTTATATAAAAATGTTTTTAAATTCATAATTATATTTTTATAATAATGATATATGATTTATGTAGTATTTAATTCTTTTTTATTGGTTTGACATTTGATAAAATATTTTATTTAATATATTATTTTAATAATAACCCTATCCCCAAATAAAAATAACTCATCCCCCCTTGGATACACACTCATCCATCACTATAAATAAAATACATTATTCCCAAATAATCCAACTCGATACACTTATAATTCCAAGGAACCTTTTTATTTGAACCAACTCAAACAATCTATGGTGTTTTGAAGTCCTACAAGAGAAGAAACAATAATGAAATAATAAGTGTCTTTCAAACATTGCCCGTTTTTTATTCTTCTCTTTGTTTATACCAATTTATTTCAATAATAAAACATTTAGATTTTCTCAGATGTATCATAACATAATATTAACGATTTTATAATGATATAGTGCTAATTAGAAACAATTTTTAATAATTAGTAATAACAAGTAAAATGTGATTTAATTATTAATAATTAAAAAAATATTAGTAATTAATAAAAATTAGTAAAATGTGATTTAATTATTAATAATTAAAAAAATATTAGTAATTAATAAAAATTAGTAAAATTATTTAATAAATATTTGTAATTTTTAATAATTACTCTCAATTAGTAATAATTAGTGGTAATTAGTAATATTTAGGGGTAATTGGTAACAATTAGTGATAATTATTAATAATTTGTGGTAATTAGTAGTAATTAGAGGAAATTAGTGGTAATTAGTAATTTTAACTGGTAATTGGTTATAATTAGTAATAATTAGTTGCAAATAGTAATAATTAGTTGTATTTTGTATTACGTGTTAACAATTAATAGTACTTAGTAATAATTTGTAACAAATAGATCACTTGGTATTAATTAAAAATAATTAGTCATATTCAATAGTAATTAGTAAAAATTAGTTTAAATTTGTAGTTATTAGAAGTAACAAGAATTTATCAGTAATTATTAGCTATAATTATAAGTAATTAGAAATAATTACAATTAATTAGTCGTAATTAGTAATTATTATTAAGATGTAGTGGTAAATAGTTTTAAATTTTAATAATTTGTAATAATTAGTGTAAATTAGTTATAGTTTGTAGAAATTATAAATAATTTTTAAAAATGGTATTAATTAGTAATAATTTTTAATAAGTCATGGTAATTAGTTATAAATAAAATAATTAATCTCCATTAGTGGTAAAGAGGAATAAATAATTTTTATTAGTATAAATTAAATTAAATATGTAATTATTTATAATTATTATCAATAATTAGAAAAAATTTCTAATTGTTAATTTTAATGAGTAATAAATAGTGGAAATTAGTAATAATTAGTGAAACATATTTATAATTTTTTAAATTTATTATTACGTGGAAATAATTTGTAACATTTAGTTGTACATATTAATATTTAGTTATATTTATTATTACTTATTAATAATTATTAACAAATAGATATAATTAGTAGTAATTAGTAGAAATTAGGAGTAATTATTAATAATTTTTAAAAATTAGTGGTAGTTTGAAGTAATTAGAAATAATTGACATTAATTAGTAGGAATTGATGGAAATAAGTAATAATTAGTAATAATTAGTGGTTGTTATTGGTAAAAAGTAATAATTAGTAACAATTTTTTGTAAGTATGAAAAATTAGAAAAAAATATTAATAAATAAAAATAAATTGTTTTAATTAGTAATAATAATAAATAATTAAGGGTAATTAGTGGGAAATAGAAATAATTAGTGATATTTAGTAACAATCAATGGTAATTAATGATAATTATTATCAATCGTCACTAATTTGTAAAAATAATTATTAAATAGAGAATATAGATAATATATATAGGTAAACTATAATTTTTTAATTTAATAATATTTTTTGGATCCTCACTTTTCATATACCATCAAAATAATAATTTTATTTAATTATGAACTATATATATATAAGGAATGAGGAATTAAATAATTATCAATATTACATGAATGTGATTGAATAAATTATTAAAGGAATCCAAATGGTTCAAGTATAAATCCATTATATATTGAGGGTATTGAAATTTTAAATCATATTGCTAGTAAAATTCATAATTTTCTAATGGAAAATTTTGTGTACCTGGATGAAATTAGATCCGAGGAGTTTGAAATCATTTCCCAATAATGTGGATCATCTGTTTCATTTTGATTTTTGAAAACATTTTATTTTTTGTTATCAACATGTTGAAGGTTTTTTTGATAAATTATAACAACCCATACTTTACATACATTGTTATTACATCAGAATTGAAACACACTTATTACAACATATAACAAAACTAGGAAAGGACCGTATAGGTATAGTGTCTTTAGAAACTGGGAAACATAAACAACTAGTTCATAAAGCGTCTATACTATCTCCCATTTAGTTCATCATATCTATAGTCCCTTTTGGTATATCTTACTTAATAAACTTATTCCTAACCTGGGGAAAGAAAACATACAAAAGGGTGAGCTCAAATGCTCAGTAAGGGTAAACAAAATAAATATCAATCACATCATATTCATAAGAACATAACTTTTGGAAATCTTAACCTGCAAAAGAGATCATAATTTCATAACATGTGATAAATCATAGTAGTGAAATGTAATCCCAATAATCATAACTTAAAAAATTAAACTTTGTGGCATACACACATAATCATAGAGAATCATTTCTTAGTAGTCAAGACTCATTTCCAAGACTATCTTAGCGGACAAAGCCCATTTTTGAACTAAGTTCACTCCTCGTTCCAGTCCTATTTCACTGAACTGGTTTAACCTGCCGTTCCAGCCATGTCTATCTCATGAGATATAAAATATTTACCCAATGAATTGGAGGGAGATATAGGTCCCTCCCATCTCATAATGATACCATTCTTATGTGTGCCACAAAATCATAAATCATACATCATTGGAAAACCCATGTAATAAAAATGGGATTCTTAAACAACATGAAATCATAAAACAATTCATATAAGATAAAGGAATTCATAAAAATAATTCCATCACAACATAATCAAATCAATGTAATAATAGGGATAGAAACAGAACCCTATATTATCTTAGATGGAAAATAATTTTGATAAAACACTTGAACTCCATTATTGAGGAAAATATCCTTTCTACTTCAAAAACATTTTTCTTTCTTAACATGTCATACAATTTTAAACTAAAATAAGTTGATTAAAAATAAACTTGATAACTTGTAAAGGATGACTCTTGGAAATATTGTTTTAAAAATCCATTCATGCCGTATAGGTTAAAAAAAGCATTCTTCTCATACTTTTGACAGAAAAGTCAAAAAGTATCTCATACCAAAAACGACAAAACATTCTTTTCATATCTTTTACTAAAAACTCACCGAAGGTTAAAATTGGATTTAAATAATTTTAGGTGGATGGAAATAATATTACATATTGGGGAAACATGGATGTGGATGATAAAATACACCCTAGTAAATTTCAAAGTATAAACAATCTCAGGTAAAAATGAGATTGTGATATTTCCCTTACCATAGGTCTGATTCGCTTCATAAGTGTCCAAACCTCCTGTATAATGATTTAAATAATGTTATTGATGTATTCCAGAATCATACTTATTTTTAGGATATCATATATCATCATATTCTTAGCTTATTATTATTAATATTTTATTGCTACTTTTTATTCGGGTGTTTATTACTTTTTGTTCTTATGCTTGTTTTGTCGAATAAATTATTATTCTTTTTTTAGGTTATAGATACATCATTTCCAGAATGGTATTAGTGTAATATATATCATATTAATTCATTCAATTCATTTATATAATCATTATTCAATGAAGATCATGTAGAACGAGTCGCATCACATCGTGGAGACGGTATTCTGTACGTACGAAGGAGCGATGATATCGTTCCCATGATCGTGGAATTGTATTGGAGTGTATGTATACTATTTCATAATCAATATCAATTTACAATAATTATATATATTAATTATTTACACCATTATACCCATCCAATTAAGGTGGTGGTGGAAAATAGATTACACCACGGCGTGGAGACGGTATTCCGTACGTACGCACGCGCGGTGATTTCATTTTCCATAGGATGGATAGATGGTGAAATAGGTTTGTTTCATACTTATAATAACATATCAGTATACGAGTGATACTGATGTTATTACTTCATAATGAGACAACTAAAGAAGAATAATTTGGAGAAGAAATAGAGTTGAAAGAATTGGTAACGAACATTACCTCTTATTTGAAGCGCCTCTTAGAGTCCTCATTTTAGGGCCCTAAAATTGGTCTTTGAAGATGACCAGGACCACTAGGATGTTTCTAGGGAAGTGGGGAAGTGAAATGGGCAGGGTTGGGCCGAGCTTGAAGGCTCAAATTGGTGTGAGGAGGAGAGGGAGGAGGTGCTCTTTTATAAGGGAGGAGAGGGGCACCTTGGGAATAACTGAAAATATTGTTTTATTATTAAGTAAAATTCGGTTTTTAATGGCTCCAAATTGATATATTTTGAATCTAAGGTGGGGATGGGTCTAAATACTCTCATAAAATAGAATTTAGACAAGTTTAGGTTCCTATTTTAACCTTATCATTTAGATTTAACATTAAGTTATATAATTTTACTTTTACCGTGTCTTCTTGTGTTCTTACACTATAAAGTTAATAAACTTACTATAACAAGCCAAACGAACCCCAAGTTGTTTATTATTAATATATATAACCTTATCTAAGTCATTTTTACTAACATTAGATTTTTAGGAATAAAATAACAATTAATAATATAATATTTGTTTTAAAAACTATTTTATGTCAATTTTGACACTATTTAGTAATTGATTTTTGTGAAAATCATAACAGAATGATTAGTTCGAAAAAAGTTAATTAAATCAATACTAACATGTCATATTAATGTAGAAAATTATTGTAATTCATAAAAAGTCTCAAATTACATTTATTTGGGTATTTATAACATCAATTATGTAAATATTTCATTAATAAGGTAATTAATGCATCATCATTGTATCATAAATAAATTAAATTATTTTAAGTCTAAAAATTACAAATAAAATACCATTATGTTGGAAATCATTTTATATTTCTAATTAATATTTATAGTCGAATTTATCTTATGTATTACCCTATATAAAAAATTATTTAGTTATTAAACTTTGATTTTAACTATTTTAACCCTTCTTTAAATAAATTGATAATAAATGTCCTAATCTAATCCAAGTGGGACTAAATGGTCATATTTTATTCCTATGGTTGTTTTTGGTCGAATTACACTTATCCAATAGAATTTGGACATGTGTTAGTGTAATAATAATATCATTTTTACCCTTAATTACCCTATTAACTTTTAACCGTGGTAAATAAAAGTAAAAAGTTACTATTCATCAAAAATTATTTTCATCTCATTGATTCAAATTTTAGTCCTTGATATTAACTGTGTCTCTCAGATTATCGAAATTCCACTCATAGAAGCGGTAAAATTAAGTTTTATGAAAAATTCAGTTTTTTTAACTACCACTTAGTTGTTTCACTATTCATCAAAAATTGAAATTTTTCAGAAAAATACCAAAATTTTACCCTAGGCTAATTTATATATTCCGAATCCAAAAATGAAGTCCATTTTGAAAAATAAAATTTATAAAATTCTAAACAGTGGTTATTACTATTCATAACAGCTAGTTTTAATAATATTTTAATAGCATATCATTGTTTAGTGAAACTCGGTATTGTGTACGACGAAAGCTATCGAGGAAGGCCATGATTGCGTGTAAAGCAAGAAATCTAGTGTTGTGTGTAGTGAAAGATTCATTTGATTATTTAAAAACAAAATATTTCTCATAAAAGTCTCAGGTGTTACATTCTACCCCCCTTAGAATGAATTTCTCCCTCGAAATTCGTCACTTTGTAACAAAAAGATGAGGATACCTCTCCCTCATCATATCCTCAAGCTCCCATGTAGCTTCTTCTAATTGGTGGTTCCTCCATAAACCTTTCACCAAGAGAGTGGTCTTGTTCCATAAGACTTTTTCACTATGATCCAGAATCTATATCGGCTGTTCTTCATAAGAAAGATCTTGCTCTAGCAGTACAACTTCTGAGCTGAGTACATGTGAAGGATCAGATATGTACTTTCTCAGGAGAGATACATGGAATAAATCGTGAACTTGAGAGAGATTCGGTGAAAGTGCCAACCGGTAAGCTACCGTTCCAACACGATCTAGTATTTCAAAAGGACCGATATATCTAGGGCTCAACTTCCCCTTCTTTCCAAATCTCATGACCCACTTCCAGGGAGATATTCGTAAGAACACTTTATCACCCACTTCAAACTCTAGGTCTTTTCTTCGGTTGTTGGCATAACTTTTCTGTCGACTCTAAGCTGGTCTTATGTGTTTTTGAATAGATCAGACCTTTTCTACCATCTCATCATCAAGATCAGGTCCTAATAGATTTCTTTCCCCAACTTCATCCCAGCAAGTTGGAGTCCTACATTTCATTCCATAGAGAGCATTATAAGGAGCCATCTGAATACAAGGGTGAAAGATATTATTATAAGAAAATTCCACCAAAGGTAGGTGTTGATCCCAACCACCTTTTAAATCCATATAGAAAGCTCTCAACATATCTTCTAGAGTTTGAATTGTTCTCTCAGACTGACTGTCTGTCTGAGGATGATAAGCAGTGCTGAAACTCAACTCTGTATCCAAAGTATGCTGAAGACTTCGCCAGAACATTGAGGTAAATCTCGGATCCCGATCAGATATAATAGAAAGTGGCACTCCATGCAATCTTACCACTTCCTTCATATATATCCTGGAAAGCTGATCCAGAGATAAATCCTCTCTAATAGCAATGAAGTGTGCAGACTTTGTAAGACGATCAACTATGACCCAAATAGCATTATTGCCTTTGGATGTTTTAGGAAGTCCTGTGACAAAGTCCATAGTGATGTTTTCCCATTTCCATTCAGGTATGGGTAATGGTTGTAACATCCCCTTGGACTTCTGTCTCTCAGCTTTAACTTGCTGACAAACCAAGCATCGAGAGACATATTCAACAACATCTCTTTTCATGCCATCCCACTAGAAGTACTCTTTCAGGTCCCTATACATCTTCGTTCTTCCAGGATGAATAGAGAATGAAGAACTATGAGCCTCATCTAGTAGCTCCTTCTTTAATTCAGGGATGGGAGGAACATAAACCCAATTCATGAACTTTATTATCCCATCACAATCAAGGTTGAATTCAGGAACATTTCTCACCTTCTTTTGTAACTCTACATCTTATTTCTACGCCTCTTTAATCTTCACATGTATAGATGGTTGAACATTCATTTGAGAAAGATAAGATTTTTCCCTTTCCATTATAATTCCAAGATCCATCCTTTGTAAATCCATAAATTTTGGATCTTTTGTGATCCTCATCATGGATAAACTGGCATGGTCTTGTCGACTTAATGCATCTTCCACCTTGTTTGATTTCCTAGGGTGGTAATGGATTGAGCAGTCATAATCCTTAATCAGCTCCAACCATCTTCTTTGGTGCATATTCAGCTCCTTTTGTGTGAAAATATACTTTAAACTGTTATGATCAGTATAAATATCACACCTTTCACCATAAAGGTAATGCCTCCAAATCTTTAATGCAAATATTATCACAGCTAACTCCAACCATTTGAGATAAATAACCCTAAATTAGTGGAATCAAGTCCCATAAGATGGAAGAAATTTCCACTAGTAGGTTATGTTCATCCTTGCATCGATAGATGCTCATAGATTGATCTGGAATATGAAATGTGACAACCCTTCTTTGGCAATTAATATGAGATCCATATAAAGAAAGCCAATCCATGCCAAGAATCACATCAAATTCTAGTATAGGAAGGATCACAAGATTTTCGGGAAGCACTTTCCCACAAACTTCAATCAGGGAAGAATTATAAACTTTTGATGCGACTGTTGTGCCATTAAGAGTTGTCATATCCAACTCAACATCTAATTGTTGAGGTAATACGGTGATACCCTTAGAAAATTCTTCAGAAATAAAATATTGGGTGGATCCAGAATCAAATAAAACATTTGCTACTTTAGAGTGGATGGTATGTGTACCTTTCACCACATCGTTATCATACTTCACATCGCTGATAGAAATTGCATGTGACTTTCCTTTGTCTTTAGCCTTAAAAGTTTGTTGACGTCAACCATCATCATCAACCCTTGGATTTGGGCATTGATTGGCATAATACCCCATCTCCTTGCACTTGAAACATTGAAGTGTATTAGGTTCATTCTGTGTATCCATTCCTTTGTTTGCATCATTAGACATCTTCTTCCCATCATTGCGGCATTCAAATGCTCGATGACCTTCCTTTCCACATTTGAATCATTTACTTGTCCCTTTAAGACAACTCCCTCCATGTTTCTTTCCACCGTTTGAGCATAAGGGAAAGCTCATCTTCTTTTCAGTATGCTCTTTAGATTTTCCTTTGAATTCCATTTTCCTCTTCTTATCAAACCCATATGACTAATGGGTTACTCCAATCTGCATCTCAACTTTGAGAGCACATCGAACGATTTCCTCATAGCTATTGAAGTCCCTTATGGTTAAGACCCTTCGAAGACTTGGTTTTAAGCCACTAAAGAATCGATTGATCTTACTCCAGGTTGGATAATAATACCAGAAGCGTACCTTGCAAGTCATGTAAAATTTGCTTCATAGGTACCAACAGATTCATCATCCTTTTGCTTCAGTTCAATAAACTCTTTCTCCATCTTTTTTCGGAGAATACGAGGGAAGTACTTACTGAAAAACAAGTTCTTGAACTCGTCCCATTCCATGGACTCAATTTCATCTCTTTACCTCTTATTATTGACAAGATTCCACCATTTATCAGCATCTCCTTCCAAACGATACACTGCTAGGATGACTTTATCATGTTCAGAACATTGATGAACTGAAAATATATTTTCAGTAGTACTAATCCATTGTTCAGCAACTAATGGATCAGTAGACCCGCTGAATGAAGGTGGACGCTGCCTCATGAAGGATTCAACAGAATGTTGCTCCTTCCTTTGCTCGTTTGGAATTCCTGCATTATTCATAGCTTGAGAAATTTGATTGATAATGGCTACAAGATTTTGCATTCCAGCTCCCATAACGTTTGGTTGCTCAAGGGGACAATCATTGCATTGCCCGTCGCATTCCGCATTAACACGGTTCCTTCGAGTTCCAGCCATTGACTAAAACCAAGAAGAATAGTGTGAGCAATACTAATTATAATAGGAAAACCACATAATCAAGAATAAAATTTCGCACTTAATGTTTTATCCTAGGTTATTCATTTCCATTTCTATAACACCAAGATTGTGTTCTATTCTTAGACTTATCCTTAGGGTTCTTACTAAGGGTTTCACATCCTAGTTTCCAAAGGTTGACTATACCTTTCCTCTAATACCAACTATAACGACCCATACATTACATATATTGTTTTTACATCAGAATTGAAGCACACTTATTACAACATATAAAAAAACCAGGAAATGACCGTATAGGTATAGTGTCTTTAGAAACAGGGAAACATAAACAACTGGTTCATAAAGTGTCTACACTGTCTCCCATTTATTTCATCATATCCATAGTCCCTTTTGGCATATCTTACTTAATAACCTTCTTCCTGACCTGGGGAAATAAAACATACAAAAGGGTGACCTCAAATGCTCATTAAGGGTAAACAAAAGAAATATCAATCACATCATATTCATAAGAACATAACTTTTGGATATCTTAACCTGCAAAAGAGATCATAATTTCATAACATGGGATAAATCATAGTAGTGAAATGTAATCCCAATAATCATAACTTAAAACATGAAACTTTGTGGCATACACACATAATCATAGAGAATCATTTTTTAGTAGTCAAGACTTATTGCCAAGACTATCTTAGCGGACACAGTCCATTTCTGAACCGAGTTCACTCCTCGTTCTAGTCCTGTTTCACTGAACTGGTTTAACCTGTCGTTCCAGCCATGTCTATCTCATGAGATATAAATCTTTATCCAATGCATTGGAGGTAGATATAGGTCCCGCACATATCATAATGATACCATTCTTATGTGTGCCACAAAATCATAAATCATACATCATTGCATAACCCATGTAATAAAAATGGGAACATGACATCATAAAACAATTCATATAAGATAAAGGAATTCATAAAAATAATTCCATCACAACATAATAAAATCAATGTAATAATAGGGATAGAAACAGAACCCTATATTATCTTAGATGGAAAATAATTTTGATAAAACACTTGAACTCCATTCTTGAGGAAAATATCCTTTCTACTTCAAAAACATTTTCCTTTATTAACATGTCATCAAATTTTAAACTAAAAGAAGTTGATTAAAAATAAACTTGAAAACTTGTAAAGGAAGATTCTTGGAAATATTGTTTTAAAAATCCATTCATGCCATATAGGTTAAAAAACATTCTTCTCGTACTTTTTTCGGAAAAGTCAAAAAGTATCTCGTACGAAAAATGACAAAACATTCTTTTCATATCTTTTACTAAAAACTCACAGAAGGGTAAAATTGGATTTAAATAATTTTAGGTGGATGGAAATAATATTGCATATTTGGGAAACATGGATATGGATGGTAAAATACACCCCCGTAAATTTCAAAGTATAAACAATCTCGGATAAAAATGAGATTGTGATATTTCCTTTACCTTAGGTCTGATTTGCTTCGTAAGTGTCCAAAACTCCTGTATAATGAGTTAAATAATGTTATTGATTTATTACAGATTCATACTTATTTTTATGATATCATATATGGTCATATTCATAGCTTATTATTAGTAATATTTATTGCTACTTGTTATTCGGGTGTTTATTACTTTTAGTTCTTATGTGTGTTTTCTCAAATAAATTCTTATTCTTCTTTTTAGGATATAGATACATCATTTACATAATAGTATTAGTGTAATATATATCATATTATTCAATTCATTTATATAATCATTATTCAATGAAGATCATGTAGAATGAGTCGCATCACATCGTGGAGACGGTATTCCGTACGTACGCACGAACGATGATATCGTTCCCATGATCGTGGAATTGTATTGGAGTGTATGTATAATATTTCAGAATCAATATCAATTTACAATAATCATATATATTCATTCTTTACACCATTATACCCATCCATGTAAGGTGGTGGTGGAATATAGATTACACCACGGCGTGGAGACGGTATTCCGTACATACGCACGCGCGGTGATTTCATTTTCCGTAGGATGGATATATGGTGAAATAGGGTTGTTGCAAACCTATAATAACATATCAGTATATGAGTGATACCGATGTTATTACTTCATAATGAAACAACTAAAGAAGAATAAGTAGAAGAAGAAATATGGTTGAAAGAATTGGTAACGGACATTACCTCTTCTTTGAAGCGCCACTTAGAGACCTCCTTTTGGGGCACTAAAATTAGTCTTAGAAGAAGACCAGGACCTCTAGGATGTTTCTAGGGAAGTGAGGAATTGAAATGGGAAGGTTTTGGTCAAGCTTGAAGGCTCAAATTGGTGTGATGAGGAGAGGGAGGAGGTGCCCTTTTATAACGGAGGAGAGGGGCACCTTTGGAATAACTAAAAATATTATTTTATTATAGAGTCAAATTCGGTTTTTAATAGCTCCAAATTGATATATTTCGAATCTAAGGTGGGTATGGGTCGAAATCCTCTCATAAAATAGAATTTAGACAAGTTTTGGTTCCTATTTTAACCTTATCATTTAGATTTAACATTAAGTTAAATAATTTTACTTTTACGGTGTCTTCTTGTGTTCATATACTATAATGTTAATAAAAATACTATAACAAGCCAAACGAACCCCAAGTTGTTTATTATTAATATATATAACCTTATATAAGTCATTTGGCCGAACCTTAGATTTTTAGGAATAAAATAACAATTAATAATATAATTTTTGTTTTAAAAACTATTTTATGTCATTTTTGACACTGTTTAGTAATTGATTTTTGTGAAAAGCATAACAGACTGATTAGTTCGCAAAAAGTTAATTAAATCAATAATAACATGTCATATTAATAAATAAAATTATTTTAATTCATAAAAAGTCTCAAATTTCATTTATTTGGGTATTTATAACATCAATTATGTAAATATTTCATTAATAATATAATTAATGCATCATCATTGTATCATAAATAAATTAAATTATTTTAAGTCTAAAATTTACAAATAAAATACCATTATGTTGGAAATATTATTATATTTCTAATGGATATTTATAGTTGAATTTATCGTATGTATAACCCTATAATAAAAATGATTTAGTTATTAAACTTTGATTTTAACTATTTTAACCCTTCTTTAAATAAATTGATAATAAATGTCCTAATCTAATCCAAGTGCGCCTAAATTGTCATATTTTATTCCTAAGGTTTTTTCTGGTCGAATTAAACTTATCCAATAGAATTAGGACATGTGTTAGG
Source organism: Viscum album (assembly GCA_963277665.1). Lineage (NCBI taxonomy): Eukaryota > Viridiplantae > Streptophyta > Magnoliopsida > Santalales > Viscaceae > Viscum > Viscum album. The sequence continues at coordinate 59,720,600 of OY728137.1, read as the reverse complement.
GTAATAATAATATCATTTTTACCCTTAATTATCCTCTTTACTTTTAACCGTGGTAAATAAAAGTAAAACGTTACTATTCACCAAAAATTATTTTCATCTCATTGAACCACATTTTAGTCCTTGATATTAACCGTGTCTCTCGGTTTTTTGAAATTCCACTCACAGAAGCGGTAAAATTATGTTTTATGAAAAATTCATGTTTTTTAACTACCACTTAGTGGTTTCACTATTCATCAAAAATTGAAAGTTTTCATAAAAATACCAAAATTTCACCCTAGGATAATTTTGATATTCCGAATCCAAAAATTAAGTCCATTTGGAAAAATAAAATTTCAAAAAGTGGTTATTACTATTCATAATGGCTAGTTTTAATAATATTTTAGTAGCATATCATTGTTTAGTGAAACTCGGTATTGCGTACGACGCAAGATATCGAGGAAGGCCGCCATTACGTGTAAATAAAGCCAATCTAGTGTAATGTGTAGTGAAAGATTCCTTTGACGATTTAAAAACAAAATATTTCTCATAAAAGTCTTGGGTGTTACATAAATAATTAGAAATGTTTTTTCCAAATCCACAAATATTTAAAAAATTCATAAATAATGTTTATGGTTTGTCTTTTCATGAAACTGAAACTCAATATGATAATGATTTTAGTCCTGAGATATAACCATATCAATTTTATTAGTTGATGATGTCTACTAAGGATTATTTATATCAAGTTTATAATTTAATAAAAACTGAATTGGATACAAATTTTGGAATTTTAAATCAGGTAATGAAATTTAAAATGGATGTATTGATTATAATTTCTCTCTGGTTAAAGCACTCCTAACTGAAGGAAATATGTTCCGTAAAACATTCTATGGGAGAAAGTAGCTGGTTTGTAATTTCAGTCATGGTTATCATAAGATTCGCATATGTTCCAATTATTTCATTATATATTAGGGTGAAAATGAGTTGTTAGTCAGTTGTCCAGCATGTGGAAAATAGAGGAACTTCGAGTATCGACTAGGTATGTTTGGATTTATTCCCTTTAAATATATGAGGTATCTCTCCCATACAAAAAGATTTTAATGTTTATTTATGTCTCAGAAAACACTTTCATTGATGTTGTGGCCCAAATAAAAAATTTAAAATGATATAATATAAAATCATCCATGTGATAGTGATTTAAGGAATCATTTTAACCAAGTACACTAGTCATTTCTTAAAAATCCATAAACGTCTAGTTATGTCTTTCTACTAACAGTTTCTATACATTTGGTTCTTCTAGTATTCAATATTATTTTTTGTCCAATAATTAAAAATAAGTAAAACATAACTCATTAGGTGATGACTAATTAACCTTATATAATTTAAACCTTATAATTCCATGACTTAAAAAATGCATATATTTTTTTATTTGAATATATTGATCTTGATTTAATTATATAGTGGATTTATGGTCTTAGAAAATTTTATTTTATTTCAATTTTTTTATGAAATATCAATTATTGTGGAATAATAATGACGTATCATGATATGTTATGTAATTTAGATGACGTAAAAACCATCCAAAAATAATGTTCGTAATGTATGTGTGATAGTGATGAGTTTCGGCTCATCGATTGGAGAAAATTATGTTTTTTGATATTTCGTTTTTCACTTGAAGAAAAAATTTAAGGGATGATATTTTTATACTTTATGTATCAATATGAGATATGTATGCATAAAATACCAAAAAAATGTACAAAACATAACATTAGTTGAACTATCAATTACATGATTGTTATTTTTAAGAAGAAATTTTAATTTTCTTCCCCCATTATTTCCACCATGAATATCCATGAAAACATAATAGAATGGGTCATAATGAGGTAAATTTTGAATTTTCACTAATGATTAAATTTTCATGTCTTAATCACTGTGAACCATGATTTTTTGGAGTTCATGAATAGTGTATTTTAGATGATGTACATCACATGGATCATACATATGTTCTTATCAACTTTGAGGAAATGAGATTGTTTTTATATAGTGTTATAGTAAAAAATATTATGTTTGTTTTTTAAAATCTATTAATTTATTTTATTTTATTTATATATTACTTGATGGTCATATCAAGAAATAAAATGAAAAATTAAATTATATATTCCTAAAGATCATTGTGAACATAATCATTCTCTATGGTTACAATGACTGGTATAATATATTGTGTACGGTTTAACCTATAAAATTAGTTAATAATTTGTTATATTTTTATATGGGTTTTCAGTTTTCTAGGATCCCTATATGTGTGGAAGTGGACATATCGAAGCCTCTGATTGAAGCAATCTGAATTGAGGTTAGTGATGAATTATGTTGCCACAAATCTGCAGATTTTGAGAACTGGTTCAACTTTTTCTTGTCTTGTCTTCATCTTGGACTTCTACACAAAGATTATCATACGTCTCGCAGCTCAATCCTGAATTAGATCTATTCTGGAGTTCTTCTAGGTCAAACACTCTGTGCTGAGCCTCCTCGGTTGGAGGTAGGGCTGTTTCTTCCTTCTTTGATGGATGAGTTTTCTCCTAGTTGTGGTTTTCTTGGGGATCAATAATCAGTGCCATGGGAGGGGGTGGCTCATAATACGCCCTCCTTATATCAAATTTTGACAGCTGGGGGTGTGGATAGCATGTGGCTTCAGCTATCCGACTTCCCGCATTGTTCTAGTGGAGCAAGTGGTTGAACAAAGGGTTGACAGCCAAGAAAAGCATAAGACAGCGAGCTGGATTCCGGAGGCTCAGTCTAAACCTAAGAGGTGTGAAGGTGAATTTAATATATGTATTGGAGAAGGACTTACTGTGGATCCTTAGGAAAAGGGAGGTTTTTTTATAACAGGGCCAACGGTTATCATGAAGACTTGGAGAAGGTTTTAGGAAGGGTGTCTCCAATTATTTCTTCACCGCCCATTGCCATGTCCAACCGCTTTGGAGATTTGGAGGCTTCATGCCTAGATCTGGAACCTGATTAACTAGGCTCGAAGACACCATTACAAGAGGATGATGATGAGCTTTCCAGTCAGTTCTCTAGGGACAGTGTGGAGGGAACACGAGTTAGAGGACTTCACAGTCCATGGAAGAAGAAAGGACAAAAGGGGATCCGTGACACGGGGGGTTGCATTGTGATTAAAGGGAATAAGGTGAAAAGTTGGAAAGACTATTCCCAGCTTCCTAAGACAATTGAAAAAAGATCTACAAAAAGGGCCAATGAGATGGAACGTGTATCTATAGTTCAAGACTATAATCAAAAGAAGAGATCATCCCTAAATAGTGGAAAGGGTAAGGCATGGTGTGCACCCTCTGAGGAACAAGGGATGGGTGATATGGTGAGAATGGACAAATGGGGAAAAAAGACGTACCTTGAACTTATTCTCCATTGTAAGATAGAGGTTCCAGAAGGGGTTTTTCAGATCAATGCTTCAGAGGATGATTTGATCAGAATTTCTGAAAGAGAGGTTCAGAAAGATGTCAACAAGGAACAAAAGTCATGGGTTGACCAACAAGATCAAATTTTGGCACGAGGATTCAATGAACGGAGGATAGACGCAGAGGATTACATCCATACATGGGAAAAACTGATTGGACATTTTGAGGATTTAATCAAGAAGGATCCGTATACAAAGGTTAAGACACTTTAGTGGGAGCTATACCAGGTAAGTGAATCCAATAATCATAGCCTTGTTTTAAATGATTTTGTGATTTCTTACTGCGCTAATTGATTCTTGATGTTGAACATGTACGGTTTACCACTTTTCCTTAAAAGTGTTTTTGAAGAAAAAATAAATTTTCAGGCAGTTTTCTGGGATCACAATATATTGATAATATTGATAATCGATTATGTGTATTGAGTCATTATCCATCCAAAAAGTTTAAATACTATTATTCAAAAGTTTTTAATGATTCTCGATTTCATATTCCTTTATAGGGTGAATACAAACAATGATTATTGTTTTTTAGAAGATCCCATCATAGAAAAAGTGAATCTGAACATTTATGGAATACTGGGAGAAATAATTATGCATTTCTATATAAGATATAATAATGTAATGATGTTTAAATTCCATTATTTTGTTATTGATTGATGATTTGGTATTAATTTTCACTATGTAATCATTGATATTAAAAAAACATTTATTGTAGTTAAAGAAGAATTTTGTATTAGCTCATAAATCACCCCATATATATTATTCCAATAATTTTTCTTTAGTGGGAAAGGTAATAAATTCATTGACCATTATAAAAATAAAATCATATGAAAAGCAGCTTATGAAATGTGAATCTGCTTCTCTTGAAGTGTGGAGAGTTGAAATTTTTCAAGAAATACATCATTGTAATGATTATAGATGAATATTGATGATGCCACCCTACAGTAACAAGTATTCGGTGATATTGATTTTGATGATTTATCAAATTAATTTTTATTATATATTGATTATGGGTAGAAACAGCTATGGTAATCTATGATACTAAGGACGATGATGATGATATTAAAATCGTTATATATGAAAATAACTATCAATATGAATAATGAAACAATAAGATTATTATTATAGTCAATATATATATTAGTCATAATCAATTTCACTCTGAATAAATTATTTTTGTGTTTCATATGGGTGATGATACATATGATGATGACTACAATGACCTCTAAAAGGTTATAAAACATGGTAATGAGCCTAATGATATGTCATCAAACCCTGAGGATTTTGGTAGTTTGTCCACTCCTATGTGTCATGATCATGTGGGATTGATGACCCCAAACACTCTTCCCAGGTGGCATCCACCTATAAATATTCATCCATGCAGAATATGGTTTTTTAAATTGTATAATTTAGTAACAATTAAATATATATATTTTTGTTAAATTTATTTATCTACTAACTATTTTCTTATCTATTATATTATCAAACATTTTTTTATTAATTTATATTAGACATTGGAGTTCTATTCTGTTGGATTAATTTTTCCGAGTATTAGTGATATGAGATCATATTCCAATTATTTTTTGATATATCATGTTTGATCTATGGATGATATGTAAATATATAACAGTTAATTTGAAATTTATTAACTTATTAAAATTATATTATTAATCATTTATAGGTACTATAGTATCTGATCTATAAAATCATGAGGAACTCTATCTTAGTGGCCTGGGAGGATGAATTCTTGACTGATGTGATATGTTGTTGGAAATTTTGAGTAAGAGAGTCTTGAAGACACGAAGAGTCCCAATATTCTATCAGTATGCCTATATAAATTGATCTGATTACATATCCTTTAATTATGTTGATGGATTTTTTTAATATTGGATGGAAACTAGTTTTCGGAGGAGAAAATAATCTATTTTGTATAACCAAGGGAAACAGGAGGTTGCCTATAAATCTAGCAGACAAACATTTAGTATTTAACGATGACATCTGTTAACTAATTTTATTTAATAGTTTATACTACATTAAATGTAATATTTTAATTTTATTTTTCATATATTTGGTTTAGAAAACAGATAATATAGTATATGCTTTTTAAAATAATTAGTAAACGGACCATATCGGTGGAGATATTACTACCAATCGACTGTGCCAAACTATTTTTGGCATTAATTTTTCTGTTTTACAATTATCGAAATCATATTTTTTCAATATTAATTTAAACATAAATTTTATGAAGACATATGATGTCACATTTTCTCAAACCAAGGATTATATTTTGAACTATATTGAGGTTTAGACCATCATTATTGTGGGATTTGATGAATCAACACGATTTCAAACAATCCAATGTTTCATCAGGAGTGGCTGAGTTGTTGTTATTAGCCCCGACTGACACTTGGGAGTAATAATGGTACTTTTGGGATGTCATCATCTAGGTTTACGGGGATTCATATTGATTTATCATCATCATATTCCTAGTGTTAGGAGAAGTGGAGATCTCATGATAAGGTTATACAAGCCATGTGTAGAGAAAAGAAATATTTTTATATAAATATTACCAGCAGGTGGAGGAGTTACATCATGTGCATGATCAACAGCAACAATAGAGGACTAAGCACATGTGGTTTTTGGTTCATTTTTTAGTGATGTAGTTCCCTCTTCCACCAACTCATCGAGAAGACCCTCCCCATCCTCTATGATTAATGTAATTTTTAGATATATATATTTGGTTAAACATTGGAATGAAAAATTATATTGTAAATAAATTTATTAATTATGATATTTAATGTTTCATATTTTATTTTTTATAATATTATATTATTCATTATTTTTATATTACTGTAATTTTATAATTATTTTCTTTCTATTTTTTGATATTTACATTATTGTTTGATTTTATAATTTTTGATTTTATTTATTTATTTTTCACAAGAAACATATCTATCACAAATAGTTTTAAAATTTTTTTCAATAAGAGATATCTCAAATAAAAAATTACTCTATATATGGAGCAACCCCTATAAAAAATTTATTTTTGAATGATTTTTCAACAATAGGTCTATTGTGAGGCATCCTCCTCTCAAATAACTCAATATATATTACTGATATAAAGATATATAGGTAAAACACATCCATACTTGGAAAAAATACTAAAAACCGAGACATAGTCTATAACTAACATCATGAATTATTCTCAACTACAATTTCTAAATCCAAAGTCTCAAAAAAATAAGAATATATTTATACATATTATATATTAATTATTCAATAAACAATCTGCACACATTTAATATTACAAAATGATATTTTTTTGATAATGTATTTTTTTTCTAATGATAAATAACATTAATTAATAATTTAAATCTATTAACTATTAATAATTTACCTAAAACATTACATTACTTAATATTTCATCATCAATTTAATAATACAAGTACAATCAATGATAAATTGAGTAATCATTTATGTATTATTACATAATGATGAGCCCTAAGACTCCATTCCAATGACAAGGAAGAATGGTCTAAAGGGGATGAATAATTATATTGAAATCATAAATCAATAAGAATTCATAAATATAATAATTGATTACTGCATGTCACTTGATCCAATCATGAAAAAAACCTTTCCACGTAATATTTATATTTCATCATAAACATAAACATTCTACCCACCCAAAATAATATCAACATCATCCCACACATAATGCATTGGATATACAATATTTTAATTAAATATTATAATGTGTTATATATATATATATTCAACGTAGTAATTAATACATTTAAAGGCCATAACAATACGGGTAATTAATATTTTCACAAATAAATACATATAGTGTAGATAAACATGTATTCACTGCATCTAGATCACATATATTAATTCCAACATCATCATTTTATTTTACCAGTTTTGTTAAATGAAATATTTGTAAACAAAATATAGTTCGTAAAACATTATTTTAATAAGTGATATAACTTTTAAAAAATTTCCAAATAAAAGTGTTTCAACATATCAAAGTAGTCATTAATAATTATCAAATGAAAAATAAACTGTATTTATTAAATTATGATAATTTTTTTAAATAAAAATTATTACATAAAAATGTTAAAGAGGATATAATATAGTTCATAATTTATCAATACTTTTATAATAATTAAAACTAAATATAATATGAACAGTGTAGTTATACAGTATATAAAACTAATAAATCCCATTATTAAAATTAGTTACATTATATATTAATATTTTTTAAAACATATTACTCATGCATGAATTCATATTGAAATGACATCATTATAAAATTTATACTATCAAATAAAGCCACAATCCATTGATAAAAATATAAAAATCACATGAAAATTAAATTTTTAATGAAATTATTAATTATATAATTCTATCATTGTTTGGTTAATTTTATTATTAATTAAACATATTTATAGGAATAATAGTTAAACAATTATGTAAAAATAAATAAGGAATTTTTTTTGATCCACTACATTGGAAAAAAATGTATTTCTTTATGCTTTTAAAATATAAATATGATTTCTTAGTTTTGTTACACATATTAATGTAGAGATAAATAAATTCACAATATCGATGAATCAGACAAAATTCCTAGTACTAAAGAGTGGTTTTTGAAAACATAAATAGTTCAAAGGCACTCACAACTTTGAGGAGTTTTTCAGGTCATGTGTTTTGATATATATCCCCCCAATGATAAAAGGGGAGGTTAGGGGGGTTCAAAATTTTATGATGTAGAAGAATCATTGATAGATCATGACACATTAATTTTATGTGTTAAAAATGTGGACACAAAATAGGCAATCAAGAAGAATCTATATTTAAAATCACATACTTCCTCAATTTAATTAAACTTACAAATTTACAATAATAAATATTTTTTAATCTTTAATATATTAATGAATATATCATAATTTTTAGTGTGATGATATATAGTATTTTTCATTGGGTCCCGGATATTTAGTAATAAAATATTAATATATTTTTTAAAATATGGAGACAAATCTTGAGAATTAATTATGTATCTCATAAATGGGAACTCTTATGAAATAACCATTATTATAGTGATGTTTACAAAAATAATTATTCTATATTCGTGAAATATGATTCATTTCCCATAGGTTCTAATATAGTTCAAAGTCATATTATGATTTTGAGGATATAAAATAAAATTATTAATTTAACATCTTACTAATCCTATAAAATGAAATGGTACTCATTATACACATATCATTATAAAACCAATATCTTTATTCGTATTTCAATATGATTTTATAGGACTGTCTCATGATGCAGGATGTGGGGGTTTATCAAGAGTAAATACAAAGTATTCATGATGAACACATCATGAATTACAATGAAACTTATGATGTTTTTTCTTTCATATTGATCGATATTTATTTCATTGTAGGGATTTTTATCTTTCAAATTCATGATGTATATTTCATTTTCAAATAACTGAATTTTTTTTAGATATTTAATCCAAGAACAAACTTATTAATTTATCAAATTTCTCATGTATTGTTTAGAAACATTTTGAGGTCAAGGATGGGCTATCCCATCACCTACTAAATTTTCTCATTTATTAAAATGATGGATATATTCACATTTTCTATCATGATTTACCACCATTTTAGTATTATGGATTAATCCCACTATTATGTGTGTTTTCATCACTATCCTTAGATTTTGTTAAATGATTCCACTATTTCATTGATAAATTTATTCCAGGATTAATTATAAGTTCCATTTTTCATTGATATAGGTACCAAAACAGGGATGATATCAAAATATAGATATACTGGGGGATTGAATAAGTGATCAAATGAATATATATAGAGGATCCATAATGGTGGGTGAATTCATGCATCATGAGACTACTATGGGACTTAAAGGATACCTTTCATTGAAAACATATGGTTGGAAATTAATCTATAACTATATAAATACCTTGATCAATTGGTTCAATGATGATATGTTTTAGCGATAAAATATGACTAGTTGTTGCAGTGACGAATCCATGGTTGGAGTATAATTTGACTCATAAATTTCATCTGCATAATATATTGTATAAAATAACACATGTGATGTATTCATGGAAAGTGGTGGGTATGGTTTTTTTGTTAGTAAAATATCAAAAAATGTGTTATATTTTTGTTTCATGGGTGTAGCAGTTGCAGTCCATCCCATGGACGATATTATTTTACCTTCAACTTCTTTATATTTCTCTTAATAATTATATAGAAATTTGTTCTAGATATCTATGAAGATATTACCATGTCACATATAGTTTATAATTAACTTATATAAAAACTTATTCCTATTAATATAATTTTTTCTTCATAGATGAATAATTAGACAACACTCTTCATATATTCATTATGTTATAGTAATTATGTGCAGATTCCAACAAATGATGGCCAAAACATGATTGATAATCCTATTACCATCCTTATAGAAATATCTTATTGGTAAGGATGATTAATCCATCACATAAAGTGATAAATACACATCACATATGAATCCTTCAAGTGTTAATAAATTCCCTCTAGTGGAGGAGATAAATTTATTTTCATTATTCAGAGTTTTATAAGGATGGGAGATATCTTTGTTTTTCGAGTATTCTGTATTGAACTTTTGTGAACAATGAATGAATTTGGCTCTGCATTGTTTTTTTTGAAAAAAATTGTCATAACCATGGTTATGTTGTTCTAGGTTTAGAAAATAAAAAGTTAAATAAGGGATATAATTAATTCTTTAATTCCGAAAAACCATACATATAAATAATAATATTATTAATTTTATATAATGTTCATGAAAAAATGATTCACCTATAATAAATTTTTTTATGAACAAGAAAATTAAAATTTATTCAAACACTATTTAATATAAAATTTATCAATGGACCATTAAACGCCTCTTGACAATCATAATCAACATTTTTAGTCCAAAATAATTAATATTTAATATATTAATTTAAGTCATTTAATTATTCACCAATATATAAATAAATATATAATCTTCAATATTCATTAAAATCATTGAATAAATATTTATTAAATATTCACATAACTAAACAATTAAATATATTTTCCCTTGTAAATGAACTAGAATAGATAAATATTACTAAATTCATGTCCGTAAAAAAATATTTAACTGGTGACTAAATATTTATTGAATATTAAACACATATATATTTATCATGAATAAATATTGATTGAATATTTTTAATCAAGAAAGAGTTCATAATTATTAAACCAAATATGGGAACAATATATATCCAAAATGAAAATTCATATATAATTTTAAGAAGTTTCCAAATAAACTTTTTTTGAAAACCTCTAGTCCTCTCCCTATGTTTCATTAGGCTATGCTTCATAATGTTAATGGTTGGTATATACCAACATGATATGCCTCCCAAAGTGAAATATGTTAATTTCACAATGACATATAAACTCCAATGAACATTTAAAACTTTATATAATCCATTAATATTTATATATCTAACTGAACAGGTTTTATTCTAGTTCCATCAACTCATACGGTCATTATCACACACATTAAAATCTCTGAATTAAACATTCCAACAACACCTTAAGGTCATTTAAATAATAATGTAACTATATATACATAAAATTGAATGATATATAAACTTATATTAATTATCAAATGGGATATGTATATTCTCACATTATTCATTAATACAACATCACTCCTGACACCCCCAATATATCCAACCTCACATGGATCTTATGTCATAACAGTTTTCATCAATACATCATCGTAAATGACTAATGATAAGTTTGAATAATATTATTTATGTATAATGATCATTACACACATCCAGATGTATGATAATACTATGATACATAAAAAACTTGTTTCCAATTAAAGGGACATGTTCTCATAGTCTCCTACACTTTTTATTAACAATGGTGTATAACATGATAAATGTAACAAATTTTTATGATAATCCACCACTGATAGAATTTATAATTTCATTCTAATATAATGGTATCATCAGGATATATATATATATATTATATAATAAATCAATTTTGGAACTTCTAGGTTCTCATTATAACAATGAACTTCCATAACCATTCAGTGGGATAAGTACATATAAGACATTATATCATACTATGTCACATTGAATAAATATAATGATGTGATGTATTTTTTATAAATATTCATATACATGAATAAAAGTTACCATAATATATATAGAAGTTATTCATAGGGAACTGACTACAATAAACACCAACATTCACTAGATCCCACTCTAAGCAACACTCATTTTTCCTCCTCTCACATGAAATTCATGCTTTTTCTAAGATAAGGATTTAGTTTTGGGAACCTCTATGTTTTAATCTTTGGTTTATATGATCACAATAACCTAACCCCTTTCATGGACCATTATACAAATGAAATCCTATGAAAATCAATTTATGCAAAGTGAATGTGCTTCTATTGAAGTGTGGGAAATTGAAAATATTCAAGAGATACATAATTTTAATACATAGAGATTAATATCTATGATGCCACCATACAGCTACATGTATATAGTGATGTTGATGTAGATGACTTATTAAATTAATTTTTATTATAAAGTGATTATGTGTAGAAATATCTATGGAAATCTATGATACTTAGGTTGATGATGTTGATATTAACACTATCATATATAAAAATTAGAATGAAGATTAATAATGAAATAAATAGATGATTTTTATAAAAAAAATATATATATATAATATTCATGATCAATTTCATTATTAATAAATTATTCACGTGTTTTATATAGGTGATGATACATATTTTGATGACTATCGTGACCTCTAGGAGGTTATACCCTAGTGACGAGCCTAATGATATGTCATCAAACCCTCTTGTTTTTTGTTGTGCATCTACTCATTGGGTTCAAAGTCTTGTGGTATTGATAATCCCAAACAATATCCATAGGTGTAAACCACATATATATATTCTTCCATGTAGAAGTTATTTTTTTAATTGGGTAATTTCATTATTTTTTAATGCCTTTTAATTTATTGAATTTATTTTTGTACAAATTATCTTATTTTCAATTATGTTGTCCAACTTTTTCAAATATTTCTATTAGAAATCAGAGTTTTGATCTTTAGAATTAATATTCACGATCATGGTTGTCGTGGGATCATATTCCCATTATTATTCGATATATCATGTTTGATTATTGGAGGATATTTAAATATATAAGAGTTAATCTAAAATTTATTAAATTATTAACATAGTATTATTAATTATTTATAGGTACTATAATATCTGATTTATAAAAGTATGAGTAAACATATATGGGAGGCTTAGGAGGCCTGAATGCTTGACCGATGTCATTAGTTGTTGGAAATTTTGGGGAAGAGAGCCCTAAAGATATGAAGACTCCCAATTTTCAACATGTATGCCTATATACATTGATCTGATTACATATCCTCTAATTTTATGGATGGATTTTGTTAATATTGGTTAGAAACCAATTTTCGGGGGAAAAATAATAATCTATATAGAAACATGGGAAATAAGAGGGAACCCATAAATCTAGTAGTCATACATTTAGTATTTATTGATGATGTCTTCTATGTAATTTTATTTAATAATTTATATTACATTAAATGTTAATTTTTAATTTTATTTTTCATATATGTTGTTTGGAATCCAGATAAAATAGTGCTCGATGTTTATAATAAGATGTAAATTTAACCTATTATTGGAGATATTTCTAGAAATATATAGTACCAAACTGTTGTTTGCATTATTTTATCATTTTTAAAATTATAAAAATTATTTTTTACTTATTTTAATTTAAAATTTAATTTTATAAATACATATTAGGTCACATTTTACCACACCTTGGATTATATTTAGAACTATACTGAGGTTCAAACCCCCATTGTTGTGGGATTTGATGTCTCAATAAGGATGTAGATGATCCAATATTCCCTCCTAAGTGGTTGAGTTGTTGTTGTTGTCTCTCGACTGATGCCTATGAGTTATAATGGTTCAAATGTGATTCCATTATCTAGGCCAACATGGATACTTGTAGATACATCATTATCATATTCATAATATTAGGAGAATCTGCGAGCTCGGGATTAGGTTATAGAGGCCATATTTAGAGAGTAGGAATAGTTTATTCATAAACATAACCAGTAGTTTGAGGAGATACATCATGTGCATGAGAAGGAACAACAGCATATGATGGAGCACATGTGATGTTTGGAGCATGGGATATTTAATGAGTTCCCTCAACCACCAAATCATTGAGATGACCCTCCCCATCCTCTAAGATTTAAGAACATTTTAGGTTTAAATATTTTGTTAAACATTATAATGAACATTAACATTGTAAATAAAATTATTATTTATAATAGTTAATGATTTATATATTTATTTTTATAATATTATAGTATTCATTGTTTTTATATTAGTGTCTTTTTTTTTATTTTTTTTTCATTTTTTGGATATTTATATTATTTTATTAATTTTCTAATTTTCTAATTTTTTATTAATTTATTACATGAAACATACCTATCACAATTTTTTTTACTATTATTTGAAATAATAGATATCTCAAATCAAAAATTGCAATATATATGGAGAAGCCCCAATAAAAAAATTTATTTCAGAATGATTTTTTAGCGACAAGTCCCTTGTGATGCCACCTCGTCGCAAATAACTCACAATCAATTAGTTATAGAATGATATATATGTAGAAAATATTTATACTAGGAAGAAATACCAAAAATGAAACACATTATATAACTTACATTGTGAATTATTCTCAAATTCAATTTCTAAATCCAAATAGACAATCACATAAGAATATATTTATACATATTCTAAAATAATTATTCAATAACCCATTGGTATACATTTAATATTACATAATGATAATTTTTTCGATAATGTATTTTTATCTTCTAATGATAAATATCATTAATTCATTATATAAATCTAATCACTTTAATAAATTTACCAAAACCATTAAATCATTTAATATTTTATAATCAGTTTAATAATTCAATAACCATCCATGTTCAATTAATTAGTCATTTACGTACTATTCAATAATAATGAGCACTAAGACTCTATTCCAATAATAAGAAAGAATTGTCTAAATGGGATGAATAATAATATTTAAAGCATCAATCAATAAGAAACTATAAATATAATAATTAATTAGGGCACATCACTTGATCCAATTATCAATAAAAAATTTCCACCTAATTTTTATAATTAATCATCAACATAAACATTCATCCCACACAAAATTATATCAACATCATCCCACACATACTACATTGGGTATACAATATTTTTATTAAATATTTAAATGCATTTTAAATATATATTAATTTATACAAGGTGGTAATTAATACTATTAAAGGTGGTAACAATATGAGTAATTAATTATTTCATCCCTAAATACATATAAGAGAGATAATCATGTTTTCCCTACATCTAGACAAAAGATATTAATTCCAAAATCATTATTTTATTTTACCTATTTAATTATATGATATATTCGTACAAAAATTATAGTACTCAAATAAATATTTTAACAAAATATATACAATTTAAAAAATATCCGAATAAAAATGTTTCAACTTCTCAAAACAATCTTTAAATTTAATTAATGAAAAATATACAATATTTATTAAATTAAGATAAATTTTCATTAAACAATAAATATTTTATATCAGTGATAAACAAGATATAATATAGTACAAAATTTATAAATACATTTATAATGATAAAAACTAAATTGAATATGAACAACGTAGTTCCACATAATATATAATTAATAAATCCAATCATTCAAATTCTGAAAATTCAATGTTAATATTATTTTTTAAACATATTAATCATGCAGTAATTCATATTGAAATTAAAACATTATAAAATGCATACATTTGATTAAATTCTTAATCCAATGATGAAAATATTAAATTCACATTAACATTTAATTTATCAAAAAAATTATTAATTCTATAACTCAATAATTATTTGTTTGATTTATTTATTAATTAAACATATTAGTTTGGAAAATAGGTCAACAATTATATGAAAAATAATAAAGAATATTTTGGGATCCACTACATTGACGAAAAAATGCATTTATCTATGATATTCACATATAAATATGATTTTTTATACACATATTCATGTAGAGAAATAAAAATTCACAATATCGATGACTCCGACAAAATTCCTTGAACTGCAGAGTGGTTTTCAAAAACTGAAATAGTTTGAAGGAACTCACAAATTTGAAGATTTTTTCTGCTCATGTGGTTTGTTATATAATCCCAAAATGAAAAAAGGTGGCGTTGGGGGGGGGAGTCAAAATTTTATGATGTTGATGATTTTGTGATCGATCAAGGCACATTCATTTAATGGGTTAAAAAATGTAGACACCAAATAGTTAATCAAGAAAAATCTATATTTAAATCCACATAATTCATCATCTTAATTAAACATAAGAATTTAATACAATAAATATTTGTTAATACTTAATATATTAAGGGATATATCATAATTTTTAATGTGAGACTATGTATTATTTTTCATTGGGTTCCTGATATTAAGTAATAATATATAATTATTTTTATTAAAATATGGTCACACATCTTGTGAATTATTTATGTATCTCATTAATGGGAACTCATGTGGAATAGTCATTACAACAGTGATGTTTACAACAATGTTTATTCTTTAATCATGAAATATGATTCATTTCCCTCAGGTTCCACTATAGATCATAGTCATATGATGATATTGAGGATATCAAATATGTAAATACAACAAAATTCCATGCAATTTTTTTAATTACATGGGAATTTTATGAGTCCTTGAAAATTGACGGCGTGTGATTCTGAGACCTAGTGTGCCCAAAATGAATTTCCGATCATTTTTTAGTACGTTCAGTAAATGTGAGAGCATGTTTTTTTTAAATTTTGTACCGTTTCTTGGAATTGAAATCTGAGGACACCTTTGAACTTGGAGCACCGATATTCGCTTATGGAGACCTTCACCTCGACCACAGTAGGTTGAGTTGGGAAGAGAGTTTTTCTCTTTATCATGGAAGAAGACAAATAAAATAATTATCCTTTTATTTTTTATTTTAAACCTCTCTTTTTTAATTATGGAGGTGGGGTCCACCTGATCTAGAAAACCCCCAATTTAAATTCTTGATGGTAGGGACCACCCGAACCCCTCTTAATGGGGAAAAACCTCTCCACTATCCAATTAATAAATTGAGCCAACTATAATTAGTTTAATTTCTCAACATTAATTAATTGTTGGAATTATTTTTAATAAGTCTGATATTCATTTTGTTGTTCGATTTCATGATTTAGCTGGAAAAGGGGATAGGGGGGAAATTTGTAGAAACACATTCTCTCCAACGAAGAACATGCTCCAATGATGAACAGGGAACCGACCCCGAGCCCAGATCGGAAGCGCCTTGCAGAAGCAATGATCGTCGACGTTATTCAACGGATTTCACTTCATCCTCTCGAAACCTTCAACGAATGAAAAGGTAGGGTTTTTTGTTTTGGAATACCCCCTTAAATGATATTGACTATCTTCATGATTCGAGAACAAATAAGTCGCTAGCTACAGTTATAACAAGGAGGGATCGGTCCAATCGAACACGACTGTACCTCTTCGCAAACTTTGTGGATCGAGGAAGTTTTAAATCAATGGAGACATCCTGAGGCAACTGTGGGAGTCTACGGAATGATGAACGGGCCACCGGGGCGTGCCCGGTGCCCGAGGAACATCGTCGAAGACCCGTTCCATTGATCAGAACTGGAGGGACTTGGGAGTGGTGGTCGGACGCACTGACGATGGAGGCACAACTGTGCCACCAAAGATGGACCGTGGCCCTTCTGTCGTGGCAAAGCAAGGGCTGTGGTCAGCGCATGGTGGACCGTGTAACAGTGATGGAGGCATACGTCCACGCCGCCCGACGTGCTGGTGTGAAGGATCAAGGTCGTGGCAGAGGTGGATGGGTGGCCGGCTCACTACCAGCAGCTAGTGGGGGCACGACGAGCGATTGTGCCATGCAGAGGAGGACCGGGTTGGTCTGAACCATTCAGACTGGACCCAGACCAACTTCAACCCATTCCGCTCTTTCATCCATATCTTGAGCTTCGAGCGTTCGTCTGACAAACTATCTACAACACATGAAACCATGGATCGAGACGGTTCTTTTGGTATACCCTGAAAAAGATTTGTAAAATTTTGGGGTATGGCTGTGTTGGATCGAACATGAATCTAATCGGGCCCTTGGGAGTTAAAGGACAATAACTTACAAACCATCCATCTGATTGACACATCGTTTATTGTGTTGGGACCCATATTATGTGGCAGTCCTTTGGAATACTTAATCGTGGGAATTCGTGGTAGTTGGAGTATCGACATGTGGCTTGAAGAGTAGATTCTCCCAGAATCAAGCGAGATCAGTGCAAGAACCCTATAGCTGGTTGTAGCATTACAAAGGGATCTTATGTGGATCTGTGCTTTGCGATCCTATGTGGGTCTATGGTTCAGGATCCTATGTGGGTATGTGCTTTGGGATCCTATATGGCTCTATGTTTGAGAGTCCCACTTGGATCTGCTATAGAAAATCCACGTGGGACTACTCTAGGATCATACGTGTGTCTCCTGTATTAGGATCCTACATGAGTATGATAATTTAGGATCCTTTGTGGTTATACCTCTTAACAGAGTAAGATGATTCACTATTTACATATAATCATATCTTCTACCGTACCTAAGTTATACCTAGTGTGAGTGGAGTCTTTACCTTTATGGTTATCATCTTTGTGGCGTATCTTTGTGGTACTTATCTTCGTGGTGATACCTTTGTGGTAATCCTCTTTATGGTATACCATTGTGGTACTTAACTTCATGGTGATAAATTTGTGGTATTCTTCTCTATGGAGTTACCTTTGTGGTGCTTTCCTTTGTGGTGTTGCCTTTGTGGTATTCCTTCTTTTGTGGAATAGTTGAGCTTTAGGATTTTGAGTATGACCTTGGGTTTCCCCATGAATGAGATGGGTATACTATATGACTTAGGTATATGTATGGGAATATACATAAGTAGGGTTTTCAGTTGTTTCCATGCTATGTGGATTATCCTTTGTGCATTTTTTGAGTCATTTTAGGGTATCAGGGTCCCTACTGAGTATCGTTATACTCACCCCTTCACGGGCTATGCCCACACTTAGTTGTTTTTGGTGCAGACGACTGACAATGCTGACTGAGGATGAGGACACCAAAACTAGTGGTAGCTCTAAGGTGGACCTTAGATGAGGCATACTGTAGAGACTACCGTTCAAGAGTGGTACTTACCCTTCAGGTAGGGTCCTTGGTGGGTTTTCATAGGAGCTATTTCAGTTTACTTGTACATTACTATTTTCTCATACTTTCTTTTTGGTCTTGTATTCTAGCCGCTTTTTACCAACTGTACAGTCAATTTACTATACAGTTTACTAGTGTTTGTATTTTTCTATGTTCATAGTTTATTGCGTTATAGGATATAAAGGCAATATTATCCTTGTTTTAGGGAATATGCCTTTCTGTTCAAGTTGCTAGCCCCTGGTATATGGATGGTGGGCTTGGGGAAGTCACAGAACGGGTCCCGGGGGATGGGTCATGAAAAATTTGTATCAGAGGATTCGGTTCTACCAAAGATCATTGGAATCCTATATTTTTAACAGTAATAATTTTATGTGCATTGAGTGTGGTGATCAGTTTAGGTAACCCAATATTGGTGTGGTGGCAGACATATCCATACACCAGGACCCTGACTTATGAATTCTGAATCACTACACAAAAACAATGATTACTTGGGTGTTTAAAAAAATTTCCTTGTGATATCTTTGAGTCTGCTCTCTAGGTTTAACTTATTGACCGTGGTGCACCTATTATTTCAGGATTCCCCCACGTAGACATCTAGCTAGGGTTTATGTAATTATATGTGATGATAGCTCACCGAGCGATGAGGCCTCAGTACATGGCCCTTTATCAGTTGGGGAACCAGCGATACCATTACCCATTGGGCCACTGATTCCCATAGCCCCAACAGTGAAGAGTGCATGCCTCTTGAGCACGTTGAATATTTCCAGATCTAGAGGCCATCAAGATTTAGGGGTGAGACAGACCTATAGGTAGCTGAGGATTGGCTGTAATCCATGGTGAGAGTCTTCCAAATGGTAGGGACACCAACTTATCTCTTGGTGATCCTTTTCTCCAGTCTTCTATAAGAAACAACAGGTAGATGGTGGAGCATGATTCTCCAGGTTCACAAAGAGGTTAGAATTATATAAGAAGACATTGAGAGCCAGCATTGGGCATAATTTGTTCCAGCGACCCTTCGCATAGTGCGCATATAGGAGCTTATTCATCTGCAGCAAACCAGCATGACTGTGGCTCAGTTTTCAGTGAGGTTCACTGAACCGTCATGCTACTTCTCTAATACGGTGCGAGACCCATTATTCAGGGCCTATACATTCAATCATAGACTCAGGAAAGAGATCAGGGCTTCGATGATTTTCTCAGCTTCTCGAAGTAGATGTGGGTGTTAGAGAGAGCCCTCTTCGTAGAGTGTTTTTTTGGTGAGCAGACACTAGCAGCGAGACCCACCACCGGATGTCACATAGTGGAGTCTTCTAAAGCTGGCAGTAGACAGATTTCACAAAGGTCCCAGAGGAACGGACCTATAGGTGGATGACTGAAGGATTCATGGTCAGTTGTGTGGGGCACTAGAGACAGAGCCAGTCATGCAAGGAGCAGGCTGTGTTACACATGTGGCGGGCAGGGTCACATTGCTCGTGACTGCCTGACCTACCATACAGAGGATCAGAAGATGGTCTAAAGATCACCCTGGTAGAGACAGTGTATTGAATAAGGAGTTCCGCAGGGAGCAGGTGGACGTAGCAGAGGATCTGACCTAGAAACTCATGGTGGGTGAAGATTCGAGATGTTACTACGACCACCACTAGGTGGTCCACCCCGACCATAAGGAGAAGGTGGAAAGGGGTGAGCTGATCTCCAGGAATCTGATGCCTATGACCATGGAGCTACATAGATGATATGAAGTAGGATCTTTGTCTACTCCACATTAGCTATAGTACTTATATAAACAGGTGCCAATCATTCTTTTATTAACACTTCCCTCGTTCGGAGCTCAAAGATTCTGACAGAGCTGTTGGCTCGGTCATTACAGCTAGAGAATTCAATGGGGGCGGATTTGAGGATTACAAACTGGTGCCGGTAGTGTGAGAATACAATAGGAGGCGAGAGCTTCAGCTGGGATCTCTTAGTAGTGGCGTTGATGCCCCTACGATGTCATCTTTTGTATGGATTAGTTATCTATAGTCATTACTCATATTAACTGTATTTGGCGCAATGTGTGGTGTGTCTTCACTGATGGGACTAGGTTTAACCTCAACGACGAGAAGGGAGACATTGTAGCATTGGATGGATATAACTGGTGGATAGTGTAACCGATCACTCATCAGTTGGCTAGCCTTACCCTCTAAGCGGTTGATGTGGAGAGTTTGAGTCATCCTATAGTAGTTGACCAGTACACGGATGTCTTCCTCGATGATGTTCTGGGTCTACCTCCACATAGAGAGAAGGAAATATTCATTTAATATTACCCCGGGATGACACTGATATCTACAACAATGTGTCGGATGGCTCCGATGGAGTTTCGTGAGCTACGGGTACAACTACAGGACTTGCAGGGGAAGGGATTTATCTGGCCCAATGTTTCTCCTTGGGCAGCCCTGTTTTTTTTTTCACCAAGAAGGCAGATGGGAGCTTGAGACTTTGGGATGACTATCAGTGCAAGAACCAGGTGACCGTTAAGAACAAATACCAACTCCCAAGGATTGATGACCTATTTGATCAACTTAATGGAGCACGGTGGTTCTTGAAGATAGACCTCGGATCAGGCTACCACCAGCTCAGAGTATGAGATGGGGATGTACAGAAGACAACTTTCAGATGTTCGTATGACCATTATGAGATTTTGGTCTTGTCTTTCGGTGTAACCAATGCTCCAACAGTGTTCACGGTACTCATGAACAGGATATTCCACCCATATATTAATCTCTTTATAACAGTCTTCATCGATGATATTTTGATCTACTCGACTACCAAGGAGGAGCATGCTTATCATTTACAGATTTTTCTGGACACACTTTGAGAGCCCCATATTTATGGTAAGCTCCTGAATTTCCATTTTTAGATCTGATAGGTTCACATCTAGATACATGACATCTCAGAGGCTAGAGTTGCGGTGGATCTAGAAATGATTGAGGCGGTACATGCTTGGGAGCCACCCATGAGTGTGACGGAGGTACATAGTTTCCTGGGTTTGGCCAGATACTACAGGAGGTTTGTTCCAGATTTATCTAGAGATGAAGCACCATCGTCAGCATTGAATAAGAAGGGGAAACCCATCGTGTGGTCGGAGAGATGCCCGTGGGGTTTTCAGGAGATAAGGCAGAGGCTGGATAGTGCCCCCATCTTGAGGCTTCCAGAGTAGGCCGTTGGGTACATAGTCTGCTATGACGCATCGGGGATCAGGCTCGGATGTGTCCTGATGCAATAATGAGCATTTATCATGTATGGTTCTCTACAGTTGAGATACAATTAGCAGAAATACGCTACCCATGACCTGGAGTTAGAAGTAGTGGTCTTAACCTTGAATATATGGAGACATTACTTGATGGGCGAACGTTTTATAGTCTAATCAGACAACAAGAGTCTCAAGTATATCTTCTCTCAGAAGGACCTGAACCTAAGACCATGACGTTGTCTCGAGTTCCATCAAGACTAAGAAATCATGATATTCTATACTCCTAAGAAGGGGAATGTCGTAGTAGATGCATTTAGCAAGAAATCTAGTATACAACTGCTAGGTGAGGCGACGGTACAGTTGGACACTTTATAATTATCCTTGGTGGAACATGATGGAGTAGGTTTTCTTCAGTCTCTTATAGTCACTCCTCCACAATGATAGAGAGTTAGGGAGGCACAGCATGGGGAACATACTATGAGGCTCGACATGTTAAAATTTCCTTAGGGTAGGCACATGCTGGATTTTATTAAGGTGGCGAGCACATCATCCTTTTCAGAGGATATACCATGGTACTTGTGTCACTTCAGGAGGAAGTGTTGAGAGAGTTACACACATCCCCTCTAGCAGTACGTCTAGTAGTGGTGAATATGTACTAGTAACTCTGATGATAGCACTGGGGTCTGAGAATTAAGAAAGATCTTGTAGAGTTGGTCACTCAGTTCCTCACTTTTCATCATGTGAAGGCAAATCATCAGGTACCAGTAGGCTTAGATTATCCATTAGAGGTCTTATAGAGGAAGTGGGATGGGATATCCATGGACTTTGTGACTATACTTCCACGTACATCTTTGCGTCATGATTAAATCTGGGTGATCGTCAACCGACTCCCCATGTCGGCCCACTTCCTACCGATCAGAGAGCAGGGTTCATTAGAGAGCATGGGACACCTTTCTATGTAGGAGATTGTAATGATACATGGAGTACTATTGATTATTGTCTCTGATCGTGATTAAAGTTTCACTTTATGATGATGGAAGGGGTTTCTAGAGGCTTTCAGGATGTATCTCAATTTGAGAACTGCCTTCCATCCTCAAACTGATGGCCAGACTGAGCGGACCATTCAGACCCCTGAGGACCTGCTTCATTCTTGTGTCCTCAACATCAGTAGAAGCTGGTAGGATCACATGTCCATGGTGGATTTAGCTTACAATGGTAGCTATCACTCCACCATTGGGATGGAACCGTTCGAGGAACTTTACGACCAACCATGCAAATCACTATTATATTGGACTGATCAAGGGGAGTTAGTACTCATGGGACTAGAGATGGTATGGACTACCATAGAGAAGGTGCAGATCATCTAGAAGTGGATGAAGACTACACAGAGTAGGAATAAGTCTTATGCCGATAAGAGATGGAGACCTATGTTGTTCAAGGATGTTGACCACGTCTTCTTATTGGTCTCACCTTGACTAGGTTTACAGAGATTTGAAAATGGCAGAAAGTTATCTCTGAGGTTCATCAGACCCTTTTAAGTCCTCAGCAGATTTGGCGAGGTGCCTTACCGCTTAGCTCTTCCACCGCAATTGCACCGCGTGCACAACGTTTTTGACGTATTCCAGCCGTGGAGATATGTGCACGACCCTTCACACATCATTGACTGGGGCGAGCTGGACATCGACGATGGGGTGACATTTACAGAGGTTCCAGTGCAGATTGAGGATTGACATGGGAGAGTCTAACTTGGGTGATTGATACCTTTGGTGCATGTATGTTGGAAGCACATGAACCTCTAGGATAGCACATGGGAGCGGGAGGCTCAGATAAGTTCTCAGTACCACCACTAGTTTTCTTAGTCTGATTTGTGGATTATGAGGACAAAAAACCCTAAGGTTGGGAGAATTTAATAACCCTGAAATTACATGTAATTTTCTTTAAATATATGGTATATTTACGAGTATGAGAAAGTTTACAGTGCACGATTGGGATGCTCGATGTGAACGGAATGAATTTCTGAACTTTTGTTAGTAGCTTCAGTAAACGTGTGAGCATGATTTTGTAACTTTTGAGCATGTGCCTGGAATTGAAATCTGAGGACACCATTGAACACACAACGCATATATTCTCTTAAGGAGACCTTGACATTGATTGCAGTAGGTCGTGGGTAGAAGATAGTTTTTCAATTTTTCTTGTGAGAAGAAAAATAAAATAATTAACATTTTATTTTTCGTTTGAAACCTCTCTTTTGAAATTATGGAGGTGGGGACCACCCGAGATAGAAAACCCCCAATTTAAATTCTTGGTGGTGGGGACCACCCGAACACCTATTAATGGGGGAAAACTTCTAAACTCTCAAATTAATAAATTTATCCAACTACAATAAATTAAATGTGTCAAATTTAATTAATCGTTAGAATTATTTTTAATAATATGACTCTTCGTTTTTTCATCGAGTGCGAAGATTTCAATGTCAAAGGGGATATGAGAGAACTTTGGAGAAACTCATTCTATCCAATGAAGAACTTAATCCAATGAAGAATGAGGAACTGACCCCGGGCACAGATCGGAAGCGCCATGAGGAAGCAACAAACGCTGACGTTCTTCAACGACTTTTTCTTCTTTGTCTAGACACCTCCAACGAACGAAAATGTAGGGTTTGTTGTTTTTGAATACCCTATTACCCATTCTTGATGTTCTTCATTATTTTAGAACAAATAAGACACTTTTTAGAACTCTAACATGGAGGGTTTGGGCCAAATGAACACGGCCCAACCACTCCACAACCTTTGTGGATCGTGGTAGTTTTAATTCAATGGCGACATGCCGAGGCGAGTGTGGAAGTCTACGGAATGATGAACGGGCCACCAGTGCATGCTCGGTGACCCAGGGAACGTCGTTTGTTACCCCTTCCTGTGACTGGCACTGGTGGGACTCGAGAGTGGTGGCCGACACTTCACCCGGCCACGAAGACGGCGACGGTGCAACCGCGTCGCCAGATAAGGGTCGTGGCCCATCAGCCACGCCAGAGTGAGGGAGGCGGACGGTGCACGAACAGCCTCATGACAGTGGTGGAAGTGTACGTCTGAGTCATCCATCATGCAGGTGCCATGGAGAAAGGATGCAGTGGTGGTGGTGGTGTGGTCGGCTCGCTGCCGGCCATCAGTGATGGCATGGCGCGCGACCGCGCCACATGGAGGAGGGCTGGTTGTTCGGCTAGCCTCAAGCCAAGAGGACCGCCCAGCGGGCCGCCATCGCGAGCCGGGAAGCACCATTGCACCAGGCTAGTCCCGAGAAGGGTCGGCCGACCCGAACCGGGTCAGGTAGGCCTGGGCCGGGTCTGCCTAGGCAGTGTCTGACTAGGCCGGGTCGGACCAGACCCAGACCAGCTTCGACCCGTTCCTCTATTTCGGCCATATCTGGAGCTTTGGGATTCGGTTTGATGAACCATCTATGGAGATGGAAACCTTGGATCGAGACGGTCATTTTGGTATTCCCCACATCAGTTTTGCATAAAGTTGGGGTATGGCTGGGTTGGATTGAACACAAATCCGGCTAGGCCCTCGGCACTAAATGGGCAATAACAAACAGACCGAGCGTCTGATTGATTCACCGTCTATTGTGTTGAGACCCCTATATGGTGGCAGTCCTATTAGATACTTCTTCGTGAGAAT
Source organism: Viscum album (assembly GCA_963277665.1). Taxonomy (NCBI): domain Eukaryota; kingdom Viridiplantae; phylum Streptophyta; class Magnoliopsida; order Santalales; family Viscaceae; genus Viscum; species Viscum album. The sequence continues at coordinate 59,694,814 of OY728137.1, read as the reverse complement.
TCGGGGTAGTTGGAGTATTGACCGGTGGCTTGAGGTGCCCCAGACCAGCTTCGAGCCATTCCACTCTTTCAACCACATCTTGAGCTTCAGGCATCTGTTTGACAAACCGTCTACGACACATGAAACCTTGGATAGATATGGTCCATTTGGTACACCCAGAAAGATATTTGGAAAATGTTGTGGTATGGTCGGGTTGGATACAACACGAATCCAGCTGGGACCTCTAGACTACAATGTAAATAACTTACAAACCGAATATCTGATTGATGCACCGTCTATTGTGTTGAGAACCCTATTACGTGGCGGTCCATTGGAATAAATATTCTTGGTACTTCGTGGTAGTTGGAGTATTGACATGTGGCATAAGGATTAGATTCTCCAAGAATCAATCAAGCTTAGTGAGGGAACTTTGTAGCTAGTTGTAACATGATAAAGTGATCCTATGTGGTTCGGTGCATAGGGATCCTATGTGGGTCTGTGTTTCGATATCCTATGTGGGTATATGCTTTGGGATCCTATGTGGGTATATGTTTGTGAGTCCCACTTGGATCCGCTCTAGGAAATCTATGTGAGACTACTCATGGATCCTATGTGGGTATACTGTATAAGAATCCTACATGGGTCTGATGATTTAGGATCCTACGCGGGTCTGCCTCTTAATAGAGTAAGATGATTCAATAGTTACATCTAATCATCTTTACTATAGTGAAAAAGTTATACCTAGTGTAAGCAGAGTATTTACCTTTGTGGTAATCATCTTTAAATCATATCATTGTGGTACTTATCTTCGTGGTGATTCCTTTGTTGTAATCCTCTGTGTGGAGTACCTTTGTGGTACTTACCATCTTGGTGATACCTTTGGGGTATTATTCTGTGTGGTGTTACCTTTGTGGTACTTACCCTTGTTGTGTTACCTTCATGGTATTCCATCCTTTGTGTCACAGTTGAGCATTGGTATTTTGAGTTTGACCTTGTGTTTCCTCGTGAATGAGATGGGTATACTAGAAAACTTAGGTATACGTATGGGTATATAACTAAGTAGGATTTTCAGTTGTTTCCATGATTTTTGGATTATCCTTAATGGATTTTTGTGAGACATTTGAGGGTCTCTGGGTCCCTACAAATTATCATTATACTCTCCCCTACACAGGATATGCATGAACCTTGTTGTGTTTGGTGTAGACGAATGAAAAAGTTGAGTGAGGGCGAGGGAACCAGAACTAGAGGTATCTTAGAGGTGGATCTTAGGCGAGGCATACCACAGAGATGACTATTCGAGAGTGGTACTTACCATTTAGGTATGGTCCTTGGTAGGTGTTCACAATAGTTGTTTCAGTTTACTTGTACATTATTGTTTTCTTGTACTTCCAGTTGGGCTTGTATTCTACCCCATTTATAACTACTGTACACAGTCGTTTTACTACACAGTTTACTAGTTTTCGTATCTTCTTGTGTACTTGGTTGTGTGTGTTATATGATATAATGTCAATGGATTCCAGATTTTAGGGAATATGTCTTTCTGTGCAAGTCTCTAGCCCAAGGTCTATGGAAGGCAGGTTTGGGGTAGTCATGGAAATAGTCATGGGGGAGAGGTCATGAAAAATTGGAATCAGAGGAGTCGGTTCTACCATAGAACATTGGAATATTATATTTTTTACGGTAATAGTGTCAAGTTTTGCAAGTGTGGTTATAAGTATAGGGAATACAATGTTTGTGTGGTAGCCTACATATCCCTACACCAGGACCCTGACTTCTGATTTTTGAATCAGTGCATGAAAACACTAATTGCGGGAGTGTTTCAAAAAAAATTCATTGCGATCTATTTGTGTCAGCTCACAGGGTATAACTTATTGACTGTGGATCACCTATTTTTTTTGGGATGCCCCAATGTATACAACCATCTTGGGTTCAAGGTATAGTACGATATAATAGCTCACCGAGCGATGAGGCCTCGGTTAGGGTCCCTTTATCGGTTGGGGCACCAGCGTAACAATTACCTGTTGGTCCACCTATTCCCCCAGCCCCAATAGTGAATAGTGCATTCCACTTGAGCCCATTGAAGGAGTTCTTGCACCATATGCCACCTAGGATCAGGGGTGAGATGGACCCACAGGCATCTGATGATTGGATGGAGGCCATGGTGAGAGTATTCCTAATGGTAGGGACACCAGCTGATCTCATGGTGATCCGTGGCACTAGTATTCTACACACAACAGTAGGTAGATAATGGAGCTTGATGATCCAGATTCATGGCGAAGTGAAAGTTTTCTGGGCAGACATTGAGATCATGTTTCGGGCATATTTTTTCCCAACAAACCTTCTTACAGTGCACATATAGGATCTTCTTCATCTACAGCATGACATCATGACTGTGGCTCAGTACTCAGCGTGGTTCACCGACCCCTCATGAAACTCCTCTTATACAATGCGAGACCCATTCTTCAAGGACCAGACTTTTGAGTAGGTACTTAGGAGGGAGATCAGGGCTTCAATGATTTCTCTCAGCATCCCGACGCAGGCGTGGGTGTTAGAGAGAGCCCTCAAAGTAGAGAGTTTTCTTGCCGAACAGACACTAGAAGCAAGACCCACCACCGGGAATCACATAGCAGAGTCTTCTGAAGTTGGCGACAAGCAGATGTCATAGATTTCCAAGAGGACCATACCTATAGGTGGACGACCATAGGATTCAGGGTTAGTTGTGTGGGGTACTTGAGACCGAGTTAGTCATGCGAGGAGCATGCAGTGTTACACATATGGTGGGTAGGGTCACATGGCTTATGACTGCCTGACCTTCCATACTAATGATCACCAGATGGTTTAAGGACCACCTAGGTAGAGACAGAGGTTCTACATGGGAGGTTCGTACGGAGAAGGCAGACGTGGCAGTAGAGCTGGTCATGTAGCTCTCTATGGGTGACGATTCGAGGTGTTACTGCCACCACCACTAGGTGGTCTACCCCATCCAATGGGAGCAGGTTGACATGGGTGAGCTCAGCTCCAAGCAGCAGTGGCCTACAACCATGGAGCTCCGGAGATGATACGAGGGATGATATGTGTCTATTACACCTTAGAGACAGTACGTATAGACACAAGTTCCAATCATTATTTTATTAACACTGCCCTCGTTCGGAGTTCGGATATTCTAACTGATCTGTTAGATCGATCCTTACGGCTAGAGATTTCTATGGGAGCAGATTCGATGATTACGAACTTGTGTTGCTAGTGTGAGATTACTATAAAATGTGAGAGCATCGATTGTGATCTCCAAGTAGCGGCATCGAGGCCTTACGACTACATCTTGGGTATGGACTAGTTATCTACACTCCATGCTCAGATTGACTATATTAGGTGAAAAGTGCAGTGTATCTGCACTGATGGGACTAGGATTAACTTCACCGACGAGAAGGGAGACCTTGCAGCACATGATGGACATACCTGTAGGAGAGTGCATCCAATCACTCATCAGTTGGATAGCCTTACCCTCAGAGCGGTTGATGTGGAAAGGTCGAGTTATCCCGTAATGGTGGACTAGTACGTGGATGTCATCCTCAATGATGTTTCATGTCTACATCCACATAGAGTGGTGGACTTTTACATTGACATGTACCCAGAGACTGCAACGATATCTACACCAGCGTATCAGATGGCTCCCGAGGAGCTTCGTGAGCAGTGGGTACAACTAGAGGACTAGTAGGGGAAGGAAATCATCCGGCCTAGTGTTTCACCTTGGGAAGCCCCGATTTTGTTTGCCTAGAAGGTATATGGGATATTGAGACATTGGGATGACTATCAGTTCCTGAACCAGGTGACCATGAAGAACATGTACCCACTCCCGAGGATCGACAACCTCTTTGATCCAATTAAGGGAGAACAGTGGTTTTCAAAGATAGACCTCAGATTAGGCTATCACCAGCTCAGATTACGAGCCGAATATGTGTATAAGATGGCTTTTAGATGACTGTATGACCATTATGAATTTTTGTTCATGTAATTCGGGGTGACCAATGCTTCAGTGGTGTTCATGGTACTCATGAACATGATCTTCTAGTCATACCTTGATCTCTTTGTAGTAGTGTTCATCGATGACATTCTGATCTACTCGAATACTGAGGAGGAGCATGACTATGATTTAAAAATTGTTCTGGACACACTCCAAGAGCCCTAATATTATGGTAAGATCTCCAATTTCTAGTTCTAGATCCAATAAGTTCACTTTCTGGGACATGTCATCTTAGAGGATAGAGTTGCGGGGGATCCAACAATGATTTAGGCGATACATGCATGGGAGCCACCCTGGAGTGTGATGGAGGTATAGAGTTTCCAGGCTTTGGCCGGATACTACCTGATGTTTTTACCCGATTTATCCAGAGTTGCAGCACCTTTATCAGTGTTGATGAAGAAGGTGTAACCCTTCGTGTGGTTGGAGAGATGCCGATGGAGTTTTCAGGAGCTAAGGCAGAGGCTAACTAGTGACCCGATGTTGTGGATTCTGGAGGAGGAAATTTTTTATGTAGTCTACTACTACACATAAGGGATTGGGCTCAAATGTGTCCTGATGCAATATCTAGCAGTTATCACATATGGTTCTTGACATCTGATACATCATGATCATAAATATGCTACCCCTGACATGGAGTTAGCAGTAGTGGTCTTCTCCTTGAATATGTTGCAACATTACTTGATGGGTGAACGTTTTATAGTATACTCAGACCACAAGAGTCTAAGGTATAACTTCTCTCAGAAGGACCTGAACCTGAGACAGCGATGTTGGATCGCATTCCTCTAGTACTATGACATCGGGATATTATATAATCCTAAGAAGGAGAACGTTGTAGTAGATGCTTTCAGAAGGAGATCTAGTATACAACTATTAGTTGAAGTGAGAGAGAAGTTTTCTACTTTACGAATATCCTTGGATGAACGTGATAGAGAAGCTTCTCTTCAGTCTCTTATAGTCACTCCCCCACTTTTTCAGAGATTCAGGGAGGCACATCATGGGGAAACTTACTACGAGGCTCGACGAGTTAAAATACCCTCAGGGCAGGCACATGATGTATTTTCTGAAGGTGGGGAGCATGTCTTCCTCTTCAAAGGATGTACCATGGTACTAGTGTTGTTCGGGAGGATGTGTTGAGGGAGTTCTCTAAATCCCCTTTAACAGCACATCCTGGAATGGATAAGATGTACCAAGACATCTGATGATAGCACTGGTGACCGGGAATGAAGAAACCATTAGCAGAGTTTGTCTCTCAGTGCCTCACTTTTCAGCAAGTGAAGGTGGAAAATCATGTACCAGCAGACTTTGCTCAACCATTAGAGGTCCCAGAGTGGAAGTGTGATGGGATTTACATGCACTTCCTGAAAATACTTGCACGTACATCTAGGGATCATGATTCTAACTGGGTGATCGTCGACCGACTCACAAGGTCAGCCCACTTCCCACCGATCAGAGAGCAGGGTTTAGTAGAGAGCATGGGACACCTCTATGTCCAGGAGATTTTACAGCTACATTGAGTGCCCTCAATGATGGTCACTGATCGTGATTCACATTTCACTTCCCTACTATGGAAGGGGTTGCAGGAGGCTTTCGTGATGTATCTCCATTTGAGCACCACCTTCCATCCTCATACCGATGTCAAGACTGAGCGGACCATTCAGACCCTCAAGGACATTCATCATGATTGTGTCTTTGACTTCAGTCATATCTGGGAGGAAAACATGCCCATGGTGGATTTTTCATACAAAAACATCTATCACTACACCATTGGGATGGAACCATTCGAGGCTTTATACGGCCGACCTTGCAGATCTCCTTTATGTTGGACTGACCCTAGGGAGTCATCACTCATGGGACCATAGATGGTACAGGCTACCGCAGAGAAGGTGCATATAATCTTGGTGCTCTTGAAGTCTGTACAGAGTAGGTAGAAGTTTTATGATGATAGGATACAAATACTTCTTCTATCGAGGATGGTGAGCACGTCTTCCTACGGGTCTCACCTCGACGAGGGATGCAGAGATTCAGCCGAGGCGGAAAGTTATCTCCAAGGATCATCAGACCCTTTTAGGTCCTCAGTAGAGTTGGCAAGGTGGCTTACCTCTTATCTCTTCCAACTTTGTTGAAATGGGGGAATGAAATTTTTGATGTATCTCTATTGAGGATATATGTGCACGACCCTTCACACATTATTAACTGCAGAGAGATGGACATCGACGATGGGGCGACATTTATGGAGCTTCCAAAAGAGATTGAGGATCGACAGAAGAGATTATATCATGGGAAGTTGATACATTTGGTGAATGTACGTTGGCAACCCGAGAACCTCTAGAATATCACATGGGAGCGGGAGGCTTAGATATGTGCTCAGTACCCCCACATGTTTCCATAGTTTGAGTCGTGGCTTACAGGGACACGATTCCCTGAGGTAGGGAGAATTTAATGACCCAAAAATTCCATGTATGTTTTTTAATTATATAAAAAATTTCCGAGTTCATGAAAATTGACGGTGTGTCATTCGGAGGGTCGGTGTGCCTGGAATGAATTTCTGAAATTTTTTTAGTATGTTCCGTAAACGTGCGAGCAGGATTTTGTAACATTTGAACTAGTTACTGGAATTGAAATCTGAGGAAACCGTTGGACCCACAGCGTAGAAATTCTCCTATGGAGACATTCACCATGACCGTAGTAGTTTGGGGACCACCCGAGCTAGAAAACCCCCTATTTAAATTCTTTGTGGTGGGGACCACCCGAACCCCTATTAATGGGCGAAAACCTCTCAACTCCCCAATTAATATATTGATCCAACTACAATTAATTAAATGTGTCAACTTTAATTAATTGTTAGACATATTTTTAATAAGTGGTCTCTTCATTTTTTTTGTCGTGTTCGAGGATTTCATAGTCAAAGGGGATAGGGGAGAAATTTGGAGAAACTAATTCTCTCTGATGAATAGCTTACTCCTATGAATAATGAGGAACTTACCCTGAGCACAGATCGGAAGCCCCATGAAGAAGCAACGAACGCTGACGTTCTTAAATGGCTTCGTCTTCTTACGCTAGACACCTCCAAGGAACGACATGGTAGGGTTTGTGGTTTTTTAATACCCTGTTACACGTTCTTGATGTTCATCATGATTTGAGAAAAGAAATCTTCTTGTTACCATTCTAACGTGGATGGTTCGGGCCAAAAGAACATGGCCCAACCTCTAAGCAACATTTTTGGATCGTGGTTGTTTTAATTCAATGGTGAAGTCCCGAAGCGAGTGTGGATGTCTACACAATGAAGAACGGGCCACCGAGGCATGCCCGGTGACCCAAGGAACGTCACTGGTGACCCATTCCTGTAACCAGCACCGGTGGGAATTAGGATAGGTGGTCGACACTTCATCCTGCTGCAAAGACGATGGTGGTGCAACTGTGTCACTGGATAGGGGCTGCCGACCGTCGGCCGCAGGGGAGAGAGGGAGGCGGCTGGCGCACGGTCGGCCGTGTGACGGTGATGGAGGGGCATGTCCGCAACTCCTGACATGTAGATGCCACAGTGCAAGGCTGTGAAAACGATGGTGGTGTGTCCGGCTCACTGTCGGCCACCGGTGATGGCGCAGCGTGCGACCGTGCCACGCGGAGGAGGGTTGGTTGTTCAGCCAGCATCGAGCTGAGCGGGCCGCCCAGTGCGCCACCATCGTGAGTCAGGAAGAGCCAGCAGGCCGGGCCAGACACAAGATGGGTCGTCCAACACAAAGCGGGTTGGGTTGGCCCAGGTCGGGTCGGCCCAGGCCGAGTCGGCACAAGCCGGGTCAGATCAGACCCGGACCAGCTTCGACCCTTTTTACTCTTTCGTCCATATCTTGAGCTTTGGGCATCCGTTTGATGAACCGTCTATGACGTTGGAAACATTGGATCGATATAGTCCTTTTGTTATACCCCACATTAGTTTTGCATAAATATGGTGTATGGCTGGGTTGGATTGAACTCGAATCCAACCAGGCCCTTGGGACAAAAAGGCCAATAACATACAGATCAGGCATCCGATTGACGCACCGTCTATTGCTTTGAGACCCATATTACATGTAGGTCTATTTAAAACTTATTAATGAGACTTCCTGGAAGTTGGAGTATCGACCTGTGGATTGAGGAGAAGATTATCCTAGAATCAGGCGAGCTTAGTGCGGGAACCCTATAGCGGGTTGTAACATGAGAAAGCGATCATATACGGGTCTGTGCTTTGGAATCCTATGAGGGTCTGTGATTTGGGATCCTATGTGGGTATATGTTTTGGGATCCTACGTGGGTCTATGTTCAGGAGTCCCACTTGGATCCACTCTATGAAATCCATGAGGGACGACTCTAGGATCCTATGAGGGTCTATTGTATTATGATCATACGTGGGTCTGATGATTTAGGATTCTACGTGGGACTTCCACTTAAAAGAGTAAGACGATTTAGTAGTTACGACTAATCATACTTATTACTGTACCTAATTAATAAATAGTGTTTGCTGAGTCTTTACCTTTTTGGTAATCTTCTGGGCGACATATCTTTGTGGTACTTATCTTCGTGGTGATACCTTTGTTGTAATCCTCTATGTGGCATACCTTTTTGGTACATACCTTCATGGTGATACCATTGATTTATTATTCTCTGTGGCATTACAATTGTGGTACTTACCTTTGTGGTGTTACCTTCATGGTATTCCTTCCTTTGTGGAATAGTTGAGCTTTGGTCTTTTGAGTTGGACCTAGTGTTTCTTCATGAATGTGATGGTATACTTGATTACATTGGTATATGTATGTGCATATACCTAAGTAGGGTTTTTAGTTGTTTCCCAGCTTTGTGGTTTATCCTTTGAGGATTTTGTGAGACCTTTTAGGGTCTCGGGGTCCCTACTGAGTATCTTTATACTCACCCCTGGACGAGCTTTTCCCACACCCTGTTTTGTTTGGTGCAGACGACAGAAAACGCTGACTGAGGATGAGGGCACTAGGAATAGAGGTAGCTCAAAGGTGGACATTAGACAAGGCATACGGCAGGGACGACCGTTCGAGATCTGTACTTACCCTTCAGGTAGGGTCCTTGGCAGGTGTTCACAATAGCTGTTTCAGTTTACTTGTACTTTCCCGTTTTCTTTAACTTTCTAGTTGGGCTTGTATTCCGGCCCGTTGTTACCTATTGTGCACCCACTTCTTACTATATAGTTTACTTGTGTTCATATCATGATGTGTGCATTGTTGTGTGTGTTACAGGATATAAAGGCAATGCCTTCCCGGTTTTAGGGAATACGCCTTTCAGGCCTAGTCTCCAGCCCCTGGTCTATGGAAGGCGGGCTTGGGGTAGTCACAGAATGGGCCTCGGGGGACGGGTTGTGAAAAATAAAATTATTAATTTAACTTATTACAAATACTATAAAATTAAAGGGTATTTATTATAAACATATCATTATAAAATATGTAGGTTTATTCAAATTCCCATTGGATTTTAGATAAGTGTGTCTTGATTGATGATATGGGGGTTAACCAAGAGTAAATAAAAAATATTAAGGATTAACAAATCATGACTAATAAGGAATCATATATGGGGGTTTTCAAAAATTTTGATCGATATTTGTTTCAATGCAGGGATTATTATCTTTTAAATTCATGACTTTTATTATATTTTCATATAATTTAATTAGTTATTGCTTTTGGTTACTAAATCCACGCCCAAACATGTAAACTTATAAACTTTCCTAGGTATTGTTTAGAAACATGTTGTGGTCGAGGTTTTGTTTTCCAAACACCCTTTTAATTTTCCCATACATGCCAATGATAGATATATTCACATGGCTAACATGATTTACCACCATTTTAGTATTATGGACTTATCACACTATTCACCATGTTTTAATCACTATCCTTATATTTTGTCTAATGATTCGTCAAATTCATTAATAATTTAATTCATAATTAATTATTAGATCCATGTGTCATAGATATAGGTACAAAAACATGGATGATATTAAAATAGATATATTATGGGGGATGAAATACGTGATCTTATGAATATATCTAGATTATCCATGTTGGGTGGGTGAATTCAGGAATCATAAGACTACTCTTGGACTAAAACGATCCCTTTCTTTGAAAACTAGGGGTTGGAAATTAATCACTAATTATATAAATACCATGATCAATGGATTCAGTGATGATATGTGTGAGATATAAAATACGACTTGCGGTTTCAATGAAGAATCAAGGGATGGAGTATAATTTGGTTTGTAAATTTCAACTGCACAATATATTTTATGAAATAACAAACATAATGTACTCATGGAATGTGGTGGGTAGGATTTCTCAGTTATTAAAATATCCTAAAATGTGTTATATTTTTGTCTCATGGGTGTTGAAATAGTGGCTCGAGCCATGACTAATATAATTTTCAAATCAACTGCTTTATTTTTATGTTAATAATTTAAAATAAATGTTTTCTAGAAATCCATAAAGATATGACCTTTTCACATATAATTTATAATTAATTTATATAAAAAATAATTACCTTTAATATAATTTTTTTCTAGACAAATTAGTAATTAGACCACACTCTTCAAATATTCATTGTATTATAGTAATTTTGTGCTATTTCCCTCTAATGATGACCCACACATTCTTTTCTAACATGTGATTCTCATTATAGAAATATACTATTGGTAGGGATGAGGAATCCATCACATGAAGTGATAAATACATATAAAAAATGAATAAATCAAGGGATAATAAATTACCACCTATGGAGGAGAAGAAATTATTTCCATTATTTAGTGTTTTATAAGTATAGGAGATTTCTAGGTGCTTAGAGTTTTCTCACTAGATCCTTTTTGAATAATGAATGAATGTTCCTCTGTAATGTTTTTTTAGAAAAATTGTCTTAACCATGTTTATAATGAGTTAGGTTTAAAAAATAAAAAATAATAATAAGGGATATAATTATTTCCTTAATTCCATAAAAACCATATATATAAATAATAATAATATTATTTTTATATAATTTACATGATAAAATGATGTGTCTAAAATAAATTTTATTTTTGATGAACAATAAAATTAAAAGTTATTCATATACTCATTAATATTAAAATTTTCACTAGTCCATTAAACTCAATCTGTCAATCAACATCAACATTTATTAATCCAAAATAAATATTATTTATTATATTAATTTAAATCATTTCATTATTCACCAACATATAATTAAATATATATATTTTTAGAATTCATTGAATTCATTGAAGAAATATTTATTAAATATTCACTTAACTTAACATGTAAATATTTTTTACCATGAAAATGAACTAGAATAGTTAAATATTTCTAATTTAATATCAGTAAATAAATAAATAACTAGGGAATAAATATTTATTCAATATTTTACACACATATATTTATCAAGAATAAATGTTGATTGAATATTATTGATCAATAAAGAGTTAATACTTACTAAACCACATTTCAGAACAATATATTTCCAAAATGTAATTCATATATTATTTATTTAAGGTTCTAAATAATTTTGTTTGAATCCCTCTAGTCCCCTTCCCATGTGTCGTTAGGTTACGCTGCACAATGTCAATGGGTGGCATATAACAACATGATATGGCTACCATAAAGAAATAAGTTAATTTCAAAATTACATTTAACCTCCAATGAACGTACACAACATAATATAATCAATTAATATTTATATCTCTATTCGATCATGTTTTATTCATATTCTATAAACTCATATGATTATCATCACATGATTTTAATTTCAAGAATTAAATATTCCAACAACACCTTAAGGAAATGAAAATAATCATGTAAATATATCTCCATAAAATTGAATCATATATAAACTTATATTAATTATTATGAGGGACAAATAAATTATCACATTATTAATTAATTCAACATTACTCCTAACACACCCAACATTTCCAACCTCAATGTGAGCGTATGTCATCATAGTTTTCATCAATACGTCAACGTATATGGCTTATGAAATGTATTAATAATAATATTTATGTATAATTATTATAAAAAACATCCACATGTATGAAAATACGATGATACATATAAATTTTTATTTCCAATTAGAGTTCCATGTTTCCATTATCTCATACCCTTGTGATTTCCAAAGGTGTAAAACATAAAAAATGTAACAAATTATTATGATATTTCACCAATGATATCAGGTATTATTTCATTACAATATATTGGTAATATCTAGATGAATATATTATATATAATAAATCTATTTTGGAACTTTTAGATTCTAATAATTGTATAGATCTTTCAAAATTATTCAGTGGGAAAAGTACACCTAAGACACTGTATCATACTATGTCACATTGAATTAAAATAATGATGTGATGATTTTATTTATAAATATTCATATAAATGAATAAAAGTAACCATAATATATATAGAATATTGTTGGAGGGATCTAACTGCAACAAAAACAAACATTAACTAGATCCCACTCCTAACAACATTCAGTTTTCCTTCTGTCACATGATATTCATGATTTTTCGAAGATAATAATTTAGTTTTCGGATCCATTATGATTTCCTCTTCGGATATTATGATAACAATATCCTCAAAACATTTAGGAAACCCCCTAAATAGGTGTTAATTTATATAATGTGGTTCAACCTTTTATGAGGTAATTGAATCTTTTTGAGTTCTACTCTTTCAATATTATCCCAATATTGTGTGACGTGTTTATTAATTTTGGAACCACATAAAGTTCATAAACAACATCATGAATCAAAATGGGCTCTTTGGATGAATCATAAGTAACTATATAATCAAACTCTATTGTATAATTCCTGAAAACATGTTATCTTGATCTATTCCTACTCACAGCTACTCTTTTGGGACTAAAGACAAATCAACATAGTTAATTCAGGTCTTTCTGATCAACATAGAAATGGATTGAGTAAATATTCTAAATATTTTCTCTAAGAATTACCCTTATATTGGGAACATATCATATTTATACCTCAAATACATAAAAAAGGGATTAACAATATACCAATTTTATTATTCTAGATCATATTCTTTTCCACCCACCATGACCAATTCAATGAAAACATAAAGAAAATTACACTACATTTAATACATGATTGGTCCTATCCAATATGAATATGGGATCAAAATAATTATATATATATATATTCCTCTTCATCTCTCCCTCTATTATTATGTTTGATGAAAAAATTTTCTCTATAAATTTATATCACATGACATAAGAACTAATCCCCACATGGATTATTCCATATGAAATCTCTTTAGTAAATTATAAATGTATGAACTATGAATTTTTAAAATAATAATTATGGATATATCATGAATTATCTTGATTATAAATATATATTCTTATTTGTAATATCCTAGACTCTAGAAACATGATGTAGGTATCTCTATTAAATTCTTGTTATAGAATACAGTAATTCCCATTGGATCTAAAAAACATATAAATATTTGAAGACTATAATGATAAATATATTACAGATGAATTCATAACATACAACCTAAACACATTGTGAGAATTTTATTATCAATTCTATCATATCCCTTATAAATATAAATCATTCCCTTCTAATTTATGTTGGGAATGTAATTAAAATAAGGGTGATCTAGGATAAGTTGTATGGAATACTATATAATACAATATTTCATAACATAAACATAGAGTAATTGATTCATTGAGAAAAAATGAACAACATGAATATATAATCAACAAAGAATTAATAAATATTTTATCGATTACCAAATATGAAAACAATGATAATATACGTAATATCTCTAATACAAAGTAAAATCCTAATTTTTGAAATAAAAAAATAATGTCGAAGCCATGTGGAAATACATATAACCTTTTATGGAATGAATTATACACTAATACCCTTCATGATTTCTCCCATTATAGTTATAAATAAATTATGTTTATATACAATTTTATGATCCTCTCATCGCCTAATTAAGTCTATTGTATTCTTCATAAGAGACATCATGTCCTTCCATATCGTTCCATACGGAAACTCTTTCCGAATAAAACATGGATATCCATATATTATGAAATATAAAAATTAAATACTTCCACGTTATATATAATTATGTAAATTATTATTATAATATCTCGTTGTAAACAATTAATTTGTGGGGTACTATCAGTGTAACGAGTATTACCCTTATGAAATGATTATAGTGAAAAGGGTGACTTAAATGTGTTGTGTTAACAATAGAAGCTAATATTTTTTATTAATATTTTTTATTGGAAGGTGATTGAGAAAATTCTAGTAAAATTTCTTCATAATGGTTCCTTAAGAGTGTGTGAATATTCAAAATAATAAACCATGAGTATATCTTTCAATGTGTGTAGTATTGTGATCAAATTTGAAGAATTATGGTATTGATTGATTGAATGAAAAACTGACACTTTATAGAGTTATTAACTATATGTGAAACTATTATATATCCACTTCAAAATTATATTATCCTAAAATGGGTTTACTTCCATTGATATAACATGAACTTATACTTTAGTAAAACATCGGATGGTTTTCCAACTATGGAAATGATTTAGTTTTACAAAAAATTCAGAAAGTAATGAAAAAATATAATATTATAGAATGGTAAAAATATTTTGATTTAAATTAATTAATTTTATAAACTAATATAAAAAAAGTTTACTATAGTAATTTATTCACCCCAAAAAATTAAGGATTATAATATTCGTAATAATGTGTAATGATTGAGAACGAAAATCCGAATTTCTTGATTATGTTGCAATTAAATCAACAAAAATTGTAATAGATAGATTATAAATGTTAATAAAATAACATTAATAAATTAATTTCATTATATAAATTCTAAAATTTGAATAACATACACAAAATAATGTAAATTATGAGATGTTTAAAAAACATGTCTCAAAAAGTTTATTCTGAGACGGAAACACCATACCTCTTATACAAACATTCATGAATGTACATTATACTATTTTTTCATAATCATATTTGTTTTAATAATTTCATTTACCATATTACCCCTGATAATTCTTATTCATACGCTCCATAAATATTAAAAAAATTTAGGATTTATTTTCTTTTTCCATATCTATGTTCATAGTATTGATTTTTTTATGAGTTTCTTAATGGTGATTTAAATATTCATTAATCATTCAAAGTTATTTATTATGATGTAACTAAAATTAATTTAATAGATTATTTATTATAATCTATGATCTTTAAAAACAACATTATATTTGTTTAAGACTTCATCAATGAAGATAATGTCGATAATTATATTGTTTTTGTGTTTTTTGATGAATGAGAGTAGTTTCCTTACATGATGAACTAAATATGGAATAAATATTTAAGTAACCAGAAAATAATAGTATTTAATTATATATAATATTATACAAATAACTATGTTCCCATAGTCACACATGGTATAAATTCTATATTTTTTTCAAGTTGTTGGTTAAACTGACAAAAACCTGAACATACATAATGTTAATAATTGATTATAATGTGGTTTTTTATAACATAATTATTAAATAATAATAATGAGTTTACATCATTTTTAATATTAACATATATAAAAAATGAAATTCAGTATAATAATATGTATAAAATATGAAAATATTATACAATTGGTATAAAAATATTATCATTTTATTATTAATAGATCAAATAATTAAACTATCAATGCTCATTTGTCAACAATATCATTAATTGGTTGTATAATTAACCATACAAGAACTTATATGACAACACAAAAATTATATTCATCCTTTAATATTATATATATATATATATTCATATATGCTTTTGATGTAAAATGAAATAGATTTCATTGTGTACGTAGTTTTCCACACAGAGCACAAAAAATAGGTTGGTTTTTAATCAATGTAGTATATTAATTAAAATGTTAAATTAATTACTATATTAACATTAGATTTTATATATAATGCTATATTCAATATATTATTTAGTCTATAACAATTTTTAATGAATATAATTAAGATGAAATGGTATGTAATTTATAATAATGACGTCAAAGTCTTATATTTTCATTGGAATTCTATTTTAAAATGATATACTTATAATAAATAATGGTGAAAAATATCTTATGAAAATTTAATATTACCATAGGAGGTGTAAAATTCTATGGTTTTCGGATTAATTCAAATTTTTTGGATTTCCTGGAATTTTTTTTGAGAGGACCCTTTACTAAGTTGTGTGAATGAAAATTTGTTAATAGTTTAATGTAGTATTAAAGGATGACAATATAAACATTTAATGTGGATCCCAAAATAGTTATCAATTGATATATTTTTCATTTAATGATATTTTAGGATATAATTATTACTTGATATAGTATGGTATCAGAAATTACATTCCCCCTTAAAAAATTTCAACATGAAATTGGTCGTCTATTTACCCTATTAAACAAGTGGGGATATCTCTTCCACATTTATTTATCAAGATTTTTTGATTGCTATTATAGTTTTTGACTTATCTAATGGACTTTTGTGAAATTTAGTTACTGGATTGCGGAATACAAACATTATTGTGTCATTAATCTAGAATTATTATTCATTATATGACATATTATTTCCCATCTCTATATCATTTTTATACGATTACATTCATTTCATAGAATATGAATTTACTCATTAATGAAACCTATAATACATATATATGTCTATGGATATGAATTTCATTTGTTATCAATAAAGTATGATAGATCCATGAATTATGAATGATGTCAACATGTGTTTTTCTTCCAAGTATTATGAGGCATAAATTGTTGTGATTATTTAAATGGTGTTAGTTCCACAGACTTGTGTCAAGGTTGATAGATTGTTCAAAACATGATGGATGAATGATAGAATTAATTAAGTCCATAAAAAATATTGTTTCATTCAGGAGTAATTTTTGATAAGTTCAATAGTTGGGTTCATATTGTATAGGATATTAAATAACTATTTTTGTTGAAGATTACCAAATAAATACTTCCTACCACATGTTCTAAAGAGATATATATATACCACATGTGTGGGATGAATCCTATACTACATTTGAGTGAAAACTGAAAATATATTGCATAGTAATATATGAGGTTCATATTTCTCATAGTGAGCATAGTCACATCGACAAAGGTGACCATGCCCGCAGGTTGTATGGTTGGCCAGAACATGGAGATATAGTCTATTTAACCTTTGGTTTTAATATGTGGTTCTTGAAGTGGACCCTATACTAATTTAATCATGTAATTGAAGTGTGTGAATTATTATGTAAGAGCTTATCAAACAAATAAATAATCATTGTGGGACTCGAAAAAATATTCATTTGAACTTTAATAAATAATATTTCAGAATGAATATGGTTAACAAATCATGTTAATATGATTTATATATTCATCATGAGATATCCTCCAAAAAATCATTAAGGTAAAAGGTTTTTGTTATAGTGTTTGTTCATTCCACGACTAGCATCACCGAACTAAGCTCGAATTGCTATATTCAGAGGGGATGAGGATTAGAATATCTAGGAATACAATGTCCATATAGTATGCATGAATCATTTTGAATAATGTAACATCATCGAATGAAAAATTAGTATATGGATGTTAGTAATTATATATTACTTCATACATGTGTTTTTTCAAATTAAAAGGAAATAGCATGTGAGCTTTTAATATGAATAGGAGGAGTTAATCATAAAGATTCTTTTACATTAGCTTTCAATAGGTGGAAATAGTCTCACTATGTAATTTCTTAAATTCTAAGATATTTTGGGATATAAATATCATCCTTAAAATGATATGAATTGTGGAATATTTAATGGATCATGAATATTAACTATATGGCGGTGATAAATGGATCTAAATGGATATCATCTATGGATAAAATAAATCGTCTTCCACTCATGATTATTTAGGTTCACAAATTATAATGTGATGTAGAGAACCTAGATCTGTTCTTATTTCATTAAGATGAAGATCTAACATGTCCTTATCATATGAGAAAGCTTATAGACTCTTGAATTGAATCTATAAATTTTAGATGTTTCATAAATAAACAAAAGATATCATGTACTCTTCCATGAGGAAGAAGGAGGAACATTCCATGTTCAGTTACGTGAAATTTATACCATATGAAATAGTTTTTACCCTTATTAAAATGTGTTGAGACATTATTTCATACCCTTACACAATGTGTCTTTGAGAGCATATATCATTATGTGATGGATTTTCTAATAAATATGTGATGGAAATGCATTCCCTTACGTACGAACATTAGAAATTAGATAAATATATAATAAAATGGATTACAATAGGATATAATAGTTATTTGTTGTTCGATGAAGGTGGATATTTCATGCATTTAGAAGAATATTATGTTCATTCACGAATGAATTCATAAACGAATATAGTAACACATGAATAAAAATCTAACCAGATTTAAAAATTGAGATGGAACATAAAATAATAAGATTAATATATTTATATTTATTACCCAATTATTAGGAATCATACATTCATGAATTAGAATAAACCATGTTTGAGATTTTGTGCAGAACTTGCCAACAATTTAGTGACTTAAGTACATCATCATCGAAAGGAAACATTTCTCGAGAATTATTTCACTACGTTAACTAATAATATATAGGTGATCAAACTTATTAAGAATGACTGACCGATCTAATCAGTGTTTTTATGGTATAGGAAGTCGTATAAATATGGATCTGATCTAGTATAATTATGGATTAGGACCACAATGATGTTGATCAAAGAATTTTTACTATAGTATCATTATAGAAAGGGATGGGTTTTTCAGTAATGCAATGTCACTGCATACTAATGACACTCGAGAATGGTGGTATAACAAGTAGAGATGGTCGTGATCCTATCAAAATGATGAAAATGAGTGGGATTATTTGGTGTATATGAAAGAACAAATAGAGAAAAAAAATACTTTTTTATAAAACATGTTTATTCCCAAACCATTTTAATTGATAATATGATTATAATGGATAATCCATGTTCAAGAGTATACCCACAATGTAGTGGAGTTAAAAATTGTATCAAATATTATAAATACTTGTTTTCAATGACATTGATATATAGAATCATTTTAAGAGTTAATAAGAGAGACAAAATTGATGTTCAATGTTGTAATCATATAAAAATATTTAACTAAAAAAAGGAAAATTTTTAAAAATAATAAGAATCACTAATTCAATCCAAACCCTATCTATAATCATAGAATGATACGGGTTCTAAAAAGGGTATTAGCGGGAAGGTCTACATTGAATTATCCAATATATGATTGAGGTTGGTTAATATGAATTTAGTTTATTATTGGTTTTATCCCACTTTAAATGGATTTAACTATCGTGTATTGAAAAATATGATGATAAACATTCCCAAATCACATGGGGTATAATTATAAATGGAAAACAATGTGATTTTATTAATATTTTTAAATTTGTACAATGAATTTTTTATAAAAATATCATCTAGAAATGGGTTAAAATTATCATAATTATATCATGATGTAACTTTAGGAGAAGGAATACAATAAATTCATGGGACTCCCAACAAATAAGGATATTTTAGAAAAATATAGAGATTCTATTAGGATAATTTAATTGTTACGATATCTAGTCTACATGTGGGGACACAAAAATTATAATATTTAAAATGAATGATTGGGAATGTTTTGGGGACTATTTAACAATAGTATATTACATTATTAGTAGTATTATATGTTTTATAGTTAATGTGGATGACTCAAACATTATGAATAAGGGTTTATATAGATATTGTTTTCTACTCCTAATAACTCCCAATGAATATTTATTCATTATAACAGTGAAAAATTTTGTTGGAAGATAGAACGAGTGATGACCAATGTAATAAATAAGAAGAAAATCCCACAAAGGATAAGATAAATAAATCACCAAAAACTATTACACTTAATTAGAAACTAACATGGTGTATAAAAACAAAACAAAACAATATTAATATTAATATAATAACTATTATCGGTTTATAAGATCAATGTTTTGAATCTAATAATAGTGTTATGATGTTTATAACTATGAAACATATAAATGATGTTATATCATGTCACTTTTAGAAATGTGTAATGAATCAGGGGGTATCTATGACAAATAGATGAGATTATATTATCAAAAATAGAATTAGTTGTCCGATAAAACTTTTAATCTATAACCATATAATATTTATTAGTTATTTAATGAATATTTTGAAAATTTTGTTCAAGATAGTCAATACACCGATAAATACCTGAAAATAAAACAAGGGTAAGTTATTTATTTTGTGAATTGGAATGGTATAAAATTTAAAAATAGTGTATTGTAAAAAAGTCATGACATAATGAATGTGATTGAATAAAGTGGAGTGGTATAGGAACCCTAATATCTAAATGGTTCTTCTAAAATTATGATAAGAGATTCTTAAGAGCCTGATGGAACATTAGGAAGGATATATATTGGGAATGGTAGAGAAACCTAATGATCAGATTGTTTTTCATGAAGAATACAAGGAGTTTTGTGGGTTTATACTAAAAAAGTCTAGGATGTTTTTTGATAATTTATAAATATTGGTTTTGGAAGCTATGTGATAAATTAATCAAAACCCCAAACCATATATTTTTCCCCATTGTTTCTAAAAAAGATTAGTGGATTTCAATATTTTATAATTCCAATAATCAATCTCATTAAATTAACACCATTGTAGATGTGAAAGTGAGTCTTGTTTATGTTGTATTCATTTAAAAAAAATAAATTATAAGATCAGTTTTTTAGGATTAATTAATGATTTATAAAATAAATCATATAACACTAAAACACATTATTTTAATGGGGAAATATAAATTTTTCCATGGATAACATTTATGATATATATTACATTAACATTGGGTCATTATTATGCCATAATACATTCCATATTTAATTTTTTTCAGTAAATATGACTATTTTAAAAAATTATAAATATTACACCATAGGATAATTTTGACATAATTATTTCAAAATAATAATAATAATAATTTTATATTATTAAAATTAAAATAAAAAATCATCATTCATAGAAAAATACTATTTTTAACAACAATAGTTTTATTACCATTTTAAAAGTAATTTTCAATTCGTTAAATTATATTACTGTATATATATATAATGAATATCATTTAACTATTTTATTTTTAATTATATTACTTATCTAAAAAATTATGGAATACAACCAAAACTATAATTATTGTTTTATCGCATCCGATTAATTTTTTTTATCAAATTCATTATTTAATCATCCAAAAAGTAATATTAAAATGTTCTAAATATAATCATAATTTTATTACAATATTATATAAATACATTTTAGTTATAATTTATAGATACATAGTCTATTATTAAACTATAAATTACCATACTGTAATTGTGTGATGGTTATATTATTATGGGGTGGTTTGGAAAACATTTGTTTGGTTCATGGTCTCTATATTCAGGAACATCTGTTTTAAATATTTTATCTTGATCTTTCGTTGTTGAATCATGACATGGGATTGGTCGGGAAAAATCCATTTGATGATATATCATTATAAAGATCTGATAAATGGGATTCATGGGATATGATCCTATTATTCATGGCTACCAATTTATTTGTCATTGTCAAAAGGACTTTAGTATATTCCATAATATACTAATCTTAATGGTCGCTATTCAACATCTACAAAACCAACAGTTGTAATGTTATAAAATATATTAAATTTGATAGAATAAATAATGTACTTAAATAACCAATTTAGCTTATATGTTTTAAATATAATCATTTCATAATTAGGATTTTACTCATTTAAAAAATAAATTTCATTTATAAATATTTGGTTAGTTAGAATATAAAAAGAGGATTACTGTTCCATTGGTAGGGAGCAGAAGCACAGTTAAGCATTAGTCCACCATGACCTAGGCAACTACACGACTAGTGGCCTCTTATAAGATTCTAGTATTTCCCTTAGTGATTTTGTTTTTATAGATTAGGGGGTACCTTTGATTAATAAATATAATAGGTGGAAAATATTATGTTCCATTTATATAACCAGGACCATTAACTATCCCACACCAGCATAATGAAGATAATGTCGGGGGTTAGAAAGAATAAAATAATAGGGAGGTTCTATTTAAATGACATTATAAGAGATTTGATCTATTTATCATACCTCATGTAATATGTTCATATATATAGGATAATATGAAATTATTTCATTTCATTATCTATTTTTTGATTATTTGAGATTCTTGAATATCCTCTAAATCAACCATTGCGACTATAGAACAAAAGGTGTGTAAAATCTATGACCATTCAAATCATATTGAACTGAAAAAATGAAAAAGGTGGAGTGGGAAGATCTATAAATATCTGGGTATATGTTATTAACACTCATGATTTTTTATTTTGAGGATATATATCAAGAAAATCCATGTAATGGTTTATATTTTTAACCAAATGGTGATATAAATTTTTGGAGATGGTTCAATATTATCATTCATTAGAGAAAATGATTTCATATTTGGTTGAGTAAGGATTATGTTCTATATAATAAGGCTGGTTAAAATTTAGTATTAGGGATTTATGTTTAGCACACCAAACTCAGAAGACATACATTTTCTAATAGTGTTGTAGGAGTTTATCAACAAATTCGTCATGGCTATAATGGGTTTTCCACTATATAGATAAATTTTGATTTGTATTGATTTTCACTATTGACCTACAATTATATCTTTTATATAATATTGAATGACCCCATATGAGAATCAAAATAATTGGGTATTATTCTTGTACATTCATGTGAATTGTTTTATTGGAGCTAGTATTCTGATAAGTAAGATTTTGGATTGTTCCCCATAAATGTGGATGTGAGAATATGATTTTTTATTTATGACCATATCTCGAATCAGGTGGATATCAAGAACTAGTACCAATTGATAAGGTTAATTGATGTCCTTAAACAATTTAATGGGAAAATTTTACAGTAAAAAATTTAAACCGATTTGGTTATTAGCAGCTACTAGTGAGTAATGGGAAAATACCAAAGGGGATATTCTAGTGGATTTGTGGTCATTGTGAGAATTAATCTATTCCCATGGGTGTAAGAAAATCTTGAATAGTGTATATATAAAATATTTAATAGATATTACAACCCTTGATAATATTTTTTTGTTGTTTTCCATATTTATGACATCTTTATTTTCTCATCTGTAGGGGTAGAACATACAGAGCATTTGTGAATAGACTTGAACTTACATCAAGTGAATATACACTCTAATTAGTTATAGGTGAGTATGTTTTGTAAAAAATATGACCTTTTAATATGATTTTACATCTTGATGGAGGAAATACCATTGGTTTATACCACGATTTGTGGATTGTTATATTTGTATACAGCCAACAGAATGATGGAGGTGATGAGATTCAATTGGATTTTTGGGTACTACATGTGATTTATGGTCATATTCCCAAGGGTTGTCTCTGTCATGACTAAAATAACAAAGAGTGGTTAATTTTATTTTTAGTAACAGAAATTTTTGAATATATTTATATTGTATCAAAATATATTAAAAAGAACCCTCATTCTTGTACAACAAGATGTGTTATTTGAATATGTACTGTTCATTTTTGAAAATCAATATGGTCATGGTTGTGTTCTAATGTAGATGAAAATAGTGATGAATTAGTGATATCAAAATATGATATAACATGATTAATATTTCAGGAATCATGACTTTGAATAGACATTAGTAGTGTTATCCCTAAGGACTTGTTATCAAAATCCTCATTTGTTTACACCACTATTACATCATATTGAAAATTAAAAACATAATAGTAATACATTCAAGGATTAAATGTTTTAATATATTCAGAAAATTAGTATAATAAATCAAATTCACATAATAAAACTATAACATTGCTTAATTAATTATTATATATTATTCTAAAATAAACGATGGTATCTTAATAAAAGGTGATAATTTGAGGATATTCATCAACAAATTGGGTGAATTGAAATACTAGTAAGGTGATATATAATATGGATAGAATATGAGACACAAATAATTTATGAAAAGGTGATAAAAGTCACTACACTAATATCATTAGTATAAGATTGTTATCATTATTATGAGGGATTTTATTTATAGGCATGGAATTTTAAATATTCATAAAAATGAAACTTCCAAATATAGTAGACAAATTCCCCACATAGTATTAATTAAATCTAGAATCACGATTACACAAATAATATATTTATAAATCATAACCTTATAATTTTATTCAATGAATGAATAATGTTTAGGAATAATAATCAAAATCTCCTGAGGTATATCACCATGAAATTCCAATGGTCACATTACTATTCTGATGGTAATGTAAACTCTAATAAATACCACACGATTTTTTCAACCTTCACTATAATACAGCCCAATGTTCTTATATTTTCCTTCTTTAAGACATCAATGGGTTTAAAATTGTGTTGATTATATTATATAGGGTTGTTTTGGGGGAATATAGTTATAAAATATTTTAATGACCCAAGTATTCCATTTCTAGTTTTTTTATTTAATATTTTTCCAAATATTTTTAATTTTCTTCAGTTTATTGGCTGACGGACTTAATGACATCCATTGTTAAATTAACTTATTTTTTTCGTTATATCTTGTACAATAATAATACAATATAAAAAAAATTTCATTATAAAAATATAAAGAATTAATTCTAGGTG
This sequence comes from Viscum album, assembly GCA_963277665.1. Lineage (NCBI taxonomy): Eukaryota > Viridiplantae > Streptophyta > Magnoliopsida > Santalales > Viscaceae > Viscum > Viscum album. Next base: position 59,669,985 of record OY728137.1, on the reverse strand, counting down.
GTTATATTATTCTCCCCTTAAAAATATAGTCAACAAAAATTCAAATCATATTCTTCATTTAGAATTGATGATGGTACATCTCATTTATTGTGTCGTCCAATTTCCTTGTTGGATTTTAATACTTATTTTTTCGTCAAAACACTTTCATAAGGAGAGTAATCTATTGGCGTAGGACATTGACTCCATCCAATAAGATCTTCATCAGCTACTTCACATATTAGATTTCATTACTTGGTTTACCACATCATGATGTGTTACATGGTAGGAATCTGGCATGTACTTCCTTATGAAATTTACATGGAATAAATATTTCATTTGAGCCATGTTTGGAAGGAGTTATAGAATGCGTGCATCTATTTCTATGTAATAGAGGAACATTAAGTGACCAATGTACCTATGAATAATGTATCTTTTATTTTCTATCTGAATGACTATCATCGTCATGATATTTAAAGGAAAACATTTTCTCTAGTTTCTAAAAACAAGTCCATTAGAAGGATTCTAGGATATATCTTTTACCGACATTTTGTGTCTATTATATGGTGTTGGCTGTATTGAACCTTTTATATGATATCATTCAAAATACCATCTCCAAGTACATTTCATTCACCAGCTTCATTGAAACAAGTACGTTTATAAATTACCATTTATAAATATCTTCTTATAAAATCATTTGAAAACTTTAGTGGGATATAATTTTTTATGACAACTAAACTAATTAATGATATTGATCCCATCCACATTATCATTCCATTGAACCTTATTTTAGGATTTCCTAATGTCTATAAATTGTATATTCTGATTGTAAATCAGATTTAGGGTGATGTGCCATACTAAAATTCAATTCAATATTAAATGAATTTGGAAGACTTATCTTGAATTTATAAGTTTTCCATTGATCAATATCATTGATAATTTAAAATTAGTCATAATGTACCCTCACCACATTAATTATTTATATCCTATAATTTTCTACAAATGTAAAATCATCAAAAACACTTACGATGTGTCAAACCATGGTTAGTCGATCAACCATAACCCATATATCATTGCTTCCATTAGATAAATTTTTTAAATAGTGAAAAAGTCCATAGTGATGTTCTCCCATTTACATATGGGTATGGTACATGAATTCATCTTCTTCATATACTAATATCACCTTTCTTTAACATGATGATGCACCGTGCACTGTGAGGTGTGCTCAGTGATCTCATTATTCATGTTTTCCCACCATAATTTCTATCAAATTTTGTGTCATTTCATGGTACATCATGGGAGGATAGAAAATTATTATATTTTGGAATTAAATCATAACTCATTATTTATCTATAGTAATGTAGATAAAAAATTTATAACTCTAAATTGAATGAAAACCACTTCAACGACGTTGATTTTAAGAATATTCCCCACATTTTTTACTAAACATTCATTTGAATCTCAATATTATCCTTTTGTTCCTCATTGATCTTATCGTGAAAACATGATTTGGAAATCATTTGGGAAATGTATGATTTATTCAATAATATTATGGCTTTAGAATACATCCTTTCAATATCCATGAATATTGGGTATTTCTAAATCCACATCATTTTTATAGTAGTATATTCTTTTCTCGTAAGAGCATTATTTATTTTTTTCATGTGCCATGATGTTAGTGAATATGGAAATTTTAGTATCATTTCATCTATAACAGTCTCCATTATTTCATTTTGAATATATTATATAGAATATTATGATCTATATATATGATACCCTTATCACTACAAATGTACTATTTCAAAATTATTACATAGGGGATAACATCTACTATCCCAAGATTATGTTTCTTGTAGTTATTCTCATAGATCTTTAACTATTGTGAGCCATATGCTATCAAAAAATCATTACACCAGAGTAAACAACCCATGATTATTTTTGATTCATCAGTAAATATAAAAAAAAATTATCCACATGATGGTACTATGAGTGAATGCATTGTGATTAACCTCTTATTGATATCCTTGAAGTATTCCTCATATTATTCCATCCAATAACAATTTATAGCTTTTGTGTTTATATGGTTATCGTGATATATAATCCAATTAAATCACGGAAAAAACAATTTTATTACCCAGATAATCTAGTAAATATATATATATCCCTGATTTTTTAGTGTCTAAAACATTCCTCATCAGTTGTTGACATTGAATGTTAAACCAATATTACATCACATGTGATCACATACCCCAATAATGTGACTTACTACACCCAAAATTCACACATAATGAACATATAATACATTTTATCCTTAATTAATGTCTCCCACACAATACATATATTTCTACTTATGTTCCTTCTTTATCTTGGAGTAAATTATCATATTATAAATAATGACTTAGACATCATGGTATTGGTTATCTATAATGACATTATTTATCAAATCAAATAAGATCCTAGTGGTATATGTAATTCATAAGGGAATAACTATGAAATAATAGTGGATATACCTTATATGAAAGGATATCTTATAAATATATGAGTTATTCAGATTCATTTGACGAAATCCAAAATGATGATCGACTATTGGGAAGTACCAAGCTCCTCAAAGTTAATCAAATAATTCATCAATCCATGGAAAGTGATTTTTATCTATATGGTGTTCTATTTGGACTCTTGATAATTGACACATAGATGACTACATCAATCCATATTCTTTAAAAAGGTATCCAATGCACCCCATGCAGATTCATTACAGCGTAAAAACACTATGTAAAAATACTCTTTCGTCATCTAATTTAACTACAATTTAATTGATGGAATCTTATAGAGGAATTTGGATAAATGAGTGGATCTGGGTATATTATCTATTTGGAACAATACATCATGATCTAAGGGAAGGTGGAGTAACTATTTGGGAAATATATCTGTATAAACCCCTAAAATGGGAATTCTTCCATGTTTAATACATTCCATCAACTCATCAATTATGACCACCCTCGAAACAAAATCTCTAAATTTATAGAATATTTTTACTATATCTTCGTATATACCAAAGTCACGGATTACTAAATCCATTTAGTGGTGTGGTTTTAAACCATTAAAGAATTGATATATTTTGATATCATTATTTCTTATAAAACTCAAGGCCTATCTTGAATGTCTTGAGGATGTTTCATCATATGTAATGAAAGATTCTATATAATTTTTCATATGGTCTATGAATTATATCTTCATCAATGTTTGAAGAGTTAATGGGAAATAAGTTTAAATAAATAACATATTATTTATTTTCCACATCCTTTATTACCTTTCATAATTCTACTTCGTATTCTTTATCAACAATCACTACTGATAAGTGTCTCCATCTAATTGAAAAAAATAAAGGTAACTTTCTTTTTCAACAATAGTTTTGTACATAAGAGATATTCCATATAGATTAAACACACTTTTCAATGATGAATGGCTTAGATATCCTGTAAAAATTGATGGTAGTTTTCTTATAATGTACTTGATATCTTATTATATTGTCTATGGTGTTTCAAAAAATTACAAATTGTTCAAACCATTATTTATAGCCTGAGAGAGCTATGTAAAAATTTCTATAAGGTTTGGAACTCCAACTCCCATTTCATTGAGTATATTTTTCTTGAAATTATTTCATTTTCCCTCCAATGTGTTTTTGGATATTCTTCTCATATATAACTAAATTTTATAAAATGGAAATGGATTAAAGAAAACATTATTAAACAAATAAATTGTAAATAATTTTGTCATATATGAAGATTTATTATATTGTCAAATATTATGGGATCACATTTCACTCATTTTTCAATAATGATGCTTCATGAATTATATACTTTAATATTTTTTACAATTAAAAGAATAATTAATTTAGATATATTTACCTCATAATGGTTTTTATATAGTTTTTTTAACTAAATAATTTATCATTGTTGTGTCAATACTGTTGGGTGGAAAGACCAGTATGTCATGTACTATTTGGTGATTATGTTAATAATAAATCATCCATTTTTTGGATTATTTCCCCTTCTAACATCTATATCATGGAATATAAAATTTTACTATCCTTGGAAGGTATTTCATTACATATAATCCAAGAAAATAAAAATATTATAAAAAATTAGGATGTTTACCATTTATTGTACCAATATTTAGGTTTTTTAAAATCGATATCTAAACCTAAATCTAAAATAAACTAAATTTTTCTATGATACCTACTATCTCAAATGAGAATTTTTAATATGGATACTACATCATTTTAAGATAAATAACATGATTGTAATAAATTCAATGATTGAAGTGTTTAGTATCATTGTAAGATTCAGCACATACATGAAATATAAAAAATAAAGTACAAAAATTAATTAAATTATTTCTATATATCCCTCTAAAATCAATAACATTATCCTTAGAACAAGTGGTAAAATGATTATATAAATACAAAATGTGTCGAGATAAAAGTCTAGTGTGGCACTAAATGCATAGAAAGAATAAGATACATGAATCATTAATACATGAGTGAACGAAATCATCAACATCATATCATACTAATTAGATATCGAGTATAATCATGATATAAAATTATGATAAAAATATTCAAAGTTGCATATGACTAATAATGAATCATGTTAATATGTGATCAAAATCCATGAAAAGTTATAAACAATGATAACATCATGCTCACAAATAACATATGTTCAAAAATTATTACCTCATAATTACGAACAGAGATATAAACATGTTTCCACATTATACACAGAATCAACTGAGAAATATCACATTACTATTCAAATGGTTAAATTATAATTCCAAGAGTCATATCACCTCCAATAAATAACACTTATTTCTCTTATTCATCATTTACAACAATTCAACCCAGGTCTTTATATATTCTCTTTCATATATGTTGATTTATTTACTAATATTATAATTGGTATAGTGTTGTTCTTGGAGGTGATGATAATAACATATTGGAATGATCCATGTCTTCTCATTATACAATTGAAATTTTTATTTTTCAGCATTTTAATATTTGGAATTTTAAAAAATTATGTTTCATACTACAATAATGATTTCCATTGATAAAATAATGTGGTTTTGGTTTCCATATTCAATGAATGTGCATTAAATAATATAACAGAACACATATTTATTCGAAGAAACATCACAAATAAATTTTGGATTGTTACACATTGATACACTTCCTTATTGGTTAATGGTCTATTTTCTACATTGATCATTGAAGAAATATGATAACTTTACCAAGAGGGACCTAATCCTATGATAGAGGCACGAACTAGTGTTACAAAAATATTATGAATTCAATACATTTTATTGATTTAATTTTAATTTGATACGTTTTTTCCTCAACTATACATGGGCTATAATTTAATTTTTAATGGTGTTATAATAATTAAATAAAGAATTATATCTTCATAGATATTTTATGAGGAAATAATTATTCATTGAATATGTTGTAAAAAATGTATGTTTTTCATATGATTCATAAATTCATGGTTAAATCTTTCTATTTTGTTTTGAATAATAATTTAACATTAATTTTATGTAATAATATTTAAAACATTTTTCCAATGTAATTTTAATGAAAATTAGCATCAAAATTTTAATATAAATTTTCAATGGATTTATCTTTAATATACTATGTGGAATTATATATAATTTTAAATTTTTTAATACCCTTAATAAATAAAAATATTTAATTTACATATAACATTTCTAATTTTTAATCATACGATGTTTCGAGGGCTTGATTCTAAGAAAAATCCCCACATATTTTGATTCTTATCTTACCCAATATCCCAATAGTAGACTTGAGATAGATAAAACTAAGTTTGGTTGATTGATAATTCTGAGAATCTGATCTAGATCCCAATTTGACAAATATGAATTGAATAACACTAATCAGGAAGCACTATTTATTATCCCTGATCTGTAATGGAGGAGATCTTAGCGGATGATTGTATATTTCATTGAAACTAAGGATCAAAAACTCATATTGGCCAAATGAAGACATTTTTTCACTATATTCAACAACATATACTATTAAAACAATATTAGAGCAACAAACTAATCGACAATGAATGTGAGGTGACAAAACATGACCAATGTAAATAGACCCGTTAGGTCCGTATAATATAAATTTAAACTAGATTGGGTGAATTTTTTAGTTTTTATAACACTCATTGATTCTCTAATATTAATAATAATTTATTAATGTAGATATGATGTGATTTCTTCTCCTAGTAGTTTTAGTAGTGTATAAATAGTAAAAAGAAAACATAAATTTTAATAGTTTTTTGGAACACAATGATCCCCTAATCCACTCCACCAATTATCTCAATGAATCCTTGGTGATTTTCATTATAAAAGAAATATTATTATAATAACTTCAAAAATGAGTGCATAAAGTGAATCCTTTACAATATTTATTTAAAGATCCTTTGATTAATTTTACAATGAACAAGTTTCTCTACATATTAGTATGAGAATATGATATAATTCCATGAAAGAGTTCGAGCATCTAATACAAAAGTAAATCAAATATTTATGTCTTGGAAGAAAAAACATGTTTATTCAAGAAGCTACAGTGTCTAATGATAGAATACATATTGTCATATTCAATGATAAATGTATTCAATGAATAATCTATTTAAAAAGATCCTAGTTGTTAATGATCTTAAATAAATGAAGCATCTGAAAAACAAATGAAGTTATACAACACCACACTGAATAATTTCTTTTTTCATAGTAAAGCTTCATAAGATTAAAAGATTCATTTTATCATTGGTTTATTTTTAGTTATTAAATTTTCAAAAAAAAACACAAAAATAGGGTACATAAATATAAATAATAGTATTACTATTTATTCATCAATATTATCATTATTTCAGTTGATTAGATCCAATAATATTATGAATGAACCAAATAGTTCAGATATAAATCATTTGTGATAATCTTAACATCCATTTCAAACATGAGTGATTTTCTCCATTGAATACAAGGCATTCAATCTGTCATAAAATAATAAAAAAATGATATACACTTATGTAAATATAATTGTCGTAATCACATAAAAATATATTTATATTAAACAAATTCATTGAATAGTCAAATGTATGGTTCCTTCCAATAATAAAAGAAATTGAAACATTAGGTGGAAACATATGGATGATTACACATCTATGATCGTTGTACTGTATATTTGATTCCTCATACATAGGGCACCTTACAAACATAGGGTTGTTTATCCATAATTATCCCTTTTCTCAAACATAGTGTTACATCATATTGTATATTTGATAAAAAATAAATTTAAAACAATTTTGGGTATATAATACATACATGTTAATTAAAATAATGGGTTATATAACCATACAATTTTCCAAAAAATTAGGCTATGAATAGTGATTCCAAAAAACATTCAAAACACATTGAGAATAATATAAAATATTTTATAACCCTTTAAAGGATAATATTCTCCAGAAAAATATTTCTAAAAAACACTTGATTTTAATTTTTAAGTAAAATAAATATTTTTATTTTTTTCATCAAAATAAATATAATTTATAGAGTATTTTTTAGGAAAATACTTGGAAAATATACTACCACTTTATGAGGAATACAAACACCAAAACAAAACATATATAAATTAGAAGAATTTTAATCACAAATGAAATTATATTTTTTTGTAAAAGATAAAAATCGTATATTTATTTTAATAATTTTCCACATTGAAAATCCATTGTTATTAATTTATAATAGAAGTTGGTAATAAAATATTTGCCTCAATAATATCGTGTATACAAAATTCCCCCAAGATTATATATACATATAAAATAATATATATGAAAATGCATAAAATGGAACTCATGGGGTAATGTATCTAATACGTTATTTCCAGTCAACAATGGGTATTCTCAGAGACATGGGTTATGATATAGCCGAGTTATATGTTTTTTGAGTGATATCATGGATCATGGGGTGCGAATCACTTGAGGGATGCATAGGATGGAAATGAAATGTTGTAAAAAGAACATAGTGTGTGAAATATACTAGAGATAACTATTGATAAATAATATTTTAGGGTCCCCTGTGATCTGATTAAAGGAATATAATGTTCTTAAATGATTATGATATGTTATAGAACATACAAGGTATATACTAAGGTGAGGTAAATGCATCATTCTTGTCTTACATCATATTGAGGTTTTTCATGGTGTATTTTTTTTTATTTTAATAAATAAATCTTGAAATCCCATTATAATACTTATAGATATTACGTAGTATATATAGGAATTGCATCTGATCTTCAACCATGTGTAGTCCATATAGTAGAGGTTCAATCGGCTAATCTAGATGAGTGTTAGATTATAGATCATATAATGGAGGATAAGGCTTGTAGGGGGGCATTGAGTACATTTAAATAGTACTGTCTTGAATATTACGGGGGAAAGATCTCTATTTTAGATATTTCTCCTTTTTTATAGGTTTAGGATATCACCTTATATTTGATTTGAGATCATTTTGTGTTTTGGGTTATGTTGGCATCATCCAAATGGGTGGAGTTGTGAATCAGTGGTGGAAACATTATCTCGATGATCGGTAGGAAGATTATTTTTCATTGGTTGAATTTCATGGGGACATTATTATTTATTTCATTTCATCTATGATCATATTAAAAATGATGAAGAATATTCAATCACTTTTGCAGGGAGCCTAAAAATTGGGAGATGATGATTTCGTTGATGGACCATTGGAACTCTTGTCGATATTTTTTTCTAGTTGATATGTATTGAGAACAAAGCCTATAAGAGGTCACCCATCAACCAGATATTTGGTCACCCCATTTATGATTCCAACATATATTATGTAATATAACAAATTATAGGTGATCCCGATGATTTACACATATGGGAAATAACATTGATATGTTATTAAATAAAGAATATCATTATGTGGAGCTACAATAAGGGTAATTTCTATATTGGGATAGATGAAGTTCCATAAAGTGGGGATCCATTTTCAACGGTCTTTCTCGAATTGTTTAAGGTCCATAATTCCATTAGTGTTATTTTGTGGAATTCTGATTGTGTGAATTTTTGGGGGGTCATGGTCACCAACTTGCTAATTACTAGATTGATTTGGGAGGTAAATATTGTGTGGCCATTGAGTCCCCATTTCAATTGAAATGACTATTACTATAGAGTAGAATCAAGAGCATGAAATACAATATTTTTTAGAGAATTAGGTTTTCATATTCATCAGCAATATATTTTAAATGTTTATTCAACATTGAGAGAAGGTAATTTTGGTTGGGGAAATATTCTTGATGTCCCCCAAATTGATATACATAGACCCTATATTGGATGTGGAGACCATCATATTTGAGGAAGATGATATGATGGTTGAAATATTCATTAAAATGATGTTACATTCCCATAATGGCCTGAGGTTTTTGAAGGATCAATTTGTTTTTTGACTACCCTAATTTTATCCTTCTATATTTTGGAGATTTGGACTTCTTTATTTATATTGCATTGGTAATCACATTAGGGTTTAAGGATGAGTGGATTCATGTTCCCCTAGTGTTATCCATTCTTGTTTAGAGCATATGTTGTTCAGGATTATGTTTGTGGGAAATATTGTCGAATGATGGGGAATCACTGGTGTGTATGAAAATTTGTCATATTTGAGACGTATTTATAAGATATTACCCTTGACATGAAATGGATATATTCATGATCATGATGTTTTTGATTACGTTCAATGCAGATTTCTATTCTTATACTTTGAAGGATTATTAATGGTGTTCATTGGACTGGTATTCTATAAAATTGAAAATAAGTGAGAAGAGCCTAATTTTCCATATTTGGATAACTATTTTTATAGGATCTGTAACACCCGAGACTTTTATGTGAAATATTTTGTATTTATGTTATATAAATCATCAAAGAAATCTTTCACTACACACAACACTAGCTTGGCTTGCTTTACACGCAACCGCGGCCTTCCTCGATAGCTTGCGTCGTACGCAATACCGAGTTTCACTAAACAATGATATGCTATTAAAATATTATTAAAACTAGCCGTTATGAATAGTAATAGCCAATTTTTAAAATTTTATAAATTTTACTTTTCAAAATGGACTTCATTTTTGAACTCGGAATATCGAAATTAGCCTAGGGTGAAATTTTGGTATTTTTCTAAAAACTTCCAATTTTTGATGAATAGTGAAACTACTAAGTGGCTGTTAAAAAAAACTGAATTTTTCATAAAACATAATTTTACCGCTTCTGTGAGTGGAATTTCAAAAATCCGAGAGACACGGTTGATGTCAGTAAGTAAAATGTGGTTCAATGAGATGAAAATAATCTTTTGGTGAATAGTAAGTTTTTGCTTTTTTTACCACTGTTAAAAGTAAATAGGGTAATTAAGGGTAAAAATGATATTATTATTACCCTAACACATGTCCTAATTCTATTGGACAAGTGTAATTCGACCAAAAAACAAACTTAGGAATAAAATATGACAATTTAGGCCCACTTGGATTAGATTAGGACATTTATTATTAATTTATTTAAAGAAGGGTTAAAATAGTTAAAATCAAAGTTTAATAACTAAACCATTTTTAATATGGGGTTATAAACCATATAAATTAGACTATAAATATTCATTAGAAAGATAAAAATATTTCGTACATAATGTTATTTTATTTGTAATTTTTAGACATTAAATAAGTTAATTTATTTATGACACAATGATGATGCAGAAATTATCTTATTAATAAAATATTGACATAATTGATGTTATAAATACCCAAATAAATATAATTTGGGACTTTTTATTAATTCCACTACTTCTCTAGGTTAATATGACATCTTAGAATTGATTTAATTAACTTTTTTCGAACTTATCATTCTGTTATGATTTTCACAAAAATCAATTACTAAATAGTGTCAAAATTGACATAAAATAGGTTTTAAAAAAACTATTATATTATTAATTGTTATTTTATTCCTAAAAATCTAAGGTTAGGCCAAATGACATATATAAGGTTATATATATTAATAATAAACAACTTGGGGTTCGTTTGTCTTGATATAGTAAGTTTATAAACCTTATATTATAAGAACACAAGAAGACATGGTAAAAGTAAAATTATTTAACTTAATGTTAAATCTAAATGATAAGGTTAAAATAGGAACCTAAACTTGTCTAAATTCTATTGGATGAGAGTATTTAGACCCATCCCCACCTTATCCTCGAAATAAATCAATTTGGAGCTATTTAAAACAGAACTTGACTTTATAATAAAATAATATTTTTAGTTATTCCAAAGGTGCCCCTCTCCTCCCTTATAAAAGGGCACCTCCTCCCTCTCTTCCTCACACCACTTTGAGCCTTCAAGCTCAGAAAAACCCTGACATTTTCTCCTCTACACTTCCCTAGAGACATCATAGAGGTCCTGGTCTTCTTCAAAGACCAAATTTAGTGCCCTAAAAAGAGGTCTCAAAGAAGCACTTCAAAGAAGAGGTAATATCCATTACCGATCCTTTCCAATTTCTATCTTCTTCAACTTATTTTTCTTTAGTTGTTTAATTATTAAGTAATAACATCAGTATCAATAATATACTGATATGTTATTATAATTATGAAACAACCCTATTTAACCATCTATCCATCCTACGGAAAATGAAATCACCGCACGTGAGTACGTACGGAATACCGTCTCCACACCGTGGTGTAATCTATTTTCCACCACCACCTTACTTGGATGGGTATAATGGTGTAAATAATGACTATATATGACAATTATAAATTGATATTGATTCTGAAATAGTATACATACACTCCAATACAATTCCACGGTCATAGAAACGATATCATCACTCGTGTGTACGTACGGAATACCGTCTCCACGATGTGATGCGACTCGTTCTACATGATATTCATTTCATAATGATTATATAAATGAATTGAATGAATGAATATGATATATATTACACTAATTCCATTATGTAAATTATTTATCTATAACATAAAGAGAAGAATAAGAATTTATTCGACAAAACACGCATAAGAACAAAAAGTTATAAACACCCGAATAACAAGTAGAAATGAAATATTACCACTAAGAAGCTAAGAATATGACCATATATGATATCATAAAAATAAGTATGATTATGGAATAAGTCAATAACATTATTTAAATCATTATACAGGAGGTTCAGACACTTACAAAGCAAGTCGGACCTAAGGTAAGGGAAAATATCACAATCTCATTTTTATCCGAGATTGTTTATACTTTGGTATTTACTGGGGTGTATTTTATCATCCACATCCATGTTTCCTCAATATGTAATATTTTTATCCTTATACAATATTTTATATCCAATTTTACCCTTTGGTGAGTTTTTAGTAAAAGATATGAAAGGAATCTTTTGTCGTTTTTTCGTACGAGGTACTTTTTGACTTTTCCGACAAAAGTACGAATAATGTTTTTTTAACTTATACGGAATGAATGGATTTTTAAAACATTATTTCCAAGAAGCTTCCTTTACAAGTTTTCATGTTTATTTTTAATCAAATTCTTTTAGTTTATAACTGTACGACCTGTTAAGAAAGGAAAAGTGTTTTTGAAGCAGAAAGTATATTTTCCTCAAGAATGGAGTTCAAGTGTTTTATGAAAATTATTTTCCATCTAAGATAATAAAGGGTTTTGTTTCTATCCCTATTATTACATTGATTTGATTATGTTGTGATGGAATTATATTTATGAATTCCTTTATATTATATGAATTGTTTTATGATGTCACGATGTTTAAGATTCCCATTTTTATTACATGGGTTATGCTATGATGTATGGTTTATGATTTTGTGGCACACATAAGAATGGTATCATTAAGAGATGGGTGGGACCTATATATCCCTCCAATGCATTGGGAAAAGATTTGATATCTCATGAGATAGAAATGGCTGGAACGGTAGGTTATACCGGTTCAGTGAAACAGGACTGAAACGAGGGTGACTCGGTTCAGAAATGGACTTTTTCCACTAAGAGAGTCTTGGCAATGAGTATTGACTAATAAGAAATGATTCTCTATGATTATGTGTGTATTACACAAAGTTTCAGGTTTTACGTTATTATTATTGGGATTACATTTCACTTCTATGATTTATCCCATGTTATGATATTATGATCTCTTTTGCAGGATAAGATTTCCAAAAGTTATGTTCTTATGTATATGATGTGATTGATATTTCTTTTGTTTACCCTTAATGAGAATTTGAGCTCACCCTTTTGTATGTTTTATTTCCCCAGGCCAGGAAGAAGGTTATTAAGTAGAATATTCCAAAAAGGGACTCTAGATATGATGAAATAAATGAGAGGCAAAGTAGATGCTTTATGAACCAGTTGTTTATGTTTCCCAGTTTCTAAAGACACTATACCTATACGGTCCTTTCTTGGTTTTGTTATATGTTGTAATAAGTGTGACTAAATTCTAAATTAATAACAATGTATGTAAAGTATGGGTCTTTATAGTTGGTATTAGAGGAAAGGTATAGTCAACCTTTGGAAACTAGGATGTAAAAGCCTTAGTGAGAACCCTAAGGATAAGTCTAAGCATAGAACACAATCTTAGTGTTTTAGAAATGGCCATGAATAACCTAGGATAAGACCTTAAGTGTGAAATTTTATTCTTGATTATGTGGTTTTCCTATTATAATTAGTGTTGCTCACACTATTCTTCTTGGTTTTAGTCAATGGCTGGAACCCGAAGGAACCGTGTTAATGCGGAATGCGACGGGCAATGCAATGATTGTCCCCCTGAGCAACCTAACATTATGGGTGCTGGAATGAAAAATCTTGTAGCCATGCACACACAACTTTCTCAAGCTATGAATCATGCAGGACTTCCAAACGAGCAAAGGAAGGAGCAACATTCTGTTGAATCCTTCATGAGACAACGTCCACCTTTATTCAGTGGGTCTACTGATCCATTAGTTACTGAACAATGGATTAGTACTACTGAAATGATATTTTCAGTTCTTCAATGTTCTGAGCATGATAAAGTCATCCTAGTAGTGTATCGTTTGGAGGGTGATACTGATCAATAGTGGAATCTTATTAAGAATACAAGTCAAAGGGATGAAATTGAGTCCATGGAATGGGACGAGTTCAAGAACTTATTTTTCAATAAGTACTTCCCTCATATTCTCTGAACAAATATGGAGAAAGAGTTTCTTGAACTGAAGCAAAAGGATGATGAATCTGTTGGTACCTATGAAGCAAATTTTACAAGACTTGCAAGGTACACTTCTGGTATTATTATCCAACCTGAGAGTAAGATCGATCGATTCTTTAGTGGCTTAAAACCACCTCTTCGAAGGGCCTTATCCATAAGGGACTTCAATAGCTACGAGGAAATCATTCGATGTGCTCTCAAAGTTGAGATGGAGATTGGAGTAACCCATCAGTAATATGGGTTTGATAAGAGGAGGAAAATGGAATTCAAAGGAAAATCTAAAGAGCACACTGAAAAGAAGATGAGATTTCCCTTATGCACAAAGTGTGGAAAGAAACATGGAGGGAGTTGTCTTAAATGGACAAGAAAATGTTTCAAAAGTGGAAAGGAAGGTCATCGGGCATTTGAATGCCGCGATGATGGGAAGAAGATGTATAATGATGTAAACAAAGGAACAGATACACAGAATGAACCTACTACACTTCAATGTTTCAAGTTCAAGGAGATGGGGCATTATGCCAATCAATGCCCAAATCCAAGGGTTGATGATGATGGTCGACGTCAACAACCTCTTAAGGCTAAAGACAAAGGAAAGTCACATGAAATTTCTATCAGCGATGTGGAGTACGATAACGATGTGGTGAAAGGTACACTTACCATCCACTCTAGAGAAGCAAATGTTTTATTTGATTCTGCATCCACCCACTCCTTTATTTCTGAAGAATTTTCTAAGGATATCACCTGATTACCTCAAGAGTTAGATGTTGAGTTAGCTGTGACAACCCCTAATGGCACAACAGTCGCATCAAAAGTTTATAATTCTTCTCCAATTGAAGTTTGTGGGAAAGTACTTCCTGCAAATCTTGTGATCCTTCCTATAGTGGAATTTGATGTGATTCTTGCCATGGATTGGATTTCTCTACATGGAGCTCATATCAATTTCCAAAGAAGGGAAGTCACATTTCATATTCCATATCAATCTATGATCCTCTATCGATGCAAGGATGAACATAACCTTCCAGTGGAAATTTCTTCCATTTTATGGGTATTGATTCCACTAAATGAAGGTTATTTATCTCAAATGGTTGGTGAGAAACTCATTATTAAGAATATGCCCATTGTACGAGAGTTTGATGATGTCTTTCTGGAGGAATTACCGGGTCTTCCACCGAATCGTGAAGTTGAGTTTTCAATAGAACTCATACCGGGTGCTTTGCCTATTTCAAAGACACCTTATAGAATGGCCCCAATTGAGTTGCAGGAATTGAAGAAGAAACTCCAAGAGAATATTGATAAGGGGTTCATACGCCCTAGTGCGTCACCTTAGGGAGCACCTATTCTGTTTGTTAATAAGAAAGATGGATCAATGAGACTCTGCATTGATTATTGAGAACTTAACAAGATCACTATCAAGAACAAATATCCTCTCCCACGCATTGATGACCTATTTGACCAACTACGCGGAGCTCAATACTTTTCCAAGATTGATCTTCATTCAGGGTATCATTAATTAAGGGTCAAAAGGGAGGATATACCAAAGACGGCTTTCCGTACAAGGTATGGACACTATGAATTTATAGTGATTCCATTTGGTCTTACTAATGCCCCGGCTATCTTCATGGATCTGATGAATAGAGTCTTTAGAGACTATCTTGATCAGTTTGTGGTAGTCTTTATAGACGATATTCTTGTCTATTCAAAGAGAAAGGAAGAACATGAAGATCACTTGAGAATTATATTGAAGACCCTGAGAAAGGAGAAGATTTATGCCAAATTTACCAAGTGTGAATTTTGGATTCAAAAAGTTGCATTTTTGGGTCACATAATCTCAAAAGACGGGATATCTGTGGATCCAGCAAAAACAGAGGTTATTGAAAGATGGTCGAGACCAAAAACAGTAATTGAGATCCAAAGTTTTCTTGGTTTGGATGGATATTATCGACGTTTTGTGAATGATTTTTCACAATTTTCTAATCCACTCACCAAGTTGACTCGGAAAGGAGTTAAGTTTGTATAGACGGAGGAATGTGAAGAGAATTTCAAGGAGTTGAAAAGAAGGTTATCCAGTGCACCTGTGCTCACACTGCCTTATAGTGGAGAAAGGTTTGTGATCTACAGTGATGCATCCAAGAAGGGATTGGGGTGTGTTCTTATGCAAAATGATATGGTGATAGTTTATGCCTCACAACAGTTGAAAATACATGAGAAAAATTACCCAACTCATGATTTGGAGTTAGCTGCGGTAATCTTTGCATTAAAGATTTGGAGGCATTACCTTTATGGTGAAAGGTGTGATATTTATACTGATCATAAAAGTTTAAAGTATACTTTCACACAAATGGAGATGAATATGCACCAAAGAAGATGGTTGGAGCTGATTAAGGATTATGACTGCTCAATACATTACCACCCTGGGAAAGAAAACAAGGTGGCAGATTCATTAAGTCGACAAGACCATGCTAGTTTATCCATGATGAGGATCACAAAAGATCCAATATTTATGGATTTACAAAGGATGGATCTTGGAATTATAATGGAAGGGGAAAATCTTATCTTTCTCAAATGAATGTTCAACCATCTATACATGTGAAGATTAAAGAGGCACAGAAAGAAGATGTTGAGTTACAAAAGAAGGTGAGAAATGTTCCTGAATTCAACCTTGATTGTGATGGGATAATAAAGTTCAGGAATCGGGTTTGTGTTCCTCCCATCCCCGAATTAAAGGAGCTGCTGGATGAGGCTCATAGTTCTTCATTATCTATTCATCCTGGAAGCACGAAGATGTATAGGGACCTGAAAGAGTACTTCTGGTGGGATGGCATGAAAAGAGATGTTGCTGAATATGTCTCTTGATGCTTGGTTTGTCAGCAAGTTAAAGATGAGAGACAGAAGTCTAAGGGGATGTTACAACCATTACCCATACCCGAATGGAAATGGGAAAACATCACTATGGACTTTTTCACAGGACTTCCTAAAACATCCAAAGGCAATAATGCTATCTGGGTCATAGTTGATCGTCTTACAAAGTCTGCACACTTCATTGCTATTAGAGAGGATTTCTCTCTAGATTAGGTTTCCAGGATATATGTAAAGGAAGTGGTAAGATTGCATAGAGAACCACTTTCTATTATATCTGATCGGGATCCAAGATTTACCTCGAAGTTCTGGCGAAGTCTTCAGCATACTCTTGATACAGAGTTGAGTTTCAGCACTGCTTTTCATCCTCAGACAGACGGTCAGTCTGAGAGAACAATTCAAACTCTAGAAGATATGTTGAGAGCTTCCTCTATGGATTTCAAAGGTGGTTGGGATCAACACCAACCTTTGGTGGAAGTTTCTTATAATAATAACTTTCAATCCAGTATTCAGATGGCTCCTTATGAAGCTCTCTATGGAAAGAAATGCAGGACTCCAACTTGCTGGGATGAAGTTGGGGAAAGAAAGCTATTAGGACCTGATCTCGTTGATGAAATGGCAGAAAAGGTCATATCTATTCAACAACACATAAGAGCAGCTCAGAGTCGACAGAAAAGTTATGCCGACAGCCGAAGAAAAGACCTAGAGTTTGAAGTGGGTGATAAAGTGTTCTTACGGATATCTCCCTGGAAGAGAGTCATGATATTTGGAAAGAAGGGGAAGTTGAGCCCTAGATATATCAGCCCTTTCGAAATACTGGATCGTGTTGGGAAGGTAGCTTACCGATTGGCGCTTCCACCGAATCTATCTCAAGTTCACGATGTGTTCCATGTATCTCTCCTGAGAAAGTACATACCTGGTCCTTCACATGTACTTAGCTCAGAAGTTGTACCGCTGGAGCAAGATCTTTCTTATGAAGAACAACCGATAGAGATTCTGGATCGTAGCGAAAAAGTCCTACGAAACAAGACCACTCGATTGGTGAAAGTTTTATGGAGGAACCACCAATTATAAGAAGCTACATGGGAGCTTGAGGATATGATGAGGGAGAGGTATCCTCATATGTTTGTTACAAAGTGACGAATTTCGAGGGCGAAATTCATTTTAAGGGGGGTAGTATGTAACAGCCGAGACTTTTATGTGAAAAATTTTGTTTTTATTTTATATAAATCATTAAAGGAATATTTCACTACACACAACACTAGCTTGGCTTTCTTTACACACAACCGCGGCCTTCCTCGATAGCTTGCGTCGTATGCAATACCGAGTTTCACTAAACAATGATATGCTATTAAAATATTATTAAAACTAGCCGTTATGAATAGTAATAACCAATTTTTGAAATTTTTTAAATTTTATTTTTCAAAATGGACTTCATTTTTGAACTCGGAATATCGAAATTATCCTAGTGTGAAATTTTGGTATTTTTCTGAAAATTTCAATTTTTGATGAATAGTGAAACTACTAAGTGGCTGTTAAAAAAAACTGATTTTTTCATAAAACTTAATTTTACCGCTTCTATGAGTGGAATTTCAAAACTCCGAGATACACGATTGATGTCAGTAAGTAAAATGTGGTTGAATGAGATGAAAATAATTTTTTGGTGAATAGTAACTTTTTACTTTTTTTTGCCGCGGTTAAAAGTAAATAGGGTAATTAAGGGTAAAAATGATGTTATTATTGCCCTAACACATGTCCTAATTCTATTGGACAAGTGTAATTCGACCAAAAACAAATTTAGGAATAAAATATGACCATTTAGGCCCACATGGATTAGATTAGTACATTTATTATTAATTTATTTAAAGAAGGGTTAAAATAGTTAAAATCAAAGTTTAATAACTAAATAATTTTTAATATGGGGTTATACATAAGATAAATTCGACTATAAATATTCATTAGAAATAAAAATATATTTCCTACATAATGGTATGTTATTTTTTATTTTTAGACTTTAAATAATGTAATTTATTTATGACACAACGATGATGCAAAAATTATCTTATTAATGAAATATTGACATAATTGATGTTATAAATACCCAAATAAATATAATTTGAGACTTTTTATGAATTCCAATAATTTTCTAGGTTAATATGACATGTTAGTATTTATTTAATTGACTTTTTTCGAACTTATCATTCTGTTATGATTTTCAAAAAAATCAATTACTAAATAGTGTCAAAATTGACATAAAATAGTTTTTAAAACAAATATTATATTATTAATTGATATTTTATTCCTAAAAATCTAAGGTTCTGAAAAATGAATTAGATAAGGTTATATATATTAATAAAAAACAACTTGGGGTCCGTTTTTCTTGATATAGTATGTTTATTAACCTTATAGTATAAGAACACAAGAAGACATGGTAAAAGTAAAATTATTTAACTTAATATTAAATCTAAATTATAAGGTTAAAATAGGAACCTAAAATTGTCTAAATTATATTTTATGAGAGGATTTAGACCCATCCCCACCTTAGAATCGAAATAAATCAATTTGGAGCTATTTAAAACCGAACTTGACTTTATAATAAAATAATATTTTTAGTTATTCCAAAGGTGCTCGTCTCCTCCCTTGTAATAGGGCACCTCCTCCCTCTCTTCCTCACACCACTTTGAGCCTTCAAGCTCGGACAACCCCTGCCATTTTCTCCTCTACACTTCCCTAGAGACATCCTAGAGGTCCTGGTCTTCTTCAAAGACCAATTTTAGTGCCCTAAAAGGAGGTCTCAAAGAATCACTTCAAAGAAGAGGTAATATCCATTACCGATCCTTTCCAAGTTATTTCTTCTTCAACTTCTTATTCATTAGTTGTTTCATAATGAAGTAATAACATTAGTATCACTCATATAATTAAATGTTATTATAAGTATGAAACAACCCTATTTAACCATCTATCCATCCTACGGAAAATGAAGTCACGGCGCGTGCGTATGTACAAAATACCGTCTCCACGCCGTGGTGTAATCTATTTTCCACCACCACCTTACTTGGATTGGTATAATGGTGTAAATAATGCCTATATATGACTATTATAAAGTGATAATGATTCTGAAATAGTATACATACACTCTAATACAATTCCACGATCATAGGAACGATATCATCACTCGTGCGTACGTACGGAATACCATCTCCACGATGTGATGCGACTCGTTCTACATGATCTTCATTTCATAATGATTATATAAATGAATTGAATGAATTAATATGATATATATTACAGTAATTACATTCTGTAAATGAGGTATCTATAACCTAAAGAGAAGAATAAGACTTTATTCAACAAAACACGCATAAGAACAAAAAGTTATAAACACCCGAATAACAAGTAGCAATGAAATATTACTACTAAGAAGCTAAGAATATGACCATATATGATATCATAAAAATAATTATGATTATGGAATAAGTTAATAACATTATTTAAATCAATATACAGGAGGTTCGGACACTTACAAAGCAAGTCGGACCTAAGGTAAGGGAAAATATCACAATCTCATTTTTATCCGAGATTGTTTATACTTTGGTATTTACTGGGGTGTATTTTATCATCCACATCCATGTTTCCTCAATATGTAATACTTATATCCTTATAAAATAGTTTATATCCAATTTTACCCTTCAGTGAGTTTTTAGTAAAAGATATGAAAGGAATCTTTTGTCATTTTTTGTACGAGGTACTTTTTGACTTTTCCGACAAAAGTACGAAAAATGTTTTTTTAACTTATACGGCATGAATGGATTTTTAAAAAATTATTTCCAAGAATCTTCCTTTACAAGTTTTCAAGTTTATTTTTAATCAAAATCTTTTAGTTTATAATTTTACGAGATGTTATGAAAGGAAAATTATTTTTGAAGCAGAAAGGATATTTTCCTCAAGAATAGAGTTCAAGTGTTTTATCAAAATTATTTTACATCTAAGATAATAAAGGGTTTAGTGTCTATACCTATTATTACATTGATTTTATTATGTTGTTATGGAATTATATTTATGAATTCCTTTATCTTATATGAATTTTTTATGATTTCATGATGTTTAAGATTCCCATTTTTATTACATGGGTTATGCTATGATGTATGGTTTATGATTTTGTGGCACACATAATAATGGTATCATTAAGAGATGGGTGGTACCTATATCTTCCTCCAATGCATTGGGTAAATATTTTATATCTAATGAGATATACATGGCTGGAACGGTAGGTTATACCGGTTCAGTGAAACAGGACTGAAATGAAGGTGACTCGGTTCAGAAATGGACTTTGTCCTCTAAGATAGTCTTGGAAATGAGTCTTGACTAATAAGAAATGATTCCTTATGATTATGTGTGTATGCAAAAAAGTTTCATGTTTTAAGTTATGATTATTGGGATTACATTTCACTTCTATGATTTATCCCATGTTATGATATTATGATCTCTTTTGCAGGATAAGATTTCCAAAAGTTATGTCCTTATGTATATGATGTGATTGATATTTCTTTTGTTTACCGTTACTGAGCATTTGAGCTCACCCTTTTGTATGTTTTATTTCCCCAGGTCAGGAAGAAGGTTATTAAGTAGAATATGCCAAAAAGGGACTCTAGATATGATGAAATAAATGGGAGTCAAAGTAGATGCTTTATGAACCAGTTGTTTATGTTTCCCAGTTTCTAAAGACATTATACCTATACGGTCCTTTCTTGGTTTTGTTATATGTTGTAATAAGTGTGCTTCAATTATGATGTAATAAAAATGTATGTAAAGTATGGGACGTTATAGGATCAATTGTTTGATACTTCCAATGTCATTGGAGATAATCTGTATGTATTCTTGAATGAGGTTTTGAAGTTTCCCCCTCAAAAAGAATTTTTGATTTATATTGTGTTACAATAATTATTTTCTAAAATATTTATGGTCCATTATCGGATTGAAACAATGAATTATTTGAATTTGAGAATATAAGTTGATGATCATTTGCATAAAACATTCATCCAACAAAACTTCTTCCCATTGGATGCTCATATATTTTTAGAAAATAATTCGTATGTTTGGTATTTTGGTTTCTTGATCTGTTTGCGATGATGTTGGGTCAAATTCTTACTAACCATATTGCACAATAGATCAAAAAATCCATGGGGAGGTCATTGGTGGTTGTAGGGTAGAATGTTCCCCATCTTCGGGTGAAAAACGTTGCATGCCAAGATTTTGGGGCAATGTAGATGCTCTGAGCAACTATAACAAAGCTAACTTGTCGACACTAATAAGAGAACTTTAAAATCATTAAATTTTACATGAATATTGTTTCAACAAGTTCCTTGAAACAATATGTATTATAGGTATGTATATTTCTTTTTAATAGCCTCTATAACTTGATGAACATGACTAGATACAATAGTATAAGTCTTCAGAAATCCTTCCACTGGCCATAATAGCATATGTAACTTTTTATGGATACATATCATTTTCAATGTAGACTTCAATCAAAATTTCACTATTTATAAACAAAAATATGTGGTTGGTTGAATAGTGCTTCATCCTTTTATTAAAATATTTTTTGACTAGGTTTCTTGTGTGACAAAAAATATATGATCTCTTATTATTTTTATCCTATCTTAATGTGATATTTAAAACTCTCCATAGAAGTATGGATTATTCCTGAACCAAGAAAATATATAAATCCATGTTCATCATATTATTCTATTTTTAAAAAATTTATTAGTATTTAAAACTATTCTATGACTGTCACTCTTGATATTTCTAAAATTGATGGTAGTATGTGGATTTGTATTGAAAAATGTATGACTAATATGTTAAAAATAAAGTATATTTACCCACATCCATTTTAATATGATCTATTCAGTTAGAAAATGGTATTCATATATATTTGGTCAATTGAAAGGTGGTTTGAATATCCTAAGGTAAGGATAAAGATATCTTATATATTTACTTCATATTCAGGTTTTGTGACATCGAGTTGACGGTAATGTTGTTTGTTGTTATAAATGAAGTATTTATGTTCTTGGTGATCATACAAA
Source organism: Viscum album (assembly GCA_963277665.1). Taxonomy (NCBI): domain Eukaryota; kingdom Viridiplantae; phylum Streptophyta; class Magnoliopsida; order Santalales; family Viscaceae; genus Viscum; species Viscum album. The sequence continues at coordinate 59,646,779 of OY728137.1, read as the reverse complement.
ATATTTCATATGAGTTTATCCAAAAGTTCATGGTCGTGTTAACTTGTGATATTATTATCCACTCATAATAAACATAGAAGCATGTTGAACATCATAATGATTCCATTCATGTTCATCGAAACCACCAACTATATGGATATCTATAAATACAGATTTTCTGGACTAAAATTTGATTTTATTTGGTAATTTGGTGTCCATGAAGTTTGTGGTCATAAACCCATATTAGGTAGGTTATTTTATTTAATGGGAAACACCCATGATCTTAGAAGAGATTCACGAATTCAATGGTCTTGTAGGATATGCATAAAGGTGTTTGTTTGATTTATCTTGACTAGAAACATAATTAATCATAATGATTAGAATAGAAAAAGATTTAATTTTAATTGATCATCATTAAGAATATTCGAACATAAATAAGGGGAGTCTAATTAGTTCTCTAATTCATTTGTTGCCCAGAGGGAGGGGTGATATTTGGGGTATTTTTTGAGTTTTAAATTAAATATATGCGATGTGTATTGATTAAAAATAAACAGTGATCTATATAATATTGCTGACGTTTTTTACCTAAAACTATAACATTTCCACCCTATATATATAGTTGAACCGGCATTGTTTTTCCTATTGTTATGGTGACTTTACATCATCCATGAGATCTTTATGGTCTTCATGCACAATTTCATATAGTATATCTTCCCTATAAAGATTTTAATATATAAAAATGGAGGAGGATGAAGTTTCTATACTAAATGATTTCTATATCCCATACACATGGGAATAATGATATATTTTTTGATGATGCGTTCTGTAGGATATTGTGATGAGATGTCTTTTGGAAGTTCGTTGATGTTCTTTTGGTGTGAAAGTTATTTTTTTAATACTTCTCGATGTAGAGTTCGTAATTGGTAGAGAATTACTCCATTGGATGATGATGAAATAATTTCTAGTTTATAATGTGGAAGAGTATTAATGGGTAGACATAGATATGGAATTTATGTGAGACAATTTCATCCATGGAAATGGTCTAGGGTGGTATCAGGATGTTTGGATTATGAGATTTTTTCAGGGGACGCGGTTCATTCCATTTTACAATGCTTGAGGATGTCTACATTTATTTTCAAAGATCACCATTACTGTTACATATAGGGTTTTCAATGATGTATCATGTCTATAAGAGGGGTCTTTATTGGATTCTTGGAGAGTATAGTGGATTCTGAGATATAGATGTTTTCTTTATATCATTAGTTGTTTTATGTTTTTTCCATTAACGATATAATGCATGATTTTTTTGGTAATTTATGATATGTTCAATTTTATTCTTGTTTTTTTATTAGTGGTTATTCATAGGAAGTAATGTGATCCTGGACATATATACCACAATATAGTGGTTCAAATAATTTATTACCCCCACCTATAATTTTGTGATTTGTTTTGACTCTCATTAGTGATAAATGATTATGTGGTATTTAATTTTATATACTAGATACTAACAACCTTTTCTGCATGGTTTAAAGATGTGTGAAGTAATTAAGATGTATCTTTTTGATGTTCTGTAGGGTTCGAATGGGTTTTTGATATTTTGAGGGACACCACACAATTGTGATTGTTGTGGTGGTGTCAATATTTCTTTAGAGTTATCCCATTGATAAAAAGTATTTTATAAACAACTAGTGAAGGGTTTAGTGCAAGGAATAGTTTTATTGTGGACCATGGGTGTAACATGGGGAGTTTAATCTCACAAAATCTTGGTCCTTGATGTGGTGTGGAGGAAACAACCATGAACATGTCCATACCACATAGTTTTTAGTCTTTAATGATTTCTAGTTTATGAAATTGATATGTCCCCATCATGGATGAGGTAATGTAGATATCCAAAATAGATTAAAAAATACATGCAAATCAGGGGTTCAAATATTGAATTCTATATCACAAGTTGTATAGTTTTAATAAAAAGAATTTTAGAGACCCTATTCCATAATGAAGTCTTGAAAAAACATCCTCTATAAAAATTGGTTTCAAGGATTCCATGGATTGGTTTTACTTTTCTCTTGAGTCCATAAAAACCCATTAAACTCTATTAAATTTCAAGCCACACATAATGATATTCTTAACAACTTGGGTTGTCCAAATTGATGTCTCCCGAGTCAATGTAGTCTATTACCTCCTAAATTATTGTCATTATTCTTACATTAGGTATTTGGTTTTTGTGTAAATACACTATTTTGGGTTATAAATTTATAACGGATAAATGGTTCTTTTCATTTCATTTGTTCTGGTGACGATTCCATTTGCGGTGGATAAACCGTTATTGAATTTACATTACTATATAGTGTTTAAAATCATTTTGATATAAGGGATATTCGATGATAGATTATTTTATATAAATATATGGTTATTTAATAATGTTTTATTACATTGGGTGGAAATTATGGTAATCATAATTACATAAGTAAATTAATTTAATTGAAATTTAAGGTGATGTGATTTTCAATTCTTTTTTAATTTTATTATGAAATTAATTATGAGAAAATCCTTATCCATATCTATTAGTGAAAATCACTGTGGTTTGGATCTTTAATGGGGTTACCGCAGATGAGATTTATGTGACATTTTATTTTTGATATATTCACAATGCATAAAAAATTCAATGAAATAATATATATCTAATGAACTGATTATAGATGAAATTACAGACTTTTTTTGAATAACAGTGAATGTATGGTCGTAATGTGATTATTGATTGGTGCTTAACTTTATATTTGTATTGATTTTAAATAGTTAATGTTTCTATAATGGATACATTTCATGTTGGTTTTTCATTGTTTAATATCTAGAGATTTTGTGGGAAGATGTCATGTGATAGAAATTAAGATCATAGAATTCAAAATGTATAGGGAAATAACATAATGTTATATTATCATGGGTTGTGATGAGTTTTTATATTCAATGGTTGTGATGTGTTTATTTTGTGGTGATATCTGGGTACAATATATTATGATCATTGGTGTGTTAAGGATGTGTTTCTATTTGTAATATGGATTTATATTCATGGTAGCGATGTATTGAAATGCAAACAATGAATTTAAAATGGAGTGGTTGGAAATTAAATATGTTTTTCATGAAATAAATATTTTATTATTTTATAATTAAATATATAATTTTATTGCAAGAAAATATAAAAAAATTTTAACATGAAAGGGAATGAATAATTGTGTCTTTAATATTGGTTTTTTTGTAGTGTGGCATTGGTAGTGGTGGTGGTTTAATGAAGAGTCAGTTACTTGTGGTATTTTAGAATGCACTAGTTTATTTGTATGTGAACTCACTAGGTTAGGTTTTTTTAATTAATATAATTTCTATTTTAATTATATTTATATATTTTCCATCAATTTGTTGGATAACTGTAATAATAACCAAATTTTCTAGGCTCCATGTATCGTTCACAATATCGTGGTTAGTGGTGAATGAGATTGATGGATACCACCTCTTCCATAGTATTCCTTCAATATAATGTATTACGAAGGAAGGATTTGGATATTCTTTATGATTATGAGTAGTGGTGTCAGGTATTACTAGTTCATATAATGTATGGTGTTAGATTTTCATAGAGATTATGTGAATATGATATGTGGAAGTGGAATTTCATGGTATTTAGAGAGGATGAGATTGATATCCATATAATTCATGATAACCAAATATCCTATTTACATGATTAGGATTGGATGTGGATAGTATATAATTATTAAATTGTATTATATGCATTATTTTAGTGGGAAGAATGAGATTCATCCAAACACACATTAGATAAGGCATGATATTTGATAAGATAACATAATGTTAGCACAATAAATTTAATGGTGTTTACTGAGTGAGGTAAGTCATCAGGGGAGTGTTCATGGGGTTCTTTAATTGTATTCATTAATTGGTAATTTATTATGCATGGATATGAAAATTGATAAGAGTTCAATGGTATGACAGGGATTATATATTTGGCCTATTTAGTAATTTCATTGTTCAACTATTTATTCATTATTACATTAGAATTTTACTTCCAAATTTACAAGAAATACCCTTCTTGTAATCCTATTTTGTATACATGTTATGACAAAATATATATATATATATATATATATAATTATATTTCAGATTCAAGAAATAATTCAAGGATATATAAATAAATTACTAGTTTTTCCATCAGATCTATCATTTAGTTGTTGTCATAGGAATGTATTTTGGTATATTTCTTGGAGACTTGACATCTATTTTTTCATTTTTTTCATGAATGTGGGATTTTTTTATATCATTATTATTTTATGTTATTTACATTTTGAGTGTATGATATCTTATTTATAGATCATACATTTCTATTGAGTTTAATTACTCTTATATGTGTGACATTATTCATAACATTGGTTCTTGTTTCCAACCCAAGGCCTACTATAGGTGATAATTACATAACATTGTCACTTATACTTCATTTTTTATCAAATAGGGGAACCTTTTGTTGGATGGGTTGATGAAAAAAGGAAATGTTTTGGAATATTCTCTTATTAGACAATATATCACTTTTTTCATGGAATGTCTTCATAGTAGTTGACCTCATTGTAGTTTTCCCTAGTTAAAGATGTATAATAATTATTTCTATGAGGTATGGATGTATCCAATATACTTATACATTGTGTATGGGGTTCTAATCATTGATTCATTTGGATTGATAATTTTTATGACATTAAATTTATTTAATATGCTCATAATAGATACTATGATAGTGTTGATCACCACATACACTTCCAAAAAAAATATTGTCGAGTGTTGGGATATATATGGATGTACTGAAGAAATTTAATATATTACATTTAATTATATGTAAAAAAACATAAATGTGAATGTAGTATCAATGAAAACTATTGGTGGAAAGTATTGAATAGTATAATTTCTGTGTTTACCTTGGAAACCATACATAACACCATGTAATAGAAGAGCATCTTGTCATTGTGTGATTAGTCCAACAACTAAATCCTTACATGTTGGCGTTGGAATGAAAATTCATATATTTTTTATTTAGATACATTGCTCAATTAAAGGCCATAATATTATTATTTTAAATTTTATAAAATATCTTAATTTCATCCACATTTACTTCTACTAGAGAGTATAGTTCTCTAGAATGATTTCGATTATTATAAATTCTTGAAATCATATGGCTTTGAAGAGTAACCAAATTTCTGTTTCATATTTTTAATCTCAATTCATATCATAGTATTTTGTAAGGTTGTATGAGTCTATTTTTAGGTAGTTATAGATGAGAATTAAATACTAACCTTAAACAATTGGCTTAAGTAAGATAACCCATATCTAAATTTGTGATATGATGAGTGCTTATGTCTTGTATTTCAGATAATTTTATAATCATGACTAAATTTTACTATATTTTTATTACACTAACATATATAACTCCATGGTAGGTATGAATCCTTTATAGTTCATATATGGGAACTCTTCTAGTCACTCCACTATTTTTTAGATTAGAGATAATCATCACGTATGGGGAATGAGTTAATGGAGGTGATGATAAAATAGTTCTAGATCATCTAGGATAAAATTAATAATATATATATATATATATATATTTTATTTATGATTTAATGTTATGAAATTCCAAAAAAACAATTGGAGTTCGAAAAGGGAGATCATTCATACATGAATGAGTCTATCAAACACCATTTTCCGAGATTTGGTCAGGGTGGTAATTTATGATTGATATATATCTTTATGTTTCATATTATACACAGGGATGGGAAGAATTAATACCTCCAGGCCATACCCTAAAAATGGATTATGTTCATGAAGTCTTACATGATTCATTACATAGGACATACATTCATGATATTTCAGCTGGCATTGATTAGGATGATATCGACATTGAGAACATGACAACTTTCATAATTTAGCAACAAGAGATCATAAAAAACTGGATAGGATACTTCATGGGTGATAGATTCCCTTACAACAAGTTATTTGGTATTGTTGTAATATTTTGGATATATCAAGATAATTTCTAAACCTTACGTGAACTTAGTTCCCTCCTTAGTTTGAGGGGGTTGTGTATTTATTGGTGATAGTCCCCTAATATTGGGAATGTGTTACAACAATTTTATTATTTGGATCCTAATGATATTAATAGATATACTCATAAGATAAATAATAGTGTTTTCATAGATAAAATGCATCACTGGGAGCCTGATATGGAAATATATATATAAATACTTTACTAAACCTCATTGAAACAGTTTTGGATATAATGTTATCCCTCTTTAATGGGGAAATATATGTTAAAACCATGATTAAGGTCATGTATTTAATGAGTATATTAAATTAAATAACTTATCTTATATATAATTTACCATATAAACATCGGGATTAATCTTTATAAACACCCTTTATTCAAATCATTAGGTATATCCTCATAAGCATGGGATTTTAGTGGATAACCTCTTAGTGGAGTTGGTGGAAGACGATTGAGACTGAATCAAATGTGGCCATCCAAAATTCTATTTTAATAACATCATATTCAGTTGTAGGTATGACACACAGCAGCAAGAGGGTAAGGTAATATAATACATCATGTCATTGAAATATATTTAATTTTTTTTAATAAATTTAGTCTTTGAAATTTCATATAATGAATATTACAAATCATCTCTTTATGAAACACTTAATCATGATTTATTACATAAAACATTCACTTGATACAACTTAGAATATAAATATGTATTGTTTCTATGGGTATTAAGAACATAACATAAAAACATAAAACATAAAACACAATCATCTTATTGAAAACATCTTTTACATGACCACATCATTCCTTCACACTTAAGTTTACAAAGGATATCGTGAGGATATGCATAATAAAAGGGTGGTATATAAAGCATTGTAAGGGAGTAAAAAGGAATAAAATGTAAAATACGGTACATGTTAGGAAAGAGGAATATTAATGGATTATAATAGAATCAAGAAAACAAATTCATGATATTGAACGATTATCATAACATTGAAATGTGGGAACAACATTTAGCATTTTATTAGCTTCATCCAAGGCCCATTTCCCATAGAGCATGAGTAAAAACTAATTTCACAATAATTAGAATTAGTAAACCCTTATTTCACTTGGCTTGTCATGATATTAATCTTTACCAAATGCATTGAATCGCTATCTGAGAGAACCCTTTATAATCATTTAATTGAATTCATAAGTGTGCCATGTGGATCATATAACATGGAAATATTCAACATCATAAGTTACCCCACGATTGAGGAATATGTACCACATCCATTTATGTACCATTAAATATGTATATGTTCATAAATATGAATACCCTTTAAAGATATATGTGTATGGTATTCACTATACAATGATTTTGGCATAGAAAATCGTGTTGCAATTTTGGCTTCATAACGTTGTGATATAAAAATTAATAAAAATGGTTGATGAGAGTTAAAAGGAGTATCTAATCATATGTACATGAAATTTAATGTAATGGGTCCATATAGTTACATGTCCCAACATATTTAATTTTGAAATATAAGGTTTAACATAATAAAGAAACTTAATGAATATAGAGAAATGGAACAACACATGTTAAATTTCGGCATCTTAATGTGTGTACATGGGAGGGATTAATGAGTGATAAAGTTGAATATAATCATTAAAACAAAAGTTGGGATGTATGGGGGAGGTTATAAATCATACCCTATTATTATTAATTTAAAAAAAGGGAATAACAATATTATGGAACTTGTAAAAAGGTGAGAATTAAAGAAACCCCTTACTTGGAAGTGTGATCCCAATAGCTTGGGAGAGGCCTGAGAAACACTCCATGGGAACTTGTGAAACCATGTGAAGTTTATATAGAGGTGATGGAAGATGTTGTCAAAGCTCCAAAGTCATTTATTGAAGAGGTAGTGGGAGATTGGGGGTTAATATTGAAATGAGAGGGAGTTCATTATTATTTATGTTTTGGACACCACACATTAAACTAATCAATACCAAAAACCATAAAATGGGTTTCTCCCATTGATATTTACAAAGGGGAGTGAAAAAAAATATTTTAGAGGTCCAATGGCCGAACCTCTTAATGTATTAGGCTTGCTTATGTGGAAGTGAGTCACACTCTCAATGAAATGAATTTAAAAAGATAAAATGCTTTATAAGTGGGGTAGGGTTTACTAAGGCTATTTAATTTTTTTAAAAAAACCTAAAATTAAATTATTTTATTTTTAAAAACATATATTGGAAGAACATACCATATATTGAATTTTATTAGATCACTATTTGTTCATTTTGATGTCATTAAACTCGTTATATAATTAAACAGTATTTAATATTTACCCAAAAATTTGACTGTCTCAGAAAATTATGAAAAATTTACCTTTGATAATTTCGATGTCCTAATTCCAAATAGAGTATTAATTTTATATAAATAATTATCTAAATATTTTAATTTTCTTTTTTAATATTAAAATAATATTTTATCTAAACTTCATAGGTTTTTCTAAAAACGGTTGTAAAACCTTAATAAAAATACCTATTGAATTTATAAAAAATATATGATCATTATATTTTATAAAACATAAGTTAGTAAAAATATTATTATAAAATATTAATTAATTCAAATATCCATTAATTCATATAAATATAATTCTTAATTGAATGTTAACAAATGATTAGAGTTATAATTAAAAAACTATTTACAATGTAACACTAATAAAATGAATATATATTATTTATTATATACAATAATAACACACATAATCATAGTTCTAATGTTTTGTAACATAACACCTTATATCACCCGCATAAGGCTGAAGGGTAGAGTGTGCCATGGTAACTGACTCATGGGGGGGGCTATGATAACATCCCTCGGGTGGTAATCACTATAAAATTCCACTTCTCACGCAGGCGGTTCCGTTTGAACTTAACATATAGAATCTCGACATGGGATTGGCCAAAAATGAATCCCAATGGAGGCACCTTCATTCTGAGATCTCTAAAATGATAATCATATGGAGCAATTCAACTACATGAGGCCATCACTTACATTGTATGATTAAATTTGATTCGTTAAATCCTTATTTTTATACTAATCATGTGATCACTGTTCAATGACAATATTTACAAAAAACACAATTCCTAACAGAATTTTAAAATCCAAAAACAAAAATCCCAATAAGTTCTTATTTTATATAACCATTTGTCATAATAAGACATATATATATAGATCAATCTAAATTTTCATTGATAAAATTTTTTTTCGTTAAAATATTCCCCCTTAAAAAATTTCACCCTTGAAATTTTCTTTTCCCACACTAAAATAGATGAAGGTAACTCTACATCATTAGTTCGTCTGATTCCCAAATTTCTTCTTCTAACACGTGGTTTTTCCATAACAAATTGATGAGGGGAATTATCTTATTTCATAGAAATGTTTCCCTATGATCTAGTATTTTCAATGTCTTCTCTTCATAAGAGATGTAATTCTCTAATGGTACCACCTCGAGAATGAGTACATGAGATGTGTCAGGTATGTACTTCCTCATGAGTGATACATGGAACACATCATGTACTTGAGATTGGATCGATCCGATTGATAGTTGATAGGCCACTTCTCCAATGCGATTAAGGATCTCAAAAGGGACGATTATCTTGGAATAAGATTTTCCTTCTTCCAAAATCTCATAACTCAATTTAATGGTGATATGGAGAGGAATACCATGTTCCCAACATCAAACTCTATGTCTTGTCGATGGTTATCAACATAGCTCTTTTGTCGCCTCAGAGCAGCTTTAATGTTCTTCTGTATGGGATTAACCTTATCCACCATTTCAGCGACCATTTTTGGACCTAGGAGTTTTTTCTCTCCAACATCTTCCCAACATGCCAATGTTCAACACCTCTTCCCATGAAGGGATTCATAAGTATCCATTTGGATTTTTTTTGGAAAATATTGTTGTAAGAGAACTCAAATAGAGGACTATGTTGATCGCATCATCATTTTAAGTCCATTGGGTATGCTCCCAAATTTTCTCCAAGTGTCTGGATAATCCTTTCAGATTTTCCATCAGTTTTAGGATAATAAGATGTAATGATGTTCATCTCTATATTCAAAGCATGATGAAGCTTCTTCTAGAACATAGAGATGAATCTTGGATCTCAATCGGATACAATATATAGTTGTAATCCATGCAGCCTTACGAATTCATAGATTTATATTAGTGATGGTTGATCCAAGGAGAAATCCTTTCGAACTGCAAAAAAGTGTACAATATTTGTAAGATGATACACAAAAACCAAGATATAATTGTTTACTTTGGATGTATTTGGATGTTTGGGGACAATGTCTATGGTGATGTTATCTCATTTACATGCTAGTATGGGTAATGATTTCATCATCCCCTTAAAATTTTTCCTCTCAGACTTCAGTTTCTAACATTCCAGGCAGTTTGATGCACAATCGATGATATCCTTATTCATGTTATCCCACCAATAATTATCTTTGAGATCTCAATACATCATTGTGTTTCATGGGTGATTGGAGAAATTAGAACTATGTGCATCATCCAAATGTTATTTCTTAATCTCTGGACTTTATGGAACACATAGTCTTTTCCCAAATCTCACATTCTCTTCATTATTGAAATTGAACTTTGATTATTTCACCTTTTGATAGTTTCAACTTTCTACTGAATTTCCACATCATTCTTTTGATCATCAATTAACCATTCCAAATTAGATGGTAGAGAAATCATTTTTTAAAGGATTGACGATGTTACCTTCTTTAGGATTCCCATGTCCATCTTCATAAAATCTAATAAGAATGGATCCTTTTAGTTCACATCAGTTAGAGAATAATCAGGTCCTTTTAACAATGAGCATCATCCACTTTGATTGATTTCTTTGGATAGTAATGGAATGAGCAGTCATAATCATTGATTATCCCTAACCATCTTTGTTGGTGCATGTTAAACTCTTTCTGTGTGAATATATACTTGAGGCTTTTGTGATCCATATATATTTCACACTTCTCCCCAAATAGGTAATTCTGCCAAATTTTCAGAGCAAATATTACTTCAACCAAATATAGATCGTGTGTTGGATTGTTTTTCTAATTAACTTTCAATTTCCTTGATGCATAAGCAATGACATTGTAATTTTTCATCAACAAATAACCAATTACCTTCATCGAAGCATCACTAAATACCGCTAAACATTCTCCACTTGTGGGTAGTGTGATTAATGGAGTAGTGATAAGAAACCCTTTTATCTCCATGAATCTCTCTTCACATTCATCTCTCCAAGAAAACTGTACTTCCTTCTGAGTTAGCTTGGTAAGAGGGTTTGACAATTGTGAGAAATTTCTCACAAATAAATGCAAATATCCAACTAATCCTAGGAAGCTACGTATATCCATTACTGATGCTGGCATCAGAACCCCTCAATTGCAGCTATCATGGGTGGATCCACAAATATCATTTTGCTTGTGATTATATGACCCAATAATGATACCTCCATAAACCAAAACTCACAGTTTCTGTACTTTTAATAGAGAATGTCCTTTTGAAAGGTCTCTAGTACAGTGCTGAAATGCTGCTAATTATCATCCTTGGTTTTGGAGTATATAATAATATCATCTATAAATACTACCATAAATTTTTAGAGGTAATCTCTAAAGACTATATTCATCATTTCCATGATGATTGATGTTTAATTAGTTAGTTCAAAAGGCATTACTATGAATTCGTAGTGCCCCTATATTGTAAGAAAAGAAATCTAGGGAATCCTCCTTCTTCACCCTTAAATGGTAATATCCAATCTGAAAATCCACCTTGGACAAGTATTTTTCTCCTCATAAAAGATTGAAAATGTCATCAATTCAAGGAAGAGGATACTTTTTATTTATTGTGATTTTGTTGATCTCATGATAATCAATGCAAAGTCACATTAACCCATCCTTCTTCTTGACGAAGAGGACCGATGCACCCCATGGTGATGCACCAGGGTGTATAAACCCTTTCACCAGATTCTCTTGTAGTTGTATCTACAATACCTCAATATCCACAACATCCATTGTATATTTATTATTGGATATTTGAAACACCCCAGATTTAATATAAATAGATAATTCAACATCACTTCTAGGAGGAAGACCATGCAATTCATCAAGAATAACTTCAGTGAATTCCATCAAAATATATATGTCTTCAATGATGGTTTCTTCCTTAGACTCAATCATCACATCCAGATATGCATGATTATAGAGATTTAATATCCATTATTGATATGATAATGCTAAATAAGATTCATCTTCATCCTTGAACTTGTATAAAATCAGTGGTCTATTGTCTATATAGAGAGTAATTTCAATCTCACTGAAATTTATGGTGTCTCTATATAGGGAAATGCAATATATTACGTGAATTACATCAAATTTCACTAGAGGGAGTATTCTGGGGTTTTACGCGATGATAAATCCACAAATTATGAAATGGGATGAGTTATATTCATGGGATGCAATGATTTCCACATTTATCATACTCTACAACATCATTACATCCAAGATTTGTGGTGGTCTGGGGATTGTTCTACTAAACATTCGGGAAATAAAAGAATGCATAGAACCATAACCAGAAAGTATGTTTTCTATTATAGAATGAATAACTACAATACATGTCACCACTTTATTGTCAATCTTCACTTTGACAGCAGTGATGAAAAAATCTCTCCCTTGTTGCATTGGAGGATGTCGGTTTCCTCCAACAAACCTTGGCTTAGGGAACTAGTTTGCAAGGATCCCCTGTTCATTAATGTTGAAGTAATTAACAATGAGTTTATAAGGACCTGGACTTAAAACATTACATAATCTTGAATTAAATAAATAACTAACATTGAGTATCTTTTCAGATTTTGATTTTTATAGAGTTAGACCATAACTATTACATTTCAAAATATTACATCTCAAAAATACAAAGTAGACACTCCTACTCAGTTTCCATTTTTTCACAAAATAAAAACTCTTAACAAAGAGTCATGTCTAATTCCATGTTTAAGAGTACATGCCTTTTCCTTGATCTGATACATGACCCTATTCAACATTATGTCTTGTGAAAAACATTTCAAATCTTGGGATTAACATAAAAATATCAGTAAGGGATACACAAAGAATAAAATATGTTAGTTAATCAAAATATTAGGTTAACCATGAATACATTATCATATGTAATACTTTTCACCTTTATGAAGTATTAAATACTCTTCACTGAGTAAAAGATCATTACAAACCCTTTTGTAACCAAAATATTACCATAAAACCCATATAAAAAAATATATAACATATATAGGTTACTTGGGACATAAACATACATAATTGGAATAACCATATGGTGGACTTCCACACATATCACTAAATTGAATAGCCATATGACTGACTTCCATACCCAATGCATTGGAGGTTATAACGTAACCACCCGTCCTGTTATTCATGACACAACCCGTCATTTGGTTTATCACATAACCACCCATCAAATGTCTTAGTACCATTATAAGATCATAACATAAAACAATTATAATGGAAATAAGACTTTTCCACATTTCAATCAAAATATATCACATAAATATATTGACATGAAAAATCCATTATCAAAACATTTTTTAATACCAAAATATATAAAAGAGTATATGGTATTTATATTCTTTTAAAAACATTACGGCTTGTTGAGGAAGCCAAAGATCAAATAATACTCGTGGCGGCAGAAAAGGTTGTTGTCACCACTTACGTTAAAAGAAAAATCCCTTTTTGTTTTTTAGTATAACTCCTCGTAGAAAAAGATTACCTTTGAAAAGTCAAGGGTGTTTATACAAAGTATAAAATAAAGTCATGTATTAAAACAAAATATGCCTCAATGAAAGGAGATTGAGATGAAGTCCCTTACCTCATGTCCGACTTAACTCGATCGTTCTTCATTCTCCTAAATAATAAACTATAGTTAATTTCTACTTGCTTAAGAACCTTTTTCAGGTTTATTATTCCTTTTATATAACTTATTACCATGTTATAACCATTATTTAATCATTAAATTTAATAACGTTCATTTTGTCATTCGTTTTGTCGATATTTGGCACTTGAGTCAAAAATGGAATTCTTATAATTACATGTTATAAATGTAGTCAAATATCCATTATCTAAAGAATTATAATCATGATGTATATATCATATATATCATATATATCCAGTATATACATGTAATTATAATATTACATAACATTTGGAGGTAAGAAATGAAATGCACCATTCATGGAGACCGTAAGCCGTACGTACGCATGAACACTACTTCCATTTCTATTTCATATTTAATGGAATTAAAACATAATGATACATAGTCTTATAATAACTCTAGTATTGTATCATATATAATATCATTAAATCTATCTTTTATAAGTACCACATATGGTATGAACGAGTCATATCACTTTGGGGGGGGGTAGTCCGTACTTCCTCTAATGTGATTATCACGTTTACCCATAATGGAAACCAAAAAGGCATGCTATAAATGGAAAATACAGAAGCATAAAGAAAACATAAACATAATATATATCATATATAAATACAGATCCATCATAATGGCCACCATGAGGGGCGGTTGGAGATATTTGAACAATCATCGTTTCGTGAGGTGTTAGTTTTCCATCTACAGAAACATTATGTTCTACATCCATTAGACGGAGGTGTGTGTAAGTGTAGCTGTAATACATAATATAAAAACATACTATTATATTTTGGATACTGATGTTGTTACAAATGAAAGAAATAAAAATTGTTTAGGGGTTGGAGAATTAAAATAAAAGAAAACAATTTAAGAGAAACTGTTACCTTTATTTTGGGTAACTCCCTTTGGTTTGAACCAAAGGAATTCTTGATGTGCCTTCTGCCTAAGGTAAGGCTTCTAGGAGGTGGATAGGGATGTTGGGAGCTTAATTGGGTAGAGTTTGGATAATCCAAAAGGCTTGGGAGGTGTGAGGAATTGGTTAGCAATGGTATCCTTTTATAAGGGGGAGGAGGGGCTCTTTAGGAAAGTGTGAAAACCGTATTTTATTATATAATGATATTCGGTTTCTAAAATACAAAAATAATTAAAGTAGAAGATAAGATGACTCATATTAAAAATAAAATTATCCAATCAGCATTGGACATGTTTTGTATACTTTTTTAATCATTATAATCTTATTTATTTAAATCATTTATTATTGAGGTAAATACTGCATCATTATTGTGTCATAAATAATTTAATTTATATGAGTTCTAAAAATTATAAAAAAATACAATGATGTAATAAATATTTTTAAATTTCTAATGAATATTTATAGTCTAAAATATAATTTATATAACACCATATAAAAATTAATTTACTAAAAGATATTTGTTTATTTCATTTTTGCCTTTACATTAAATTAATTAATCTAAAGTGTCATTATCTTTCATAAGTGGCTCAATGGAGTCCCAAAATAGACCCAAAGATACCCATGGTCGGACATTACTCATCCAATAAGGTTAGGACAAGTGTTAAGGTAGTTTTTAATTATTACAATATTCTTTTTACCTTGAATTAACCTATTTACCCTTAACCGTGGAAAAAAGTCAAAAGTTACTATTCACCACAAATTATATTCATCTTATTGAACCATGTTTTACTTCTTGATAACAAACATGTATGTTATATTTTGGAAATTCAAGTAACCAAAGTGGTAAAATTTCATTTAAATGAAAAAATTCAGTTTTTTTAACTACTACTAAGTGGATTCACAATTTATCAAAAATTGAAGTTTTTCATAAAAATATGAAAAATTCAGCCTATGCTTTATATGATATTATGAATTCGAAAACGATGTCTATTTTTATAAATTCAAAACATAGAAGTGGAATTAATTAATTTAAAAGCTAATTCCAGTTGTTAAAACAAATAGCGTGTTTTTAAGAAATAATAACTATCAAAAGATTGATACTTGTTTATGTGCAATTTCAAAGTTAAATTAATTCAAATGACCAAAATTGGATTAAATGGTAAAAATATATTTTAATTTCATTTTAAAAACATATAATAAGATAATCTATCCATATAAATAAATTAGATTAAAAGGCACTTTTGAATTAAAATGCAATTTTTTTCACTATTCATTAAAAAAATGAACTTTATCAGAAAAATACCAAAAAATACCAAAAGTAAAATTTTATGTCCCCATTATAAAGAAGGATTTTATTTGGTCAATTAGAATTTATTAAAGTTACCAAAACTATTTTTAATGAGTGTTCTCCATTAAAAGGCGGTAGATCGGCCTTTTAATGTAAATTATGCTAAAAATTAGATTCATTCATATTTTAAGCCTCTAAGGTTTTATTGGATAAATGTAAATACATTTTACAATCATGTATAATGATATTGTGGTTAGGTTTGTTCATTACCTCGAATAAAATGGCTATGAGTTAACTACCATTTAAAATAATAATATTATATTATTAGTGTGCAACATAAGATTTCAAAGAAACCCGTTGTTGCGTATCAGGTATGATATCAAACATAGAAACCCTTTTCAAGTATAAATAATATTTAATTCACAAATATTAATATATATAAAATTATCTTATTCTTCATTTACAAGGGATGTTACATCCTTCACCCCTTTTGGAAATTGTGTCTTCGTAATTTTTATTAACTTATCAAAATAAGTGGGGGTATTTATCCCTCTTAGAATTTTCAGATTCCCACGTTTCCTTTTCAACCATATGGTTTTTCCACAATCCTTTACCTGGTGAATTACCTTATTTCGCAACACTTTCTCTCTACGGTCAAGAATCTGGAATGTTTGTTCTTCATAAGAGAGATTCTCTTCTAACTGAACTAACTCTGGGCTCAAAACATGATATGGATCTGGAATATACTTTCTCAACATCAAAACATGAAAAACATTTTGTACCTGGGATAAACTTGGAGGTAAAGCCACTCTGTATGCAACTGATCCAACTTTCTACAGGAATTCATAAGGTCCAATGAACCTCAAACTCAACTTTCCATTCTTACCAAAACGCGTCACACTTTTCCATGGAGAAACTTTGAGAAAGACATGATCACCTACCTCAAAAGAAAGATCCTTACTCCGGTTATCTGCATAACTTTTCTGCCTACTCTGAGCTGTTCTCATGTGCTTCTGAATCAACTGAACTTTCTCAGCCATCTCTTCTATGATTTCTGGTCCCATTAGCTTCCTTTCATTTACACCATCCCAAAAATATATAGTTCGACAACGCTTTCCATATAATGCCTCAAATGGAGCCATCTGTATACTAGAATGAAAACTATTATTATAAGAAAATTCAACCAAAGAATGATATTGGTCCCAACTTCCCTGATACTCCAGTGAACAAGCACATAGCATATCCTCCAAGGTCTGAATTGTTCGTTCTGACTTCCCATCTGATTTTGGATGAAATGTTGTACTAAAATTTAATTAAGTACCCAATGACTTTTGAAGGCCTTTCCCAAAGTTAGAAGTAAACCTGGGATCACGATCAGATACAATGGAGAGGGAAACTCCATGAAACCTGACTATATCTTTAACATACAATAGATAATGTTGATCTAGATACAATGTATCCTGAATAAAAAGTAAATGAGAAGATTTCGTCAATCGATTAACAATAACACAGATTGCATTATTACCTCAAGATGTATTTGGTAATCACACAACAAATTTCATTGATATATTTTCCCATTTCTACTCTGGAACCGATAAAGGATGAAGCTTCCCTTTCGGTAACTGCCGCTCTGCTATAACCTACTAACAAGTCAATCGCTTCACAGTAAAATCAACAATATCTCTTTTAATTCCATCCCACCAGTTATACTCTCAAAGATATCTGTACATCATAGTACTACTAGGATGAACTGAAAATGAGGAACTATGAGCTTCACATAACAACATATTCTTCAATTGTGAATCACAAGGCACACATAACCTCCTTCCAAATCTCAAAACACAATCATTATCAATGTAAAAAATCAAGCAAATTACCCTTCTGAACCAACACTACCTTCTTCTGACACTCACTGTCTTATTTTTGCACTTTCTTTATTCTATCTGATAGAGATGATCTCACTGAAACCTGATACAAAACAGAATAATTTCCAGCACAAACAACTTCTATGCCATAATTAATCAAATCAAAAACCAAAGGATCTCGTTCCAAACGTAGCATGGTTAATGAAGTGTTACTTTTTATAATCAAAGCATCATCCACTTTATTTTCTTTTCCTAGATGGTAATGGATCGTTTAATAATAATCCTTGATTAATTCCATCCATCTCCTCTATCTCATGTTCAATTCTATTTGAGTGAATATATACTTTAAACTTATTTGGCCGGTATATATTTCACATTTTACTCCATACAAATGATGCCTCCAAATTTTTAAAGTAAAAACGACTTTAGCTAATTCCAAATCATGTGTAGGTTAATTTAACTCATCAGGATTCTACTAACGTGAAGCATATGCAATTACATGATCATCATGGATAAAGACACATACAAGTCCTTTCAGCGAAGCATCGTTGTAGATAACAAACTAACCATTTATGAAAGGCAGTGCTAAAACTAGACAATTCACCAATCCTTTTTTCAATTCCTAAAAACAATCATCACAGTCTTTTGTCCAAATAAACTTAACACCTTTTCGAGTAAACATTGTCATTAGACTAGATAACTGGGAAATTTTTTCAATAAACCTCCAATAATAACCTTCCAAACCAAGAAAACTACAAATCTCAGTTATATTTGTGGGTCTTGGCCATTATTCAACAACTTTTGTTTTAGTAGGATCAACAGTTATGCCATTTTTTGAAATAATGTGACCAAGGAAAGAAATTTTTTGCAACCAAAACTCACACTTGAGGAATTTCCCAAATAGTTTTTTTATTTTAAGGCTTGCAAGAAAACCCTTAAATGACTTTCATGTTCCTCCTTACTTTTAAAATAAACCAAAATATCACCAATGAAAACAACCACAAACTTATCCATGATCTCACAGAAAATTCTATTCATAAGATCCATGAATACAGTAGGTGCATTGGTTAACCCAAAAGGCATAACTATAAATTCATAATTTCCATATCTTGTATGAAATGCAGTCTTCAGAATGTTTGCTTCCTTTACATTCAACTAATGGTACACTGACCTCAAGTCAGTATTCGAAAAATAATGAGCTCCCTGGATCTGATCAAACAAATCATCGATATGAGTTAAAGGATTATTGTTCTTAACAGTATTGTTATTCAATGATCTATAATCAATGAAATGTATCATTGAACCATATTTATTTTTAACAAATAAGAGAGGAGCACCCCATGGTGATGTGCTATGTCAAATGAAACCATTATCTAATAATTCATGCAATTGCTTATTTAACTATCAATGTTCAATTTGAGCCATTCAATAAGGGGGTTTTGGAATTATCTTAGCATCAGGAACTATGTCAATAGTAAATTCAAAATCCCGATCAGTTATAATACCAGGCAACTCATCAGGACAAACATCAAGGTACTCATTTACCATTGTCCCATCATTAATCGGAACAGTTCCTTTTTTTCAACAATATGTGAAAGGTAACATTCATTTCCATCTTTTACTAGTTTCTCAGCTTCCTAATAGGTTATCAAAATAAAAGGTTCATTCTTGTACACAAACTGTAAATCTTTTTGAAAATAAACCACTTTAGCTCTACACTCAATCTTAGCATGATAAACAGAAATCCAAACCATGCCCAAAATAACATCAAACACTACTAGAGGAAAAACAAAAAGGTTTTCAAGTAGATTCTTTCTGCAAACAAGGAACGTAATGTTCTTATGTTTTCTTTTTGTCTCTACATTTCCTACAGCCATTTTTACCATAAGTTATGTATTCATATCTTGAGATGGAATTGCCAATTATCTAGAAAATTTCTCAGAAATGAAAGAGTGTGTAGACCCTGAATCAAACAACACATTGGAATAATCTGAACATACAAACAGTGTTCCTGATACTACTTCATTTGATGGAACAACATCTGCTGAAGTAGTTGCAAAGGATTTCACCACCCCTTTCTACTTGTATTCTAGTGGCTTTCCCTCACTTGAGTTCTTCTCTGGACACTCATTTTCATAATGACCCATTTCATTTAAATTAAAACATCTTACCGATGGATTTTCATTCCATGATTGATCATCTTCCTTACAGTTACGAGCAATATGACCCGACTTACCACTCGAGAAGCACTTTCCATACTTTGACAAACATTATCTGGGATTCTTTTAAGAACACTTCTCACAAGATGGATATTTAGTTTTCTTAACTCTAGGATTCCTTTATGAATTATTCCCTTTGCCTGCCAAATGTACCTCTTATTCTATAGTTTTTCAAATAACACATGATCATTGGAAAACTCCATTTACACCTTCTCCGCACATCGAACATGTTTTTCATAACTTTTGAACTCATGAGAGGCTAACGATCTTCGATGTCGTGGCTCCAGTCCTAAGTAAAATCGATTTATCTTACTATCAAGATCTCAAATGAAATTTGGTGCATACCTTCCCAGTCGAGTGAACATTGTTTCATAAGAAGCCACTGAGTCATACACCTACCTTAATTCTATGAATTGTTTTTCCATCCTAAGAGGAATCACCTTAGGAAAATATTTATCAAGAAACATACCTTTGAATTCAACCCAATATAGAGCATCAATCTCCTCAGTATCGCTGATATTTTTCAACATTGATCACCACTGATCAGCTTCCCCTTCAAAATGGTAAATAGTGAGACTAACCTTTTGATTTTATGAACAACCCATAACATCTAAAATTTTTCCAGTGATTTAATCCACCCTTCTGCTAGCACATGGTCAGATGATCCTCTAAATGATGGGGGATGTTGCATCATTCAATGCTCCACTACTGACATGTTCCTCTATGGTTGATATGGTTGATCTCATGCATGGATACCACCACCATTTATAGCCTGAGTCAACTGTGCCATCACTGCAACAAACTGTTCAGTTCTGATTCCAACCATCTCAGGTTGTTGATTTGGAAGTTTGTCTTCCTCTTGATGTCTCCCCAACATAGCTGCCCTATTTCCTATACGGAAAACCATTCTGAACAAAGAAATATCTTAGAAGATGAAAAATGGTAATCTGTAAATGCTATATTATTTCAATATTAAGATAAATTACTTTATGGATATTAATTTATCAATACCCTAACTCATAAAGTAGTCTAAACTGACCTCTGATACCAAATATAAGGACCCAACCTTAAAACATTACATAATCTTGAATTAAATAAATAATTGACATTGAAAATCTTTTCAGGATTAGAGTTTTAGATTGTTAGACCATAACTATTACATTGAAAAATATTACATCTCAAACATACAAAGTAGACACTCTTACTCAGTTTCCATTTTTTCACAAAATAAAAACTCTTGAAAAAAAGTGTCATGTCTAAAATCATGTTTAAGAGAGCATGAATTTTCCTTGATCCCATACTTTACCCTATTCCACTTTATTTCCCATGAAAAACATTTCAAAAACATGGGATGAGCATAAAAAGTGCAGTAAGGGATTTACAAAGATGGAAAACTGTTAGTTTTTCAAAACAACAAGTAAACCATGAATAATTTATCATAAGTAATAATTTTCTCCTTTTTGAGGTAGTAAATACTCTTCACTAAATAAAAGATCATTACATACCTTTTTTTAACCAAAATATTACCATAAAACCCATATAAAAAAACACATAACATGTAAAGGTAACTTGGGGCATAAACATACATAAATGGAATAACCATATAGTCGACTTCCACACATATCACTAAATGGAATAGCCATACGACCGACTTCCATATCCAATGCATTGGAGGTTATAACGTAACCACCCATCCTGGTATTCACGGCACCACCCATCATTTGGTTTATCTCAAAACCACCCATCAAATATCCAAGTACCATTATAAGATCATGACATAAAACAATTGTAAAGGAAAGAAAAAATTTCCACATTTCAATCACAATATATCACTTAAATATATAGACATAACAAATCCATTATCAAAACCATTTTCAATACCATAATATATAAATGATTATATGGTATTTATTTTCTTCTAAAAACATTACGTACTGTTGAGGAAGCCAAAGATCAAATAATACTCACGGCGGCGAAAAAGGTCATTGTCATTGCTTACATTAAAAGAAACATACTTTTTGTAATTTAGTAAAATTATTCATAGAAAAAGAGTCCCTTTGAAATTTCAAGGTTGTTTATACAACGTATAAAATAATGTCATGTATTAAAACAACATATGCCTCAATGAAAGGAGATTTAGACGATGTCCCTTACCTCGTGTCCAACTTGACACGATCGTTCTTTAATATCCTGAATAATAAAATAATGTTAATTTCTAATTGCTTAAGAACCTTTTTGAAGTTTATTATTCCTTTTATATCACTTTTTCCCATGTTATAGACATTATGTAGTCATTAAATTTAATAACGTTCGTTTTTTCGTTCGTTTTTTCGATATTTGGAACTTGAGTAAAAAATGGACTTCTAATAATTAAATGTTGTAAATGTATTCAAATATCCATTATCTCCATAATTATAATAATTATTTATATATCATATATATCATATATATCCAGTATATACATGTATTTATAATAGTACATAACATTTAGAGGTAATAAATGAAATGCACCGTTCATGGAGACGGTAAGTCGTACGTACGCATGAACGGTACTTCCATTTCTCTTTCATATTTAATGGAATTAGATCATAATGATACATATTAGCATTATAATTATAGTATTTTATCATATATAATATCATTAAATCAATATTTTATACGTACCACATATGTTATGGATGAGTCATATCACTTTGAGGGGGCGGTAGTCCGCACTTCCTCTAATAGGATTACCGCGTTTACCCATAATGGAAACCATAAAGGCATTCTATAAATGAAAAATACAGAATAATAAAGAAAACATAAACATAATATATATCATATATAAATGAAGTTCCATCACAATGTCCACCATGAGAGGCCGTAATATATATTTGAACAATCATCATTTCGTGAGGCGTTAGTTTCCATCCACAGAAACATTTTGTTCTTCATCCATTAGATGGAGGTGTGTGTAAGTTTAGCTCAAATACATCCCATAAAAACATCCTAGTATATTTCTGATACTGATTTTGTTACAAAATAATGGAATAAAAAGAGTTTATGGGTTGAAGAATTAAAATAAAATAAAACAATTTAAGAGAAACTATTACCTTTAATTGGGTAACTCACTTTTTTTGAACCAAATGGATTCTTGAAGTGCCTTCTGCTTAAGTTAAGGCTTCAAAGAGGAGGATAGGGATGTAGGGAGATTAATTGGGCAGAGTTTGGATGAGCCAAAAGGCTTTAGAGGCGTGAAGAATTGGTTAGAAATGGTCTCCTTTTATATGGGGGAGGAGGGGCTCTTTAGGAAAGTGTGAAAATATTATTTTATTATATAATGATATTTGATATCTAATGTTCCAAAAATCATTAATATCGAAGATAAGATTACTCCTATTCGAAATAAAATCATCTAATCATAATTGGACATGTTTTGGATAATTTTATAATCATTATAATCTTATTTATTTAAATCATTTATTAATGAGGTAAATACTGTATCATTATTGTGTCAAAAATTTATTAATTTATTTAATGTCAAAAAATTATAAAACAAAAACAATGATGTAGGAAATATTTTTAGCTTTTCAATGAATATTTATAGTAGAAAATATAATTTATATTACATCATATAAAAATTAATTTACTATAGGATTTTTGTTTATGTCATTTTTGCCTTTACATTAAATTAAATAATCTAAATTGTCATTATCTTTCATAAGTGGCTCCATGGGGTCCCAAAATACACCCAAAAAAGCCCATGGTCGGCCATTACTCATCCAATAATGTTAGGACAAGTGTTAAGGTAGTTTTTAATTATTAAAATATTCTTTTTACCTTGAATTAACCTATTTACCTTTAGACACGATAAAAATGTCAAAAGTAACTATTCACCAAAAATTATTTTAATCTTATTGAACCACATTTTAATTATTGATAACAACCACGTATGTTGTATTTTTTAAATTCAATTCACAAAAGCTGTAAAATTTTATTTAAATGAAAAATTCAGTTTTTTTAACTACTACTAAGTGGTTTCACAATTCATCAAAAATTGATGTTTTTTAAAACAAATACCACAAAAACAGCCTAAGATTTATTTGATATTCAGAATTAAAAAATGATGTCTATTTTTCTAAATTCAAAACATATAAGTTGCATTAATTAATTTAAAAATTAATTCTCGTTTTCAAAACAAATAGCGTGTTTTTAAGAAACAATAACTATCAAAAGATAGATAATTGTTTATTTCCAATTTCAAAGTGAAATTAATTCAAATGACAATCATTGGATTAAATGGTAAAAATATATTTTAATTTGACGTTAAAACCAATTAAAAAGATAATATAACCATATAAATAAATTATATTAAAAAGCACTTTTGATTTAAAATACAATATTTTTAACTATTCATTAAAAAAATGAACTTTATCAGAAAAATACCAAAAAATTACCCAAAGTAAAATTTGATATCCCCATTCTAAATTAGGATTTTATTTGGTCAATTATAATGTATAAAAGTGACCAAAACTATATTTAAAGAGTGTTCTCCATTAAAAGGTGGTAAATTGGCCTTTTAATATGAATTATGCTTAAAATTAGATTCATTCATATTTTAAGGCTCTAAATTTTTATTAGATAAAAGTAAATACATTTAACATTCATGTATAATTATATTGTAGTTAGTTTTTTTCATTCCCTCTAATACAATGTCTAGGAGTTAACAACCATTTAAAATAATAATGTTATATTATTAGTGTGCAATGTAAGATTTCAAAGAAACCAGTTGTTGCGTATCGGGTACGCTATCGAACATATAAACCCTTTTCAAGTAAAATTAATATTTAATTCACAAATATTAATATGTAAGAAATTATATGATTCTTCATTTACATGGGATGTTATAGTATTGAGCATTGAACGGAGCATTCCTCTCCTCTGTGAGAGCCGTAGGTTTCTCTTGTCAGCAGTTAATATCTAGGTTCCCTTCTCTTCCACGCCTAAATCATTTCCTTGTCCCCTTCAAGAAATTTCTGGGGTGCTTCTTTCCACACCTTTAGCGAGTGGGTGCTGCATTTTCTTTGCATTATTGGATTTATCTATCAGACCACCATAATTAAATTCCACCTTACGCTTCCTATTCCAATGATACCCCAAATATTCTTTGTTCTCTATTTCAACATTTGGGACACATCGTTCAATTTCAACATAACTCTCGATGTCACAAATCACTAGGGATTTTTGTAGTCTACATATTAGTCATCTAAAAAAGCGGTCAACCTTGCATTCGGGGGTAACAAAAAAAGCAGAGGCATATCATGCAAGACATGTGACATTTTTGTTCTATGATCTGATGGATTTGTCATCTTTTTTCTTGAGGTAAATGATGTCCCTTTACAACAAAATTTGAAGGGTGTGAGGAAAATATTTATCGAAAAACATATTTTAAAATCCTTAAATTCTATTTCCTAGATCTCTTCCTCTTTCATCATATTTTGGACCAATGTACACCATTGATCAGCTTCAACTTCCTTATGATATGATGCAAGAAGAACCATCCCTTTTTCAGAACATTTAAGGATGGATAAGATATTTTCAATGGAGTTGATCAACTGTTCGATGATTGATGGATCAAATGATCCCATAAAAGTAGGAGGCCTTTGTCTCATGAAGCTCTCGATTTCAACTTTTTCTATCTATGGGCGTTTAATGCTCCTATTGACCCATGATTCAATCAAAAACATGAGTTAAATGAGCGAGAATCGTGACAATGTTTGTGATTACCACACCCATCAGATTGGTAATATTATTAGAACAATCATAACATTGATCTTTGTATCGGTTCTTATTTCGAGTCCTCCAATTATAGGACATTGGAATTGTTAAGAGAAAGGTTATGGGAAACACATAAAGGGTAATCCAAAGTTGAAAATTCATGATTATAAATTACACATATTCCCTTAACCTATGAATTTATAGGTTTCAATATATGTTATCCATGATATACACCTAACATATATTCTTAGGGTAAATTTTTAGTTCCCTAAATAATGGTTCATACTAATCTTTTGAATTTACCAAAGCATATCCATGGGGAGTATCATAACCAAGATTGCAGCATGGACTGTTGGGACACACCAGTTCCCATTCAAGTCTAGCTTAATGCGGTGTTTTTTGGTATTACCCATAGATACATCTTCTCCATAGCCACCTATAACTATTCGTATCCAGATATGCATATATTTTCTTGATAAACAACTTACTCAAAACTCA
The DNA here is from genome assembly GCA_963277665.1 of Viscum album. Lineage (NCBI taxonomy): Eukaryota > Viridiplantae > Streptophyta > Magnoliopsida > Santalales > Viscaceae > Viscum > Viscum album. The sequence goes on along the minus strand of OY728137.1, from coordinate 59,620,199 downwards.
CCAAAATGTGTGGAAGTATTTTTATACATAGTCATATACCTAAGGCTTCTAATAGGGTTTTCTGATCCAAATCTCAAAATAACTAAACATCCCTTTGAAACCAACAACGACAACCGTGGTCTTTATAACACACAAGAAAAGGATTTATTACATAAAACCATCACATGATAAAACATAGAATATTGATATTTATAGTATATTTTGGTATTAGGGACATTACATAATAACTTAAAACATAAAACACAACAACATATTGGAAAAATCTTTTACAAGACCACATAATTCCATCGTACTAAGAATTGCATTAGATAACTTAATGAAATGAATAGTTAAAGGGTGATCTATAAAGCACCGTAAGGGTGTAAAAAAATAACATTTAGAATAAAATTAATTTTATTCAATAGGCCTATTAATGGAGGATTAGATAGACACCAACATAATGGATTTATATAGCATGATAATCATAACATAAAAATGTGGCAACATAATTTAACATGATATTTTCATGATCTAAGGATCATTTCACATAGGGAATGAGTAAAACCAAATTGAACATGAATTATATTTATTAAACCCACACTTCACTGGATTTATCAGGATACTAATCATTACCCAACGCATTGATGCGCTATTAGGGTTTACCCTTTATAATCATTTAATTTCATGCCTAAGTGTGCAACATGGTTCATATAACATGAAATCATTCAACATCATAACTTATTCCGTGATTAAGGAATGTGGAATACAAAAATGAATGTATCCTAAAATATGTATATTTTCATAAAGGTGAATAACCTTGATAGAGACATACGTATAGTATTCACTACACAATGATTTTGGCTGGGAAAATCGTGGTGCAATTTCGGCAGCCTAACGACATGACATAAAAATTGATAAAAATGATTGATGTGAGATAAAGGGATATATCATAAAATGTACTATAAAGGTATTGTATGTTTTTCTTATAGGTACATGTCCCAAGATAGGGAATTTGAATATAGAAGGTGTAACAGAATAATGAAAATTGATGAAAGAGGAGAAATGGAATAACACTTATGAAAATTTGGAATGGTAATGGGTGTACATGGGAGGTATTAATAAGTTTGAAAGTGGTATATCATCATTAAACATAAGTAGATATTTATGGGGTTGTTTTAAATCACACCCCAGCATTTTTAATTGATAATTAATAGAAAAAACAACATAATGAAACATGGAAAAATTGAGAAATTAAGAAATCCCTTAATGGGAATTGTGATCCCAAAGGATTGGGAGAGGATTGAGGGAGATATCTTGGGTGCTTGAGGATCCTTGGGAGGATTACAGACAGAGTAAGGAAAAGTTTTTTCATGATTCAAAGGCTTTGTGTGATGAGTAAGTGGGAGGTTGGGTGGGTTTATATAAGAAAAGATAGAGAATTCATTATTATTTATGTTTTAGACACCACACATTAAACAAGTCAAACCCACAGACTAGACCATGGTTATTAACATGGTTATTATCAAAGGGGGGAGTAAAAAATTATATTATAATTACAATGTATGAACCTCTAAAAAAATTAGGCATGTTTATGTGGAGGTGAGTCACACTCTAAAGGAAATCAATTTATAAAGATAAAATGTTTTATATGTCTTGGAGGGTCCACTAAGGATTTGTAAAATAAATCAGTAGAAACCTAAATTACTAGTACTTTAATTTAAAAACATTTATTGGTCAAAAAACCAATTTATATAATTTTATTACATCACTATTTCTTCATTATGATTTCATAAGACACATTATATGATTAAACAGTATTTAATTTTTACCAAAATTATGATTGTCTCTGAAAATAATAAAAAATTAACCATTCTATAATTTCTACATCCAGATTCCATAAAATAATATTCATTTTCTCAAAATAACTTTCTAAATATTTTTTTCTTTACATTTAAAATAAAAATATATGTTTATCAAAAATTAATAGGTTTGAAAAAAACAGCTTTCAAACCATAATAAAAATCCTATTTGTATTCATAAAAATTATATGATCATTGTAATTAAGAAAAAATAACCTAGTAATAATATACTATTAAAATAATATATAAATAAAAAATCCATTAATTCATTAGAATATATTTATTAATTTTATATTAACTAAATATACTATTTTTGCATTAAAAAATATTTACAATGTAACAATAATAAAATTAATATATATTGTTTATTATATAAAATAATAATGAACATAATCACAGTTCTATGGTCTTGTGACATAAAACCTTATAAAACTATCATAAGACTAAAGTGTAAGGTTTGTGATGGTTACAGACTCATGGTATTTCTTAGATAACATCGCTTAGGTGGTAATCTCAATCAAATCCCACTTCTCCAGTTGGCAGTTCTGTTTGAGCATAACTTGTTGTTGCTCGGCTTAGACTTGGTCAATAGAGAAGCCCAATTATCCCACCTTATTTACGATCTCTAAAAAATGGGCTTAATAGGGAGAAATTATTCAGGATGAGGCCATCACTTCCTTTCTCTTAAGAGATTGGATTTGTTAAAGCCTTCTTTTTATACTAATCATGTTATCACTATTCAGTTGCTATGTTAGCAACAATCCCAAATCAGATCAGTATTTTGAAATCCAAAAACATAAAACCAATGAATTGAATATGTTATATAATAATTTTACATAATATAATATTTAATTATATCAATAGAAATTTTCATAGATAAATTTTTGCGTAGTTAAAATAGACACAACTTGGAGGTGGGTTGTGTCGTATGAAACAATGACTTTGTTTGATGGATTGTGTAACACACAAGACTTATTTTTACAGAAAAATAATATATTATTAATTAATATAAAAAAATAACATAGCTACTTTATTGGTGGATATGAATAATATTATACAAAATATTAAAATATAAATGAATTCATTGGTTACCAATTAATGTCAAATGGAAATTCAATCCAAATAAATATAAAGGAAATATTTTTAGTCTCACAAATGGGGTTTATCAAATTAAATTAATTCAATCATTATAAGGGAATTATAATAATTATATCAATATATTATATATTCAATAAAATATTTTTTATATTAATCCATTATATTTGATTAGCATAAGATAAGAACAAACCATCTTTTACACATAAAATGAATTATTTTTATAAAGGATATTTTGATGAATAATAATGTAGAAACAATTGTAAATTTGAATTTTGAAACTATTATAAATTTAATATTAAAAAATAATTAATTTTTTCAAATATAAATATCATATTTAACTTAGGGTTAAATTTTTATATCTTTTGTGAATTTCTATTTTTTGATTAATACTGAAAAATTATTAATGTACATTTGAAACTACTTTTTCATCTAATTTATTTTTAAGTATAAATTATATTTTAAATTGGATATAAAGATTTAATTACATCAATGTTTTATTAATTAAACAATTTTTTTTTATTTGAATCAATTTTAGTTGCATATATAATATAAAAATTAGCAATTATGCGGTTATTTAAACATTAAAAAACAACATTGTCATAACATCTCCATGATTAAATGTAAATTAATTTCTACCACTAATGTGACTAGATTTTGTAAAAATATATTAAATATTTGGATTCATAGTAAATTATAATTTATAATTATTTTAAATATGTTTTTTACCCAAAATATTAGTAAATTTAATTAATATTAATTAAAAAGATTAAGAAGAATATTTTCTTAACATGGGACTGAACCATAAACATATGGGCCAAAATATCATACAATCTTGTAAAAAGTACATTGGATGTTCATATATATTCTATAAAATCCGATTTATATAATATATTCAAATATTTTAGACACACTAAATGTAAAAACATTGGTGGAATTCAATTTGAAAATACTTACAAGAATGTCACACCTCCTATACTTTAAAAAGTAACTTACCCCTCCCACTTCCTCACACAGCTCAATAAAATTGGATTTCCCAAAATCATCTCAAATATGATCTAAAAATAACCCCATAATAATATAATAAAACATTTTGGATGGAATAAGGCCATAAAATCCCTTTTATGCAAACCAAAAAGTGTTACCCAATAAATATGTAACATTCTTCCTTTATCTCTTTTTTTTATTTACATTATCCACCACCTCAAATATTGTTATTCAATAATTACATAATAAATTCTGTATCCTAAATATAATTATATGTGGTTTTAATAAAATTAATACCTAAAAATACATATAATTCTATCAAATTGGTGATGAATGTGTCATTCATTTGTCTTATGATCAATCTTCTCAGGAAACAACCTTGTTTTTTTCTATTACCAACATTCATGGATGAGAATTAATATTTAAATTATGTTTATATATAATATATATGATATTTTAATTCCATAATTATAATTAATGTTTTAAATAAAACACAACTTTGTGATTTCTATTTTTTGTTATAAGATAACATCGTTTCAGGATTTGTGGCCTAACACCACTCAAAGTGATGTGATTAGTTAACGTGAGAAATATGACATATAATAAATGTTTTTAATAAGAAATATGATATATAAATGAAATATATATTATATTAACAACATATTTAACGTTCTGAATATATAATATATCATCTTATTTGTCACCCATTTCCAAATGAAATAGTGATGACATCTATCATGGAAGTGTGGACTACTGCCTCCTCGATATGATGTGATTAATTTTTCATAATAAAAAAAATTATATATGTATAACTTATTAAATTAAACTTAATTTATGATTTAATTATCACTATTTAATTTTATAATGTAACTTACACATTTTTTTGATAATTTTCATTGAAAAATTGGAGTGTTACTAATGCATATGTATGGCCTATCATCTCCATGATTGTAATGTGGGTTCATTTTTTAAAACTATAAATAAAGATTGGTTTTATATTTATAAATGATGTAAAAATATGGTATGGTTTTTAAATTTATTATCGTTTATATGATTATTTAATGACCCTATTAATTATAGTCGACCAAGCAGAGTCAATTTTAACACCGGAACCGAATATAGTCAAATCACCCATCATAAACATTATTTTTAAGTAGTCATATACTTAATTGATAAAAGTGAAGTAAAATTAATAATTAAAATGAAAGTTTTTATTAATTAATTAAAAATTAAAATAATTATATTATTCATGCAGGTAAATACACACATCACATGTCAGACTCAATGTAAGAGAATATTTTGTCACTTTTCATTCAGTGAGAAATACATCTGTTTAAGAACTTATTTATATTATACGGTTTTTATAATACCATTTGAAAATTCATAAAATGAATTTACATAATCTCATGATTTTCTATGTTTCATTTAATGTCATTCTTTTATGGGAAATATTATACAAATTATTCAATGTTGTATGGGACACCTTGGAATTTTTAATGATTATTTATCAAAATAATGTTACTAATGATTATCTTTGTGATCTCACTTCCTTTTGTAAATTTTAAATTTATTTTCAATAAATGACGTTATCATAATAATTTTTTAAAATTTACTTGAATATCCAAAATATCATATAATTTATATTATTATCTCTAAAAACATATATAATTTTTTCATACGATGCACACGTTTAAAGTTATTTTATTAACAATGGATTATTGATAAATATTTACTAATTATTCAATACATAGTTTTGATAATGAATATTTATTATTTATTGAATACATGTTTTGATTAATTCTTTTGATAGGAAATGATGGGTAGGTCTTATACATTATATAGTCACCCGATGGATCAACTGGTTCTCATGATACAATTAATGTGTCATAATTTAATGGGGTTCAACACCTTTTTTATTCCTTCTTGTGAATGATCTTGATGAGTTAGGTTTTCAAGTGATCCGGATAAGATATCAAATAATAAATAATTTCCTTCTAAGAATTTTTTTTATCATTATTATTATCCATGAGTTTTTTATATGATAAAATATATGGTTTCATTTCGATCCCACATTATTGATTAAATATCTTGTGTTTAGACTTTGAAACCTTCAAATTTTGATTATTACTTATCTGATTATTTAAATGGAATTTTTTATCTGTTATTTATATTTATATGTTAATTTATTTACAATAATTAATTAATTATTATTATTATTTAATTACACGTACTAAGAATTTGAGCTCACCCATATTATTGTTACTTTCCACATGTTATGAACATGATTCTTTTCAATGAGTTTCAAGGATGCTGAGATTTTATTTATTTTTTGCATTATTTTATTTATAATATCTATGAGGGGTATCTTTTATGTAATCATGTCTTAAAAATATAAAAAATTCTTTGGTCTTTTAGAATCTGTTTACCTTTAATCATGCCGATTTGATAAAGTAACGCATCGAATCCTAGCTTTTAATGTCACAACATATCAACTAGTATCCATGAATGCTTAAAAGAAACCATAGAAACTATATATAAAAATTATTGATTAGGAAATATAACAGTATGATATAATTTGAGTATACAAATTGAAAAAAAAAATCCTAGATTTTTTGTTACATAAATACAATGTGGTATTCCAAGAAATATATCCCTTTATGGAATCCAAAATTGAAAATGTTTAGGGGAAAGTCTACATTTGGGTAACAACTTTGCAAAGGTTTTTTGGTCCTGACTCGAGCATTACATGGTACACAAAAACATTTGTAACATACCATTACAGTATTCCGATATTCTTTAACCCCACTTTTGTTTGAGCCTTGGTTGGGTTTTGTTTGGAGTTTATTCAAGTGATATTCTGAAAATTCTGTAGTTTTTTGGGCTGAAACACAATTTGTGCATGACCTACATATAGTTAGAGGAAATCGTGCGCCAGTGCCATGTTTTGGCCAGTGGTCTCTGCTTGGTCTTCACATGAAATTCCATAACCATGCACAGTTTCCCAGGAAACCATGCAAATGGGTTTTTCTAGATATTAAATTATAATTAAAATTTATTGAATCCTATTTTTATGTTTTGGACAATCCTCCTTCAACCCAAACATGTTTCTATCTTTCATTGAGCTAACATGAAGGGATACTAGACCCTCAAAACCCATATAAAAGTGATCTGAAGCTTTAGAAGCCACCTTCAATCTCAATCTGGTTTGTTTCCAACACTTATTCTTTAACTCCTGTGATGTATCTCTTTTTTTTGTAGGGATTCAGGGATCTCGGTATTGATTTTTGGAAGTAATAAACTTTTTTTGGATCTTAAACCAAATATTTATTCCCATTGTTTGGATATTCATTTTTGTGGAAAAATACCGATTTGGATTTGTCGTAGTGGGTTCATTTCTTTTCGGTAGGTGGTTCTATCATGATGCTCAATTTTTAGGAATCCTAATTGAATTGTTTAAATTTCAATTGTTTGAATGAATTTAAATAGTGTGTTTTTGAATAAAAAACTTTTTCAATTGATTTAATAGAAAAAACCCAAATTCTGAGGAATTGGGGGTTTTTAGGAAAAATGTGTTTTAGATTGGAATTTAAATTTTGTGATATTTTGATTATTTAATTTGTATTTTTGTTTTTTATGGGAATTGTATCAATTTAAATGTTTTTTTTAATTGAAGACCAATATATTGTATGGAAGGTTTATGGAAAACCCTAATTTAAGTGGTTTGTGGGTTTGAGATGGAAATGATGAAATTAATTAGAAATTTAATTTTTGAATTTGAAGGTGAAATGGAATGTGAAATATCATGATTTCATTTAAAATATTTTTTTGTTAAAAATGACATAAAATATTTTGATTTTAACCTTCAGGTCTCATATGGGTGAAAACCCATGTTTTTTATTAAATACAATTTTTGGTTTTTGAAGAGAAAATTTGAATATTAGAAATGGAGAAAGGGATGAATTAGAACTTTTTGGTAATATAAATTCCCCATCGTTGATTTTATACAAGAGAACATACTAGCCTTACGTATTTAGTGAGTTATTTTTGGTGTCAATTGATCATTCAACAACATTCTAAAACATAATTTCATAACATCTCATTCCCTAGGCGATGATGATGATATCCCAATACAATAGGCCTAAAGGAGAATATGTACGTTCATTATTAAATTCACAGTGTTAGATCCCTATTGCCTAGAATTATCGTACCTATTTGGAACATGACAATGTTCCTCGCATGTTTTCCATTTTTGAATACCTATATACATGTTATTATTATAAACAATTTTAAATTCCACAAGAATTTATATAATGTGTTTATTAACCCCATTTGTGAGAATTTCTGTTTATGGAATGTATCCTTTGAGTAAAATGAAAATTCAATCTTTGGAAATATTTTCCATCAATTGAAAAGTATCGATTAATTTTTTAAAGGTATTTTTAATCCCTTAAACTATAGATCATTTTTTGTTTAAATATGAGTTGTTAATTCCAAACATGGTGTTTTTAATATTGAATGCACATTTTGGATAATTTGAAATTGAAATATTTAAGAGAATATTTGGGTGGAATCCTACTAAGATTTGGCTCACACCTAACTTGTGCTTTCAGGTTTTTTTAGATTATATCATCCAATGTTTGATCAAGGTAAAATGACATATTAGTGGAGGATCCGGATATTGAACAATGGTCTTGGTGAGTTGTGTCCGTAGATATTTAGGAGAGTATTTGGGTGGAATCCTACTAAGATTTGGCTCACACCTAACTTGTGCTTTCAGGTGTTTTTAGATTATATCATCCAATGTTTGATCAAGGTAAAATGACATATTAGTGGAGGATCCTGATATTGAACAATGGTCTTGGTGAGTTGTGTCCGTAGATATTTAGGTTTTTCCCCCTTTTGTACATTTGTTGTAGTACATTTGGGGTTGTGACTATTTTACATCTTGTACATTACTCCCACTGGGGTTTTTCTTTGATATTCTTAATGTCTTGTTTTCTTTTCTATCCACATTGATGGAAAATAAATCATTCCAACATTCTATTTCTAAGATTACAGGTGATAGTCATCGACATATGGGGAACATAAACTCACATCGGGCTATGTCAGTACCAAATCATTTATCGAGTTACTAGGGTACGTGAGTTGGTTTATGATAAAACAGTATCAATGCTCATGGTTGATCTTTTTTCATGAAGTTTGTATGAATTGTTAAATCTTGTTGGGACAAAATGGGTTTTTGTGAATAATTTTCTGGATAGCTCTCACCACAATGAACTTTATGTCTCCATGGGTGGTAAGGGAAAGAAATGATGTGGTTTCATTTTTTGTATTTTCATTATTTTGATTTCAATATCATGAATTCCAAATCAATTACATCTTATCTATTCGGATTAATTTCCCTTGTTGTTCAATTTGATCATTTCATAATGTCTCCTTTGTTTTCTGCTAATGTTTTATAACATCATGCCTCTGAGATAATATTAAAATAGCACCCATGAGGTAGCTGAAGGTCACCCTTAGTGAGATAATAATGTTGTGGTATGAATCAGACTAGGTTGATTATGTTCATTTTCCATGCTCTAAGATCAGCACCACCTCGAGTTCACGTTAAGTTCCTATTATGGAACCTCAGGGGGACGTCGTTAAGATTAGTTCGCAAGAGATCCTTTTCTAGAAAACCACATCGTTTATGGGCTCAAATGACCTTCATAATGCTGGGGAGTGGTTCAGAAATTTGCAATTTTTCTTTGAGTTTTTTGGACATGCTCAAGGAGATAAATTCAATGTGTTCCTCCTTTGTGCTAGAAGGACTGAGCAGAAGATAGTGGAACCCCATGGCTACATCAATGAAATATGAGGGCTTAGAGTGGGAATACTTCAAAGTTATTTTCACTTACCAATTATATCAATATTTTATGATGTTCTAAGATTATACGGTGTTTTTCAAACATTAATAGGCTGATAGGCCTATAGAAGAGTATGAAAACCATTTTTCTGAGCATCAGTACTTTGCTCCCGAGATTGTGTTTAATGAGAGGTTGAAGGGTCAAAGGTTCAAGTTGGGACTTCTTCACGACATTATTTATCATGTTTTCTTGATGATGATTTCTTCTTATGTCGATTTAATAGATTGATCACTAATGGTCGATATGAACTTGTCTTGTATGTTAAGGGTTTCAATATTTTAATTTTATCTCCATGGTAGTGTGAGTTCCTTAATGGTAAAATGGAGCCTAGTGATTCTCATAGTTGTTCACGATGACATGTATTATATAATCATCTTGTAGTACCAGGTAGATGTTTATTGTGTTGTTACCAGTGGGGAAAGCCAGATCATTATAAGAAGGTTTTCACTAAGGAATCCAAGATTTTTTTTTCACTTATTGGAATTCAGGGCACTTTCATAGGTTATTCCCAATTTATTCCTCTATGCGCAATGGGACATGATCACCATCTCCTTCTAAAACTATGATGCAGTCAGATGCATCACACAAAAAAGGGTTATAACAATAGGCATCTAGAATGAAGCTTCTTCACGTAGTGGAGGAGTCTCCAGAGAAAGATCCAATGGGCCTAGAAACTGTGTGAGGAACCATAAATATAGATTCTTTATTAGTGAGTGATTTACTTGATTCTAGTTCATCTCATTGATTTATTTCAACCCATGTTGTTAAACTGTTTAATCAACCTATGGAACTTTTTCCATGTGCAACAAATATTACTACACCCATTTTAATGAAGATATAGTAGGGTCTTGTAGTCCCTCTTGTGTTTTTGATATATCATAAGTTGAGATATATTGGACCATTCGAGTTCTTGATATGAAATAATTTGTCATAATCCTTGGGGTGGATTGGCTCATTGCTAATAAAACCTGGATTGATTTCTATCAATGAAGGGTATCCTTTACGCTACCCAGGGGTGTGTCTCTCATGTTTAATGGAGAATGTGACCTAAGTTCGAGCATGGAGAAACCATCTTATATGTAGTCTTAGAATATAATATAATCCTTTTCTTTTGACTTGGTGTTGGAATCATTGAGTGGGGATCTCCCCCCAATCAGCCTTGAGTTTCCTGATTAATTTCTATTGGACTTCTCTAATTTTCCCCTGGTAAGATATGTGGATTTTTTCATTGACATGATTACTTTTACCCAACCAACCTAAAATCCCTCATACCACAAGGAAAAAGTTTCATTAAAATAGATTAAGTTACAGTTGGATAATCTATAATAGAAAATATTTATACACCCAACTGTGTCACCATGGGTGGATCCATTTATCTTTGTCAAGATGGCTGATGTATCACTCCACCTTTGCGTGGATTTCCAAAATCACCATCGAGTAACAGTATAGAATAGGGTTTTGTTATTTTGGATTCTGGAATTGTTTGATCTGTTAAATGGGTGAAGTAGTACTAAAAAATGATATATTATTTGGTTACCATTAGTTGAGGATAAATGAAACTGACATTAAGAAAACTACCTTTCAGAGCTGGTATATAAACTAGAGTAACTTGTAATTCCCTTTCATCTAACCAATCCTCCAGTAGATTTTATGGATTTAATGGAAAAGATTTTCCCTTAGTATCTTTATACATTTTTGTGGTCTTTTTTATGATATACTTGTATACTCTAATTCCATGGTGGATCATGTGCATCATCTAAGAACTATTCTAAGTTTTCTAAGAAATCACCAACACTATTTGATAAATTCAAAGGGAGAATTCATGATTCAGGTAATGATGTTTATGGGACATGTGGTGTCAGAACATAGGATATCATCTGGCCATGAAAAATAAATAGAAGTTATGACATGGTAAAAACCACGGAATGTCTCCGAAATTTGGTGCTTCGTGGGATTAGTCGGATAGTATGGATGGTTCATGAAGGAAAAATTAAAGTCGAATTATCAGATGACCATTATTACTCAAAAGGGAGTTATGTTTTTTGGAGTGATAAATGACAATGTTTTTTTGGTGAGTTTAATTTCCTTTGGACTACTGCACCTGTTTTGACTCCTCCACATTCCATTCTGGGATATGTGGTCTTTTCCAATGCATCAGGTATATGACTGGGATGTCTTTGTATGAAATGTGATATTTTTTCACATATGGATCCAATTAGTTGATGCCACCTGATAAGAACAAACCGAACTATGACCTTGAAATGGCTTATTTGATGCAAAATCTCAGGAGTTGGCGTCATTAACATTATGGTCAAAGGTTTAGTCTGTTCTTAGGCCTCAAAAAATGAGCCATATCTTCTCTCATAACGATTTGAATCTCCTCCATTAGCGTAGTATTGAATACTTAAAGTCTTTTGACTTTGACTTTGCTTATACCCTGAGGAAATGGAATGTTGTTAGAAATTCTATGAGATGGAATATTCTGACCCAAGAAGTGAGGGAATATTTGGAATAGTGGAACTGATGGCTATCTTTGAAAAGATTCATATTGGAGTTTAGTAGTAAGGTGTCGAGGTTTCCTTGGACAATGTTCAATTGACATACTCTATGCATGAAATGATTCTTTAGGATCAATAACCTGATGAATAATTTTGTATCATTAGAGACACTCTTAATGTTGGTGAGATAGTTTCCTGGTGGTATATCTCCAAAGTGGGAATTCTGTGCTATTAAAATCATTTTGTGGTTCCATATTTGGTAAGTAATGATGTGATGGGGGATTTCCATAACTTCTAGTTGGGAGTGATAACAAGAACCCCATAGATATCCTTCGTCATAGGGTGAAAATTATGGTGGCCATGATTGAGGTGAGACATTATTGAGTTTGTCTCTCTTTTCTATACATGCCATTAGGTGAAAGATGAGCACCAGAATCATTTGGGGTTACTAAAGCCACTTCTTGTTGATACGTTGATGTGGTATGATATTTTTATTTACTTTATGGTTGGTTTTACATATACCCAAGAAAGAATAATTCTATTTTGTTGGTGGCTGATAGGATGAAAAAATCGGATCACTATATACCCATTAGTGAGATGACCAGCATTGAAGAGTTGGGAAGTCTCTATGTGAAGGAGAATATTCAGTTTCACAGAGTTCTATCTGATATAGTATCTGATAGAGACTCTCAATTTACATCTCTATTTTGGAGAGTCCATCAATATGCACTAAGATCTCATGTCCATTTGAGCATGGAATACCATCCGTAGTTGGATGTTCAAATAGAAAGATCAATAAAAATTCTTGAGGATACAATCTGTTCTTGCCTTTTAGACTTTTATGGGAAATGGGATTATCATTTGGGAGTAATTTATTATTCTTATAACCATATTTACCAGTATTTTATCATAATGGATCATTTTGAGGCCTTGTATGGACTTCCTTGTAAATCACTATTGTGTTGGTTAGAGATCAGTGAGAGTTACATGGTTGGACCGATATTGATCCAAGAGATGGAAAAAATTATTTGGTTGATTCATTAGAGAATGTTGGATGCTCAAAGCCAGTATAAGTATTATTCTTATCAACTTCATAGAACTTTTTAGTTATCAATTGGTGTCCAAGTGTTCTTGATTGTTTCACCCCGGTTGGGTCATAGAATGATTGGGAGGCAAGGGAAGCCTTCTCTTCATTTTTTGTACCTTTTGAGCTTGTTAAGAAGGTATGGAATGTTGTATACCAGTTAGCAATACCACCACTACTGACCTAGATACCTAACATGTTTTATGTATCAAATCTTTGAAATTATCTATCTAACATATCTCGTGTTCTGAGATGGCACGATCTTGAGGTGGAACCTAATTTATATTTGACTGAACGACCAGTTAGGATAGTTTTTTATGAGACCACAGTAATTTGTGGGAAAATGATACCTTTGGTTCATATATTAGGGCATCAAAGTTATGATTCTCATGAGACATGGGAGAGGGACGCACTTATGAGAGAGTAGTGGACTCAATGCTTTGACATGGAAGCTTTTTTGTAGGAATTCTTGGGAAAAAATGTTTCCAATGGGGGAGTTAGGTTGTAACATCCCATTACTATTTTCAGGTATTCCAAAACCCCTCTTTTGATTGAGCATTGTATGGATTTTTTTGGAGTGTTTCAGGTAATGTTTTTAAGATTCTAGTGGTTTCTGGGTTAAAACATGGTTTTTTCATAGCCAGCGCATGGTAAGGGGATACCGTTCACCTGTTCCATGTTTTAAAAAGTGGGTACCTCATGGACCTTTCCCTGTTTTCTCTAACCTTACTCAGTTTCCTAAGAATCTATGTGGAAGGGGTTTTCTAGAGCTTCAATTTTTATTAAAATTTATTGTGCCCCATATTAAGGTCCCAGACATACCTCCATCAACCCAAACTAATTTTATCTTATTTGGAGCTCTGAAGAACGATTATTCTCTACTCAAAACCATTTTGAAATTGATCTGAAGCATGACGAACAACCTTTGATTTTAATCTAGTTAGTTTTCTCCTCCCGTTTTTCCTCTTGTAGTCTCTATCTTCCTTTTATGGGTTCCATGGATCATGGAATGGATTTTTGGATCCAATACACACTTTTGGGATTTTAATCTTCGATTTTATTCATGTTTGTGTTATATTCATTCTTCATGGTCAAATACCAATTTCAGATTTGGTGTAATGATATATGTTGTTTTTAGCAGGTTATTCTATCATGATGCCAAATTAGTATTTAGACTAATTACTTTGATTAAATTTCAATTGAGTGAATAAATTTATTTTGTTTTTTTTTCAATAAAAATGATTTCAATTGATTTTGTTAGAAAACCCAAATTTTGAAGAATTGGGGTGTTTGAGAAAAAAATGGGATTTTGGCTAGAAATTGAAATTTGGTGAGATTTAAAATGATTAATTTAAATTTTTCATTCGAATGGGAAGTGAATCAATAAGAATGTTTATTTTAATAGAAGAAAAAATTATTTGATGGATTTTTTGATAAAAACCTGGATTAATGTGGTTTGGGGGTTTGGTATCAAAATGATGGAATTGTTTAGAAATTGAATTTTTGAATTCAAATGGGAAATAGTTTTTGAAATTTGGTGTTTTGGTTTGAAATCCGAGTCTTTCTAAAAATGGATTAAAATGTTTAGATGGAATCCTAATGGTCTCATCTTGGTGAACATACATGTTTTCGATAAAAACCCCGTTATGATTTTTGAAGAAAAAATCGTCATATTTGAAATGGTGAATGGGATTAATTGAATTATTATTGTAATGTTAATTTATCACTATTTATTTTTTACCTGAGAACATAAAAGAGTTAGGTAGTTAGTGAGTTATTTTTGGGTGTCACTTGACCATTATCAAACGTTCTATAACATCATGAAGGCACATATCTTTCCTTATATGATGGTGATATGATCCCTTTACCTTTGCTATAATGGTGTGTATGTTCATAAATTTCTATATTTATAGTGTTTAATCCATATATCCATGAACTAGAATTCCTTTTTTGCACATGACCAGGTTTCTCTCTTATTTTTAATTTTTTTTATTGTGTATATATTCCATTTTTATAAACTATTTCACGTGCCAGAAGAAAATATAAAAACTAATTATATAATGTTTTTATTTAATATATTTAAGATAATTGTTTTTTAGGAAATGTATCATTTGATTAATATTAAAATTCCATATTTTGAAATTTTTTCCATCAATTTAAATGTATATCATAATTTGATGATTGTATTTTCCATATTTTAAACTGTAACACATTATTTTTTTTAATATGATTTGTTAAATAAAAACATGTTTATTTTAAAATTTAATTAACTTTTGGTTAAATTGGATATTGGAATCTATTATGAAATATTTGGCTTAAATCTTACAGGGTATTGGCTCACACCCTACTAGTGACATCCGATGGTTCTAGATTATCTTCTTCTAAGTTTGAGCAATTGAAAATGATTACTTAGAGGTGGATCCTACTACTGAGAATTGGTCTTGGTGATTTGCTTCCATAGGGACTTTGAAGTATTTTCCCTCTTTTGTACTTGGGATGTAGTACTTTGGTAGTTGTGCCTATTTAACTTCTATTACATTACTCACAATGGCGTTTTCAATTGATATGAATTCTATCTAGTTTTTTTTCTTTTATAAATGTTGGACGAAAAATAGTTCCCACATCCAGTTTGTATGATGCTAGGGGAAAGTCACTGACCCATGGGGATCAAAAATTCCCTTCGGGCTATGTCGAGACCAACCAAGTTATTGGGTTACCAGGGTACCCGAGGTGGTTCATGATAACATGAAGTATTGTGAACCATGATTTTAAACTATTCTAAATTGATTGATCCTTCATGATTTTATTCATTTTAATAATTCAATTGTAATAAATTAATCACCTCAATCACCCTCTATAAATACTTATTCATTAACTACATGTATGTTTCTCCAGTTGACACTATTGTTCTTCCACAAAGGGACATAGTTTTATATTATACCATGTTGCATTTTTAATTATAATTATATCATATTATGATGAAATTTTATTAACTATTATATTATATGGTTTTCAAAAAAAGAAAATTTTAATTTTAAACCCCTAGATTTCCAATTAAATGATTGAATTTAAAAGATTTAATATATTTAAATATGAGTTAATGTAACACTCTAATATTCTAATACAATAACATCACATTCAATAGATTGTATGACACATAACACCAAGTATGCAGTGGAATACAATTTTATTATACATTAAATAAATTTTGTGTATGATATTTGTTTTAAAGCATGAAGCAATGAGTTGGCTTGTATCTTACACAATAAAAACATTGTTCGATAACTTCTTCCACACATATGAAAAAGTTTTACTAAAAAATTATTATTAAAATAATTAAATATAATATATTAATATATAACATAATTTTTAAATCTTTTTTTATTAATATCATTAACTATCTTTTTAAAATATAACAAGATTTCATTGGTTACCAATTACAGAGAAACGAAAATATAAAAAAAAATTAAAATAAATAAAATATTTGTATTCTCACCAAGGCTCATTATAGTAATAAATTACATTAACAATCATTTTTTAATTATATTAAGGAAATATATATTATATATTAATTATGATATTTTTTAAATTCACCAAATTAATGCATTATTCATATAATTTTTAAATCTAAATTTTTCTCATAAAACACATATTTTTATAAAAGAAATATTTCCACATTTTATTGGAAAAAATATTTTAAATATGAGTACAATTTGATATTGAAAATTAAAATTTATTTTTAAAATAAAAACATCAAAATTAGGTTTGAGTGATTTTTTTCCTATTTTTCTATAATGTTTTAATTTTTTATCAATTAAGAAAAATAATGAATTTTAGTTAAAAAATTATTTTTCATAATATATATATATATAGTGATAAAATATATATTTAATTTATTTTAATGTTTAATTAGATAAAATTATTAATCATTAATCAAATTTAATTCACTGCCACCAATTTCACTTTGATATTTGATATAAAAACATAGCAATTATTTGACGTATTTACTTTGAAAACATCCATTATCATCTGATTTATGGGATTAAATATAAATTAATTTCCACCACATAAATTATATAATTTTTAAAATAAGATTTCATATTTGGTATTATATTAATATATAATTTATAATAAGTTCAACACTGTTTCTCAAAAAAATATTAGAAAAAATAATTAAAAAAATTAAATTGCATAAGAGGAAAACTAGATTAATAATGAACTATAACAAAACATTAAAGGATAAAATGTCATAAAAGCTGTAAAGAATCCATTTATTTTTATATTTTGACCCTATCCTACATTGGATCTAATTTGGACGATTATTGGTTCAATTATTGTTTGAAAAAACATTTGTCGAATTCCCTTTCCAAATATTTACAAGAATGTGACACCTCCACAACTATAAAAATGAACCCACACCGCCCACTTCCTGACACCAATAAATCTAGTTTTATAACAAAATATATACTATTATATTCTATAATAATCCTTACACACATTCTAGATACCTCACATTGGGAATAAATCCATCCATAGAACCCCTTTGGTGAAAACCAAAAACAGTTATCCAAAGAAGATCTAACATCCTTTCTCAAGAAATTTTGATTTATTTATTGTATTTGCTCCATCAAATATATATATTCCATTAATAAATAATAAAATAATTATAATTAATATAATTATATTTTGTTATATTAAATGTTTAACCTTTACATATACACACTTCCATCAAATGGGTTAATATCTTATCTTTCATTTTTTCGGTGAATGACTGCTTCATGAAATGATGTCATATGTTTTTCCATTAACACATATTATGTATTGGAATTATAATGGACATATTATTTATATATTATATATATAATATTTATTATTTCTATGTTCCTCAGTATTAATTATTTATAGCATACTAATATGCATTCTATTTTGAATAAATGTGGAAACTTTTTGTGTGGAAGTAAGGACTATTTATTCCTCAAAGAGATATGATTCGTTAATGTGATACATGGAATGTATAAATCATGATTTGAATTAATAATATGTGAATTAAATAAAAATTATTTTATATTATTGATATAATTAAATTTTATTTAAATATAATATATCACTTTCTTTATTAATCTTTTCACACACTAAAAAGTGATATTGTCAGGTATGGACGTGTGGACTACTGCCACCTTGAGAGGATTTGATTCCTATTAAATCATTATAATTATAGATAAAAGTATATATTATTAAATAAAAATTAAGTTATGAAATAATAATGATTATGGAAATTTATAATTTTACTAACTTTTTTTCAACAATGATCATTGAAAAATTGGAATGTCAGCCATCCATATGTATGCCCTACCAACTCCAAGATCACCATGTTGTTTCATTTTTCATAACCATATTGCATGAAATTTTTTAAATGTATTATTGATGTAAAAATATCATTATTATTACATGATTATTTACCTATATATGTTAATTAAATTAAACCTATTACCATATTCATGTTACGAAGGTCATTTTTACAAACAAACCGAATTTGGTAAAATCACCCATTGTATACATAATGGTTTATGTAGTAGTAAAAAAATAGTAATAAGGGAATAAAATGTAATTAATAACATATAATTATTCTAAATAAAGTAAATAATTATCATTGGTTTATTATTATTTTTGATTAAGGCACGTTTGACATGTTATATAAATGTAATGAATTCCTGTCTCACTTTTAATTACGTAAGCCATACACCATTTTCACCACATATTTATTTTATATGTTATATATAGTACAATTTTTCATGTTATATAATGAATATAATTATTCTCAATATATTTTATGTTCATTTAAATTCATTCTATTATGGTTAATATCATAAAAATGTCTCAAATTTATATGGGACACTTTCGAAATTTTAATTATTATTTTACTCAAGAATATTCATAATGATTATCTTTGCAATATCACTTCCTTTTTTGATTGTTAACATTATATTTGGACATTATATTTATTTTAACCATTCTTAGTTATAAATTTATTTTAATATCTATATTATTATAAAATATATATTATTATTTCATAAACACTGTATCATTTTTTCAAACAGAGTTAGCTTTTACAGTTATTTTATTGGCTGAGGAATTATTTTAAATTTCATATTTTTTACAAAAAATGGACCTTTGATAAAGAATATTGTTTATTTATTTATTACATGGAATTATTAATTATATATAATTGTAGTGAATTATATGACCCACACATTATATATCCCCTTGATGCATTAATAAGTTTTCAGGAGATAAATAAGATGTCCAATTAAATTGGTTTCTATATGTAGTTTTAAACCGTCCTACAAATGGTCTTGATGGTATAGTTTTTCATTTTCCTCATACATGCAGTGAAATAATTAATCATATCATTCATATATATTTTAATTATATTTTTTATGATGAATATTTGTTTCATATTATAAAACGTATTGATGTGTTTCATTCCCTATTTATTAGATAAAAGTATGTTTTTCTTAGGTTCATAGTATTCTATTTTGAATATTATTCTTTTAGTTTTTTGAACGGAATGTGTTATAAATTATTTACCATTCCATGTTCATTTTTTTCATAAATTATTTATTTCATCCATGTTTCATACCCTTAATGATAATTTGAGACCACTCTTATTATATTTCTTTTGGATAGTTTTTGAATATGAATCATTTAAAAGTGTTTCACGGTCTTTAAGATTTTACTTATGTTATTATTTAATTTATTTTCCGTATTTATTATCTGAATAATATATTGAATATTTTATTAAAAATACAATCAACTAATTGTTCCATTGTGATTTTATTCCTTTTAATCCTTCCAATGTAATTAAGTTACACACATGTTCTTTTCCCCAAGGATCAGGCTGTTATAGAAAAATGATTGTTAATGATTTATTCATGTATAATAATGAAAATGAAACATATTTCTTATTTCACAATGGATTATAATACTACTAATGTAATTATTGTTATTTTTTTTAAATTTCTATTTCATTTTTATTTTCAAAGAATTAAGGATTCATATTCTCATGGATATTAAAACAAAGTATGTATATATTAATTTACTAAAATTTCAAATTGTCATTTACAATTAAAAAAATTTATGTTGAATTTCCGTAATATCCTTATAACATTATCATATCCACCAATAATTTACGGATTCACATTTTAAATAATAATTTCTCAACAACGAGATATTATTCATTTCTTCCTCCAATCATTACATATTTTTCATTAGATGTAGATTTTGGATACTAATTCGAATATTCTTTTAATTGATTCATTATCTGATTAATTATCAAATTTTTGAATTGATGATATAGGATAAATATTAAGGATTGTGTAATAAAATATATACTATTGTAAAATATTATTGTGTGGATATGGATAGTTAATTTGAATACATGAATGGTAGATAATTTGAAAATTAGGAAGCTTGTGAGGTAATACAATGATCCACCTTTCTAGGTATAACTGGCTAAAAACAATATTTGGAAATAGAATCACTATAGATGACACATTTTGTATGGATTATAGTGTAATTATATGTTATCTTACTTTTTACAGAAATTGATATGGTAATGGATTTGAATTTGTTTTATAAATTCTAACTACGTAAATATAGGTTGGAGGAACACACATTGTGCAATTTGAGAATGCAGTGGATAAGGATTCTAGGTGACATATATATCACAAAACATGAGATAAAAGACAATGCATAATGTACCTACTAGAAAACTAAAAAGAATGTTAATAGACTATACAACATGATATATTTATAATCATACATATTATGTGGGTTTAGGATAAAAAATGTACTAATAATATAACATGACATAGATTCTTATACTGTAAATGTTGTGTAAATGTTGGGATGAACACACTGTGATCCCTTTGGAACATGCCATATAATTCACCCAGAACACACACCTTTATATTCTTTCTATTATTTACTTTGAATTGGACCACCAAGTAACCTATTTGAATTATTCTTAAACATAAATTTCATTTATTGATTCTCTTTTTATATCTGAAGAAAAAAATAGAGTTGTGGAAGAAATATATCATCATTATAAATAGTTGAAAGGTAATATGGGTGATATCAATTAAATATGTAGGGTTTTTTTAACTCCCAAATTCAGTAATATGTGATATCATATATCCATGTTAATAAATAGTTTTTTAGTGTTTAACTTGAATATTAAATGTGTCCAATTACCAATATTATGCATCAAGTATGGTTCAACATCTCACATATCACCCAAAGTGGGATGTAATCTATTCACAAGATATGTTAATAATAGGTTTTGTGTATCTCATTCATTTAGTGAGTTGAGTGATCCTCCATTACATATTGATGAAGAGTTAGGTATATTAAAATTTTGTAATGCATGATTTCCTCTATCCGCTGGGAGAACTTATTCAGCTGAGGTGTTTCAAAATGAGGAATGGAAACAACCAATCCACATATAACATTTTCGATGAAATACAAGTAATCAATACTTTTTTTCCACATGATTTTTAGTGGGATTTCTATGATAGATTACCATGAAGTATAAGATCCGTGTTGGAGAATATAGTTACTCTATAAGAATATCTGTTTTAATTTTTCCTTTCCTTCTGGATTGTAATTTTTTTCTAAATATTTTTAATTTTTATCTTCAATTATTTTTTTGAAGAAACCTACATGGTTTGTATATACTCACAAATCTCTAGTTTCCATGATTGTATATGATGTTCCCTAAAAATATGATATGCAGAATAGTTGTGAATTTAATGGTATATGTATGGGTGGATCATAGATATTTTTTTTTGTAGTGACTGTATTTGATGACCAAATTATGGTCTTTGTGTGTAGGGACCCTTTTGTTTATATGTCATGATATAATTATTTTACATTGATGGGATTATATTTTTCGTTTATATTTTACATTATATACCTCTCTACCTTTTTGGATTCTAGGATGATAATTCAATTAATGTTATTTTACTTGTTTATTAGTTATTTTTTATCCATTAAATTTTTCATGTATGATTAGAGGTGTTTATTGGGTGTTTTGGTACCCTAGTCTAGGTATGTCATCTGTTTGATAAACCTTATCAGTGTTAGTACCTAACCACATCCATTATAAATGAATGATTTCAGTGTCACTTTTATCTTATTACCAGACCAGGTAGGGTCCTGGGGTATCATATTTTTATTTTAATAATTTATGGACAATGGGAAACAATTTATCCCAAGATTTTTATATAAATATTAATTTATAATTTTTTGAAAACATTTTTGTGATAATTTTCTTGAAACATTATTATAACTATATTAATATGGGTTTTCCTTTTAAAAATACTATTTTTTTAAATTTAATTTTTTCAATTTAGAAAACCACACGTTTTATATATTTTTTGGAGTAAAATGTTGCTTATATTTTATAAAAACTTATTTCTTTTTGTGTTTTCTAAAAAATATTTAACAATTGTTTTCAAAACATAACACATATGTTTCCTTTTCCATTTTCTTAATTCTTATGAAAAAATTGTGTATATATATATATCAAAGTAATATATAAAGACATAATAAATAATGATATGTGTTTTTTCATGTGTGTGTTACATTTCGGAACATTCTTAGGTGTGTAAAAATTTTAAATTGGAGAAACCACAGTATATATGAAAATATGGATGATATACATTATAATTTAAATATAAAATATAATTTTATCGATATTTATCGTTTTTTTCAAAAACATGTACATAATGTATTTTATAACCATACATAATATAAAAAATATATAAAAATGTTGAAAATTATATTTATATTGGAAAATTATATATTGAATAGAAATCATGTAATAAAACATTATATCACTAAAATACTAATTAAAAAGATTTCCATAATCCCCTAACACATGAAAAATGAGAATTGAATGATTTTAGAAATTATATCCTCATACATTATGTTTTATCTTTTATAGATTTTCTAACAAAATTTTCATCATTCATAGATAATAGTAATTATTCATGAAATCATTCCCTACAGGTCATAACCTAGTGTTGCGTATCTTTGGTAGTGTTTGGTGGGTCTTGGTATTTGGTCTCCCCACACGCATTTAGGTATTTTTTTTATTTATTCCCTCTAACCACACCAATTTATAATTTATTCATTAAATTTTATATATTTCTTATTTTTATTTTATTGTCATCCTTGTAAATAAGATGTTCAAATATTCAGTATTTCATGTCCCCCATCAACAAAAATTATATCTTAGTTTCTAATGTACGATTAATATAATATACATTAACCACACTTCTGATATTAAAAAATTTATATGTTAATATAAGGATGATTATTGCATATCCTTTATATAAATAAAGTATCTAGAATTAAAAGTAGAGTAATATTAAATCATTTTGTTTATGAAATTATGTAATCATTCAGGTTAGAATAAATTTGATGGATTCTTTCACTATATATTAAATTATTAAATACATGGAGTATATATAGATTTAAATATTACACATATATATATATCTCTGTGTGTGTGTGATGGAAAAATAAATCTAATGAGTTCATTTACAACAATCTCATGAAAAACAATCCACATCTGAATTAAATATTTACCCAATGATCCAAACAAACTGAAATAATAATGGTATTATGACATATTGAATATGTTGGATTCATTTTCGGAGAAAAGTTAATGAATCAACAAGGAGATTAATGTAGGCTTATTAATTACTTATTAGAGATCCGTTGGTGGACACTTATTTGAACTAGTTGATAAAATGAATATTCTTGTGTGATAATAATGTTGTGGAATAGATGGAAAATAAAAGGTTTTTTTAATAAATAAACCAAATGTCTAGATTTTTTATATTTAAGGATTTTAGGGAGAATTAGATTTTCTTTATTGAATATATTCATGTGTTTAGATAAGAATGAATAATATTTTGAATGAAAAAATGATAAATACAGAAATAGTGGTTGATTTGGATATGTCTTATGTATTATATTTTTAGTAGAGTTATATTATGGGAAATAATTAGATACACAAATAAGAGTGATTTTAATATCATAATTTCTTAAAAATTTAATCACTTTTAATTTATCACATCATTGACAACTAAATAAAAATTCATATACTCTAGTATATATTTGGCTAGAATAGGACCCCTTTTCTACTATTGGTGTTATAGGATTTACTTTTTTCATTATTGTAGAATTAATATTTAAATCATTAGTGTAACTATTGTCATGTTATTAGGTTGTCATTACATATTATATTTCAATTATCCATTATGAATTGTTGTTTTTAACTCTTTATAAACTAATTATCTGGTCTTCATACAATGTGATTGTTCTTAAAAAACATTCCATCCGTTATTAAAATAATGATTATTTCCACTACCTCATTTATTTTCCACTAATTTTTCTAAATATCATTTATTATTATCTATCATCTAGCATCAAAACCTATAAATTAAAGGAACTTACGTAAAACTGATTGAATGTGTGCACAAAATTGTTATATGATTCATCTTTGAGTAATAATATGTGTCAAATTAGTGTCTTATAATATAAGTTTCATCCAACATATGATAGATAAAAAATCATTTAATATGTGTTGCTGTAAAATTTTAATCTATGTTGACATTTGATTCAATGTTATGACATGTTTGAGTAATTGATAATATTTTCTCATTGATTCATTAATTATAAAATTGTATATTATATAGGTCAATATAGTTTAAGAAATTTTTATTATTTTCATTTTAAGATGAAATATGTTTTCAAATATAACAATTTTTGTAATACATAATATATAAAAATGAAACCCAGACATTCATAAAAAGAATAAAAACACATATTATTCTTGTTTCTATATTTTAGGGATCTATACCACCTATTTTCACTAATTTCTTCAGATTCTTATCTACATTGGATGATTCTACCCTGGTAGTCATGTTTATATTATTGAACTTGTGGTACTATTTTCTGAGTGGGAATTTTTATTGAAATTTTTTTCTACACTAAATGGATATATTTATAAAAAAAAATATTCAATGTTTCATATCATCGATTCATTTTTTGGTTAACCATCCATTTTACAAAGTTAGATGGTCCAACGATAAGTGAACATTGAAAAAAGAATGTGTAAGATGGGTAAAAATTCTGGTTTTATGATATATTCTATACATATTTACTAATATTT
The DNA here is from genome assembly GCA_963277665.1 of Viscum album. NCBI lineage: Eukaryota > Viridiplantae > Streptophyta > Magnoliopsida > Santalales > Viscaceae > Viscum > Viscum album. The sequence continues at coordinate 59,594,544 of OY728137.1, read as the reverse complement.
ATTTTTTTTGTTTTAAATATAATTATTATTTTAATTAATTTCATAATGGCTCTATTAAAAGAACATAATAAAAAAATTAGATATTTATGATATATAATATTTTTAGAAACATTATGTGAGGCTAAAATTTAATTTTACTTCCACTACAAATAACTCCTCTAAAAAATTATATTAAATAAATAATACAATATTATAGAAATATAAACTAATAAATTCAACATAAATAAATAAAAATTAATATTTAATTATCAAAAAAATATGTGTTTCTGTCTCTCAAGATCGCATTTGGAGAGAAGCATTGGAATGTGAGTTCCGAGTGATGTTGTGGTGACCAGATAAGAAACCATATCACCTTCCCATTAGTGAAATTGGAGAATAGTCTAGGAGAAAACCCACTATGAGAGAGAACATGAGGAAGACCACTGAAGGAAGCCATGTTGGGGAGAAAGGGAATTCTTATAGAGGAAAAACTTGGAGAAAAAACCCTGAGTGAAGTTAAATAATATATATATATATATAAGTTTAATAATAATAATAATAACCTTATATATATTTCATTTATATTTTATTGAATTCAATTGAGAATGGGAATGAATAAATTGTTGGGAGAGACATTGTAGGGTTTAATCATTTCTTGTTCATTATATAATGGTGATAATTTATTAGAATTGGATGAAAATATGAATTAATCATTTGAATGAAACATTTTATTAAGGATTAAAAATTCCCATGGATGATTGATCAATGTAATGGTTTTTATGGATTCCTTAACATTGATATGTTGAGAAGGGTTTGGGTTTATAATTAAAGAAGAATATGCATTTTTTCCAGAATAAAGACCATTTTTAAAAAGAATCATTCAAGACTATTCTCACCATTCTTTGTTTCATGTTCTATTATAGATATAATTAGGAAATTATTTATTCATATATGTAAGAATATTATTCCAATACCAATATAATAAATTTTACACATTCACTATTTTCCTAATTTTCGAATTTTTTTTATTAAAATGTGAATATATAGATGTATATTTTCCGTTTTCATACGATCTATTTGTAAAATCCATTGTATTTATAGAATAATAATTTTTTATATCAATTAATATTTATTAATTAGATATTAATTTTATTTTAAATTGAATTCTTTTTCTCATAGCATACTCAACACACAACAATGTGTTTCTCCAAAATCTTACATTGCACCCAACATCGAGTTATACGAAAAAATAATACAATAATGTTATTATAATTTTAAATTATATTTACACCTATAAATTTTATTGGATGAGAAAAAATAACCAACTAAAATATTATTTTACATGTTTTTTAAATATTTTTACATTAATCCAATAAATTTTAGAGGCTTCAATGATAATAAATAAAATTTTAATAATAAAATACACTAATATTTTTAAAAGGCTATTTTACTGCCTTTTGATAGTGAAACCTTTATTTAGACTCCTTTTGGTCACTTTAAAATGTAATATTTTATAAAATAATCTTCCTCTATAGAATCGGGACATCGAAATTTACTTTTGATTACATTTTGTAATTTTTCTAATAAAATCCATATTTAAATGAATAGTTAAAAATATATTATTTTTATTCATTATTGACATTCCATATAAATTAATTTTATAGTTAGACTATATTTTTAATTTATTTTAATGTGTAATTGGAATATTTTTTTGTCCTTCAACCCAATTTTGGTCATTAGAAGTAATTTAACAATTATATTGGACAAAAACAAATGTCATTCATTTGATAGTTTCTGCTTATTAAAAACATGCTTTTTGGTTTTGACAATGGAAATTAATATTAATTTAATTACTTAAATTTTGTATTTAAAATTGGGAACAATGGAATCCATATTTGGAACCAGATATTCCAAATATTGTAAGTAGGTACCTTTTATATTTTGACATTATGAATAGTAACTTCGCTAGTTATATTTATTTAACATAGTTAAAGGATATATCAGGTAAATAAAGGAAAAAATAATAGGATAATATTTAAATACCCAAACACATATCCAAATCCTATTGGTTGGGATTTGCACGACCATTCACATTATTAGGTCGATTTTAGTACCCCATGGCGCCACATGGATGAGATAATGACATATTTTAATAATTAATTCAAAGTAAAGAGAAATATAACATAAACATTTATTTTTTTATTAAAACAAGTGTAATGTAGGATTATATAATTGATATCTTTACTATAAAAAGTTATCAAATATTTATAAATATTTCCTACATCACAGAATTTTATTTATAATCATTAATCATTAAAAAATATAACTATTTATGACACAATTATGATGATGTGACTAGATTATTAATGAAATATTCAAATAAATGATTTTATAAATTTTAAAATTAATGTAATGTGAACCTTTGGGTTCCATTAACTATTTTTTTTGGATTACATTGAAATGTTAGGGATGAATTAATGTTTATGGTTTAAAGAAATAATGTTTTTATGACTTTAAGAAAAATCAATTACTAAATATTGTCTAAATTGACATAAATTAGTTTTATAGAAAACCACTTTATTATATTATATAATAGTATTAAAAATATTTTTATTTTTTTATAGTAAATATATATTGTTAAAAATGTCATTAATTAACCACTTTTGGTTTGATTAGAATTTAATAATTACTATATTAACCATATATTATGAAATACAAGAATATATCGTACGAGTTAATATTTTTAAAAAATGGTTAGTGCCAAAAGATAAGGTTAAACTTACGATAAAAAATAGTATAAAACCTATTTAGTGAAAGGATTTCAACCCATAATCATTTTATATTATATTTAAATCAATATGAAACCATTACATTTCTAAAATATTTTTATAACAAAATAATATTTAAATACATTATTAAAATACCCCTCATCCCTCTTATAAAAGGCAACCACATCCACCCACTTACTCGCACCTCTCGTGCCACATGGAAAATCTATAATCTCATAAATAATCCCCCAACATCCCTAATTTCTTCATATACAACTATCCTTTTGAATACATCATTTCAATAAATACTTCTTGCTCAAATCAAACAAAGTTACCTGATTTTGAGGAAACACATTCTCTCATCCTCCTTTCAATTATTTTCCTTCTCCAACCCCTATCATCTATTAATTCCATTATGTTATAAAAAATCAGTATGCTAAATATACTATTTGTTATGGTATTTTTATTACCTACACTTATACACATCGTTATCTAATTGATATTTAACATATTGTTTCTGTGTACGGTGAACTACTGCCTCACGAAAAATGATTGTTCTATTCTCTCTTATCACATCTCATGGTGGTAATTATAATAGAACTGCATTTATATTTGATATATATTATAATTATATAGTCTCTATTATTCTATAATTTAAATTTTCTAACATATTTTTATGATTTCTATACAGTGTAAATAGACTAATTTCATTTGAGGAAGTCTGGACTATCACCACTCATAGTTATATTATTCATTCATTCTATATATGGAACATATAAAGGATGTTTTTATTAAAAATTGGATAAATACAATAGATTATTATACTAATTTTATTATAATATTCTTTTATATCATTTGATTATTATTTATTTAATATGACAATGAAAGGAATGTAGCATTCATGCATACGTATGATCTATCGTCTCTATTAACGATGCATTTCATTTCTTAAATCCAAATATTATGGAAATTATAAATACATTTTTACTTGATATATATGATATTTATACCAAGAATAACATTATTTATATGATGTAATTTTGACTACATGGACAATTTTCATCAAAACAAGTTCATTTTTTACTGTATTACCGAATATCGACACAACATCTGATATGAACATAAATAATTATTTAATTTTTATGACATGGTAATAAGTGATATAAAATGAATAATATAAATTAAATAGTTTCTAATGAATGTTTAAAGTATCATTTGTTTATTATTTAGTAACATAACGATAATCTGTGACAAATCAGACTCAGGGTGAGGTAGATCATCTCAATCACATTACATTGAGTCATATATTAATGTACACACGGCCTTATTTATACGGTGTGTAATAAACCCCACTGAATTTAAGTTTCATTAAAAAGAAATATCTCTCTATGAATAATTTTACCAAATGACAGAACATGATGTTTTTTAACGTATGCAGTGATAGTGACATTTCTACCTTAATGGTCATTATATGGTATTGGGCTTCTGTTACAGGTCGTAATGTTTTTAAAAAGAAAAATAAATACCATATTCATTTTTACATATTTTGGTTACGGAAATGGTTTTGAAAAAGTATTTATTATATCAATATGATGAAATTGTATCTTGTGATTGCAATGTTGAAATTTTATTTTTCCATTATGTTAGTTTTATGTGTTATTATCATATAATGGTACCTGGCCATTTGACGTGTGGTTACGTGGTAATCTAAAGACATGTGGTTACATGATAAACTAAAGACTGGTGGTTCAATGATGAACCATGGATGGATGGTTACATTATAACCTCCAATACCTTGGGTATGAATGTCACCTGTATGGAAATTCCATTTACTGATAGGTGTGGAATTATGCCATATTTTTATTATATTAATGTATGTTTATGTAACTAGTAAATTTTATATATTATATGTTTATTTATATTGGATTTAAGGTAATTATTTTTTAATATAAAGGGTAATAAATGAGCTTTTATTCAGTAAAGTACATTTTTTACTTGTTATAGGTGAATTGTATTACATTTGGATAACGTAATCATGGTTTTCATTTTTTTTAAATGTTGTGACTGTACATCATTTTATTAGTAAAGAAAATAAATACCATCTTTAAATTTTGTAGTGGGAGAAAGATTACATAGCCCGAAGGCTCAGTGGGCATGTATCCCAATTCATGGCCGTAGGCCCGATTTTTATGGCCTAGGGCCCATTATGTGAATTGTATTGTTAAAAAAACGACCCCTATAGTAACCACATAGTACACACCACTACTGTTGTGTGCTAATGCTACTAAAATGTTTTTCTCCAGTTAAATTTCCCATCATTTCTGTAACGTCGACACTACTACAATACCACTACATTACAGCTACAGTAAATTTTCCCAATGGGTTTTAAACCCCCCTTTTTCATGTAGGATTACTATGAGATGAACAATAAGTCAAACCCCAACTACATGGTCTTCATGTTATCCCAAGACTAATAGTTTATCTTATGTATCCTTTACCATGATTTTTTTTGCACATCCCATGTTTTGAAATGTTTCCCACATGACATAAAGAGGAATAAAGTCAAGTATGTGATCAAAGAAAAGTTATTCTACTAAAACATGAAATGATAACATCTTTTATTTAAAATATTTTTTATTTATTAAAATAGATAGTTAGTGGATTTATTTTCTTGTAATACTTCATTTTTTATGGATGAGTAATGAACTAATTATCTAATCCCCAAAACATAAAAATATCCTTGATTTTATTTAAATTCATCTAATTGACTTATCTCAAGATAATTTAGTGTTCAATGCTAGGCCATTATAGTTGGTATCAGATGTCGATTTAGATAACATTAGAAATTATAATATTGTTAATAGACTATCCATAAAATAATTTTTATTTTATGGTTAAATTGAAATAATATATAATTTGAATATCACAACATTGATTTCTCTATGATATGTTTGTGAATAATGGTTTTATGCAGAGGAAACATGGAGACTGTGCTGGGATTGCATACAGAGGGAAATAACCATCCAAATCAACATACAAAGATTCTTAGAATTAGAATTTAATATTTTGTTGCACTGATGGCTTTGTTGAATCAGGAGATATATTTTGATGGTGTCTATTCACGATATCAGCATGACCAATCAAAGAGGAATATGTTGATTGTTGAGCATTTCATGCGGCAATTTCCTCTATCATTTAGATGATTATCTGGCCCGTTGAAATCTAAATGGAGGATTAATGCACTCAAAATGATTTCTGATGTATTGGGGTGTTCAAAAAATCAATTTATTAGTCTTTTTGTTTATCTTTTTGAAGGTGAAGACGATCAGTGGTGGTCTATGATTAAAAATATCAGAGGAAGTGAAGAAATTGATTCCATGGGATGTGATGAATTTAATAATATATTCCCTGATAAATATTTTCCAATGAATTATCAGTTTAGGATTGAAAATGAATTCATCTAATTGAGATAAAAAAAGAGGTTGATTTAGTGGTTGTATATGAAGAATGTTTAATAAACAAATTATGGTACATACCAAATTTTATCTGAGATATTGATATTATGATAAATTTGTTTTAATCGGGATTGAAACTGAAATATTGAAGGGCATTAGATTCTTTTGATGTCAAAATCTATGAGAAACTTGTCTGATCTGCTGAGAAGGTACAAACTGAGTTTTCTAATGAAGATGTGTTCCATGAGAGAAAACTATTGAAGTGATATAGGTGGCATAAAATGGTACATAATTCATAAAATAATCTAGTAGGTAATATTTTTTTTCTAAATTCTATAAAGTGTTAAAAAATCATCCTAGGAAATGACCATCAATTCCTGGGAGGTTCTTTTTATGTGGTTGGACTAGTCATATTGCTCTTAATATTAAGGGAGTAGAGCATGCATGAAATGAAAATCATGTGGTAAGTTGTTTAGTTGCAATGAGATAGGAAGATTTATCAATGTTTGTGAAAATATGATTACCCATGGTGGAAACCAACAACATCGTAAGAAGAAGGGCATGAAAAACGTATTCACTTCTAATATTGTTAATGTGGACTAACTAAATGAAGTGTTCAAAGGTTTGTTAAAATATTCTTCCAAATCATCCAATACCCTATTTGACTCGGGATCATCAAATTCATTCATTTTTGATTGATATGAAAGTTAATTGCAAATAACACCTCATGAAAGTGATGTAAATCAATTTTTTTAAGGCTCCAGGAGGAAGAATTAAAGCAACCAAGATTTATAGGAATCAACCTAATATCTTTAGTTGGATGGTAATTCTTGAAAATCAGGTTGAATATCACATAGTTGAATTTGATATCATTTTGGGTATGGATTGGATATCATTTTTTCTTGAAAAAAATAGACTGTAAAGCCACGAATAATTTATTACATGATTTCATATAGTTGATAACATACCAAGAAGATGAAATATTGATCAATGATGGCAGTTAATGTTATTTGGATCATATTGTTGGAAAAAATGATATTGTTTTTAATAGTGACATTCCAGTTGTGAATGAATTCATAGATATTTTTCATGTTGAACTGAATGGTATTGTTCCCATAAAAAATTTCAATTTACTACTAATTTAGTGCATGATGAAATTCCTATTTCTAAACCTCAGTTTTTAATGGCGAAGTAGAAATGGTGTAATTATAAAAATAGTTAAAATAATTAAATGAAAAAGGTTTCATTCAACCTATAACTTCCCCATGGGGTTATCCAGTTTTATTTGTGAAATGCAACGATTGTTCTATGAGACTATGTATTAATTAAAGAGCCTTAAATAACATCACTATTAAGAAAAAGCATTTTTTCCTCGTATCAATGATTTTTTTGATCATCTTGAGAGAGATCAATATTTTTCAAAAATTAATTTGAGCTCTAGGTTCCATTAGCTGAGGGTGAATGAGGAAGACATTCCAAAGATAGATTTCTGATTGAGATATAGGCATTGAGAGTTTTTAGTTATTCCCTAGGTGTAATATAATGTACATTTTATATTTTAGAATATTATTAATGGAGTCATTCATGAGTTTTTGGATCTGTTTGTGGATTTGATTATAGATTATATCTTGGTATATTCTAATTTTTTGAGGAACGTGAATGTCACTTAGGGATTGTTTTGAAAATTATAAAATAATTAAAACTATATGGAACATTTATTAATATTAAATTTTGGTTGTAAATAATATCTTTCCATGGACATATTGTTTCAAAAGATGGCATAACTAATGACCCTTCTAAAAAAAGTTGTTGAAGAGTGTCCATGACCTATGAATATCACATATATTCATTGTTTTCTTGGATTATTGGATTATTACTGCAGGTTTATTGAAATGATTTCTCGATTATCTATTTCACTAGCTCATCTAACACATAAGAGAATAATGTTCATTTGGTAAAATGAATGTGATGATTGTTTTAGGAACATAAAAGAAGATTATTAAATGCTCAAGTTGTTGCCCTAAATTCTAGGAGTTGGGAATTTGTTATCAACAATGACACATCATTTACTAGATGTGGTTGGTTCCTAATTAAGAATGATTAGGTCATTACTTATTCTTCACAGAAGTTCAAATCTCATGAGTTAAATTACCCTACATATGATTTGGTATTAGATTCTTTTTTTAATATTTGGAAGCATAATTTGTATGGCCTAAAGTGTTAAATATATACTAATCAAAACCATTTTAAGTATATATTCACTCAGAATCAATTAAACATGAGATAGAGGGAATTTCTGGAATTAATCTGGGATTTTTGTTTCATGGTTCATTACCATATTAGAAAGGAAAATAAAGTGGTTGACACTTTAAGTGGAATGAGTATTTCTACCTTATCGAAGTTACGTTTAGAATGAGATCCTTTGGTTATTGATATGAAGTATTTTGGATTGGATGTTTTTGGGGAAGTGAATTCTAATGATTTGTTTTATGTGGTAGTGAAATTATATATATCATACAGATTATCAGAGCATAGAAAGAAGACAGCGAGTTGCCAAAAATTGTATAATGGTTTTTAAATGGTATGTTACCTAAAATAAACATTTATAAGTATTGTGTTTTGTGGTTTTGAAAGATATTATGTGTTCCTTGTGATTCATAGTTGAAGAAATAGTTGTTTTGTAAGACTCACAACTATCCTTTTTTAGTTCATCCTGGTAGTACTAAGATGTATAGATATCATTAGGAGTATTACTATTGGGATGGAATGAAAAGTGACATTGTTGACTTACTGTGACATGTTTGACTTTTTTATTGGTTATAGATGAATGAAATCTATTTATTGGGATGCTTCATCCTTTTCGAATGCCAAAGTGGATATTTGAAAACATATCCAAGGATTTCATAGTGGGATTACCATTGACTTCTCAAGGTATCAATGAAATCTAGGTTAATGTTTATCAATTGACTAAATATGCTTTTCAACTGCCTATTTGAGATACTCTTTATCGAGATTATGTTTTTGGATTATTTCATAATGAGATAGATATGATAAATGAGGTTAGACTCTCCGTTGTATCTGATTTTGGTCATAGATTCACTTGGTACTTTTGCAAAGGTGTTGAGAAGTCACTGGTAACTAAATTAATTTTAAGTAAAGATTTTCATCCTCAATCAGATGGAGAGTCAGAACAAACAAATCAGAACATGGAGGATATGATACATGTATATTCAATGGAATACAAGATATTTTTGGATCAACATCATTCTCCAGTTGATTTTTTTAATAATAGTTTTCATTCTAGCTTACATGTGTCATATTTGATGAATTGTATGGAAACCTAGATCGAATTCCATATTTTTAGGACCAAAATTGATAGAATAGATAGTAGAAACTGTTTAGTTGATCAGTAAGAACATGAAGATCACACCAAGAAGGCAAAAAAGTTATACAGATAACCGGATGATAGATCCTTCTGTCGAGGTAGGTGATCTTGTCTTTCTAAATGTTTCTCCATAGAAAATTGTGGTGGATATTTTTTAAGAAGGTAAATATGAGTCCACAGATCAATAGACCCTATGAAATCCATGAAAATGGTGGATCAATTGCCTATATGGTGGATTTACCTTTATTTTTTCCAAGGTACACAACGTTTTTCCTGATTCATTATTACGAAACTATATGTTGGATCCATATCAGGTATTGAGTCATGAGATAGATCAGTTGGAAGAGAATATTTTTTATGAGGAACAACCTGTACATATTCTTGACCGTAGAGAGAATGTGTTGTGGAATAAAGTGATTCATCAGGTATTGCTTTAGCAGAACCTATATGGTTTAATTGGAAACATGGGAGTTTGAAAATTCTATGAGGGATAAATACACCCCCTTACTTGATACGTATATAAAATTGTGGGGGCAAAATTTCCAAAGGAAGGATGTAACATCCTAGGTATTTATTGAATAATAAATTTTCATATTTATTAATAAATTTGAATAAGATATTAATTTTACATTAAATGGAGTTATTTGTCCAATATTGTACACAACACGCAACAATGGGTTTCTCTGAAATATTATGTTGCACGTAAAATTTAGTTATATATAAATATAACATATTATTATTATTATTATTATTTTAAGTGGTATCTAACGCCTAGTTATTGTATTGGAAGGAATGAGAAAAAATAACTAAAATATAATTATAAAAGTTTTTTATATGTTTCTAAATTTATCCAATAAATTTAGGTGGATTAAAATGTGAATATTTCGGATTTTATGCATAAAATACTTTAATATTTTAAAAGGTGATTTTACCACCTTTTAAGAGAGCACCCTTTTTTATTCGGGTTTTTGTCCATTTTTTATATCCAATTTTAAAAAGTAAACTTCTTATTTAGAAGATGGCCATAAAATTTTAATTTAATTGAAATTTTGGATACATTATGATAAAATCAAGATTTTAATTAAAATTATGAAATACTTCATTTCAATTCAAAACTGCATTTTAAAACAAACATATTTATATAGTTTTATTTTCAATTTCATTTTTATTAAAGTGTAATTGAATTATAATTTTATTATTTAATCAAATTTAAATCATTAATAGTAATTTCACATTAAAATTAAACATAAATACAAGCCAATCTTTTGATTGTTTTTACTTTATAAAAACATTCTTTCTGGTTTAGAAAATGTGAATTAAAATTAAATTAATTTCTACAATTTCTGTGTGTTGAATTTATAAAAATGGATTCCATATTTTAAATCATAATGAGAAATTGTGTAAATATGTTTCTTTTGATCTTGGACATCAATAATATTAACATCAAAACAAATTATTTTCCATGGTTAAAGAGTAAATCACAAAAATAAGGGTAAAAAATATTATTAATAAAAAATAAAACTACTCTAACGCATGTCCTAATTCTATTGTATGATATATTTCATACCATGTACATACTTTGTATGATTTATAGACTCCATAGAGCCACATGGATTTGATAATGACATGTTATAATATTTAATTTAATGTGAGGAGAAATATAACATAAACACATTTCTTTTAATAAAACAACAATAAAATAGTGTTATATAATAGATAAATTAGAATATAAATTGTAATTATAAGTATAAAAAAACTTCCTAAATCATAATATTTTATTTATAATTATTATACATTATATAATTATATTTATTTATGACACATGGATGATTTAGTGAGTACCTTATTAATGAAATATTCATATAAATGATATTATAAATACTAAAATAAATATAATTTAAACATTATGATTCCATGTTTTAATTTTTGGATGAAATTTAGATTTTAGGGATAAATAAATACTTTTGGTTCAATGAAATTATTTTTTGGCTTTAACAAAAACCAATTACTAAATAAGGTTAAAATTGACATAATCAAGTTTTTAAAACCTATAATATTTTATTAAATTATTTAAAAGTCCTACAAGTATAATATTGGGAAATTTGACTTATATGATTTTAAAAATATCATAAATGTTCCACTTGTTGTTCTCATGGAATTTTATAGTAACGATAGTAAAAATATCTTATGAAAATACAAGAAGACATGGTAAGAGTTATTGTTATTACAAAAGGGTTAATGGAAAAATATAAGGTTCATTTTGTCACCCAAACATGTCTAAAATTTATTGAATGAGATTATTCCAATCCATCCTCATCATATCCAATATATATCACATTGTAACTTTATAATTCCAACATAAATTTATAACAAAATAATATTTCAAATCATTCTTAAAGTATCCCTTATCCATCTCGAAACTGGCTACCACCTCTACCAACTTACTCACATATATAAGTCCCATTTTCTCATATAAATAATTCCTAAATAAGCTCAAAAAACCCTAAGTTACTCCTAAAATCCATACCTTGGGTATAAGAAAATTCAATAATGCCTTTTGGCTCAAATCAAATGGTGTTACCCAATTTTTAAGTGACATCTTCTCTCATGCTCATTTCATTTATTTTCCTTCTCCAACTCCCAAACCACCATTTATTTTATTATTTTGTAACAACAAAAGAGTATTAAATAAAATAGGATGTTTTCATGATAATGGTTTGACCTACTCTTACACACACCTACATCTAATGAATATATAACATATAATTTCTGTGTAAGGTGAACTACTACCTCATGAAATGATGATTGTTTAATTTTATACAACCACATATCATGATTTAAATTATGAAGGTATTTTATTTATATATCTTTTATATTATATTTATATTGTATATTTTCTTCTACAATTTTTTTTACAACCTACTTTAATGATTTCTATAAAATTTTAATATTATAATTTCATTTGACGAAGTGTGGACTACTGCTCCATCAAAGTGATATGAATAATTAATGATATGAATGGAACATATAAATAATATTTTTTTATTAAACCTATGATAAATAAATGAAATCTATATAATACTATTATTCTAATATACTTTAATATAATTTAATAATTTTTTTTAAATGGCATAGAAATGAAGGTCTCTTCATGCGTACATGCGACCTACCATCTCCATGAATGATGTGTTTCATTTATAATATCCAAATATTTTCTAAATTATAAATACATATATACTGGATATATATTATATTTAAATTATGAATAATATTTTGGAGGTGAATAAATGTTGACTACATGGAAAATTTACATCAAAATAAGTTCATTTTCTATTGAAGTACCGAATATCAACAAAATGACAGATATAAATGTAAATAATTATTTAATTTTAATAACACGGAAATATGATATATTAAAGGAATAATAAACAAGAAAAATGTTCTCAAATACATTTAAATTAAACTATGTTTGTTTTTGAGGAAAATAATGATTTCACGTGAAGTATCAATCTCAACGTAAGGGAATTCATCTCAATCTCATTTCATTAAGGCATATTTTAAGGTATAAATGAACTTATATATATAGTGTATAATTATACCTATTTAAATTTAATTTCATTAAAAAATTAATCTTCTTCTATTAATTTTTTTACTAAATGACAAAAACGAAATGTTTTTTTAATGTACGAGGCGACAATGTCCTTTCCACCACAAACTATGTTATTTGGTATTTGGATTCCTCTATAAGTTGTAATGATATTAAAAATTAAATAAAAAACCATATTCCTTTTTATGTATTTTGGTATTAAAAATGGCTTTGATAAAGTATTGATTATGTCGACATCATGAAATGATCTCTTGTGATTGCAATGTAAAAATATTATTTTTTCCATTATGTTTATTTTATATGTTATGATTACATAGTGGTTCTTGGAAATTTGAATGGCGGTTATGTGGTATACTAAATATGGGTGGCTATATGATAAACCAATGATGGGTGGTTTCATGATAAACCAAGGATGGGTGGTTATATTATATCCTCCAACACATTGGGTATGGAAGTCAGACATATGGTTGTTCTATTTAGTGATATGTGTGGAAGTTGACCAAATAGTTTTTCTATTTATGTATGTTTATATACCAAGTTACCATTATATATATCTATTTCCTTAAATGTGATTTATATAAATGTTGGGACTTCAAAAAGGGTATTTAATGAGAATATGTTTAGTAAATTGCATTTACAACTTCTAAATGGTGGAAATTATTACTTTATGATAAAGAATTCATGGTTTTCATGTAATACCAATAGTAACAATTTCCCTTTTTTATGTATCCCTTACTGAGATTTTTAAACTCATACAATGTTATGAAATGTATTTCACAGGACTCAAAGATGAATAGAGTCAAGGATGGGATCATGGAAAATTTATGTTATTATAACAAGAAACAATACCATGTTTCTTGTAAAAGTGATGTTGTTTTATAAAAAAAATGGATAGTGTCTGGAAGTGTCTGATTGTAATTTTTATGTTGTTATGTTTATGTTATGATCTAATTCTATAATTATATATACCTGAAATGATCCTTAATGTGAATTAATGTAAAATTATTAAATTATCTCAAGATTATGTAATATTTATGGTTGGGGCCTTATTGTATAATCAACTATTACATGAGTAGTATTTATTTTCTTTACATGTAGTAATATACTGTAATTATTTAGGTTCCATCATATCATTCACTTACCTTATTGTTACTATTATTCTTCAGATGATCTACTATATAGTCATATGTATATATTATTCCCATGTTAAATATTTGTGTTTTGTCATTTGTGTTTATAATTGATAAAATACATAGTTTGATAATTGAAACAACAATTTTATAGATAAACCTATTGATTTGATTCATTCTAATGAAAAATCATACCGATAAATTTAAATCATCTATATAAAAAACATTGAAATTAATAAATTTTGATTAAAATTATTTGGATTTGAGTTTACAATTAAAAAGAGATTAATATTTTAGTTTGGATAATTTTTTATAACTTTTTTTCATTTTATATCTCTTTATATTTTTTAAGATTCAGATATAAATATCTTGGTAATATTGGAAGGTAATTAACTGAATTTCTCCTTCAGTTTCAGTTATCACTAGTATGAGTTAAATTGAATTTATTGATGGAATCATTTATTATGGAATTCAATATAAAATACATAAATCTAGTCTTAAATTGTGAAAATATATTTTTTATTTGAAAATTGATTTGAAATTTAATTATGTATAAAATAACTGAGACATTAAATTAAATCATTACATTTCTTAAATAAAAATTAAACTAAACAATGCCCTTATGTATTCCAGTTTATAGTTCACTAGAAAACATATTAATTTTAAAAATTAAAAACTATCCCTATATTAATTATGATATTATAGATATTGAAAAATAGTTTTTTTACATCATATGTTTTTAATTTGGGTATGTGATATTTTGGTGATATATATTCCACAATACAATATTTCAGAGTTTTTGTGGGGGAATCTATTAACCCGAGTCAAATAATAGTCAATATAATTCATAATTTAAATATTACTGAAATTTTGTTCACATCATGGAATGAACCCCATAAATATTATGATCTAATTATGTAAAATTATTTTAACTATCCATGAATATTGATGATTCTTCTAGAATAAATAAGTAAAAAATAATTCTAGAAACCTAAGGACAAGTAATTAAATAACATATTAGTCCATTTTCATTACATGTGATATATTTGGGGACAAATTTGTTCATTATTTTATGAGAAAACATTTTCATGGAATAATGATCACTAATGTTAAATGGAAATATAAAATATGGAATCAGATAATGTGTTATAGTATTCATGCGATGTATATCTCTAGTAGTGTTTTCATTTGATAAATGATTTCCCACATATCCAAAATAATTGTTTTAGAACAAAAGGATAAAATTTTAATTATCATATAGTTTCTTCATTTTTTGAATTATTGATTGATATTTGTATATATTTTTAGATTTATAATAATCAAAATATATACTTTTTTCTATAATACATTCAGGATTTCATTGTGTCGTTTTTTGTCAGTTTGATTAAATTCTGTCAGATAAATAATGACAAACACTTAAATTGTTTCTTTTTATATTCTATTAACAATACACTATGTAATATTCTATTTTCTCACATGAAATAACAAATCCATGATTTTCAACATTTGTAATTCAACTAGTTATAATTTTTGGACCTTGAATTAGAAAAACCTTTACCAATTTATCATTTGTCATCTATATTTCATCATCAATACTCTATAATAATTGTGAATCATCCACCATAAATGAATTTAAATTAACATATTCTTATTAATATGATATCATATTAAATATAAAATTAATATGCCATTTAATTTTGTTTTTCAGAAATATTAAATAAATATTTTACAATTTAATATAATTGAAAAATCATATGATCCACTAATTAATTTATATTGACTATTATAATTTTATTAAGAGAATATGACTTTGATTATAGGTTTTAAAAAGTATTAATTAAAGTGAATCTTCTTAAATTTATTCTTCTATTAATGAATTGATGATGTAATACCTCAATCTAGTTTGAGAATGTAATATTAATTTCATTTTTTAGTGAAATATGTTCTCATTAATGATTATTTTGATTATAACTAAGACAAAAAAAAAATGAATTCAATGAATTTTTATGGTATATTAACCCCAATAATTTTTTTAATGAATCTAACTTCTAGGGATCTATAAACCACACATATTACCATATATATTCATATTCATATCGTCCCTCAGAGATTCAACAAATGGGAATATTAGTCTATGTTGAGGGTATATAGGTAAAAATACATGTATATAAATCATTTATAGAAACATTTTCAGGGAAAATTTATTGTATTATATCAGAAGGAAGGAAAAAATAACAATGAACATTATCCATAAGGTAAAACACTAAAAAATGTAATATATTATAAAAAATAAATGAAAAATATATATTGAATTTTTTTTAAAGATTTTAAATAAAAATTATAAATAGAATATATAAAAATAAATAATAATGAATGAAAAACTAAATCAAAAGGGGAAAAATATAATAAAACATTATAAAATTAAAATTTTTTAAATTTTTTTAATAACTTTAGAAGGAAACGAAATAAAATATCCATAATATGTTTTTGAAAATAATCAATTACATATTTTTTAGAAATGATTAAAATATTTTTTTGTAAAAATATTCATCATTTATTAATGAAATTTATTTATATTCTTTCCAAATATTAAAAAAAAATCATGTATAACAATATTATAGGTGTATGTTGTTGAAAAATCAATGCTAATTGAAAATAAATATATTTTTTATATTTACATGGATTTTATATTTTATGAGATGAATTCAACATGTTTGGAGGAAATAAATTATTTTTTTTGATAATTATTTTTGGAAACTAGAATTTTTTTCTGGTCTGTATTGTATAATTATTCAAATAACTTATTATAAAGAAACATTTTCTATTTTAGAAACTATTGTTTTATAAAATTTTTTATTTTAATTCATATGAGTTTTTATTTTATGGATCATAAAATAATTTACCTAAATATTATATGAACATTTAATTGATCAAAGAATATAAAAAAATGGCCCCAAATCCATTATGAAGACATCTAGATCGTTAATGAAGATACTAAAAACCCCTCAAGGAGTTAGTTTTAATGGATTTTTATAATTAATATATTGTTGCCTAATTTTAGATAATAATGGAATCATTTAATTAAAATTCTAAATGAATAATGAAATTAAATTAAATAGATGAGAATGGTAGGATCCTAAACGAACCGTAAATAATTCATTGTTATTTTATCTAACCTAAAACCACATGTTGTATATGATAATCAAGCTATAATTATATCATGCACATTTCCCATAAAAATTATTTTAAAAAACGATATATTATATACAATATTTTTTAACAACCTGTTGGGATGGTATTAAAAAACATTGTCTCCAAAATTATTATTTAGCCAATGGGATTTCTTCTTAAATGGGATAAATTATTGGAATTAAGAAATATACATAGACCATGTTGTTATTTTATTCATCAAAGGCATAATGATCTATACTCCAGCAGAGGATGAGTATGCATTTCCCATTATAATGGTCTTTGATTTTTTTAGAGAGAAAAAGCTTTAAGAAATGATCTTCATGCTATAGTTTCAGATACATGTTGTTCACTTTATATGGCATTTAATTTATTAGAAAGTTTTATGTATATGTCCAAAATTTTCAAAATATTTCTTTCCTAGGAACCAACCAAGAACATGACAGATATACGTATCTTTCTTGTATTTGGTGGTTACATTAGGATGTTTTTTGATGAATTCTCCCTATTCACAATCTCTTTGACATCCAAGACCTATAATGGGAATCAATTAACCTTGTATAAAAAGTATAAGAGATCATTTGAGGAGTTGAAAAATATTCTGAATTGTTATCTAGTGTTAATATTACAATAAGAGGGCATGGAGATCATTATGTATTTTGATGACCCATGAGATGATGTATTTCCATTTTGAGGCAATGTCAGTCAGTTATAGCATACAGGTCAAGGCACTTGAGACCCCATTATCGGTTGTATGTGACTATGAATATGTGGTTGTGGTAATATTCACCATGAATTTGTAGAGGCACTACATTCGGGGGGAGCGCTTCGTGGTTCAATCGTAGATCCTGGGCCTGAGGTGTATCTTTACATACAAATACATAGACATGATATAATGATGGTGGTGGGAGTTTCTACAGTGCCATGACTTTGAGATAGTCAAAAATACATGGAATGGAAACATTGTATATGGATTTCATATATGGAATTACTAGACTCTCATTGTGCTGGAATCATTAAAGTGGTTAGCTTCCCTATAGTTGTCCATGGTGTAGAAGGAAAGTAGACCATATCATAAGCCTATAATCTTGAATCATTCACTTCTTAATCATGTTAGAGATTCTCAACTAGGATACATCAAATGGGGTTCCTACATGATCATATATCCATACGAATTCACTAGATGGTTATATTTAATAAATTAATCACATCATATTGTTTAAGGGGTGAATAGTGGTTCAATTCATGTTGTAAGAGATGGTGTTGTAGGAGTTAACACATTCTTCTATAGAGGTACGTCATGGTTTGGGGAATATATCAATAGACCATCAATGGTATATTTGGTGATCCTTTGTGAGATGATGTGTATTGGAGTTCATCTCGCGATGCCTCACTTATCAACATGTGAAATAGATCACAATGTTATGGATGGTGTGTTACATCCCCTCTTCATATCTACATTGATGTGGGATGACATAAACATAAACATTATAATAGGGAATCATTAAACTTTGAAAATATATGACACTTTTTGGGTGATAGTTGACTAAACCCTTTATTGGTCATAATTCATAGCGGTTAGGGAGAATATTTAATTGGATATTTTATGGCTGTTGTTTTAATGATAGATTGTTCTCATTCATTGGGTTTCCTTGATGAATAATGTATACTATGATGTGAGGTTTATGTCATAGTTGTTGAGAGGCATGTGGGTGGAATTTTAGACCCAATTATGGAAGAGTAAATCCAATAACCCCTATTCTAATGGGAAGGTAGAGCACACTATCTATAAGGACCCATCCTTAAACCTTACTTAATATTGAATTAAATTAATAATTCACATTGAGGATCTTTTCAGGTTTAGAGTTTTAGATAATTAGGTTATAACTATTACATCTCAAAAGATTACATAGTAGACACTTCTACTAAGTTTACATAAAATAAAAAAAACACTTAAAAAGAAACATGTCTAGTTCCATGTTTTAGATAGCATGTCTTTCCTTGATCCCATCCTTGACCCTATTCATCTTT